>CAKLNU010000834.1:0-1352500 GCA_922788865.1 Poeciliopsis turneri | reverse complement strand
AATGTTGCGTTTTTTTTCTTCGTGGCGGCGGCGTCGTCAGTCGCCACGCCATCGATGATGTTCTGGCCGTTGCACTGCCAGAACACGCTGATATGATCCGGGTAGAAACCAGACACCAGACACACCAGGGTCTTCCTCCTTATCTTCTTCTGGTCTCTGCACTCACGGGGCGAAGGTGGAAGGATTTTCACTGTTGGTTCAGTGAAAATTGGCTGATTCACTCTATCTTCTGTTTATTAAAAAAGACGACATAGAAAGAGTTACTCTGATCTGCATGGTCAAAATCTGAAATGCTGTCAGAAATCATTACTGAGTTTCTCTTCTATTAGTATTTTCTTCTCACCAAGAACTGTGAGTTTGGTTCCCTCTCCAAAATAAGCAGGATAAGAATCGGAGCACAGAACTCAGTCACAGGCAGAAAACCCAAAACACTCTCTGGTTACATGAACCAGAACGCTGACGTTATAGTTTTATTCTTGTTACTCTTTTTCTTTTCTTTTTAACAACAATTCATTTTGAGTCTAAAGTCGTTCTTTTGGGACAAATCATAAATCTGACATTTTTTAAACAACTCCCTGACTTCTTAACAATGACTGATCAAGAAGATGACGTATTATTTTGTCGGAAAATGACTATTTCACATTTAGGTCCAATCAGGAGCTACAATTTTTTATTATTATTATTTTTTTCTTATTACTTTTGTCTTACCTAAAACGGTGAGTTTAGTTCCAGCTCCAAAGTAAGCTTGTTCGTAGGAGCACAGAGACTCTGAAAGGCGACAAAACCTCTTCCTCTCTGTGTCCCCCTACGTCCTTAAGCTTAAGTTTACTCTGCATTTGTCATTTCAAAACGAGCCGAAGAGCCGCTGTGAGTGTTTTTGCAGTTTCTCCTCTTTTACTTGCAGATTCTCTTACCTAAAACCGTTAACTTTGTTCCTCCACCGAAGTGGGCTTCATAACCACCGGTGGCACAGCATGAAGATCACTGCTGGTAATGGCTGGTCGCTCAGCTTCTACCTTCTCTTCTTTTGCTATTTATTCATTTTATATCTAAAGTGAATCCTGGTTTTAACCAGTGTACAGATATTTCAAGCTAGAGGGTTTTTATTCATCAATTTAGGTCATAAAATGAATCTTTGTTGGATTCGTTCCAACAAAAACAAGCAGAGCCTGCTTTCTTTCCAAAACAGCCCATTTTTTTTTGCCCCACTCATCGCTATTTGAACCTGCTACTCACCTAAAACCGTGAGCTTGGTGCCACTTCCAAAGTAAGCTTCGTTAACACCAGAGTCACAGTGCGGCAGATCGACTCTAAAAACAAGCTGAGCCGCTGCTTATCCTTCACTTCTCCACTTTATCTGAAAGACTATTTCTACTTTCTTTAACTCTAAAGCTTTACTTTCATAATATATCCATCACACTGACAAAACAAGACGTACTTTAAGTGAGCCAGTAAAGTGAAGCTTTTGTGTTTCACTCACCCAGAACAGTCAGTTTGGTTCCCTGTCCGAAATAAGCTTCAAAGTTGGCACAGAGCTTTGGCTTAATGTCAAAAAGTGCCGAGTTGGACTTCAGGTAGAACTACGAGACTCTCTGTGCTAATGTTGTCATAAAACTGGTGATTTTAGCTGCTTTTCGTGCATCTTTTACTCACCTAAAACTGTTAGTTTTGTTCCTTTTCCAAAGTAAGCTTCGTTGGCATTGTCACAGTGCAGCAATACTGAACATGAACCTGTTTGCCTGTCAGATTTAACTTAATAAAGCCTCCAGAGGGTCTAGTCAAAGTATTATTCATTGAAACGCTGTGATGAAGTGAAACATTTACCTAAAACTGTGAGTTTGGTTCCTTGGCCAAAGTAAGCAGGTTGAGTGTAGGTCACAGTGCTTCAACTTCAGGTTAATACGACTGAACTTTTAAACTCTAAGACTTTTTCTTTATTCCCACCTGATCTTTGTGTTCACTTTAAATTTGATCTAAACCTGAACATGTGAGAATCCAACTTACCTAAAACTGTGAGTTTGGTTCCTTTTCCAAAGTAAGCTTCGCTTCCAGTGTCACACTGAATCTCTCCTGGACCAAAAAGTCTCCAAACTTTCCAGAATCTTCTCCTTCAGACTGGCTGTAAAAGCCCAGGTCATCATGAAGGTCAAACCTGCAGGATGAGCTTCATAACCTTTAAAGAAGTTGTGATTTCTGACCCTGAGGAACAAACGACCCAACGGCTCCATGTGTAAACTCAAACATCTGTTAATAAAAGCTGCTTCTGGTTCACTTTCTACATATTAAAGTGTTTCTTAAGGCCTGGCTGAGCCTCCACCCTGCCCACCTCCACCTGCTTCCCGCTGCTGCTCTCTGAGAGCCACTCAGCCGTCCACATGATGGAAGTTAATGGCAGGAGGTTTTTGTACGGCAGCTCTATGGGATTGTATCACCGTGGCCCCCTGTCCCCACGGTGAAAAAGCATCACACAAAAACCTGCCTCCTCCGTCTCTCCCCTCCCCCCAGCCAGCCTCTCTGTATCTCAGCCTCCATCTGTGAGTCTCTGTGGGAGCAGCAGTGGAGGTCGGGCCCACTTGATGCTGGAGCCGCTCCAAGCTGCCTGCTGCTATTTCTGGGTCGACTAAGAAAAGAAGGCAGAGCAGAGGACAGGAAGCTGCTTTTGTTTGTTTGGAGGCATAAACAGGAAGTGACACGTCAGCTGGTCACGACTCTGCAGCCAATCAGTCAGCAGAGAGCTTCTTACCATCGGGACATAATACAGTCCCCAGTTATGAAAAAAGGAATAAACAATACATTTTGTCAATCATTTTTCCATCATTAAAGTTATCAAATAAATATACATAAAATACATTGATCAATATTCCAGCTATTATGAATCAAGTGGTTTTTAGCCTTTATTTAAAGGAAGTCAGTGTTTCGGCAGTTTTGTAGTTTTTTAGACGTGTGTTCCTGATTGGAGGATTCGTTGAAGATGAATGCAGCTTCTGCATGTTTGGTTCTGGTCAACAGAGCCGCTTTACCCTTACAATAATACCAGCGATCGTTCATATTCTCATTAATTCATGCTTCATTCTTAAAATCTCCAGGGAGATTTTATTCTTCTTCCTTTATTTACACAGACAAATTTCTTGAGACTCGTCGTCTCGTTCACAAGAGAGACCTGTTATTGTTTTTTTTTTCAGTGTGTATGTAGTCCCACCATAACCATAAAAACGCAACGCCGCTAACTGATGAGAGCCGGTCCAACGTGATCCAGGGCCCCGGGCAGGAAGTGGTAAGGGAACCCATTTCATGTCTAAAACCATCAGCCTGATGAAAAAGCACAAAACATTTGTTTTGTCCATGTTTGAGTTTCCCATTTATATATTTTACGCATTTATTAAACTTGTCATGCAGGTACATATGGAGCATAAATAATTCCTTTAGGACACATCTTCAAAACACAGGACATTTCCCCAGATGTTCAAAATCAAAATATTATTTTCTAAATGTGAGATTTGAGTCCTTTTCGGTCAGCAGTGGTTTGACCTGGAAACTCTCCTGTCGAGACCTTTTTTTGTCTTTTATTGCTCAGTCATGAACACTGCCATTTTATTTATGTATCATTAGTTATTAGTATTAACCAGGAAAGTGCCATTGAGATTAAAAACCTCTTTTCCAAAGGCGTTCTGGCCAAGAGGCTCCAAAGTTTAAATAACAGCTGCAAGTAGTTACACAGTTACAGTAAAATGTTGTACTGAGAACCATTAAAGTGTAATCTCTCATGAACCCTCTAGAGGTCAGTGTGTGATCACATCTTCGATATATCATCGGCAGAAAATCCAAAAATGATTTTGGATTTAAAGGCGAAACCTTTTAAAGGAAAACTGATGAGACTCTGTGAGGCACACAGTGTTTCTGTGTGGCCAACCCTGCAAACACCTGCAGCCTAATCAGAGCAGATCAGCTTTGTGGTGTATTAGAAAGTTGCAAAAGGCGGCTGAGGGATTTCAACGCAGACGCAAAACGAGAGGGAAAATGTCATAAAAGCATAAAGTCCACATGGTGAATGCTAAAGGAGTCAATAAATTTGATTGGAGTAAAGAAAAATGTACACAAGATTATCAGAACTATCATTGTCGTCGTCGTCATGGTGGATTTTAATTCCATGTCTGCAGTAGAGCTGAACAACTGATCCTGCAGCTCCTGGTGCTTCTCTGAATATCTCGATCGACTCCCTCCGTCTTTTCTTTGCAGCAAACGTCTCCTAGTGGCGCCTGAAAGGCAACTGCACCTCCACGTCCGATAGGTCTGAGCAGTTTAAGGGAACTGCTGCCTAACACATTTTAAGCTTAAATTAAGTGTTGAACAGACTTGTAAACATTTTTCTGCCAAGGAACATCACTAGATATCACAGCAGATAAAATTTGTTGTGACCAGCAGCTCTCGCTAGAGCGGTTCGCAGCTGAGTGTGAAGCGGCCGGGATGAGGATCAGTGCCTCCAAATCCGAGGCCATGGTCTTAAGCCGGAAAAGGTTAGAGTGCCTTCTCCGGGTCGGGGGGAATGGCCTGCCCCAAGTGGAGGAGTTCAAGTATCTCGGGATCTTGTTCACTAATGAGGGAAGAAAGGAGCGGGAGATCGACAGGCGGATTGGCGCAGCGTCTGCAGTGAAGCGGGCGCTGTACCAGTCCGTCATGATGAAGAGGGAGCTGAGTCAAAAAGCAAAGCTCTCGATTTACCAGTCGATCTACGTTCCCATCCTCATCTATACTCATGAGCTTTGGGTCATAACCGAAAGAATGAGATCTCGGATACAAGCAGCAGAAATGGGTTTTCGCCGTAGGGTGTCTGGGCTCTCACTTAGGGATAGGGTGAGAAGCTCAGTCATTCAGGAGGGAATGACTCCCTCCTAGTGGAGGGTTAGGGTTAGGCTCCTCTTCACATCGAGAGGAGCCAGTTGAAGTGGCTCGGGCATTTGACACTCCAGTTTGAGTAAATTCCTTAAACTGCAATTTGCTCAACAGTACAGAATTCAATTTTTGACTAATATGCTTTTTTGTTTTTGTTTTTTTTCAAAGAATTTATTTTTTTCTAAAAGGAGTTTCCATTAAAATTAACCTAAAACTAAAAACAAAACACTGGAGCCCCAGTTTGAGCAGAAGACAAAGTCGTTGTATTGCATCAGCTAAAGCATAAAGACTTTGCTAACCAAACCAGCCACAGCTCTTTCTTACACATCTGGGACACAGAGCCACTATTTGTACGAGGTTGTGGTTCGTCTGCATCACTGTGATGCAGTAGTAAATGCTGCTGTCGTTCACAAACAGCCCAGATATGCCAAGAGTGAAGTTGTTGCTGTCATGACGGGCAAACGACCGGAAGCGTCCGACCTTCTCTCTTTCAGGATAAACTCAATCTGAGCTCCGCGATGCTTCTGGTGATACCAGAACATGGTGTGATAACTCATGAAACTCTGTGCCAGCTTACACTCAAGCGTCACGTCGCCTCCTCGGTCAGAAATGACGTCTGCAGGTTGGAGGACTTCAACAGTGAGAGCTGCAAAAGAGGAAATATTTCGTTTCAATCGCTACAGTGAAATGTAGGTCGAACACATCAGCCTGATTGTGAACATTTTACTCTGTGTCGCTGAACTCACCTAAGTGTAAAAGCAGAGACAGATAAAAAGCTGTGATCAGCATGTTGTCTGAGGAGGAGCGCTGGGCTGAGTGAGGTAGAGCCGCTCTGTTCAGAGGGAAGAGAAGAAGAAGGTCACATGACCATATTTCACCAGTCAGTGTCACAATTAACAATTCCTGGATTTCTAGTCCAGGGATTGGATTAACAATCCGGTTGTTAATCCAATTGGAGTTCACACTGGTCTGTAATTTATCGATATGTGAAATGTGACACGGATTTCTGTTGTTTTTGCTTCCTGTCAGACCATCGGATAGTCATTCACATCAGCCAAAGATAAATTCTGTAAATAAGTGCAGTGTTGAACGTTCAATTTGATTCGCTAAGGGAATTAAAAACTTAGCTTAAAACTTTCTGTAGAAAATAAGTTTGCTCAATTTGGAGTTTGGAGAGAACTTACGTTTTTTTGACAAATGTTTTTGGCGCTGGGATGAGGTAGGTTTTTAATTTTTTTGTTTGTTTTTTTTTGGCCGAATTGAAATTGGTTCGTGTCACAAAAAATAAAAATAAAAATTTGCATCACGAGTCACACGATCAACAACCGGATGTTGTCACTGGCGCAAACCACAAAGAAGAGCAGTAATAGATTGAGCATCATGCCGTGAGCAAACTTATTCTTATGTGATTTTAATTGCTTTTCTTATTGAATGGCAACACAGGAATTGCTAAATTGTGTTTTTTTTTGTTTGTTTTTGTTTTTTACATTAACAGAATATTGACAAAGTTTTGCAAACATTTGAAATGGAGACACAGCTAATTATAGTGTGATGAAAAGAAGGGGAAAAAGACAGCGGTGTTCATGTTTAGAAAATAGCTTAACATAAACGTCAAGATCCTTTTCATAGAAGAGCCTATCCTGAACCAATGGATGGATGGATGGATTGTCAGATTAATTGATTTTCACACTACTCGTCTTTCAAAAAATGTAGGTAAATTCAACATTGCAGTCGTTTGAGTTTGTCCGCAAAAGTAAAACAATAAAAACAAAAAGAACATATAAGGAAAAATTACAAAAGTTTCAAACACAGATGAGTGATTTAATAGAAATCGGTACTCATCAGACAAAGGCAACCCAACTTGAAGCTTTCTGGAAGCGTCGGAATGAAACCAGTAGGACTTTTAGTCTCGAGGTTTCATTAAACCACATCACTGTGTACTGCCGGCGCAGAAATACACGGCGGAGTCTGAGGCAGCGGCGCTGTCGATGTTCAAGGCTCCTGTCTGGATGTCTTTTCTTGTCATCTTGAACCTGCTTTCAAAGGCTTTCTCATAGACAGCTTCACTCCCCACGTAGTTATATCCTATCAACTCCAAAGCACCAGTGTCTCTCTGTTGGTACCAGAGCATAACATTTAGATCGCTGTCGTTGTGACGGCAGTGGAAATCCACTTTGTCTGCCATGTTGACTATTCTGGGGTCGCTTGGTTGAAATTGCACGTTCTTAGCTTGATCTGTGGGGGGAAAATGGATGATTTGTTAGGCCTGACTGCAAATGTATGGAAGGGGATTACGGCCACTGAAAAAAATCAGAACTCTCGAAATTCTGAGAAAACATCAGAATTCTGACTTTAATATAAGAATTTTGAGATTAGTCAGATTTTTTCCAGTGACCCTTATCCTCTTCCATACAAATGAGAACGCTAAAAAAAGAAAGACAAGAAGTAAAATAGAAAATATCTTCATATTTGAAATGCATCATAACCTACACTGAGGCAGGATGAGGAGGAATAGGATCATCATCATTTGCGGCATCCTGCAGGTTTTTGCCGCCGCTCCCATCAGGACCTGTGAAAAGACGTGACGTTTAGAAGCGAGAAACATCTCTGCCTCCTGCACAGGAGGAAAACGCATCAGGGTTTTTAGTGAGGCAGTCCCAATGAACCACATCACTGTGTGCTGGCAGCGCAGAAATACACAGCCGAGTGGGACGGATCTGCTTTGAGGATCCTCAGGGCTCCTTCAACCGTGTTTTTTCGCGTCAGCTTGTACTCCTTCTCAAATTCGCCCTCGTAGTTTTGGGAATTTTCATATCCGTATCCGATGAGGGTCATTGAGTTTGTGTCCTTTCTGTTCTGATACCAGAGCATCACTATAAGACTGCTATCGTCATGGCTGCAGGTGATTTCCACCTCGCTGCTCTCACTCACTATGAGCGGAGAAGACTGGCGAAAACGTGCAGCGCTTACCTGACCTGTAAAAACAAAACACAGATGATCAGGTCGGCCGTTTGCAACAAATGTCAGCTCGGGTTCGGATTCTTACATGAGAACCAGACGAGAAGGAAGCCGAGGGTCTGAGTTGGTGAAGACATTGTGAAGCAGTGAGGGCGAAGGGATGAGACTCCGCCGGGTGAAGGCGGAGGTTCAACCTGGGTCAAATAGTGAACACGCCCGATTGGAGGAGGCTACATGTCGTGTGCTGTGGCTCCACCTGCTGGCGACATGAGCACAGGACAGCTTCGTCAACCGACTGCAACTGATTGTTTTGACAATAATGAGGCAAAATCGGTTCGGGGAGAAATGGATTGGGCAACAGCATGTTCTGGGTCTCCGTTTTGTTTCTAGATTTTCACTGTAAAAGAATCTTGAAGCGAATCAAGTATCAAGAAATTAAAAATTGTTGAACATTTGCAAAGTGGATTTTCTTTAGAATTCAATGTTAACAATTCTTCTTCAATCACTTTTTTCTGGTAACATGTCTTAAATTAGTGTTTTGATAGGAATTTAGGCGAGTATCCCTTTATAAAGAGCTTATTTCTATTTATTTATTATTTATGTATTTTTTATGAATGCGCGTTTTGCAGACTTTGTCCTTCACACGAGTCATATGACCATGACAGCTGAGTTATAATAATATTTTGGGATTTTTATGTGTGTAAAAAAAAAAAATACTCAAGTCAAAATATTTATTTTTCATCCTCCTCCTCCTCCTCCTCCTCCTCCTCCTCCTCCTCCTCAGCTGTGTGTGTTTTTGTCACAGTCTCCGGGTCCGCTGCTGCACTGTGAGGCTGGCGGCGCACAGATACACAGCCTCGTCTTCCTGCTGAACACTGGAGACGGTCAGAGACCACTGCTTCGTCTGCGAGCGCTCTGCTTGGAAGCCGGATTTAAAGTCTGGCTCAAAGTTCGCGTTGCCGGCCAGCAAATACACGATGAGCTGCATCCGTCCTCCTCTGAGCTGTCGGTACCAGTACAGATATTCGTAAGTGGTGTCGTTCTGGTAGCAGTGCATTTGCGCGCTCGAGTTGCTGATGATGTCTCTGGGCCACTGAGTGATCAGGACGCACTCGCTTACACCTGGGGAGAGAAAAGAGAAGAAGAAGAGAGAGAGAGAAAAAAAAAATCATAATTAACAATGCTGGCTGGCTTTGCTCATCATTAATTATGATAAAAGACACTGTTCTGACTATACCTGCAGTCCAAAATATGAAACATGCCCATGCGATGTCACCTGGAGACATTTTGTCCTCACAAATGGTTTAAACTTCACTGAGCCAAAAGGTTGACATCTATCAGGAGGAAGTGACATCACTTCCGAAACAAAGCTGATTTGTGAATATCCCACCACTTTAACACCTTCGCGTCTTCAGAAGGGAGGGAAACAAACAAACAAAAAAAGGTTTGGCTACGCTTTATCTGAAGGGACGTGCATAAAAATGACATGACGCTGATATAACACAAGGAGTCTATATGAATGTTTATGACTGGTGTCATGAAATATCATTTTAATGTTTTAAAAGTTGCATTAAAAATCCTTCACAAAGCCAAGACATGATTTACTGGGTAAATAATGACACTTTCAATGCAAAGTTGATTTTAATAGACTTTTAATGAGGCTTTCAGAGCAACTTCGCATCAAAAGCGTCATGAATGGCGGACTCCTCCACGCTCACCACAGATGTTACGTGACGGCGTCGCGCGTCTTGTCTCTCAGTCCATGCAGGTGTGACCTCGAGTGCTTTTTGTGCGGCAGCCCCGGGGAAACGGAGCACTGTGTCTACTGGCTGCGCAGAAATACTCCGCTGCGTCTCCGGGTTTGGCGTCGGAGACGATCAGCTGAGCTTCGCCTTTCGAGTGGCCCGTCATGTTGAAGCGGCTCTCGAAGCCCTTCTCGGGGCTCTGGTTCTCATAGTGCAGCAGGCCGATCAGGGTCATGCTCTGTCGGCCGCCTCCCGCCACAGACTGGTACCAGAGCATGTAGGGGTAGCTGTTGTCTCCGTGGTAACAGCGGAGATGCGCAGCTTGTCCCGGCTCCACCAGGACGGAGGCAGGCGACTGTTGGATTATGGGCTGTGACGCTGTAATGAATGAATAAATAAATAAACAAGAGTTAAACGTTTGTCAGAAAACTTTTAACTCGCCTTCTTCCTCACCTGCAAACAAAAACAGACTCATCAGGAAAGTGATTGACATTTTCGATTTTTTAATATTTTTTATTATTATTTCAAATTTTACTTGAAACACAAACACACCGAGATGTTGTGAAGGCGCAAACTGGAGGGCAACCATTTATTGTACGTTTTAAAGGAGGAGGAGGAGCTTACAGAGATAAGCACGTCCTTGTTGTTACCGCCCCCTGCTGGTCAGGGTTTGGATTCACATATTTAAAGCAACACGTGCTTTAAAGCAGCTTAATGGCAACACCGACAGACAGAAATGTCTGAAGTAATCTCGACTTTTGGAAAAACACAAAGCTTGGTGTGATTATTTTTGTCTTATCAAATGGGATAAAATCTTAAAAAGATTAATAAATAATAGCTCATCAAGTAAAAACATTGCTACTTGATCAGCCTTCACGTCGTTCTGTTCAATTTGATAATTAACCAATTGAAAAGTTTCCAAAAGAGAATTTTCAACCCATTGATTAATCATAATTAATGTGCTAAATAAGACACGACTATTAGGAAGTATCTGCAGATTTCTTTTCTCACTTAGAATATATTTAAGTTTGCACCAAAATATGTTAAAAATCTATTGTTGTTGTTGTTGAACCAACCTTCCAGCAGCTTCTGGTTCTGTTTCTGCTCTGCATTCCCAGAATCAGAACCATCTTTATTAGTAGGCTATATTTCTAATACACCTGTTTGCACTTGTATTGCGCCGGCGTTGTCCCGCAGGCATCCTGCAGCGTCATGTGGTTTTATTGGTTTCCTGCTGCTCGTGAGGGGGTTTTTGTAAGGGAGCGCCGCCGTCTTTCCCCACCGTGCATACTCGCCGCGCCAAAATATTCCCCGCTGTAGTCTGCGTCGGTCAGGTTCAGGATGTGGAGGTGAGCCGTGTTCTCGCCGTCTCCGCTTACTTCGAAGCGGCCGACAAATCCGCCCTCGATGTTTGGATTTTTATAAGACATGTAGCCTATCAGCGTCAGGGAAGCTTCTCCCGCTGGGCGCCGGTACCAGAGGATCGTGTCGTAGTTCTGGATCTTGTGCGTCAGCGTCAGCTTGGCCGAGTCGCGCAGCGGCAGAAGGAGATCAGGTGGAGATTGAAACACCGGTTTCTCTTCACTCGGGTAGACTCCTGCAGAGAAAACTAAATAAATAAATAAATAAATAAATAAATAGTTTAAAAATGAATTATGTGGTCCATTTGTTTATTTATTTATTTATTTATTTTGCGAAAGTGAAGTGAACATTTTGGGATACCTTCAAACCAGGAGAGAGCGACAATGCACACTGTGAGATGATGAAGCCTCATGTTGGAACTGAGCGCTTCCTTCCCCTGATCTCTGCAGGGCTTCGTGAACAGGAAGTGATGTCGCTGTGTAAAACTGAAAAAGTATTCACACCGTTTAGATTTTTTTTTTTTTTTTTACCCGTATGGGAGGGGAGTGTTCATGACAGGAAGGGAGGGTCGCCTAATCAGTGCTGTTCCTCTGTTATTGATTATTTTATATACAGATGTTAAGTACATAAAATGCTGACTATAGACCACATCGTTTTTGGCGCCCCCTCTGATGCATCGCCCCTAATGTTGCACCCAGAGCATACCCTCTTTGTGCGCCACTGCTGGAGTGAGAGCAGAGTTGGGGAGGTTTTTGTCAGGTGCAGGTGGATGTTTGACGCACTGTGGCTTTACTGGCGGCGCAGAAATACGTGGCGTCGTGTTCGGCCGCGTTCAGGCTCCCGACAAAGAGCGAGCCGTTCTTGGCTTTGTCTCCGCTCAGATCCCCGGCCAATCTGAAGCCCTTATTCCTGAAAGCCTCTTCGACGCCGTCGTCTTTAAACTCCGTGTATCCGTAGCCCACGAGCTCCAGGGCGGCTTCGCCGGGCCGCCGCCGGTACCACAGCATCACCCGGAGGTCGCCGTGTTCGTGGCTGCAGAGCAGTTGCACGCTTTGTCCTGCTCTTGCCAGGAGAGCAGGAGGAGACTGATGCACCTGAACTTCCAGAGACAAACCTGCTGCAGTGAAAGTTTTCATTTATTATTGTTTTTTTAAAGATTAGCGACTTAAAAAGTGCAGGAACATTATGTGTTATTCCAGAATAAAGTAGCTGGTACCTGTCAAGAAATGGCAAAAAAGAAGTAAAATCATTTTTCTATGAGATGAGGGGGCTTTTGCTTTACATGCATCAGTGAACTGACTCTCAGACGAAACGGTTGTTGGTGTTTCTTCATCACTGTGACGTCACCGCATGGGTGGAGTGACTTCATGTGCAGCTCCGGGAAAAAATGTGGAGATGACTTTAAATGACCAGCTTCTCTGGTTTCATAGGTTTCTGTCTGAGTGAAGTGAATGTTGCTCTTTTATTCTATGACATGCTGACAACATGTCTCTGAAATTCCGAGCAGAAATTGAGTTTTTATATGCAGAAAATGAGAAATGGACAAAATAACATAAAAGTGGCAGTGTTTTCAGATCTCAACTAGTTCGTGTTCACCTAGGAACAACGATACTCATGTTTTAACTCGGGAAAAGTTCAGGAACCAACATTTGGTGGAACAGCCAGGAGGTTTTCAATGGGCTTCAGTGCAGTGGGCTCTTTGTGTGTTTTTTTTTGGGGGGGCGGGGGGGTAGAGCTGTGACTGAACACCAGACTGAAATATTTTAATAATTTTTAATGTATATTTTTAATTTAAAAAAATGTTTAAGCAGAACTGTCATGTTTTCTTCAAACATGACAGATGATATACCTTTGGATAATTTGATTACCAAAAATAAAAAAAAAAATAAATAAATTCAGAACAGAGCATCACTCATGACTAGATGAGGCCTTTAAGTCAAACTTATTTATATGTCACTTTTTTTGTTTTTTAATAGAACAACGTCACTTTTCAGCAGGAAGGCGCTCAATTCAAAACAGAGCAGGTGCTTAAGAGCTGTTTCGTTTTTTTTTATTTTTCCACGTTCTTCTGCCAAACCACTGATGATGGCGACAGAGCAGTTTTTGTAAAGCGCAGACAGGATTCTTCATCAGTGTGCTTCTCGCGCTGCGCAGTAGTAAACAGCCGCGTGTTTTGGATTCACGGCGTGGATCACCAGGGAGGAGTTCTTCCCTGTGTTGCCGCTCAGGTCTCCGACGATTTGGATGTTTCGATCATCTTCATCCTCCATCTTGATGCTGCTCGTGTACACGTGTCCAATTAGTTTCAAGGCCGCGTCCGCAGGCGGCTGCCAGTACCAGAGCATCATCCAGAAGTTCGTTTTCTCATGGGTGCAGAAGATGTGAACTTTCCCTCCGGGTTTCACGATGATATCGGAGCGGGACTGACGGACCTCGAGACCGAAAGCAGCACCTGGAAGACCAGAAAGATCGATGAATCGTCTCGACACGATTCGTTCGAAGCTTGTCGATTACAAATACCTGTTATGGAACAAAAGAGGAGAAAGCGAATCATGTTAAAACCCGATAGGTGACGCTAAGTCTTAAAAGTGCAACAAATACTATCAGACTGTGATTCTGACTCTGACGCTCAAGTGAAGTAAATCAAGAAGTGGGCGGGGCTTATTGAGACAGAAATCAACAGAGTTTTTGTATGAGGATCACTGGCCCTGCTGTCATTGTGCATAGCTGGCTGCACAGTAATACACCGCAGTGTGTTCAGGCTTCAGGTCCGTGATTATCAGAGAGCCGTTCTTCTCCGTGTCTCCAGTCAAGTCTCCAGTAAAGCTAAAATGTCCCTCAAAGGGTTTTTCAAGTTCTTTGTTGCCGTAGTTCAAGTGTCCGATGCGCCTCAGCGCTTTGTCTCCGGGGAGTTTCTGGTACCACTGCATGAGCGTGTAGTCGGTCTTTCCATGGCTGCAGACCATCTGGAGGTTCTGTCCCGGGTTTCTGAGAGCTGCCGGAGGAGTTTGATGGACCTCGACACTCAGACAAACCCCTTGAATGTTGACAGAAAATTCAGTTCACTAATCAATAATTCATTCCAATAGTTGGTCATCTTTAAACTTTTTCATGCAAGTCAAAAAAAATAAAAAATACACACATAATCCTGAAGAAAAACAAGACAAAACTAGTACAGAAATGAACAATGTTTCTGGGGGAGATAAAAGGAGTAAGCCCAGGTTTATTATGTCTCTTTTCACATTGTTATTCATAAATCACTGTCATGATCAAAGCACCAAACTCTTTCTTGTGTATTTTTTCAAGAACATATGGAGTTCCCAATAAGTTTGACACACTCATAAAACAAGACATAATAAAAACATTATTGTATTTTTTTGCCAAGTTTTTCATACTTTTTTATTTCCAGTTCAAAAGTGAGAAACAGTTTTAACTCCTCACAACAATTATTCTTCAATTAGAATCCCTCTAACTGAAGCGAAATTGTTTTTACTATTCATCCTGACTTTTCATTTAAAAATAAATAAATATATAAATAAATCCATCTCTCTTGTAAGTGTATGGGAGATATAAATTAGGGTTCATGAAAACTGAAAAATAAAGAAGTTATTTACCCACAAGCGAAAACAATAGGAGAACCATCTGCATGATGAGATGCTCTCTCTCTCCCTCTGAGCAGAAAAATGTGTCCAACAGGGTTCTGGTCTGTTTTATGATCACGCTCAACATTTGCCGAGCCATTATAGCTCAACCTGAAAAGCTTTCATGGATCTCCAGTGCCATCTACTGGAAAGAATAAAACAAGTAAATTCCTGAGGCTCCCAACTGAATGAACCGGCTGCAGGTTTTTGTTCAGCTGCTGTGTTTCCTCACATCACTGTGTTTGCTGACAGCACAGAAATAAACGCCGCTGTCTTCAGGCTGCAGGTCCTTCACAGTCAGAGCTCCGGTCTCTATGGTGTCTTTGACTGCCGAGTATTTGCTCTGCAGGTTCTCCCCGTAGTCTGTCTGCCCACCGTACACTGTGTACACAACGAGGGTCATGGTCTCCCCAGGACGCTGTCGGTACCAGTACATCTGGTTATGACCTTTGTCTTTGGTGTGGCTGCAGTTCATCTCTGCAGACTCGGCCACAGACTTCCAGATGATTTTAGGTAGCTGAGTCACATCCTGGCAATGATCTGTGAAAAGAAAGATAAAAGTACAATACAAATCGTAAATTTTGGATGTACTACAATATCATCTGCATAGATGACACTCTGAAATTTGAGCGTCGTCGGCTATTAAAAATATGCTGGGCTTTTGTACCTCGTTGCCAAAATAACACATGTATAAATGTGAGAAGTATGCAACCCAACATGGTGGTGTTTAATGACCATCCTCATGTTTAAGCCTGCAGTTATTTAAGGCAGAAGGTAGGAGGGTTAAAACCTGTCTGCAATAAGAACCTCCCATTCCGAACCCTGCTTAAATCAGAGGAGGGAACAAATATTGGTGTGAATGCAGGTGAAAGCAGATATGAACTGTAAGACAAACTAAAACAAACAAAAGCTTGTGATTGCCATGTGTTGCTTAACGAATAAATTTAAACTCACACGATTCTAATGATTCTTTACATGTTTCTGTGCCATTCATCACAATACCAATCTTTGAGTGGGTGGGGTTTAAATTCAAAGTGCTTTTTGTAAATTATCACTATTAATGATAGATTCTGCAACCTCATGAAATTGAATTCAAAGAATTTAATTAAATTCTAAACTATCCTTTGAAATTTGAGTCAAAAATCAGTTTTTTCCATTAATGTCTTTGTGACCTGCTGGAATAAACCATTTAGTGGTTACACTGTGTAACCACTAAATCAAAAATGTATTTATTTTTGTTAGTTTCTAAAAAACAAAAACAACAAAAAAAAACCTCTTTAATGTTTTCATCCCAAGTCCTTTTTCAGACATGTTTTAGTATTTGTTTCCCATCTCTTTAACAAGAAAGTCAGAATATTGTACATCTGAAAATTTCACTAGATATTTGTAAGATAGTTTGTGTTCTATTTGGACCTCTTGGTACCAAACGGCTTCATTTTTTTCTTCCTCCACTTTTCCAACCTTGTCATTTCATAGTAATCTTATAGTTTCAAATAAAACCTTTGTTTAAGATTACTCACTAGCTTTCCAACAGATGATTTGTCAGGGAGTTGTTAGATCTTGTTTATCTTGATTGTCGAACATTTAGTCTGAAATGTCTCTTTGCTGTTTGTGCTGTGAAAACATTTGGTTAAACAAATGACTTCACAGGGTCATATTCTTTTCCTGTACGCCTTTTGCCAGTACATTTATTTCTGTTGTTGCATCACTTTCTACCTTTAGGCATATGTAATTGAAATAAAAAAAGCACAGTATCATCTGCATACAGTGAAACACTCAGCATTTAAGTGCTAATCCTCGTTAGTGTACTAAAATATAGTCATCGTTGCTTCTTGTACTATGAATTTACAGCAACCTGTAAATATGAGAAATATTCATGTCATCACAGGGTGATATTCTTCCATGTTCATCATCATGTCTGAGTGTGCCGCTAATTAAGAAGGAAGGGGGGCTACCCAGTTCCTGATTAAATCAGAGGAGAAACCAATACTGGTGAAAACGCAGGTGCATGGGAGGGATGTGAAATGTACTACAGATTTGGGGAAAAAACATTTAGATATCAGGAGGTTTTTGAACTGAGGATCAGAGTTTTGTAGCACTGTGGAAACTAGCAGCACAGAAGTAAACTCCACTGCTGTTCTCTCTGTGTGCTTTAATCGTTAATGTGCAGGTTTCCCCTGTATTTGCTCCCCCTCCAATTTCTACTGTTGCTCCTTCCTCCAGAGTGGAAGAGCCTGCAAACCTGTACCCCAGAAGTCGCATGTCTCTGCTCGTCTGCTTGTACCAGAGGATTCGGTTGTAGTTGTCGATACTGTGGGAACACTCGATTTTGACTTCCTTTTCAGAAGATTTGTAGATATCTGGTGGAGATTGATGGACTTTGTCAGAGGAACCTATAACCAAAATAAAAAATAAAAAATCAACATTGTTGTCATTAATATCATCTTAAACACAAGTAAGCAAATGGAAGAGTTGAAAGACGTTACCTGAAACCAGCAAAGGTTTCCAACTAAAGCAAATGAAAAGGATGAGGAGCATTTCTTGATCCCAAAACAATTGGTTAATAAAACATGCAATGCTACTGATATAATTCACTTGTATCACATCTATAAGGATTCACTCCAATAATACCAAACACAATATATACCCTCATCAGACAGGAGGTCAGCCTCCTCTTTGTGAGTCACTGCCCACAATGTCACCGACACCTCAGACAACTGGATCTGGAGAAATGCTGCCACCTGCTGACTGGATATAAATAATACAAGGAGGAAACTTTGAGGTTTTTGCTTTGAGGAACAATAACTTTCAGCACTGTGGTCGCCGAGCAGCGCAGAAATAAACCGCTTTGCTCCTCGAGGTGAGCCCTTCGAGTGTTAAGGTGCAGGTCTGGCCTTTATCCGCACTTCCCTCCAAAGTCACATTCATGCCAACCTCCGGGTACCTGAAGCTGTTCTCCACCCGTCCAAGGAACTGCAGCTGTCCGCCGTCGGATGTTTGCTTGTACCAACAAATTTCATCGTAGCTGTCAATTTCGTGAAAGCAGTGGATTTTGGCCGATTCTCCGGGACGCTTGTGAATGTCTGGCGGATTCTGGTGGACTTTCTCATGAAGTTGACCTGAAGGAAAGGTCTCGGCAAATTAAATCGAAGTACAAACAAATCATGGTTTATGAATGTTTTTTTGGTTTGGAAAATTGTTTATTTACCTGACGCTGCTGCGCTCAAAGTAATACAAAAGAGAATCGTGATCATTTTGTTCCTTTATGACTGAAAAAGAGTTCCCAAGCTATTTCCACCTTAATCATCACCCACATGTAGACACCAACATGTGGGTGGTGACTACGAGGCTCCTCCTCTACCAAAGATTCAAACCGCAGCATGTTTTTACCTCCCTCGTGTACATCAGTGCCTCAACAGAAAGATCCAAAGCTTGATAAACTGCTTAGAGAAGACAGGTGCATGGACTTAAGAGACGGGGAAACAAAAGCTAAAGGTTTTTGCCCTGAGGGCCTTTTGCATGTTGCACTGTGGTAACTGGCAGCACAGAAGTAAACTGCACTGCTGTTCACGTCGAGCCCGTCTATCGTCAGCGTGCAGGTCTGGCCCTTGTTGGCGTTCCCGTTGATCTTTACCTTCGTTCCTTCCTCCGGGTAGCCGATGTTTGCTAACATGTATCCTAGGAACCCCATCTGCCTGTCCGCCGTCCGTTTGTACCACAGGATCCGATCGTAGTTGCTGATGTTGTGCGAGCAATTGATTTCTGCTGTTTGCTCCAGTTTTTTGTATAAGTCAGATGGAGTCTGATGAACTTCGTCACTGAGTGAAGCGCCTAAAGAGGAAGCAGCAAAAGCACGACTTTAACTTCAATAGTTGTCAATATAAAGGAGTTAGAACTAGACTTTTTTTCTGTACCTGAAAGTCTTGTGAACATAAATGTTAAACAAAAGCTTGTGACTATCATGTGGTATTTCATGGCTAACTTTAAGGATGTCTGTTGTTGTTGCCAACGATGAACACCTACTGAATACTCACATCATATTTCTGTAATGTCTATTCTTCTTTGAGTGGGCGGGGCCTTGATGCATTGTTCTGCTTGTGAATTATCACCACACACTGTTAAGATACTGCCACCTCATGGTGAGAAATGAAACAGCATGTTGTTGAATCAAATCCAAAGTTGTTTAACATTTATTTTTACTGAGAAGATGCATTAAAGGATTAGATGTTTTCCCATGAACTCTTCTATAACATGTTTGGATTAAATTAACAATTCGGTTTGACCTTTATATTAGAATTTTGTTATTTGTGAGTTTCTGAAAATTGTTATTATTATCATTAGAAATGTCGCTCAAACCTAGGATGAGAAAGTGTGTCGCCCACCTTCTCCAGCTCAGCTGAAAATGATTCAAAATGATTGAGATTTAATGCAACCTTTGAATTTTATCAACATGTTACAGAATGACACACCATGTAAAGAATTAATGTAACATGAAGATCAGTGATGCCTTTCAGCCTGAAGATTAATCATCAGATTAATCATCAAAATACCAGTGGAAACATGCAATAAAACCTCTTGGATTTTATAGGAAGAGCCTGATTGCTGTAAAACCACAAAGAAGTTCTTGTACATTATAGACCGCAGACGAAACTGTAAATGTGATAAATATGTAAGCTATCATAACAGTGTGATATTTTAAAATCAGTCAAAATTTTGTTGCTTTTTTAAAAAAAAAAAAAAGTAATAAGGTGAAGGGTTAAAGCCCATTGCTCTGCAGTAAAAACCTCACTTCCCTGATTAAATCAGAGAAAACACCGACGCAGGTGTTTGGGGACGTGAGCCGGAACGCAATGTTGAAGTAAACGCAGCTGTAACATCAGGACGTTTTTGTACTGAGAAGCTGAGATACGAATCACTGTGAGACTGGCAGCGCAGAAATAAACTGCACTGCTGTTCTGGTCGAGTCCTTCCACTGTTAATGTGCAGGTTTCCCCTTTAGTCGCTTTCCCGTTTATCGTCACGTTCGCGTCTTTCTCCGGAGACCCCGTGCCTCCGTACAGGTAACCCAGAAACTGCAGGCCTTTCCTGGCCGATTGCTTGTACCAGAGGATTCTGGTGAAGGTGTCGTCGACGTGTGAACAATGAATTTCAGCTTTGCTCTCATTAGGATATTTGTAAATATCCGCTGGACGCTGATGAACTTTGCTGCTTTGTGAAGATCCTGTGGAAGGAAAACAGTGCAATAAGCGCCACGTTTCTAAAACAAAAAACTGAAAAAAGTTTGATTTGTTTAAACTCAGCCACAACAGCTGAAAATCTTAAATGCACAACCTGAAACCAGGCACAGGCTGCAGCTGAAGCAAATGAAAAGGATGAGCATTTCCTGTCCTGTAGACATTTAGAAAATTAAAGATTCAGACTCAGAGAACTAAATCTAAATTAAAGAAGTCGATTTTTCTTCGTTGCATCAGGAAGTGAGATGTCTCAGCTGCATCCTTGTTTCAGTCATCATTACAAGGTGGAGCGAAAGCAGGTCCTCCTCCTCTTAAGAGGGTTCAGAGTAACATTCTGGATGAAGACATACCGCCCCTTATGGGTCATAAATATAAATAATAAAATGATCTGGCACTTTTAGAGTGCTTTCAGCTGATAGTTTCATGGACACTCTGGTTTCTTCACCGTCGCGTTAACATTTACTGGGAAGATTCATTTCTGATTGGGATATATATATATTTTTTTTTTTAAATAGATAAACGAGAAACTGAAAATTTGACAATTTGTTTAATTATTTTTAATTCAGAAAAGTAAAAAAATTACCAGGAGGAAATGAATATGATGAATTTCTGTTTGGTGGTGAAGTCCATAGTAAAAATAAACAGGCGAGTACAGACGGCAAAAAGTGGTCATCTTGCTCCCCCTGCAGGCCGTCACTGGTACTATCCATAGATATAGGTTAAGTTAAAAGAAACATGGATGTTAAACATGAGCTGTTTTTTTAATGTTAAAATACAAAAATATATCTTTTTTTGCTTAGAATAATAGGAGACAAGTGTACATATGCAAGTTTAAGGAGTAAATCAAATAGATAATAAGTGCTCTGTCACAATGTGTGTTATACATGGAGGTTGGCTGCAGGTGTTCAGATCTCTATCTCTATGCAGAGTTTTTGTGCTGACTGACAGGGATTCTGCTGTACTGTGTCGACTGGCAGCGCAGAAATAAATCGCGCTGTCATTTACCGAAACAGTCGAAACATTCAGGGTCGCGTGTTTACTGCCGTCTCCTCCAAAGGTCATCTTGTCCTTCACGTCGCCCTCTGGGTAAGGGAAGTTCCTGTTCATGTATCCCAGGTACCTCAGAGCGCCGTCCTTTTCTTGTTTGTACCAAAGGACACGCTCGAAAATGGACACGTTGTGCGAACAGTGGATCGTGACGGATCCTCCGGGGTTCGGAGCGGCAAAACGAGGCAACTGGAGGACCTCGTAAGCGCTGGGAGCGCCTGTGGAGAGAAACAGGAAGACAGCATGAAAGTTACAACTTCGAACAATAATTATTTGTTGTCTGTTCGTTTTTGAATCCTCACCATCATTAACTGGGAGCTGAAGCTGGAACAAAACCCAGGCCAGGACGATGGAGCTCAACATGATGAGGCGAGGGTTGCTTTGCTCTGCTGTGGGCGAGTTGTCATCTCCAGTTACAGTGTTGGTGTCACAAATGGAAACTGATCGACAGACCAAAGTGTTTGGTAACCATTTCATTTCTGGGAGTGAACAAGTTTTCAGTTTTCCAATTTGCATGATTTGTCTCCCCCTAGTGGTTATTAATCTTAGGTTTCACTCCCAGCTCAAAAAGCAAATGATTGCACTTAAGAAGAGGATTTAATCCAATTAAATCAAAATAAATTAAACTCAGTTCAATTCAGAAATACTTTATTACTGTGTGTATTTGTTTCTCACTGGTGCAAAACATGGCACTGTAGGTGGAAAATGGTTAAAAAATCTGAAATTGGGAGTTTAGCTCCTTCAACTCAATAGTTAAGATATTATCAGTTGGAAGGTCAAAGTGTCGTCATGTAAAACACCAAACATCAACATCCAGCTGAGGGTCAATGGTGATAAAAAAACATTTGATCAAATGGTCAGTTTGGTATTTTAAGTAATTTTTCAGTTCTTCAGTTCCTTGATATCACAGCACTGAAGCTAATTATAATTAGGTCCGTGATATATTTTGAATGATTAAGGACTTTTTGAACCAGTAAATGGTTTAACATGTGTTAATGACACTCAAACAAATCCACTGTAGGACGTAAGGAATGTAACTTTCGGTGTTTTTGGAAACATATGAAGACTTGTTCCAACATTTTATGAACTTAAGCTAGATTTTATGTCTTCAGAAATGAAACATATTCTGATCGATCCAGTGTTGACATTAAGCTGCACCGTCACTATAAATGAACAGCTGGTTTTGTTTCACTTTTTGCTGCAGGTTTTTTTCCATTTACTTGCAGAATTGTGTTGAGCTGCCAGCACAACAATGACAGAGGAAAAAGAAAACACTCATCCAATAAAAATTAAAAGAAACAACAGATTCAAGTTGAAAATGTGAAAAAAAAAAAAAGGTTTTTGCTTTTCGCTTGGTCAACATTGATCCCACCCCGTCAGTATCGCTGTGAGTCTGACTGGAGGCAGGTGTTCTCTCTCTCTCTCTCTCTCTCTCTACAGAGTTTTTGTACTGACTTCATGATCTTCTGCTGCACTGTGTTGACTGGCAGCACAGAAATACACAGCACTGTCTCCCGCTGTGAGATTAGAAACAGTGAGGTTTGACTGTTTGCGCCCGTCTCCTTCAAAGTTGATTTTCCCTTTCACATCTTCCTCAAGATTAGCAAAGACATTATTCTGATAACCCAGGAGCTTCATAGCTTTGTGCTCGTCTTGTTTGTACCACAGAATGACTTGGTAGCTCGGGATGCTGTGTGAACATCTGATCTCTTTGTCCACTGATTCACCAGTTCTCTTAATTATGGAAGGAGGGCTTTGGTCGACATCTTTGGAGTCAGAGGCGCCTGTGGAGAAGCAGAAAATAATTAAAAAAGGAATAAATGTTCATCTTTGTATCTTTTCTAATGCATGTTTTCGTCCCATTACCGTTATTTTCTGGCAATTGACAGAAAACAAGTAAGTAGATCATAAAAATCCCATTTAAGGAGGCAGCTCTCATTTCAGCTTCTGTTTGTTCAGCAGCAGTGAAGAGGAATGCGGTGGCGATTGAATGAAGCTTCAATGGGAGGGAGCTCAGGGAGATTTCCTGTCATGTCGCTGATGAGTACTTATATGGCTCTAGCGCCATCTACTGAAACTCAAATGGAGAATGTAACATTTTATGCTCACCACAGATGAACTGACAGTCAGTTTTCATTCCTTTTCTAATGCCGCTGCCCATCAGTCAGTGTAAATAATGGCGCACATTTTCTGTCTTCGTCTGCATGTTTGGTTATGACATCACTCTGCTGTGGCTGTATTTTATTTCTGTAGATTGGGTCGGATAACAACAGCTGTCTTGTGTTTCTGAGACGTATCTTAGTGATAATCTTTGAGAAGAAAGCCCAGAGTTTAACACAGCAGGTTGTCGTACATATTTACGTTTGTGCACAATTTAAAGAAATAGAAGTATCGTCTGCATAGAGTGAAATACTGGGTTGAAATTTTGAGCTCCAATTAGTGGATTTCTAAATAATTACGACTTTATTTGAATGTTTTGACTCTTGAACCTTATAGCCACAACAACCACATTCACAGCTTTAGTTTTGATTGACCAACGTTGCTCCGACCCCGTTAGTGTCGGGGTCGGATCAACGACACTAACGGGGTCAAGGACTCAGACATGGAGGCAGAAATGCCTCCATGTCTGAGTCTGACATGGAGGCAGGTGTTCTCTCTCTCTCTCTCTCTCTCTCTCTCTCTGTCTCTGCAGAGTTTTTGTACTGACTTCATGATCTTCTGCTGCACTGTGTCGACTGGCAGCACAGAAATACACAGCACTGTCTCCCGCTGTGAGATTAGAAACAGTGAGGTCGGACTGTTTGCGCCCGTCTCCTTCAAAACTGATTTTCCCTTTCACATCGCCTTCAATATTGGGATATTCCAGATTCTGATAACCCAGGAGCTTCATAGCTTTGTGCTCGTCTTGTTTGTACCACAGAATGACTTGGTAGCTCGGGTTGCTGTGTGAACATCTGATCTCTTTGTCCACTGATTCACCAGTTCTCTTAATTATGGAAGGAGGGCTTTGGTTGACATCTTTGGAGTCAGAGGCGCCTGTGGAGAAGCAGAAAACAATTAAAAATGGAATAAATGTACATCTTTGTATCTTTTCTAATGCATGTATTCGTCCCATTACCGTTATTTTCTGGCAATTGAAAAAAAACAAGTAAGCAGATCATAAAAATCCCATTTAAGGAGGCAGCTCTCATTTCAGCTTCTGTTTGTTCAGCAGCAGTGAAGAGGAATGCGGTGGCGATTGAATGAAGCTTCAATGGGAGGGAGCTCAGGGAGATTTCCTGTCATGACGCTGATATGGCTCTAGCGCCATCTACTGAAACTCAAATAGAGAATGTAACATATTTTATGCTCACCACAGATGAACTGACAGTCAATTTTCATTCCTTCTCTAACGCCGCTGCCCATCAGTCAGTGTAAATAATGATGCACATTTTCTGTCTTCGTCTGCATGTTTGGTTATGACATCACTCTGCTGTGGCTGTATTTTATTTCTGCAGATTGGGTCGGATAACAACAGCTGTCTTGTGTTTCTGAGACGCATCTTAGTGATAATCTTTGAGAAGAAAGCCCAGAGTTTAACACAGCAGGTTGTCGTACATATTTACGTTTGTGCACGATTTAAAGAAATAGAGTATTGTCTGCATAGAGTGAAATACTGGGTCGAAATTTTGAGCTCCAATTAGTGGATTTCGAAATAATTATGACTTTATTTGAATGTTTTGACTCTTGAACCTTATAGCCACAACAGTTAAGAATTAATTGAAAAATGAAATATGCTTCCATAGAGCAGTAATGTTCAAAATGTAACTATATTAATATCATTACTCTGCAATAAAAAACCCTCCCACTTCCATCCTAGATTAGATCAGAGAAAATGCCAACGTCGATGAGAATGCAGGTGCAAGACGATCTGAACTGTTACAGAGAGTTTGAAGATTTCTAGCTCAGGAGGTTTTTGCATTGAGAATCAGAGTTATCCAGCACTGTGCAGACTAGCAGCACAGAAGTAAACTGCGCTGCTGTTCCGGCTCAGTTCTGTAATCGTCAATGTGCAGACGCTGTCTTTGTTGGCGTTCCCTGTAATCTTTGCCTTTACTCCTTTCTCCAGAGTTTCAGCACCTACAGTCATCAACCCCAGGAGCTGCAGGTCTCTGTCGGTTTGCTTGTACCAGAGGATCCGGTTGTAGCTGTCAATACGGTGTGAACAACTGATCTCAGCGTTCGTGTCAGCGGAGGATTTGAAGAGTTCTGCTGGATACTGTCGGACTTTGTCGCTTAGGGAGGAACCTGAGGAATGAAAAAAGACATGGTTTTATTAACATCTGCATAAGCGGGTTAATTAAAGAAATTTGAGTTCGCATTTTAAGTTTTTTTTCTATCAGTTTCTGTAAGTCTGAGCTTAAACTGGACGAACCGAATGATCTCAATGACTTACCTGAAACCAGGAAAGTGATACAGCTGAACCAAATAAAGAAGCTGAGCATTATCTGTTCTCTGAACATTTTGTTCAATTCTGTCCGGTAACAGTGTTAAAAGTGCAATTCACAGTTTCTTCATTGTGTCAGTTTGGATGATTTGGTTTGCATCCTCCTTGAGTTATCATTACAGGGCGGTGTCACGAGTGATTCTCCTCCTCCTAAGTAACGACCCGCATTGTTTCGACCAGAACCTTACAGAACTGGTTTGGTGAAAACGTCTGCCTGAGGAAATGCTGCCACCTGATGGGAGTAATTAATATCACAGATGAATAATTCAAAATCTGTGGTTCAAAAAGCGAAATGTAACTTTTATTACCTTTTTTTTTTTTTTTTTTACGTATTTCTTAAAACGATCACCAAGTGTTTTCCTGAAACGGTAAGATGTTTGTCCACCATCAGCACATTGTGCTAATGCCAGGTTGATTGACAACACCAAGACCCGCCTCATCGCTCCGATTGGTTGTTTCTACACTGGGAAGATCAATCTCTTCACAGATTATCTGTCTCATTTCATACATAGTTACAGTTTTGACTGATATGTGAAAAAACATATTTTTGTAAACGTTTCGTACTTTAACTATTGAGGTTTTGGTTTTAAAAATCCTGTAGTTCCTTAAAACCTAAAAATAGAAAAATAAAAATATTTTTCTATTTTGCTTGGTTAAAAATGACCAATTTCCTGAAGTTGATATTTATCAAAAATAATTTGAATAAAAAAAATTATCTTATTACAAAAGATCATGTAGTATTTGTGGCTCCAAATATCTTTTATTTAGCTGTACTGAGGACTCACAATCGAAAAGTCTTTGGAAAAATAACAGTGCCAGTCCCCTGGTTTAGATTATAACTGGCATCAAGAAGTTACGTTCAATCACATTTTGCGGCGTTTGTGTTTTGAAACAACAGACAAGTATTCCCCACCTGCAGGAGGGGGATCAACGGCTACACATGGACTTCAAAGTGATGAATAAGACAGGAGTTGATTATTTGTGGTATCTGTCATCCTCCCCCATACGACAGACGAGGTGAAACTTTATCCAGCAGCTCAGAGGTTTTTGTTCAGCCTTTCAGCTCGTTTGCGTCACTGTGCTCACTGACGGCACAGAAATACAGGCCTTGGTCTCCCGGCACCAGTTTGTGCACGGTGAACGTCCCGCTCTCAGCATCAGGCTTGACGACTGAGAATTTTTCACCGAGTTTGAATTCGGCCTCGAAGTCAGGTTTGGAGTCCGCAATAGAGTAAACTACTTGTTTCATCATTTCCCCAGGCAGCTGTCGGTACCAGTACATCTGGTAGTAGCTAACACCCTTAGAGTGTCTGCAGCTGATAGTTGCGTTGTCACCCTGGTTTCTCCACAGCATGGCCGGCTGGTCGACCTCACTGCCAGCAGCCACACCTGAATGTCAGAAGAAAAGGTTCAGCAGGATCACTTTAGCATTCACTGGGAAGATATGTGAAAGCTGAAGGTTACCTGAGGTCCACAGCCAAAGGTTCACTAGTAGCACGAGTTCCTGCTTGATGATCACATCCATGATCTGCTGAGCAATAAACGGTACAAGTCTCTATTGTAGGGTTTGTAAAGATGGGAGGGCCGACGCAACATTCAGCAGAGATGACAGCAAAAGTAGTAATGTGGCGCCCCCTGCTGGTCATTTCTGGAGCATTCAATAAATAATGTTTGGATGAGAAAAAAACATCCTGAGGAATGTGTGTGTGTGTTTACTGCATGCATGTTTTTCAAAAATTCAAATCAGCATTTCACAGACTGTCGCAGTTTGAAATATGAACTCTTTTTAAATTAAATTGAAAGTGCTGATAATCTAAGCAAAACAGCTTTAATTTGCAGATGCTGAATGAATAAAATCTCAACTGCGACTCATACAACCACGTTCATGGCTTGAGTTTTGATTGGCCAACATTGATCCGACCCCATATTTTGGAGACACAGCGATACTGAGTGTCCATGTCAGACTCAGTATCGCTGTGAGTCTGACATGGAGGCAGGTGTTCTCTCTCTCTCTCTCTCTCTCTCTCTCTCTCTCTCTTTCTCTCTACAGAGTTTTTGTACTGACTTCATGATCTTCTGCTGCACTGTGTTGACTGGCAGCACAGAAATACACAGCACTGTCGTCCACTGTGAGATTAGAAACAGTGAGGTCGGACTGTTTGCGCCCGTCTCCTTCAAAACTGATTTTCCCTTTCACATCGGCTTCAATGGTGGGATATTCCAGATTCTGATAACCCAGGAGCTTCATAGCTTTGTGCTCGTCTTGTTTGTACCACAGAATGAGTTGGTAGCTCGGGATGCTGTGTGAACATCTGATTTCTTTGTCCACTGATTCACCAGTTCTCTTAATTATGGAAGGAGGGCTTTGGTCGACATCTTTGGAGTCAGAGGCGCCTGTGGAGAAGCAGAAAGTAGCTTAAAATTACTCCCATCTTTGTGTCTCGTCTATTTGTGTTTCTCCTCTTACCATTACTTCCTGGCGAAAGAAAGAAGAAAAATATGCAGATCACAAAAGTCATTTTGAAGACGATCAGAAAAAACGAAGCCCGTCGTTTCGCCTCCTGTTTGTTCAAAACCAGCGAAGAAGAATGAATCGCTGCTTAAACATACATTCAAGTCAGTGAAAAACAGGAAGTGACGACACTTCAGGCACTCCCCACCACCAATAGAATATTTTATTTATCTAAACTTAATATTTATATGGTAACATGTCATGAAAAATAATTCTATAACATCTGAAATTCAAATAATTGTTGTGTTTTGACCCAAACGTTGGGAGTCTAGCGCCTTGCGTGAAAAGTAATGAACAATAATTGCTTTATAATAACTATAAATTATTATAGAATTGTAATAATTCATAGTTAGATGTCACTAACTGAACTGAACCCATTCACTAGAATGGGTTCACTGAAGTTGAACCCATTCACTAGAATGGGTTCAGTGGAAGGTTATGACTGACAGCATGATGCCAGCTAATGAATGTGATTATTAGTTGAATAATTTCAAAATATTTTCTTTCCTGTTCTTTGCTTCTCTAACACAAATAGTCTCAATGTGATTAGGAAGCAATTTAAGCTGAGAAGTCTCTATGGAGCAAAAGCGCCATCTACTGGCAAGTGAAAAAGGAATGATTTTCTTTTTTTAAAAATTTGTTTGCTTTGTTTTGAGTTTTACCGTTATCTCTGGTGTGGCTGCTCTTTGTCTCTGCAGTCTGTTCTGCAAAACCCCATCAGATGTCAGGTTCCTGAGTCAAATCCTGGCCATGACCTATAACAAGAAGACCTGGAGTTTAACGTAATCATGTGTTGAATTATTTTAGAAAGTAGCGTTAGGTTTTCACAGAATTCAGACAAAGCACAATATTGTCTGCGTAGAGTGAAATACTGCTTTAAATTGTTTATGTATGTGGCAATTTTTTGTTTTTTTTCAGATGATTAGCCTACTGGATTATTTATAAAAAATCATATTGTGTTGTCTATTGTAACAGAACCATCTCTACTGTATGTATCACACAGTGGCAATTTTGAACCTTAATGTTTCAACTTGCTGCTGTTTACAAAAGAAGGTGAAGTTGAGGCCATTGCTTTGCAGTAAGAAGTGATTTCAATGCTTGATTAAACGCTGGTGAAAATGTAGCTGCAAGTAAATGCAACTGAAGTAAAAAGAAGAAAAAAACACACACGTACGCAGACACACACAACTGTGAAATGAGGAGGTTCTTGTATTGAGGAGCAGAGATATGCGGCACTGTGGTATCTAGCAGCACAGAAGTAAACTGCACTGCTGTTCAGGTTCAGATTATTAATAGTTAGTGTACAGGTTTCTCCTTTATTTGCTCCTCCATCAATCGCCACATTCACATCTTTCTCTGGAGTTCCGGTGCCTCCAAGTAAGTTTCCCAGGAATTGCAGGTCTGTCCCTGATTGCTTGTACCAGAGGATTGTGTCAAAGCTTTCCTCGTGTGAGCAATAAACTTTGACTTCCTTGTCTGGAAGCGACGCATAAATGTCCGCTGGACGCTGTTGGACTTTGTCACTTTGAGGAGAACCTGTCGGAGGAAGTTCATGAGAAAGCTTTGTCAACAACTGTGAGATCAGAAAATGTCAGAACAGAAAGAAAAAGCTGGAAACCATATTTAAAAAGTTGAAATTACCTGAAACTGGGGAAGTGATTAAGCTGAAGCTCATTAAATAGATCAGCATGTTTTCTCCTATAAACATTTGGTTAAATTTAGGGATTATGTGCAGAGTGAGAGTTTCTTGAGTTCAACTGAAATGATTTGGCTGCGTCTTGGTTTTATTCGTCATTAGAAGGTGGCGTCAAAGTTGATCCTCCTCCTCTTAAGTCATCCACCACACCGAACCAGTTCAGCATAAAATTCTGACTGAGCGTCCGACGCCACAGAATAAATGTGAATTAATAACAGAGAAGGACAGAAAAGGCAGATAAGAGCCGATGGATGCAGGTGCATTGGCGGCTTCTTGGAAAACCACAGCGTTTTGGTGGGGGGGGGGTGGGATGTCTGGGTTTTTGTAGAGACCAGAAGAGATTTCTGTCACTGTGCTTTGCTTGCAGCGCAGTAGTAAACTGCGCTGTGCTCTCCTTCCACTTTCTGGATGAGCAGAGAGCCGTTCTTTGCGCCACTTCCTCCCAGATCCCCTTGAAGGCTGAAGCTCTTGTTGAATAAGCCCTCCATTGTGGCAGTTTGATAGTACAGATATCCGATGAGATTCAAGGGGGTTTTTCCAGGTCGCCTTTGATACCACAGCATCATTCTGAAGTCGGTTTTGTCGTGGCTGCAGAAAACCTGGACGTTGCCTCCGGGATTTGTGATGAGGTCAGAGTCGGACTGATGGACCTCAAGACCCAGAGCAATACCTGGACACATGGTGCAAATATTTAAATGAATAACAGAGAAAGAAAGTCTAAATTAAAAGAAGAGAAATTCACTATTTTATTTTATTTTTTTTACCTGTGACACACAAACAGAACAGCAAATAAATCATGTCGACCGCCTCTGAAAAAGGGTTACTCTGAAGGGTTTAAGAAAGATAAAGTTTTAACAGTACACTTCAGATCTGGCTGATGCTGTTATGAAAATATTGAACCTGTCATTAGCTAAGATAACTCAGTGAAGATTGAAGTCAAACCTGAAGATTGACAGATGGCATTGAAACAAGATGTGGGCGGAGCTTAATGAAGCCGTACTTGTAAGATGACGACAACAAAATTTGACCTTTGAATGAAGAAAAGTGGGTTTGCTGTTGTTGAACAGCCAGTTGCCCAATTGTATGCTGCTGTATTTTCAAGCTGTATGCCTAAAATAACATCACTAATATGTTAACAGAAAGCCAATTCTTTGTTTCTCTTTAATCACATCTTCAGTCACATTGAATGTTCTGTCGGTCTTTCGTGGTTTCTGTCGCAGAGAGTGTGTTTCAGGTTTTCCCAGAGAACTTACATCTCAGTTTAACCAGAAAGATCTCTAGAGTTCCAGCGCCATCTAGTGGAAATACAAGACTCCTGAGTATTTGGTTGCTGTCACATCCTGGCAATGACCGAAATACGTGGCCTTTACAAAGTGACATTAGGTTTTTGAAGAGTTGAGAAAAACAAAACAAAACAAACAATATCATCTGCGTAGAGTGAAATTTGACTTTCACATATTACTGTTACGTGGAAACTTTAAGTTTTCTTTCGATGGTCACTGGATTATTGAAACACCCTCTTGTATCTTCAAACCACGACAATAGAAGCTTATGTAAGAGAAGCATCAATAGCGACCATTTCCATAGTTCTGCTATTTTTAAAAAATTGTGCACTGCAACAACACAAAACCATACCAAGTGTTTTTGGTCTAGTTTCCAGTGCAAATATCTGACTTTGTAAATTTTCATCAAGATTTAGGAGCTTTCTATTAAGTCAGTCATTTCTTAATATTGATGAAAAATTACTAGCTGCGTTGGCAGATATTTTTTACTTATGAAGAAAAAATGCCCACGTTTTATCAATATTAAGGAATCATTGACGAAAAACGGTGCTCCTAAATCTTGTAAGTTAGTTTTGTCTAATTTCAAACGTCCTCAGACATTTCCGCCAGAAAACAGACCAAAATATATTTGGCAACATTTCGTGTTTTTGCAGTGCTGAAGGGCCTGGGCCACTTTTCAAGTGTAAGAACCTCCTATTTCAATCTGTGATTAAAGGTGAGAATGCAGCTGCAAGGGGATTCAACCGAAGTAAAAAAAAAAAAAAAAAAAAAAAACGGAGCTGAAACGATGAGGTTTTTGTATTAGGGTGCAGAGATATGCAGCACTGTGGTATCGAGCAGCACAGAAGTAAACTGCACTGCTGTTCCGGTTGAGATCTTTGATTTTTATTGTGCACATTTCTCTTGCATTTGCTCCTCCGTCAATCTTCACCTTCGCCTCTTTCTCTAGAGTTTCAGTCCCGGCGTACATGTAGCCCAGGAGCTGCAGGTCTCCGTCCGACTGCTTGTACCAGAGGATTTGGTTGAAGCTGTCGTCGCTATGTGAGCACTGAATTTCAGCTTCGCTGTCAGAAGGAAACTTGAACATGTCGGCTGGATGCTGCTGGACTTTGTCGTTTTGAGATGAGCCTGTGGGGAAAAAAAACAAAAAAACTTATGAAACGGACCTGAGCTCAGAAACATTTAGCAGTAAATTGAAATTTTTAAATCTTGAAGATTTTACCTGAAACCAGGAAAGTGCTCAAACTTAAGCAAAGCGAGAAAAGGATCAGCATTTTCTTGTTCTGATCTTAAGCTAATGATAGTTAAATTACAGTAGTCTATGCTAAATAACAATTCTACTGACGTAATTCACACTTTCCTCACTGCATCTGAAAGTTTACTGGGGGTTTTTTTTTGTTTCCTTGTTTGAAGGAAGCATCAAATTATCCTCCTCCTCCTCTAAGTTCCACCTGACGTCACCGAAACCTTTTGGAACCGGTTCAGTGTCGTGATCCGACTGGACATGTGCTGCCACCTGCTGGCCACAACTGAAAAATTCAAAGAGGGGAAAAAACATCACAAGCTTTTCCTGTGTTTGCTTGTCAAACACAGGAAAAGCTTAAACATAAAATAATTCTTCATGTGATCAAATCGAAGTTCTCTTCATTAACTTTTTTTAAAATTTAGTCAGATTTTTAGGTCTTTTAGCTCTTATCCAAAGGAAAAAAAAAAACATCATAAAAATAAATAATTCCCCACAAACGTTTTAAAAAAAAAATCTGTAATTGTTTTTTGTTGTTGTTGTTGTTTTTTAACTACAAAAACAATCACACGATCCTGGAGGGACTGATCAGTGTGAAAACATGTACAGTATTATTTAATTTTAACAAACGGTTATTGAATGTTGAAAAAAACAACAAAAATAAACAGCTATTTTTTGATATTTTGACACTTTATCAAAACGTTCTGCCGTAACCGGCCCTTTAAGAACGGTCAGGTTTTTGATGTGGAACTAAATGAAAACGAGGTCGACTCTGCACGCCTGCAGATTGAGAGCAAACGTACGATGCAAGAAAAGCGATACTTAAACAGGATTAAGGATATCTTAATTAATAAACCCAAAAATGTTGCATCATTAGTATCACTGTGGCTGTAAAGGAGGTCTTCATTTTTGTGTTTGTAAGGAGTAGAAGGAGCACGCGGTGCTTTGACTCCTCCTGCGGTCCAGACCACAGTCAGCTGTTGTTGGCTGTGTGGGTTTTTGTTCAACCTTCCTGGCCTCCTGCACCGCTGTGCTGAGCTCACGGCGCAGAAATACAGGCCTCCGTCTGCCGGCTCCAGGCTCTTCACCGTCAGCGCTCCGCTCTCGGCCTCCGCTTTGGCGGCTGAAAACTTCTCCTGGCTGAAGCCGCCGAAGTCGTGCTTGCTGCTGCCCGCCGTGGTGAAGACGATGAGCTCCATCGTTTTCCCCGGCAGCTGCCTGAACCAGTACATCTGGAAGTACAACTGGCCCTTTGTGTGGCTGCAGTCGATCGTTGCGTCTTCGCTCTCGTTCTTCCATAAGACGGCGGGCTGGGTGACGTCGCTCCCGCTGGCAGAGCCTGTGTGCAATGACGAGGGAAATGCTGCGCATGAATGAAGATGTGACCCTCACAAGGCCTGTTGAGTTGAACGTCACCTGAAATCCACAGGGAAGATGCCAGGAATTGCAGGAGAAGTTGTTTTCTGAGGAGTTCGTGCATCTTTCACGACGTCCGTCAGTCTGAGCGGCAGAGAAACGACAAGCTGCAGGAAGGAGGACCTGAAAGTCATCCAGAGGCTGCAGAGATCCGCCCCTGTTTGCCCCTCATTTCCTGTAGATACTCAAGACTTAAAATAACCTAAAAGCAAAGGATTCACAACAAATATTTACTGTATTTACTATAGAAAATTTTTTCGAAAGGTTTTGCTTTAGCGAGTGACTCAGTGTCATTCTCACTTATTCATTTCTGGGTTTGATGTTTTAGATTTTTTTTTTGTAGTGTTGTCATAGTGACAAGTGATATTAGACCCATTTAAAAATTGTGATTTTAACTAGTGATTTTTCTTTTTTCAAAGAACATTTAATCACACAGACAAATTCTAATTCAATGACAGACATTCGAAATTGATCCTTGATTGATTTTTTTATCTTTTTTATTTTTTGTCTCCAATGACAAAAAATCATTGCTACATAAATGAACCGAATTCAATTGGTGAATCGTTTTCCATTTTCATTTCCAATCATTCCGGCGTTTCGAAGCCCTCACTGATGAGTCGTGGACTCTCATGTCGTCCTCAGGGCTTTTTGGAAGGGAAACCGGCCCACAGCATCACACCGGACAAGACACACTTTTCCACTCAATCATACATTTAATTGAAGTATTTTTGGTTATTTTCTCTTTTTTTTTTTCTACATGGATGGGCACCAAAAAAAATTGCACTTAGATTTGCATCTGACTAACCTCCCAAAGCAGCTTGTTGTGTCCCAGTCTGACCACAGGAGAAGGAAACTGGTGAGAGAATCAGGCTGCAGGTGTCCTGAGAACCAAACTGTCTCGCCTCTTGTTTTGGATCCTTATCCTTGGTATGAAACTGGCAGAGCTTTTCACCCAGACCTGCTTCATTAGTGATTGTTCCTACAAGTTCTCTGTATTGTCCACAATATATGAATAAACCTGATTGGATGATTTCAATCTTTACACATATTCTAAGAAAACCAAAACAAAAAGATAACCACAGTTCTGTTGATAAAAAAAGAAAAAAAAGGAAAAAAAGAAGAAAAAAAAGAAGGAAGATTTCATTTCCAGTTATCAAAACTCTTTGCTACGATACGGTTAAATTGTCCTTGGTAATGGCTTTTTCTTCCACAACAATCTCTATTTTCTTCCTTTTTTTCAGACATGTGGACAACCTGACATCATATTACCCATGTTCATTCAGAAAGACACTGTGAGGCTTACAAAGATTTGAAAAAAAAAATAATTTAAAAGGATATTTTTAACATTTGTGTTGATGTGACACTTTAGAACAAAGAGTCTGACTGATAGAAGTGGTTCTTGAGGTCCCTCTAGTGGCTGGGTTTGTGATTTACATTGATCCTTCTGTGTCCCTTGACATTTTATTGTGTGTGTGTTTGTTAATGTATGTTTGCATAACAGCGGCCATGTTTATGAGAACACAATTAAGTTGAATAGAGCAATCTTTGTTCTCACTGAATTGTTCTGCCTTTGATTTGATTTGCGTTTTTACAAGCGTTATGTCATTACAATGTGTTGAAGTACCTTAAAAATGTAACACAAGTTGTTTCTAAAAAGTAAAGAAATCATGTTTGTGTTGTCCAAATCATGGATATGAAAACAAAATTTTTTATAACGACGCCCAGACAAATAAATATATTTTACGTGACTTGATGAAAATAAAATGAACTTCTAGCAATTTTTCCCCATTTTTTAAATTTATTTTTTAACAATGGAGACTTTTACTGCTACAGGTCAGACATTTTAAGGCAGCGAGTACTGAAGTTTATAACGGCATCCCCGATTATTGATATTTGCAGCTTTTTGAAAATCCACTAAATGACATGTGATGGGCATAACCTAACAGAAAACGTTTTGCCCAGTGAACCTCAACATGAAGACAAAACAGCCAGGAGGTCAGCGTCACAATGATTAAATATAGTTTAATATGTTGCAGAACTTTAAAGTGACAGTCTAACAAAATACATGGCTCTGATTTCATTATCGTTACATTGAACTGGGATTCGGTTGCATTTAAAAGTCCTTATTTTAAACATCTCTGTGTCACAGAATGATCTGGTTGCAAATTAAATCAGATCTTTCCACTAAGAATAACAAAAAAAAAAATCTAAAATGTTTTAAAAACATTTTTTGAAAGATCATGACTATTTCGTATGGCATTCATCTAGAGTTGTACATTTCTATTTCCAAGATTTTAATCAAAAGGATCAATTACATTTGAAAAGATTCCTCAAACAAAATATATGTTTGACGAATCTTTTCTTTATGATTATTATCATTATTATTATCATTATGTTGGCAGGCTGAGCTGATAGTCTCTTCTGGATCGTCATGGAGATGGAAGAATCTGCTGTTCAGGTGAAAGTGTTGAATCCGGCGCTGTTGTGCAGCGGGATTCCCTCCGCTCCTCTGAATTCCTCCGCGATGTCGTCGAACGTGCGGCCTTTGGTCTCCGGGAGGCGGAGCCACGTGACGGCGAAGGCGAGCAGAGCCACGGCCGTGAAAATCAAGTAGACGTAGGCGCCGCAGACTTTCTGCAAGACATTTTGGGGGAATACAAAAAAAAAAGAGAGAGAGAGAAAGAGACAAAACTACCATATTTATTGCTTTCCATGTTACGCTTAAAAAACCTGATGGGCCTCTCGTGATTTAAACTCGACGCCATAAAACCAAAAAGGCCGTAAAAACGGATCTTTGTTGGCTTGCGCTTTCCCTCCACAGCTGATAATTCAATCACTCGGTCAATGATCTCAGCCTCACGTCGAGCTTTTAAAGCGAGATTTATGCGTCTTAAACAACAACTGTACATAATTTATTTCCATTTTACGTCGAGTACGCATGCCCAGCATAAAACAGCCCCGGGATTTTTTTTTTTTTACTATCCGTGTTTAAAAGCAACGTCTCAGAGGCGCCGGGCGACCAACAAAAACAAGACGCTCGCCTCTCGCAAAGCTTCCCCAGCAGTCTGGCTCGGCCGGCCGTGTAAACTCACCAGCAACGGAGGGAAGAGGAGGGCGAGGACGAACTTCCCTCCCCAGTTGACCATGCTGGCGAGCGCCATGGCGATCGGCCTGCCGGGCTGGTCGAACAGTTCGGCGGCGATGAACCAGGAGATGGGGCCGGGGCCCAGCTCGTAGGCCGAGACCACGCCGAACACCAGCAGCACCTGCAGGCTGCGCAGCTCTGGGACCAGGTGCTGCAGAGAGGGGGCAAAGGTCACTCTTACGCCTCAGGTGTGGCGTTTTGTCCCAAGGTGAAGCAAAGTCTGATTGGTTAGGCAAAGGGAAGAGAACACTGACTTCTATCAGGACCATCTGAGATTCTATAGTTGGGAGGTGAAAGGTGAAAGGTGACAGATTGCGAACAACGACATCGACGGATGTTTTAATGTGTAAAAAAAAAAAAAAAAAAACGAAGAAAATATAAGTTTTTCACTTCTTGCTTTTAAAGACATCAAACCTATGATGGACTTACCAGAACAGAGTCCACTATGGTCATAAGGAAATTGCAAACTCCGATGGAGAGGAAACCAATCAGCAACAGCTTCCTCCTCCCGGCCCGCTCCATGAAGAAGAACTAGGGGTAAACAATGAGAGGGCAGAGACAGGCATAAGCAAACCCTAGTGGTCCAGCTGAGCATTGCATGTAAATGACCGTTTATTTTGCTGTGGCGTGAACTCAAAGAGCGACGCGTACAATTAGCTTACCGAAGGATTGTGTTTAAAAGCGGCTTAAGACCAGGTCACTCAAAATACAAGCCAAAGATACCAGTGGAAAGAAACAATGCCAGGATTACTGATACGATTGGAGGAATTCGTGTCTGCAGGAATATTTTCCAGTTTCTCGGGGTGAGCTGCAGAGTTTCCATTGTTTTTTAGAACATGATGTGTTGTGCTCTTTTCATTTTGTCTTGGCTCCTCCCAATAGTTTTCTCCGCAGTGTAGAACTGACCTTATATCTGTCCTCACCCAAATCATCACCAGTTTTTCTTCACCGATCCCAGTGTGCTCACATTAGATTTCTAATTTCTAAACAAAATGCTGCAACAGCCTGACCACGGGATCGTCAGAACGACATTTCCTGGAAGCAACACGTCAGCTTTATCCCGACCTCTGATGCGGCTGCTGCGTGTTGTTCAGTGGTCTGAATGAACTGGAGATGATTTGTACTCACTGCAACCAAAGTGAAGGTGACGTTGACGACTCCCACACCTAGAGTCAGGTGTTTGGCCTCATCGAACTTGGCTTGGAACATTTTAGTGGAGTAGCTGATGATCTGCAATAAAAGAGCAGCGTTACTGGGAAATGTGTTTCTTTAAGATGGGCGAATGGCATCACGTTGCTGGCTTGTTTATTTGCAATCTGGTAAAAGTCACATCTTTAAGCTTTGTGGAAGGGGTTGTTTTTGGTTTTTGTTTTTTGCCTACTGCATTGAATCCAGAAAGCTGGCTCCCGAGGTTGACGAGGAGAACAATGAGGATCGGTCGCCTGTAGCTCCGTTTCTGGAGGAAATCCCGGACGGTGACGCGGGTCAGGGTGTGTGCAGCCTCTTCCTTCATCTCCTCCAGCTCTCCGGACACCTTGTCGGCGCGGCTTCGCAGCCTCAGCAGGGCTGCAAGGATGAGAACAACAACAATGTGCTTTCAAAGAGCTGATGGAATTTGTGTGTTTTAAATCCATTTTGTTTCTCGACAGGCAACCTAGTTGCCTGTTGGAAATCTTAATATTTTTTTCAAGTTGTATGCGTTTGCGCATTATGACGTAACAAAAAGATTTCTTTCTACGTGCAAAAATTGGGTAAATGAAACCCAAACAGCCAAATATCTCATCATCGTCCCCTAATATGACTCCATTAAAAATATTCTCACCTCGCCTGTGGAGGCGGTGAGAGGAAAAGTTGAGTTGTGGCGTGAACTGATTAAATTGTCCCCAGAGCTGAATGATGAACCCCTAAATGTTTTGAAATGGTTCAAGGTCAATGATCAGCAACACTGGCTATTGGCTTTTTTGAAATTGTACTTCCTTCTAATCAAGAGTTATATATATTATATACATTTCCTTCCAACGCAGGAATCAAATTAAGGTCATGATTTTACTGCATCCACTCCAAAACACTGACTTTATTGATCTTGTTTGTAATTTGGCATCGTTGTACTTTTGGTTGACCGAAATGTTCAGCTTGTCAAACAAAATACTGAATCGTGAAAGGTGTATATACTCTTTTTTTTTTTTGTTGTTGTTGTTGTTACAATTGTAGATCCTGGGTTGACTTCATCTCCTGTGATTTCCTAATTGAGGCTACTGAAGTAGAAACCCACCGCTTACTGCTTTCCTTTCCTCTCCCTGGTTCATCAGGAGGTAGCGAGGGCTTTCTGGGCAGAAAGGCAGAACCAGGTACTGCGTCAGGGCCGGAATGAGAGACAGGGACAGCATCATCGCCCAGTTGCTCTTTGTGCCCAGCGTTGTTTCCAGACCAGCCACCTGTAGCGAACGGTAAATACTTTACTTTACACCCTTCATAGTTTGTAAGACGTTAAACGATCCAAACAAAAGCTCAGCGGCACCATCCTCACCATCCCTATCAGGATGCCAGAGGCTAATGACACTTGGTTGAGTGTGGCAAAGGCTCCTCTCAGATTGGTAGGGGACACTTCCTGGATGTAGAGTTGGTTCAGACTCATCACGAGACCGCAGAACAGGCCAAACACCAGCCGTCCCAGGATGAGAACCTCAAACGACCCGCTGGCTTTGGATGCAAACATAACGCACGCCGCCGCCACCGACAGACAGTTGGCGATCAGGATGGAGTTTCGTCTTCACAGGGGGAACAACAACAAACGCTCGTCAGTAGATGGTAGAAGCTCTGCTGTGCGTTTCCGTTGTGCTCGTTTTCTTGGTTCTCACCTGCCGTACGAATCTGCCAGGTGTTTAACCCCCAGAGAGGCCAGCAACGCTCCAAAGTCCTTGATGCTGACGGACAGCGACCACAGCAGGGTCAGGCTGTGATCCGTCATCGACTGGTTGTGTCTGGCTCTCCATGTGCTATTGAAGAACTCTTCGATGATCTGAAGACCAGCAAAAAAAAGGAAAAGGCAGGAGAACTTGGACCATGTAACCCAACGCCGATGTGGGAACGAAGCAGGAAGAACTAAGCTGCAAGCTCGGAGTTGAATGTCCCATATGAAGACAGCCAGTGGTGTTGGTGTACGTTCGGCGGTGTGAAACTGCTGACTGTAGGAAGCACCTTGTTGAGCCACTGAGGTTTAGGCAGCTGTTGACTTCACAAGGTTGGGTGATATTTGTTCAACAGTCTGCCTGCTGTCTGGCTTTTCTGAAGTTCGCCCAAGACTTGGCTGACCATTTGGGTTGCTTTTGGACTCATCGCTCTGTTTCATGGAATGGCGTTTAATCTGTCGTCTACTTAATTTATACCATATATTGTAATTAGAAAGGAACAGAAGACAAAAAGAAACAGAACATGGAGATGTAGCAAATGTTTATCATGACTATGTTCAGTATTTGACCATGTAAAGAGATTGTTGGCTCGTCTATACGGCTTACCTTAAAGACGTTACATTCTCTACCTTGTTCTGTGTTTTTGAGGTTTTTCTTTATAAACAGGCTTTTATCTGGTGGGGATGAAGCAGCCATGACTTGGTAAAGTGGACACCTGGGATGTGCAGCGGGTTACGCTGCAAAAATACTAAATCTTAAGCATTTTGGTCTCGTTTCTACCACAAATATCTTAGTACATTTGAAATAAGGCGAAACTAACTTAGAAATGACTTTCTGGCCAAAGATATGAGCTTATTTTAAGTAAAATATTGCTTTATATTGATAAAAAAAAATCACTCCTTGGATTGGCAGATGAGTCAGAAAAACAAAAGTATTTCAAGTGAAATTATCTGCCAGTGGAAGATAATTCAAGTCCCATGTCTGGACTTCTTCAATGTAAATAGAACTTGATGCTGTAAAATTTCAATCCATTGTGAAATATAGAAATAATAAGCTATATAATTCGAAGTTTTGACAAAAGCTTGATTTCATTATAAAAGTTTTTTTGTTGTTGTTTTTTTTTTCTTTCTGGTTCTTACCCTGGCCGGAGCGTTGACGTTGCCGGTGTGGTAGCCGACCTGCAGGGGCCCGAGCACGGCTCCCAGGACGGAGGCCAGGAGTGTCGCCGTCAGACGGCTCCGAAACCACAAACCTTGCATTTTCCCCAAATGTTTTACCTCAGCTTCTTTAAAAATGTGACCGGAACATAAAAAAATAAATAAAAATAACAAAACAACTGCAGCTTATAGCTCAGAACTGATGTTTCTCCTCGTATGGCAGCTTGAGGTGAATTTTTGTGTTGACTTATAAAATTAAAGGGATATCACAACCAAACCTCTGTAGATGCCATCTGCTGGGGTGAGACAGAATATCTCTCCTGGAGAGCAGCCACATTTATTGTCTGGACGTCTGGAAGAGAACCGAACGCAAAAGATTAGCGTCGGATTTCATCTATTATTTCTTCTTCTATGGAAAAACACGTGCTTTCTCACAATCCCGGAATTATCATGAACAGTTTAGAGGAAGAAGAAATGTGACATTTTGTGGTTATCAAAATGTTTTCGTGAATTTCACACAGATTTACTTGTCATAACTAAAAATGTAGTGAAAGGTCCTTGTGGCCTGATTTACACAGGCAAAACTAAAACAGAAGTGAGAATCAGCAATATTTGTAATAAAGACGAGAGATTGTTATTATTGTTATTATTATTATTATTATTATATTATTATTTTTCTTTCTTTTACATTGGAGTTGTGTGCACTCCTTTCCTCCTCAAGCTGACTCAGACTTTTGTTTTTTTAGATGTGCAAGGCTGGAAATGACTTTCTGTCATTACGGTGAAAAGGTTGTTTCCACAAAGCATCGATTCAGAAGTGCGTGAGTCGAACCTCGAATACGTCTGCTTCATGTAAAACAATTAAAAAACACATAGTGAAATGTTGAGTTTCAAGATGGAAAAATAAATAAATCAAATGGACTGGAACAGACAAAAAAACAGGATTACCTGTTTGAAACCACAGCAACAAAAAAAAACCCTGTCATTGTGCTTTCTAATAGTCGTCGATGCGACTTTTCATCGATTTAACATGGATTAAATCAAATAGCGTCTTTGTGACAGAAATCACAAGCAATAAAAATAAACAGAATTAGTTCGAAGCTTGCAAAAAGTACTTCACTTGGAGTGAAATACTTTATGACTTGCAGGAGCAAGTTACAAAAAAGACAAAACAGAAACAGCTGTTTTTATTGCATTAAAACTCACTGCAATAAAAGCAGCTGTTTATGTTTTTGACGTGGATTTAGTCACTAAATCCACATTAGTCACTAAAGTGACTAACATGAGCCACTTTGCCTTTGAGCTGCATCAAAATACAGAAATAAAAGACACAGAATGCTAATCCTCGAACACTGACATAATATTTCAATCATCTTAAAACCAACTTACCAGAGCAGTGGACTGAAAAATCTCTGGTTTTATCCTGTAGCGTTAATTTGTCTGAATCTCTTTAGCGTCAAACGCTTATTTCAGTTAAAACGATGCTGGATGAGTTAATAAATCATAGCTGCTTCAGAACCGCACTGATCCCTTCTTCCCCCCCCGGCCCCCGAGTTTCTGAAATGACAGTGTATTATTCAGGACACACACATTCTGGACCTGCGGGTTCCCCCTTACACAGTCACACCCAGCCGATGCATTTGGAGCGGACCTGGTAAAACGGGTCCAGTGGGCCTCCTCTGCTCTCCGGCTGACAGAGGATCCGTATGTACGAATCAGAGCCTGCGGCTGCGTTTGGGATGAGGGGGAAAAACAAACTGCTCTGAGGTCAGAGCTCAAAATGAACTTGGAGCACAGAGGAGGCATTTTAGAAGGTGGGAAAAACACTGACATTAGGGTAAGGTGGGTGTGTGTGTGTGTGTGTGTGTGTGTGTGTGTGTGTGTGTGTGTGTGTGTGTGTGTGTTTGTGTGTGTGTGTGTGTGTGTGTGTGGGTTGTTTGTTGCAGTTTGATGATGACGTTGTTAGCTGGGATGGAAATTCTTAGAGCACTTCATGGCTCCACAGGATCGTATCTCTTTCAAAGAATATTGAATGTTTGATTAAATTAGAAACAGATTTCACACTCCTCCACGGGGAGAGTAATCCAGAGACTGACAAATGTGAAAATTAACATACGCTTGTAACCCTAATAGATGTCAGTCAAGCACATTGGGCATCGATTTGAAGCACTGAGGTGCAACGTAGTAGCAAAGGCTTTAGCAAATATACTGACTGGATAAGTGAAGAGTCTGAATTAATATTCAGACTCTTATGGTAAAGCTCATTATGGCATGAGCTTTACTTCATGCCATAATGTTGTCCCCTCATCAAAGACATAACTGGGGAGTTGCCTTGTTTCTTTCATGCATGTTTGAGAAATCCTTTAATCTCCCCTGGCAACCGTTCCGGCGTGCAAAACGCCTAAGGGGGCCTAGCTCCACCTTTCAGGACAAAGCTCCTCCTTCGAGCTGCAGTTTCCAATCTTACAGGCTTCCATATCACAGAGCACAGCCACTGCACCATTCCTCCACTCGGCTCCTTCAGACTAGCCAGCAGCAATTAGCAAACACCTGGAGGAACTGTTCACCCGCTGAGCTCGTTACAGGAGCTACTTCTCAGTGCAACTCTGGTAAAAACGTTGTTAAAGGGTTAATAGAGGAGCCATGTTGTGATGACTTCCTGAAGGCGGAGTTTCAGAAAGAGCAGGAGTCTTTAAAGACAAAGAGACCCAATTTCGAGGCGTTAAGTTGGGAAGTACAATTTCCTTTCACTCACATTTGATATGTGCAGCATTGGAGCTAACATAGTTACTTGATTGTGCTGTAAAACCGTACCATGTGGCTGGAAGTCAGTGAAAATGATTTAGAAGCATGCAAACAAGTATGCAAACATGTTTTCTTTGCATGAACTTGTTTCATACATGTTTTCGTGAACGGGCCTTCTCATATTCTTGAAACTTAGACACTTTCAGTCTCATTTAGGCGAGTGAAGGACGCGACGCCATTAACCATTTCTGACTTTATTCAAATTCAGTGAAGACGTGAGTAGTTCTAACAGGTGGACCACACAGTTTCAAAACATCAATATCATAATGCTATGCCTAGAGGACATACATTTCAACACTTGGCATAGGAAAATTAGTTTTGCCTTTTAAAAGTCTTTCACTTTGAACAAACTGCTTTTTTACATGCGAGTTCAGGACAGTAAGTTCGCATTTGGCACAAAACCGTCAAGAGAACGAAAGAGACGATGTGCAAACACACACTGTCTGAGTTTCACACGACAAAAAGAAAGAGGGAAAAAAAGAAGAGTGTTTTGCTTTAGGAGCTTTAATGCACCATCCACCTGCAGGCTCTGATCCTGCAGCTGAGTTCTTAATCAGGGTGTGGATACGCCCATCTGGAATGTGACCCTTTGAGCCCCCTGACCCCCCGCGACCCCCACCGTGCTCCGACAGCTGGGCAGGTGCTGCCGCAGGGGGGGCGGACGGACGGACGGACGGGGGGGGGGGGGCAACAGAGGGCACCAGACACAAATGGCGAGTGGTGCGTAGCCAGCATCCCCCTCTCGCACTCCCACCTCAGCACAAGCTTACGGCTCTCTTCAAATTACCTGTAATCGGGTTCCTGATCTGTTCCTAAGTGTTTCAATGCACCCCCCCCCCCCCAAAAAAAAACAAGAAAAGAAAAAAAAAGAAAACTCAGGAAATTACCAAGCAATTTTGCTCATCACCACAAGAACATCTGGAGAGTGAGTGAACGTTGCGTTTAATTAGAAGCAAATTCTGAACAGATGAGCCGAAATGCACTCCCAGCAACCTGGTGTGACATAAAACCATGCGCTTTTATGCACGCTGTTTACTAAGTTATTTTTACAGATTCCATGTCATTTTATTTATTGTTTTTCTATTTATGTTTTTTAATTGCCAATTAGGTTATTGAGGCTTGTCCAGTCACAGGTTGCCTTGCTGAAGTATTCGTGAGTCATTTTGCAACTTTACAGCCTAACATTTGCACGGTGCATCACTGTGAAGGGAAGGTTTTCTTTTCTTACTTTTTAACTTTACTGAAGAAAGATAAAAACATTTAAAGGGTTTATTTTTTTTAACTGGTTTTTCCTTAGAATTGCAGTGGAAATATCTCTATTTGTGTGAGCATCAACTCTGATTCTTTGATCCGTTTCTTTGTTGCTGCTGATGAAAAACACGCCCCCTGCATGATGTTGCCTCCACCATGTTTCACTGTGAATATATGCAGCAGTATAGGTGATGTCTTGCTTTCCATCGTGTGCAGCCTGTTGTAAAAAAGTCGAAAATATTGTTTTGGTCTCTTTGGATCACCGTTGTCTTGTCGACAGAGTCTCTTTTTGGCAGCGTTTCTTGCCAACGCTCTCCTGCGGTTGTTCCTCTACGTTTTGGGTTTAAGGATTGAAAAGTCGCCACAGCTTCAAATATTGTTTTTTTAACCTTATGTTGCTTTAAAAAAATTAAAAAAATAAAAAATAAAATAAAATCTTCATTCCAATTCACACTTGTCAGATTGGTATTTGTAATAAGAACCCGAAGACTCTTCTCCAGCTTTTTCTACCTCAGAACTTTGGTTTTATTTCTTTTTATTTATTTCCTTTTTTTTTATTTTCTTGATTTTGGTTCTTTTTTATATATATTTAAAATATCTCTCAGTTCCAGTGTTTAGTGTTCTTTACAAAATTCAATTTATTGGTGCACTCGCATCATTTTACTGTTATCGGTATAATAAACCCTACAACACCTGAATAACCAGGGATGTTAACATGTCGGGCCACTTATTTCAGTAACGAGTAATTTAACGCGTTACTAATTCAAATCCACTAATCGGATCAAAGTTACTTACCCAAATCACTTTGCGTTACCATTTTCTTTTTTAATGTAATTTTATTTCCTCTATGCATCAAGTGACCGGCGTTTCCAGGAGACAGCAGCAGCTGATGGCCGTGACAGAAATGTAAACAATGTAGGGAGAAGCTCATTTTGTTGATGACAAAGAGAGAACTATTTAGAGTCTGATTATCACAAGCAGCTTTGGGCTTGCTATTTCTAAAGTCGCTTGCAGATTTAATGAGCGGTGCTTTTTTTGGGCTTGGAAATAAGCAGAGACTCATAATAAGACCCAGAATTTGTCTGGGGGGGGGGAGGGATCTAAAATCCTATTTAAAGTTTTCCAGACGATAGTGGAGCACATAAAAACATGCAAAAATTACTGAAAGTCTCTTTTTTTTTGTTTTTGACTGTTGTAACCATTGAACTATCTGCCCTTCAGTCAACCGTACAAGTGGAGATGCATTGTTGTGTCAACACAACAATGGAGACACAACAACGTGTGTCTCCATTGAATAGTGTGAATTAATTGAATAGCTTTCAATTAAGTGTTGGCAAAGTTTAATGCATTTCACCGGTGGCAGAACATCATTGCCAACAGATGCAGAAAGCAACTTAAAAAGTTACTTTTAATGTAACTTTCCAAATCAACTAATCAGTAATCTCACTGTTATTTCTTTCAAAGACTAATCAGTAATCCGCTTAGAGTTATTTTTTAAAAGTAACTGAGCCGTCGCTGACAATTTACAATCCGGCAAATTTTGTTATTGTGAACTTATTGTCAAACTATGAATTGACTCGTATGCTGTGCTCTTGATGTTTGATGTCGTCATTTTAACAAACAGGTTTTTGCTTCAAACCCTGCTGATTTGACACGGCCAGCGTGTGTGAGCCCCATGACTCCCTGAACCACGACGCTGCACCTGTACTGACATCACTGTCGACGCTCCAAATTCACCAGTCAGCTCTGAAGGCCCTCCGCAACCCGCCTACCCTCAGCCCAAACGGCACCGAATAAGAACACACACCCCAAGCCCGACACACTCACACACACACAGATCCTAAAGCAGCTGCGTCATTATAAAACTCTTTTGAACTTCACACTAGAAGTCAAATGCCACATGTGTTAGAGCAAGACAGATGTACTGCAGCTGCCTCCTGGCTCTGGTTTCATCTACGATCCCTCCACCCACACACACACACACACACACACACACACACGCACACACACACCCCCCACACACACACACAGGCCCTCTTCAGCAACCTCAGCTCCATCACGCACAGACAACATCCGCACCTTTGAAGTCTCATCACTAAATCAGATGAACAAACAATCCGGTCAAAAAAAAAAAAAAAAAAGAGGAAATGGCTTGGTTTTTTGCAGTGAGTCGTTATTAGTTTAAAGAAGAATAGAAGAGGGGATTTCTATGTTGATCATCGTATTGCACCATTTAATTTACACTAAATCACAAGAGTCTGGGTCATTCATTCGTGTATTTTTCATACACATATATGGATGACGTGAACATTTTTTTTTGTGGTATTTCTTTCACTTCGATAGCACTGTCAACCTCAGAGCAGTTTGCCTTTTTCCATTATTTCTTATAAATTTGACGTAAATACAAAGGGTTTTACAACAAATATAAAGCACAATTTCAGCCAAAGTCACTATTTCTTGAACGGCCTCTAAAAATCTTTCGTTTCAGTGCCTCCCCAATGTTTTTTTGTTTTGTTTTGTTTTGTTTTACATGAGGTTTTATAAAAAATATTTCCATATTTTTAAAATGTTTCGACGAAAAGATGACAAGAAAAAGGAATTTAGTTCCATGCGCTACACAAATGAATGTTAGGGAATGCATTAGTCGGGAAATTTATATGAAGCAGATCAGTGTGTAAATTAAAAGTTCAGAAATGGTTCAGTTCCTACAACAGAGGCTGCATTATGTTGATAACAAACCACATGAGGACGTATGAATTTTAAGTGATTCAATCTAATCATTGACCCTAACCCTACCAAGAATGATTAGATGGATATGTTTGTGTGAACTGTGTCATAAACATGTTTTTATTAAAAGCTAGAATGAAAGTTTTTATCCATTTTTAGCTCATTTGACAGCAAAATTCACATTGGCTAGCATGCTAGCAGACCCAAGAGCTAGCTAGCTTAGCTTCTTCCCCCACAAGGCAAGAACTTGTCAAATTTACTTTACACCTTGTGGCAATAGTTTCTTAATATTTCAGTGGCGTTCTGTTAGTCAACAAGTTATTTTTTATTTATTTTTGCTCTTTTAATTTAGTTGAGTTGGTATATTTTCAACACTCTGTAAAATTTCACTAGTTAGACTTTTGGATGTTTACCATAATTCTTTGACGTGTATTACATTAAAACATTCGGCTTTTGATTTCTCCCAAGAAGAAGAAAATTATCAGTTTTGCCGTTTAAATTGTTTTATGGATGCAGTTACCCATCTTCTCCAGTTGGGGGCAGTGTAAAGCTCCTTCTCTCCACTGTTGTCCAGACTAGTCATGGTTTAAACACATGTTGCTATGAACAACATTTTACTATTAATGTTTTTGTTAGAAGTTAAGAGCGCCACACCTGTTCAAAAGCAAATACAGGGGAAAAAAAAAGAGCAATACTCCTGAAACGAGTTTTATATGTTCCTGCCTAATGACAGGATTCACTTTATAAGATCATTTTGTTCTTTTTATTTATTATAATTATCATTATTATTATTATTATTTCACTACATTTTTACGACGAATAGAATATATTCATTTTTGGGCGCATGATTTACTTTATCAAGAATTGCAGTGCGGTTTGAGTCGGATCTCATTCTTCAAATTTTAGTAAAAAGAAAAAAAAAGTCACTTTTGAAACACGGTTGGTGTCAGAGTGACAGCACCCCCCTCTACACACACACACACACATCCCATCGCCATCTGTGCTGATTGTCAGCCTGTTGGCTCGTTTCTAAGATGTTTCCGAACAATCTGCAGCTCGCCTGCGTCTGGAAGCACTTCGGCAGACACACAAAAGCTTTGTGTTTCTAACCTGGATGGGAAGTGAGGGAGGGTTGGAGGGAGGGAGGGGAAAGAGGAGAAACTGCACAGGACTCGAGGAAGGATGGGATTATTCTCTTGTTCTTGGCACAAGTGTTCAGTTCAAGTTAGAATAGAAACAACCGGACTTTCTGATTGTAAGCACCAGACGCTGTGTTGCATTCCTGCTGGCGTTCAGTGATGAAGGCAGACGCAAAATGAAGCAGAGCACGGATAAAAAAAAAAAATAAAATAAACAGCCCAGGCTACGGATTTAAGCGTGAATGAGCTACACAACAAGGCAAAGATGTTTGACATGAGGTGAACAGAGGGGAAGAAGCTCTCTGACAGTGAGGAACATTTAAAATCATGCCACTGAGGTGGGATTTAGTACAACCGTCAAACAACAAGGGTTATTGTACATATTCACAATAAGAAGAGTTCCGCGTCCATGAGCCGCTGCAGACATTTGTGGGGAGGAGGAAAAGAAAAACAAAACGAGAAAACAACAACAACAAAAAAAACAACCACCTCAAAACAAACGAACGCGAGCGTCCAGAGACTCCAGCAGCGAAAGCGAGTTTCTCCTACTTTGAAACCCAATTGTTCCCAAATGTGGGGAGGGATTTTTGTGCTTCAAATTCCTAACAGACTTAATATCTCTTCCCTCTGTGCTCTGTTGTTTTTTTGTTTTTTTTGTTTGGCTTTGTGTCTTTTTTGTTTGTTTTTTTTTTTTTGCGAATTGCAATCGCAGGTCAGTATTTAAATGGCTTGAAATTTCACTTTGCATCCACTAATTTCAGGTTTGTCAAAGTACCGACTCACGGTTAAGTGGAAGTAAAAAAATAAAAAAAATAATAATAATAATACATGGTTTTCAAATGATTTACAGGTAGAAATCTGAAAAGTGTGGTGTGCTTTTATTTATTTATTTTTTTTGCATCCAGCCCCTTTGCTCTACTGCTCTCAAATAAAAATCGAGCGCAATCGACTGAGTTTAGAAGTCGTCTGGCTTAGTGAGTAAAGTCTGAAGGCCTCAGAGGTTTGCAGCATCGTGGCGGCGGCGGCATCGTGGGAAGCTGGTCGAATTGACGGAGCTGCTTACATCTAGCCAGCAGGCTCACCGTCCAGGCAGGGCGACACGGAACAAACAGCCTGAGATACAATCAAAGGATGTTCGTGTGTACAAATGTCCCAGTCAAACTCCAGACAAAAATGAAATTTAGAATCGGGGCAAGACTTGAAAATTGACATTCAGGGATGGCCGCAACTGAAATCTTGTTGGAAAATTTCCAGTCTCTGGATGTTCAAAACTGGTAGAAACAAACAAAGTATTAATCCAGGACGCCTGGACATACGCGCACAACTTTCCGAGGGCAAATTGACAGCCACGTTGTCGTTTTCCTTCTACTTTTCACCACGTAGGCCTTAAATGTCACATTAAATGTCAGCGAAAATGACACCGAAGATGGAAAAATGTGAAAACAGCAAATGCAAAATGGCAGCTGAACAAGGTGGAACGTGGCAGCGAGAGCTGCTGTGCGTAATTGATCAGCTACAATAATCTTTTGTTGAAGATATTTGACTCATTTATCGGTTTGTGTTATTTAAAGGCTCATCTATCAGACGTCCACACGCTGCGTGTCTTCAGATATTCGGATGTGCCAGTTTATGTAAGAGACTCAGCGGCGCAGGCAGTGCAGCTTCACTGATGGCTTTGCTGTCGGCCGATCACCCGCTGGGTTCTGAAGAAGAGACGCATTACGCCACCGCAGGTATTGTCTGAAGTACTTCGGTGCTTTTTAATTGGCTCTTTTTTTCCCTTTTTTTTATTATGTTTTGTCTTTTTTTTTTTCTCCAGCTAACAGACTGTGTGAAGTATTTAGTGCAGATGGCGTGGCCACACTGGAGTCCTGCGTCGGTTTTGGGTGGCACAGCTAAGTACTTGCAGCCAGTTCTTGTTTTCTTTTCTTGTCTACGGCACAAACATCTGTTTTTTCTTTTTTTGTTGTTGTTTTGTTTTTTAAACGAGGAAAACGCAGACAGATCTATAACCAGAGCGAGGGGATTCATCGAGTTCATTGTTTTATGCTGACAAATCAGGTGGAAGTCAGCGGGTTCACTGATTTACTTTTTGTTTTTGGGTTGTTTTTTTTTTGATTGATCGATTGATTGCTGTCAATGTCTGAGGGCCGTGGGCAGGGGGTTGAGGGTGGTGTAAGGTTTTATTGGACAGGCCTGGGATTGAAACATGTGCACTGAACAAATCAACACAGCAGACTGAACGTACAGCAGGGGAGGGGGAGTGGTTACATACACATACGCGCTCTTCCAGTGGTGAGCCTGTCAACTCTTTACAAATATATTCTCATTTTTTACTTAGTGAATTCTCAGTCACTTCAAGATAAAAAGCAGTTAATATGTCAGACACAGGGAGGGAAAAGTGCAATTATTTTGGCGCCGCTTTGTTGCTTTTCTTTTTTCTCTCTCTCTCGCTCGTTCTTTTTTTTTTTTTTCTTTACAGATTCAGAAACTTCTTGATTTCTCTGCTCCGGCTTTAAGTTCCCGTCGGGAAGCGTGCAGATGCGTCGCCTCCGTCCCCTCTTCTCCCGTCTTCAGCTTCTCGTCCGCTCTCTCCTCACGCCAGACGGCCGACTGGAAGGACAGACACCAAGGTTACATTTTCGTCAAATGTTTGGAGATTAATCTCAGAAATTGTCTAGAAAAAGAAAGAAACATTTCCAAGGCTCTAGAATTTAAAAAAAAAAAAAAGAAAAAAAAAAACTTTTGAAACTCAGATAATTTTAAAAAATAGAAAACTTTGGACTTTTGAGACTGAAATTGTTTTTTTTTGTTGTTTTTTTTTGAAAATCTCTGAAATTGATCTCAAAATTTCTGACTTTTTGGGAGCAAATTTACTCCTGGCCCTAATACTCTGTTACATTGACATGACATGCAGCAGACAAGTGTTTGATTTAATGATGCACACAGAAGTGAAATGTGTGTTTTATCAAATGTGTGAGAAAACAGAAAAAATGAGAGAATGAAAATTTGGTACATTGTTTGTTGCCAATTCTCAGGCCAGCTGGATGGAGGTCGTCTTTGGTCAACAACCTCCGAGTCGTTGCCACAGCTTCTAACTCGGATTCAAGTCTAGACTTCGACTAGGCCATTCTGAATAAGCCTATCTTCTCAACCACTTCGTTGTGGATTTACCAACACAGAGCCGTCCTGCTGGAAGCTGAACCTCCAGCCTGGTGTCAGTTCATGTCAGCCAACAGTTTTTTATTCTCAAATGCTCAATATTTGTCTGGTCCGGCTGGAAAAAAGCTTCCCCACTGAGTAAAGAAATTCCCTGGTTTCTCTGTGTGAATGCTGTTCTGTTTTCCTCTAAAAAAATAAATAAAGAAAGAAAGAAATCCCTTTCATATGACTAGAACCCCTTCTTCTATGTGGCTATTGTGCAATTTTGAAACTGGAGTTATTTATTTATTTTTGGCATCTTGCCGTCACTTCATCTTTACAGCTCCTCCAGAGCAACCGCTGACTTTTCATCTGCTTCTCTGATTTCCTGCTTTGCTAGCTCTTCCTGTCAGTTCAGGAGACAAGCCGTTATTTTAGATGAGCCCTAAGAAGAAAAATAAAGAAATAAAATCCAGACGTTGCGTTTGAGCCAGAACTGATTGACTTGAAATACGGACCCAAAGTAAATCAGACATGTCATTGTAGGATTTGACTGCTTTCAGTTTCAGACCATCTCAAATTGGAGTGAGCAGTTTAAATCTCTTTCCCGCTTTTAGCATCCTCCGGCTCCATTTTGCCGGGTCTTCTGGGACGTGTGATTGATGGGAGCGGAGCAGGGCGGGGCTGCGTGAGCATTTAGGTGTAATGAACTCCTGCACCTCGTTTCTGTCTTTCCTCAACACGGTAAGCTGCTGAGGGCGGATCAACACAAATTCAGATTTCTCTAAACCAGAATGCGCCGCAGTCCGAACTCGACCCAACCATCGATGAAATGATTTCAGGGTTGTGCTCAGGCCTTTGCAGAAAATTGGGTTTGCACTCAGAATAAATAAAACATGGGTGTATTCTCATAATTAAGTGGCGTCAGAAATGGATCAGTGGAACTGAATTTCATTTTAGGGGTATCAGATTAAATGGGGTTGAATAAGAAAGTTTTCATTTGTGCAAAAATTACTGTTATGAGCTCCTTAGTTGGTCTAGCATCCATTTACGCTTGTGCATAAAATGAGACCGATTTAAATAGAGACAAACACTTTTGAAGGGCAAATCCTTTGTGCGTTCGCATTGTCCACCACGCTGTCTGAGCGAGCCTCTCAAGTCCTGGTCTGTTGTGCAATCGTGCCCAAACTGCCCAGGAGAGTCTCCGGCTCATTCGTCAGTCAGAAATGTTAGGGGGGGATGGGTGGAGGGAGGGGGGTACGGAAAAAAAAAAAAAAAACGAGAGGAAGAAAGAATGATGGAGAGGCTTGTGAGAAAAGAAGATGGGCACGGAGCGAAAATTGCTTGCAGATGTTCCGTCCGTCAAATGGAACCAAGTCAGACCTCCGATTGGTTCTGGGCGGCACGTTTCAGCAATCAAATTGCATCTGACGTCGAACCAGGCCAGTGAAGGACGACGAGAGGTTTTTTTTTTTTTTGTTTTGTTTTTTTTTTGCTTTTTTTTGCCCGTCCGACCTTACGGCACACATCAAACTGCGTTTCTGTGCGGGCGGAGGGCGTCTGGAGCTCGTGGGTTATGGTGCTGGTGGGGGTGGGAGCTGCGGGAGGTCACGCAGGTGCACTTCCTGTCACTGCTGACCGTGTACGCAGTAAATTACAAGTCCAGCTGATTTCACTCCCGGGGCTTCTCCAGAGTTTTTTTTTTTTTTTTTATGAAGTATTTACTACAAGGCTTGCTGTTTAAACTTGAAGGCATCACAACTCATCCCACACGCAATAAATCAAGAGGCAGCATTCCATGGGAGCAGATCCTGTAGTGGGAACAATAGCGCAACCACTTCAAGAGGAGCGTCTCAATCCAAAGCGCTAAATTTTGTTTCGAGAGCGTTTCTGTTTTACATAAAACAGTTTTTATTCCTCCGAGCTCACAAACTATTTGCCCATAAAAACAAATAACGCTGGTTCTCCAGATCAAAACGCCACAATTATGTTACCGCCGTGTTTTTTTTTTGTTTGTTTGTTTTTTTTTGGCAACAGTTTTTTCAGCAAAATGCTACTTTGGACCCTCGTCTATTTATTCAAGGTTCAGTGTTTACAGAGTTTTCTAACATGTAACATCAAATTATTTGCAGGAAAAAAAAAAGTAAAAAAATATCTTTATCATCCCTAAAAGTTTTGGGAAATATTCTGCAGAGTGAACTACGAGTGGGCGATATCGACTTAAAAGCTTTATCATTATTTTGTGCCAACGGTGTCGATAAGAACTATTCATTTCTTTTTTCATTTTGGTAACTCTACGGCTGTGCTCAGCATTTATACCTCCACCAACACCAACAATGCTTGTGGAAAGTATTTCCATTTGCAATAGGCTTCTTCGGTTCGGCCGTCTCACAAAGAAGTCTGGTTTGCGGCACAAAGCTGCACACAGAAATTGCATTTTCATATTTTATCAATGAATTAAATATTAAAAATGTCATCAGCGCAGACACAGAGTTGATGGACACCGATCGTGTTTTGGTCTCAAGAAGCTGCAGTGGCTGGCTGACCTTTCGTGACCTCTGGAAACATTTATTCGTATCCTTAAAATGATGGCGGCGCAGACAAAAACATGTTTTGCTGCCCAATCCGGCTCAGTTCTGCTCAGATTTTTCAAAGAGTTTCAATGGGATCAGTGGTTTAAAGAAATTTTGCAAACGTCAACTTGCGATCTTTTTGCCTGTACCTGCAAATGAAAACATTTCTGACATCGTCTTCCCCTGAAGTCGTGCTTTCCTTCTCTTTTAGCTCAGATAAATGTCTCTGTTGTTCGGAGCCCAGTGACATTAGTGCCCAGGAATTGGCCACGCAATTACCAGGCTCCAGAGCGCTCAACGGTCCTCCCTCTCCTCTCTGCCCGCTCACTGAGGAGATTGTCTCTGCCATTAACAACACAAAGCTCCCCAGCCTCTCTCTGGACACCTTGGCCCCACTTGTGATAAAGACCTGAAAGCAGATCCCGTCTAGCGCTAAATCGCCTCGCCTCACCTGGGACCGGCCAATAAAAACGCTTGGCTCGAGAGCTGGGAATTGTGCTGCATCGGTACGTGGTGGCGAGAACCAACTGGAGATCACGGCTCATGAAGAGGGGACTTTTAAGGGGCTTATTTTGCATCAGATTGATTTGGGTTCAAAGCAGTGATCTCAGGTATTGTCTTTATCAAAGTCACCTCTGACAACTTCTGTTCCTATTCGTCCTGTTAAGAGTGTCAAACTGAGCTAAAGCGTTAAGAGAGTAATTGGCGTTGGCTCCAAGAGGCCAGGATTCTGGGCTTGGACTTCTGGACCCAGACCTACTTAATAACACCGTTATTGCGGCTCCACCTTCCAGATAGAGCCAGAGAAAATACAAGACACACTCAGATCGACTGAAAGAAACATGGTCACTGTCTCCTAAGTTTGTCCCGCGTCTCTCCTGACGACCCCAATCACCAAGGCTGCTGAGCAGATACATCTAAATACTTACAAATCAATGATTCTTATTTTTTTTTTAATAAATAAATCAGGAAATACGTGATGGTTGCCCTTCATGTCCAGTATACAAAAAAAAAAAGGATTAGCAATACTTTTTCAGATGTTTGATTCCAGAACTTAAGGAATGTCTTCCAGAACATACAGGCACTTTAGCAAAACTTTCATTGAATCTTTTGGCTGATTTCCTGAAGCTTGCTGTGAACTTTCTGGAACGTTCCTTGAACTTTCGTGGAACTTTCTGGTTACTTTCCCGAACGGTCTCTGGGAAAATACACGGTCAGTTCCGGAAAGTACCAGACAAGTTCAGGAACGTAAAGACCAAGTTCTGGAAGATTACCTTGTAAGATCTGGAAAAATACCTAGCAGGTTATTTGAAAGGAGCTAGCAAGTACAATGAAAGTTTATGGAAAGTACCTAAAATAACTCTACATGCATGCGAAGAGCCATAAAAACTGCCATAAAAGTTCCAGGAAAGAAGCTAGGTATATTAGTGTAATAGCATAATAATGCAAGAACACATTCTTAAATGCGTTTAAAGCAGAATTAACAAATAAACTGAATTACAAAGTCTCTGCGAGCAAAATTGTTCTTCATAAAAAGGGGCCAGACTCAATAATTCTCTCTCTCTTTCACCGGAAAGAGAGAGAGAATTATTGAGCTTGTTGAAATTTATCATGTGATTAATTGATTTATTGTTTATTGCAGCAGGCCTACCAGAAACAACTCTCTAAATTGTGGTAATGTAGCTGCTAAGGTCTAGGAAAATACCTGGTACATTCTAGGAAGCAACCAGCTAGATGTGAAAGAATCTGGAATACAGCAGGAAAGTTTAAAAAACAAAACAAAAACAAAAAAAATCCAGGAGCCGTCATGCAAGTACCAAGGAAACACTTGATAAGTCCCAGGAAAGTTTCAGGATGTCCTGGCTGGTTTCGTAAGGTAACCTATAACTTCTAGGGAAGAACAAGCTGTATTGGTTCTGCAACCATTTTAGTCAGGTATTAATCCCTCCAAGTATTTAATTGCTACCTCATTTTTAGCAACAGCATCACAATCACAAGGCTCACAAGAGAAAACATATAAGGATCACTGTCTGCTGAAAGTCGACCTCTCACTCTCTCTCTCACACACGTGTTTCATCGCTGATGCCAGTGAGCGAAGAGTGATGGGGCCGGTACGGATAATGTGTCTCAAACGATTCCAACGCCGAGGAAGAAGGCACGTTCTGCAACGCACACGCAACACGGCGTTGCCGTGACTCTCCGGAGCTGCGACGGGACGCGGCACGATTTACGGCCCAGTAAAAGCAGCTTGACTTAAAGCGATCCAGGCCATCGAGGAGCAGCAAAGCATACCTGAACACAAAAGTTGTCTATCTTAGTCAACCTCGGGCGGATGCCATATGTTCCCGCTTCTTCCGCGTCTCCTTGGCTCATTTCATAACTCACTTCTCTCCACAGCCTTCACCGGCTCCGTGCGCCTGAGTGGTACCATAAGAGCCACATAAAGACGTCAGGCTGCTCACCTCCCGCTCCTAAACATGCAGGTGATAGATTCAGTGGCTGTAGTAAAAACAGGCCTCCCTCTCCTGCGCTGCGGCCCTCCTAGGGCTGTTTATTCTGGCGACGCGCGAGCAGCCCTGACGTTATGCCTGTTTAGAGCCACTGTTCTCCGCGCCAAGCCCAGGGTAAACACATGACTTCAGTGTTTTGTGGCGCTGAGCAAAAACCCGGTAGCCCGGCTCCGCAGCAACCGGCGGGAATAAAAATCAGCATGTGAATTCCAGGGAATCCAAGCGGAGTGAGTAAGTGAGAGATGAAGGAAGATGACTTGGAAAAAAGGAAAGGTGGCGGCGGTGGGAAGAAAAAAAAAAAAAAAAAGACTTTGGTGATTCTTCTCAGTTTCTGGGTTTGCTCTTTTCTCAATACTTCTACCATCTCAAGGTCAAATCAGCGACAGTTCAACGCAGCAAAGTTACTGAAGCGTCAGACTAACTAACAGTGAGTCGATAACTGAACAAATAACTAACCCGATTGCTAAAGAACTGGACTTATGTTTCTGTTTTGTCGAAATATATTGTGGCGTTCACTTGCCCTGACAATAAAAGTGAAGATAAAAAATATCTAAAATACGTCACAATCTCTGTGGGTATAAATTTACACTTGAAATAAAAACTTTCACACATTTACACAGAATCTAAGAAAAAAAAACCCCACAAAAAACACTTTACCTTTTTCAGTGATGGCTTCTAGACATTCCAGCACACGACTCGTTTCAGTGTGAATGATCTCTGACAAGCTTCTGCCACCTTCTCTTGTTTTGTTTTATGATTTGTGATAATCATAAAACAAAAGTGAAGTGCTTTATGATCAAAACACTCCACCTGGATCTCTTCCGACAGCCTGTCTTGTTTCCGACTCTCCAATCCTCTTCCTAGAATCTGGTCTGATGCCGATTTTGGCTTTTGATTTCTACGATGTCACATAAGAAAGTTGAGTGCAGGGATTTTTTAATAGTTCAAATACCAAAGATATCTTAATGCGCATTAATAATCATTAATTAATAATAATCGTCTCAGTACGATGGCAGAAGCTGATAATGTTCCTTATTTCTGCTCTTAGAGGAATGGTGCTTCTGGATTGGCTGCTTTGCAAGCACCGGCCAATAGTGAGTCTAGCAGCACAGTGTCAAAGTGTTTCATCTTCTGGAGGCGCATTTATATATATTTATTAGATATGCTCAACAACAACAAAAATTTGCAAATTGGCAATTTTTTTGCAAATAATTTGGAATTTCGTCCCGCAAAGAAAAAGAAACATCCACAAATACGGGGAAACTGAACCGCGGATAGCAGGAGGCTTCCGAATCTATGGCGTCATCATCTGTGCTTTCCCAAATTGTCTGAAGACAAAGTACCGCGTAACCTTCTGAACTTTACGCAAGTAACCAAAATTCAGGAGCAAACAGTTTGAATCTGTAACGAAGAACTGGAAGAATAAAGAATACTTTTGATTACTTAATGAAACACCAATGAAATAAGGGTTCCCTGTCCTTCCATGACCAATAATCTTGCAGTTGAAGATGAACGGCGGCCAAGTGACAGTTTCAACGGATGGGGTTAAGTGTGTTTAGGGCTTTCAGCAGTGTTGGTGAGAGCAGACCCGCGTGCTTACTGAACAGTTTTGTCCCTTGCCTTGTTCCTTGACTGTCGCTTGTCAACCAGCTTCCTGCAAAAAAGAGGAAAATGACAGGAATCAAACTCGACGGACACGTATTGATTTGTTTGGTCAAATCCCTGAGTCTGAAACAACAGGGACTCTCAATCGTTGCTGCACATCTGACGAAAACATGTTACTCTTAAAATAAACTCAAGTTTCATTACAATAGCGTCATCCTATAAAAACCAAACCTTTAATTTGAGGGTGTTTATTTAGTGGGAACACATTAAATCTTAAGGAATTATTGCGAACAAATTCAGCAGTGCCGCACACGTTGCTGCATTATATAATATTGGAACATTCCAAGCATTTTTTTTTTTTTTTTGTAGTTTGACTGATGACTTAAGGATGTTCAGCAACTTTAACTACTGGGCTGGAGAAATTTACCAATAAAATAACTATTTACAGCTGAGAATGTCGATTTTTGCACAAACAGGTTTGCATGGCGGTGCACAGATTGCAGAGTTCTGGTCACCTTGCATTTATTTCAGAACCTTCATAAGTCTCAATAAAAGCTATTACACGTCATCCACTTTCCAGCTCATTGACTGGAAGGAAGAGCCTTTGATTTTTCCTACCAGCACAAAGGTAAGCTGGTAAACGACACATATCGCTGAAACTTTAACTGGAAGCGTTGCCATGGTGACGGCAGATTAAGGCTGAATTGGAGTCATGAAGCAAAATCTTTTCACCATCAAAGAACATTCTAGTTGTGAAAGTTGTATCTTTCTGCGGCCGCTGTTATTTTTTCCGACGTTATAATTCAGTCATTTCAGTTTAAACTCTAAAACTCTTGCCTGCTTCAATTGTTAAATTGCCGACATCTGTTAACATCTGTCAGTGGATAAAAATATGAGTAAGTCCCTCATTTAAGTAGTATTTTAGTAGTTGGATAGAAATAAAAAATTAATTAAAACAAACAAAAAAAAAGCCTCCTGTGGGAGGGCTCTCGTGCAGTTAATGCTCCTCTGGGACACATCTCGTTCTTTATATATCGAACTGAACGTTACAACATGTCGAAGTCGTAACATAGTTTGTTTAACCACGACTGCAGCAAGAGGTTTTTGCTATAAACCGTAATATTGTTGTTCTGAAGCTATTTTCTAGTAATATAACGGTAATGCCACAATGATGCAAGAACACATCCTCAGAGATCAATAAACGTACAAAACGGGAACTGGAAGACATTTTAAATACTCCAAGTAAATGAACGAAACAACTGGAACAACACATAAAATTAATTATGAACCTGATATAAAACAAATTTGTTCTTCAGGAAAAAAAACAAAACAAGAGGGCCTAGTTGAGACCGAAGCACCAGTCTTAAGACTGTTGTCGTCCATTTTTAGGCGGAAAGAGAAAGAAAAACAATAAATAATGCAAATTATTGAACTCATTTTAATTCATCGTGCGATTAATTGATTTGCTGATTTATTGCTTATTGTGACAGGAGCACAATAAGCAAGTAAAAGAAAAGGCAAACTAAAGTCCTATTGGGTAAAAGGTTCAAGCAAAAAGGGAGCAAACACTGATTTCACTCAATGTTTTTTTTGTTTGTTTGTTTTTGTATTATTATTATTTTTATATATTTTTTAGATTATGCCTCTGAACATATATTGAGCTAATTTTAGGACCATGAAGTTTGTTAAAAAAAAAAAAATGAAAGTGGAAAAAAAAAAATAAAAATAAGATTTGAAACTGAAAAACGTTTGAAGCCAAACAGAAATTTTAAATTGAAAAAGGTTTTAAACTGATTTCAAACTGAAGTTTTAGTTTCCAATTTTTCTGTTCAGGTTCAACTTGTATTTTTCTTTTGAGCAAACTTTATGGCTCCACAGAAATTGAACTATAGTTCTGTTTCACACTTTATGGATCTATACCAGTAAAATATATATTTACATATAAGATACTTTAGTAATAATAAAATAATTTAAAAAATCCCTGAACCAATTCTCAGAAAACTTCTTCTTCTCTTACCGTCCTTGCTGACACCCAGGCAGCCTTTCAGCTCCTGCAGCGAAATAGCCTTGTCCTTATTCAGATCACAGTAGTCGGTGAACTTGCGGGCACATTTCTTAGGTTTAGCTTTCTTCTTCAGGTACCTCTTGAAAGGTTTGAGTTCCTTCTTGTTGATGTCATTGCTGCCATTGTTATCCAGCTGGGCAAAGTACCAATGCACCACTCTTTCCTCCAGAGTGTGACTGGGATCAGGTTCAACAAACCTGCCGGGTGTCAGAGGCAGATGTGTGAAAAGGGTTACACACACACACACACACACACACACACACACACCCTCAGACAAAGGATTAGCATTTTCACGGCGCTCTTTGTTCAGTCTTACCTCCCGCCACCGGAGGGGGCCGGTGAGTTTATGGCTTGCACCATGTCGGTTGTGAGAGCGTCTAACAAACTTGTAATGAATTCCCCCTTCTTCCCCTCTGGGCAGCCTGGTACAAATTAAAGACAAAAATATATAAAAACAAAAAAAGCAACAACAAAAAAAAAAGGAATATGCTAAAATTACCTTCCACCGCTAATTTGGGTCATTATGACACAGTGAGGCTGAAGCACCTCGACTCCAGCAGGACCCAAACAGAGCCCGTCATTAGCCCGCTAAAGGTCAAGGTAAACAAAGGGTCACGTGCTAAACGCAGGTGAGGCGCATGGAGGGCGGTGGGAGCTTTTTGTCAAGCTGCTCAGACCCGTTAAACATTTATGACATAATCCCGAACACCTCGAGTAGTTCCTTTTAATTACCCAGATGTATGCTTTTCAAGGCATGCTTCACCGGGGCAAACATTTTCCCTCCTAATTGTCTTCTGTAGAGTAACTTCAAACGCAGCTGTACTGTAAAACAACGCTCTCTTTTCAGTCGTTTTGCTCGGTCTTATCTGTCTCGGTACGAAGCTTTTCCGTTTTTTTTCGCCCAAGGCTACATCCTTTGTCATCCACGATGTCTCGTCTTTTTCTCGCTCTGGCTCAGGATGTTCATCCGCCAGGTGACTCCAATTAGCATTTCGCACAAGAGGACAAGCTTGAGGAGGCTCTGTGCCTTGCTGTGCCTTCATCCAAGTGTGAAATTAGGTTGTTATGAAGCACAGACTAGCAAAAATGTCAAGGGCTTTGCCACATAGGGTGGCGTATGGGCGGTAAAGTCCTGGCCGATGTGCCTAAAACACTTGAGTGGGGCTCACACGCCAGGTCTTGCCTTGATTTGATCAAGCGTTTCTTGCTTCAATTTAGATTTAACTGTTCTCCTTCTGAGGTTTTTTTTTTTTTAATGTGCGACTAACTGCCCAAAGTTGACAAATGGAAACCCTTAGTCGCAGGAGACGAGGTCTTCTTGCGACCATGCCTCGTAAGAATGTAAAAATACATCGGTAGCCGCGTTTCCCATTAACCAGAAAATTGCGCAACTTGAAATTACGAAGATAAATTTCCTTCCTGGAAGCGCGCCAACTTTGGAAAAGATAAAACTCGTGGTTGGTCAAAACGCACGACTATCGGCATCGCGCGAGTCGCGTGATCAACAGCCGGACGTTACTACCGGCGAAGGCCATGAAGAAGACTGCAGTCGTTTTGTAGTTTCTTTTTGTGCTTCATTTCCGTTTCGAACAGTGTGCAGCTCTCACAGAACCCCACCGATCATGAAAAGTCGCCTGTCATTCAAACGTGTTGAATCCACAGCTCTTCTGTAAAATCGCTGCATCTCTAAAGGGAAGCCGGTTCGTCGCTCCAGCGGTTGAGTAAGATGCCGACGTCTCTTCTGATGGAAGAATATAGTTTGTGTAGCTGTTTACGTTCGTCGCTACCATGGTTTTTAATGACTTCTCCTGTGAACTTTTACCAACTTTTCCTTCCCTGCCACAGCATAATACCACCCTACTGTGCTTTACAGAAGGTGCGGTTTTCATAATTCAACGGTAAAATCAAACCTAAACTCATGAAACACATTGTAGCTTGTGGCTGTGAGGTGATTAAAATCAGGTAAAGGTTTGAGCGGCGATGCAGAGCAGTGTGTTTGGGTTTGGTGTGACGCTTCATAACATCATTCTACAGTACATAAAATTGTCCCCAACACCCCCAGCACCCCCCTTCGCCCTGCGGCCCCCACCGACTCAACACTCCCACCTCCCATAAAACCTGCCACACATCTGCTGCACAGCCAGGAGCCCGCTCCGCTCTGTAGACCCACCAGATGGGGATTTAAACACGAGATCCAAAGAAGCTTTAACGCAGTGGCGAAACAGAGTTAGCTCAGCAATGATGACGGCAAGGTGCGAGTTCCTATTGTAACTTCCCAGAAATCCATTTTTTCATTATTACTATTATGATAGAATTCACTTATCGATGTGTTCCAAAAGTATTCACGCCACTTCAACTTTTTCTAATTTGATTTCTATGGGAAATTAACTGTGAAGTGGAAGGAAAACGATCCATGGTTATTGAATTGGAAGGACCTAAAAGGTGCGGCGTGCACCTGAATTCAGTCCACTTCTACTCCGCTGCCTCCTTCTGTGCGTAATTTAACGTCAGCATAAATCCTGTTGTTCTTTGAAGGCCTCGGTCACAACGGCAGCAGCTGCAGGGTTATTTTTTTTCCATGAATCACATTTTGCAGGCTTTGATCGTTAGAAGGTCTGTGGGTTATCGCAAACTTCTTCTGAACTGAAAACTTATTTCAATTTACTGTCGGAGCTCAAGCGGCATGCATTCATCATGCTTTTCGAAAAGTCGGTCGAAATCCTAATCCGACCCCGGTTTTTCCTCCTGTCTCCTGCCGTTGGAAGTCGGGACCAGCGCAATTGTTTTTGAGAGAACCACTTTGAAATTGGTTAACGAGATTAATGCTGCTTTGATCAGATTTCACTGTTTTAGAGGAAAAACACGGCACATAAAGCACTGAGAGCAGTGGAAAAGCACACAACCACTGGCCAAGGTGGATAAAATGGAAAGTCCAAAAGAATCGCTAATGTTTTTAACGAGGCGGCGGCATTGTGTGTTTTCCGGGCAAATGGTGCCATTTTATAGCACAATCAAGTAACTATGTTACCTAAAGTTGTTCATAAAATTCTGCGTACGTAGAAAATATGGCTTAAAAGAAACACGACTGTGTCATTTGAAGCTCTGAAATTGGTCCTGTGACTTAATTATTTCGTCTCAGTATCTGGTCGAAAACTTCAGGGAGTAAAGTTTCTCCGGAGCGAATCAACGTGGTGTGAAAGAGGAAGGGAACCTTGCAGGGGTCTGACGTGGAACGGGTTCTCCGGGTCCGGGACGTAAGACCGGGCGTCTTCGTCGCACTCCGGCGTCTTGTACCTTTTCACAGAGAGACAGAGATGGGTTTTTAATCAGAGACTGAGAAAGAAAAGAGGATCCACGGGACAGACAGATCCACACGGACAGATAAAATTCAACATAAGCCGGAGCTCGGAGAAAATAATTCTCACTGATTCATTTTGCTGCACTTGGTTCATATATAAATGTTTTTAAATGCCCTTAACGGATTAACTGACAAAGATTAACCTGGCCTCTTATTAAATCTTCTTCTTTTTTTCTTTTTTAAATAATAAACTCAAGTCTTTTTTTTTTTTTTTTTTTTTTTTTTTTAAAGAAGCATAACAAACTGTTTGGCTTTCAGTCTGGTATGACTCGCTTTTTCCTGGCTGTTCTTTCAGTGCTTCTTTGAATGCAACGAGAACTGGAGCATGTGGGCCTCATTTTGCTTTCTCGAATCAACAGCGAGTTGTCATGTCTGTTTTCTACTGCGCGCACGGCCCCTGCCCAAACCCTGGACACGGCTGTCCGAAGAAAAGAAACTGGGGCGCTAAAAAGGAAAAAAAAAAAGGAAAAAAAAGTGGGTGCAATGCACCTTTAGATACGGAAACAATCCCCTCAGGAGAGTTTTCTTTCCTGTTTTCTTGAAATGAAAGTAAGAATTCATCCCTGTTGGTCCACGTTATGACACACGAGATTCATTTGACACTAAAAAGGCATCAGATGGATTCGCAGCTTGACACGTTGTGTATTAAAATGGAAAATATTTACTTTTTGTATAATTTGACATTTCATTTTATCCTCTAAAACACAAGCCGTGCTCTGGGTCCGGGCGCTCACACGCGTCTACGGTTGTCCAAACATCTATTTGTCTCGTTTTCTCGTTTGAGGTCCGATATCCTTGTTTTCAACACAAACTGAACAAGACACTGCTTGTGCAAACATTAGTTTAAAGCATCATGATTTGTCATATTTCTGGTTTCGGAGATCCCGCTAACAAAGACCAACACAAAATATAAATACAGGTCGCTGCCAGCGGCTAAAAGCAAAGTAAACACCAGGGGCCGAACTGAAAACACAGGGCCTTTCACAGGCTGAGTGTTTATAGTTCGCTAACCAATACTGACATCATTGCTTGAAATTATTCACTTTGCTAAGTAAACATTTAAGAGAGGCCTGGGTCTAAAAGTTGGAGTGTTTATTTATTTTTTATTTTTCCCTTTCATGACAAACAGCGAGATTTGATAGAGATTCTTTGAAAACACAGCTTACACAGATCGGCGCGTTGAAAAATGCGACATGTGGGTGGAAACGGGGAGAAGGCTGTGCTCGCCGCCATTTTGAACGGTGTGTGCGTGTTGGGATGAAGGGTGAACCCTGGGCGGGATAGTTGCTTTTGACGTTTTGTAGAGCTGCCTCAGGGTAAAAGTTCAATGCCTGATATGTTTCCACGACTACAGGAAACTCTTCAGGGATCTGGGGCACCTTGGTAGTTTTCTTGCGTCCAATTCCCAAACTTCGCAGCTTTTGTTTTCGCAAGTGAAGCTTTGCTTCCACACTGAGTCAGTCAAAACAATGACGGTGAAAAAACTCTGAAAATAATAGCTCAAAGGGAGTTGATCAGAAATAAGGCGCGCCTCCAATTGTTTTGAGACACTGACTATTTTTCACGCAAATGTGAGTAAGTATTCATCAGTGCAGACAGAGCGTCTGTGTGGTATGGTATTGGGTTTACACAAGACCGCCGCCTGGAAGCTGGCTGTATGTTTCCTGTGTTGAATTGTTTTGCCGACACGCCATAATTTGACTTTCACAACACCAGGCAGGTGATTCTCACCGGTAAATTATACGGTTATTTTTGGAAAAAAACAAAACAACATACATGATCAGTAAACTAATAAAGACCAAACCAGTTGTTCTCTTCGGTGTCTTTTTGCTGGAAGCTCTTACAAGGTTGACGTTCCGGGGATGGGCCGTCCCGTATCCACCAAAACACACCAGCAGTAACCGGTGTGCTGATGGCACTGGACTGGTTTGTAAAGACCTCCAGACCCACAGTCCGGAATGATAATGGACTCCCGAGAGCTCTGCTGAGCCTCATTCAGGGCATTCTGTCTCTCCTGGTCACAAGAGGGAACCTTTTCTGGAAAACGAGTGACAGCAGAAAAACAGAGGAACAAGGTTGGTCAATAAAATGCAAAAACATGACATCTTATTTCTAGTGCCCTTGAAATAAGTAAAACAATTTGAGCAAAATATAGGACCTTTTAATAAATTCCCTAATATTGGTTTTAAAAAAAGTAATAGTTCCACTGGCAGATTAGATTATTTCTCTCCTGACAAAAGGATTTTCACATGTTAAGAGTGAAATAATCTGCCAGTGGAGCTAGTATGTTAATGGCTTCAAAATAATGAAAACTCAAAATTCAGTGTCTTTTGAAATTAGAATTAGAGCCATTGATGGTTAAAAAAAAAAACATTTCCACCAAAACATTTCAGACATTTTCTGAGTTTGAAAAGTAAAAAAAAAAAAAAAAGATGCTAGAAAAAAAAATGAGATTTTTTTTTTATTAATTTTATAGATTTTCTAGAAAAGACATGAAAATGTCTAAGTTTCAAGGTAAACTTTTTTTTTTCAAATGTCTGAGTTTTAGACTCGGAAATGTTTGTTTTTTTCCCAGAAAATATATGACAGTTTTCAAACTAAGACAATTTATAGAAAAATATATTTTATCTTTTTCTTTTGTTGGGCTTTCACACCTTTTTTGGCGCCAGTACGCCATCTTAGCGATATTATGATTTCTGGAAACACTGAATTTTTGGCGTTTCGTTTTCTACAAACCACAATCATCGAAATGAAATATCCTCTGTTTCCCTTTCTGAAATCACTGACAAAAAAAAAGCAAAACTTTTTCACCACCTTTTTATTATCTGAGACGACGCTGCAGTGGAAAGGCTTGAATCGGGTCCAGCAGCGGTTCTAATCCCAGCTGCCAAACTAGATACCAACGCAGAACTGGATGTGTTCTGTTGAGCCTTTCATGTCAAACACCCCCATTCTCACAGTAATGAATTAGAACAGTTTATTATACAGAGTTTATGCTGGAGCCAAAAAAATAAATAAATTTGAAAGATTCTGTACAAATGAAAAACGGTTCGTGGAAGTATCCATCCTCCCTCGCTTGTCATGAAAATCTCTATTTCCAATGATTTTTCTCCTCTTTTTTTTTTTTTTCCTTTGTCAATTTCTGGTTATTCTTTTTGTCAGCGGGGACTGGAAGAGAGAAACACAAACCCTCTGAAAGTAAATATCCTAAAAAGGAAGACTTGCACAAGAGCAAGTAGGCGAGCCTGGGGCGCTTTGCTCCACATTTTCAGTCGATAATAGACAGAAAAACGACCGTCGAAAGTACATTTAATGACCTCTGTTTTATTCATCCCACTCTGGCCATCATTATTCAAGCGAGACTATTTACAAATACGGCCTTCTCTTCCTTCCTTTTTCCTTTTTTGGCTCTTCTGTCCTCCGCTTCCCTCCATCCCGTCTCTTTAAACCTGCTCTCCTCCTCCCTCCATCCTTCTCGTCTCCCGTAACTTTCTCCTTTCCACTCCAATGGCTTTCAGCTGTGGGCTAATCGTTGCAATATTGTTTCCAGGAAGCAATATTGCTAGGAAGCCGGTTTAAGCCTCCGCTGCAGCTGAGATAAAGTCGGTGGGGGAAGCGCGTGAAGGAAAGCTTCGTCGGCGCATGCGTCGAGACGACGAAGGGTTCGGTGACGGAAAACGTCGGCTCCTGTCGCAGCTTTCCAACGCGTCGTTCGTTGCTTCCCATGTGGCCCTCTCTCATTCTTCGCTTGTCGCGCCAAACAGTCAAAGAGATGTGAACGCCCCGAGACAACAACAATTGGATCAGAAGACGAAAAAGACGAGTCCCGGACGGGGAAAGTCCACGGCCAGCGAGCGCGGTTCGCAAACATTGACTCCATCAATCCAGGTGATCTGGAGACACGGACGTCTCTGGACTGGTTGCTTAGATCTCAAGTGTTTTTTTTTTCCCCCTTCCTGTATCCTGCTACTGTAATTCATAAAAACATCCTGACATCTAATAATCAGAGAGTGCTTCTGTTCCATGCCACGAACAGAAGCGTTTGTGATTCAAAAAAAAAAAAGAAAAAAGGAATTTCAAGAATATCCACCTCAGCAAGAAGCTGGCGGGTTGAGTTCAACAAAGCAGAATATCTGAATCACTAAACCATCTGCTGCTTTTTAAAATTCAACAAATTGTTCATGCGCTTGGCATGTTTCCCCCCCCCCCGGTGACCAAGCACACTTGGCTTCTGCTGCTTCTCTGCACACTCCTTCGACTCAGGAGACACGGAAACAAAGCACAGTGTGGAGTTACAGATGTGGACGCACACTTCGCTCGCGTCTCAGACGTGATGACAGCTCCGCCCCCCGCCGGCTTTGTCCGTTTTGTCCTTTTGAGGACTTCAGACGCTAACAGGAAACAGGAAGCCGGAGTTTCCACCGAGGTTTTAAAGAGCTGTCACCGCAAATACCTCTTGAGAAACTCTACATCTTCGATGCACGCCAGACCGCAGCTTCCTTCGCTGCGGTGCCATCCGTCACAAATACTTCCAGAAACACGAGATGCAATCACCGGGATCTGCTGCTGTTTGCGACGGAGCACGAAATGCGAGATGAAATATAGAAACTGCGTGCAGTAATGAGAATGGTGGGCTGGTGTGCGTTGATGCAAAGCAGCAGCACGAATTCAAAATATGTGTTTGCGTGAAGGGAAGTAAACAAGCAGATGGACAATGGACCATGTAGATCAGAAGCAGAGAGCATGCATATTGAAATGCGGTCGCCGTCAGAGTCAATCCCAAAATTGCTCCTCGTTCATCACATCTGACTTCATTTTGTGACTGAGATGCTAAACAGGACATTATGATGGAAAAGAAAGAGGAGCGAGGAATGTCAACTGCATGTTTTGCAGATATTGGGTTACTTAAAATCGACAGCCCAACGGACAAGAACGCTGTCTAAACGCGTCACACACGGCAGGAACGACGCAACGTTTTAGATTCTAGTGCAAATATCTTAGTGCACTTGAAATGAGGGCAAACTAACACACAAGTAACTTTTAACCAAGATGTAGGAGCTTGTTTTAAGTCAACTGGTTGTAAATAAATACTATAAAATTGATCTAATCTGAGCAGGAGGGAGCGTGCCGACATCGTCGCGGTTTGCTTTCTCGCCTCACCTTGCCTTCTGGAGGTGGAGCTGTTCTGCTTATTCTCCATGTATCCCAAATGTTTTATCCACAGCGTCGGAGCAGTTATCTCTGCAGTGACAGCATGACAGGGCAGAGGTCAGAGGTCATTCACAAATAGAGGTATTTACTTTTAATATAATAATGTCTTATGTCTTATTCAGCAGTCTGGCTTTCGCCCACAAAACCATACTTAGAACAGCATTGAAAGTCAAAAGACATCAAATATGAAATGCAACTTCTGACATCTGGATATTTCCATTAGATGGTGTTTTTTTTTATTTTTTTGTTTTGTTTTTTTTTAATGCTTTTTAAGAGAATAGATCTTAGGTTTGGAAATGAACTTGTTGACAAAGTATGGCTGCTGCAGCTTTGTGGAACACGATGAGCCGGAGCTCACAGAGGAGCAGTTAATGCGAGCTGCGTTTGACCCCGGAGAGCCATCGCGGGCCTGCGGTATGCACATTTGGTCGTCGCGGCAACTGTCTCGACCGTGCCGTGACGGCGGAAGAGCTGTAAGGGGAAGCTTACCCTCGCCCTCGGGGGGGATGTGGGTCTCCATGGTGGGGGTGGGCTTGGAGCCGTCGTCTGGGTTGAGAGTGAGAAAGAAACGGAAGGAGACTACCATTATTGAGATTAATACAATCTACTCTCCAGAACTGTTGAATGGTTGGGATTTGCACATGGCCCGGCCAAGAGAGAGAGACAGACCGACAGAGAGAGAGCGAGAGAGAGAGAGAGAAAGAGAGAGAGAAAAACAGTCAGACAGAAGGAATGGCAGACAAATCACAAGACAACCACCCACCCGTGGGTGCCTGTGGAAGCCCGCGTCTATAAATCACTCACAACATGATCGGGCTGCGCGTTCAGCAGGCGGCCTCAAACCTCCCTTCAACAGCCACGTTCAGCTGCAGGTAATTCAAACGACTTCCATCGTCACAGCGAGGGAATCAGTTGATGGTTGGTTGACTCGAAACACTGGAGCCGAGCAAGCACCGAGGCTGCGTTCGGTTTCAGAAGTAATGTGGGTCTTTGTGCACAGGAGGTTATTTAGAGTAACTCTGGCGATGAGCTAAACATCAGGTTGTTGCGCAAAAGTCTTATTTCGCTCTCCAAGTTAGAGCTTCTCTTTTCACTCCGGATCAGCTCTTTCGATATATGCGAGAGTCGTGAAAATGTATACTTTATAAATAATAATATAGCTCTTATGTGGTCCAGATGCTGCACTTAAGCACCAAGTGTAGTCAGCGGCGTGGCTAAATGTTATCATATCCATGGCTGTGTGATGCAAAGACGGCCATCCACATCAAACGTCAACATTAGCAAACTTTTCTTTGTTGCAAAAAAAAAGAAAAAAAAAGATACATTTGTCAAATTTGAAAAAAAATATTTACATCCTGGATCCCGGAGATCGGAATCTCCGGGAGAACGTGGTGACCACAACTCTAAACTGTGGCCACCGCAGAAATATTCACCACAGAGCCATGGATATTTCTTGTTTCTAAACTATAATTCAGGCATCAGAAATTCAGAAATTTTCAAGGGTTGAATGATTCCATCTGAACAACTTTACAGCTGCAGATTGTTGTGGGATTTCACGCTCTCTGGATTAAGTCTCATTGGTGTCCTGTGACAGATTAGCTTTAGGACATAATCCACAACTTTTCTGCAGGCCTGAGGTTTGAGTTTTTCCAGCACCTTAAAGCTACAGTCGGCAATTTAAAAAGAAAAATCTCTATCTATCTATCTATCTATCTATCTATCTATCTATCTATCTATCTATCTATCTATCTATCTATCTATCTAGATGGATATATTGTTATCGCTGACAATCAGGCTCATATACACGCATGTTCCCCATGCCTTGCTCTTTGCAGCGCCGCAGCTCCTGAACAGCAGAGGCTGCTATGAATGCATTTAGCATGGCCACCGATGTTGGTTTCCCTGGAAACCGTAGGGCTGGATGATTTGGATGGAAAATGTATCATGATATCACCGTTCCATATAAGTCGACATCGATGATTATTTATTCGTTTTTTTGTTTTAAATATCAAAATCCTCTTCTATCCTCAAATTTTACTCCATACCATTTATTTTTAAGCAGTTGTGAGGCACGGTTGCTAAGTTACTCAAGGTTGTTGCTAGGTAACCAAAGAGCGAGGGAGTTAGTTGATGCCACCAACCTTGCTTACCTCATTGAGCAGCTAAAGTCTTTCCTCCACCTACATCTCCCAGGATGCTGTGCGGTTCTGGAGCGGAGTTCACTGAACATTCCATATATTAAACATTGAATATTCCATCATGTGTATTAAACTATTGACATTGTTATTGGTTTATTGTCCAGCCCCATTTAAACGTTGGGTCGTTTCTCTGCCATTAGCACAGCTGCAGCTCAGCGGCTAATCCTGAGCGTTTCACCATCGTCCAGTTTGTGGGAGGCGTTCACCTCACCGGTTCCCCGGTTGTTTTTTCCATCACTGTTTTCCGAAGCCGGGTCCACATCAGAAAACAAGCGAGGAAAAGTGATCAAATATCCGGACGGGATTATATTGGGAAAGATGCTTCGCTCAAACACTTTTGGAGGCTCGTTTTATTCCATTCTGAATCTATAAAAGATTGTGCTGTAAATTAAAGAAGCCTTTTTTGGGTTTTTTTGCCGCATCACCATTTGACAATGAGAAACGAAGAGTTTAGTAGTTTCCTCACAGCCCACTGATTAAACATAACATTCGTACCCTTGATAATTTCATGCAAATTTCTCATCTGCGCTTTGCCATTGATCTTCAGAGAAACACAGCAATGTAATTTGACATAATGCTGCGAGCTAGAATCAATATTTAGACATGCTGGCAGAGTCCTTGTCCAGGCTGAATCATATTTCACTGTGAATTAATCTGCCTAGTATACTCACCCTGTGTGCGGTTTCGCAGCATCTGGAACATTCCTTGGGAAATGATTATGTCAAAAGCAAACAACAGAAAACGTTTCAACATTACAGCGGAATCCTTTAAAGTGAGATCAAGTGTCAACACATTCAAATCATTTAAAAACTATGAAAGAAAATAATCAAAAGTCTCCCGTTTCTTGGTTCTTCCCTCCGGTTTTTGAGAAGTCATGAACTGTGAAGGCTTCAGCATACTAAAAGAAATGGGCTTTCACTGATTCAATTACAGTTCAGACGATTAAAATGGCATTTACTTTAATATATAACTTTTAACAGTCGTGTCTTCCTGTTTAGAGACCAATTTGAAAAATAGGTCTCAATTTGTTTTCTATGTAAATAGAAGGTTACTTTCTAATAACATACAAAAGAAACATTACTAGATCGATTGCAGGACTTTCCAGAGGAACTTCAAAACACTCAACAAATTAAAATAGATTTTTGTCTTTTTTTTTTTTTTTTTTTTTTACAAATCATTTACACTTGAACTCTAAAAAGGAAAGCGAAACATCTGCTCAGAAGCATTCCTGAATAATAACCAACAGTTGATTCTGCAAAATAGCTATCAACTGTGTAAAAACTTTTGTTCTTCTGTACAAAATTTCACAAAATTTTACACAATTTCTCTTTCTTTTTCTTTTTATTTTTTTTGCACGTTTTTACTAATTCTCACTGTGAAGATTCACGGCTTCCTGCGGCGGCCCTTTTTTACTTGGGCAAATATGGACTTTGTGCATGGCAGGCAGAGCAAAACTGGGTCAAAGAACCTTCTGAGCTGCTTCATCCCAACGCGCTTAGAAAACAAACAAACAGAGGACATGCAACAGATCTCAGCTCACCTTTTCTACCCGCGTTCGGGGGCCCAGGCGGTCGGTCGGTTACTGACCCTGCGACATTTGGAAGGAGGGAGGAGGTGGAGACACAACAGAGAGTGAGCAACGCTTCAGACAGCAAAAACAGACGGTTCTTTCTGAGGACCGTCGCTTTAAAATATTTCAGTCGGCTTCCGTTGCTCTTCCGACCGCTTCCGTCGCAGGCGTGCGCAAAACTTTGCCGATGTCCAAAGTTGCGTTGGAAGAAAACGCAACTTTAGCAACCGCGGCGTTTCCACTCAATAAGAATTGAATAATCGAATAAGAATCGCAATTACTCCTTCCAGCACCAGTTCCCACATTTTCACTGAAGTTTCCTGCAAATGTATGTGAGATGGTTTTTACTCGGGCGATCGAGTCATGTTCGAGTCCAGCATGTCCGGTTGTATCGAGAAGGAAGAAACGATTAAAAAAACGAGGGTGCCGCGTTTTGGATGCGGCAGCTGAGCAGGATCGGGTTTGCAACGCCCAGATTCTGCTTCCATCCTCATACATACCTTTGCAAGAAACCATGAAGATATCGGGCATCGTGCAGGGCAGGTGATGATGACTGAGTTTTAGAGTTACTCAAAACGGACATTGAAATCATGTGTCCGGTTGAAGAGCTGAGAAATTTGGGTTGTTGGACATTCCCACCCCCCGCAATGACTTCAAGCACTTTTACAAAAGAAATGAAACCATTTATGTCAACAAAGGCTTGTGGATTTGGACGCAGTTTTTCATGTAATTTGGTACCTTATGAAGTCAATTAGTTGCACTGGATTTTTTAGGAGTATCAAGTTAGACATGGCTGATGAATCCCAGATGTCTCCGAACTTTATGAGTTAAGACTTTTTGTTTTTATTTGTATCACTTTCATTTGACTCCACTTTGTGTAATCCAAATGAAACACGGAGAGAATACAAATAGTTTTCCGGGACGTTGTTTGTCAGAGGCAATAATTGGGCAAAGGAATTATGTCACATGTTTCATTTGCTGGATTTTGGTCAAACTGAGCGGCTGGGTTCGATTGTTTGACAAATTTGAGCAAGAATAATTTCTTAACTATATAAAAAATTAAAAAAAACAGTGTGATTAATACAAGTGTGCGACTCTGCATTTTTTTTTTTTATATATATATATTGATCCGATATTAAATGAAAAGAGGGCTCGTATTGTCGATACTGATACTTGTATTGATAATTTTTATTTTAATTTGATGTGTCAAACTTCTGATCTTATGGGATTTATTTGTAGTTTTTCCTTTAAATTATTTTCTTCTAACCTCACGCAACATTTGGACAAAGTTTATAAGTATATAAAAAAAAACTTTTTAGAACATATTAATCGTGAGTGGGCAATACACATTGCAATAAACATTGCAATTTTATTGCAATGTTTTGTGGTACTATTCTGAAAACGACAAAGAATGTTATTTTTATTATTATTTTTTTTATTATTATTTTTTTTTTGGGCAACTATATGACTGACTGCATGGTTCAGCATTCATTGTGCCATAAACACAAATATTGTTCTTGAAAATCATTTCTATTTGAAACAGGCTTCTTTAGGACACCACTTACTTTAAAAAAAAAGTTCAATTTCTATCACTAAAATGCACACAGCAGCTGCACTTAATCATATTTTTCTTTCTTTTATTGATATTTACTGAAGGAACAGATAGCGGAGAAAATAGCAAAACTGATACTCCCAGTCATACCCTCTGTTTTGTTTTGTTTTTTTATTAAACTTCAATAACCAGAATGTATCGAGACACCCATAAGTCAAGATTTATACCACGAAAAAATAAATAAATAACGATAAATTATACTGTACCTTCCCACCCCTAACATTAACCTGACAAACGGTAACCATAGGCAACCAAAACAAATTAGTCTGCATTTTTTTTCTAAAGAAAGTGCAAAAAAAAAAAAAAAAAAAGACATTCGAGAACAAATCAAAATAAAATCTGTTTTAAGACAGAGTTCAGAAACTACAAAAATAAAATTTTAGGGAATCTGAAACTGCTGCACAGTGGCGCAGTGGGTAGCGCTGTTGCCTTGCAGCAAGAAGGTCCTGGGTTCGATTCCCGGCCCGGGGTCTTTCTGCATGGAGTTTGCATGTTCTCCCTGTGCATGCGTGGGTTCTCTCCGGGTTCTCCGGCTTCCTCCCACAGTCCAAAAACATGACTGTCAGGTTGATTGGCCTTCCCAAATTCTCCCTAGGTGTGAGTGTGTGTGTGCATGGTTGTTTGTCCTGTTTGTCTCGCTGTGTTGCCCTGCGACAGACTGGCGACCTGTCCAGGGTGAACCCCGCCTCTCGCCCGGAACGCAGCTGGAGATAGGCACCAGCAACTCCCGACCCCGTTAGGGAGAAGGGTGACGGAAAATGGATGGATGGATGGATGGATGGAATCTGAAACTAAAGCTGTGATACTGATACTAACTTTCTTTAATCGATATTTTGGATCGATCTGTCCGCCTCTAATGACTATCAGCTTTGATGAAATCATCTTTGCATCAATTTTTAATTAGTCAGTTGAACACAAAAGCAGAAGTTGTTTAGACTCCGGTTAGGAAATCGATAAGCTTTGCTGAGTTGCATGAAGCCCACATAAGAAAATCCTGGTTAAATCTCTGCTCTATGTTCCAACAGGAAGCGTGAACAGCTCCAAAGGCACATGTGAACAGTTCAACCAGACAAACCTAAACAAAATTTGCACCATTTGCTCTGGTGACTGTGCAATCCAGTCCTGGCAAAGGCCCCGGAGTGTTAAATCACGGAGGGAAACGAGGGCGATTATCAGAAAGCGTTTCCATCCAGGATGAGCGTACAGGGTCCCGCTGAAAGCACTTAGAGCACCAGAGAGGCCCCTGCATGATCCTGCCAGTGTTGGCCTTCTTGTTGACCTTGCACCTGCTGTACAACACGTAGCATGTCATTACACATGTGCCAGTCTAGTCTGGGACTCTGTTCAAAGGCTTCTTCCTTTGCTCTTGGAACTGATCAATTCAAATCTGAGAACAAGTTGATGAGTACGATTTATTTTAAGACAGGATAAAAAATTTTTTTTTTTACCTAAAAAAACACACAAAAAAAAAAAAAAAAAGCCAAAATATTAGCGACTGAGGACAAAGGATGAAACGTAACTGCTGTGCTAATTCCTGCATATCCACGAATCGCAACTACATTCAATCAAAGACTTGACCGTCCAAAACGTTTTGCGGTCAAGTCAAGCAAGAACAGCTGCCGATGCAATTCCCAATTGTCTGTTTTGCTAATGCCTGACATTAACACCAATGAGTTAACAATTCTGGAGCTTTAAAGAGACGTCTAATTAGAGGAGCGCTAATGGGTAGAGTATGTTTGTGGTTTTGTGTGAGAAAACAAAACACAATTTGTGGAGAGCCGAGCGAATACAAACACTGGTTTGTATTCACAGTGTCTTGCTTCAAAAGGTCCGGGTAGTTTGCCTGAGACTTTTGAGTTTCGTTTTATTCATTTTCCACGTTTAAGGACCAACCAGAGCATCGAGGGGTAAAAGTTAAGATTCCCACGAGTGCTGAGCGGCGGAGCTGGTGCAGAGCCTGTTGGTCTGGGGATTCGACTAGCAACCTCAAGATTACTACTACCGCCACAAAAAAGCGGCGGTACATTTTCGTGCTATGTGGGACACCGACTTTGGAGACCTACATAAATTATGGGAAACGTCCCGAATATATTAGCGACGCTGAAGCTGCCAGATCTTTTACGAGTCCAAATAATCTGCTGGGTTTTTTTTTATTAAATCAGATGAGATACAGAATCAGCTGACAGGAAGGAGATACCAAGCACACCAGGTTGAGTCGGCATTTCCTTCACACACTGGCTGATGAAGACCTCCCCGCCCAGTCAAAGTACCTGAACACACGGGCTTCCTGTTGTGCACAGAGGAGCCGCTCACTGGCTTGCCGTCGGCGGTGACGCACCAGCAGTAACCTGTCAAAGTGTGACACTGGACCTGGACGTGCCAGATAAACACATGCAGATGCATCACAGCTGCGTCTATCTGAATACGCTAACAGAAAAGCAAAGAGAAGGCAAGGAGTGGAGCGCACACCTGGGCGAACGTTCCGTCCTCGTTGCACTCCGGGACGAACGTGGACTCCTGAGGCCTCCGCGCCTGCTCCAGGGCCTGGCTCCTCTCCACGTGGCACTTCGACTGGCCTGCGTCTGTGACAAACAAAGCAGAACAAAAGCGATGGTTGTTTTCTCAATAAGAGCCCCGTTGCACCTGCATGCCGCAGTTTAAACACCGGAAGACGAGGCGGGGAGTGAAATGCACAATCAGTAGAAGAGAACATTTCAAGGAACTGGACCAGACTTATTGATCCGGTTCCAACTCGCCCGCATGACTGAGTGACCCTGTAGTTTTACCCTGAAGAGATATTTCTGAGATCGTGGGAAAAAACGAAGAACAGAGGAGCTTTCACATTTAAAGGTTGAAAATCCCATCAAGATGTGTGTGGGTCTTTTTTTGGAATTTTTTTTTTTGTATTTTACAACGTTCACCTGTGGTGTTGAACTTCATGCTTAGCTGTTCTTGTAAATATAGTCTCAGCAGGGTGCAGAACACAGTGGCCTGAACCCTCCACTTCAGTGGACGAGTGAAAGTTCATAAAGAGTAATCCCAGAGAAGACCGTCTGGAAATGTAAAATGTAGAATAATGGACCATTATTTCTTTATTTATATATTTATTTGGTGGCGTTACATTCAGAAGGTTTTTCCAGTCACCCAAAAACATTAAATTATTGCCAAAAAACAGTTCTGGTGGTTATTTTTTCTTATTTTGGGCTAATTTGAACATTGCCACTCTCTGACCTATTATGCTTCCTTGAACTGGTTTGCATATATGCTACTGGCTATAATAAACATCTTCATTACATTTTTTTGCACAAAATCCTTCTTAGATAATGAGATTTTAGTGAGCTCCGCCCATTTTGAGCTTTCAGAATGAGCCGTTTTAGGGCCTCTTCTCACTTGAAATCGAAAGAAGCTGCTGCTAGCCATTCAGTGGATTCGCTCAAATGTGAAAATGGCTGCAAACGGATGCAGGATCATACTACCTTTCATCTTTGAAAAGCAGAAGTGGAACCTCCTACGCAACCAGCAAGAATGCAGCAACAAAATACTTTTCCAGCAGTGATTGTACGGCAGTAAAACTCTGTGACCAAAACATGCTGGAGCTCAGCTTGGGCTGCTAGGTGACGGGCGCCGCGCTGCTGGGGTTGCTAGGCGACGGGCTGTCTCTGGTGATTTGTGAGGTTATATCCTGGAGGTGTTTGATGCAGTTTCATTTTCCAGACATCAACAAGTGTTCACTGATTGCCAAAAGACAGCTGGGTAGTGTTTTTTAAGGGCTTGAGCTTTTTTGTTATTACTATGATTCTATTTATTTATTATTTATTTCACCAGAAAAATCCTGTTGAGACTAAAAATCTGCATTGCATGGAAATCCAGGGTTTTTAGAAGTAGAAATTGAATCAAGTCCCCTCTCACAGCTACAGCTCTCTCTTGATTGTTTCTACTTATTCTTCTCATAACTGGAGTAGTGAGCTCTTCAGGGCTTTCATTGTTATCACAATAGTAAAGCAAAATATTGTGAATAAACTTTAAATTCCATCTGTTTTATTGTGTTTTAAAACCAATAAAAGAGAGAAGAAAAAAAAAAACTGTCCAAGGACAATTTAAGCTTCTCCCAGCTTTTTAATTTTTTTGCCGCAGGACTTTTATTGTGAAATAAACCCAAACATTACAAGAAGGAGGGGCAGAAAGTCACAGCGAGAAGCCAAATATGGAGCTGCAATATTCAAATCCATCAGTGAGTCCAGCAATATCGTCCATCCATGCATCCGAGCAACTGCCCATGTATCAATGCAATCCGTCAAGTTCACCCATCTGAAACGGAGGAGGCAGGAATCGGGCTGCAGCTCTCCTGACGTTAAAACAGGCTTTGAAACGAGGGAACAAACCCCAGGTTCACACCTTGACTCCAGAGTTGAGGGCAGCCCGCGATCATGGCCTGTAAAAACTTACGCGCCAACAGAGAGCTGGGAAATCTAAAACATCTCCCTCTCATCCCCCAGTTTCCACTTTCCCCTTAAGGTTTTATGGCTCAAAGCTGCAATTTTGTGATCTTCAAAATAAATGCGTTTTATTGCTTTCCACATTCGCAGTTTATGTCGTCAAAGGGAAAATGAAGACAGTGGACCACGAAGGGCGTTTTAAGCTCGCGTTGGTGTCACGTTTAGCCAGTCCACGAGTGTTTTAGCTGCAGGGTCAACACACGGAAACGGGCGAGTTGGAAGCTGGGCTGGGAGTGACGCTCGTTTGCTTCTATAATCGCAACTTCATGACCCGGAAGGTCAGACGCTCTTCGTCACTTTGAAGACGATATCTGCATAAAGTGATCTTTAATCCCTCATTAAAGATCACTTTATGCTTGACAAGATCACAAGATGCTTGTGTGTTGATTGCAAAACCGTGCTGTGAAAGGGGATGCAGAGGTGACTTTCAATAGACTTTCAATTAGCAACATTTTTACCCGTGCTACACTGAAAAATAGTTCGTATTATGATGCGCAGTTCCACCAGGTGTTTGCTAATTGCTGCTGGCTAGTCTGAAGGAGTGCGGGAGTCGCAGAGGAGAGCCGGTCTGTGAGGGGAAAGCATGGAGCACCGTCTTGAAGACAGTGCCCGGTTTACCCAGGCGTCGTGCACAGCTGAATGGTTGCCATGGAGATTAAAGGATTTCTCAAACATACATGCAAGAAAAGTAAATGCATATAGACCACATTATAGCTGCTTTAGGATTTTTGCTACATCGAGGTCCAAATCTGTTCCCCAAAGAATTCTACTTTCGGGAAATGTTCTGATTTCATTTGATTTGAACTCATTGTGTTACTTTTTGAGCCTTTGGATGATTGAGGTGCTTTGACTATCACTGTATTCTGACCTTTGACTCATTAAAGCATTTCTTTGCTTTCCTCCAATTAAACCGATTCCCTACACAAGGTGAATTCACAGCTCCTAAAGCCTGAAGTTCTTACCTTTCGACTCCGGCTCTCTCCCATCAGATGTGGCCGTTGGTGCTGGAGCCACCGGCAGCGAAAACTTCACTGAAAGACAAACGAGTCCTTTATCGTATCGTTTATCACTTATCGTGATAAATTTCTTATCAAGATGAGAAATTTGATTCGTTAATGTCACTATAATTTCCAATCAGTTAAAGCCTTTAACTCTCCTTATTGTCAGGATTGACAGTTTTACCACAGAAACATAAATAAATACAAATAAATCTGAAAATGAAAATCACAGTTCTATACAGGACTGGTGTTCTAAAGAGGCATTTTAAAAATGGGAATGTTTTTCAAGCGCAATATTTATGTTTGTGGGTCTATAATTAGTGTGACACACAGTCGTACACAACAGAAGTATTGATAGTTCTTATCGTCACTTTTATCGTAACCACAACATCGCAGCAAAATATCGCGATAAAGCTTGAAGTCCATTTGGCTGTGCAAAGCCTCAATGAACCAAAGCAATGCTGCAGGGAAGCAATGCTGCAGGGAAGAATCCCTCATCAGTGACGTGAGACACTAATAAAGTCAAACAGTAAAATTTCCTCCATTCAATGTTGGATCTGCAGGCTGTCGACTGACGGTGTTTACTTTGTTTTTCCGTTGTGGTTTAATGACAGCAGCGAATGCGCCGTGGAGCGGCGCTCCGATTTCAGTCTCGTAAAAGACTTTTATAATGTCCTAAAACACAAAACCCTGGAACAGAAAGGTGTCCTTGTGTCGATGCAACCCAGCCGGCATGGCGTTTTTTTTTTTTTCGTTTTTTTTTTTTACTCTTTTGCATTTTATTTTTCGTCGACCTCACCTCGACACCTTCCCCGATGTGCCATCGTCAGCGTCTTGTCCCTGCATCGGGCCCTCTGCAGCTCACAGTTCGTCTCGTAGGTCCGCCCGTCCGAGCCGCACACCGGCTTCCCGAGCGTCCGCAAGCAGACGGACCCGCAGTGGTTGTCCCTCTCTCCGATCAGCCACTGTTTTCCGGCAGAGGAAGCAACAAGGTCAACAAGGTTAGCACGGCGACGCTCTGCTTTCCCGGCCTCGACTCCCGCCACTGCCTCGACTTGTCCCCCGCATTCCTTGAACACTCGTCAGCCGCTGCTGTGCTTTGTTTAAGCCGCTCCAAAAAAAAAGAAAAAAAAAAAAAAAAAAAAAGGGATTTAAAAGAAAGTAAGGGGGATCGACCTATAGGCCAATTTATCTTTTGGTTTGATGAGGACAGGCTCAACTTTGATGGGCCAAACTGATTGTTGGGAATCTTTACTTTCCCTCTCTGCACTAGTGATTTGTTGATAGGAGGACAGCATTTCAACCCTTCAAGCCGTCACCAGACATTTCAAATCTAAAGGATTTTTGGGAGAGTGGAAAATCTTTTGCAGGCAGACGCAAACGACGGCAGCAGCGCATCAGCTTTCCCCCACAGAGTTCTGGTTGTTGTTTTTTTTCTTCTTCAAGTTTTCAGACATGAATCTGTCACATCTTGCTTGGAAGCAATGTTGAAACATTCTGAAGTCCTTGTTTCATAATGCGCAATTAAAACAACAGGATTTTTTTTTTTTCTTGTCTTTTCCCGTGGGAAAATGTTGCGTTTGAAAACGTCTGCATGAATTTGCATGCGGCAGCGCTGGTTGGATCTGACAGTAGATCTCATAAAGGGCAGGTACTGAGGGAAGAAGGTGATGGAAAATAAGATGTCAAAGAGATGAAAGGCAGAAAAAGAGAGAAAAAAAAAGAACTAGAAAAGGGTAACATTCTTATCTCATCAGATAATCTGAAGACACTTGCAAAAGAAGGAGGAGAAGAAAGAAACAATGTGCTCCAGGAGAGCATGTGGAGGCCCTGCCTCCGCTCTGGCGGCTCAGACGGTCCCCCTGCTTCGGGGGCCCGAAGCGCCAAACAAACACGAGACGCAGTGTTTTGGAAAAACATCTGAAATTGTTGCTGGGAGACGGATTTTCTCTGAACATGTAAAAAGAGATATCGGACGGTTTAGATCGAAATGATGCCAAACCACAGATGTCACGAATGAGTTGGCGCATGACGGGGAATTTACACACAAGCGATTCCCAGAGAGTCTTCAGACGCTCTGAATTCAGCGGCTCCCAAAGACGATCTGCTCCGTTCGGCCATCACAGCTGATTTCTGTCTGTCTGCCTGCAGTTTCGACCCGTTTTGATGTATTCGATGTGTCGGATCGTGAGTTTGTGCGAAAACCATCACATCGCGGTTTACCGGTGTGAAAGTTAGGAGCCGATTCATTAGGAGCGCCGTTCAGTCAGCATGGAGTAGGTCTATGGGCTACACCAAATATGTTCATTTTACAAATGTTTTTCACAGAATCCGTCTTCGATGATGAGGTTTCAGTCCACTCAGTTCTGCCTGCTCTGAGCTTCTTCCAGAACAAGCTGTTTTAGGGACTCTTGTCACTTTGAATCTACCTTGTAGTCCCCTAATTCAATTTTTACACTCGCACATAAAAATGGCTGCGCGATTTTACAACCGTACATCTTTGAAAAGCAGACACGGAGCCTCCTTCGCAGCCAACAAGAAGTTCAGCGAGTGGTTTCTGAACAGTAAGTGGACAAAAAAAAAAAAAAAAAAAAAGCTTGTCTTTCCCAGCAGCCATTCCACAGCAATAAAACCAGCTGGCTAAACATACTGGTGTCCAACTTGGGTTGCTAGGTGACGGGCTGATTTGTGACGTTTCATTGCGGAAGGTTTTTGAAACGGCTCATTTTCCAGACACCAAGAAACATGGACTTATTGCCAAAAAACATTTTATTTATTTATTTTAAGTGCTTGGACTGTTTTGTTTTTAGAAGCGCTGGGAACTCAAATGGAAGTACAAAATTGTTTTACATACAGAGAACAGAACTGCATGTTGTACACGCTGAGGAACAGAAGAGAAAAGATGTTTTGCCATTTCGTCTAACAAGTCAGATGGAAGGATTATCATCTCTATTATTATTATTATTATTTATTATTATTATTATTATTATCACCTCTGCTCTTCCACTTATTATATGATGGCTTACTTGTGATCTGCAAGTGTCCATTTCAATCCCAAGCAGCTTTTTTCTTTGCCACATTTGGGTCAACAAATAGTCCTCACACCAACAAATTCCTCTCGCTTAGATCTTGAGCTAATTGTGATCAACCACATGAAGGACCCAATGATTCGAACCAGGAAGAGAGCCAGTACATCGAAAACATCAAAAATGTCATTTGAGCTGTTTTTCTAATGCCAAATTGAACCAAATTGAAAACTATTCTTGGATCTATAATGTAAAACAAACGATACAAAATACATTCCAATGACTGTATCAACATCAGAACTGCAATATTTTGCATGTACCGAGGTTAGATGTTGTTTATGAAAAAATCAGCTTCTGTTTTAAGCAACAATGGATTTACATTAGTTTTTCACAATAAATGTTGACCAACACTGTTAACAACGTTGACACGAATGTGAAATATCTCTGAAATGTTCATGATTCGGTAAGAAATGACCTAAATATTGCCAGACAGTCGCGTGTAGATGTAGAATCGCATCTAAATTTGACCATGTCCATAAATTAACATGTTTTTTTTCCTTTGTAAAAAATAAAAAAGTAACAAACAAACAAAAAAACTACTGTTTTATACCATGGACCAAAGAGGTTAAAGTTTAAAAACAAAAATATATCAAAAAATTATCCCAAATAGTCTCATCATTTCAATACGTGGAACAACACTGTTTTATCAGAGATTCAATCATTTTCAATATATATTGAACTGTAATTATATTCCACATGGAGCTGAGCTAAGCTGATAAATTAATAGAAAATTCTTAATTCATAAAATACAAAAATACAAAAATATTCTCCTGTCTACATGGAATTATACGTCGACTTTCACCCAGAGCCTAATGAGTAAATTTAGAAATAACTCACAATGAATCAACAAACTGTCTATTCAGATAGCCACGTCTGCATGTGGAATCGTATTTTATTTCAATGATTCTTGTTTACAGAGTTTCAGTAAAAAAAAGAAAAGTTAATTGCCATTTATACATACAACACAAAGGCAAATTGTGTTGCTTCTGTAATTCATAAGAAAAATATGTACGTGTCCCTGGATTTGACGCTTTCTCCGTTAAAAAAAGTGCCTACATTTAAAGTAGAATGGTCTAGTCAAAGTCTAGACGTAAATCTGATTCGGATGTTGTGCTGCGCTCCCAAGCCCTTCAGTGTGGTGGAATTAAACCAAATTACATTAAATAAAAAACAAAAGCAAAGAAACTCCTCAAACGGATCAGTTCATCATGTCTGGAAAAGATCAAAAATAAATAAATAAATAAAAGCACTTTCTTTGCTGCGTCTTTTACCGCGTTATTAAAAGCGAGGCCCTTCCAGGCGCTGGCGGCACGGCACAGGTTTTGTTTGTGTTTCTTTTGGGGAGAAATCTGCGTGCAATGACTTTCAAAGAGCTGAAACGCAGATAAGATTCTTTCTGAAATAAAGAGGAGATACAAGAGGTGCAGCATCTGCCAGATGAAATCGAGTGACAGCGAAGCGCAGCATGCGGGCAGAGGGGGCCAGATAAAAGGTTCCCAACACAAATTTCTGCCTATTCCCAACTCCTGCTGGCCAGAGTAAGTCTTTTGATTACAGACACGTTTAGAAAAAGAAAAAGCGAAGGGAAATTTCAGACGGGATCGGTCGCCAGAACAGTGCGCCCAGAACGAGCCAGAGCTTTAAGGAGGATTCCGGCCTTGGCCTCCGGAAGGAGGACGAGAAGCTCTTGTCAAACGGGCCGAGAGTGAAACTAAAATATGAGCTGTTCGCAGTGAGTGAGTGCGGACGGGGTGGGGGAGAAACAAAGCAGAGCGTTTCGCTTTTGACGTGTGCGTCTTCGCCTTGGCTCCGCCGAAGGACGAACGTGAATCCAGCTGGAAAAGAAAAACAGCACCTGCCATTGATGGCATTTGAAAAGATTGGTTAAAGACTACAAAAAAAAAAAAATAAAATAAAATAAAAAAAAAAGAAAACCCTATTCTTTCCACAGCAGACAGGGGTAAAAATACATTCGGCCTGCAGAGCAGTTTGTGTATATCATTAAATATTAAACCGCTCAAATAACGTCTGAAGCATGCGAACAAAACCAAACGACAAGAAGTCCAGATTCAGGACTTTTGGCGTCTGTCCTCCTCCTCCCACGGGCCGTCCTGCCTGCCAGCCGCCTTCCTGACTCACCTAATGGCCGCGGCCTCTTTTCTCATCACAACAAAGCGCCGGGTGACATTTAGAGTCGCCCACATTTCTGACCCACACTTTCCCGCCCACAGACTCGCTGCCCGTAAAGGTGAAACCAGAGCCTCGGGCGGAGGGGAATAGCTGGGATTTTTATTTTTTATTTTACGGGTTGGCGTTCTTTAACACAAATTTTTCTTGCCTTTTAAATTGCGAGATTCGGGAGGGAAGAGAAGAGTCCCGGCGTCGAGCAATGCGGACTTCTCGCATGCAAAATTCAAAATGTGAAGTCGCAGACGTGTCCTTGCGCTCGACATCGAGACACCTGGGACGTTTTAGTCGCTCACTCAGTCTCTTCTTGTCAAAGCTCACATGTCGAAACTTTTTATTTTGTGACAAAAAAATACAATTCAAGCTGCTCTCATTTGAGCAGACACGCCGCTCTGTTGCTCTCCGCTACGCTACGGCTGATTCACCACAACAGACTCTGCCACCAGTGCTAAGGCTAGTTAGCATAGCCACCGATGACATCTGTTGACCATTTTCCTGGAATGGAAAGTTGTTTCTCCACCATTAGCACATTTAGCAACGCGTACACGAGCGGGATGGACGGCACTAAGATCCCACGGATTGTCTGTCTCATGCTGTCACATAATAATAATGCTAATAATAATGAATAACTTTAACAAATATGTTTTGAAGCTGCACATCTCAGTTTTAATGATTAATGTGAATTGTTCTGTGTAATAGAGACGCCGCACGCGGATTGAGTGAATCTTAAAAGCAGGAACCGGAGCTGCAAGTGGGAATTTTTTTACAGAAGCTTCTCTGTTTCACATGGTGTCAAATACATGAACTCTGTAAACACAGATTTTAGCTTCCGACATGTTTCCAATCGTCGCCCTCCTGGCTGCTGATGGGAACTTGAAGAGTTAGAAGGTGACTATCTTTCTGCACACAGAGCTGCCACCGAGGACAAAAAAACGTCTCGTTGCACTTTCTTCTTTGATTTCCAATTTTGACTTTCGATGATTCACTTCCTGCTAAAGCGCCCCCTGGCGATTGAAGAAAAATCCACAGGAAAGCTGCACCGGGCTACAAGCCGCATGGTTCAAAGCGTGGGAAAAGAGCAGCGGATCATAGTCCCGAAAAATCCGGCAGCTTTTTTCTAAAACATCCATGTTGACAAGACTGACAGTGTTTGTTGGATCAGAGTTTCTTCTTTCGTCTGCACCGTCCAAGTCCTTCGCCGTGTGAGACTGTCTCCACTCAGGACAGACACCAGGAGGTTCCACTGGCTCCTGGGCTAATTCTGCTCATTCTGACCATTTTGTTTTCAACTCAGGGGATAGTTTGGGTTTGTGGTCGAACCTCGGACGCAGCTGGGTGTTCCACAAGGATGGTATTCTCAAACATATAAAAAACCGGTTTGAAATGGGTAAAGCAGGCCAAGCTTTAAACAGACGTCGCCATTCGACCCAAAGGCCACAGGACTTCAACTTCCAGTGCTGAATGCAGCCCACACCTATCTCCCTCACACCAAGAGGGTCGCGAATTAAAATTAAGTCACGGCTTTAGTGGTTTGAATTAAAATGACTGATTTATGACTATTAGAGTTATTTTTATCTTATGACACACACCAAGATAATTGATCGTTTGCATTTGATGTTATGCTAGAGAGAGAGCGACCCACTCTGCCACAATCGACATCATAACAACTCGTTAAACTTGTCAAAAAGCAGACATTTTGTAGACTAATTCATTTTGTTTAGTCTACAAAATAAAATGTAGACTAGTGTAAAAATGGTCACGGGCCGACAAGGACGCAAACTGAACTTGTTGTTTTGTTGGATGAGGCGGCGGTGGGCAGTTTTTCGATTTGATCAAATCAACAGGCGCGTCGGGAAGGCGAGGGTTCAATTTCCAAGCTGGCTCTTTCCAGCGTTCAGGAACGGCACTGTCGGTGAGAGAGAACTAGGTGTGCTGCAAATACAAACAAATTAGCTCGACTTGAACAAGTGGAAGCCATGGCTACGCTGGCAGAAGAGCAACCTGGGGAAAACAATCTCAGCACTCCCGTCCCTCACTTCCAACATAACAACATGGCGCCCCGGGGTAATTAGGTGACGTGGTTCAATTACATTTAACGCCCCACTAAAATCTGTTGATTCACCGTCTCGTTTATTTACCACTTTTGAATTGAATTTGAGCTGACAAAACGTAAGACGCCGCGAAGGTCAGAGCTGCCCAGCGAGGCGTTGTGTTTCTCGTCCGGTTTGAGATGGGAGTATTTTCGACCAGTTGGTTGCCATGGGAGCAAACTAAAGTTCTCATTGGGTTGCAGGAAGGTTTCGTTTATAGAAATGTGTCAATAATTTCCAGAGAGAATTGTGCAATGTGTAACTTCTATTTCCCTGCGGAGACTCAGGATTCTGTCCCGCGCCTTAGCCAACGACGACGCCAAGATTCAGCTGTGTAAAACAGTCTTATCACATTTCTCTCTAAACTACTGTTTTACATCATTTTCCCTGCTGGTGTCAAAGGAAGCATAGCTCATATTTGAACACTGTCGGAGTGAGGTTCACTTGCAAGGGCTTTTGACTTCAATCTAGCTCCTTACAACGTCACGGAAATAACCTTTAACTGGCAGAAACAAGCAGAAAGGGGAGGTTTTCCTTTTTAGTTCATACAAAGATTCATATAAAAGTTTTAAAATGAATTTTAAAGTCATCCGAAATTCAACTAGCATAACTAAACACTACAACACTCTTTCCTCTCTCTCAACTGGAAAAACTGGACGATAAACGTCTTCAGTTTGGTGTTTTGGTATCAACTCGCCACGTTTTTTGAAGGAGAAGTTTTGTTTACAGAGACTTCATAACTCATTTTATCTGTTGTTTTGTTCATTTATTTGGAGTATTTAAAATATTTTCCAGTCCCAGTGTTAAATGTTCATTAGGATTCAAACTTTACTGATCTTTGAGAAAGTCTTATTTCATCATTGTGTTACTTGAAAATGGTCTCAAAACCACAATAGCATTGTTTATCGCGATAACCTCTGGGACAATTTATCGCCTAGCGGCCTTTGTTATTGTGACAGGGCCAACTATATGGAGTAAAAATGTGGCCGAAAGCAAACACAATATTCAAGAAAAAGAGCGGTGTCCCGCCTGCTCCAGAGAACTGGAAGTTTCCTGATGTGGGTTTGGATCCTTTGCTGCATCAGCACCTGACCAACTCATCTTCATCGACTCCACCGTGAATTAAGTCGCGGATCAAAGAGCAGCGGGAGAAAACGTGAGGTCATCATCTGTAAAAGACGACCGACGTGGAAGCAAGACAGGACCTGGCGACATGTCTGTGACCCCAAAACGTGCCAGTAAATCCAGGGACCGGCTTAAGGAATGCATTAGCCGAGTAACGGAAAGTCGCGGCCAAGGTCAAAGATCAGATCTGATTCTCATTAAGATACCGTAGGACGACTTGAAACGGGACGTACACTCAAAGACGTCCGTAAAACATCTCGAGCCAAGAGTGAGGAGTAAGGCAAACCTTCCTCACACTGGAACTGGAGGCAAGAAAGACTGGCTATCAAAGGGCAGCGTTTGTAATTAATGGCGTTTACATGCAGCTAAAACCACTTTGTTTTCCAAAGGTAAATTTTTAAAAAAAAGAAAAAGAAAACTCCACCTGCCTGGCAAATTAGGGAGCTTAAAAGTTGTTCTTTTCAGCTAAATTCTTGGCCTTTTCCGCGTCTGGAAAAGGCCAAGAACCGCCCGCTGTAGCATAGGTGACATAACGTGTTGTTATCTGCTGAGAGAAAACAGCTCCTCCCCGGCTCTGCCAACAATAGCTGTGCTTCGGACCCACCCGGCATCTCATAATCAAAACCAAACACATGCGGACTGAACACGGCGAAATGCAACGGGACCAATTATCGGAACGCGCCAGGAAAACACCAGATACCCGAACTTGTTAAACTCTCTGTAATGAGGCCGAGTCAGAAATTGAAGGAGAAATAAGAGTATTAAATACATCCCTGTCAGTACCTTTTAACGACGAAACAATGAGGAGAAAGTATTAATGAAGAGAGAGAGAGAGAGAGAGAGCGTTAGCATTTCCCGACACTGTCGTAATTTGATAGTCACCTTTTCCTGACGTCAAATCAAGACGGTGTGTTTCGGTTTGTTTCGGCCGGGAAACAATGAGCAATGAGATTCTCACATTTAAAAGCCAAATTCCCAGTATCCCACACGTTCGGAGCCAGAAAAACACGAACCCCTGAGTTCTCTCTCTGCAACACTCATAAAATAAGTGAAACTCAACCCCTGTTGTGCAACCATTACAGCTTCGCAAAAAGACTTTGCCATCACTGGCAGGGAATTTGTTCCAGCCTGGGTTTTGGCACTCAAACAAGATAAGCAAATATCATTATAAAAATAATAATTTTTATACGCCTCAGGAAAGGTCTAAGGGTAAGAAAAACTAGCTATTTTAGCCAGGCAGTAAGCAAATCCGCAACCTTCAACGGAGGATCTAAATCTCACACCTTCCAACTTTCTTTATTAGTTTGGAGTATATTCCACTTCTGGACGTAGTTTGAGTAATAAAACAATCATATAAACACATAATAAACCACTGATCCCAATTTTAGATTTATCACACCTATCAGGTGGTGCCTAAATAAAAGCCTGTTATTTAGCATGTGTGCTGATGTACGTCCCAGAAACGCTGGGCGTCCTGACGAACGTTAGGCCACATGGTTATGATTCAGTAAGAAAAATATTAGTGCGTCTTGCTTTTTTGTCACACGTCCAGATTCTTTCTACAACCACCTTTCAGAGCATTTTCGGCTGTAAGAGAGCATGGACACAGATTCTCAACTGGATTTAGGTCTGGACTTTGACTAGGCCAGTCAAACACATGGTTAGCGTTGTTTCCGCCAGTGTATTAAAAAGTCTGGCGGGCCACCAGGCTTTACTTGCTGCCCCACCAGGCTAAGCATTCCTTGTTTATATGTTATAGGTCATTTTTATACACCAGCAACAGTGATGATAAAGGTGTGTTAAAGAGTCTCTTTGGTGAAACAGTTGGAAGCGCAATGACACCATTATGGTCAGTGTGTGAACGCACAGGAAGTCTGAGGTCAGGGGTCATTTTTTTTATTCACTGGCACTCCGTAACCACTTCCTGTCGACACGCGAGCAATGTCGGCGGATAAAGTAAAAAAAATAAAAAAACAGCTCTTTAAATAGGATGAAGCAATTGGAGTGTGAAAGTATATGTGTATTTTAATTGTACTTTTTTTTTTATGTATTTGCCTTTTTTAAGACTTTAAAGTTGGTGTTTATCATCAGTCATTTCATCTGGACGGCACTAAATTTACCCGCAGAAATAAAGCAAAGAACCCTGGACCTGGTCCTGGACTTAAATATGAGTGAAAAGCTCCCTAGAGGGCGCTGTAGATCCAGCCTACCTGAGTCTGAAACGGTCAGCAGAGAAGAATGGGAGAAAATCACGTGTTGATCTAACAGAGAAGCTGTGATTGTTAGTTAAGGACAATGAATTTTATTTGTATTTATTTGGGGATTTTTTTTCCCTTCATTTTATTAAATATTCTAATATGCCTGTCACAGTAAACGGTAAATCGATTAATCGCATGATAAATTAAAATGAGCTCGATAATTTCTGTTCGCACAATTTATTTTAACTTCTCTCTCCCCGAAAAACTGGTTGATAAAAGTCTTCAGTCTGGGGCTTTGGTCTCAACCAGAACTTTTTTTTAAGGGCTATTTTGTTTCCAGAGCCTTCAGAATTAATATTCTTTGTTTTTTCTGTTGTTCATTTTTTGTATTTAAGCTGTCTTAAATGTTAAATGTTTGTTAGAATTTAATTTGGTGTTTAAGAGTGCGTCCTTGCATTATTACGCCGTTGTATCACTTGAAGATGGTCTCAAAATAACAATATTATGGTTTATCGCGATAACTTCTGGGGGCAATTTATCGTCCAGCAAAACCTGTCATCCGGACAGGCCGCTGTCTACGAGAGATTTCCCACAAATTCTTTCCACGAACTGTGAGGGGAAACTTATTGTAATCAACTTTCTAACAACAACAAGCATCCGCAGTAATAAAATGCGGAATAAGTATGGAGACAAACATGCTTTAATTAGCCCCCTTTCTGCTCTGTGTGACTCTGAAGCAGAACAAAACAGGTTGTCATCATTACGCTAAAAAAAAAAAAAAAAAGTAGTAGAAAATTGCTGGTCTCTCCTTGACTTGACATTTGCTGGAGAGAAGTGTTTCTATTCTCAGGTGGGTTACGGACCGCTCAAGTTCAGCAACTTGCGCCTCTGTTTGTAGAAAGTCGGCCAAGATCTCCGCTATTGTGCGACGGGCTTATTATCGTCGTGAGAGAGAAACAACAAGCGGCGCAGCAACCAACGCACATTCTTCTACACGTCCATTAAACGCTTCCTTTTGTCAATAATCTCCAACTGTTTATGGGACTCTTTAAATTACAAGCCCACCGCTGAGGAACAACAAACCAATGAAAGTTTGTCCTCCGCGGTCTGGGCTGACGTTGAACCCAGGGTTTTCCTCCGTATCCTTTCATTAGTGGAGTTATCAGGAACTCTGTAACGCGAAAACCTAGACACTTGCTGCTTTAATGCTGTACGTAAAGTGTGAACACCTGCAGGTTTCTGGCGCTCAGCCTTCAAGTTTTACAAGTTACCGAAAGCAGCGTTTTTACGCTATAGAACAGGATGTACAGAATACACGGGAATAGACGAGCTACTGGTCCGTTAATCAGACACTAGATCGCATATTGATTAAAAAAAAAAAAAAACCTGCCAAATAAGACATTCAAACATCTGAACAATTTTTTTTTTCAGATGAGAAAATAGCAGAAACTTAAGTAACAGGACAAGCTCACAAAGTCAGAGCAATACAAAAAAAAACCCTAATATTCATATTGGCATATCTGACTATCAATAGTTTTTTATTATGTATTTTTGAATAAGTATTTAATGCTGAACAGTAGCTGATTTGTGACATGACCATAGCATTTTATATACTATATATATTCACTGGCCTGTATTTACATATAAGTACAACTTTATGAAAGTAAACTTGAAATGTTGAATTTGACTCAAAAGACTCTTTTTATCTGGGATTTAAAAGTTAATTTAGAATCAATTAGAGTTTGTTTTTTTTGTTGTTGTTTTTTGTGTTTTTTGTTTTTTTTACTCTGTTGCAGCTCATATTCTTTCTCTTGCTCCAGGAACTTCCAGTTCCTCTCTGGCGCAGTTTGATCTGGAGCAGAACGCAGCAACTATTTTGGCTACATTGAGGTTTCAGTAGCATTCATTCAACACTGGGTGAATGTCAATTAAATACAGTTTCCAGCAGTTAACATTCTTATCGTACATGTACATCGCCTGAATACATTTGAATGTGTGACGTTTGAAAGATCATTTATGTGTAGAGAAAAACAGTCATGGCCCAAGAGTAGATCCCTGCGGGACACCTCCGGACAAATTGATTCTGACTGTCTCATATCAATTACATGAATAGAAGTCGATGTGTTTTAAGGGGAAAAAGAAAATCTACTTAGCTTGGTCAATAATATTTCATGGTTCATTGCTTCAAATCCCTTCTTGAGAAGAAACAAAGCGCCAACAACAACATCTCTGTCCAGCAGATAATTTAACATTTTCCTGTGACTGAGCATTTGCCATTTTCTATAGAGCTTTGAAACCAGATTGGGTGAAAAGAACCTGAGTGCGTGTTCGGATAGGCGATTATTTGTCATGACTTTCTCTGCAAATGTCAGCTTAGGGAACGCTGATCATTGTTTTGTTTTTTTTTAGTTTTAAAAAGTTCAAGTTCTGTGACAATATGTGACGTATTTTTTTTGGAACAATATTTAGGTTCGTTGTTGGCTGGAAAACCATACGCGATTAGTCACACAGAGTCGACAAGGAGATCATTGAAAGTTATCCGTTACTTCCTTAGAAACTGTCCATTTCTTCAACCGTCTGTGGATTTTTTTTTCTTTATTTTTAATTTATCCCGTCAATTTTCCCAGTTGGTCAAATATTACTTTAGACATTTCCATTTGCTTCCTCTAGTATGACCAAGAAAAACTCTTATTGGCCACATTTACAATCACTTTAGTCTATTGCTGCAAACAATTTCCGAGTTTCATTTTGATCCAAAGTAAGGCAAACAATCCCGACTTGCATCGAGTGCTGATGAGACCGAAGACAGGATTTAATGATCTGGATAACGTCCTGGGTGCCTTTTGAAGTGGTGAGAAAAAATATAAATCCAAAGCCGATGTCGGGATAAGGAGACATGTTCTTCCTCTTCGGATATGACTCTAAATCTGATTAACAGCGTTCTCTGTCACTAATGCTCCATCCTGGCCGCAGAACAGTCGGCCTGTGTCCGCCGGCCTGGGAAGAAACGCCCAGGGTGGAAGTGTGTGAGTCCATCACGTACTGCGGCGGGATTAGAAGTCCCCGTTGCTCGCTCCAGACCACACACTCGCTCGAATCAAAGCGGGCCCGAAAAATGTGAGCCAGAAGCAGAGGCTAAATCTGCAGAGGGAGCCCGATAAGGAGGCGGAAACGAAGAGAGCCATAACTCATTCAACATGCGTCATGTGCTTTTCCTTGACTTCAAATTCACATTGGGGGCAGAGGGGAAAAAAATACAAATGAAAATGTAAATACAGGCATTCCCCCAAACCCTCTCTGGCCCCCCAAACCCCAACCTATCAGCAGGATCTACAGAGAGAAGAAAAGCTTGAGTAAAATCGTGATGATTCCTGACGGGAACTCCAGGCCTGAGTCATGTAGGATGACTGCTTTCCATTAACCTGATTACAAAGTCCTGAAATTGAGCATGAAATGAATTTTCCTAATGATGCACTTATCTGAGGGAAACAACATATGCAAGCAATATGACTGTTCAGTGGAGGAGCATTTGTTAAGAGTCCAATAAAATAAAAGTGGAGCCCTGGTGTCTGGAACGATTTCTAAGTTGTTTTTTGTCTGTTTGGTTTTTTTGTTGTGTTTTTTTTTATTATTATTATTATTAAAGACATTGTGTTTTGTAAAAGAAAAAAAATAAGAACTGTACGATGATCCTAAGCTTTTTTTTTTCTGTCTTTTGCCTTTTTGCGTTTCCTCTTCCTGTTGGTTTGCGGTGGGCTAAGAACATGGACGACAGAAATTTACCAAACAGAATCACAGAATCAGTTATAAATAAAGGTGACTCTAAATCTTAACCTCTCAATTTTTCTTTTTTTCTTTTTTTTTTTATGAAAAATTCTTCATACCCTTCACAACAACAATTTCAAGCAATCAAAGTAGAAAACAATCTGTATTTTCCACAGAGGAACATCAGGTGTTCATTTAGGCTTTTGCAACAGGAAGCAAATATAAAAGCGAACCGCCTGCCACAGAGCACTGAATCTCATTCTTTCTGTTTTTGGGCAAATTGACCCGAAGTTGATTTCAGTACAAACCAGGAATGCAAAATATGGACAACAAACTTCCTCTGTCGACGTTTTATTTCCATCTTGAAACATGTGAGAAATGTCGGCAGCTATTAGGGAGACTCTTGTGTTGATGTGAAAACTGCATTCTCTGGTCAACACACACACACACACACACACACACACATAGAAACAGCCCGATGCTTACAGTTAGCAGTGCTACGCTAATGTGGCTACTTTCGAATATGAAGAGCACTTCTGATTCCCTTATTTCAGAGCTGATGCGCTCTTATGCACACTGCGGGACTTTGACATAAACAGACTTTTCACAACATTTCACAAAACCAAATTGCAATCTACTAAAACTGGTGTCAGCAGACCACAGGTTTAAATAAACCAGAGACCAGAAATGTGCCACAGCTCTCCAACTGTTGATCTTTGCTTTGAGAAATACGACTTCTTTAAGCTGTCACTCCTTAAAGCCTTGACTTTGCCTGCTTTTTTTCTTCTTCTTTCTTTCTTTCTTTCTTTCTCTAAATGGTCAGAGTGCCTCTAACGCAAACCCACAAAATTCCCACAAACTCCCCTGGATTTGTTTTGCTGTTCTCATTGCTGTTTGTTATCGTTGGACAACCGCACCGCTCACTTCAGAGGGTCTAAACATCTCAGCTGGAGACCTCGACCTTCAAGATCTGGGTCTGAGTGACCACATATGCGGCATGATAGAGCAATAAAACAACGTTTACTGCTCTGGGCTAACCGGCTTGTTGAGCATGTTTAGAGTCTCTGATGACACAAAACTGGCACATTTGAGTAAGACCACGATCGCTCTGCCTGAATTGAAGGCCGCAGTGTCGGCTTATGTTTTCAGTACTTTCAGTTTTCAGTCGGGCCCTCTCTTGCCGTCAGCAAGTCGGGCTCGTTTCCAGAGAGAGTTGAACTCCGCCAAGGTTGCCATTGTAACAGATTCTGTTCATAACTTTCACAAACAGAATGTCTCCGTTCCGTCCAGGTGGCCTCAGTATTGCGTCTCCTACTGGCTTCATCAGATCACATCTGAACGGTTCGCAGTCACATGTGAAGCAGTCGGGATTTAAAAAAAAAAAAAGAAATCTCGGCACCTCTAAATCCAGAAGCTTGAACCAGAAAATGGTAGAGCGCCTTCCAGGTCCTCCCTCAATGAGGAGGATTTCATGTGTCTATGTCTCTTGTCCATGGTTGAAGGGAAAATGGAGCGGGACATCAATGGCGGCAGTGATGTGGGTCTGTCACTGTGATCACAGCGCTAAACCGAAAGAGGAAGCTCTCAATTTACCGGTTTGTCTCTGTTCCTTTGCTTTCTTTTGGTCACAGGCCAAAAGAACAAGATTGCGGATACAAAAGTCTGAAGCGAGTTTCTTACGAAGGGTTTCCCTTGGAGACGGGGTAAGAAGTGCACTCATCCGGTAGGGTCTCATCATTGAATCTGCATCAAGAGAACACAGGCATGTTCCAAACTTGAGGAGACCCAGAGGAAGACCCAGGACACGGGGATTCCTCTGAAGGAAGGTCTGGATCTTTCCCCCCCGGATTAAGCAGAAGGTAACGGCAGGACGGTGGAATATATTCAAAATCAAGAAATGCCAAGAGACGTCTGCAGCCAAACTGAGCAAAAAGATGCTTCTCATAAGATGACTGCTGTCTAACAGCGTTGACACCTGTCTCTACTTTCAGATCGACTTCAGCTTTTTCTTGACTTTCCATAAAACCGAGACCCCGCGTGCTGCGAGCTTAATTAGAGTCACCGGGCCGACCGTACACACGCACGCTACATCCATCGGCGCACAGATGCAGACCGCTCACACCTGCAGCGAAGGCTGTGATCTACATCACAGCAATAAAAAAAAAAAAAAAAAAAAAAAACTGCTTTCCTGCTGAACCGTGTGGCTTTTCCTCTCCCAACATGAAGGCGTGCATTCCTGGCCGCCCCGCCGCCCAGGCGTCGGCTCTTCATCTGCGCTGCTCGGTGAGTTTACGAGTCTTCGCCGATGCCGTCAGCGAAGTCTGCACCCCGACTGTTTGTTGCATCCCCTCCGCGAGCACCACCACGTTGATTTGATGAGGAGGATTAAGGACGCTTGGCTACGCAGGACATCCTCATCAAGCTGCGTTCATGACAAAGATGTTTTGCGGACGCGGCGCCTGTCCGCCATCTGTCTCGTTAGTGTGCAAATCCCCCTCGTTAGTAAGGTTTAAAAAATGTGCTTGAAACCCCGACTCGTAGGACACGGTAAGCTTAACTCCGAAATTTATTGTCGACCCTACCACGCCCTCGTTCCCCCTTCCCCCCAACCCGCCTCCGAGTTTATGAACACGGGGCAAAAACCCATTAAAGAACACCTTGAAGTGACCGCAGGTACAACGAGGGTCAGTTCCACCGCCTTCCTCTGCCTTCAACATCACAGCTTGTAACAAAACGACAGAGAATTATAGGGGGGAAAGCAAGGCATGTCGGAAAAAGTTGATTTCTCAATGGAATATCGCAAATTTGGCTGTTTACGTTCTATTCTCAGACGTCAGTGTCGCGCTCTGATTGGTTGGTTTCTTTTGCCAAACATGAACATAAATTTATCACTTTGGAATAAATTAGTAATTATCGACTTTATAGGTAAACATAAACCTACTGTGTGCTGATTCATATGCCAGACTGTAAACAGCGACAGTTTGAAAAACCCAAAGTATTTTGCGTCATACTGGTTAAAGTCCTTTAGCACACGCTAAAGAAAGTGACTGTTTACAATACAATACAAAGTCCTTAAATTCCATGCACTGCCGGTCAGCTGACTGCAAGACGACAACTACACCTGTTAGTACACTGACCATTTGCTTACAAGAAAGATCAATATATGTGTACAGTTTTATAAGGGTTGTCAAACAATGACCCTTTTTGATCTCTTTAATGACAGGACTGCTGAGATCGAATCGAGTTGATGATTTCTAAAAACCAATTAGAAGTATCGATCAAAGCAGGACGCACCAGGTGGGACGTGTTAGAATTGCTCACGTCTCTGATCGCTTTTGTACTTCTCACTGCTCGTGTTTCGCTTTTCTCTTTCATAGCAGTTTAGTGAGGCTTCAGTCGTGACTAAGCTGCATGTGGAGCGACCTTCGCCACGTTGTTTTGTCTACAACAGTAAAATGGTGTAGCCGTTCTTCCTGCGCTCCGAGTGGCACTGTTTTCAGTGTTTTCATGTTCAAACTGCAGCACTGGTGACGTCCAAAAAGTACAGGAGCCTCTGCTGTTAATCATAGACAGAAAAGAAATGAACATTAAAAGGAAGTGAATTAACGCAGGATTGTGTTAATAATATAAGTGTTTGTGCCTCCACTAAACAGGCAGAGTGCCTTATACCAAGTCGTAAGTCCCCAAATTCCCAAATCTGTTGATCTTATATAGTTTCTGTTGCCTCTTGTTCAGTTTCTGCATGTTTTTGAACCTCCATGTTAACGGGAAGGAACGGGTGAAAACAAGCAACGGTGAAAGTCTCCACTTTGTGGAAGCTGGTGGCCAGTGAGCTGCAAGAGGACGAAACCAATGCAAGAGTTCACGTGTTGGAAGGTGATTCCCACCATTCCTGGCTGGGCTTAGTAAAAAGTGACGCCAAACAAACGTGCAGCCCCTCGCTTTTTACAAACTGTTGTCAAAGTGATTGCAGTGGGGTCTGGAGAAGTTTGCCTAAAACCGGCCACAAACGAATCTTTATTGTTTTCACCAGGAGGAAAACGACGGATGGGACACGGATGGGCGCGGCGCAAATTCCGCCGCGCCTCCATCCCCAACAGACCTCTCACCACGTTTCGCCGTGAGTCATCTTCTCCCCACACACATCCGCAACGTATCACGGCGCATCAGCAAACCGAAACAATACCGCTCCTCTCCGGTTCGCATCGCTCATTTCACCCCCTTCGCCTTCAGCGGTGCCACGGGTATTTGGAGAGGAACTAAAGAACACAAGAGGTGGTGGTGGTGTGGGGGGGAACAAGCAGAGCAGTGTATGGGAGGAGAAGGGAGAGAGAGGAAGAGAGGAGGGGAGCGGAGGTGGAGGGTGGGGGGAACAAACGGGACCAGGAGACACAACAGTGACAAAGATCTGTCTGAGAACAGGAGGAGGGAACGGGAGCAGGGATGCTGTGGGAAGTAAGGAAATCTCTGGACAAACTACGCTTTGGTTTCCCCCTGACTGCACTGACATGTCGGCTTTAAAACCACGTATATAAAACACGGAGAAGAGAAGAGAGCTCTCTCCCGGGTTTGAGCTGCTCGTAATCCACCTGGTTGGAGACGGACCGGGCCTGGAGTTGCTGTTTCTCATTACTCACTTAGATGGATTACACCACTTTTGGAGCAAGCCTCACGATTAAAGCCAACTGCGGGACAGCGGTTCGGTATGGAGTCCTGCTCTCTTCCAAAATAACGTTTAAAACACACACACACACACGCACACACACACACACACACGCACACACACACAAGCTTGTGAGTCTAACAAGTTCAGAACAACTGACACACAAAAAAGAGAAAAAGAAAATCAAGTCCTCTAAAGTGCATCTGGATCCTGGAGTGTTTTGGGGGGTTTTTTTGGGTTTTTTTTTAGTTCCTCACAAGGACGTCAGCGTTTGTCTCTCAACCTCACAAAAATGTTATGACTGAACTTGGACAGACCTTGGATTTATTGCCAGGTGACGACTCTATAGACAGTCGCAAAAACCTCCAGAACACAAAAGCAACTGAAGATGGAAGCAAATGGGAGATGAAATCGTCTGTCGAAAAACAAAAAAAACAAAAACAAAACGAGAATAAAAACGTTTATTAATTAAGAGGCTTAAAATAAGGTAATGTAGTGCAGAAACGATGCAGAGGAAACTCATTTTGCACATCATATGCAAACCAGGCATCACAAATGTAAACTTGTTGATTCATCTGCTTTAGCCCAGACGAAACTGAGGTCGATCGCCTTGGCGACTGGCGCCCCGTCGACAGGATGAATCTGTGATGCTGTGGGCTTCTCCACTTCAGTCTGGTTGCTGCAAAGTTTCATAACTCGATGCAGTAAACCGTCTAAATGTTTGACCAGGCGACGGCAACTTGACGCCTGGACGGATCATTTCACGAACTGAATTAAATTTGCTTTGTTCATGGGATTGAACTGGAACGAAGCCATCAGTCGCAGTCAGTTTTTGGTCTTCCAGGGTTTGAACCCCCAACATCCGGAGCTGCTGCTGCTGTTGCTGTTGCTGCATGTCTTCCATTTCCTGCCTGATTCCTCTGAATAAATGCCACTAGAGCCAGAAACTCTTTAAGAATAAAAACAAACAATAATCAGATTCTACCTGCTTCTGTCGTAAAGTGCATGGAGGGCAGGGGGGTCATTTATTGTAAATTAGCTCTGTAGAAATCACATTGTCTCTCTGTTGCAATCCAAAGAGGTTAATTTTTTTAACAGAAATCAAGCGAATTCTGTCTGTAACGAGTCTTTCTACTCTGCTAGATCAGCAGGAAGATTATCACTCAGACACAAAATTGATGAGTAATGATTGGAAAACCGGTGGGATGAGCTGAAGTGCTTGGAGAGATCCATCTCTTCAGTTGAGTTTGTGAAATGTTACCGGGGAAGACATAGATTTGATTGAAAACTATTACTGGTTTGTTTGTTTGTTTGTTTTACGAGGGGGGATGAATATGAAGTGGGGGAAAAAATTGGGGGGATTTTGACACGTTTTTGCCAAAAACTACAATAAAGGTTTCATTCATTTTTACACCTTATTGGCAAGGGAGCCAATAAATGCTCTCAACATTATTTATCTCCTGTGTGTGTTTCAAATCGTATTTTCGGAGTGAGAAAAATAAATTGTGTTCTCAGTTAACCAGCAAGTATAAAAATAAAAAATAAAAAACATGACCATTGGATACGAGATTCAATAAACTATAGATCAGTGTTTTACGTGCGTGCGTGCGTGTGAACTTTTATCTGAAAGAGTGCAGAGTGTGCGCGCGGGCAGACACGCGTGAGGTCCACTTACCCGCGATCCGGGCTTCTGTGCTGAGACTTGAGGCAGGTAGCAGAGGAGCAACGGGGCCAAAAAGCAAGAAAAAGCGACGTCAACGGCGCTTGGCAAGAGCATGACGGAGAGCCGGTGACGCACCGAGCAGCGCGCAGTATCTCCAATCCGGGAAGAAGAAGAAAAAAGGAAGGAAAAAGGCCACAAATCTAAGACGTTATTATTAATTTCAGATCCCAAAAAAGAAAAAGAAAAAAAAAACATATGCATGTACATATATATATCTCTTCACTCTTTCCTTCTTGTTAGGACTTCCTTCTCTTTGTTTGTCCAGCAGCTGTTCACATAGCGCCGTGCGCAGGAGCGGACATCATGAGCGGCCGCAGGCTTCATCCACCGCGGGAGGATCAGCTGTTCATCGCGGTTTCCACAGGTTCGCTCTCGCTGCGCTTCCATTTAAAAAGCCACGGCTGAGGGCTGCGTCGCTGACTGACGCTCCGCGGGAGCCAATGGCGGCGCCGCCTGGTGGCGAAGCCGCGCCCACATTGACAAAAAGAAAGAAAGAGGAAAAAAAGAAGGAGAAGAAGAAGAAGAAGCTGCGCAGGATCTGGTTGAGTCAAGAGATGCTGGCAGCTGCAGAGACCCCTCAGAGTATTATCATCCGTCTTTGAGAGCAGAGACAATGGCCGAGCGACTGTGAGGTTAAACTTTTGGGCTCTTATCCCCTTTCAGTGACGTATAATGCTCTATAATAGGCCAGTATCCTGCTGCTGTGACATTTAGCCTCTGTACTTGGGTTACAATGGGGAACATCTATTGAATAAAGTCAATAGCTGTCACACACGCACCGCGGGGGGCCGGCCTGTGTTTGAGGATCCGCTGCTGCCGACTGGTCAGAAATCTGCTTTTCTGAATTCAGGATTCAGTTTCGTCTGAACCGTTTTCGGCGAACCGAGTCATTCTTTGGTTTGGGGAAAGTCGATCGGCTTGTCAGGCTTCCTACTTACAGCAGATACAGGAAGTCCGTTTTAAGTTTTGTGACTTCGCATCGACCTACGAAATAATCACCTGCTTCTTTATAAATTATTTACGCGTGATGGAGGTTTAATGGTTGTTTGAAGGCAATCAAAGCCCCCCTTTGGTTTTGGTCTCAGGCTAGCCGCTAGCTTTAGCCTCTGGGCGTTTAAGTTAGCATATGATAGCAGCAGTTTTGCGAAAGCGGTTAACAACTGAGCTGCGAGTTTTGTAGTGAAGTTATCAAGTCAACTTCAGTTGTTAAAAAAATTTTATATATATCAATTATGACTTAAAAGAAATTTGACTTTGTAATTTGGCACCTTGAATTTGGGACTTTGTCTCTCTGAACAACACCTGGTCTTTCTGAAACTCCACTTTTAGGAAGTCGTTGCAGCATCGCGCCTCTCCTGTAGCAACGTTTTTACCCGTGTTTCACAGACATTTGCTAATTGCTGATGGCTAGTCTGAAGGAATTGGGTTGGGTAATTGCTGGGGGGGGGGGGGCTCAGACCACCCAGGCGTTTCACACAGCGGGGTGGTTGCCATGGAGATCAAAGGACTTCTCAAACATGCATGAAAGAATCAAAGCGACACTCCAGGTGTGTTTTTGACGAGGGATATGAAATTTGAAAAAGATCAATTTCACATAATGCTGCCCCTTTCACAGGAACTCACTTAAAAAAAAAAAAAATCCTTCGCCGTTCCTTTAACTGCTTGAGTCGCTGCTCTCTGTGTGAACTGTTTACATGTCACGTGGTCCAACTATAAACCTTGAAGCACTCTTTTCTTCCCAGTACAGGACTGTAATTTACTAAGTGATATATATATGTATTTTAAAATCCAGAAATGATGCTGTCATATTTTCCCCCAACGAGTGATTTTGCTATTGCCCTGCCTGACACGTGCGCTAACTGCGGCCTTATAAAAGTGAAGCCACATCACAGCCGTCCAAACAAACCAAGCAACTTCTGGCTGCCACATTCTCTCTCTCTCTCTCTCTCTCTCTCTCTCTCTCTGTCTCTCTGTCTCTCTGTCTCTGCCCCCCCCCACTGAGAAGGAGAGAGCATGTTACAGGGAGACACTGTGCAGGTGTCCAGCTCTAGTCCAACAACCTCTCACTTCTTCCAGGCTCTTAAGAGCTGAAAAGCCCCATCCGGCTCCCTTCTGCCCCTCCTCCTCCCAGTCCTTGTCCCTATAGATATTTTTAATTGTTGGTTTTGACAGTTCAACGGCCCTTTGAGTGCCTCACTGAAGAGCCTTGTAATCGGAGCAATTGAACTGCTGGAGCTGGCACAATTAGGGTCACCGCTGATGATTCCCAGCTAAATGAAGGGAGGCTTCCTCGGAACGGATCGGCAACAGGAAGGGGAGGCCGGTGGGGCGGTCATATTTGGAGGGAGAACAAAAGAGGGAAGGAATGAATTTGATACTGTGGATTCTTCTTATCGGAGCAATGTGTGTGTGAGTGTGAGATGTTTTCAGGCTTTTCTCAATCTGGAGATCCACCCCTTGTAATCTGCGGCAGCTGGTCCACTAATGTTCAGAGTACTCTGCGTGTGTGTGTGTGTGTGTGTGTTAACCAGGGTTTTGTATCTTGATGAGGACCTATGTGGGGTTGTGGGGACCACTGCTCCTTATGGGGACATTTTATCAGACCCTGTGTTGGGAAATGCTGTTTTTGGGTTAGGGATCAGGTGTATGATGGTTAGGGGTCGAGTTGAAGTCAATGTAAAGTCCCCACAAGTCATGAAAGCACGATTATGTGTGTGTGCGGGACAGGTTGTGGGGGGGAACAGGAGTGTCTCTTGGAATGTTAACGAGATCAGTTTATATCTTCCCTCTCTCTTCAGCCCCCCCTGAGCCCCTCCCCGGACAAAAGCAGAGCAGGTTTTCCAAGAAACGAAGCCGTCGTTGATTCCGTTGCCGACTGGCCGCACATGAAAGGAAAACCGACCGACAACAACAACAAAAAAAAGAAAGAAAGAAAGAAAAAAGAAGAAAAAAAGGCAGAGAGGGTAAAGCGAACAAGTTTACAGGACACATATTTCCTAATTACTGGACCGCCCCCCCATGAGTCCTCCCCCTCTCGCCCTGGCCCTCGCCCTCGCCCCTCCACCCGGGCTCTCACTCTCCCCCGCCGGCTTACATCAAGTACACACGGCTGAAAATTAGCAGGTGTCTGTAGACACAGAAACAGAGAGGGCAGTGCAGAGGCCACCCCAGAGATCTGCAGAAGGGGCAAATTTAGCACAGATGTTCGGCCATGATGATGTTACACGAGCAAAAAAAAAAAAAAAAAAAAAGTTCAAACACACAAAGACAGTTCAGCTGCGCTCCACTGAATGTTGGAGCTAACGCAGCTACTAATTAGAAACTTTCCAAAAGAATCCATTTTGTTTCTAAATAAAAGCTGCATTGTCATCTTCCCCCCATGCCTCACTCTTAGTATGTGGAAGGTAGTTGCTTATTTATATAGATTTGTTTGCAATGCAGTGCCTACTGTTCCAGATGACCAGACAGAGTTAATCATGCTAGCTATTTTAGCATCCGTTCTTTTTACATATTACTGTATGGGAGAGGGAAAAGAACTGTTACCCAATGGTTGTTACACGCATGACATATTTCAAGTGTGAAAAAAAGGAACTTTAAAAAACTTTAGAAAGGCCTTAAAGGGACATTTGTTCAGATCAAAGATGTATTTCTTTCTTTCTTGTGTTTTTTTTATTTTTTTTTATAAATTCATATTTTGTGATCAAACTCATTGAAAAGTAAAGAATAGAATATAGTTTTCGTGGATAGAGCACCAAAACTGCAGCAACACACTCACACACAGACATCCTTGTACTTCTGTACAAACTGAAGACTTTGTATTGACTTCCATTCATTTTAGTAACTGCATGTCTGCCAGACCAAGACATTCTCTCTAACCCATTTTCCCAAACTGTATTTATAAATATTTTATTTCGCCATTTAGCTTTTCTTTCTTTTTCTTAGAAGTTTTCAAGGAGGGGTCACGGCCCCCCTGACTCCATGTTTTGGGGCGCCACTGCTGGTACGGCATTTCTACATGTAAACAAACCTGGTCTTGTACAGAGCAAATAAGTGGAAAAAGACAAAAACCACCTGGAGTCGTAAACTCTAACAACAAGCGCCCTTATGAAAATTGGCTGAAAAGTTCATCAGTTTCATCTGATCCCAGCTCCCGGCTCCAGCTGAAGTTGCCAAAGAGTTTAGCTAACTCGATTCGTCTATATGTTTGTAGGGAATTAAAAACGCTTCAACCTGGCCTCCCTGCCAAACGGCCACTTGGCACATAGAGAGCCTGGAAATGTTTTGGATTTCACTCTTTACTTCCGTCCTCGCTCACACTGTGATGAGTTAAATGTGGATCAATGATAGGGAAACAGAAAGTCGTCGATTACCAAATTAGACAATCTTGGAAACTGAGCGACTTTTAAAAAGTAAAGCAGTGTTTAAGACAGTTGCATTTTAAACTTGTTTGAACATTTTTCTTGCTTTTTTCAGCTTTTTATTGCAAAAAAAAAAAGAAGAAAAAAGGCAGATATATTCAAGTGCATCTTTACTCAGATACATTTAAAAAGATTTTCGTAGTTAATGTCTTATGCAAAACCTTGGACAGAACCATTATGCATGATAGATATTGTAATATTTCTCGATTCACCTGATATATTGTGGAAACTCAGACAACTAAACACATTTACAACGCAGCATGAAAGACAGGCAGAGAAGGGGAAAAGGGGGAGGGTGGCATGGTGAACAAAAAAAAAAAAAGGAAAAGAAAGAAACTCAGGGGTCAGGTAGAAAGCCCCTCGCTTTCTAAAGTATCATCTGGATTTCATTTTTATAAATTCCACATATTTTACATGTACTGGCTGCAATTTTCACTAGCTTCTAAATTGAGGAGCCACATTCGGGGGCCTCAGTTGGCCGACAGCGCCGGCTTCTCGCCCCCCTCTTCCGAGACGCGAACTCGCATGCTTGGAGATGGAAGTGCTCGGCAAATAAACAACCCAGAAAAGCCAGCTTAACTGTGAGATACGAGGGGAGATTTTTTTTTATTATTATTATTATTCTTTTCTCTCTTTTTTTTATTTTGTACAAAGAAAAGGGAAAGTGGCAACAGAGAGAGTCGCGGGTGTGAAAAGGACTATTGAGTCTGGGCTGGGGGTCTCGCACCTGCGCTGTCTATTCACTCCACTGTTTATACACTGTCATCCACAATTAATACCTCCTGGGGACGGGGCTGCCTGCCCTCCACAGGGCCCCCAGGCCCATCCAGGGCCCTTATGGATGCCTAATTGAGCATACCGCTCTCCTGATTGAATTAACAGCTCGGTCTCTGGGACCTTTTCGCCTCTTCAGCGGAGGAGAGAGGGAGGCGGGGTGAAGCGCTACACACCCCAAAAATGGAGCCCTCTTCGGTTCAGCAGACACTAGAGCTGGAGGAAGAGGGAGAGGTGGAGAGGTGAAGAGGGGGATTTGGGGTGGGAGGATAAAAAGCAAGGGGTCAAGCAGGGGAGTTGTTGAAACTGTCCAAAAAAACATGGCCCTTTCTGTCAGCGAACCGAGGCTGGAGGGTTTTGTCGGGGGGAGCAGGAGGTCCCGGTCTTCACAGGCCCAGAGGGTTCCAGCAGGGCAGCGAGTGTCCAGGGGAAGAGAAGAGACAGACTGCAGCAGAGGACACGTCCAGACACCGCTCCGCGCCTCTGGAACTATATCTGTCCAACGATCCGTGTGAAACATCATCTTTTCCTCTTTTTTTGTTTTGTTTCGTCTTGTTTTAAGAGTCAAAATCAGCTGAAATCTGGTTCCAATAACGTGCCTGCATTGGTTGTATCCGATCAATGCAAGCACCATTGGTTTGCTTTAAAAGGAAAAAAAAAAGAAAAATACATAAATGGACCAGGAACAGAGATGTTTTGAAAAATCCTTAAAGTCCTTTATGTTTTGTCCAGTCAGTGTTTTATTGGTGTCAGTAACACTGAGTTGTGCGTTATGGTTGTCAAGAACCGCATGAGCCAAAATCTGAGCTGTTGCCATGTGAGATTGACAAGATTTCTCAAACTTGCAATGTCCAGGAATGCTTTTTGACGAGGGAGCGAGACTACGACCTGGTGTAAAGCTAAAAGAAAATCAAATGAAACGAAAAAAAGTTGATTTTACATAACACTGCTTTGATGAATTAACTCCTCATGTGGAAGTAGCTCTCTTAATTACATAAAGTTATGTTTGATTTTGAAGTAATGATCTAATTGAAGTGTCACAAGAAAAAAAAAAGTGAATCGAGAATCCATCTGCACGCTTCACCAACAGTTTAAATAACAGAAAAAAGTTTGTTTGTGAGGGGACGTAAAGCGATACAGAAATAGAAACTTATATTCATACAGAGAGAGAGAGAGAGACCATCTCCTTCAGTGTAACCCCCCCCCCGCCGGTGGTCTCCATCACTGCACCGAGCGGCTCACCTCTCGATGAACCCCTCAGTCCGGCCCACCAAAAACCAAAACAGAAACATGGAAATCTTGTCGGCCAGTGAACTGTGCCCCATCCTGAAACCCCACGCTTTCCCCCTCCAGCACCCACCCAGTCAGACTAAATGCCCCCCCCCCACCCCTCTAGTTAACAAGCCACCTACCACATTCCCTGTCATCGCTCGCTACCCGCCGTCCACCTGATACGGCGCGCGGGAGGGAGCCAATTAAACTCGCACTGTTCCCCACAACAGGTCAGGAGTTTAGTGGGTCGTTATCACTGTGGTTTTCTACTCAGGGTTATCTAATCATCGCTGAACCAAACCAGACGGCCGTGGTTACAGAGAGTGGCTTTCGGCGCGTCGCTTGAGGCCGCCGGTGGTGACGGCTGAGGGAACGCAGTCAGCGCTCCTCTGCTTGCGCGAGAGTCTGCGGCGTCGCGAGCAGGTTGAGGCTGAAGGACTGCAGGAAATTCACCTAAAATGTTCAAAGTAAATATACTTGTATGCTCAAATGATCAGGTGACAGAATTTAACTGAGCTATGTTTTCTTGTGTTTCTTTTTCTTGAATCCTAAAGTTGTGTCGTTTCTGTCACTTCCTGGAATGTTTCAACTCGTTGGCTGTGATTGGTTCTTTTTCAAACGAAGAATACGCTGATTGGATGACAGTGATTTTCTGCTGTTCCTGCTCCATTTGCAGACGCTCCCCTGTTGATACCCTACTTTGCGTATGAAAGAGACATTAAATGTCTCACCTTTCTGGCCTTCTTGGCGTTCCGTACTTTGGCAGCAGAAGGTTCCGGCGCTCACATCAGTTCCCACTCTATTGGTGACGCAAAGACAAGGCCACAGGAAAGTTGCGCGTCCTCTCTTCTTTGATAAATAGTTCAGGCTCAGTGATACTACACAGAGCAAGTCTTTGAACAGCAGTTGTTTTTCGAGCAATGTCATAAATTGTCAAACGGATTTAAGTCTGGACTTTGACTGGGCCATTCTTTGACATGAACAAAACCATGTCAAGTGTATGTTTGGGGTCATTGTCCCTCTGGGAGGTGAATCTCTTCCCCAGTCTGAGAAAAACCTTCATTGATCCCAAAGGGAACTCAATGAAACAATATTCTGCCATGTCTAACGGTTCCGTCGCAGTAATTTGACTGCATCCATCTTCCCATCAATACTGACCAGTCTGCTGTCCCCCACAGCATGATGCCTCCTGCACCATGTATCACATCATGCGACGTGCGGTTAGTGTCCACCTGGACGCAGCGTGTATGCCAAAGAGTTACGCTTTTGTCTCTTTGCTTTGTAAAATCTGCAGAGGATTGCAGCCTAACCCTCATAACCTCTCCACCGCCGTATTCCTGTGCTCCTTTTTTTTTTGTCTGTGATGCCGTTTGCTCACAAATATTCTCTAACAAACCTCCCAGGCCTCCACTGAAGAGCTGGTTTTATGCAGCGCTTAAGCTGCTCGCGTGTAGCGGTCGACTGTATTTGCTAATGAGGCAAATTCTGAAGGCAAATGGCTGAACTGGATCTTATTTAGGAGGCTGAATGCAAAGGCATGCCAAACCTGTTGGAATTTCTCTATAAACATTAGGAAAAAATGTTTCCTTTCACCTCATTAATGCACTTTAAAAGGAAACCAACACAATGGGTTGAACTTTGCGGATCTAATACGCACAACGGGGGACGGCAGGAGAGGGGAGAGATACGGATACTTTGTGCAAAATGGTCATTTTATGATTTAAAACTGTTCTTATTCTCAGATCATTTTTTCAGTTGTCGTAGTCAGCTGGGAACCACCATGCACAAAGCCATTTTTTTTCTCTCTTTGTTGTGAAATGTAAAGTTTCATCTGACAATCAGGTTAAGGGAGTACAGCAGCTGAGCAGACAGGAAGTAGGGGCCAAAAAATAATTAAAGAGTCATAACAGAATTAAATGAAAACAAATAAAATTTGTTCAGTATTATTTCATGTTTTTTTTTTGTTTGTTTGTTTTGTTTTTTGTTGTTGTTTAACATCTTATAGCTTCTTTTCTTCTCGGGGGCAAAAAATATATGTGTGTGTGTGTGTGTGTGTGTGTGTGTGTGTGTTTTTAAAGTGTCTATTTTCAAACAGAATCCACCATAATCTCAATCCTCCATTTATTCTAACCAACAAGCCACCGCTAGTCAGCGCCTGGCTGACGCTCTAGACAGCGTTACTGCAGCGCCCCCGTGCGTCCATTTCGATGAATTGCACGCAGGATCACAACCACACAAGATTGACCAATAGGAGTCCTCCGCTGTTACGCATCCACGTTACTGACCCCTTTCCCTTATATTGACTTAAGTATTTCATTTGATTTTAAGCATTCATTCCTGATTACGATTTATTTTAATAATTATTTGTCTTATTTGTCTTGAGACGTTCTTTCTTTATTTTATTTATTTATTTTTTACTCTTACATCTCCCCTAATTTTTTCCTCTTATTATTATTATTATTATTATTATTATTATTATTATTATTATTATTATTATTATTATTATTATTATTATTCACAACATGTTCGCCTTGCAGCGGTCAGCTGGTGATCTGTCTCTCTGCCTCAACCAGGCGGAGTTTAGGATGCTGAGTCGAGGCGAGCTGCCGGGGAAGCAGGTGGAGGCGGCGGATGTTTACGCGATGCGCTTCACTTAGGGAGGATCAGAAGGAGCTGCTGGAGAGGACACATCTGCCGTAGATGAGAGACGCAGTAAGACATATATATATATATATATTTTTTTAAATCACATTCTGTGTTCGGAGCTGCGCCGCTGAACGAGGCTCCATCTGTCTCCATCGTGTCGCTGGAGGCTGCGGCGAGGTGATGCTCCATCTTTGGCTCGGCGGCCGGAGCCGTTGTTCCTGAAAGCCTGCTATTATGCGGGGAGCAAGGGAGGCTGCGAGGATTCAAGGGGAAAGAAGCTCTGGTTCAGCAAACGCGTGGCTCTCTGGCAGGTCAGTGGAGGTGAACCGCGTCGCGCAGACGCCGCATTCAACCCGCCAGACATCCGCGCGCTCACGTTGTTCCATTTCTGGCACTTTACCTCCGTTAGACCGTCATTTCAGTTGTTGTTTGTTTTACTCCCCTGATGTGGAGCACAGTGGAAAAGTCCAGGCCTTTTCCACTGTAGTAGGTGGTAGCAGGTGCGCGCCTAGAATCAATTTGGCCCACAAGCCCTTCACAGTACTCTACTCATTTTTTATTTTTTTTTTTACCATACTTTTCCTTGTCTTCAATGCGTGTTGGTACATGTAGGTCATTGTGTGGAAAGTAAAAAAAAAATTTTTTTTAAACATGGCTATGAGTAATCAAATTCTCTCAGCCTAGTAACTCTGCCGAAAATAGCCCTTCTGTTAAAGGGCTGCGATGTTTTCCTGTGCCTTATTTCACTTCCCCCGAAGGGAAAATGTCTCATCTGGTGTAAAATCACTGAGCGTAGGACCATGTGCTCATGCATGCATGCATGCGTCCCTGAAAGCTTGCCCTGACCCTTCCCCCACAGACGGAGTCTCTGATCTGAGCTGAATTTTATGTTTTAGGTTTTAACATCCATATTTTGTGTGTGTGTTTTATACATCCTCCCCGTCTTGCGCTGATTCCTGCCCTCTTTCCCTGCAGTGTGAGCCAACTATGGTCGACCCCTCAGATGTTGAGGAGCAGAACAAGTGCAAAGGCCCGCAACTTGACGCACCGACTGTGGCCGCTGAAGACTCTCGACTACCAGACCCGTCCGATGACGCGACAACTGAGGAGGAAGGTGATGCTGGTTTCGAGACGCCACCCACTGGCAGCTCGGAGCCCAGCCCCTGCCACACTGCGTCTCCGGTGGGGCCGCAGGTCAGCGCACAGGGGGCAGCGCCTCAGCAACCACAGACTCAGACTGACGCAGATTTGCCACCGAAACTTCACTTGGACCTGTACAACTTTGATTCGCCCGAGGCGGAGGGCAGTCGTTATGTGTTGACGAGCCCCCGCTCTCTGGAGGCGTGCGCTCGGTGTGGAGTCAAACCCGTGGAGCTGCTGTCTCGCCCGCTGGCCGACTTTGTCCGGGAGGCTCCGGGCCGGTCCATGCGTGTCGCCACAGGTCTCTTCGAAGTCTATGAGAAGGACAGACATGGCAAACTGAGGCAGTGCAGGGAAGAGAGGGAGAGGATCATTAGGGAAGAGAAAAGACGGATTCTGCAGGCAGCTGTCAACAGCAGCACGTCTTCGTCCTCTGTGGATAAAGTCACATCTGGGATCGGTGTGCCTCCTAAATCTGACACAGTTTCCTCCAGCTCAGTTCCCAATGTGGGAGTTCCCTCTAAACCTGCAGCATCTGGTGCAACTATCCTATCGAAAGCCTCCACCTCTAGTCTTAGTACCTCCCCAAAATCCATGCAACCGAGAACTACCCCACCTGCAAAGTCCCACCCCAAAACATCCCTTCCACTTTCTAAGGGTCTATTTCAAGGACCAGTGAAAGCTTCGGTGTCCTCATCATCTGAACATACGAAAACCACACTTCCAGCTCCATCCGTTGGCCCACCGGCGCTCAAGAAATCTGCCGGTGGTAAATCTTCCAACACTTTTCCCAGATCAACACCGAAACCTCCCTCCTTCCCCAGAGCCAACTCGACGTTGACATCATCGGTGTCGAAGCCCGCCGTTCAGAAGTCCAACCCGCCTCTGAATGGAGTAACGAGAGGGCTGTTCTCTCAGCACAACGGACATCTTGGATTCCAGTCCAAGGCCCGAGGGAAAAGCCATTCCCTGGAGTCTTTACAGAGGAGGATGGATCCCGTCTGCTGCTCCACCTCCACAACCACCACGACTACGTGCACCTCGTCAGAGTCCGGGGCGTCGTCTGCCTACAGCTGGGACGGCGCACGGGATCACTGGGCCAAAATGTCAAGTCCTCGAGCTCGCACAATGGCCACCTTCAACTCCCTGATGGGCCGCAGCCTCAGCCTCGGAGACCTCAGTCACTCCCCTCAGACCACGCAGAAGGTGGAGCGCATTGTGAAGGAGGTGAAGCGTCGGGGACTCAAGGCCGTGTCCGAGCGCGACCGCAAGATCGCAGCGTTGATGCTCGCCAGATATCAGGAGGAAGACATCATGAGCCAGACCCGCTACGTCGCTCACCTTCAGTGGGACAGCGAGCGCCGGATGGAGGAGCTGCGGCGGGAGCAAGAGGACCGGGAGAAGCAGCGGGCGGTTCTCCAGTGCCAGCGAGTGTGGCAGACCCAGGTCTCGATACGTCAGCAGAAGATCTGCCAGCAGGAGCGCGACTCGGCCGCCGCCAAACTGCGGCAGGCCGAGGAGCACGAAGAGCGCTGGAAGGAGCTGGCAGAGCAGCAGGAGCGCAGCCGTCTGCTGAGGCTGCAGCAGGCGGCGAGAGAAGAGAAACACAAGAAAGCGCTTCAGGAACAGAACCTGAAGGCCCTGGAAGAGGAGAGGGCTGCAGTGCTGGAGCAAGAGCGACTGCTCCTGGAGGAGAAGCTTACCATAGCTGAGCTGAAGAGGCAGGAGCGGGAGCACCAGGCCCACGAGGAGAGACGAGGTCTGAACAAAGCGGAGAGGAGGCGTCACGCCGCCCTCATTCAAGAAATCGCCCGCAGAGAACAGGAAGAGAGGGACGAAGCCAAGAGGGCGGCAGAGGAGAAGCTCAACCGCTCCCTCGAGAACTACGAGCAGATCGTCGAACGCCGGGGGCAGGAACTGAAGGAGAAGGCCAAGCGTGAGGAGAAGCAGATCCAGAAGGCTCGCAAGGCAGCGGAGAAACGCGAGAAGCAGCAGCAGCAGGTCCTGGAGGCCCGCGTGAAGGAGGCCGCCAAGCGAGCCCAGCAGGCCGCCATGGTGGCCGAGGAGAAGGCCAAGGAGAAAGCCAAGCGGGCCGTCCAGAGTCGGCAGGAGAAGGAGAGACTCCAGAAGCTCAACAGGCAACGGGTGGAGGAGGAGGAGCGGCAGAGGCGCCTGGAGCTCCTGCAGTCCATCGAGAGGAAGCTGGAGAAAAGCGAGCAGATCTTCAGGGAGAAGAAGGCGGTGCTGGAGAGCGCCCGCTCCGTGGCCCGGGCGTCCTTCCACGTGCGGGATAAAGTGCGGGAGGAGACCAACATGCGCACTTTTGACAAGATGGCCCTGGAGGCGCAGCTCAAAGCGAGTCTCGATGAAAAGTAAACCCACGGCTTCGTCGCAAACCGCCGGTCAACGTCATCGGCTCTTGACCTTCGTCACTCCACATGTTGACCCTCTTCCAATCAACACAAGGGATATTTTTACATTACATATCATCACCCATCAGCAGGTTTATTAGACTTTTGGACACCTTTCCCATGAAAGTGAAAGTGAACAAATCCAGATTTGTGTTATTGCCGTATTAGGGAACTAAACCATATCAGTAGTTATATGAAGCCCTTTAGTCAGACGGAGCCAGCTTAATGTTTAGAGTGGACACAACAATTTTCCTCTTTTTGTGGCAACACAAACCTCTCTCTCTCTCTCTCTCTCTCTATCTTTCTCTTTTTCTCTCTTCGTCTATTTGCCCTCAGCTGCGTCTTATTTCAGCCACTGGACTGGAAGCTGTGCTGGAGTGAAAGAGTCATTGTTTATCTGGAAGCACAACTTCACGTCAGCTGCGGGGACTTTCAGGGGAACACTCCTGTTAGTGGGAAAGCCAGGCCGAGGAAAAGGCTAAACACAAACGGTTGCCGGCCCACTCGAGTAAACGGCAGGCCCCGACTCCCTCATCCCCCTACAAACGCGGACAGTTTGGAAGTCCAGCCCAAAAGCGGAAGCCTGTCCGTCCTTTCGGTGCTGACGGCGCAGAGGACGGTAGATATCGAATTTGAAGGAGCATTCCTCCTTCAAATTCCCTTCAGGAACTCTTCGTTTTATTTCCCGTTCGCTCTCCGAGAGAAAACCTTCACTCGACCTCCCCGTACCATCCTCCTGCTTCCAACGCAGCGTCATGGTGACCGTCTCCCAGCCAACAGGTAGGCGTTCTCAGACCTCCCCCGTCTGTCTGTTTTGTTACGTCCTGCTGCGGCAGTGGTTTCAATGATGCACTAATCCAACAATTTTCCATGAAATTAAAAAAAAAAAAACTGAAACAACAAGCGTGAGATGAAGCTGTTGCCACGTCAACACAAATCCAGCTGGAGTTGTGGGAAGCGGCTGAGTAATGAGGATGGTTCACCGGGAGTTCGCTCTGGACGTTTCTTTTTTTCCCCAGGCAGGATTTTGACGTTAAACAGAGTCGCAAAAACATCGAATCAAATCGAACTTTATTTACGTGAGAAAGTGTTTCACAGAGGTTCAAAATGGCCCTGGATTTTTTTTTTTTTCCTCTTTTTGTCACAGAACAACCACAACGGGAGTATGATGTGACAAACCAAAACAAAAGGAAATCAAACCGGTGAAGTTGAACGAAGGTCTGAGACGGTTAGGTTGCAGTGAGAAAGGCTTTGGCTGTGCCTTTAACAGTCTTTACTGTCTTTACTTTAGTTAGGAACTTTGAGTAGGCCATTCCAACACCTAATATGGTTAAGTCTTAATATCTTGACTGTTTTATTTCACCTCTGGGTTTGTTTTTCCATTATCTGTCCCAAAAACAAAACAAAAAAAAGAAAAGAAAAGCATCCTGACAGCATGATGCAGCCACCACCGTGCTTCCTTCTGGGAATGCTTTGTTTGAGGTTATGGGCAATATCAGCTTTTGACTACGTTTTTATTTTATTTTCAGTGTCATGTACATCATTTGTGTGGCCGTGTTGGCCCTTCTACATTTGATGTTTCGTCTCGAGACTCTGCCAGGATGAGGCTTCATTGAAGCTCAGTCCGTCTTCCCACCAACATGTCTGCCGTGTCTCCCCAGGTTGGCGATTGGGAAACTGCAGACAAAACTTATTGTGGGATTTCCTTTTCAGCACAGTCCATGCAGCTCCGATTTGTGGAGTTCAGCGTTGGTTTTTTTCTGGTCACTATCCGTGCCACAATCCTGCACACTTCTTCTGTTTGTCTATCACATTCAAGTCCCAATAAAACCGTCGCAGTTTGTGGTTGTAAAAGTGTGGCAAAAGGCCTTGGGTATGGAAACCTCTGCAAAGCAACCAGAAACCCGAGCGTTTCAGACAGTCACGTGTTTTATACCTGCTCTTGGCCGAGATGTGAGCCTGAGGGAATTGAAAACACAGCATTATACCAGCAGGATTATGGCTGACTGAGCAGGGCTCCAAGCAGATAATCATGGTGGAGGGGTGAGGGGTGGGATGATGCAGCAGATTTCCTCTGTGGATGCCTTTTGTATAACAAAAAGAGAAAAAAAAAAAAACACAAGGTTTCTCTTAAAATGCTGCAACTGCAGTTTACAAGTACAGAATAACGGTTGGAAAAACTATTGGTGGTCCTGATATCTGCTCAGAGATCTGAATCTGATTTAATAACACCTTCCTGAAATAATGTCCTTTTTTTTCATCTTTTAGAAAGAGAGAAGTTGAGATTTTTCCAAAATGACGTTTTACAAAAAAAAACAACAAAAAAAAGACTAAGGTGGTGATTATGTTAGCTTCGTGTCGTCGTCGATTGAGGTCAGTACCTCTGAAATCATGTTGATTGAAGTGACACTGTAATGTAAATTAAAATCCTGTGGGTCAAAGGTCATCTGAAAAAGTGAACATGACAATAAGAACCTATAGTGACGTGCCAATAAGGTAGCCAACAGTTCCAAAAGATCTGATGTTCATAAAAGTCAGCAGACTAAACGTGAGGCACGCTTATGTGCGCTCAGGCAATGAGGCCAATAAAGAGAAGATTTGAGCTCTTCGGTGACCAGCATGTTGCTGAAGCTTTATCCGTATATCTGGACTCTGTCGTGATGCAGGTGGAACGTAGCAATAACCTGATTAATAAATGACACACATCTGAACACACACACTACGACAAACCTGCCCCATGTTGACAGACGTAGAGTAGAGTGGTCGGTTTTGTTCAAGTAAGCCGCTACGCAGACGACACTCAGCTCTATTTCCCAATAAACCGGGTGGTTTTGACGCACCGCGGTGCTTGTTTGGCTACATGAATGAACTAAAGAAACTTAAACTTCAAAGATGTTAATTTCTCAACCTCCCAACCCTACAGTTTACGTCTACTATCAGACAATATTAGAAATTCTCGTCAGAAAATGCAACAGCTAGCTCCTCTATCAACTCCCGAGGCCAAGCGTGTTTGTATTTCGATTGACCTTATTGTTTTTCCGCATTGACATGCTTATTTTATTCCAGCATATATGGTCTTTGAGCATGTGTTATGTAGTCCTATATTAAAAATGAAATTTCTGTGACTGACTTCATCCCTGATCTTTTTTTTTTTTTATGCGCTGCAGGTCCCAGAGATGATTGAGAGCAGATGACTGAACCAAGCCTGAGCTTTCGGCACAACAAGCACTTCTCCTCTGTGACATGTACCTATAGGAAAGCTGTTGATACTCAATTTTGTTCATCCGCAATTACCATCGTCATCGTCATTAGGCTGCTGAGAGAAGCAGCTGCCTTTCTGCATCAACGAATCAAATGTGCACGGTTCAAAAACAGCTTTATTCATACCAAGGCGTGCTGATCAATCTGTTTGTTTTTTTGTCCTTCTGACCTTCTTACCTTCAATGTTGGCTTCTTCCCCCAGGTTTTCTGGTTATTTAATGTTTTCTTAGTCTTCTTTTTTCTCTCTTTAAACTACTGTTGTATCAGAAAAGGTTTGAGATGTAGCAATAACGGCGGCGGACGCGTCCGTGAGACGGCGGTTCTTTTACATGCAAAGAAAATCGGACGAATAAAAAGATCTTCAAGGTGGAATTGAGTTACCTGTCCTGTCTGCTTCATTTCTCTATGACATCATGTGATTTTGCAATAAAATGTTTCAAGTACTTATTCGCAAGTGCAAGATAAAACTCTTAATTTCTGAACCTCCCAGAATTAGAGCATCAATCTAAAGCTACTGTCAAGCAAATTTAGAGACGTCTTAGAAAATGTTCTATCGACTCAAGGGTCAATCGTTTGTATTTTTGGCTCACTTCATTCCCTCGTCCAGAAAGCTTGCTTCTAGAAAGCTCGCAACTTTCAAAACACGGCAATCAGTTTGATTTGAGTCGATCATGCAAAAGTCTCGAAACATGTGGAACAACTCAGCTTTTAGTGCAGACATACAATCTCTCCCTGACATTGAACCTTTGATTGCATTATATGTAATCAGAGTAAAACTCATCCCATGCTAGGAAATGACTCTTTTCAACTAATTCATAGTTTTCAAGTTTTCCAGAGATCCGGGGACCACCGTGAAGCATGTTGATTTTGTGTTTCTCTGATGATTTAGCCTTAGATTTTGGGTAAATACCTCGCCAAGGGACTCCAGTGGTGACCCACTTCTAGTTTACTGGTGGAGGGTTTGTTATGGAGCGGGAGAGGAAAGCCTTTTTCTGGTGTAACCAGATTAGCAGATGGATGGATGGATGGATGAATGAATGAATGAATGAATGAATGAATGAATGAATGGATGGATGGATGGATGGATGGATGAATGAATGAATGAATGAATGAAGAATGAATGGATGGATGGATGGATGGATGGATGGATGGCGTCCAGTGGTTGTTGTGAAGACTCGGTCGACCTCAAGCAGTCCTTCTTTTCTGACAGTAAACGTTGGAGCAGGACAATTATGGGTCGTTTTCTAGGAAGTGGCCAGTGGCCACAGCAGGCGGCTGAGTCACGTCACGTTGACGAAGGACAGAGACGACTGACTGATCACGCTTTCCTAAAGGTATTGCTGGAAGGAAGCGCCAATTCTTAAATATTTTAGTTGCATTCGTGTCAGAGAATTTTAGGAAAGTCAATAATTATGAGGCTTGTTGTTAAATGGGGTTATGTAAAATCTACTCTTTTTTTTTATAATGTTATTCCCTCATCAAAAACATACCTGGAGTATTGCCTTGATTCTTTAATTTATGTTTGAGAAATCATCTAATCTCCCATGGCGACCATTCAGCTGTGCAAAACGCCCGGGTGGACCTAGCGTTGACAGCTTCCCCACTTGGTTCCTACAGACTAGCCAGACTACTCACATTTGATATTTGTAGCATTGTTATAACAATTGAAATGTTTGCATGGATGCTGATTTCGCACAATAAGCTATCTAAGCTAACCTGGGCCGAATATTTCCAAATTCAGTGCGATTAACCAATTTTTTATTTTTTTTCCCGATTCAGTTTGACTGCCCACACCAACACCTGATCACAGCTGGACCCGTACGATCAAGAACTTACTGAACGACTACCTGTCTGGCACAAGGTAGCTCAACAACATTTAGACCCGGGGTGTTTACCTCGTTTTCATCTCTGGCCACATAAAGATTACGATTGTCCTCAACTTGCCACATGTGGCAGATTGAATGGTTTAAATATCGAACCGTTCTCTGTATTCGCTCATTACTTCTGAAATGAAATCATATTCGTATCGGAAGCATGTAAATAAAAGTATGTAAATAAAAACTGCCTTGGTTTTACGGACCAAATAATATCCAAGCAGACGAATGTTATCTTTAAGTTCTATTTCTATGGCTGCTGTAGAGTCTGTTTACTAAAGAGAAGGTTAGCATGTGGCTAAAAAAAATAAGTTTTATAGGAAAGAGTGAGTCAAAATTCGTCCACAGTGACAGAAATAATAATACTTAAATGGTGGGATTATTTCATTTTGTTTTTTTTTTTCTCTAAATAAATGAAGTTATGACATGAGAACTAGTTTTCTTTCTGTTTTTCCAGGTTGTTTTTGTCAGATATTAGACATTTTTCAGTAAACCGAAACATTTAAGTGCAACAAAGAACGCAAAAAAAAACAAAAAAACAAGCAGGTTACGACTTAAATTTATTTAATTCATCTTGTCCGATTCCTTTTATTATTGCAGTGACTTGGAATCATCAGTGAACGTGTGTGTGCGTGTGCGTGTGTGTGCGTGCGTGCGTGCGTGCGTGCGTGCGTGCGTGTGTGTGTGTGTGTGTGTGTGAACGTTAAGTTTTGGGATCAGGATCTTTTCCAACTTTCTGTGCTGACGGAATTAAAGCTAAAGGACCATTTCTGATTCGTTTTTTTTCTTCTTCTTCTTCTTCTTCTTCTCTTATCCGCTCAGTCTATCACGGTGTTTGCGGCTTCCTTGCGAACGACGATCTTGTACACGCTCTCCCTGAAGCTGCTGTCAGAGGTGAGCCGCCGCGCCGTCGCCCGCAGCTCCTCCATGCCGTCGTCCGAACCGGCCACAGCAAACGACTTGGAGTGTTTCACTGGAACAGTCAAAGTCATTCGTCACAAAAACTGACTTTTCTTTTTTTTTTTTTTTACACAATATTTAGCGGTTCTATTCTCACATTTTAGAAGTAAGACAAAAATATTCTGATTGATTTCAGCTCGTAAAACTAGCAGCATATCGTCAGGGTGAAGCCGAAGCTAAACTTTCCCCTCGGATGTTTTCTGTTCCGTTTTCTCTCCGCGATGTTTGTTGGAGTGCCGCTAATCACTCCCGCTGTTTGCTGGGAAAGCCCCTGGGAACAGAACGGGGAGGCTGCCCGGGATTTTCTGGAGGTCAAGACGGAATGCGCGTCCGCCGTCATTTAAAAACCCAAGCGGTTTAGCAGTTCAAACGCGGCGACATGTGGAGGTATCCGGCTGCCGACCCGTTCCGACTGCGACGGCAGCGGGGAAACAGGAAAGATGGATGACGTTCGCAAACTCTAGAAGTGACATGTTTAGAATGTCATCCCATCTGGATAAAAGAAAAACAAACTCCTGCAAACGGTTTGTTGTAAAACAAAGCCGACGTTGATTACCCTCATCCTGCTGACCGCCGACTATGAGACACCTTAAAGTCGCTCCCAGGAATTCTCCTGTATTTCTCATGTTTCAGCCACAAACCTCAGTGTACTGGAGGGAAATGGTGCATGCTTAAAAAAAATAAAATAAAATAAATAATAATGTTTTTACAGAGGAAAACCTGAAAAGTTTAGCATCCATTCATATTGAGTTGATTACAGCCGAGAGTCTTTTGCACATCTACAAGCTGGAACCGTTGGCCATTCTTTGGTGGCTCAGAGTCCGGAACGTCGGTTTTCAAGTCCTGTCTAGTGGATCTAGGTCTGGACTTTGACTGGACCGTTCTAACACAGGGATATACTTTGATCTAAATAATCTTTGCCATCCTAAGAGCCATGTTTGCTCTCAGTCCAGCTAAATAAAACTTTTCTTTTACAACCACAAATGATTTTTTTTTTTTAAAAAGGTAACGAATTTTTTTTTTTAAATCTACTGTAAAAAAACATATTTCTGAAGAATCCGAATTTTCTAGCTTTTGTTAGGTTTTATGATAAACAGAAAACATTTGCAGAAAAGATGATGGAGATGTTTCCTAATGTGGGATGTTCACATGTTTGGAAATTACAGTTTTTTCAAAAAGCACATAGTTTCCAACTTAATGACAAAAACAACATTACTTGTATATTTTAGTATTAAATAATCAATTTATCATATGAAAGAAAAACACCTGCCAAAAATCAGCATAATTTATATTTAAATCATTAGTCAATTTGTTATCATTTATCATTTTAAGCCAGAGTTATATTGTGGAAGATCAATTAAAAAATAAAAATAAAAACTTGAATCCATTTCTTCATCATAAATTTTACAGTTTTTCACTGTAAAAGGCAACCTGGTTTTCAATCAATATAAGTTAAAATAATTCTTTGATGCGTTCAATGTCATTCTCATCTTGATTGGCTGCCAGTCAAATTGATCCACAGCATCATGCTGCCACCGCCGTGTTTCACCGAGTTCCAAGTTAATACTGTGCAGTGTTTGGTTTCTCTTCTCCAATGTTAGCAGGAAAGCTATTCATAGCCGCCGCTGTCAGATGTGTGTTTGTGCAACCGACCGCTGCAACGTGAGTGGAGTGTGTGCGAAGCTCCCACTCACACCAGTGGCGCCTGGAGGCTCTCCTCTGGATGCGGCAGCTCTTGATCCTGCGCGCGGCGGCTTTGTGCAGGTAGACGGCGTTCTTCATGATGGCCGGCAGCTTCGCCTCGATCTCCGCTGCACAGATGCACTCCTCGAAGAACTCTGGGTGAACGAACACACACGCACACACACACACACATGCAATCGTCAAACGCACAAAAATTGTTGTAGTGAGAGATGACAGCAGATAATCGAGTTTTACAGAAAAAGGTGACGAAATGTGCCTTTGTGAATATCAGCTGCACCGATTTCATAATGAGATGTCAAACTTCACAGGATAAAAATGAGACGTAACTATTAATAAGTAATTGTTATTAATGGTTTCGGGGAAAACGAGGGAAAAACATCTGAGAATTTGGACATGAGGTCTAAAAATATGACAATGTATTAAATACAACCAGTGATGTGTGATGTCCACGCTTAACGATTCAAATGCTTAAATAAAACTTCCCAACAAGGGCAAATATCATTGTAACAATCAGATCAGATCAAATAAATTTTTATTTGTATGCTGCCAATTTAGATTTTTTTTTTTTTTTTTTTTACCTCTAAGGGTTTCGTAACAGATGAAGAAGAGTGAAACAGCCCGTCAGTTTTTAGATGTTGAGAATTGAATGACGTCTCCATGAATTTACGCTGGTTGGACAACAGGGGGCAGTACAGGCAACGACACGCCATCAAAAAAAACAAGCGAGCAGCCTTTAAAACAGCTGTACAGAGTGCTGGGTGAAATGTGATAATAGCTAACACGGCTAACATTTCACTGAAGCTACAGCAGACCGAAGCTGCAGCGTCCCAAATTTAATACGACCAGAGTTCACGCAGCTGGGCTGCTAATGCAGCTCGTTAGCTTAGCCAACTCTAGCGAAACACGCGCTAATTGCTGACACACGCACTTCTCAGCTGCGTCACGTCCCCCTTCATCTTCTCGTCTCTCTCCTTGGTCCGCTCCAGCGAGTTCAGGCCCTTCTCCAGGTCCTGCAGGGCCTCCTCCGCCTGCTTCAGCCTCTGCTCCAGCTCCATGCGCGACTGGATCTCCGCCTGACCTCACAAAGCCACCATCAGTACCGACATGTCAACAGTGAATCCTCGTTTGAATGTTTTTATTTATTATTTCTTTCTTTCAATAAATATATTTGAAACAAAGTCACCTTCACTGTAGCTTCTAATAAATTTTTGATTTAAAAAAACAACATTATTCTATATTAACGATGAATATCGTCACATTCTTATTTAAAGGGGCAGTATTATGTAAAATCTACTTTTTTTTAGCTCTACGTTTTTCCCTCACTAAAAGTGTTGCTTTGAATTTGTTCCTTCATGTTTGAGAAATCCCTTAGCCTCGCACAGCAGTCGTTCAGCTGAACAGGCTCGATTGGACCGGAGCCCCGCCTACGGGGACGAACCTCCTCCTCTCAGCTGCCGCCTCACAGCCTTTCCCAATCGCTCCGACACTCAGCTTCTTCAGACTAGCTCGTAGCAATTAGCAATCACCTGGTGCAACTGTGCGCAATGCTGTTTCTCAGCAAAACGTTAAAAAGGTTAATCGAGGAGCGATGTTGCAATGACTTCCTGAAGGCGGAGTTTCAGAAAAAGCAGGAGTTTCTTAAAGAGACAGAAGCCCAATTTTAAATTTCTTTTAAAACATAGTTGATATATATTGCATTTTATAAATATAGGTAACATAGTTACTTGATTGTGTTACAAAATGATACTATGTGGGTGGGTAACACGTAACACTGCCCCTTTAAGACTGAAAGGAAGTTTCATTTCATAAAAGCGTGATGAATAATCTTGTTTGCTGCGTTGCCATAGATACAGTCTGATGCCATGAGTTTAATCTTTGTGTTTGAGCTCAGTTTGTTCCGCAAACAATAATCACCGATTGATTTTAAGCTTAGCTCATTAGGCCCCGCCCCTTCTCCCAGACGCCACCAAATCTGTGTTAAAACGTCGTTAGTGGGGGCTTCTCACAAAGGAAAGGGGCCACAAATCTAATTTGGCTCCGGACCCCACGCCACCCGGGGCCGGCCCCGTGTAACTCTTGTCACCTTGAGCTCGGCCTCGGTCTGCTGCTTGTCCGCCGTGAGCTGAGAGAGCGACTGCTGCAGCGTCTGGGCCTGGGTGGAGAAGTACTCCTTCTCCTGCTGCAGCAGCTTGGAGCGCTGCTCGTTCTCACTCAGCCTGAACAGGAAGCAAGAAATACTGAACTCAGCTCATTTGCAGTCATATTCCATACAGTAGATTACATGCCCTGAGCAAAAGGTACTTTTTACTTCCGTTTGAGTAATATTATTATGAGGTATCGTTTCTCTTACTTGAGTAAAGCTGCTGCATGGTATGGAGGACCAAAACTGACATAATTAAATAGTGAAAGCAGAAGTCTATATGGTGTTTTTTTCGTTTTTGTTTATGCACACATTTTTTTTGTCAAGGATTTGTTTTTGTTTGTTTATTTTTGCGTTCGTTCTTTTCCATTTCTGTCTATTTATGCAAATGAGGAGGGCGGAGTCTTAGCACTTCAACTTCTGCCTATTGGTCGGTTAGTGTCACACTCTGTTTGGCTTCAACAAAGATGGATGACAAAGACGTTTGTCAGTGAGCTGAGGCGTGTGGCCAGCCTTATAGTGTCAGTCAGCGTCTCTCGTGGACACAGCGAGACGTGAATCTGATGGGAGTCGGAGAGCCGGCCGGCCGGCCCGACCCGCTCGTGGAAACGCGGCGCTGGGGATCGCATGCGCAGCCGAGCATTAGTGCTTCACAGTCGATAGCAGCAACCTGCAGCATCCCCACTTACTGCGCCTCGTCAATGAGCTGCTTGGCTCCGGATCGATACACATTTCCACTGTACCATTAGCTCGGACCGACGCTGCTACGACGGGAGAACATGCGGCGGGGGGAGGGGGCCCGACCGCGAGGACGCCGGGAAGCTCACTTCTCGTCGGCCTGCACCTTCTCCTTCAGCAGGATCTTCATCTGCTCCTCGATGTGCCGCAGGTCCTGCAGCACCTCCGGGTCTCGGGCCGCCTCTCCGTCCCCGGGGTCCTCGCACGCCGACCCCGAACTCTGTTGGTCCGCCTCCTCCTCCTCCTGACCTTTCACCCCCAGCATCAGGAGTCGCCGCCGTTTCTCCTGGGAGAGCTCCTGAAAACAAACAACATCACCTCTGTGGTTTATGGCGGGATTTTTTAAGAACGAGGTGAAGATCTTGGAAAACGACAAAATACCTCTATGGACTTCTGAAGCGTGTCTGTCAGGCAGCTCAGCTCTTCCTTTTCCCGGTCAACACTTTTCAGGGACTGAGTTGTGTCATCGAGGTCTCTGCAACGGCAAGGCGCACCTTTACGCAACACGCTCAGACGAAGGCGCTCGCCGACTCTGGGAGCTTCTGATGCCAAGTGAACCGTTAGTTAGTTACAGTTTGATCTGCTCCTGCTCCGCCTTCAGCTCCGAAACCACCTCCTCAAACTTCCTCTTCTCCTCTTCCAGGACCTGGTTGAGACGCTCCAGCTCCTGCAGAAATGCAAACATAATGACTGACGCATTTGTTGAATATTTCACTTTGCTGCAACAGTACGGTATGAGACAGACACCTGTGGGAGAAAAAAGTTGAGCTCCTCTGCCTCCTCCCAGTGCTCCCAGCGCTAACTAGAAGCAACCAATCAGAGCCAGGAGGCGGATCTTAGCGCTGTCGATCACGAGCGTGTGCACGCTGCTCTCCCACATGCATTTCTGCCCTTCCTCCCCTCCTTGATCTCTGCTTCAATACAGCTTCTCCCATCACCAGATGCTAGTGCTTAGCTGGCAATGTTAGCTCGCTGTGGCTAGTGTGGATAACAGTCAGCAGATAAGTGGTTTTCCTGTAGTGGTGAGTTGTTTCTTCGTCATTTACACATTTCACAGCACATTCACGGGGGTGATTGACAGCGCTTAGACCCTCCTCTCGCCTATGATTGGTCATTTTTGAGCGAGAGCGGTGAATTCCTTCTGACGGCATTAGCAGCCCAGGGAAAAAAGCGGAGGAGCTCAGACTCACAGATTATCTGTTCCATGTTACAACATGGACACAGTTTTAACCGTCTAAATGTTTTTCTTATGGAGTTTTTTACATATTAACATATATGTAAAAAAAAAAGAAGCAGAAACAGGGACCTCACCTCCTTCTGTGCTCTTTGGTGACTTAACTCCTCTGTCTCTTCCATAAGTTTATCTTTAAGAAAACAAACACGTTTTTGTTTTTTTAAATCATTTTCCCTACTCACTTACTTACTTGAGCTTTCTCATATTTACCCAGGTATTCCTGTTTCTCCTTGGCCAGCTGCAGTCCCTGAGCCTCCAGGCTCTCGATCATGGCCTCCCCGAGTTGCGAGTTCTTCCATGTGCTGTCCGCCGACGTGGAGGAATTGCGAGGAGGGAAGAGGAAAAAGATTCAAAACCCCCCCGACAAAATTTGGTCGACCACTTTGACCCCTGCAGAGGGCCTTGAGGTACTCACACTTTCCCTGATTCCTGGAGCATCTCTATCCACTGGACCTGCTCCTCCTCAGACTCAGCGGCCAGGACGATGGTACCCTGGGGGCGGACGTAATGCACGCAGCATCAGCGTTGTGCCGGTAATGGCTTCCAGATTATAAACATTGGATTCCTGTCTTTGCCTTTGACGGGGCAATAAAATACTGAAGTCTGGGATCGGGGAGATTGTTTATCATTATTATTGTTATTATTATCCTGAAATAGGGTGGAGATTTGGATGTTTGCTTCAACTCTTAAAGGTTAAAACAGCGAGGCGAGAGTCGGCCTGCCGCAAAGAGCAACAAATCAATTAAATGCATGATGAGTTAAAACAAGCTCAATACGTTCCATTTGAATAATTTATCGTCTTTCTCTTTTTTCTTCCTACCGTCAGCTGGATGTCAAAAATTCCTCAGTCTGGTGCGTTTGGTCTTAACGAGCTGCTTTTTCAAAGGACAAGTTTGTTTAGAGAAGCTTTGTAATTCATTTTTTATTTGTTGGGGAAGAAAATGGTGTTTAACCAGAACAATGAATGATGTCATAAATGAGGTCAAATTGCCCAGCATGTCATCAAAAAATAGGCAAATTGACCATTAGGGAAAATGAGACATAATATAATATGAAGCCAAAAATGAAACAATATAGTAAATCACTGAAATGAGGCCAAATTACACAAAGTAAAGGACAAGACCGAAGGACACGTAGTACATTACGTCGCAAATCAGATAAACTGACACATATTAGGAAGTGTGAAGTCAAAAATGAGGCCTAATGACAACTACATGAATCTTTCTGTCATCCATCCGTGAACCTTTTCTCCAGAAGACATTTGGCTCGTCCATATTTGCAGATGCACGTTGCCTGAAAGCTGCTGATTTTTGGAAGACGCACACGAAAAACCGAATTTACTCCGTGGTCTGACGTTTGTATTCCGGTCACTTCAAGTTCATGATTTCGTCAATCATCCCAATCGATCTTTCTAGACTTTTACGGCGATCGCTTTGGGCTAGACGGTTAGAAAAAGCGATGGAAAGTTGCCTGGCGACGGGCCGAGGCAGGCTCTGGGTTGGCTCCTGCCTCCCCCCTTGGTGGAAATGTATGCGTTGTGCTCAATCGCCAGGTAGGCACCAGGAAATTTAAATAAACCCAATCAACTGTAATAAGAACTCAACTCACAGGAGCATTTCATCTAACACAGAGAAAACTCAGTCCTACTGTGAAATCTTCAAGGTTGACCACAATGGCAAAAGGCATCCCCATGTCCTCGTTGGCTGACACCACGCATCCTCCCAGAGGGATGACTCCCTGGCACAGGAAACAGACCAAGCGGTTTTTTTTTTTGTGTTTTTTTTTTCGGAGGACGTGCTCAGAAACTCGGCGGCGGCCGTCGCCAGGCGCTTCGCTCACCTTGGGATGGATGTTGAAGTACCTGTTGCTCTCGAAGCTCCTCTTCTCGCTCTCTGCGTAGTACAGCAAGAAGCTGTCTTTGATGATGAAGAACCTTTTGCACCGAGGAGACAGTGAAAGCAGCAGTGAGTGAATCTGAACGTCTTGGAATGTGACCGAAACAATAAAAGGCTTGCGCTTTAGAAAAGTATCAGATTGACGGTAATCTCTCGAAGCTGACGAGTATGTGCCGCACCAACACCGTAACCGCCAAAGTAAATAATCTCATGTGTTCTGGCCATAAGTCCAGTTAGGCTCTTTGATTGAAACTCCTGCACTTGGCGAGAGAGCAACTGGATTTTAATTTGGGCTTTTACTAGGCCACTCTAACGCCATATGTTTACAGCTGTTGACCCAAAAATGTCTAAATGGGACGTCTTTATGGCTTCCTTCCAACAAAAACCTTCTTCGACTTGAGTTGCGTATCCCTGCAGCCATGATGGTAACCACGGCAGCTTCTTAAAATGTTTTTTTTTTTTTTTTTTTTTACCCAATTTCTTCTTACATTGTTAAATTGTGACAATATAAGAAGTCAAAATGGCACAACTTAATAACTGACATCAGACATCATTCAGCAAAATACTACAAAGTAACAAGATTGACGGTGTGTTTGTAATGTTATGGCTGAACAGTGAAAAGGTTTTTTTATAATTATTATTTTATTAGCTCAATCTCTTGAGATTAAAGTCAATAATTCCTTAATAATACCTTAGCATTGATGAGAAAGTACTAGCTGGAAGTGATCAGACCTTGAAACAAGATGTTTTTCCCTTAAGTCCAAATATCTTGATCCATGGACAGACTATTTCAGGAACAAGTGGTGCTTTTTCATCAATATTAAGGGATTATTGACTTTGAACACACTCCTGCGTTGTGCTGAGAATTTACTTGGAAGTCAGTTTTGTCTTATTCCAAATAAATTTGCACTGGAAACTAGACCAAAAGTAAGATTTTATGTTTTTGCAGGTCACATGTTTCTGGAGCAAAATAAGGATTTTGACTTTATATAGCGTTTAGATTCAAAATTAATTTTCTCTAAGTAAAGAAAATTAATTAAATTAACCCAGAAAAGCAAGTAAAAGGGAAAGAGAGAGAGATTGAGAGAGAGAGAGAGAGAGAGAGAGAGAGAGCTCACCCACTGTAAAAACCCACGATAAACAGTAAGGTTGTGAGAGGAAACCCGTAAAGCAACTAAAACTGTTGATTTGATGTGAAGTTGCTGTTGGTCAATTAATCGGTGAAAATTGCGATTTGTCCGATTTTTACGTTGTTTTCATTTTACCGGGAAAACATTTGTCTCTTTTTCCACCTTTAGGCTTAAAACGTTTACTTTTACAGCAAAAACATTTTTATCATTTTTAACCCTAAAATGTTTTTTTATTATTATTAAAAAAAAAAAAAAGCCAATACCGTGAAAGAATAAAATGTTTAACCGATAATTTTACGGGAGCCACGACGGTATACCGTGAGATTCACGGTTTTTTTTTTGGTTTGTTGTTGTTTCTTTTTGTTTTTACAGTGCACGTGTGTCCCCCGCACCCCCACCTCCCTCTCTCCCCTCCACTCACCTGCGGGACCACTTGGCCGACGGCCGTCCGAAGGGTCTCTTCCACAGCACGCCGTGCAGCTGCACCTTGGTGCTGATGTCCAGCGCTTCGGAGTCCGACTGCTCCATGGACGTCCAGGGTGACAGCAGAGAGTTTCTGGATGAAGATGAGAACATCCCCCTCGACAGAATCTCCCTCGCCCTGCGAGGAGGGGCCAAATGTAGATATATAGATATAACAAAAAAAAAAACAAAAAAAAGAAAGAAAGAAAAAAAAAGTGTTGCACAGTCTGTCAATAACAATTAGTTCAACACCATTCGACCAGAAACAAACACGCAGGGATCCTGCAGGCGCGTCCAGCCTCGGTACCGGGGCGGGGAGGCGCGTCCCGATAAACTCAGCGGGCCGGAATGATGCAGCTGCCAATACGCGCATAAGCTGGAGGCGGACAGACTCCGCGCCGCGCCGCACCGCATCGCGAATGCGCCGCGGGAGGGCGGCTAAATCTGACGCCGCTCGATACGGTCCGGCCAGTGAAAGCTGTTATTCAGATTACAGCACTCTCAGTTCCCAGCTGCCGGCCGGTGTGACCTATTTGGTCTCTCTTCTCTCTCTCTCTCTCTCTCTCTCTCTCTCTCTCTCATTTATCATCATTTGCTCCCTCTGCGTGTTTCAGAAGCAGCGACTGGTGAGGAGGAACATCTGCTTGTATGGCGGGACTTTCTAGTAAAAGGGAGCGCAGAGGCTGACACGCAGCCTCGGAGTCATCAGCAACAGATTGAGAGCAGAGCGGCGGCCTGGACGGATCCTGACGGCTGATCCTCATCCGGGACGGAGAGACGCACGAGACGCACAGAGAGGACAGAGAAGACCAGTGTCAAGAGTTATACAACTTTGTCTATTTGTTTATGTTGATTTATAATAATAATCATGTTAAATTGCAATTTAATGTCGTTTCCCGTGATTTTATGAATCACTGTCAACATTTTCAGGTGTGACGTCGAAGTCCTCGAATTTGACCTCTAACTTGACCTCTGCCAAAAACTTGGATCCATTATAATTGTAGAGAACAAAGGAGTAGAAAGTAAAATAAAAAATAACACATTCAGAAGCTTTGAGCTCAAGCTCAAAATCTCAACATTTTCTAGAATTTTTTACATTTTATTTTAGAAGATTTAATTTTGAAAAGTCAAAAATGTATTATTCTAAATCAACTTTTTCCGCTTTACATGTGGCGTTAGTCCCTCATCAAACATCATTTCTGTGAATCTTTCCTGCGTGTTTAAGAAATCCTTTAATCTCCCATAGCAACAGTTCAGCTGGGCAAAACGGCTGGGTGAGAACTCCTCTACTCTGCTCCTTCAGACTAGCCAGCCACAATTAGCAAATACCTGTTAACACGTCGTTAAAGGGATCACCAAGCCAAATTCTTCGAAGTCTTATTTGACACGTGCGTCAATTTTACCAACCGAAGGTAACAAACTTACTTGATCGTGCTATAAAATGAATCTGTGTGGCTGGAAAACACAAAGCTGCCCCTTTAAGGTCGTTTTAACAGTAAATTTCTGAATGATATGGACCACGAAACAATTCATACAAGTACAAGGAAAAAAAAAAGAGGCAAGAAATTCATATAGGAAAAAGTGTTTATACACATAATTTTTTTTTTTTTTTATACTCCGTTGAGCTTGTGGAGTCAGGTCGCCGTGTTGAGCGCACAAGCTTACAGACACGCTGCAGATGTGCTGGGTACAGTGGCACATCGACACCATACAGACAGATGAGCAGCCCGCTCAGATTGTAACGGGCTTTCGGTTTCATTGGGACCGGAGTCGAAGCAGCAGGGGGCCCCCGGAGCCGCATTTAGGAATCGCGTTGCAAGCGTTACGCTGTGCACACCGCTTGCAGGCTTCACCGCAGCAAAACGAAGCAGTTCAACCCCGAAGCCTCACCGCGCGTTTCTGGTTTATTACGCTTTCTTATTAGTGACAGAATCGTCCAACAGGTTAAAAGTTCTTCACAGACATTATACTCTATTCTCCTGAGCTTATGGTCCCTAAAAATGTCTTATTTTTCCCTTCCGTAAGATACGTTTGTCATTCGAGATGACCCTCCACCTGACCTCTACGATCGCTTAAGACAAATATGTACAGAATGCTTTCATTTACAGCAAGTTTTACAGGGAGAAGAAACCGTTAAGAGATAGAAAGTGAATCCATAAACAAAGAAATGAGCGACGTGGCAAAAAAAATGGCGGCTTTCTTTAAGGATTGGCCTCCGCATGCAGCGAACAGGGAGCGGACGCAGGCGTCGAGGAGCCGTTTAGCTTTCCGAAAAGTTCAAGAGCAACGCTTGATTGACAAAATGACGCCCGAAACCCAGAGGTTTGCAAGCTGGTCCATCTGGGTTTTCCCCATTGGTTGTCACGGCGACGCCACCGCCGCCGTCTTCTGCTACTGGTTTCTTTATTATGGCACTTGGAGAAAAAAAAAAAATCAGAGAAATTTACACTTTGTACAGGTATATATATATATATATAAAAATGATTTTCACAAGCAACAAAAATAAAATTACAATAAATCACAAGCTCAACCGACACCAAATCTCACTGTACGACAACCACCCAGTTTAAAAAAAAAAAAAAAGACGATAAAACCGAAGTGGGAAAGTTAAACGAGCATGATGACGCTAATCTGCTTGGATCTGAACACATTAAGCTAAAAGGAGGAAAAAATAAAAAAAAAAAAATAAATAAAAATCGACGTCTCAACTTAAGATTTCGGGTACAGTTAAAGTATGCGTATTGTGTCGACAGATAAAACATCGCCGTGTCCCCTGGTCGTTTCGTTCCGGCTGTCGATCGAGTCCCTGCAGCGACATCGGTCTGGTCCAGCAGCGAGACAATTTAAACCCGCAAAGTCTGAAGGCTCGATTCCAGCGCCTCTCCCTCTGTACACGCGTCCAGAGTCCGGTGCCCCCGGGGCCCCGCTCCGTGGCTCTAATGGTGGTGGCCGACCGACAGCACCAGGGGGATGAGGCAGCCTAGAACCAGAGCGCCCACCTCCACTTTGCTCAGTCCCTTCCCGCCGTTGCCCCCGGCGGCGGCGTGGCTGTGGCCGCCGCCGCCGACCTCGGGGAGAACGTGAACGGTGGCCACGTAGAGGAAGGTGCCGGCGGAGAAGAGCATGGCCACCCCGGTGGCGTTGATGTCCGACAAGGCTTCTTTGCTGCTCTGTGGAGGGGAAATAAAAGGAAACGGGAGAACGGCATGAAGCAGGAAGCTGAAGTATCCCATTTAAACACGTGAATCTGGGCAGCCATTTTATGTTTTTGATGTTTAACTGAATTATTTTTTTGCTTTAAAGAGATTAAAATGCCGTTTACCGTTTATATAAATGAATAGAGAACATTTTATGAATACTTAAGTGTTTTTTTTTTAAATTAAAAATAAATATGCTTTTTTTTTAAATATATTTGTCAAACCTGTCATGTTATGACATCATAGCGAGACAGAATCTGTGAAAAAAATATGCCTGTGCTAACTAGAAACAACCAATCAGAGAAAGGGGGAGGGTCTCTACGCTGTCAATCACTCTTGTACTCATTGCTCCCACACTCCTTCTTTCTCTCTCCCACACTACAACTGGTTCACTTTGACATAGCCTGTGGCGAATGCTAACGCTAGTTAGCATGGCCAAAAATAATAGTTTTCTGAGGATTTTCTGAAACAGGGGTCCAGGTGTCAACTGAAAGAAAACATTTACATTACCACTGTAAGCAAAGATGCGACCCAAACGGAAACCCAAACGCGGCTCACCTGACTGAGGCCTAAAAACGTGATCATGGCGAGAAGGGGGGCTGCCAGGGCGAACACCAGGAGGTGTTTGCGGATGCGGTTCCTCTCCAGGCCGGCGTGCATCAGGAACGAGACCAGGCCGAAAGCCGCTGGAGCCTACGGGTCAGAGGGCGGAGCAGAACCGATCTCAGAGCAGCCATTTCTTAGCACTAAAACGTCCACACACACAGGAAACGCGAGAGAAGGTAGAAACGTAGCGCTATGACGAGGCCCGTCACATTAGCGAATTCTGCTGGACGTTAAACTGGCCCCGTAATTATTGCGATAAACAATAATATTGTTGTTTGGAGACCATTTTCAGTCAACATATTGATAATGACCATGCAACTTTGCTCTCTCAAAGATCAATAAACTTTAACTCTTTAACACTGGGAGATGCTTTAAACTTCCAAAATAAATAAACAAAACAACCAAACACAATAAATAAATTAAAAATAAAAGCCACACACACACACACACACACACACACACAAGAAACAAAATGGATTACGTGACGAAAACAGCTGATTTTAATTTATGATGTGATTAACTGATTTACAGATTGTTGAGACAGGCTTATGCATAGCAAATAAATATATAATACAGATTGGAACAAGTGGGGTTTTTTTTACCTTATGTAGCATAATGGCTACAAAAACAATGAGCTGAACGCTGGTCTGAGACGTTGAGGCAGCAGCTCCTAACGCCACTCCGTCAGCTGGAAACAAGCATCAACAACAGCATCCGAGGCCATTTAGTCGATTCAGAGCATCAAAACTAAAACTTCAGAAGTGGAAATTGTAAACAAATAAATTGTGCTTTGATCCACTAGATCACACCTGCAAAATTACTGTAAAGCTTACAGTAAAGCTTCCTTTTATTAGCCTGCGGGAAGCTAATAAGTAGTTCATGGATGGGTGAGCTCATCTTTAAACTCTTTATGAATCAGTAATAGCTGCTTATTATGCATTAATTAAGGGTGAGAAGAAGACAATCTACTGGTGTCTTGTCAAGACGGCTTTTTTATCAAGAGTTTTTCCACTAAACAACCTGTAAGCACAGCAAGCATTTGTAATATTTTAGCACATGGTTTTCATGCTTAATTAATGCATAATAAACAATTGATAATAATTTGTAAAGTGTTCATAACTGGATAAGATGTATATAAACTATTTATTAGTCGTCTATAAGGAGAGTCCTATGATAAAGTGGACCACTTTGGTACTATGTACGTCTTTTCAACATCTGCATCTTTGACAGAAGATGAACCGACGACTTACCTGCAGCATGGACTACAAGTCCCAGAGTAGTGGTGATTTTCGAGCTGTTGACTCTTGCCGACTCCGGATCTGAGATGGGCAACAAACATATATCTGCTTTTAGAAGACAAACTGGCACCGGCGATCGCTTCTGGACGTTTTCAGTCAGCTGAAGTGACTAACGAAACGCCAGCCGCTTTGACCGGCCGGCGTTTCGCCTCGCTGACTGACCTTCGGCGTTGTGAACGTGAGAGCTGCCTATCTGGTCCACCAGCAGCATGAAGACGAAGCCCAGCACCAGGGAGACGCCGATGCAGGCGTGCAGCTGCTCGTGGCCGTGCTCGTGTTTTCCCGTGGCGTCCAGAGCCGCCCCCCCATCCACTTTGGACTCGGACACTTCGGCCGCCCCGGCCCGACTGTGGCTGTGGTGAGCGCCTGCAGGAAGGAGTCGTGGACGGACCGGTAAACGGCAAATGTACACAAGCAGCGGGTTTAAAACTGTGCAAGAAGCACCTCGAGTTACAAGCGGCAAAAGTAAGAGCTAGACAAATGTAAGTCTAAACGTAGGTATAAAAACAGGTAGTTGTTAATATTTTGTTCTCCATACTCAGCTGAACTTTATTCTGCTTGTATGAGTCCTACACAGGTCAAAGTTCAAATAAAACCATTGCAAAAGTATTGATTTCCTTTGTCTTTCAACAATAAACCGTAATGTATTTTATCTATTTGATCAGATGTGATATAGCGAAAAAAAAAAGAAAAAAAAAAAAAAAAAAGAAGAGCACACAATAACAAAGTGGAAGGAAAACAATTCATACTTTTTACAGAAACAAATTATAAACAGGAATCTGAAAAGTGCGGAATGCAGAGTCGATACTTTAACACGCCTTTCGTTAAGTTTGCATCTTCGAGTCTTTGGGGGATTTTGCCACATCTTTGCAAAAGTGAGATAAGATGGAGAGGTGCGACTCTTGACTTTGACTGGGCCATTTTAAGACATTAATGCGCTTTATTGAAGATTTTTGCTGTACCTATCGGGTTGCAGTCCCTCTGGAAGCTGGATCGGTTCTTTATTGTTTGATACATTGATGAGGAAAAATATTAATAATAATAATAACAATAACAAAAAAAAATCTCTAAACTGAGACCGAGTCAGTTTAGTTGCATTAAAAATCCAACAAATGTATCATGTTGGAGACTTCTAGAGTCCCTACAAACTTAAAGGTCAACGCTGAAAATAATTTACAAGTCGACTCAAAGTCGGTTCTTGCATGAACACGTGTGATGGGAACCAAACAGGAAGCACAGAAGCCACTGAGTTGGTCTTTCAGTCTCTCTACCTTCAAGGATCTCTTCATAAAGTGCGTGGACCCCCTCGGGAATGATAACAGCCAGAGCTGTTCCACAAAGCAGCCCTGCTCCCAGCACGGTGATCAGCTTCAGTTTCTCCTGAGGAGAAAAACACACACACACACACACACATACACACACACACACACACACACACGCAGTCACGAACAGATCCTCAGCACAAGACAAACACTATTCATCCAGTTGTTATGAAGAGTTTCTGATGGGGGGGGATCAATACTTTTGGAGCAGGACTTTCCCATTAAAGCTGTCATTGTTGTATTGTTCGAGATTTGTTCGAGACTTACCTCCGAGAAGTTGACAGCAAGAGGTATCGTTCCGGCCACGTAACATCCCACCAACATCGCAAGAGACAGCAGGCTGATCGAGCTAAAATCGTCCATGGCTGCACTTTTCCTTTTTCAGCTAGCCTACTGCTAAACCATCAAAGTTCAACTTTTAGCGCAGAACCTGAAGCTTTCGCGGTTCACCACCATGCCCTGGGCGCAACAGCTCCTCAAGACGGGTTGATAATTTAACAGGAGTCCACGAATAATGGTCTGTCGGACTCCAAAACAAACACAACTAGCAGGAACACTGCAGCCTCTTTGGCCTCAATAGCGACGCTAATGCTAACTAGCTTCAGTTGATATCCGACTCACGGGCTTGACAAACAAAAAAAAACTGGAGTGCTACCACGTCAGTCCTCCATTGCGCTGCTACAAGACGTATCTTTTCCAGTTTGGGTGCCTGGTCAAAAATTATACTGCGACTTCTCGAGGTGTTTAGCAGGAATCAACATCAACAAAAAAAGAAATGCTAACAGAACATCCGCTTGTTTAAGTGCCTGCCAAGTACTTCCGGGTCACAAGTCGACCGAGGAGGTTGCCACGTACCTGCTAGACTCGCTGGAGGAAGGAGGAAATTTAAAGCGATGGATGTAAAATGTTTTTTATGGTAACTTTATGCTTTTGAAAAAAATTACAAATAACGCAAACGCTTTAAAAATGTTGTTCGATTAACATATTCACAGTTAATTTATTAACGTAATAAATAATTACGTGTATTATTAGAAATGAACTTAATAAATAATTGTTTATTATTAATAAAAAATTTAACAAATAAATAAATTTAAAACAAATATTTAATAAATTATTTATTATATAGGCCTTTTCGTATTTATTTAATTATTTAATACTTTATTATTTCTTAAACTTCAATAATTAAGTTAATTATTAAACTTAATAAAGTTAATTATTAACTTAATAAATAAGCTAATTAATAATAAATTTTACTGTGAGAAATGTTTTACTTTTTATTTAAAAACGATTTAAATAAATGTGTGAATTCATAAGTTCTGGTCAATAGTTCACCTATATTCATGAGTGTGAATGTCTTTGGAGCTTTAAATAGTTTAGTTTAAAACAGCACATTTTAAACTAGAGCTTTAATGCCAAAATCAGGCATTAAAGCTGATTTTGTTATTATTCTGTTGGGCTTACTATGTACTGCTTAATGTGTAAATTATGTAATCTTTTCACTTTGGAAATATATCCAAAGTGTTACCCCCACTTTGGATATATTTCCATTATCGTGGGGGGAGGACACTTTTTAAAGCTGCTGACAGGATAATTCTGGATATTTTTTCTCTTTCCCAGGCCGAATTGGCAGAATTTAATACATCAGAGGTTTTCAAGAAACACATTGACAGCCTAATTTATCTCAATCTCAACCTACTGGAAGAGGCTTAAAAGCCAGGACCGTTCCAGAAATTCAACTTTTTGAGGGCAAGATGTATGACTTCTCTACAATTTGCAATTATCCAAATATTAGATTGTATGTATTTGAGCTTGTATGTATAATGATACTCTTGTTTTTGTGATTCAAAGAAGCTGCTGTGTGATCCTTAAATCTTAAAGAAAAAAAGGACAATTGAAGGACTTTATTGAAAGTCGAAAATTACAGAACGCCTGCGAAAACTGGATTGACATCCAACTGGAACTGGGTCAGATTTTGGATAAATAGTGTTTTTTTGTGAAATCAATACACATATCAAGGTTTAAATGTGCTGAAAAACAAGTTCAACTGACCATAAAACATCAAAATTGGCCAAAAATATTATTCTAGAAATGTCAGGTTTTTATTCTTTTAAACCCATGAAGCACAAAACGGCAGATGCAGTCAAACTGACCTCTGTTTCCATTGGGTGGAAAAGATGGCCAACGTTTGGGGACAAAAACGAGACCAAAAACAAACTCCAAACATTGAAATTTTTGTTTTTATTTTTTTTTTTAAAAAGCACGTTTATTAGTTCACCTGTCAGGGCAGAGCTTTCACAGAACACTAGCAAATCAAAGCAGTATGTACAATGTTCAACAACCTGGAGAGCAGGCAGTGAAATGCAACTGCCTTTACCTCTAACAGTGCCAAAAAAAAAAACAAAAGAATAAAAGAAAAAACAAAACAAAAACAATAAAACCAAAGTTTTACCATGCTTGAGGTTTGTGCAAACTCTCTGCTCACAAACTGGAACCTTATCATACAGACACATACACTCACACAGACACGCATACATACAAGGTAGCAGCTCCTTGCAGGTGGAATGGAGAGGAGTATGAGCACGTATTTACAGAGGACCGGAGGACAAACTGTAGCTAGCCGCAGTGAAAGCTCGGGGGTTTCATAGTCTTTTACTTCACCAGTCCAATCTTCTTGGCTTCTGTTTCATAAATGAGCAACCTCCACATTTTTACTATGAAGACTTCTGCTTCTTCATCGAGAACCTGAAACGAAAACTTAAAGAGTTACCCAAACGAAACCGACAGTTCTACCGAGACACATTTCGAGGTTTCTCCCAACATTTAGGAATCTTAAAGCGCTCACACAGTAGGAAGGATTTGTTTCGAGTGAGACTTCTAAATTGAGCAGTCTTTTAAAAGGCTAAGTTGCACCACTTTGTTGGCATGTAAATCAATATCAGCTGTCAAGATGTGATATTTTTCAGAAGGGTTGGGCGATATGAACTTAAAATGTTATCGCGATATTTTGTGGTACTCTTGCGGAAAAGACAAAAGTGACGACATATGTAGTTTTTTTATGTAGCTGTATGACTGCATAACACAGCAGTCACAGCCAAACTTTTGAGAAACATTTGCTATATATGACTTTTGTATGGCGCCGGTCGCGTAAAGGAGTGCGACCTGTTTCACTAAACTGCACACGGGAAACGGACTTCATCAAAATTACATTACATTTATTAAACAAATTAAAGAAATGGTGGATAAAAATAGTTTCAGGGGTATTTAAACGTCACCGATTGGAGCAACGATAAATCACGATACATGATAAACGATACAATAAATACCCACCTGTATTTTTGATTGGTGCCACTTTTATCCTCTTTAAAAAGCTAGCTGTTTCATTGCTCCTTTTTTAGGTCTTGATGAATTTGAGAACCAAAAGTTCACTTTAAAATCCTGATTTAAATAAATAACACTGTGGTTGAAAGAAACCTTTAAAAGAGCAGCTCAGCCAGGAACATAAAAAAAAAAAAAAAAAACCCTCCAAATATTGATGTCTAAAATGATAAAATCCACTTTTTATACTCAACATAATCAACTCTTCCTACTTTACTTTACTTAAATGCCTTTGTAATGAGGTACTTGAAGTGTACTGTATCAATTTACTTTCTTATGAATTGAGCACAGAAGTAGATAAATCTCAAAATATTTTAATTAATTGCATATTATTTTCTAAAAACCTTGTAGTACAGCCAGTTTCCTTTTAAACTGCTACTGATCCATGTTTGGACCATCTGGCTCTTATGAAATATAACAGATTATGATCCCTGGCCAAACCCCTATAGCTCTAAGTGACCTTCTGCTGGCGTATTTAATTTATTCGTAGTATTAAAAGCCAGTTTTTCAAATGGATAACTATGAGCGGACTGTACAGTCGGTAGAAAAGGTCTCGCAGCAGATGACTCCAAAAACTAAAACTACAGGCAAAAAAAGTGAAATGTCCTGAACTGGATATGGATTTTTTTTTTCTGTTTCATACATTTTTGTGGATAATTATTAATCTAACTTGCAACCCTCCTGTTGTCCTCATTTTCTGTGTCCTCCGGATCAAAATGACCCGTCTTCACTAAACCCCCAATATAAGCAGCTTAATTGAATTTTAAGCACCAAATTTCATCTTGAATATTGTAATTCACCACAAAATGTGTGAATACTGTAGTTTTCCCTCTCCACTTGAATTTCTATAGTTGAAGAAAAGAAAAAAATGTCCAAAAAGGAGTTTTGAATGCATTTTCATTCATCTCAATGACTCATTTTCTTTTACTTTTCTCCAGTGAACAACTACGATACAAAAATATGAAAAATGACACAACCCATTCAACTAGTTAGCACATGTGGGGCAGTATGGAAGTGCACAGCCTCTGCAGATATATTTCTTACACCTGCAGCACACAGTCTGTGTTTTACAGTCCCTCTTTGGAGGGCAGAACTGACATCTCTTCCTCTTACTTGGCGTAGCTGGGGAAGTGGCTGTGGTAGATGAATTCTCAGGTTGATCAGGAGCTGCTGCACTCTGAATGGCTTTCACAATTGCTGCTGAGCCTTCTGAGCGGGGGGCATGCTTCCTTCTTTTAATGAGTGGAGTTACAAGTGCCTTTCCTAGCTGCTCCAGGAACAACCTCCTCTTGTTGTGCTTACGAGACATCCAGGTTGGGTTGGTCTCTCTCCAAATCACAAAGGCATTGTAGGAGGACACATCAATGATGTTGTGGAAGATGACCAGGGGCCAGCGGGCAGTCATTCTTCTGCAGCTATATGTTCCAATCACCTTATCCAGGTTGTCCACACCTCCTTTGTTGCAGTTGTAATCCAGGATGATGACTGGCTTCCTGTCCTCACGACCACTAATGTTGCTGTCTTTGTGCAGTGTGCTCATAAGAACTACATTCTTGTTTTTCTTTGGGAGGTAGGAAACCAGAGTGGTGGTGGGCGTGAAGGCAAACTTTGAGGAGAAGACCGCCCTCTCCTTTGACGCAAGCAGTGCAGGTGGGAGCTCAGGCTTGTTCTTTCGAACTGTACCAACCATGGTGATCTTCCTCTTCAGGAGCTACTCTCCGAGTTCATAAGAGGTGAAGAAATTGTCACATGTGACATTGTGACCCCTCAGTCCCTCTGTCACATCAAGCACAACTCGCATCCCCTGGTTCTTCTCTGGGCATCCATCGGTTGACTTCCCAGTATAGACTTGCATTTTCCAAGCATAGCTTGATTTGGCATCGCAAGCCACCCATGTCTTGATCCCATATTTTGCTGGCTTGCTGGGCATATACTGCCAGAAAGGACAATGACCTTTGGACAAAAGACATTAGCATCAGAGATTAGTATCAGTGTCACAGAAAACAGTCAAAGAAATCAATAGTGAAAATCACTTTTATTACAAATATGAAAACAAAATCACCTCTAAATGGAACCAGTTGCTCATCCACTGTTACGTCAGGCCCTGGATTGTAGAGGTAGGGCAACCGCTCCACCCACTTGTCCCATACGTCTCTTATGGGTGCAAGTTTGTCTGTCACACGTCTTGCTGGTCTTGATTCACGGTCATCAAATCGTATCAGTCTTGAGTAGGTGTGAAAGAGTTTGAGTGGCATTGTGGCTCGGAAAATTGGCCTTCCATTCTCTGCATCCCATAGGCTAGCTGCAGCTTCACCTCAGGACCTTTATACACCTGCTAGGATTAGCAGCCCTAAATAGGCCTGGAGGTCAATCTCATCCATCTTTTTCCAGCCGTGTCCATATTTGCAAAAACAGGTAGAATGTAGAAACGATATCATGGGCATGAGAAACGGCATACCTTGTGGGTCCTGGGGTCATCTTTATAAAGTTTCGTACTGCGTGTCCGACGGGTTGGTGATATGCCACTGAAGACCATGTTATTTGGCCATTTTTTGAAAGGAAAGTCTCACTTTCAGCTTCAGGCTTTTCTTCTTCTTCTGAAGATGATTCATCATGCTCTGGGTTGTATTCCTCTCCATCTTCTTCTTCGGATACATCCTCTCCTTCCTCTTCTGAATTAGAGTTGTCTTGCTGGACATGTGAGAAAATCATCTCTAAAGCCTCTTCAGTGTTATAACGCACAGTCATAGCTTCAGCACAGACACAATTCGGGGTCCTGTTATGCAGGACCTTTATAACCTCTGGAAATAACAGGTGGTTATTTCTGAAGTCTGCGAGAACTCCACCTGATTTGCCTTGTTTACTTCTGCTACTGATTGACCTGAGACACAACTAAAACTTTGTAACATTCTGTTGTAAATGACTCTGTGACCTTCATTTTGACCCGAAGACCATCTTTGTACCTTTTTTTGTACAGCTTATATGGAAATGTGAATAAAAGCAACTTTTAACTTTTTCTATTGTTTTGGCCAATCTAGGAAAAGTCTTAAAATCTCAAGTAAAAAAAAAAAAAAAACATTTAGTGGATATTTTGGGGGGTTTTAACACAGTGGCGGGTCATTTTGACCCGAGGACAACAGGAGGGATGTATATGTGTTGTTTTTTGTTTTTTTTTTTCCTTATACATTTGTTTTTGTCCTAAAAAAATATTTTCTACATTCTATATTTTCCTTATAGAATTCCTTATATTTTCCTATATTTTACTGGGAAACCAAGACGATATTGAAACATTTCAACATACCATAGCCACATCATCAAGGATCCCCTGGGGAGTGCTGTGTGCCATTATCTGGACGTAAAATGGAAAAACAAATGAAGTAAAGAATCATTCCATATATATATATATAAACTTATCTTCTAAAGGAAGCAAACTGATAATGGAGTCTGTAAAAACATTAGTTGTTCACAGTTATTTCAGTGAATAAATACAAACCTTAGAACAGACAAAATCAACCAGGGTGGGCTCCTCCTCCCCTATGTATTCAATGATCTTCTTATTAATCCACGGTCTAATCCGCCGATCCATCAGAGCCTAGAAAACACATCCCAGAATAATATCCCAGAACTTAATAAACTGTAATATTTATGTATATATATATATATATATATATTTTTTTTTAAATACACTATTATTCTTACCGAATCGACCATAGCCCAATCCAGCGGGTAAGAGAAAAGCTCCGGCCTGGCGGTGGGGATCTTCTCGATAAGGCTCTTGATGTGCTTCCGCTTCTCCTCTGTGTTGATGCTGCCGCCCTTGGCGGCGGAAATGTCTGCCCCGTCGAGTCCCAGACTCTTGTCGTCGTCGCCGTAGTCCAGGGGAACCAGCTTCCTTTTGCGGGGCTGCTCGTCCGCTTCCTCGTCGTCGAACTTGTTGAAGACGCTGTCCACCGCCGCCAGCTTCTTTCTCTTGACAGCGTTGAGCTGACTGGGGCTGTTGGTCGCGCCTGCAGGAGGAAAATGAATAGCTGGATTTATTCTGTCTGAACGCTGCAGGAACAGGCACCTGGTGTTTCCAGTATAGTTTAGCAGGTCATGTTTAAGACTTTTTAATGCCACACGAAATTCAATTTAAGACCAAAAAAAACTATAACTTTTGGTCTGTATGTATGTATTAATTTATCATCGTCAATCTTCAATCATCACGAGTCTCAGAACGCAATGAAGATGTCTGCATGCGACTCAAACTTTTTCCAGAAAAATTCCTTAAGAAGAACAAAAAATAAACATTTTAAGACCTTTTTATGACCAAAATTTAAGACTTGTCACACAACAGAAATGTAGAAAATAAAGTCTCATATTTCATATAAAAGTTTTACGCTTTTTTGATCTGAATGGCATCAAATGGGTTATGTCAAGAGAAGTGGAGTTTTGATGACAGTTAGCAACTTATGTGAGTGAGTGGTGAAGACCAACGTTGGTAACTGGCAATAAATTTACACTTACCAATGACAGGCGCAGAAACGCTAACGAGCTAGCTAGCAAGGGTATATTAGCAGCTAGTTAGCGGAGCCTCAACTGAGTCACAAAACGGGATGAATATGTCTGTACACCACTCAAACTTTTGCCAGCAGCAAAAGTTCCACGATAAGAACAACAAAAAACTACACATCCAAAACTAACAGAACAGCCAGAACAACATTTAAGACCTGTGATCTTTAAATTGAAGACTTTTTAAGGCTGCGCGGAGACTCCGTTACAGTCTGCTTTTGCACTCACCCAGCTTGAGGCTGAGGCCGATCTTGGGCCGATGTTCCTCTAAAGGCTGGAGGTCGGGGGTGTTCTCTCCTGGAATGATTATGCCGCAGGGGGAATCGTTCCCAGGAGTGTTCGGAGTCGCGTTCCCACTAGCAGAAGAAACTGATGGGGCAATGGTGATTGGTCTCATTACGGGCTTGAGTTGGGGCTTGGCCTCTAGTGAGTCTTCGCCGTCACGGAAGTCGTCCTCATGCCTTTCGTTGACGTTGGCGCCATTGTTGTCGTCATCCTCGTCTGAATCCTGCCGGGGAGGTTGGGACTTTGGCTCCACGGGTCTCTCAGAGGCTCTCTTCTCCCGCTCCCGCTCTCGCTCCCGCTCCCGTTCGTGGTGGCGGTCGCGTTCGTGGTGGCGGTCGCGTTCGTGATGGCGGTCGTGATGGCGATCGTGTTCGCGAACCTGCTCCAGTTCGCGCTCGCGGTGAGTTTTCTCCTGGCTTACTTCCTCCTCTTGTTCCAGGTTCAGAGGAGGCTGTCGCCTGCGCTCGGCTTCCTCCTCCATCTGCAGAAATCCAAAGCAGAGACTTTCAAAGTGGGTTTTTTCCAGATCGAGTTTCAAGTCTTTGAATTAAGTAAAAATTAAGCTTCAAGTCTTTTATGCCAAGTCCAAGTCAAGAGTAAAATCTTCCACCAACAACAATTTAAGTCTCAAGACTCAGAGGCAAGTTCAAGTCAGGTCTAATCGGGACTGAAGAACATTTTCTTATCCTGTTTGCCATTTAATCTAAATTGCTAAATAAATTACAAACCAGTGTGGCGCAAAGTAGCAAATGAATGACGGCGGATATCATGTTTGGAAATGAATGGGACACAAAGGACTGTTACTTTGTAAAACTTAAATATTTTCATCAGATTTAGGAGGAAAATAGGTGAAACTATGTGTTAATGAATTGTTGCAGAGGACTTACCCTCTGCAGCTCTGCATCAGGGTCAGGGTGACCCTCAGCAAGCAACCTTTGTCTGATCTCTTCCAGCTCCTCCTTTTCCCTCTTTCGATCTCGCTCGTCCATTTCCATTTCCTTTTCGCGGTCACGCAGTCGCTTTTGCAAAGCGCTGCCCCTGAGGATGAGAAAAACAAATAGGTAGGCCATTGTATGTTGCTCTGTTTCTGACAGCAGAGCAGAAACTCAGCATCTCAAAGTGCAAGTTGAGAAGATCGACCTGTAGTACTTGGGATCGTCCCTGTCGTCGTCATAATCCTCGAGGAACTCCTTCAGTCTTTTGGCTTCTTTCATCTGGTTTTCAAGATGCCACATAGCAAAAACAAAAGCATATGCATGAACCCACAAATAAGTTAACCAAAAAAACCCAAAACACTTTATTTCTAGTGCATGATGTGTACCATTTCACGGCGCCTCTCGTCCTCCCTCTCATTTTCCTTGTTGTATTCGCGAGCCTTCTTCCTCTCCCGGATCTCCCAGTTTTTGAGGCGCTTCACGAGAAAAAAAAAAACAAAAAAAAAAAAACACAATTAATGCGTCCTCCTGCGAGTAATCATTTGTATGCAACACAAAAAGAGAGAAGTCGCATTCGTACTTCTTGGTAAGCAGCCTCTTTGTCTCTCAGCCTCCTCTCGAGTCTCCGCCGCTCGTAAACGTCTTCCTCGTCTTCGTCACGGTCTCGCTTTTTATCTTCTCTGTTTCTCTCCCTGCAAAGGCGATTTCAGAAGATCGTCAGTTCAGGGCATAACTATGAAGTCACAGATGTTCAGATCAGCAAAATTAGCTAAAAACATTGACTTGTTTTGCTTCTCCGAGACAGGCCCCTCGTTACCGCGGCGCCCAGTATTAACCTCCTAACTCCTCAAATGAGGCACTCAGACAGATTTTTCTGTTTATGGCTCCTTGCTGAACAAACACAATGCCAATGAAACGTTAACATGGACTCTTAATAAGCTCTGGTAATTGAATCTGAAGCATTTATTACTGAATTTGAACTACTCCTTCTCCTGGGTGGAGCATCATTAACTTTTAAGAGTAAATTAAGAAAAGAAATAGCAATTAATTGCATGGAAATTCATAAGTAAATAATCAAAGTTAATGGGTTAAACAATAGACCCTGAAAAAAATATTTATATGAACAGCCATTAGTATTTGATTTAATGTCACTTAGCAACTTTGTGTAGCGATCCACCAGCTTCAGCCATAATCCTGGGTGATTTCTTGACCTCTTGTCTCGACAGAGTTGTGTATATTCCAATAAATCTGACGCCAAAATGAGCTGGAACTTTGAGGTACGGTTCACACATTTCCAATGGGTCGAGTTTACAGCCTGCTTTGTCCGTTGAAGCCCAATTCTGATGAGTGTTTGGGATTATCTCCCTGCAGGAACATCCAACCATTTTCAAGTTTCAACCATCGGATCCAAGATTCACAAAACGCTTGAAACTCGCACTCAACTTGATGTTTCACACTGCGACACCATGAGCTACCAGATTGTGAATGGGCTGACGTTTAATCAATTTCAGCCGTTCAATAGTGTGGTTTTTACTCCTATAATTCTCACACTGCGGAAGCGTCAACTGGACTGACCTCGACCTGCTGCGCGCTTCGCTGACGTCTCGACTCCTCTCGCGCTCTTTCGTCCGCTCCCGTTCTCGTTCCCGCTCCTTGTCCCGTTCCCGCTCTCCCCCCTTTTCCTTCTCCCGGTCGCGCCGCTCCCTCTCGCGCTCGCGCTCCTTGTCCCTCTCTTTCCGCTCCCTCTCGAGCTCCAGTCGTTCCTTGTCTTTCTTCCCTTTTTCCTCTTCCAGTTTCTGCAACAGCCCGACAGGAGAAGGAAAAAAGAAAAAGAAAAAGAGGAGCATTTGTCACAGGACGTTAAAGATCAGAAAAGTTATTGCACTGACACACACACCACACACACACACACACACACACACACACACACACACACACACACACACACACACAATCATCCTGAAAAAAGCAGTTCAGACTGTCTGTTTTGGGGATGTTGACATCCTACCAGGACTGATAGCCTTGGACAAGATGGCCGCTCCGACTCAAGTCAGGAAGTCTTCCAAGCCTTGTAATGGAATTTTTTTTTTTTACATACCACATTTTCAGCAGCAAAGCAATTCACAGTGCTTTACATGAATTAAAAGGAAATACAAACAAAATAACAAACCGAAGGAAAGAGCGAAAGAAGAAAAAGCTAATAATATACGAAGTATATAAACTAATTGTCTAGTCGTATTTGTAGTTTCCACCAGGAGGAGCGATCCATCGCTGCGGCAGGTTTGACCGACTTAAATTGAGGCCTGCAACTGACGATTCGTCTAGTTATGGATCAATATATCGACCATTCCGATAATTAAGCAGATAAAACACTTTGTGCCTTCTGCAGATTTTTCATTCAAGTCTTTCTATAAACAATATAGGAAACACATTAAAGATGCAAATAGCCCAAAACCTTCATCAAATAAAAGAGTAAAACATTTCATTGCCTGAAATGCAACAACGTAAGTGTATGTGCAAGCATTTGTAGCAAAGGATGGATCTGCAGTAAAAATAATTCTTTCTACACCAACACATGAAGGCCTTTCTGTTCGACCTAACATTAATACAATGAAGAGCTAATTTGGTCTTTTTTTTTTTTTTTTTTTACAGAATTTGAATTGCGTGAAGCAAAAACTGGAACTTGAGGAATTGTGGGTAGAAAAATTTTTTGTTTTATTTTCATTGCAAAATATATATCTTCTTAGAAGCAATTAATCTTTCTAATCCACTTAATATCAATAAGCCAAAGGGTTAATTTGTTGATTACTTTTTGAAATAACCAATTAATAATTAGATAGCAAAATGTGCTTAATAGGAGATTTAAAAAAAAAAATGTTTACATAATTTGAACTGGATGTAACTAAAACTGACACAATGTACAAAGATTCTTTTAATTATTATTTCTAAAATGCTAAATGTACATATATTTTGTACAGTTTTGACTCAATTACAATGTTCTTTCAGAAAACTATTTATTTTAATTACCTTTTCCAATTAACTATTAACTGACTACTAAATCAGTTGACAATTATCTCAACAATCGATTCGTCACGATTTATCGGTTTAATCGTTTCAGTCCCTTTTACGTCTCAGTTCAGGTTAAACTCATGTGAAAACCATCAGCTGGACTCTATTACCCCCTGACTCTGTAGACGAAGGCCCCTGGGGAACCACGTTCAACCCAACATTTTTCCTCTGTCTGTGTGATAAACTGCTTTGTGTCAGTCTTATTACATAAAACCCCAATAAAAAGCAAGTCAGAGGCTGTGACGTCACAGACCTGACATTAAAAAGCTCAAGCAGCATGAGCGCTTTCACAAGGCAGAGTACGTAACAGGGCAGTGAGCAGCGGATGTCTGCGATTATGCTCTGATGTAATGAGAGGCTATTTCAATAACAACTCGGCTGTGGGCTAAAAACATATTGGTCAAATTCATATCCGCCTACTTTTTTCCTCTAAATCAATGTGCGGTCATAGCAAGTTTCCCCCCAGAAAACTTGCTATTTTTTTTTTTTTTGCATGTTGAAAAACATACAAAAAAATAAAAATTACATGATTGTCGTTGGTTTTATCAGACAAACAGCAAAAAGAAGGATAAACACTAATACTTAGGACAATCTGCTTTGTGTTATTGAGGAAGGAGATCTGATCCTAAATGGGCTTTTTGCCTCCAGAGCTTTTAGAGTGAGAGAAGCTGCCAAGTCAGCTTTGAACGCGTAGCATACTTAACATCGCTGCTACGTAATGGATCGCTCTGACGTTACCTAAGGGTGCCAAGTGGATTAATGTAAGTCACTGCTTAACATGGCAAACGGCCCAGTTTTAAACAAATTACATAATCAGCACCAAAGTATTCCTTTTTCTGTCATGATTGTGAGATACAGGAGAGCATGAGTAAGAGATATCTGCTTTGCTGCAGTGTAGAGGACAGGCTTATTTTAGGACTACTATTTTTTCCCCCAAATTTACATAATCAGTATAGATGCAGTCTTCTGGGATTTGAAAAAAGCCTGACTTGCCGATTATAATTTTGGCCAATGCTGATTTTTTTTGTTTGTTTTTTTTTTGTTTGATAAGTTGCTAAATATGGCGACAAAGTTGCTAAGTTGGCAACAGCTGGGGTGACGATTGTAAACCGCAGACGCGTAGACATGACCTTCTGGGCAGTGGTCAAAATTTATTTTATTTTTTTAACCATTTAACCAGGGAGATGAAATCAGTTTCACATGTCTGCATCATCCAATTGCCAAAAATGAAGGAACTCGGGTCCAATTTATCGGCGCTTACCTAATAATCCTACTTACATTTTGCACAAATGATCAAAGGCCTTTGCACGAAACGAGACGTAAACTCTTGCTTCTCGCTAAAATCAAACACAATGGCAATTTGTTCTGGAGCTATAGTTTTGCAGCTTGCAGGAGATGACCTAGGGATTCAGCACTTATTTCCACTTACACACACTGCAAGCTACATATGCAGGGTTTCCCCCAGAAAACTTGCTAAGACCGGTGGTTCGGGTGTCATTCGTTCAGCGATCCGTCGTGTTTTTGGGTACAAAACTGGTAAAAGTTGATAGGAAATTTGAAAATATCACTTGATAGTTATGCGTCATTGAAAGATTGGCAGATCAATACCTGATCATCAACTATAAAGTCTAAAAAAAAAAAATGCAAACAATTTATAAAGACTTAAATAAATAAGCAATGCTAAGCCTGGCGGGGGCTCAAGCAAAGCCTGGTGGCCTGCCAGGCTCATAATACACTGGGGGAAATCCTGATATGGGAGGAAAAGCAAGTCAATCAAGAAGTCAGAATATTCAAAATAGCTGCGAGACAGTTTGCTGTGACAGAAATGTCCAAATCAACTCCTTTAAATTCATTGTTTGACACCAGAAAACGTAGGGAAGCCATCTTACCTGACCGTTGACTTCCTGTGCCTCTAGTCTCACCAATCCAGTTTAAAAAATAGCAAGTCCGGCAGATCCAGAGATCAAATTCAGATTTCATAAAAGTTTATGATAATTTTCTGAAAGAATTGTTTGACATTTGGATCTGACCGGTAATAAAAAGTAGACATGAAAAGAGTACAAGAAGAAAAATGTATTTGCTGCATTGTCTATCACATATATGTTTATGTCAAAGACAGACCAACACAATGCTACTTAACACAAATGACCTTCATGACTTGATATTGTTAATGTGTCAACTGAGGCAAATGACACAGAAGATAAAAGCCAGGATGTCTGCGCCGGGTCAGGACAGACGTCCTCACCTGAACTGTATTTAAGGTCATATCAATGCGTCTGGGTCTGCTTTTAAACATCAGTTTTAATGTGCTATTCTGCAGGCCGGTCTTTTGAAAATCAATGTGAGTGTCTGAAACTGGTTTGACCTCCTGTTTGGATGAGATTTCTTCTTTTTTTTTTTTGAAAGCCACCATAAGCTTTATATATATATATATAATTTCTAGAGATGCACCAATCAGAGTCTTTGTGGCCGATTTGGAGTTTTTGTAGAGGTCTGACCTGTTGATTCGCATTTCTCAATAAGAACCCAAAACAAAAAGAACCATGAAGAATCAACATTATAATAGCAAAATTATTCCTAAAACACACCTCTTCATTATTGTTTTATAAACCGAATTGAATTGTCTTTGAATCGTTCTATTAGATTAAATTGAACAGACTCACTATTTTTATATATATATTGGATCTGCTTGTATTGCAAAGTGCCTTTGACATTACATTTATTGCGAATGTATATGAACTGAAATAAATGAGTTACTGGTAGGTCTGTTATTGATTCCTGAAGCTCAACATCTTCAATTTCCATTTTCTTATTCATTTCTATAAAGTTTGCAATATAAGCTCAAATTAAAAGAAATTTTAAATTCATTTTAGAGAGATAAACAATATTCTATTTAATTAGATTGATATCATTCTCACGACACAAATATTAATTAACCTGCTACAGATAAATGATCCACTACAGGTTTGTGAAGCTCTTGTAGTCGTCAGTTCATTTTAAAAATGCATCTCTCACTTTTACTGTTTACTTGTGGGATGTATTTTTTTAAATATACATATTTTCCCCTTCTTAACTTTGACAGCATCTCGACAGCTTTTGTTGTCGCAGAGCGACAACGAAAGCGTAAAAGAGAGAAAAAGAAATGCAGCGTACCTGATGTGCCTTCAGACCACAGAGTGCTGTGGAGAGGCGCTCCCTGCTTTAACGATGCTGTTAGCTGCAGTTTAAAAGGCTGCAGTGGTTAAACTCTGTGCACTCAAACACAGATTCACAGATGTCAGGACGTGCAGAGGTTCACTGAGCTGCTCGCTAGTTTTAAAAGTGACACGGTGCGACACGTATCCAATTCAATAAAACTACCTCTCACGGCTTAAATGGGAGCAATTTACCCCAACGTTGCTCGAAATGACAAAGACACGGAAATAAATGAAATGAGAGCCAGTTGCCCCTCTGCAAACCCTCCAGCAGGGGGCGCCCAGTAGGATTAGAAAAGAAAAGAAAGAGCTTACCTGCGTCCTATCCGCGCAACCTTTTCCAAAGCTGACACAGTGAGATTCATCTTGCTCTAGTCACCAAATGACCTCTACCACATTGGTGGGGTTTAATGAATAGATTAGGTTTATTTGGAAGTTAAAACACTACGTTCATAAGCTAGCAATAGCTTAACAGATTGTTTATTAAGTGTGAATCCACTTCCTGTGGAGGGATTTTGAAGTGCAAACATAAGTTTTCTTCTTATGTACATAGCAACAGAGGCAGGTTGGTACGTTACCTTGTGTGTGTCTCTGAATTTGCTGATCTCTCTGGATATGAGGTCTCTCTTGTCATCCTCCAACTCCATGGCGTTGATGTCCTTCAAAAAAGGTAAAGACATAGTTGGAAGCAGACCAGGTATGGAACATTTCATGGCCAAAATAAAGAGTTAATTTTCTGACTACCTCCTCCTTCTTCTCTTTGCGCTTTTTGTTGCGCGGCTGACCGTCGGAGTCTTGCGAGGGAGCGTTGAGCTCGCTCGAGTACTCTCGGATGAGGACGTCGATCGCCCCCTTCACAACCTGGTCCCGACGCACAGTTTCTTCATCGAGAACCTCCTCCTCGTCCTGCGCGTCGTTTTTTGACCCGTCTGTGGTTCCCTGGGCGTCGAAGCCGGAGAAAAACTTTTTGAAATACTTTCAAAAAAGGATCAAACTCAAACGGTCGCTGGCTTCACATCAGTTACCCCGTTGGCGCTCCTCTTCTTTGCCTTCCACTCGTCCAGCTGAGCCTTGGTTTTAGCGTCCACCTTGACCAACAGCTTCTTGTCGCCCAAGAGCAGCTCATGCAGAAGCCTGAGAGCTCGGAGCGTAGACTCAGGCTCCTTATATTCACAGAATCCAAAAGCTTCCAGGTGTCAAGGGGCAGAAAGGATTTATCATGTCCAAAATGAGAAAAGAAAAAAAAAAAAAAAAAAAAAGTCCGTTATTATTTTTCGATTGGATAAAATAACAAAAACTTGTTTTTCTTATTTTGAAAGCGTCAAAAAAAAAGAAGAGAGAATAAAATAAGGACAGCATCAACATGAACATGAGTATATTATTTTAATAGTAATAGGTCTCAGGACTGGGCAGCATAATGTATGTTAATGAAAAAGAAATTAAAAGGTAAGGTTATTTTTATATTACCTTGAAGTTTCCCAGAAGCACCTTGGACCCTTTTCCAGCTCAGAACGATACCGCATTTCTGTTTGGATGGAGAACAAAAAAATAACGTGTTTTATGTCTTTAATAAAACCGATTTATTTATCCACAGCTTTTCCACCGGATGAGCAATCCCAGCCAGCAGCCATCGTGAACATCGATGTCATATTTTGGACTTTGAGAATGTATTTGAGATCTATTTTTTTCCCCCCACGGTGGGACGATTATACATAATGCAAGCCTTCAATTATTTTTAAAAACTAGAATCTGATGCACAATTTAAATTTTTTAGTGGGAAGATTCAGAAGCTGTGAAATTATGCTAAAAGAAATCAAGGCTTAAAATATTTTACTCTATATGTAAAGTAAATATATATGAATTTCACTTTCTGGAATGAGTGACAAAAAAATAAAAAAATTTACATTTTCACCATATTTTAAACTTCTGAGCCGTAATTATGAACGCCATTCGATCTTTCTTACATTTCACGCAAATTAATTAAAAGGAATTTTAAAGAAAAAAAGAAAATAGACGTGAGTTTCATTCTGACAGATCAGCGACGTATGGAGAACTCACTGCTAGAAGCTGCCTGACCAACATGTCAGACGCTTTCTCAGAGATGTTCCCCACAAACACGGTGGTGGTGGGGCCCACGCCCTCTTCTGGGTCCTTGGCTCTGATGAGGACAGGGTCCTTCTTCGTGGTTACCGGCTTCTGTGCAATGGTAACTGTGGTCGGGACCAGCACCTGGACAGCCAGTGCACATTTTAGGTCATTAATGAAAAATAATATTGTTAACATAAAAAGCATATATGTTTTTTTTTACTCACTGTAGGTGCAGGAGCCATTACACCCATGTGAACTGGGATCATGGGAGTCCCTGAAAACAAGGATGAAAATGAAGTTAAGCCTGATTCACACAGGGCTTCCCCCGGGGTTTTATAAGCCTGGCGGGCCACCAGGCTTTACTTGGGCCCCCACCAGGCTAAATATTGCTTATTTGTTCTAGTTTGTTTTTTTTTTTTCAAAGACTTTCTGGTCAGTATTAAAACATTAATCTTCCAATAACACATAATTATCAAGTGAAATTTTCACATTTTCGGACAGCTTTAAACATGTTTTAATTCAAAAACACGGCAGGCCACTGAATGAGTGACTCTCCGGGCTTAGCTGGTTTTCAGGGGGAAACCTTGTCACGTCAGACAGTCTGGATGTTCATCACACAAAGCTGCTGATCAAAACTCTAATTGTTGTGAGACCCTGAAGGTTTGATATCAAATCCGTACAATGCCTGGCTAAAGTAGTCTTGGCTTTTGCGAGAGGCCTTGAATTTTTTTTTCACACAACCACTGAGTTCAATGTTCTTAATAATGGCCAAAAAGTGATCAAATTCATGAATGCTTCAGCAATATTCTGAATGATTGTCATTGTGCCTTTAATAGCTTATAAACTCATCTGAAACTATTTTGCTTCTGTGTTTCTCTCCATTTCCCATGCATATGTCCTGTTAATGTAAAATAACACATCTGTCAGGTTCTCAATGGAAGTACCTGGAGGAACCGGAGGAGCAAAGCCCGCATACTGAGGAGGGGGCATGCCGGGGGGCAGCTGTGGGATGCCAATCGGAGGGCGGTTGATTGGAGGAGAGTAAGACATCCTGAAAAAACCTGGAGCCAAGAAACAAAATGCTTTATTAGTGACAAAGAGGACACTGTTTACTGTTTCCCAAATAGGTCGAGCGAGTAGCTACATTAGCAGCGGTAATAATGCGGTAAAAACAACACAGCCGAGTGCTGCAGTCGCAACATATTTGGAAGGTTGTGAAGGCGCTCATGTGAAATACTCCGCTACGTAAACTAGCTAAATTAGCTCGAAGCGGCTAACTCAGTAGCCCCCTGCTAGTTCAGTTAGCAGCTGCGGCGCCCAGGAACTGATTTACTCACCAGCCAAAGAAAGAAAGCGGCCTCCAGTTTTAAGGCTTAACCGCACGAAAAAGCCCCCGAAACAACTATAGGCAAGAGTATTGTGTTACAGGCCAATGTTATACTAGAGACCGGCGGACTAAAGGAAACCCCTGTGGTTGAGAGACAACTGGGAAAGGAATCATGGGATAGCTGCACGTCAAAGGGTTTTTTGCCCTCCGCCTTGTCTTTCAGGCTGTCTGCAAGTCTGTAAGGAAAACATTGTCCAGGCTAAATTTGTTCACCACAAACCTTACGACAAAAAAATACACACTTCTCAAGACTACTATTTAAAATATAAAATAAACATTTATTAATATTTTTCGTGAAATAATACGACGTAATGCATATAATAATAATGTTATTTCCAACACAGAATTTAAGCGTACTGCATTGAACTTCAGCAAAACAACAACAGCTGTTAAATTAAACGGTAATTTCAAACTTTTTCTTAAATTGTGGAATTATTCACAATTTATTCCACGACAATTAATTGACTGCAACCTCATCCTAGCAAGCTGCTATGGTTAGCATCTTAGCTTGCTAACTCTGGGTGGATTCAGTGAATGCCATTGCTGCAGAATCTAAATACTGTATTTTACTGTAAACTCCAATAGATTGTGGCAAAAATTTCATCGTATTCCTCTTTGCTTTAGTTTTTTTTTTTTCTTTCACATTTTAAAAACTACCCAATGGCAAGAGAGTCTTAGATAATATTTTTTTCTCTGGGTAAGAGGCTGTAAAAGTAATTTAAAAAAAAAAGAAAGAGAATGACTCTCAGTGTAGCGTTTAAATTATTAATAAAAGTAATGGTTGGTGCTCTTTTTGTTTTCCACGACCTCAGTCAAATTTATCTTTCTAGTGAGAGAAGAAACCTGCAGCAGTTACTGGATATTGTAAAGACTTTAAACTATATGACAAACAAAAGAGGTTTTTACCCTTACGCCACCGACAGGGGGCGACAAAAACAATCGTGGGGTGGGGAAAAAAATACCAATTTTCAGACACTTGGGGGCGCCAAATGTCTTACTTGATGTGTAGCGTGTGATTGTAACGGGTTTTCTCGCTGTTCCCTGTCTCATGTTGATGGCAGACGGCATGCGGGGCCAGGGAACGAACACTTTGTGCGGTACTTCACCGCCACGCGGTTCTGTTTAAGTTCTGCAAGATGCAAACTGAAAAAGAACAGATCAGCATGCTGAGTCATTCAAGTGCAATGTCGTTCAAGTTCAAGTAGGTCTGCACAAATCAGGGCATGGGATGTCATTCAAAAAACAAAACAAAAACAAAAAAACACAATAACTTTACAGATACTAAGATTTGAATAACAATAGATTTTGTTTGAATAATTTCAGTAAAACCCTGTGCTCATTAGGTGCTTTTCCAGATCTTATCTGTCCAGATTTTTCTTTTGGTGCCCCTGTGAAATTTCTTCTTTAAGTGTCCACCAAATATTGCAACTGTAAGAACATCTTGATTAAGCCTCTGATCTAAAAGATTCTTTTTAACAAATGCAACTTCTTACACTGAAGATTTTTAAAGGAGCGACTGGAGAATCATGCACGATACCATTACTGCATCGCTTTGGCCCAAATGGTTCTAACTTTGGATCCGAGGTTTATTTGTTATGATCTTGTCCCCCGTGGTGTCCTTATTAATTCCGAATTGCTCTTCTACCTCCGGATGACAGAAGTGTGCGGATGCTGCGTGTTTTTTTTTTTACCAACATATCATACTGTTTTGCAATCTGAATGGTCGGCCACGTGCCCGCCCGGGCCGGGCCCACTGAGTAGTGCGGTACCGTCTGGAAATTTCCACTTGGATTTACAGGGGGGTAGATCAGAGCTCCATGACCCACGTGGAACAAAAAGAAAAAGGAGCTCGGCTTCTAATTTGCGTTGAAAGAAAAGACACGCCCCTCCCCACCACGCACACACACAAAAAGACGATCCCACCGATTCCGACAACCACCATTGGCCAGCCCGAATGCGCGTCACTCAACGTGACGTCAGAGAACACAAATAATGCCTCCCCCCTCTTTGATAAACTCGAGTTGCAACACATGACCAGCTGCCAGCACTGACAACACGTAGGTATGTAAACCTGCGGTTGTTTGTGTGATTAAATCAGGGCGCGTTGGCTCCGCTGCGCCCACTTCTGCGTGTCTGGCGCTGAAAGCTCATGAATATTAAACAGGCATCGGACGCCATAAAACCCTCCCCCCCCGACCCCTCGTTCTCCGTCCGGCACCGACAGCACAGCATCCACCAGCAGAACTCTCCTCCTGGCTCTGTGACTGAAGACACCGAGGGTTTGGTTGTATTTATTTATTTATTTTATTCTGTATTTATTTGTCGCGGCGAGGATAACAGAAGGAGAAAAATGGCTCTGAGAGGACCGCTCTCCCGTCTCCTCCGGACTCAACTCAGACAAACCTGCCAGCAAAGCAGGGCTCAGTCTGTGGCCATACTGGGAGCCCCGTTCTCCAAAGGACAGGTAGAGGAGCGCTCTCGCGCTTACCCATCACTGTCATTCATTCATGTGTCCGTCGACTCATTCTGTTTTTTTTCCCCCTCTCTCTCTCTCTCTTCCACTTTGCGTGCAGAAAAGAGGAGGAGTGGAGCACGGACCCAAAGTTATCAGAGACGCGGGTCTCGTCGAGAGGCTGTCCAGCTTAGGTAGGTGGGACGAAAGCCGGGAAGGTCGGAACGGTAGCGGCCGGTTCCGCAGAGTTATGCAACGCCTGCTGTCTGAACTTCTACATCCGGTTTTCTCCGAACTTGTTACATCACCGCGTGACGGGATAAATATACACACACCCGCGTGTAGAAATGAGGCGCCGTCTTACGTTTTGGTTTGCTCTGATTTCTTCTTTTTTTCTTCTTCTTCTTTTTTTTTTTTTTTTAACTCTTTCGCCATTGCGGACATTTGGCTGACGACACACGTTGTGAGTTCCCCCCCCCCCCCCCTCAATTTGAAATCCACATGTCAGTATTAGTCACGCTTTCCTCAGGCTTTTTGCAGATGCTCAGATGGTGACTCATTTCTGAACTTTCTTTTTTTTTTCTTTTTTTTTCTTTTTTTTTTGTTGTCACTGTTGCCACTGTTTTCGGACCATACGTCCCACAGCAGCTGCAGACAAATCGAACGCCTCAGTCAGAAAAAACAAACCCCCCCCAAAAAAACCCCGCGATTGTTTAGTGTCACGATGCTGTGCCTCACGATTAATATCGGATCAATGACAGAAGCGACCAAAGCCTGACGGTACGCTGTGATTAAAAAGTTGTGGTCATCCACGATCTGGACAACTGCATGGATGCTGTGTATTTCAATGCCTTGCCAAGGGACTCCCACCATTTTGAGCATAATTAAAACACAACTAACAGGGATTTTGTGCGTTAGATCAACGCAAAGTGGTTCACATTTGTTGCTCTCTTGGTAGGGAACCCCGCCCCAGTTAAAATGAGTAGTTCACCTGTGAACTGATGGTTGGGATGACCAGGGCCGGCCCAAGTCTTTTTTGTCCGTCAGGTTTTTATTCCGAGGCCCTCTGTGCCAACATGGCAAAACCAGATACTTCATCGTTCAAGCAGCACTGTGCCAACTTTTATTAGCGTCATTTGTGGTTAGCTCGCAGCAAGTCTTTGTTCCTGTGAGCTGATTTTAACCTTAAACAATAGTAAACAAGCAAAGATGCTCTAGTTAATTAGCATTTTTTAAAATGGCGATCGGTATTCGAGTGTGGCGTGTTGTTTGACTATTTGAAAGTAACATCTGGAGACAATAAACAAGTTAACAACTTCAATATCTTTTGCCTCTGCAATGTGGAACAGGTGTGTAAAATGGGCCAAATGCACAATCTACCACAACAAAATTGAATCAAAGTCATTCTGTTTTATTTGGTCTCTTAAGTACGAAATATTTAATAAACGGCAGGTATTTAGCATCTGATTCAGAACAATCGTCGTTATCGTGCATTTAAAACCTAAGGATTGTGTCGATCGATACGAAATACGGCTGATCAGGTTGTTGGGGGCAGTTTTACAACTGTAATCTTTAGAGAATACAAACATGGTTTATGGATGGAGGGGATCTTCTCTGCTGGGTCCTCCAGTGAATTTATGACACTTTCTCTGACTCTTTGAAGTACTGAAACAAACGTGAAACATGTTTCTTGAATTTTTTATGATTAAGGCAAAAATGGTACTGAAGTAGTAAAAAAAAAAAAAAAAAAAAAAAGCCTTTAAGTGTACTATTCATAAAATTTTGAATGGACATGAATTATAGCGTCATTTCCCTTTAGGAGCAACCAAGTATATTTGAATTGAACCTGAGGTGAACTGTTTCCTTGACGACAGAGGTCAACTGGAAACTCGCTAAACCACCTAAAGATGGATATGGAAATTCTTTATTCAGCGCCAGAACTACCTCAACTACTTTCACTGAAAGTTGATGTATTTCTGTGCAACACAACCTAAAACCCCCCCCCCCCCCAAAAAACAAAGCTTTTTATTGTGTAATAACAGTCTTATATATGATCATAAGAAGATCAAGTCAGCAGAGAACTTACACGGGTCACTGGGTTCACACACCGTCGCCTTTTAAAAATGAAAACAATTTTTTTCCATTTTTCAGCGAAACATTCAAAATTCAAGTGCGAACACGCTTTAATCTTGTCGATGCGTGAAGGAGACTTCACAGGGAAATACATTTGTCAGTCATCAGCATAGCAATAAAATGGGACTTTTGACCAAAGACGGTAAGTAATGTGATTGAACAAGTTTAGTTTGGAGCCAAAACTGAGGTTTGTATCCACCTTTAGTTACCTCAGCGACAGCCCTCGTTACTAGCAAGACGCGCTCCTCAACCCTAAACCGGCTGTTCTGAATGAAGCGTAGCTCTTAGCTGGGGTTGTCATGGAAACGGTGTACGCCCCATCTTGATTGATTTACTTTAATGTCGTTGCACACAGACACGACAGCAAATCTACCAACAAAATGTTGTTGTTTGGTTACCAGAGTACACAGAAAAAAAAAAATACTGAAAAACTACAAGTGTGACTAAAAATACATGTCAATGTATAGAAATCTAGAATAGGTTCGCAAATATGCTTGTACGTATTTCTTTATAGTTTGGAAGGACAGGCTCTAAAGGGGAAAAAAAAGATATTAGTAAGTAGTTTATTTCCAATGTAATTGAGTTATTTGGACGTAGCACCTCCATGTGGAGAATATTCAACAGTATTTACTGAAATTCATTGAAATAAAACGTATGACAGTCGTTACCTGTTCAGTACTTCTAACTGTACGACTAAATAAAGAAGGCGAACGGATCGAATGTCTTTGATGCCAGTGGCTCTGTGAAATTATGTAACAGTATTCATAGCTGTGTTTGCTTTCAATCTGGCAAGGCGCGAAGCAACGACTGCCAAGTAATCCGACCGACTGTTGCTCCCAGACATCGGATGAAATCAGAAGGGAAAGTTGCATGTGTTGGATGTTGACTTTTACGGAGTGAGTCCGACTTAGTTTCAAAGCTTGTGAGCAGAGTCGGGTTTAAAGCTAGGCCTCGTGAAAACAAATCGTACCCAATTCCAGACAAATTATCGTAAATTTTCTAATAAATGGTCTTGAGAAGTTAGCAGTTACAAAACAATGTGACTGATCTACAATAAGTAGTTACCTAGGAAACTACTCAACGTTTCTGTTGTAAAGTGTGCTTAAAATGATGAAACAAATAATAGGCTTGCATTGAAGTCAGCAGGACGATTTAAGCGCACATGCAAACAATTAGCAGGGCTATCTGATGATACGACTATTATGAAGAATTGCAAATGAAAGTCTTTCTTTTCTGTAGACAGCGGCAAGTACGCTGTGTAAAAATGGGCAACGTGAAAAGATTTTTCTCCACTTCTTCATCAAAAGATCTCAACTCACTGAAGTTTAAGGCAACTGGAGTGAAAATTAGCCTCCCGGCGGCGAAAAAGCCCCAGCTGCCGCATCAGGAATGGTGTCCAGTATCTGCAACTGAACACCAACCCAACTACATATCGTATCATCCCTGAACCTTAAAGCCGGTTGTTCATACAGTGTCTTGTGTATTTGTGCCTTAGCAATCATAGCACTAAACAGCATGCTGTGAGAGTTGGTGATTTGAACTGGACTGAACAGAACCAGCAGATAGACCGTCCACGCTGTCCTCTGTCTGTCCTCTGTCTGTCCTGCAAGAGATGCTCTCTGTTGCATCAGGTCAAAGCTATTCCTGTCCTGCCTCACGAATAGTAATCAACCAGGCGGGTAGCCCTTAGATCAGCAGAGTAATCTGACACCTCTAACAGAGTTTATGTTTTCAACCCTGTTGGCCTTTAAAACATGGCAAATTGTTCACAGTCTATCATCCTCCCTGGAGTTCGGGGTTTTTTTTTTTTTTTTCTTCCTCAAGTTCTTAAGTCTGCAGCAACTTTGCACAGTGCGAGGCGCCGTCACTGAAACCCGAGCGGGAATCAGGACAAGTGGAAAGTGCCCCGTCACTAATGTTCCACTGGCAGCCGGTGAGTCATCCCTCTGAAGGGCTGTAGGGTCAGGCAAATCCCTGTGAGGAGGCGTCTGACACCTGGTGTTCACGCCGTGCAACTGTCCAGATTGCATTGAACAATTAAGGGGTGGCAGGTTTCATGCTCTGCAGATAGTGAGCGGTTTCTGATACGGGCGGTGGTCCAGGGCGGTTTCTTTTCTGGGGTGGCGGGAGCTACGTGTTTTTTGCGTTTAACTGCTTCGAACGACACGTTTGGTTTTACGGCACAAAATATTTCAGTTCTTAAGACTTTTAATTCTTCTAAAACTAAACCACGACAAGGGAAAGTAAAACTGTACTTACTGATGGCAATGCTGTTGTGATGTAACGTGGATCGTGTGAAATAGCCGTTAACTGGAAGAGGTGTCGCTTCTAATAAGAGTGTTTCACAAATTGTCAAGACATGTTGAAAGTTTTCACAAATATGTAAAAAGAATATATATTTTTAAAAAAAATAAAAGTTGCGTCCTGCAGCTTTTGTCCGGCTCATGATGGAGAGTGACGGTACATTTCATTTTCTCAGACTACTCTGTTCATGACTTCGGGGACCTCAGCTTCCACCTTCCGGAGACGGACGAGCCCCACATGAACGTGAAGTCCCCGAGAAGCGTGGGTGGTGCCAGCCAAAAGCTCTCCCGCGCAGTGAGCAGAGCTGTCGGCGCCGGGCACACTCTGGTCATGTTGGGGGGAGATCACAGGTATTAATCTCCAAAAAGAGAAAGGAGAAAATAGAAACGGCTCTTCACTGAGCACAGAATATTCTGCGCAGAGAAGCATTTTACGACCGCTTCTCGCCTTTCCCAGCCTCGCCATTGGATCAGTGAGCGGCCACGCCCAGCAGTGCCCCGATCTGTGTGTCATCTGGGTCGACGCTCATGCAGATATAAACACGCCCATGACGTCGCCGACAGGAAACCTCCACGGCCAGCCGGTGGCGTTCATGCTCAAAGAGCTGCAAGACAAGGTGAGAAGGGTGGCGAAAGGTCTTACAGGTCTGCACACCACAAATTTCTAATAAAAATCCTGATAAATTCTGGATTATTTATTTATTTTTCTTCTTTCCTTGTTTAACAAAGTTCTAGTTATGAATTTAATAACATTGTTTACATCTGCACCCCCAGATGCCTGACATCCCTGGATTCTCCTGGACTAAACCGTTCCTCTCTTCACGGGATCTTGTGTACATCGGACTCCGGGACGTCGACCCTGGAGAGCAGTGAGTTCCCTAGAACCCCCTTTTACTGAAAATATCTTTCACGTGTAACAGATTTTCTTCCTTCAAGCAAGCATTGCAAAAAACTTTATTGGTACGCTTTGTTTCAGCCACATCCTAAAGAGCCTGGGCATCCAGTACTTCACCATGAGGGATATTGACCGGCTAGGCATCCAGAGGGTCATGGAAGTCGCTCTGGACCATCTTCTGGCAAGGTAGCGAATACTTACTGATCACGATCGGAGTGCTGATTGAATTTCGAAGACACCATGAATTCACCTTTTGTCATTACCCGCAGGAAACAGCGACCGATCCACTTAAGCTTCGACATTGACGCGTTCGACCCGTCTCTGGCTCCTGCCACAGGAACGCCGGTCAACGGTGGATTGACCTACAGAGAGGGGATCTACCTGACAGAGGAGATTCACAACACAGGTACTGCCGTCTGCAACAACGGTCCTTTATAACTATATAGATCCTCGACGTTTGGAGACCAACATGTTCCTGTGCCGATGCGTAGGTCTGCTGTCGGCCATCGACCTGGTGGAAGTGAACCCCATCCTGGGGGCAAACCAGGAAGCGGTGGAGGCCACCGCGTCCTTAGCGGTGGACGTCATCGCGTCGTCCCTGGGCCAGACGAGAGAGGGCGCTCACGCCTCCATCCCCGCGGAGAAAAGCGACACGGAGCAGCTCTGCCTCTGAGAGCTTTGAGAATCGAGAGCTTTCTGAACTTTAAGCCATGACTGACCATTCCATTGTTTTGACTTTCTGCAGTTGTTTAAACTCTGGTGGAAAGCAAGGGAATTTCTGGATGCGTAAGCGAAAGAACAAAACGAAAGGGGTTGAAATGTCTTGATGTTGGTCATGCTGAGGAAAGCCTTCAACGTGATTTGTAAGGACTGGACTGTTTGATGAAACTGCTGTTTATCTGAAAAGCAATACTAATCCACTTTTGTTTATTTGTATGAAGTGTTTTAAAATATAAGGAGGTACCCGCCTCAAAAGCATAAAATAGTTTCATTTTCATCAAAGTTCACAGTCTGATGTGGACTCTTACTGTTTCGTGGCTGTGCCAGATAGTTTAAAACTACTGTAGTGACGTCACTTTTTATTTTTGGACCAGCTGTGGTTAATGTATTGAGTTTACATTGGTAGCAGTACATGCACTTTAAATATTTAAAAGATCATTAAAAACAACAACAAAAAAACAAAACAACATTTAGCATTCACTCAAACGCTGGGGGAAAGACTCGTGGCGGTTTGTTGCTTCTACTTGAAGATGAAGACTTGATGATTATTTACAAAGAGAACTTATTTTGGTCTTCCATGATGAGTGTGAATAAATGTTGGTTTGTATACATCTCATGTTGTCGCTTTATTTTTAGTTTCATGAAATTATGGCTCAACCGTCTCTGCGATCAAAAGTCTGTTAGACGAAAAGTCTAACATTAGAGAAAAGGAGAAACTCAAACCATACATTGGGCTGTTTGTGTGTTTCTTAATGGTATTGTGCTGCCAGAAACGGATACGGTTTGGCACAAATGGATACAGACTTTATTTAAGGGGACCGTAAATAAGGTCCCCTTAAATGAAGGGAATCTTAATTTAAGGTTGTGGTATAAACGCAAGAAAAACTGGGAGAGAGTCCATCTGAAATCACTGTCAATGTAATTCTTAGACCCATTTGTGCAATAGAAGAACAGAATGTGTTTGAAATGATTTTCTTTTTTGTAATAGCAATAGCAACACATTGTACAGAAGGTTCCTGTTCAATCTAAATCTAGATTTTTACCCTCCCAGTCTCTGGTTTTCAAAGTTCAGTCAGTACCTTATTCCTGTGAGGAAGGATAGACGGACAGATTGGTGGCTGATTAGTATGACTGATGATGGTCGGATGGTAGAGAAAGCTTGACCAATGGATGGACATATTGACTGATAGATGGACAAACACTTCAGGGAGTGTCTTATTTTTCTTTTTGTCTTTCCTTACTTATTCAAAACTAGAAAATACTTCAATTTCTAGACTCTTGCTTCCAGCAATATCTTTGTTGCCAAATAAACCCGAGTGGAGACGATATTGTTGTCCTTGACAACAGGTCAGGGGTTTGGACTTGTGGCTAAGAAACCCTGAGATCTCTCGTGGAATTTTGTTACGCAACAGATTGGATCGCTCTTTGCCAGCCACCTGGAGAGAACTGAGTGTGTGACTGACGACATCAGCGTCTGTGTGGACAACATCCCCACCAGAACAGTGAAATCAATGAAGAAGCTCACAGGGTTCAAGCAAAAGGAGGATCAGATAGCTGCAAGTATGGACAAATGCTCTGAACACATTCTTCAACAGATTTAGTTCAGGAAAAAGCTCCTGAAAGTCCAAAAAGTCACAGATGGAGGACTCAAAATGCAACAACCTGACAGACCACAGTCTGAATGTCTCACAGACAACATTAAGCATTCACTGAAACGCTGGGAGAAAAAAAAAAATACATACGATATATTTATATTAGACCTGTAGTAGTTTGTGGCCTTCACTTTTAGGCTGAAACTACATTTTGTGGACATATATGGTGAAATATTTGATTGTGCTGAATCTACACCCTGAAGATAAAACCTAAAAAAAAATAGTTTAAAAAAAAATCTTCAATATATTTTTAGTTTAAAAAAATTACAATATTTTAAAATATTTTAATTGAAAATTAAATACATTTAATATTTATTCTATTTAATTAAATATTAAAATAAAATATTAAATTTGAAAAAAAAATATATATATATATCTATTTATTTATTTATTAAAAATAAAACTCCTGACATCAACAGCTCGAATGGATTTGTGAGTCGAGGAAACATTTTTTTGTTACCTGGAAAATTCAAGTGGGCTCATGTTGTGTAAGCCGCATGTTTGCAGCGCAGAGAAAACCAGGTCACCAAACATGTTTTTAATTCTCGCCGTGTTTCCAGGAAAGTTTGCCGAGGAACACCACGGCAGATGTGCCGCTTCACTAGCGGCACACCAGAAATAGCCTTATCAACCCTTATTTGAGAGTAAATCTCAATAGTAGCAAATGTTGCTTCCCCACCGGTGTGTAAATCCACAGCGGATGTCTTATCCTTCTTAAAACACTGGATACAATGCCATCTGAGGTCAAATATGATCTTTAATTACATGAATACTTTTAAATAAGGACTCCTGAGAGTACACTGATTAGATGTACAGTTAGGAATAAAGCAGCTGCATGAAGACTTCCCGTTCACTCCTAGTTCACATTCAGCATCTAATGGTTTTGGGGCTTTGCTCCGATTTGGAAAACCGGCACAACGCCGCAAAACGAAGTCAGCTGGTGTCAATTCTTTGATTTCCATCTCTTGTCAGTTTTCACTTTCCTTCGACGATAAGCAAGGAGGGTTGACGCAGCTTCGAGGCGCCCGGCGCACATGTCCAGATCATTGTCCTGCTGGACATCACTGGCGTTAGGAGACGGCGAGAAGAGCGCAAATGTCAGTTCGGGATGGTTTCTGCGGGTTTTGCCCCATTAACGGCTTTGAATATTCAACACCCTCGTCCCAATAGCCAATGGATACAGACCCAGTCTTAGAAAAAGTTCATCGCTTCGAAGGAGTCGTCAGACGAGTATTATTGCTACCGAACAGCTGAAAGAGACAGTGTTTAGTTTAACGTCCGCGGGATTCCGCTTGCTCTGGATTCAGAGCTCCGCCTGTTTGCAGATGACATTGTTCTCTTCATTTTCGGAAGAACTTCAGGTAGATCACAGCACCCAGAATGCCCAGCTCCATCAGAATGATGACGGCCAACAGCAGCTTGTTGGTCATCAGGCTAGAGGACGGGAAGGAAGCACAAAGAGAAACTCTGGTTACGTTGTCGATGAACACCTACGAAGAAAATCAGCTTAAAAACACAAAGGTAAAATTTAGAGAAAGCTGAAAAGCAATCCATGTCAATAAAAGATGAATTTGTGCTGAGGCTGCTTTAAGCATCAGTACATGGTGATATTAACTGGAGAGTTGATCTGCGTCGTGTTACTCACCGTCGTGACATGGCACGAAGGATTTTTCTACTCCGGCTGAGGTTCTCTCCTGTATTCATCAGCTGAACGGAGGAAAACCAAAACACATTTTTAAATAACATACATTTGACGAGTCGTCGTCTAGCAACAGCATCGCAGTCAGTTTCTCCTCTACCATCACACACTCATTGCCACCTGGCTACATTTTCCTGCATAAATGCCACCCTGTCAACTCACTCTGTCTCTGGTCCGGTCCAGCTGCTCCCGCTGCTCTCCCAGCTCCTCGATAATATCCGTGCCGATCTGATCCGTCTCCGCGGCGATGCGCTGGCTTCGCTCGATGCTCTGGCTGGCGTTGTTCAGGTACTCTGTTCCCTGGAGTAAAAGAGCTCTCTGGGACTGCAAGTGTGTCTGCAGAGGTAGACCGAAGTGGCATCGTCAAAACAGGGTGAATTAGAGTCAAGTGAGTGTTTTCGATTAGGTACGTAGCGTGGGAATTTTGATGCTCACACTTTGTTGATTTTGAGATGAGTAAATGCTCGGATGGCTTCCCTGGACTGTCTGGGACGAGGAGCTGAACCCTGGCGCCGAGGTTTTCATGTCCCTCTGCAGCTTGCCGAGGTCCCGGCGGTAGAGGCGCAGCTTTGCGCTCATCGCGTTTCTGTACGACGAAGGAGCACCACGCAACTCCTCTTCCATTCCTTGTAACTGGAGCAAAAAAAGAAAAAAAAAAAAAAAAAAAAAAAGATGAGCAATTCCACGGAACATGGGAAGATCCGACTCTCTAGGCCGCATGTGTCGAACTCAAAGCCCGGGGGCCGAATCTGGCACACCGTAGATTTTTATGTGGGCCCCCTAGACTCCAAATTACATGAATAATTCCCTCCAGTTTTTCACAAATCTACAAAATTCACACAAAAATCCACAAATCCCCAATTTTTTTTTTTTTATTTTACAGCAAATTTTCTTAAAAACTTTGAGTGATAAAGAGTCACATTTAACATCATACATGAGTGCAAACATTGTAAAAATTACAAACAATCACAATTCCTGAAGGAACAGCTTTTTATTGATATTTTAACAATTTAATTGGTTTTATTAATGTATTGTGGCACAACGGGCCTTTTAAGAACGCTCTGATTTTTTGATACGGCCCAAAATGAAAATGAGTTCGACACCCTCACTCTAGAGACGATTAAGTCATCCTACTCTGCGGCTACAAGGTTTCTAATTTAAAGGGGCTGGACACTTTCAGTGTCCAAAAGAAGTATTCACGCCCCACTTTTACAAATATTGTTGCTTTGCCAACACAAACATTGGATTTGACAGGCATCAATGAAACATATGAACACTAAATAGAGCATTTTTGTGAAATGGAAATAAAGTCTACTTGGGTTTTGACAACAAAACTGTTGAAAAAAACTGTGGAAGGCATTTGTATTCATCCCCTTTCGCTCTAAATACATTTCACTGCAACCGATTAACTTAGAGAGCAATGATGGCAGATCCAAAGAAGCTGATCAGAGTTAATGAGAAGATGGATTGAGTTAAATTAGGGCTGCACACCGTAAAATCTTTGTTGAATATTGACAGCAAAATGGTGATATATGTTGCTGACAGGGCTGCACAGTGGTGCAGTGGGTAGCGCTGTTGCCTTGCAGCAAGAAGGTCCTGGGTTCGATTCCCGGCCCGGGGTCTTTCTGCACGGAGTTTGCATGTTCTCCCTGTGCGTGCGTGGGTTCTCTCCGGGTTCTCCGGCTTCCTCCCACAGTCCAAAAACATGACTGTCAGGTTAATTGGCCTTCCCAAATTCTCCCTAGGTGTGAGTGTGTGTGCATGGTTGTTTGTCCTGTTTGTCTTTGTGTTGCCCTGCGACAGACTGGCGACCTGTCCAGGGTGAACCCCGCCTCTCGCCCGGAACGCAGCTGGAGATAGGCACCAGCAACTCCCGACCCCGTTAGGGAGAAGAGTGACGGAAAATGGATGGATGGATGGATGAATGTTGCTGACATAGAAGGAAGGCTCTACAAAGCATTATCCCAAATGGACAGAACAGAAATGCACTCCACACTTTCCAGATTTCTAATTTGGCATTCATTTCCTTCTACCTTACAATTATGCACCGCTTTGTGTTGGTCCATCAAATAAAATCCCAACAAGTACGTTGGAGTTGTTGGTTTATATTTGACAGATTGTGGGTGCAGAGTTGATCAAACCTGGAGAGACACGTTTCCAATTCAGTGCATTTAAAGGTAAACAGACAGTAACTCACCACTTCCTCAGCCTCCCCCTGTCTCTCATCAAATGTCCTCACCAGCCTCTTCCTCTCCTCTGCATTTGAGACAGCACAAACTCACCGCTCACAGCACAGAACCTGTTTTAAATGAATTACGCTGGTTGTGTGTTCACAGTGTTTACCTCCGTGGCTGGCCATAGCCCTCTCCGGAATGAGCTTCAGCTCGTCATACAGCGACCTGTACATCTCATGCAGCTTCTCAAACTCTTCCGACGACATTTCTACTTTAAACGCAGGTCCGCTGGGGCTTATTGCGAGACTACGGCTTTTCGAGCAAGACAGAAACAATTGCGAGCTCAAGAAAATCCGACAGTTTTGCTTCGGCTATAATCAGAACCCCGAGACTCTTCCGCATGACGACCCGCGTGACGCGCAGCGCCTTGAACTTCTCAACAAGAATATAAATGTTATGTGATTGTGTGTTAAATATGGTGAAATTCAAATTTTATATTAATGATAGCTTATTATATAAATTTAATAATAAATGCTGTTCAAGAGTAGCGTGAAAGAGCTGAGGCTTTTTTGTTTTAATCAGGCACCCGCGCGGGCAACCGTTGTGAAAATCTTTGGGAAGTGTAGTTTTCTAGAAAGTGTGGTTTTATCGCGGTATTTCCTCTTTTGTTTATACTAACGTCAATATGAGATTGATAGAATGTCGATATGAATTAAAAATGAAACCTTCAGACAGTGGCATTTTAAAGTTTAAACTTAAATAACGAATACCTGATTTTTTTTTTTATTACTGTGATTCAGAATTAGTTTGGAGAGTTAAATCATTGCCAATGCCTTTGTCAATGATTTGGACAATGAAAGGTGATGGGTAATGTTGTTATTAACTGACAATAAAATGCAATATTTTTTGTGGAGAAGAAAAACCTAGAGGTACCGCTTTTTTTTTGTGCCAATGGAAAGTCTTTGTTTTGACACAAAAAGTAGTCCATATAATTTAGAAAGAGAAACAAATGAAGTAAAACACAAATCTACATTTGTTTACCAATGTACAAGATGATTATCCGTAAAACATAATCAGTTATTATTATCAAGATAGATAACTAAATAACTTTGTATATATATATATGTATATATATATATATATATATGAAAATTGTTATGAAAATGTGATGGTCATGGTCATAATTTCCTTCACACACACATTTGTATCTTTGTTTTTTGTTTTTTTTTATCCCTGGCCTTAAAAACTACAATCCCATGATCCCGTTCGCACGGTGAGTCCGTTTTCCTCCCGTCTCGCTTTGCACCCCGTCCTGCTTTGACATCAGCTGTTCTGCCTACACACATCAGTTGCATCTTCTAGAAGGGGACAGCCAGGCTCAGAGATCCGCGGCGTGATGTTCGTCCTGTTAATTATCGCGGGCCTCGGAGTGGTGACGCTTCTGGTGATTTTATTCGCCCCACATATACGGTGAGCGCCTTTATTCTGCTGGGAATCCGCATTCCCCGGCCAGATGATGCTGTGGTGGACCAGATATCGCATCGCACTGATGTAATTAGTTCTACATTGTCCATTTGTCCCCGTTGGCCCGTTTCTCTTCTGCGTTTGAGTATACCTGTTTGTTTGTTTGTTTGTTTTCAAATTATTATTATTTTTATTTAAATGCACGATTTGTAAGTTTCCTGCACAATGAAGGAATGTGGGAGCTGGAAATCAATGAAACGGATTGATGGAGCGTTTGCACGGAGGTGATCCGGCGGTCTTCCGTCTGAGCTGCTGGGGCCTATCAGGAGGCTGCGCGTGGGAGGAGTTGCATCTGTATGCATCACTCCGACGCGCCATTGGTCGCGGGGCGGTTCCGCGCGGTGGCGTGGGTTCACGCCAGCTCGGAAAGCTCGACGTCGCGCGGTCCCAAGTTTTGCCATGAATAATTAACCCGTCCAGCTCAAGATTTTTTTTTTTTTTTTTTTTAATCCGTGGCACGAGCCGCTCTGTGTTTCCAAACAGAAGGTATGCGGCGGGAGCGGCGTGCCAATCCACGGCACGTCTGGACGGGAAGACGGCGCTCATCACCGGGGCCAACACAGGCATCGGGAAAGAGACCGCCCTGGACCTGGCAGTGCGAGGTGGGCTTACATTTGGGGTCCATTTCTTTTATCGAATTCTGAAGAGTAACAATATTTCTAAATGATCATATTGATCATAATAACTAGAATTGCATCTTGTACACCTGCTAAACAACACAGCATTTGTTAAAGCGACAGTATTGTGTGGAATGGAGTCAAAAACATACCTGGTTGCCTTGCAATGCAATGCATGTTTGAGGAATCCTCTAGCTCCAAAGCCCCCCCCCCACCCACCCCCTGAGATTCCACCACTCAGCTCCTTCAGACTAGCTAGCAGCAATTAGCAAACACCCAGTGGAACTGCACATCTGCTGAGCTCATTATATGAGCTACTTGTAGGTAAAATGCTGGTTTAAAAGCTCCTGGAGGCGGAGTTTCAGAAAGAGCAGGAGCTTCTTAAAGAGACAGAAACCTAATTTCAAGACGTTAAATTATAAAGTTAAGTTTTTTTTAAAATTATGTTTGACATAGATTTTCTATAACTGTAGAAAGTAACACAGCAACTTGATTGTTCTCTATAATGGCCCTACTTGTATGGAAACACATAATTCCACTCAGAGCGGAGTCCTTGCGGATCGGTTCTCTTACATTTCATTCTGATGCTTTCAAATAGTTTTTTTTCTGCCTCTCTGCTCTTGAACATCTCAGGCGCTCGGGTGATAATGGCGTGCCGAGACGTGGAAAAGGGCGAGGAGGCCGCCGCCAGCATACGAGCCGCGTACTCGGAAGCCAAAGTGGAAGTGCGGGAGCTGGATTTGGCAGACACCTGCTCCATACGAGCGTTCGCTCAGAAGTTCCTGAGAGGTGAGCGACGCAGAAGCGTTCGGCCTCAGCTGCTCGCAGGCGCCTGGAGTTCGTCGTCGTCTAACGCGACGTTTTGTTTTTGTTCAGAGGTCAACCACCTTCATATACTCATCAACAATGCCGGAGTGATGATGTGTCCCTACACGAAAACAATCGACGGCTTCGAGATGCACATCGGAGTCAACCATTTAGGTGGGTCCAAAACGGAGACGAAGCCGTCTCGTGCGATTTCGCATCAAAGTAAAGTTGAAGAAATCTGGATCGATTTATTGGCCCACCTCCAGATTCGGTTGCAGACGAACTTCCAAAATGTCTTATTGAGAAATCAGGACTGGCCAAAATGTGTATCGTCAAGCCAAATGTCACCGTTTTCAAAACCGACTTTTGAAATTGGCTAAAACAAAAACTCTGATGGATGCATTTGTAGTCATTTGTCTTCCTATTAAAGGAGAATTGATTGTGCAAAAAAAAAACAAAAAAAAAAAATGATATAGCTTAGTTAGCTTGAATAAGTTGTGATTTATTTACCTATTTACTTTGGTAAATTCATTTTTATTGCCAGAAAACATTCAGAGGTTCTGAAATTTTAGTCAGTGAAGATTTTATTCTGGCATTTTTATTTACTTTGTCTTAATCCACACACATCTTGCGTTTCGACGCTTTTCCATTTGATCCACGGACCGGCGTCACGAGTTCATAACAACGACCCAAAGCACTTCACCAATGGCGTTGGCTTGGGTCTTGTGCATTTCCCTCAGGTCACTTCCTGTTGACGTACCTCCTGATCGGCCTGCTGAGGCGCAGCGCGCCGGCCCGCATCGTGGTGGTCTCGTCGCTGGCGCACAACTTCGGCTGGATCCGTTTCCACGACCTTCACAGCCAGGGCAGCTACAACAGCGGGCTAGCATACTGCCAGAGCAAACTGGCAAATGTGCTGTTTGCCAGGGAGCTGGCCCGCAGGCTGAAAGGTACACAGACGGTCAAACAACACATGGGAGAACGGACAGATGACCTCTACACTCAAAAAAAACAACAACAACAACAAAAAGTTAGAATGGGGTCGCTTAAAAAAAAAAAAGAAAGAAAAAGTGACTTAAATAAATGAAATAATGCTTCGCGTAGGTTTTGGTAAATGGATACAGATGACTTTTTTTTTTTTTTTTTCCAAAAAAAATGTCAGATGAATGCCACAGGCAAAAACAAACTGCTGAAGAAACTTTTGGGTTTTGCTACGTCTGATCTGCGTTTAACGGAGGCAACGCGGTTCAAATTCCTCCCACTGTAATTCACCAAAAGTCCCAGTTTGTGAAATAAAACTTCATTTTTCTTCATTTCGATTTAGATTGTGTTCATTTGATCTGGACGGTTTGGCGGGAGGAGCAGTCGATCGAGTTCAACTTGAGCTGAATGTCATCGACTTTTGGCGGGAAAAAGCACTTTTGACCCAAAACTTCAACTTAAACTGTAATTCTTATTTATATGTAAAAAAAAAAAAAAAAAAAAAAGAAAAACATATTAAAAAACTGAAAAAGAAAAAATTGCACAAATGGCACTTTTGATTAAAGGTAAGGGGGAAAAAGTGAGCTTTCAAAGACAACAAGGCTTCTTGGTTTAATTTCTGTGGAGGAAAAATTTAACACATTTTCAAAAAGAGTAACAAATAATTGCAGTGCGGAACCCGGATGTCTTTCAGTTCCAGGTTTTGAGTTGGAATAGACGATCTGCCGCCGTTTTGAAACCGCGTTTCGCCTCCCCAGGCACCAACGTGACGGTGAACTCGGTCCACCCGGGCACGGTGAACTCCGACCTGACCCGACACTCGACCCTCATGATGATTCTGTTCACCGTCTTCTCCGTGTTCCTGAAGACGCCGCTGGAAGGAGCGCAGACCAGCGTGTACTGCGCCGTGGCCGAGGAGCTCCACTCGGTGTCCGGGAAACACTTCAGGTAGGAGGCGGAAAGAATCTACTTATATGTGTCAAAAAAAAAAAAACAAAAACAAAAAAAACAACCCTGTCTGTTAATGGGATGGTTCTCCTTTCTGAATTAGTCAATCGGAGAGAAGAAAATGTGAAACAGCAAAGCTTGTTTACAGAAAAAATTTTAAATGTAATGATTAAAAAAAAAAAAAAGAAGAAGTGATGAAGCTTCCCGATTTTGTCACAATCTTGAATAGATCCAAATTGGTCTGTTTTGTGTGTCCGGATGAATAAATGAGTTCCAAGTCGCCTCATGGCATTCTGACTCGGAAACCCAAAGTCAATATCTGACCCAAAATCTAAACTAATTTTGATCTTTAATTTAATACTTAAAAAAAAAATCTAAATGAAGGATTAGCATAGTTTTAACTACTTCTTGACCTTTTATCGATATTTGTGTAGTTTCCTGGTATTTATCGTTACATTTTGTGTCGTCGTGTCGTTTTAACCTTGGTGGTTTTTGGCTGCAGTCTGAACGTCGTCCAGGGACAACAGAGGAAAAGTAGCATATTGGCTCATTCTGGGACATTTACCAAAATATTAATCAATGTGCCGAATAAAATTAAATTAAATTAAATAGAAGGGTGGGATTTCAAAAACAAAAACCAAAAGCAATGCAGGTTAGCAGCACTCTGCTCAGATCAATTAGGGTTTGGATGGTCCGTTTCTGTGAAGTCAGGATGAATACCGACGGGAGCGGCTGGCGGTGACTCACGCTGTTATTAGCTCTTACATAATAACGTTTGTTTTGTTTTTTTCGCTCCGGTTTCAGCGACTGCGCCCCCGCCTTCGTTGCTCCTCAGGGGAGAAGTGAGGAGACAGCCAGCAAACTGTGGGACGTCAGCTGCGAGCTTCTGGGCATCGACTGGGACTGAGTCCTCCTCTTCTCAACGCTCACATTTCTCAGGCTTCCTCGGAATCCCTCACAGTTCTGTTCTCGGTTTTCTTTCTTTGTTTTTCCGTGTTCCGTACTCGAAAGCTTTCCTTTTCGGTACGTCCTACAGGAAGTAAAACAATGTGAAGGTTTTGTTTTTTTTTTTCTTTGTGAAATAAGATGCAGTAACTTTGGGTGTTTCGGTGCTCTGCTGCAGCTCGTTAGACCAGAACCAGTCTACTGTATCGACGGTTCATATCTTAGGACTCTATTTTCATAACACAATGTGAATACAGCAAATGGCAAAAAAAAAAACAAAAAAAAAAATTGATAACAAACTTGGATCTTTTTGTAATGCTGCTGGTGTACGATTAGCTGTCAATGCAGGGTAAAAAGACCAGCATCTTTTTCATTCCCACAAGATTTCAGGCTCATTTCTTAGGAATTTGCAGTTAAATAGTTCAACTCTTGTGCCAACTTTCTAAAAAAGAAAAAAAGAAAAAAAAAAAGTCAAAAGCAGGGATTATATTCTACCATTTATTAGCGTGAGTGTGAGCCATAAATGTGTTGTTTTCTTTATTTTAAAAGGCAAGAACGTGACTTTTCCCTTTTTCGAGTGTCCCGATTGGCACATTTCCGCAGATTTGACCATCTCCCAACTTAACGTTTTTTTTGTTCACGTCTGTCGTTGCCGAGAGTTTTCATTCTCTGTTTTATACAAGTCAAAACACGCCTTTTACGAAACTGACATTCATGGTAAAGAGTTGAATGTTTACATTTTATGTAAATAAACAGAAACATGACAAGGTGGCGCTTGTGCAGCTCTTGGGAGTTTCAACCCGTCTCGACATTTCAGGCATTCCGTAGGAAACAGCTGGTTGCTAGGTGACCCAGGGCTGTTGAGCTCTGCCAGCGGAAAAATTCAAGATGGAACGCTAATAACAGGATTGCCTTTCATTCATTCAGGACTACATTTACCACAATGACAAAACTCGAATCAACACAGAGGAAACCAAATCCTGCCACAAACACCAGAAATAAACACCTCAACAAAAATCTGTGTATCAATAATTATTTTATTTCACAATTGACAAACAGAGCACAAAATCATTAGTCCCTGCATTTTTTTTTTTTTAAAGCAATTACTGAATTACATACTTCATGATATTTTTCTCTTTTCCCCTAATTATTGGTGTCAGTATAAAGTGCGGCAGTGATGGGACACAATAGTCGTCGTTCAGTAGAGACGGAGGGCATCTTCGTCCAAAATGGTTTCATTTGTTCCTCAGTAATTACTCCGGGAAGTTTATGTCCACGTTTCAGGTTGGTGCAGAGACACACAAGGCAAAGAGGCAACGCAACATCTCCACCGCCCGGCGGTGCTTCTCACAACGTGTGACTGATTTAATGTAACTCTAAAAGTGACGAGTGGAACCTGTAGGTTCAGGAGAACGAAAACAATTCAGGTTTTGTGACGTGTGTGTGCGCGTCTGTCTCTTAATGTTACAAATCGTCTGATGCACAGACACTGTGTCACCACAAGGACAGACGAAAAAAAGTGACTAAGCAACAGTGTTTCTGATCTCATAAACGAAGTGGATCCCTTCCTGCATCCCACCTGAAACTTAAACAGTTAAAATGTTCTTAAATGCCCTGAAAGATAATTGTCTTTGTACAGCTGCTTTAAAAGGGTAGTTTGGGATATTTGAAGAGGGGTGTTGCTGAAAAAAAAAAAAACGTAGAACCTCTTAATATCTTTCCTCCAGCAGATAACTTCTCATCCACATTAGAGAGTACAAGAGGCTAAAGCTAATGGCTAACCCAAGGTGAACTAACCCACCATATTTTAGATTCTTCAAATGGTTCCATCACGCGCCTTCACGGGAAAATGTGGATAGGCTTGCAATTTACGTGTCAAACAACTACTGCGCTGCTACTCTGATGCTCAGTCATGCTAGCAGCTGCTAGCTTCAAAACACCCAACTGTAAAATGGCGGGGGGTAAATGTACACCGTCTCTCCAGAAGACGGAGACATTTAATATCTGCTGATGTTTGAACTGTTTCCCAGAAATAACATTTTCAGGTTTGAGGTGTTAGCTTAACAATTCTAGCTAAAAATTAGCTTAAGCATTAGTTTTAGCTTAAGCTAAAATACAGTTAGCCTAAGCTAACACTATTTCAGAAACCTCTACCCTTTCTCCGGTAATCGTTTTTAGAATCAATGGAGGCTGGAGACGACGCGTCAATAATGAGTTTCCTGAGTGAATAAAACAGAGTGGAAATGTAAAACGATTCCAAGAACTGCATTAAGGCTAGCATTTGTTTTTTAATTTCCATTTTACACTTGAATCGATTAGTGCGACTGGAAAAACACGTTCTGCTTTCATTGCGTGTTTCACACGGGAAAATCGTGAACTGTGCTCTGCTTCCTGCCTCCGCGTGCTATGAAAATAAGATCCGAATACCAACCTGTCAATGGATTAAAGGTTCCTAAAACAATGTTTGGGCAAACAAGTTAGAGTGACTTTTTTTGACACTGGAATTTAAGCTAACAAGTTAGCCGTTAGCTGCAACCTCCATGTCCAACTAATCTGGATAACGAGAATATCTGTTAGGTGTGTAACATTTTGACAAAGAACGTTGAAAGTGGACAAACAAAAACACACAGACATTAATATTGTTAATAGAAAAAAATAATGGTAACATTTATCAGGGGATCTCCAGTAAGTTTCGGATGTTTTTTCCCTTTAGGCTGAGGTAGGAGACAAACGCGCGCCAACGCAGAGCAGCAGCGTTCGTTTCAGTCAAGTACCGTCCTTTTAAAATACCGTACCGATGAAAAGCGACATCGTCTTTCGAGAATCGGCACGGTGGTGATTCACAGCGACTCGCGTGACAAAAGGTTTTCCCGACAGGCTCTACCGTCGACACAGGCCTCGCGCCAGTGTTTGCTAGCGCCAACTTAGCAGCACGCGTTTTTTGAGCAGTAAAAATTGATTCTCAAAGAGTTTCACATCCGAGAAGCCGATGCTACGATTTTTGTGTAAAATCTTCTGAAATCAAAGAAAGAAAAACAAAAATCACTTGTCAGTTATACGAGTTTTAGAAAGAATTACTGCAAAATGCCAACATGATGCACAGACGTGTCCTCTTTGGTTGTAGGGGAACGCCACAACTATTTCAAATGAATACGTGTTCACTTGAAATCTAAAATGATGTTCTGTGGCTTTTTCTCGTCAGCAGACTCAGCCTGGGGGTTTTGAACTAAGTCCTATAAGTTTGCGTAACGCACGTAATGAGCAGGGTAGGATCGCTGCGATCACCCCACAGGAAGAAGGTAGACTCCTTACAGCTGTGGTGGGTAGAAACAACATGTCAGTGGGGAGATTCAAGCCAGCAGACACTGAGGCCCAGGTCGCTGTGTTTTGAACACGTAGTGTGCGAGTCGCGTCTGAAGGCACGGACGTTTGTGCGACTCCTGTTGCATCATGAGTTTCCCCTTCTTCACCGTGCGGTGGGCCGGCTCTGACGCGGTGGGGGGGATTTGCTGTGCTCCGAGAGCCACTGGCGGCAGATGTTCTGCATCACTGAGTCCTGCGCTCCTTCAGCCGCTTGCAGGACTTCCTGGACCAACGGGCCCGCCCGGCCCGGGTCCAGCTTCACGGCCAGCAGGTACGCCGGCCTCAGCTTACTGCACACCAGGTAGGCTTTGATCTGGGACAGAAAGTTTCAGACGCATGCAATTAAAATTGAACAGATTTTTCTTTTCTTTTGTCCTTTATTGAAGTTCACGAAAAACTGCTTTGTGGAATCGAAGCAGAACAAACACGGGTCTACCTTGGTTTCTATGCTCTTTATCTCCATGATGAGGATTTCCAGCTCCTTGGCCTGAACCAAAACAAAGGTGAGAATCAGACGGACAGCGTGTCACGGTTTGTCCTGCAGCTTAACGTCTACCGATTTCTGCCTCTTACATCAGCCGGCCCCTTATCGGCCACAGACACGCAGCTGAGGATGAGGGCGTCGCAGTCGCTCCTGGTGGCGGTGCCCGACTCGCCCACGCATTTAAGGAGCTGCTTCATGGCGCCGTACTGCCTCTGCCGGACGAGCCGGTGCCCCGCCTTGACGTACACGGCCTGCGCCTCCAGCTGGAAGTCCTGCGAGGGCAGAAGGGGAGAGAAAGGCGACGAAGTCGAGTAAAAACTTTAAATACTCTCTTGTGATCGGAGCTCCACGGCGTAGCGCCTGGACTTTGCTTTTTTAAATAAACGTACCTGGATGACTCTGTACGCGATGCCGAACCCTTCCTCTACGTTTTTTCCTCCAAGCATCACCTGTGATACAAGTGGGAAAAAAAAAAAAAAAAACATGATTCCAGAGTTCATTTGTTCACAAAAGCTCAATTTAAAAACTGATGTCACTGGCAGCCTCTCGAGAAAAATGCTGCCAATATAAAAGACATCTTCAACGAAGACATGAATTGGAATAAATAGTTTTTTATTTTTGATTTTTTTAGCTGTGCCTCCCGAAACGTTTTCCTGGCCTGGACACACACTGTCAGGAGAATGACGCCGTCAAAGCCACAACGGAACAAATGTTCAATTAAAATGGCCTAGTCAAAGTCTAGACCTCGATCAAGTTGAGTAGCAAGACTTGAAAGTTGTTTTCCAGGCAACTCTTGAGCTACTTTGTCTCACGGCCTTTAAAGCTGCTAGAGAAACACAGCTTTAAACACAAACACCAGGGGGCGCTAGAGCACCTGCCCTTTTTTCCCTTTGCACAAAAAACTGCCCCTCTGAAATCCTTTTTTTTTTTTGTGGCTATAATCACATCAAAATGTGTCTCTTCATTCCTAAGTGGATTATGAGGCTCAGAAGGCGAGTCAGAAACATCCAGCTTCACCTTGCAGGCGACCTCCATCTTAACAGGGTTCCCACCGAACAGCGTCGGCGGTGGAGCGGATCCAGTCGGCCCGGAGGGAGGTCTCCCGGAGGACGCCGCCGCCTCGCAGCGATGCAGGAAGCGAGTCACCTCCAGCTGCAGTTCGATTGTGTTCATGTGCCTGCAGAAAGTTCAGTCGTCTCTGCGTCAAACGTTCAAAAACCTTGAAGGCAAAATGACAGAGGCCGCAAAACCCCTGTTTAAAATGCAACGGTAAAACCGACGAGGTTCATCAAATCACCTGGACACGTCGCTGGATGACATCGTCTTCCTGAAGGAGCTGACAGACGGCTTCCTCCTGCCGGCGCCTCGGCCTTGCTGCTCCTGCAGGTACGTCTTCAGGTGTTCTTTGGCTCTGGCCAACCAGCGCTGGAGAACGCCAACACAAGAGTGAGCCACAGGCTTAACTTTCAAAAAAAAATATATAAAAATTTATAATAAAATAGTCCACTTGAAACCAAGTAAGACAGAAATACCTGCTGCTCCCCCAGCTGCAGGTACGAGGTCGCTCCATGTGTGAAGAATCGTATGCAGGTCATCGCGGCGCGAACGTGATCCTGCGCAGAAAACAGAAAATAATACATTTAAATTCAGATTTGACAGTAAAAACATATTTTTGTCCCCTCTGAGTGGTGCGACAGAGTATTAGGGACCGGCTACGAGAATGAAATCCTCAAAATCCAAAAATGTAATTATTAAAATCGGATTATGGTTTAACCTGCATTATAAAAACTAAACCTTTAAAGTGTTTGGACCCCAAAACACGCAAACATTAAAGCAGATCCTACCATCATGAACTGCTGCAGCTGGTACAGACAGTGATAGTACTGCTTCCGCTGCAGGAACTGGCACGAAGCGATCAGGTAGCGGCTCCACGAGTCCAAGCTGGGCTCTAGTTTTCCCATGATGCCGTGCAGCTTGCCGAGATGCCCTCGCTCCAGACACGGCTGCAACACGCCCTCCAGAAACACTTCCTCAGGACACTCCTGAGCCGCCGGACGGGGTGCGAACACACACACACACACACACAAACGTCTGATTCTACAGCACGAGGGATCGACCCGAAGACAATCCGTAACCATGGAGCCTCACCTTGGTGAGAAGATAGGTCAAGGCTTCCTCGTCGCAGTTGCGGCGCATGTAGAAGTTGACGACGGCCAGGTGGGGGCCGTACGTCTTCAGGTAATAGAGACACTCCTGGTGGAGGTAGCTGCTCTGAGTCGAGGCGTCTTGTCGCTCTGCTGGGCTGACCTCGTTCAGAGCGTCCTCCAGCTCCCGGAGGGACGCCAAGATGTCTTCGCCGTACGACTGACGAAGGAGGCAGGAGACGGCAGTTTAACAAACAGACAAACCAAATCGCAGCTTGAATGTGTCAGAGAACATGACTACGCCTGTCACTACAAGCAACGGATCGATTCATCGAAAACGAGTGCGATCACTTGTGTTGGGACAGCAGCGGGTCAAGAGACGCTCCTTTTTAAAAATGGTTGAAAAGCCGCCATTTTTAGAAACGCTGCAAACATCTGACACCCGGCACAAAGCAGTTAGTTTGCCTGCCCTGTCTGAGCTGAATGGTTATTAAGTTGACATATTGCCTACATGTCATAGAATGTGAGAAACCCTGATTTCTAAAACGTGTGAAACTCAATAATGATGTTTTGACAGAAAGACAGGAGTGGGACCATTATATATACTGTACATATATAAACAAAAAAAAGTTTCTCACCGGGACGCAAGCGGCGGTCTCGAGGTGATGGACAATCTCCTGCAGCAACGGTGGGCCCAGATTGAGCTGGTTCCGGTCCACCGGAGGCTTCAGGCAGCGGGAAAACTTCTCCCTGGCTCCGGAAAGGTTCCCGGCCTTCAGAGACCCCACGGCCCACGCCTGCCACACGCCGCCGGGCTCCAGGCCGCTCTTCGTCGACACCTAGCAACACCGGCAGACGTCGTCGTCGTCACCACCGATCCGTTAAAGGGCGAAAAAAATTGAAGTCGAGTCAAAGAACGGCAGGAAGCCCCACCTCCACCGCCAGCTGGTAGTGCTCGGCCTCCAGCAGCTGATTGCGCAGGCGCGTGACGGCCGTCGTCTCCAGGATGTCGTCCAGAGAGGGAATGTATTTGTAATTGGCCAGCACCAGGATCTTCAGCACGTCGACTTTGCTGATGTAGCTGCAAACGGGGAGAATGACGAAGAAGCAAAGCTTTGACGCCGACATTCAGAGAGGATTTAACACGTTGCTGTCATTCCTTTGGATGGAATGATGACGCGGCTTCAGTGAAGAAAAACAAAGACATTTATGAGGCAAATAAGTTTGAATTTATTGCGAAAAAGCCGATTAAAAACTGAAACCATAAATTAAATGGACTACGACGTCTCTATGAAACTGTCCTTGAACAAAAATTAAGATGATCGGAATGGAAATTATTGAGCTCGTTTGAAGTAATTATGCAATTAATTGATTAATTAACCTAATTCAAGATTCAGTTCAATTCAAAAAGGGTTTATAGATCCCAAACAGAAATCAAATATAGTTTGAACTTATATTATCCAAGGTTCCTTAAAGAATTGTTGTTTATGGTGATGGCTGTGAGAAAGAAGGATCTCCTGTAGCAGTCTGTGTCACAGCAGTTCTACAGAGCGTCTTTAAGGACTCAGTGAGGTAGAGGGAAAGGGGTGAAGTCATGTGGTGAAATATCAAATAAATACTTTACGTCACGCATCCTGTGACTCAAAGTGTTGCAGTCTGGTTGCAGCAAAGAGCTACATTTTTGTAAACCTTCCAGGATTGGTTCACTTTCGAGGGACTTCAAAACTCAAAAGTATTTTCCTTTTCAGGTGCATAAAGCTATAAAGCTATTCGACACTCAGCTTCCCGCTAAGTCCTACCTGTCGCATAAAGCCAGGTCGTGGCTCTGACCCACTTTCACGAACATCAGCTTGGCGCTGAACAGCAGCTGCCGCATGACGTCTGTGAGGAGGCAGGCGTCCACCTCCGGGTTGGTGAGTTTCCGGGACAGGGAGCGGCAGTGGTTGATGAGCTGGTGACCGCAGGCGGCTTGGTCGCTATGCAGAGACAAGATGGCCACGCAGAGGTGCGCGCTGGGAGCCTGGTGGCGTTACAGAAACAGATGGCTACGTTTAAGCTAGCGACACTCAAGCAGATCACAATCACGGCTCTAAAGATGGGAAGCGTTTCATTTCGCGTCGCTTTGTTTTGACATTTTTTTATTTATGCCTAAATAAAAAAAAATGAGTCGAACCAAACAATGTAAAGTTGGACCTGCTCGTAGTAGAACTCGCTCCGCCGCAGCTGGTTCTCAGCAAGGCTTGTGCTCAGACGGATCTGTCGGTGGACCACTTCAGGCAGATGCAGCATCCCGTCCAGAGGCTCCTGGGAGACGACCGGGGTTCCAATGACTGCTCCGAGACAAGACAGAGGAGCGGGAGGCCACTCAGCAAACAGAGAGTTACTGAAACAACGGTACGGGACGTTAACATACCTTCGGCAGACTCAGACTCCTCTTCAGATCTGCAAAAACAAAATAAAAGGAGGCGAGTTTGAGGAACGGTTGAGTTTAACTTGATCAAACAGGTTCCTCACAGAGGAAGTTACATTTTAAATGCTTGGACTATACGAAGCACTATGTACAAAGACTTACAAATAAATGAAGGCTGGGAGTTTAAAGGGTAATTTTGTATTAATTTCTAAGTCCTGAGCTGGAACCTATGTTTTTGACAAACCTGCGCACAAGCGACATCCAGAAGCAACAGCGGCAGAGAACGAAGCTGCTTGTCTTGGCTCACCTGGGATTCATTTGTGCTTCAAACAACTATTTGATTGGATGCAGGAAAAGACTGTTAAAGTTGTGCTAAAAGGAGTTAGCCCATCAGTGAAACTACTCTCTCCTAAAATAGCATCTCAACGCTAAACATGTAGCAGTAGCGCAGACGTCCTTGATGCTAGTATCAGCATCCACACTTTGCATTTCTAAAGGACTTTTTTTTCAAAGACGTTCCACAAGTGGTGATGTTTTCATAACACTTTGCTCCAATCAGATGGTTGAATAACCTAAATAATAGATTGAAAGCAATAAATATCTTCCTTTTTGAGATTGAATGTTCATTTATTCAATAATTTAGCAGCAAAATTGATTTTTGAAAGGAAAATGTTGCTTTCTTTTTGTCAGCACATGTTTTTTTTGATGAAAATGCTATTATTTAAAACAAATAGAACACACAAAAAAAGTGTACACCTTAAAAAGGAACTCACTCTGGGTGGAAGTGAAGGTAACACTGGTCGCAGACTCTGACTTCCTCTCCTGGTTGCCTGTCGAGCAGCATTTTCCGCTCCGAACACGCGCTGCATACCAGGCGGCCACATCTCCGGCAGTGATGCCGTCTGTTGAACTGAAGACCAGCGCTAATTTGAAAATATTTCCGATATTTTCAAATTTATGACGGTAACTTGCGATCAAGTAAGGCTGAAGCAACAGCGTAGTAAAACTAAAAAAAATACTGCCACCTGCAGGTGGGAGTTAGCAGCCACTTAAAGCCGATGGGGCCACATGAAAAGCTATGATGGGCCGGATTTGGCCCAAGGGCCTCAAGTTTGAGACCTGTATTTTAGTGACTTCTAGTACCAGAGCAAACACATAAAATACCAAAAAAAAAAAAATATATATATATATATATATATATATGTATATATATATATATTATGTGTGTGTGTGTGTATATATATATAAAATAAAAAATGAGCAAAATGTAAATAATGGATAAATGGAATATTGTGCAAACTGTTTTATTAGAAACTCAAACAGCTTTTCTATTTGTGGTTCGCTTGCTATAAATTCACTGCATGAATAACTTGAATTCATTCGATCCCATTGAGAACTTCCAGTTTCACAATCAGAACCACAACTGGACCTCTTGCTGCCACTCACCATGGTGAACCTCTCCCGCTGGCAGACCATGCACAGGTCGTGGTGGGTGTCGGGGACCCAGTCCTTCCGCGCCGGCAGCTGATCTGGGGGCCGGAACTTCGCGGGCGAGCGCCGGCGCCGCTCCGATGAGCCCCGATCCTTCTCCCTGTCCGAACCGTTTGCAGACAACGTGTGTGTCGGGGTGCTGCCTGTCGTCGGACGCAGGGGAAGCAAACGTGAAAACATGTCAAGTAGAAAGAAACCGGATCATGAAGGCAGGGTGTTCGTCTCACTCGAGGAAGAAGCCGGAGATTCGATTTGGCTGAACGACTGGGTGCTGAGCTCGTGCGCGGGACACTGCAGCAGCGTGTCCTGAAGGCTGATGACAGAGTCTGAAAAACAAGGAGACGCATATTTTGTTGCAACAAGCTCCATGGGGCTTTCTGAAGTATGACATACCCAAATCTAATTTAGTTTTCCTCCAGCAATTACAAACTCTATTTAAATAATCTTGTTAAAAATAAAGTTAACTCCACTGGGAAATTCCATCAGAAGTGTAAGTGTCACAGCAGCTGCTATGGCTTTAGAGAGAATGAAGATGGAACATAAAATAGTTTGTTTTTTCTTTTTCCTTCCTTGCCAGAACTCTTTTTCATTATCCAGCCTGGAAACTTTTAAGAGATATCGGAAATGACATTACAAACTTTTGGAAACCATCCAGCCGCCTTTTTAAATGTGTGAAATCGAAGCAACTGAGGTAAAATAAAGCGGATTTACAGAGAATTTAGAAAAAAAAACAAAAAAACATGGTGTTTGCTTTTGGCACAGCTTGACACCATCTTGTACCAGATGGTACAAGATTACCAAATTTTAACTTATTTTTGCATGTCAAAAATTGCTTTTTTTATTTATTACATTTATATTTTTTATCCAATTATAATAAAACAAGAAATTGGCTACAGTTGACTCCAAATGGAAGTGTTTTTTTGGGGGGGGGGAAATCCAGTGTGATGAAGGAAAAATTACTTAAAGTTAATTAAATACTTAAATTAATTAATTTAGGAATATTTTACAGAAAAAAAAAAAAAAAAAATCAAAACCTTCAAAATATATGCTCAGATTTCTTGGGCACTACCAGAACTCCATACAATGTCATTTTGATGGTTTCTGGTCAATATTATCCCGCAAAAATAAAAACCCCATCCATAATCAGGCATGAAATAAGAAGGTTAAAGTTAATTAAGAGCCCTAAAAACTGTGATTTAGATCTCAGTTCGAAACCGGACCACCGACCTGAACGCGACCTCTCTTTGGGGGCGCAAGAGAAGTCCAGGGCCTTGGAGGCGTAGTCCGCCAGGAGCTTATCGATGTCCTCTGCGCTGAAGCCGGCCTCGTTGCCAACCAGCAGGCCGTGCAGCGTTTGCACCGCCACCTCCACCCACTCCACCTTCAGGTTCATCAGCAGCTGCTCGAGCATAAGCATGGGCTCTGAAAGCAGAGGGAAATAGTCCTGCCTGGCGGCCGCGGGGAGGGTCAGCAAAACCTGGAAGTAGAAACATATTTATGGATGCTAAACGTGATGGGAAAGTTGACAAGAACTGGGCATCTGCAGATTTCAGGAAATCACATTTACTACTATTATGAAATATAAGACAAAATAAAAAAAAACAATAGATTGAGATGATGCCTGTATTACAAGGATAGTAAAAACTGCAGCATTTCTGGGCTCTGCTTGTGGCCCTTGCTTAGAGCTCACGTACTTTTATGCTAGGCTTAACGTGCCTAGCTTAAATGTTTCACTGTTTTTTGCACCCAGCATCATATTGAGACATGGAGAAGTGAGCCAGAGGCAAAAAAGAACATCGTCTTGTCAACTGGCCATAAATTTTCCCTTATTCCTGTAGATGCAAAAAAAGTTAGCTTGTTGGCTAGCAGAAAAGCTAGCTTGTTGGCTAGCAGAAAAGCTAGCTTGTTGACTAGCAGAAAAGCTAGGTTGTTGGCTAGCAGAAAAGCTAGCTTGTTGACTAGCAGAAAAGCTAGCTTGTTGGCTAGCAGAAAAGCTAGCTTGTTGACTCGCAGAAAAGCTAGCTTGTTGGCTAGCAGAAAAGCTAGCCTGTTGACTCGCAGAAAAGCTAGCTTGTTGACTCGCAGAAAAGCCAGCTAGCTAGCCAACGAATGAGAAAGATTCACAGCAGAGTTGGGCAGGAACTACTTAGATTTACTGTTTGAGTAACTTTTTAGAAAATATGTACTTTTAGGAGTATTTTTACGACGCTTTACTTCTTCCTTTTACTTGAGTAACTTTACTGACTGAAGGACAAACTTGTTCAGAGACACACCAGCATTTTTTCTTCAAGTTTCATATTGAAAGAAATTCATTTATGTTTCATATTCTTTCGCATGATTTTGTTATTATGTTATTTATATTAATAATTTAGATTTTTAAAATGCCAGCATTTTATTTTGTTTTGCGTGTTTTTGTCATTTTTAAATGATTGACGTTTTGACCAGTCACAAGGCTTTCGGAACAGACAAGTTTCATAATATGTTTTCGTGGCAATGAGTTGTTCATTCATGGAAGACGGGATGGAAGGAGAAGACTTTTCCTGACGAACGAAGGAAAACCACACAACAGAATACTGAGAACATTCTGAGAACTCCAGAAAGTTCTCAGCAGAGGCACAAGCTGTACATTCTGTGTTTTCAGGAAACAGACCTGGACATGCAGGCCCAGACAGATGCCTGGGATCCTGCCAACGACCTGTGAAATGAACTCTCCAAACAAAACCGGAGCATTTATTTATTTATTTATTTATTTATTTGGAATTTACACTTTGCTTTTTGAGGTTGATCAGAGTTTTCTTGGAACATTCCTCTTATTTATGACTTTCTGTTTCTCTGGAGTATAAATATGATGCAACACGGGCACGGATTTCATCTTTCAACACACACACTTATCAGAATGAGGAAAAAAAATCCCTGGCGACGCTTGGAGATCATTTATATGCCAATTTATTGTTTTTACAAGAAACAATAACTTTGAGTTTGTCACACTCTACAAGTGTGTCACCAATGATCCGGTTAAAAATGACTATTGAACTTATCGACTGAAACATTTTCAGTTTTAAATTTTAATATTAACATGTTCTAAACAGCCTTTCCAGAGTCTTAGAAAAACACATTTGAATGAACCTTCAAACTGTCTTCATAGTTGGGCATTTATAAAGCCACTAGCTACCATCATTTAACACCTGGAGTTGGCGAAGGCCCTGGAACCGACTAACCTTTGATCCCAGATGAAGAGCGTGGATGTGGCACCGACGGGCCGGAGACACCTGCCTCTGGAAGTGGACGGTGAGGTAATCAGCCAGGAAGTGACACGCCGCCAGTCCAGGACGGCGATCCAGGGCATGTTCGCAAACGTCAAGGGCAACGGCAACGTCCGAGATGCTTTCAAGCAGCTGCAGTCGCAAGTGGGGAAACATTTCAAGAGGAGAAAAGGGAGTGTATACAATTGTGGTCATGAATGTTGAAGGTTGTTTAATCTGTCGATTAGGGGTGGAGATATGTTTATGGTCTTTAAATCTTACAAACAAGAATCTGTCTCCTTTAAAAAGACGGTTTCTCCTTTCTGAACAAAGCAGAGCAGATTCTCCAAAGATGATTTCTCCAATAAAAAATACTTTTCAGTTTCTCACCAATTATGTTTGTCGTCTAAAGCTCTTTTTCTTTTTTTTGCTGCTAACGTTCAATAAGGTGATTAATCCAGACCTCAAAAGCCTCATCTGTCAGTTCCTCCTCAAGCAGATGAAGCAAATGCTCCGTCTGCAGCTGCAGCTTCAGCTGGTCAGAGACCGGATAAAGCTCCGTCCACTGCTTGCAAAGAGAAAATTCCTGCAATACAGAGACAAAAACACACCAATATCAAGATTTTTGAAAACTTTTTACACATGTATTTTTATTCTCTAGGCTACATTTTTCACCTAAACTCTTACAGACAGAGCATTGATGTGCTAACTACACTGATGCGGATTGAATGCACCCACTTTTGCCTCCAGGATCACCAACAGCGTCGACTCCGGGTTTGCTTTGGATTCCGTCCTCAGCTCCTGCCAAGTTTTCCCGGGCAAGGAGGGATGCAAATTCATCATCTGTGGTGGGATGAGACGGAGTAAATGGCTCTGAAATCGCTTGAAAAATAAACGCTGTTAATTGTGACACGCACAGACTGCAAAATGTTCCGTATTAAAAGCAAATGGTGACTGGAAAGGCTGAGCAGAAGGAAAAAAAAAAAAAAAAAAAAACGGGCTGTAGAGTCGGATGTTTGAGGCTCAGGGTTACCCAGTGGTAGATGCTGAGTTCCTTCTTCTTGAGCTCCAGGTCGGAGTTGAGCGAGGTTTGTGTGTCGGGGTCATTGAGGCAGAAGTCGATCAGCTCCAGACAGGCGGACAGGGGCCAGCGCTCCAGGCCCTGGAGGGCAACACGGGCTCGCAGGTTGGCGTCCTGAACCCGGAACAGATGATCGACGCCTTCGGCTTCCTCTGCACAACGAAGGCAAAACACCTCACCGTCAAAACCAGACACTCTGGTTTTGAGGACTAAAATTAACTTATTCAAAAAAAGAATTTTTCTATTTTTAGATCCGTTAAGAATGATCTCCTATTAAGCGTCTTTTGCTTTTCGATTATTAATTAAACACTAATCGACAAACCAGCCCTGCACTGAATCTGACTGGAGCAGAAAGAACATCAACATCAGATGTTGATGTTGGAAGTATTATTATTCTTTCACTTATGTTGTTGTATTCCAGGCACTCTTACTTGAATTGAAACATTTGTTTATTTACATCTTGTAATGTATTTCTAATATGGCCTTAAAAAATGTTACTTTTTGAGGTTGGAAATTTCTTAGATTAATCTCAAATTTTCTATGTGCAATTGCCCTATTACCCTTTTGTAAAGGAAAACCTGACTGATGCAACTCTGTAAGAAGAAAAAAAATCCTTTAAAATAGATTTAAAAAAAACAAAAAAAAAACAAAATGAAAATGAAAGAAAGAAAGAAAAACTTCCCACCTTCTAAAGCGGCACAGACCAGCAGGCGGTCCTTTAGCTCCCCCTGCTGGCTGCCTCCCTGCCCGTACAGCTCCAGCAGGGTGAGGGCTCGGCCCAGGTCTTTGGTCACCACGGCGTTTTTAAAAGCCTCGGCAGCCAGAACCTGGGTCAGCTCTTCTTGAGGCCCGCACAGCAGCAGACCGATGAGTGGTTTCCCACAGATGGCGCCACCGAGGTCGGTGGAGCCCTCCTCGCCCTCGCCAAACGGGATCCCAAGCACCGGCTCCGCCATGGCTTGAAGGTACGCCTTCAGGATGGGGAACTCCCTGAGGAGGCAGTCGGCCTCTCTGGATATCTGCTCGGCGGTGAGGACAGCGTCCTTTCGTCCGCTGCGGAAGTATCCGGATAATCCAGATGACTTGGCGCGGGGGGCTTCTCCCTTACACGCCGTTAAACACGCCAGGGTGGCCAGCAGGGGGCAGCGGGACTTCAGGAAAGACAGGGCTGAGGCCGTCAGGAGGAAGGTGATTGAGGAAGACGAGGCGGAAGACGACAAGCCGGAAGAAGACGAGGCGGAAGCAGACGAGGTGGAAGAAGACGGCGGAGACGTGGAGAGGTGGATGGGTGAGGAGGACGGCTCGTCCGCGGAGGCCTCGGACTCTGAGCTGCAGTCCGACGGCGGTGGCTCGGCCGTCGCCAGCATGGTCTGCATGGTTTTGTAACTCTGAGAGTGCATTTGAAGCAGCAGAGATAAGCTGTCGACGCTGGAGACGTCGCCGGCTCTCCTGCCGTCGCCGGAGGACGTTTCGTCTGCTGGACGCGAATGCCACACGGGCAGGGCGTCGCAGCATCTCTGAACGATGACCTGCTGGACGCTCAACCGCAGACCCTCCTGCTGCAGCACCGACAGAACTCTGGGGGAAAAAATACACAAGCTTTAAATTTTACCTTACAGTCTCTTACAGAGATCTTTGTACAATCAGTGCATTTCTATTGTCACAATTAAACACTACTTTGTGCTGATCTTTTACATAAAACACCTTAAAGTGGCAGAATTACGTGTTTTATTCTTTTGCGTTTCCAACTTTGTTACTTTCAGTTGTTATAAAAATGCTATATAGGTTGACATGAATGAACGTCACTTTGAAAATTGAAATTGGGCTTCTGTCTCTTTAAGAAACTCCTGCTCTTTCTGAAACTCATCCCAACATGGCTCCTCTAGTAACCCTATAGCAACTATGTTTTTTTTAAACAGCATTTCACTGAGCTTCAACAATGAAAGGATTAAAGGATTTCTCAAACATGCAAGAAAGATTCAAAGCAACACTCCAGGTACGTCCACATACAGACAGTCGATTTTACTTCCTTATTAAGATTCGGTGTCTCTGCAGTGCGTCCTGTTTTTAATCCCCCAAAAAGTTACAAAAAGTTTCAAAAGCATTTCCATGAAAACACTTGTGACATCCGGGATTTCTGAGCGTACCTGTCAGGAGACACCTGTCTGTCAAACAGCAGGTGGGAGACGAGCTGAAACGGGGTTTGAAGCAAAACCAGGAGTGGATTTCCAAGCTTCACTTGACCGCTTTGGTCTACGGAAGAAAAATAAGCGGTAGTAAAAAGACAAAAAAAAGCAAAAAAAAACAAAAAAACAGTAGTTGCTCCAGCTGGCAGAAGGAAGTGAGATGATCTTACCCTCTGAATGGAGGCTCCTCACCAACACAGAGGCGAGTGTGTTGACGTAGTCGAGGAAGCTGCGCACGTAATCCGGCCTGGCCAGGCCTCCGTCCGGCTCGAAGGGACAGAGCTGGTCCAGGGAGCGGAGGAGCTGCTTCATGCTGGAGCGCACAGGGTGAGCGTCCAGCTCCGCCGGCTTCAGACTGGCCTGATCCACCAGCAGGCTCAGAACACCGCTGCCCGCTCCGCCCTCTGGCACCCAAGACATAACCAGCAGACACACAGCAGCTCGTGAAAATCGAATCTGACTTTACATACAAAAAAAACTAGAAAACAACGGAAAAGTAGCTGACAAACAGGCTCCTTCTGTTGTACATCATTTCTATGTTGGTAAGTCGGCCTCAGCTGACAGCAACAACAGACCTGCTCCCTCTGTCGCAGCACTCAGAACCTGCAGCGGGTTCTCCAGACGCTGGGTCAGACCGAGACGGGCGGAGATGCTCTCTTCACTCAGAGTCGGGTGGCAACAGAGCAGCACTTCCTGGATGCAGCAGCCAAACGGGCTGGAAAACGCCTGGTCTTCCCCGGCGGCCTCTGTAAACACAAACAAACGCTGTTAAAACGACAAACAAAAGAAAGAAAGAAAAAGAAATACCGTAACTTGTACATTTTTGTTCATGATGCTTTCACACAGACAGCTTGCTATGATTGTGTTATGATATTGTGTTTTCCAGGCATACTGTGCCGTTTTACAGCACAATTAATCTACCTTCAGTTGTTAGAAAAATGCTGTATGTATCAAATATGATTTAAAGGAAATTTTAGTTCCTAATTTAACGCCTTGAAATTGGACCTTACCTTAGCTTTGCCTTCATACACTATAGTGCAAGGCAGCGTATTTTCAACAAGTGGCTTTTATTTCAGTCATTCCTTCTGTGAGTTGCACGACGGAGTATCAGCTCCTTCAGACTAGCCATCAGCAATTAGAAGGTTGACTTGAATTCAAAGTCCAAATAAATAGACGATGTAAAAGACATTTGCCAAACAAAAATCTGACATCACTCTGAACTATGGAAACCCAAGGAGTGCATTGGTGAAGAAAATAAAATGTTTTACAAAAATACGAAATCTTCAAAAAACAAATATTTGATTGATCAATGCAATCGATTTATTCTACATTAAGTGTTACAACCAATAAGATTTGACTATTTTCATTCACCTGTTTTGCCTGAAGGCTTATGAGTGGCCGAAGGATTCAGGATCTTGCTGATCTGCTGCAAAACCACGGGAAACCCACATATCCCCTCAGAATGAGGCACTTTACGGTCGATTCTCGTCCCTTAGGAAGAACATAAAAAACATCCGAACTCACTCAAATAATCGACGTGACTACATTCATCTGACGCTGCAAAATTCAGGCGTCGTACCGCGAGCTTCGAGGCTGCCGGTGAGCCGGCGCTCGGCCGTGTCCAGCAGCTGTCGACAAGTCTTCCAGAGCTGGCAGTGGCAGCAGGCCAGGTCGAACGCCGCCATGGCGGCCGGGCTCAGCTCCTGGAGCAGCGCGTGCAAGAGGCCCGAGGCGTCCGAGGAGCAGCGGCTCAGCCAGTAACCTTCCTCCAAGGTGGGCAGCGGGTGAGCAGGCGTGCTGAGGAGACGGTCTGCGATGTCTGAGATGGAGTAAAAAGCAACTCCTGCAGGGGGAAAATAGCAGGAGGTCACTAAAATACAGTAACTAGATACATATTGGGAGAAAAAAACCCAATCCAATAGATGACAGACCTGCTGCTGCGGCACTACCGATGGCCTGCAGCGTCGACAGACCGCTGCTGGCTAGCCGACTCCTCCCGGCGCCAGGAACGGCCGCCGCCCCCAAACCCTCGGAGGAAGACGAGGAGGAAGACATGGACTGACTTTCCATCTTCTGCTCCACCTGTCCCAGCTCCGCCAGGACTTCTTTGTAGCGCTCCATGAAGGCCAGCTCTCCGCAGCAGGGCGCCCCCGCCAGGTCGAACACCAACGACACCTGGAGAGGAGCTCAACTTACAAAAAAGTCCATGTTGCTGTGGCGACGGCGACACGCTTTCTGGCACTATTGATTTGATAGAGACCTGATGTGCCTGCATGAAGTTTCCCCGGCGGATGCAGGACATGAGCAGAGATTCCGGAGGAGACAACATGGCGGGCACCAACCAGCTGTGGGGACCGCCGCACGGGCAGAGCTCCAGCTCCGCGCAGCCCGCCGCCGGCCCGCCGCCACCGCCGCCACCGCCGCCACCGCCGCCACCGCCGCCACCGCCGCCACCGCCGTCTGGCATCAGAGAGATGGGAAAAACGGAACAGGTTTAAATTCGATTCAGACATTTAGCTTCCAAAAAGGCTAAGACTGGAGGATTTTACTAAAAAAAGACAATTAAACAAAATTATTAAGTAATCCTAAACCAATTTAGTAATCGATTAATGATTAACTGGCTTTTCAAAACTAAAAATTATGCCCTTTGCTGAACAAATAAAATGCTCTAAGAGAAATAATTAACCAAAACTGTAAAAATTTATATTAATCTTAATTTTTCTTTATCCGATTACTTGATTAATCGTCAGAATTATAGGGAGATTAACCAATAGTTGTTAGTTGCAGCCCCATGCTTAACCATTTTTAGGATTTTTCTGAGTTAGGAAACGTGGACGTTTTCCATTTCTGTTCACCCCGAGACAATCCTCTGTGGAACCAACATTCAGCTGACATTGGTCTAAACCAACTCGGTTTCTCAGGGTTTACCTGAGGCGCTGGTGCTAACTTCTCCGTTATGTTTCTCTACTGAGGCTTGTCTCTCGGCAGCGAGTCTCGACGTTTTCCTCCTCTTCCTCGAACTCGGCCTTTTCCTGCATCCCAGATTAGCGACGGTGGAGCTGTACGCCGACATCTGCATGGGGTTCTCTGAACCTGCAAGCATATTGTCCATTAATGCTTTCGCAGTCAGCTGCTAGCAGCTTAACGGTGAACTCCCAGGTTACCAACATTACAATATTCTTGAGATAACAGGTTCATCTCAAGAAACCTATGCAGAAACCTAGTCAAGAGCAGTCGTACTCTAAAATACTTTTTTCCAATGGTCTTTTGAGAAAGCAAGTTAATTCCCCGACGTTTTCTCAAGATCACGAGTTAATTTTCCGATGGTTTTCTCGAGATAAAGGGATAATTTCCCGTTTTCTCGAGATAAGTTAATTTCGCGACTATTTTCTTGAATTAATTTTGTGAGGCTTTTCTCAAGTAAATGAGTTAATCTCCTATTTTTCCTGAGATAACAAGTGAATTTCTCCATGGATTTCTCAAGATAATGAGCTAATCTCCACCAAATGGGAAATTAAACTCGTCATCTCTGGAAAACCAGCAGGAAGTCAACTCAAATCTTTTAAAGCTCACCGTCTGCGGTGCTCTGGTTGCTGGTGATGATTTGCAGCCGCCACTGGGCCTCCGCGGTGCGCTTCGACAACCTCTGCAGACGGGCTCCGAACGTCTCGGCCGTCACAGAGCAGCCGAGACTCGCCGCCGCCTCGGCGTCGCGAGGCAGCGCTCTTCCCGCGTCCTGTCCCTCCTGCTGACCCACTACACACATTCCCTCCAGCCCTTCTTTCAGCAGCTTTAAAAACCCCTCCATCGCAGCGCCGTCCACCAGAAACCCCCTGCAGCCGTGAAGGAAGTGGCCCAGGTCCAGGTGGCCGCCATGGGAACGCGGCTTCTGGCTTTCGGTCTCATCCGAACTGGATTTCCCCGCTTCCGCATTTTGATCTGTTGAAATTGATGAGCAATCTGACTGTGTCTCCTGTCCTGCGTTCGGGTTTGAGTCTGAGTCTTTTTGTGCGTGTTGGACAAAGTCAGAGGTGGACAGAAAGAGAAGGGAAAAGATATTCTCCAGGAGCTCCAGGCGGAACATGGCGGGTACGGTCTCCAGGTAGAGCTGACACTCGGATAAATAGTGCTGAAACATATAATGGCAACCTGGGGAGGAGAAACGGACATCTTTAATAAGACGTTGCTCTAATCGAACAGAAACCGCTCAATTTTTCAAAATAGAAAAAAAAAAAACAAAAAAAAAACACAAATGGAAACTGTCACGGATAACCGCATCTTTATTTGTCGGGTGTTTCCACCCCTGACAGTCCGGTAAACTCAGTTTGATTAGGAACCAAAGTTGCAACGTTTGTTTCATTTTTAGCTGGTGAGGTTCACTTTCACACTGCACCAAACCCTGAGAAACCCGTTTCCCCCCCTCGCCTCTGGGGGCGCTGCACCAAGAACCACCGAGGGAAACTATACTAAAACGTAAACAAAAATGGACTAACATGAGATTTTTAGCGGATGCAGGATTTCTCTCTTGTCTTTGGTAAAAGACAATGAGCCGTCTCTCCCGCCAGCGTTTTTCTCTGGTGTTTGCTACCTGAGATTATGTTTATGTTGTCCAAATGCATGTGAAAACCAAGTGAACCGGAAACCGCTCCAAAAGCAGTTTGTCGCGGTGCATTCTGGGTAAATACTAGCAAAACAAGCACACAACTCTATCTAGTGGAAAAAATGGCTTGTGGTCTTTTACCAACGACAAATGTGAAATCCTGCAACCGCCAAAACGGAACGCTGCTCCATCTTTGCTTACATTTTGCAAAGAAAAAAGCCGCGTTCATGTCTTCTTCTGAGGTTTTTGTGTCGTTTCCTTCAGTGGTTCTTGGTGCAGCGCCACCACAGGCGAAGGAGAGAACAGGTTTTTCAAACAGTTTGGATCGTTTGACACGGTGCGTGTGAAAGCGAACCGCAACAGCTGAGAATGTTACAAACGTCGCCAATTTTGGTCCCCAGTCCAACCGAGTCTACCGGACAATCGGGTGTGAAAACACCGACAGTCTCCTACCTTCTGAGGAAGCCGAAGCTTTGTTTGTATCCGTTTCAGCTTCTGTGGATTGGTGACGCTGCGCGCACTCGGCACAATTCGAGTATTTATGGAAGTTGACACACAGAGCATAGATGGCATACTTCATGGCGCAGAAGGCCTGGAACAGGACGATGTTCCTCTGCACGCTGGCACTTTGACTGGCCGCGTTGTCTGCAAGAAATCAAACCACGAACCAAAGCGACAATTCAGTATGCGACGCCGTCATAGCCAAAATGTACTTGGGAAGAAAATGTACAACGTAAACCTGTTTGAGGTGAATTTGGCAGTTGTTGTAGTAGATCTAATATCCTGCGTTCTTCGTACTCAGGCAAAGGAGTCAAAGAGTGCAGAATGTAAAGAGCTGAGTGATTGTCCAGATTCTGCAGCTGTGTCTGCAGAGCCTCCCTGGATATCCCTCTGCACACACACACACAGCAAGCATATCACCTATGAAATTTTTATTTAAAATCTATAAGAACATTTTAGAAAAAGGGAAACAAGGAGCTTACGGGTTGTTGTTTTTGCACCACTCGAGAATTCCCAGTTGGGAGGACAGAAGGTCACAGAAGTCCTGAAGAACCAAGTCATTGGCTGAACTCTGGAGAAAGAAAAATGAGTTGAAAACATAAACAATGCATTCGCAAAGCGTTAAAGTGGAAAACATAAAATATGATGGTCAGTGAGTTCATATTTGTGTTGGAAAGCAGGCATGGGCTGAGCATCAATGAGTGTTGAAGTTTATTAAAGTTTCCAGTAACACTTTATTTGAAGGGTGTCCATACGACTGACATGACACTCATAAATATAATAAAGCATCAGTTCTGAAGATGAATGGTTATGACTGTTATCATAAAGTGTCATTCAGTAAATAATGACACTTTAATGCAAAGTTAATGGACTTTTAGAGCAAGTTTTAGTTCCACTTTACATTAAAAGTGTCATTTTTTTACCAAATGACACAAAGTCGACACTTTCAATTGACTTTTAATGCAACTTTTAGTGCATCATCCTTCATTGCTTAGCATTGTTACAACTGTAATGGTCAACATGTTAGATTTTTGTAATGCTACTTGAAATTCGAAAACCATAAAAGAAAAGCTGTCATGCTTCTAAACGGTCGGACAGAATAAAGCGGGTGTGTGAACAGGTGCGTCGCGTTGGTTTTCACCTGCTCCTTGTGAAGGATGTGCACAAGTGTTTGAGCAGCGTCGAGGCTGCGGCACTGACTCCACCCCAGCAGCAGCAGCAGACGAGACAGAGGCCGAAACTCCAGCTGCAGCAAGTCCTTCAGCGCGCCGTGCTCCCCGCGTTTCATCAGGTCGAGCCCTGCAACCTTCAGGACAGAAACAGTCTCGTGTCACACGGCTCGATTCCGTCACGTACACTTTCTAATCAACTTCACGTCGTCTTTTTGAAATAGAAAATGAGTCCTTTCTTGATTTACCAAACTGGCACCTTACCAAAACCTGCTCGAGGAAATGCTTCCCGCTACTAAGGCACTCAAAGAAGATGGTCCTCCAAGCAGAAGGACGATCGTTTTGGCTACACAAGCTGAGGGCGAGCTTCTCGGCTTCAGGTAGGTCCACTAAAAAGGGGGACAGACGAAAAAGGGAAAATTTGAATTTTTGAATTACAATTTTAGTATTTTCATTTGATTATGACAGCGCTTTAGCTTAATAAAAGCTAAAAATGTAAAAAAAAAAAAAAAAAAAATGTCTTAGTTTCATCGAAGTTGCACTGCAAAGGTCATCCAATGAAGTTTCCTCATTGGGAACTTCTCTGTTTGGAGTGGCACTGAGTTATATATCGGCGCAGCTTTTAACGATGAGAGGCCGTTCTTCCTCTTTTCTTCTGCTGCTGCTTCGTCGCAAAATAATGGACTGAAATCTATGAAGGCCTCAAACATATTTTACAGAAGATTACTGAGGAACGTTCTGTAAAATATCCATAACTCTGAAAGTAAAGTTATGAAAAAATGTCAAGAGGAAGATTTTTTATTTTTATTTTTTTAATTAATAAATGTTCAAATTGAAGTCTGTCACGAGTCATTTAGGGCACATGGCAAACATGTAGAAGAATACGATCTGGTCAGATGGGAGAAAAATTTGACTTAAGACCTTTATTCTCTAAGTAAATGCAAAAAACTGTTAAAAAAAATAGGTTTCTTTTGTTTTTCTTGAATGACAACACTGCTGTTTGGCAAGGCTCCCTATATTCTGAACAACTTAAGAGTAAATGTTTATATGCAACAAATTTAGAGAACAGATAATTGGACAAATTAAGACAAAAAAAGGAACAAAACTTGCCAGTTTTTCTAACACCAGTTTAAATGTGGCAAAGCTGTAAGGCTGCAAAACCAGAAGTGTGATTAAAAAGGGGAAAAGAGGAAATCTACTTTTCGTCCCTGGCACTGCGAAAAGGAAACCTATTTTAAAGCTTCAACTGTCTCCTATTTTTAGCACGAGGTCTTATTTTGTTCTTTAAATTCAGAAAATGTTATAAATGTCCAAACTGAGTTTTTTTTCCTCTTAAACATAATTATTGTAAAGACCAAAATAGTTGTGGTCATAACTTTTGAAAGAATCAAGCATTACTTTCCCACACAAACACATCAGAAAAGGAACTGACTTATACAGTCACGTGGCTTTGTCTGGGAAAGGGTTGGTCAAATAAAATAACACGAAAACCGTCGTCAAGGAAATCACATCATCAGGCCCGTTTCTAAATTCAAGCCTTTTTCAAAGTCCAGATCCAGGCTAACGAAAAGTCAGACTACTCCCTGACACAATTAGGGAATCTGAAAAAAGGAAACGTTAGGTGGGCTTTTTACAGCAAATTTGGGGTCTTCCAACAATCTAAATACTCTCTTTAACCGTATCTGCTGCAGCAATTGATCAGTGAAAAACATCTAATCAACAGAATTGTTCCTGCTAAGCTCCAAACGTGCGAATCATTTTGGAAAGCAGTCTATCTAAAACATTACATCAATGTTTATCAAGGAGGTTTGTGTAGTTTAGCTGTACAGGAAGTATTCTTTATTTTCTAAGAGGGAAATTCAATTTGAAATAATATTTACAAATAAGGCAAGACTGGGAGTCGAGTGACCAAGAATCATGGGACGTGAGTGAAACGATCATAATAATCATCTGAGCTCATGATGTGAGCAGAAGGAGTCCAATTTAATCAAGTCAATCCCGTTTTTTCAAAACATAACTGAGCTGTCTGCCATTTTTAAGAACACAATTAGTGGGTAAAAAAAAAAAAAAAGTTTAAATAAAAGCATATTTTCTTTCCATACATAAGGCTGATTAGAGGAATAGAGAGGATAATTCACTCATTTATCAACTTTCTTTTTATGGTCATGTCTTTAAAAAAAAAAGAAATCAACATCCTGTCGTCTTCTTTGTCGTTCCCACCAGTAGTAACATGCATTTGTTGATCACGTGACTCGTGCGATGGGAAATAAGAGTCGCAGCTTCGAGAAGTACACTGATTTCAAGATGGCCGAAAAAAATCCACCTCATCCTAGCACAAAAACTTACCTAAAAACTTTTGGAAATTACCCCGTTTCAATTAAACCAATTTATTTACGCAATTCCAATTCGCTCGGTTTTAAGCTCGGCATAAACGCTTCTCGCTCCATGCCTCACGCCCCACCTTGTGTTTCAGGCGCATTTCTCAGCAGGTGGTCTCTCTGCAGCTGCCGGGCGGTGGAGCAGTACACCGAGACGAGCGCGTCGCATCGAGGCCGCAGCAAGCAGCTGAGGACCCTCTCCTCCCGCAGGGGGCCTCCTCGGGCCGACCAGAGCGCTTCGCACAGCGCCTCCAGCTGCGGCGTGCCTCGGTCAGAGCTCCACGGCATGAGAGCCAGGACGGAGTAGATCTCCTCCACCCACTGCTCCACCCTCTCCGGGCTCCGCTCGGGGCTTCCCAGCTTCCTCATAAGGTGCTGGATGAATTTGTGCTGCAGGGCCCGGCCTCCGCTGCTCGACTGATCCTGCAGCAGACGGGAGGAAAATGATTAATTAGATATGAATGTTACACCGTTGGAACATGGTGGTGGCAGAATGGCTGGTTTGGGAGAGTTTACCAGCAGGAACACCTTTTGATCGCTGACGCATTTTGAAAATACCTAAAGTCTTGATAAGGTACTCACTCCCTTTAAAATTTTTATGCTAAACCCACAGGCTTCAGTGTATTTCACTGTGAGAGATAAAACAAAACATGCCATACATAGAATAACAATAAAGTGCAAGAACAAACTGCTGGCAACATTTTTTGCAAATATAAATAAAAGAGAAAAAAATAAATGGGAAAAGGATCCATGGAAACCCATAGTCAATCTTTTGCAAAATCAGTTTTTGTTGCAGCAATAGCTGCAGGTTTCTTAACTTTTCTGACTTTGACTGGGCCACTGCTACAAAAGAATATGGCTGAAAGCAAAGCACCTATGTACTCTTTCATTATAATTACGTTATAATTACATTACAGTAATTATAAATTACTGTAATGCTGACTAATGTGCACTGTCCTAATGAAATAAATGAAATATGCTTCAGTCTGAAGCATTTCACTGTAGCTCTGACAGGAAGTCTAGTCTTGTCCTAATCAGATGCAAACTTCACGCCACAATCTTAAATCTTTTGCAGCCTCTTTCAGGACTGTTCTGTATCTAGGTTACAAGATCACGAAAGAACCATTTTGAAAAATGTTGAGGAGGCATTTAGGTGTGATGTGCAATGTTGGATTTTTTTTTTTTAATCACACCTGGTATTTTGAATCCAGACCAAGAAACTTCAACTTTGGTCTCATCTAACCCAACTTCCTTCTTTCACAGGTTATGGTTTCCCCTCCTAGTGACAAACATTAAATTGGATTTATTGAGGTTTTCCTTCAACAAGTGCTCTCTTCCTGCCACTGTTTCATGAAGGCCAAGTATTAAAAAGAACAGAGCTTTGGCTCTCTCTTGGCGCTGTTAACCCACGTTAACACTGTGCGGTGATGAGCAGTGAAACAGTCGTGAGAAGATATCTGGTTATGATCTTCAATCTATCGTCTGTGGTTGTTCACTTAGGGTGTTTTCACACCCGATAATCCGGTAGACTCGGTTGTATTCGCATCTGCGTAAAACAACCCAAACCATTTGAAAAAACCTGTTCACCTCCTCGCCTGTGGGGGCACTGTACCAAGAACTACAGGAAAAGACGAGTGTAACTTTCTTCTTCAAAATATGAACAAAATGGAGCTGTGTCAGGTTTCTATCTATTGGTTTAATTCAATAAATTTGGATAAAATAAAAAATGTGCGATTATATGAATATTCACTGCCTTTTCAACTGGCATGGAAAGGACAGTTGAAAAGTGACATTTATGAAACACATACTTTGGTTAGTTTGAGTGGAAACTGTTTAACAATCAGCTTCAAATTCCCCATTTTCTCTTTCTGTGCTTAAAGCTTACCTCCACTTATCAAAAGCAACATATTGGATTTATCCTGTGGTTTAGCCTGTATCTATTCACCGTTAATGCAAAATCCTGTTACAAATGTTATGCAGTCAACTAATCTACCGACTGCAAATACGAAGCCTAAACTTTGACTTCACCTGTACGAAATGGGCCAAAGTCTGGGCAAGTCTCGGTTTCTTCTTCTCCAGTAGAGTCTGAAGGCAAGACTCAACAGCAGCAAGGGACGCCTGTTCCTCCGACTGGGATGCCAAAAAAGCCTGATGCAATTCCTGCCAAAAACCAAACCGCAGGTGAGCGTTTATTTTCATTGTTAGATCCATGTCTTTTCTTTTTTTAACTTTGCACATTTACAGCCAGGATGTAAGAAGAAAACCTTGAGATCAGCCTCCTGTATGCCCTCTGACCCCAGTTCCTCCAGGAGGAGCAGAAACTCCAGCTCGCGTTTGACGTGAGGAGGAACCTGGAGAAGGAAGGCGCAAACCTGAGACCCGGTTTTTACGTTGCAAGGTTGCTGCTAAAACCAACGGCGTCAACGAAAAGGACGAGAAGCAGTCCGGGATTGGGGTTACGAAGAAAGGCAGACGTTAAATGTTTCGGAGTTTCGCAGGTTTACCTGATCTCGAGTCCATCTCTCCAAGACCTGCAGCCAGAACCAGGCCAGTCTGTGCGGACTGCCAGCAGAATCCCATCTACAAAATTTCCAGAATTCAGCAAGAAGAAACAAGATATATATAGGCATACTGCTGAAACCAGAGATCATCAAGCACTGCATGAGAAGAAATGTTTTTTTTCTTAAATCGGGCATTAAATTAGACAAAACTTTTCTTGTGTCAGGCCAGATAGGATTAAGAAATATCTCCATTTGCTAAATGGAAGATAAGGAAGAATTTAGATTTTTTAAATTGAATATGTTCTGTTCTTCACACACACACATTTTTAGTTCTACCCAAAGACTTTCAAGAAAGCGGAGACGTTTGTTCACACATGGACTTTGTTATCCTCGACACCAAAGTGTAGCTAACTCGGTGCTCAGCAGTCATTGTCAGGAAGTTAAAGTCCAAACTTTAACCTCCTGACTAAGCCTGTCACAATAAGCAATTAATCAGTTAATCACATGATAAATTAAAATGAGCTCGATGATTTCACTTCTGATGATTAATATTTTTTGAAGGGCAATTTTGTTCACAGACACTTCATGATCCATTTTGTTCATGGTTTCAGTTGTGTGTGTTTTTTTCATTTCCATTTTATTTAAAATATGTAATAATATATTTAGAAATATACTCTAAGCCAACAATGTTATCGTTTATCGCAATAACTACTGGGACGATTTATCGTCCAGCAAAATATGTCATTGTGACAGGCTTATTCCTGGCTTTCCTCGAGCTAACGTCTGATTGGTGAAGTGCCCCTGGTCAATTCTGCATGATGCTGCCATCACTGAAGAAACAACCATGTTCGAGAACTGAAAAAAAAAGCCATAAACATAATTTAAAAAAATTAAATATCTCACTCTATTGTGGTGTTTAGCAAAAAAACTAACAATTCTGGTGATCCCAACTGACCTAAAACACAAAGTTTAATCTGAATTAATGGGGGAAAAAAAAAAAAGAAGTCTTTTTATGAACGCTGTTTTAATCCTCCCGGCGACTCACTTTAAGCCGTAAGGGTGGCAGATGATAGCTCTGATTATCTTTCGCACTTTTTCAGAGAGTTCCCCCTGAGAGCTGACCAGCTGGGGAACGCAGGTGCTCGCCAGCTGCCACTCTCCGTGCTGCAGGCACCTCTTGAAGCGCTCAAACAGGTCGCGACGCGAGGCCTCGGCTTCACGGCCAAAGGGATACACGGCGGCCTCCGCCGTGACGGTCCTCGGCTCGGACATCACAGCCGGGGAGTCACGCCGAGCAGCACCTTTGACCTTTCATCACCTGACGCAGAAACAAATCAAGAGTTTATGCAAAAACAAAAACGAAACTTTTTAAACTGATATTTCACATTATACATGGTGGAATACACAAATAAGTCTGATGCTGAAAGTTTTTCTCAGAAAACATTTAGAACTTGTGCCTGCATGTGTATTTTCACTGGAGAGCGTCTGTTCACATCCAGATGTTCAACTGCATTTACGGCTTGACTGTTCTGAGTTATTAATATGCTTCGATGCACATGCAGCATTTCGCACATCGTTTCTGCTCTGGGGTCCTTTGACTCACCTAAACTGTGAATCGAAGCAGCTCATCAAGAGCAAGATGCTCTGGAGTTTGTTGTAGTGTGACAAAATGTGAAAAAGTCAAAGTGGGTAAATTAATATTTTTGAAAGTCACATTTGTCAAGGATGTAAAGGAAGTCAGGTTTTGTTTAGATCATTTGTTTGTTTTGCAATACTTTACATCTATTTTAGATGAACAGTAAGATTATATTGAGAGAGAAACTGAGACTAGTGATAAAATACAGTTTTAGTGTGATTTAACTGGTTTGCTGTTGTGTTCAATTTGTACAGAAGTTGGGGGAAAGTTATTTCAGCAACATCGTTTTAAGTCCACACTTTTAGAAATGTGTTTAAACGAGACAGAAAGAAAAGAAAATAAAAGAAAGAATCCCCCTCATCATCTCCAAAATCTGCTCCCAACAGAGGTGAGATTTTATCAATGCAGACAAACCACAACATGACCATGAAAAAAGACCCGAAATGAAACTCGACTGGTTAAAAAAACGAAACTCTGGTTTCTCAATTACACTTTCAGAGGCTGATCCGTCTCGTAAGTGCCGTTCGGCTTCCATTTGATTTGACAGCTAACCCTCCAGTCTGCCTGACATTAGCTCCTCGTGTCTCAACTTAAACCTCACTTCCGTAAACGTCAGTCGGGGAAACTCGGTCTACACATATAACATACTTAGACATTTTCCAGTGAAACAAAAACGCAATAACTCACTCATTCCTCTGACGGAACCCCAGTTAGTTTAGCGCACGAAGCAAAGCTCTTCTCAACATGTTATGCTAGCTGCATAAAGGAGGTCATGTGACTAACATCAGCTGATTCCCCGCCGCTGAGTGGTCAAAGGTGGAGAGGAGGGGGGTGGGGTCGCGGGGATGTTGCCTTCAGGTGTATCCGGAAAGTACAGTTACTCTTGACGCTTCCGTTTAGTAATGAATACTTTATTTAAATATTTATGTTTGAGTAAGTTATACTGATATAAATTAAACGTAATAATAATAAGGATAATCATAAATATGTATAATTATTATTATAATCATTATAATTACATTACATTACGAATTATCGTTAATTCTACTTTGCAAAAATGTTAACAAATTAATAATAAATTAATTTATTAATTAATTTACTACTTGACTTTGTATTTTTTATTAATTATTATAGATAATAAAAACATTGCATATTATTTTTGCTAGTTCTTCTTCTTATTATTTTTATTGATTTATTTATAATATTTTCATTTTTATTGGTGTTGTAATAATAATAATAATAATAATAATAATAATAATAATAATAATAATAATAATAATAATGTAAGTATATGGGAATTTTAACCACACAATTTTTTTTTTGTTTGTCTTACAAATGTTTTACGAGAGTAAGTTTGATGTGTAGTACTACAAATAACATGTTAATTCAGACTTTACTGTGGGATGTATGCAGAACCCATAGCGGTGTCACGTTTTGCCCTCCAAAGTGAACCTTGCCCCTCACAATATGGAGGACGCCCTGTGACGTCTCTGGGCAACGAGGCGTCGACTCTTGCCGTCTCTCTCCCAGCATCACCTCCCAAATCGGAGCCGGTCTCCATGGCAACAGGCGGGACTTGCCAGCTGGGAGGCAGAGTCAATCGGTCCTCAGTTGGTATCACCGCCCCAGCTTCCACACTGCATCACGCCCCGAGTGGAATGGATGACCAGGACAAGAAAGACAATGTACGTACCATCCTTTGTGCTTGTATCGAAAAGCACGTTTTGCTGCGTCATGATTATCATTTTCCATATGTAACCGGCTGTACCAGTCTCTGCGGCCGACTGACTGATTGTTTCCCATCTGGATCAAAGAAGCCATTGTTCCCGCCGTCGCACCTGATCGCACGTCAGCCGGCCGTGCACTCTGTCCGCATGTAGGCCTCTGACATCTGCTTCAGCTGATGCGTGACGGCGCGGGCCTCGTCCCGCGTCAGCCCTCACAGGTGCCTGTCTCTTTTGTTTTGCAGGGGCAGTACACCGGCGAGATCAAAGGTGGGATGCGGCCTTCAATGAAACTGGTTGTCATGGGGATCATTGACAAAAAGCCCAAGAGGTCAGTGCGCTCAGCTGTCGTCTTAAACCCGCACAGTGAAAGTCTTGTTTTGTAGCTCACTGGCTAATAATACTAGTATTAATAATAATGATGATGATAACAACAACAACAGCAACAATAAAAGCCGTGAAGACAAACATTTTACAGTGTGCATCCTCTCATCTTTATCCAACTCATATTCTCTGAGGTTTACATAAATAATAAATGTTTTGATTTGATTTTTTGATTTTTTTTTTTTTTTTCCGCACCACACTCATGTGCCCCTGATGTGTGTGTGTTTGCATGTGTTTGTGTGTGTTTGCGTGTGTGTGTGTGTGTGTGTGGCTGACTCAGCATCGAGGTGATCGTGTCCTGCAAGCCTCAGGAGGAAGACGTAGAGGCGGACGTGGGTCTGCAGCTGAAGGTCAGCTTCCTGGATAAGGCTGTCCAGCGTAACGCCCGTTTGGCTGGGAAGTGGGGTCCGTGTGAAAACACACTCTCCTTCTTTCCCTTTGCACCCGGAGAAGCCTTTAAGGTATTTTTTATTTTTTTCTGTACTCAGGAGTTTTTTTGTTTGTTTTTTTTTGTTGTAGATATTTTATCATTTCTCTTTTTTCTTATGTTTTTTTTTTAGAGAAATGATCAAATCCGCAGCCGCGATTTTGCACATTCAGCGTTTAAACCTGCAGTATAAGCTGCCATGTCAACAAGTCAACTGTCATCGCTTCCCCTTTGCTGTATTTACCGAGCCTTGCAGAGGCTCCCGTCGTTTTCCCACGTCGAGCCATAAACACTGGGGGGTTTTCTGCGGCAGACAAAAATACAGTTGTCACGACATAAATATTTGCATTTGGCCCCTTTTAGGCGGAGACCACTAAATACCAGAAGATCTCTGGTATTCAGACTCAGAAACTCCTGCACACAAAACGTGTCGAAACAAGCTGGGCTTCAGTAACTCCACCGACAGCAAGCGGAAGAAATTTCAGCCGGCGATCCAACTTTCTGCAAAAATATCCACGTGCTATAAACGCATGCCACACTTTTCAGAGTTTTCAAAAAACATTTGAAAACGTACACACCCCTTCTCTTCCGCTTCGCAAATATAATCTATTTAAATATTGAATCAATGTGATGCTACTGATTGATTGACCGGCTTGTTGCCGCAAACTGTGAAACGACATCAGAAGATATGACTGTGGATTTATACTATGACGGTGTAATTTTACAAAATAGAGTTTTTGCAAAAAATAAGTTTATTTTGTTTGTTTTACAAAAATCACTCGATTACAAAAATCAAATGATTTAAGTCTTTATTTTAAGAAGGTGATGACATATTATGGCACGCTTGACTATAACCTTTAAATAGGTAAAAAAAAAAAATAATAATAATTATGCAATATTTGTTAAGAAAAATTTGATACAAATTTCAGTTTAGTAATATGTTATTGTAATATTTTTCCACCGGCCAGAATTAAAAGCATTTTTTTTTCAGCGTTTAAATTACATGTCTCCAACTCAGGGCCCGGGGGCCAAATCTGGTCCGCCATGTTTTTTTGTTTGGACCGATGGTGTGTAGGTTAAAAACCTTCACTTAAAGCAGCGAATTCAGCGTTTTCTTTTTATTAATGTAACTTTGGCTATATAGCCAAATCCGTACATTGGCGGCTCGCTCCTTCGCTGAAATAACTGGTTGTCCATTTAATTGCCAGATGGAGATCGTCTGTGAGCACCAGCAGTTTCGCATCTTGGTGGACGGCCAGCCTCTGTGTGGCTTCAACCACCGGGTCTCCAAGCTCGCCTCCCTCACCGCCTTAAGAGTCTTCGGGGACCTACAGCTCACCAAGGTTGCCTAGCGCCGGCGTCTCGCTGACAGGAAGCTGAACTGAGGGTTCCCCCACGTTGCCGGGGGGAGGGGGGGAGAGGGGGTGGGGGGGGTTACGCACACCGCCATTAGATTAGAACTCCTTTTTTCCAGTCGCCGTCATCGGGATGTTTCGCCGTTTTAGTTCGCCCGACAAAGTTGCGCCAGGCTCGTAATCCTATGTTGAGACAAAGTGCCTTCGCTAAGATTACTTGACTGGAGACTTGAAGATACCGACTGAACGTAGCCGCAGTCATCTTATGTCTTAAATCGAATGAGGAATGTGCTTTTGAGTTGTTGTGAATGGCTGCGAACGCGATCTAAGGTCTACTCTTTGGGCGAGAAATGTTCGCGCAAGTTAAGAAATCTGGATTAGTTTTTCTCCCTTCAGAAAAGGAGGTTTCAGAAATCTGTCTTAGACTATTTTTGGAATTAACCTTTGAAAACTTTTCATTTCCGAGGGTTTTTTGGAGTTTTTAAGTTGAAAACATAGTGATGATTGTTTGTGCATGCCCTGAAAGACACAGCACTGTAATTGAATTTCTCTCTGTTTATATTGTATTCATGTTGTCCCACATAGTTGCATTCAAAATGACGGCGTGTCAAATATCACTGTTATAAATTCAACATCTTAAAATAGTCTTATTCTAATGGGACTATCTCTTCCGTATCGGGAATGCTGCGCTTCCGATTCCAAAACCAAAATGAATCAAACTTGCTATGAATCTAAAATCTCTCTAAAAAAACAAAAAGAAGAGAGAAAAATAGAAAATCTTGACAGTTCTAAATTGTGAAGCGTGACCAACACGGACTGAAAGGCTTCGTTCACTTCCTCTGCTGCCGTTGAAGAACTCCAACCCTACACAGGCACGCTGCAATTGGAGAAATGAAATTGGAGAAATCTCGCTTAATGGGAGAAATCCCAGCCAGAGCAAGGAAGGAGATGATAATCTAGTGTAGAAATGACCAGGCTCGCAGACCGTTGAGCCACAGCTTCTGAGAACTGATTCAAATCTGTGTCGCAAGCGAGTGGGAAAAGTTTTACTTTGCCTCACAAACAAGACGTTTAATGTCAATCCATAATGTTATTCCAGATGCTGCTCGCTAACCGGCTTCTTTTGTTTAATTGCCTTGTTGTAAAGCTTTTCTCCTCTTTCCAACCTTTTTCATCAAAGTACACTGTTATAATGAATAATGTCTTAAATGACCCATTTCATTCTGATTTTCAGAGATGAATGAACTATAACCACTCAGTCCTTAAATAAGAGCAAAAAGTTGATTTTTTTTTTTTAACAGAATGAATGACCTGCTGGATTGAGCTCCACGCTTTTCCACCAACAATTCAGTTCCACAGAATTAGCAACATGAATGTTATCACTGTTTATGTTTTTCTAACACTTCTCTCTTTTTTTTTTTTTTTTTCCATCTAGAGGAAAATTCCCATCATTCACCTTGATTGATCTAGTTAGTGATGTTGGACGGCTGCTATCTTGAGCTCAGCTGTACAGTGAGACTCGCACGTAAATCAGCTTCGACGTCGAAAAAGCGTTCACAAATCGTTCGGCTGAGGTTGTTTTTTTTGTTTTTTTTCTCTTTCGTTTTGACACCTTCCGCTGGAATGTTTCATATTTTCGTACTTGAGTCACCGTAATAAAATCAGATCTGTTTGCTATTTGTTTGGTCCTGCTGTACTTTGTGTGTGGGTTCGGATTTGACATCAAAATCCCGGGCCTGACTCAGGCGTTGCGCCACTTCTCGATCTGGCCCGAGCCAGACCAGAGCCGCTGCGCTTGAGTCACTCGGGTGCAGCTCGCCGAGTGGGAGCGTCTGTCCGCGACATCTCATAAGCGCCCGAGGACACAAGTTCAGTGATAGCAACACGTACTTGCCGATTCCTTTCTTGTCCCTGCTTGTGCATTTTTGCTGACGGAAACAAAATATTGTTTTTCGGGGGAAACAACCTCGCGAAGAGCCAGGCTCGAGGAATTCCCCCCCCCTCCCAAGTTCACCTGCGAGACTTTTTGAAAGGTGTTCTGCAGGAAACGGAGCGATTAACCTAAAAGGTTTCAGCATGTTGGGAATGATGTAATGCAGATTAATGGCTTTGCCTGCTTGGATCCCCAAAGCCTCTCGCTCACGGAGGGTTACTGGGTTCAAAGCGGCCCGCTGCACAGACTGGCACTGCGAGTCAACAATGCAATGTTGCAAATGTGAGCAGAACGATTAGTGAGGATAGTCAAAGTGCTGTGCTTGCTGTCTGGTTTCACTTTAAAAAAAAAAAAAAAAAAACACCCTGATGAACGCTTTGGGTAAAACCAAGGTAGCATATTACAACAATGAGTCTTCCAAAGTTAATCATAGCGATTAATCGTGATCAATCGCAGCGCTGGAGTGTGATTAATCTGACTGAATCTTTTAATCGATTGGCAGCATTACATGAAACACAAAGGAACTGAACGTCTGTTCAATGATCAGACATGACAATACATGGAAAAACCCAAGAAAAGCAATATAAAATCTTGTCTCCTCGTTCAAATAGCTGAGAAAATGTTTACATTTGAGTTTAATTATGTATTTAAGCCAACAGATTTAAAAACATAAGAATAACTATGAGAGGCCTGTAAGAATTTTGTTCAATGAATTACAAGGAAAATGTTAGAAAGAGTGGGCTGCACAGTGGCGCAGTGGGTAGCGCTGTTGCCTTGCAGCAAGAAGGTCCTGGGTTCGATTCCCGGCCCGGGGTCTTTCTGCACGGAGTTTGCATGTTCTCCCTGTGCATGCGTGGGTTCTCTCCGGGTTCTCCGGCTTCCTCCCACAGTCCAAAAACATGACTGTCAGGTTAATTGGCCTTCCCAAATTCTCCCTAGGTGTGTGTGTGTTTGTCTCTCTGTGTTGCCCTGCGACAGACTGGCGACCTGTCCAGGGTGACCCCGCCTCTCGCCCAGAACGCAGCTGGAGATAGGCACCAGCAACTCCCGACCTCGTTAGGGAGAAGAGTGATGGAAAATGGATGGATGGATGTTAGAAAGAGACATTAATTCTTCAGATATGACAGATTTTTTTTTTTTACATGCACAGATGCTTTTTCTTTGCATCATGTTTTGAAGTAGACTCTCCAAATCAAAATTTTGTAAAAAAAAAAACAAAACAACAACAACAACAAAAATCGCTTAGGATTTAGCTATTTATGTCCGGTTTCCCATTTTTTTTTATTACCAACTAAAATTTGCTTCGGATCAAATTGTCGGCAGTGATTAGAGACGACAGATCACACTCCGCGAATTGAATAAATAACATTATTTCTTTATTTTTGAAATGTCAAAAGAATAGAATAGCAGGAAATGAAATTTACAAACTCGTTCAGTTGCTCAACAATACATAAGAACCTAATGGGTAACACAAGTGGTTAAATTTAAACACAATTTGGCAAAACATATAAAAAAAAATTGCTACCAGTGAAAGGGCTTCTGAAACGTCCACCAAAAAAACTAAAAGTATTCACAAAAGAACATAAGATTTAACCTGTTAAAGACACAAATGAACAGAATGGTGACGGCCTACAAAGTGTCCATTAGCCTTCTAGTGAGGGTGCATTCACAGAAAAATAAAAGCGACGTGTTAAATATCCTGGTTCCTCTTTGTCTGCTCTCTGATCGCATCTATCCAGTCCATCTTCTCCTGGCGAGTCGGAGCCTGGATGAAGTAGTGGACGTCCGACTTTGTGATGATTTTAAACAAGTTGCCTTGGATGTTGCCCTTCACACCTGCGGAACGGGAGAAGGTGAATACGTCGGTGAAGCGTCGAGCTTGCAAACGAGATCAAATCTGAAATAAAACAACGGCGAGACGAAGCGGCAGGCGCGCACGTCTGGAGCCGCCACTTTGAAAAACCAAATCATTTGGAGAAAAATGTAGATAAAGGTTCTACAGTTGTTGGTTTTTGGGGTTTTTTTTTCCCCCTTAGTCACTGAGTTAACCCACCTGAAGGAACTCCATTGTCATCCAGAGAGGATATCAAACACCCTCGCAGGGAGAAGCCGCCAACAGGGCTGATGTCATCCTGACAAGTGACACAAGAACGGAAGAGGTTAAGTCAGACATGAGGAGGCGAGGGTGATGATGATGATGACGATGATAATGATGAGTTTGCTATGAGTAACACCCAGCTGATAGAGAGGGGATTCATTGTGTTTGTGTTCAGGTTAGTGCGTTCCTATAGCAGCACTGTGAGCGCTCACCTTGGTGGGGTCATAGTAGTGGAGGAAGTCGGGCTCCGAACGCAGCACAAACAGTCGGACCTTCCAGTTCTTCCTTCTGTGCCCCTGCGGTTAAAGATTAGCCAGAAGTTCAAACATGACCCTGCTGAAGACCTGTCAGGGTCAAAGGGCATCGTGTCACGCCTTCACGATGAACTGAACAATTCGATAATATTCGAAAGAACGAAATGGTTTGGTGTTTGCTCAGTGAGCAACACAATGACAACACACAAACCTTCATTTTGTTCTTTCAGACCAGTTTGGGAACATCTCAGCTAATGTAGACTGTGTAATATTGTGCTTATAAAATGGGATTATAGGCACAAACTGTCAAAAAAGGCAGTAAACTGTGTTTGTGTAAAGACAGCCATATTGGATTGTGATTTGTTGACTAAGCTCTGGAATTCCAGTTTCAGAGCGATAATTCTCTTCAACGTTCCAACGTGAGACTTGGATTTCTGAGCGACTCGGTGAAAACTGTGTTCACCTCCCAAAACTGACCGAAGCCTGAAGAAAGGTCACCTGTTTCAGCAGAAATCCTCTTTTGACCACTTTGCCGCTCAGCTCCACCGCAGACCGCGAGCTCTCCGACTTCACGCTGCCTCTTTTCTTGAAGCCGTCAGGCTGTGTGGGGAAAGGCACGAGAGCGTTGCAAAGAAAGCCGACCGTTTGAACGGACGCCGCCGTCCGGTCTGGTTAGACTCTGGGTAACGTACAAAGCTGTAGAGGGCAGTGGAGTCGTCCATCAGCTGCTCGCTGAGGCTGGCGGTGCGAAGGGCCTCCATGCTCCTCAGGCCGACGGTCCGCAGGAAGCCCTCCTCGAGCAAAGCGGAGGCCAGGGTCATGGCCTCGCCGCGGGTCAGACTGAGCTGCATGAACACCAGCCAGTCCACCACCGCCGAACCTGCGGGGGACAGATTGGGAAAAGACTCTTCAAGACAGGTAACCTCACCCTAACCCTTCCCGTCTTTTTGTGGCAGTTTAAGTCCTTTGTCTCTGATTACCCCATTAAAGAACCGTTAAGACTTTTTAGCATGAACACAAGGAAGAAGAATAAACAAGGAAATAAGGAGATGAAAAAAGAAAAAACTGCCCCTCATGTATATGAGGGACATGTAAACATCTTGGAACTTAAAAATGCAATAAGATCAGAGGCAAAAGTCAGAGCGCCTGACCAGAAACTGAGTCCTTAAAAACACCACAATGCAGCTCAAAGGCTGTCCTGCCTCCCAGTCTGTGACCTCACACCAGATCAGAGCCTCCGAATGTCACAAATAAACAAATGATTCACCGGAAAAGCAGTTGCTGTAAGTGCTTCCCTGCTCCACGTGGTTGCTCAACTTGATCCCACTGTGGACGTCGCACATGGAGTCCAGCACTTTGCTGTGGAAGGGAGTGAAGCAACAGGCCCTCAGCAAGACACGAGACAGAGACGGCAAAACGCGTGCGAGCCAACGCGTCGGCCAGTCGGGTTCACCTCAGGTTGACGTTTTGCAAGCCGGATTCGGCGGAGTCGTTCTCCTCGCCGTCGGTCCCCCGCAGCTTGTTGACGGCGGCGGTGATGTCGGCGGCCCACTCGTCCCTCTGCTCTCTGGAGCAAGCTTCCAGAAAGTGATCCACTCCGTGCTTGGTCTGGAGTTTGAACGCGAGCTAGTGAGAAGGAAAAACAAACAAAACAAAAAACACACAGAAAAGAGCAAAAAATAAGTAAAGAAAATGAAAATATCTGAAATAAATGAATATAGGTCGTTTTTTTTTTTGTTTGTTTTTTTTTTAGATTCCAACAACCTTCCAGCAAAGTGTTAGATACTTTTCCTGAAGTTCACACATTTTGCATGTCAAATGTTTTATTGATATGACCCAATATTCTACTCTTAAATGTTTTAATTACCTGAAAGCGGAAAATTGTCATCATCGAGAGAAACGAAGCCTGTGAGAACTTCATGTTTTTACACTTACACATCAACTATGTTTGCAGAACGGCAAATGTTACAATAAGACAATGTACATGTGTGAAACAACGTTCTTTTTCTCTCTCTCCTTTTTTTTTTTTTTTCAATGTTACTCCCATCCAAATTTAAGTGGATGCTATTTGGCCTTGTTGTGTAAATGTATCAAAACATCTTATTGTTGCAGGAGTGTTCTTAATGTTCCCGAACAACTCACCGGCCGGTTTTCGTGCTGCAGGAAGGGGCATGTTATGAGGCAGTCCTTCAGCAGGATTCTCCCTCTCTGACACGAATCCCGTTTCCCTCCTTCGTATTTGTAGTACAGCAGCTTGTCGGGCGTCAGGACGAACCAGCGGGCCTTCCAGTTGTGAACTATGTGGCCCTGAATATACACGAGAAAAAAAAAACTTTTTAAATCGGTGTATTTTTGGGGGTGGGGAAGAAAACAATCTGATCCAGCTAAATTTACACTTCTGATCCCTTTTGATAATTAATTAAATGTTCTCACCCTCTTCACCAGAAAGCCCTCTCTTAGGACGGGGATTTTGTTGTCTGTGTCCATGTCCTTCAGTGTGTAGTTTAAAAGTCTGACTGGCCTCTCCTTGCCTGCTGGGGTTTTTATGCTGAGGATGAATGCGTCACACACACACCCACACATCCACACACACACCCCTTACGCACCTCTGCTCTTTAACCCAAACCCACCCAGTGAATAAGGAAGCGATTGCAGCTCGTTGACACAAGATAGCGCTCTCTCTCTCCTTCAAAGACACCAGGACCGGAGAAGAGGACCCAGCTGGCGCTCAGCCTGCAGCAACTCAACTCGCAATCACGTTTGGTATGCGAGGATTTCAGGTCCCTGAAATGAAACGGGGGACATGTTCCTCTAGTCCTCCTCTGCATCAGCTGGATCCTGGAATCAGACGCGCAAAGGAACAATAAATAAATAAATAATGATGTTTTCTTCCTTCCAAACATTGATGTTTTTCTAAAGCATGAACAGGCCAGAAGCAGAAGGCCGGGGGAAATGTTTACGCGAGCCCAACATTCACTCTGAGAACCTTTTGGAAATATTTGACGCAGCAAATTCAGGATTCAAATGGAATCAGAAACAGAAACAATAACGAGTCATGAGACTGGATGCGGGACTTCCTTGAGTTTTCCTTCTTTCCTTTTGCGACTCTTCCATAAATACTGCCTAATGATTGAGTGAATGAACAAATAAATGACATCTTTATTTCAGGAAAGATGAGGCAAATGATTCCACAAAAATAATTCTAATGATCCCCCCAACCAGGGTAATAAGTTTAGTTCACATACTGAAGAATGAGTTTGTACATAAATAGCAAGAAAATCAAGTCATTATGGGAAAAAATAAAAAATATCCTACACATATACTACAAGTTTCTGTAGAAAATGGAATATGTCTTGGTTGTGTCATTAAGATTTTATTTGGGGGCGTTAGAGAAAATGTGGGAGGAGTCCAAATGTGTGAAATATTATTTGTAAACATCTTTTAAAACAAATTTCTTTCCTCCTCTCCTTATGCGCTACAGCTTCCCACTTTCTGTAAGTCTCTGACAAACAAGCGTCATAAAATTCATGGAAGTTTTAACTGTGATGTGGAGACAAAATGTGTCCAGAGGGCATGAATTTTATTTTATTTTTTTTTTGGTAGGGACTCTAAAGGTGCCAAAAAGAAATTTCTGAATGATTAAAGCAACGATTATCTGTTCTCATTCTGTTTTGTTGCGTAACTACCGACACGACCACGGATTCTGTCCAATGTGCCGCAAGCCACACTAACATGCAGAGAGTAAAGATGTGCAGTATGTACAAGAATCACTACACCGGTTAAAGATATGCTGCAAAGAATTATATAAAACACTCCTACATTTGTGGTAATGTCTTAGTAGATCATGGAAACCCACCCAGTGAAACCCTAACCCTACCCGAACCCCAACCCTTCCCGAACCCTAACCCTACCCTAACCCAGCAAGAAGTGAATCTTATTACTCTTGCTGCTCAAGAGTAATAAGATTTATTTATGTTCCCTTTTTTTTTTTGTCTACTAAATTCTGCTCAATTTGATGAAAATCACCGGGAGGTTTCCAGAACATCCTTCCTCTCTGTTAAAGTTTTCCATTTCCCAGTCCAGGAAACGGGAATAAGCTGCGGACTCTCGCTGGCAAGCGCCCAAAAGAATCTGAACACACAGAGGAAGGAATCGGCCCTAAAAGGAAAAAAGAAAAAAAACCAAACTGCTCCAATACGGACAAGCGCCTTCTTGAGCGAGAGTCAAACATAACTCTCCGATACGACAGCCCTCTGCGCACATCTTAAGGCGTGTCTGGTATTCCTTCTGTGTTACATTAACCATTAATCAAACATTATTTTATCTATTTATTTTTTTTCAAATAAAGATGGTGGTGTTTTGGCACGCCAGGACACGGAGGCCGCTGACGCAGGTCGGCTTGGTTGTCCTGGTCACACGCAAACAGCCGGAGGACTCGCTTTCCAGAGTCTACAGGCTTATTGTTCTCAGGGTGTGTATGTGTGTGTGTGTGTGTGTGTGTGTGTTTGCGAGTCCACAGCTGGTTACACGGAACAAGGCAGTCAGTCCAAAGCTTTATTGGACTGAACAGGGGACATTCCTGTTTCAGTTCACAAACAAGAGTTGCACGAGACAAAGGTTTGCTGAAGCCTTTTCTTAAGTTACAGATTCTCTGGTTTGCCACGGTTGTAAAATCCGAAAGACTTCAGGCTGTTCACAATTTCTTTACATCACATTTTTAATCCACCATTTAATGGATTAAATGGATTAATCCACCATTTAATCCATTGAACTGGTTCAATGATTACACTTCACATTTCCGAAGAAAACCCTACAGCTAAAAATAATAACTATGACAAATACAAGAAGATAAAGTGCCTTATAAGGACAAAAAAAAAACAAACCACGACATCACATCAGTTAGCATCAGAGACGGTAGCCGTCGCCTGAACAACCGAGGGCGGACAAGAAGAACAGAAATGTGAAAGTTTTCACACACTTCACGTTTTGTCACATCACAGCAACGTATTTTATTAGGACTTCATGTGACGGAGCAACATGATGCAATCTGAAATGTGCGCTCAGCCCGCTTCCTTGAATGAAAATTCCTTGCAAATCAACCTGGATTCAAAAAGCTGCCCCACGGTGGTGGCAGCATGATGCTGCGGGGATGCGTGACTCCAGCGTGAACAGCGAAGCTGCGAGGAAACATTTACAAAAGAAGAGACTGAGGCGGGAGTTGACCTAAAACATCACAACATATCCAATAGTCCCTCATCAAAATACGTTAGTTGTGTAGAGACAAAATATGGGTTGGTGGTGTGAAAACCTTTTTAAGGCACTGCAGATGTCACTGTCCCCAAAACGTTAAAAGTGCCTTGCGAATTAAAGTGCACACTTTTCTGACTTTTAAAACGTGGGTTGTTCAGGCTGCCGTATATTTCCTCTTCATTTCTTTCAGGCTCTGAGCTTTGATTAGCTTGGCTCTCTCTCAAAAAGAAAAAAGACAAAATTGAGAAAAAATTGTTCTAAATACTTCAAACCCTAGATCTTCATCAGCCAGCTAATCGAAATTGAAGACTTTTGTAAACAGATCTAACTGAACCGACGTTTTCACCAGAAGCAGTGAGTTGACCTATAAAGAATAAAAAAGACAGCCTCCTTCCTACAGAAATGCCTCTCCCTCCAACCCCCATCTTCTAAAACTTTGTGCAAATCCTCTATCTACAGAATTTCGCCTAACATCTCGAATCTCTTCCGGGTCGTCAACCTGCGGCGTGGAGTCTGGCGCCGTAAACGGCCTGGTCGGCGTAGGGCGGCGGGTCCGGTGGGCTGGAGGAGGAACCAGCCAACGGGGGCCCAGCGTCCGCCGCTTTTAAAAGTGAAAGTCTCAGCGGCCGAGGGGCGGCGGGGTTTAGGGAGGACTCAGCCGATGCCAGGCTGTCACCGCTTTCTCTGGGTGAGCCATCGTGTCCTTCCACTGCTCCACGGCTTCTGGCAGAGGACTGTCGAAGCCCAGCTGGACCTGAAACCAATCAGAGAGAAGATATGAACGCACTGCCAGCCTAATCACTGTTTCAGAGCAAATACAGGCTCTTATTGTGACAGTCTAACCCACGACCAAAGACACAGAGCAACGAGCTAAACGCTTTAGACGAGGCAAATCTAAAAATCTGGTAGAACTTCTACAAGCAGCGACGCACAAACAAAAAGCGGCTTAGTCACACCGGCGGTAAGAACAACGCCCAGCCTCACTATAAAACCTTTAAAGGACGTCACGAGTTGAGGAAGTTACATATTTACACAACCTTCAAGGCTTACCTGTCCGAGACACTGTTTCCTCCTGACGGAGCTGCGGCTGTAGAGCCTCAGCGACAGCGAGCAGGCGTGCTCCAGCGACGCCAACGGGAAGTGAAACGTCTCCTCCCAGCGACACTGACCGCCTGACGCCTTCAGCGCCCGGGTCTTCTTCTTGATTTCCAGCTGGCCCAACTGGTGCATCTCGGCCTTGACGAGAAACACTTGGGAGGAGGCGACAGAAACAACTCAACATCGATCCCCCTCGTTGGTCGAATAGTTGACGACGATTTGGAAAAGGCAGGTGCGCTTACCCTGGGAGAGGGGAGAGGAGGACGGCGGGAGGTTCTGGGCCGCCAGGACCTTGACCTGGATGCGTCCGCTGACCGGCTGGAAGAGGGTGCTGAGGTGCAGCTCGGCGTGACTCGCCTGCACAAGCACACAACTTGTTACTTTCGCAGGCTTTTTTTCCGCCACGTTTCGGTTGTCTTGTGTTTTTTTTAAGTCAGCCCTTCTGACGGCTGCGTTCCAGCTGCACTCGGAGCGCGGAAATTTCCCGTTCCCAGTGGGAAGAATAAACTCGAACGCCATCTGAAGCGGGATTTGCCCCAGTCAAACGACTTTTTGGTTCCAAAATGGCCGCTCCTCAGCAGCAGTGAGATGTGGCGGAAACATGTTTATTTTACGCCCTTTAAACTTTTATTTCATAAAAACGTCCAAGGTGTTTTATTGGGACTCTGAATGACAGAGCAACAGAAATGAAGTGCATAACTGAATTTGAAAAACGTGCTCAGCTCCTTGCGACCCCCTATGCAAAAAAAATGAAAGAAAGGTGAAAGGTCAATGTCTTTAGCATGTACAAAATATGACGTTACTCCTAAAAATACATAAATGAAGAGAAATTCTTCACTCAGTACCACACATGTATTCAGCTTCCTAGTATATAAAACAGACATTTCTGGTAAAAAGACTAGTTCCTTTCCTTCTCTGTGTTTGTGCTCAGTAATCAGCCGTGGGCTCTAAAAGCTTCCACAGTGGTGGTGATTCGAACAATTTTTCCCCTTTTTGTTGTCCTGCAGACGGGTCCTCGCAGAGTGAATCCCACCGAGGGCCCCGCTGAGGATGAGTCACCGTCTGATCTGCTAAGTACAAAAGCAGCCGCCGCCGGCCGGACGAGCCTCCGTTCATCAGCGAAACCGCTCTCCGCCGGGGGAACGGCTCGAGGTTTAACCTACTTCCTCGTCCCTTCCGATTACCGCGTCTGAACTCCGCTTTCTTCCCTCCTATAAAGTCGGCGCCGCAATTTTCCTTCCCAAATGAACCTTTGTTATGTTTCATTTGTGACCAGGCAGCCGCCTCCACCAGCTGCTCTGTGATGGATGCGGCTCAAACAAAAGGTGTAAGGACTTCAATTCCTCACATTCGTTTTCTGACCTTTTACCAGACAAAAATCAACCTTAACATTAGATTTGCCACTAGAGCACTTTTTCAGCAAAAAAACAGCTTAGAGGGGATTTTGTCAGTGCTTGGAAGTTGATGGAAAACACTGCGTGAGTCTGGTTTAGTTTCTAGTGCAAATATCTTGGTACATTTAGACAAAACGGACAAAAGTCATTTTTTCGGAAGAAATACGAGTTTGTTTTAAGTCAGTAATTCATCAAAATTGACGAAAAGGGAGCAGTTATGAGTGAAATAATCCATCAGTGGAACTAGAACTTCATCAATATTAAGAAATTATTGACTGAAAACAATAATTTCAGTCAATTCAGATCTTGCTGAAAAGATGCTTGTGAGTTAGTTTTGTCTTATTATAAGTGTACGTAAAGTTACTTGATAAGAATTTTGGGTTCTTTTGCGGTGAAGTTCGAATTTTTGAATTTTTTTACATTAAAAACCATGAAAAGACAAAAAAACAAAAACACAGACTAAAGCGACGACGACGGCATCAGCATACCGAGGATTTGGAGGGCTGCTGGAGGTCGAGCCAGTGCTCCGACTCCTCGGGGCCGAGCTGGCGCAGGGAGAGGACGCCCTCGGCCGCGGTGCGTTTCTTGGGACTGTGCGTCTGCAGGCGCAGCACTAAAGCGCTGCTGTGCAGCTGCTGCAGGCGCAGCGTGAACACGAAGGTCTCCATGAAGGCGACATTCTGAGAGCAGAGCAGGCGGAAAATCATCATCAAGAAGTCAAAAGTGAATCATTAAGTTACTCTAGTTACAGATTTTTGCTCAAAATAGTTTCTCTTTTGTGCTCGTCTATAAATGCCAGATTTGAGAGCTAACGTTTTTTTTTTTTTAAATAGTGTCCTCCACAGTGTCCATTTTGCTCCTGGCTGTTTCTCAGTTTAATGCCTTTGAATTAGCTTAGCTTATCTTGGCCTATCTCATAAAACTCCAATCAAAATACTCTGAGGGAAAAACAAATAAGAACTATGGCCACGTTTCTCTGGGCCATGCAACCCGTGCAACAATCAAGCTGCTACTCAAGCATGCGTTTAGCGTCAGTACCTGGTGATACTCCTTGAGTGTGGTCTTGAACTGGATGGGTTTGGGGACGGTGAGGATTGCTTTGAAGCCAACCTTCTGCTCTTCATCTGGCTGGACGACGAGGTCCGAACACTGAGCGAAACAACGCAGAACAGCAGCTTTGTTAGCTTTGTTATTAAATGCTTATAAACACAATAAGTGTTCGATTGTGTTCACTCGGGGGGGATCAGTTTCCCACCAAATGTGAAACCCCAGTCACAGGTTGGACTCAGTTGTGCCTTTCATTTTTGTTTGGCTCCGTTTTGACGAGCAGTTTGTGCCCAACTATCCATTAGGCTTTTAAAGCAAGTGTTGCATTTTAAGAGTTGCTTTTTTAGAAACTTCAATCTAAACTTAGGGAAAAAAAAGAAAAAAAAAAAAAAAAAGCCCAAAACCTTTTTGCTTCAAACTTAATAGAGCACAGAGACCTGCACACAGAGGCCCCTGCTGTGGACAACACAAAGGCTCCATTACGGGAGGCTGGCGGGGAGAACAGTGGAGCCTTCAGTACCTGAGGCACTGGGATCCGGGCCGAGTGTAACCGTACCTGAACCAGGGTGATCCACACCTGCTCCACGTCCTGCTGGTATCGGACCCGGACACAGACCTTCCCCAGTTCCTGCTCGTCCACCGACAAAGCAATGGATTCTGGGAAAAATGAAAAACAAACAAACAAACAAAAAAAAAAATCAAGGAAAGCGACACTTCAGCATGATGTGGGTGAGTCAGTGAAGTGGGGGGATAAGAGGAATGTTTGGGGAAGCGTGCAAAGTTTTACAGATTTTATTTAGGTAATGTAGCTGGTATCATAAACATTAAAATACAGTAAAATAATTGATTGGGTTTTTATTTTGTGAAGTGGGACAGAAATCGGACGCAAACGTAAAAATGAAGCATTGTTTTCAAAATGTCTTCCAAATAAAGATCTGAAAAGTGCAGCTTGCACGCGCTGCAATTTTACTCCCTTCGATGAAATTTAAAAGGCTTTAGACGTCGCCTAATTAGCCGAGAGCACGTTGGCGGGTCAGGCGAGGTCAAAACGGAACAAAATTGCCTCTGAAACAGAAACATCATCACTCTGATGCTGCATGGCGGTGGCAGCATCATGCTGCGGGGATGTTTTTCATCAGTTCTGACATGTGAGCTGATTGGAGTCGATGGGAAAACTTATTTGGAAGCCGTCTTATACGACGTTTCCTTTATTCGTATGATGCGACGAATTTGAGAATCGACGCGCGTTATTTGGCAATTCTGAAAGTATTCAGAATTGCCAAACCCAACCATGAGACCATTTTGATTTCAGAGCACAAAGAAGGCTACTGACAAGTTTTAGGCGGGTTTTCATTTTGCAGACCCAGTCAAGCTGGCTTCGTTTGCAAAAATATCCCACGTCTTCTTCAGAAATGCAGAGAGGGAATCGAACCAAAATGAAACGGTTACCCAGGCTGCTTTCCATGGAGCTCATCATGGAGGAGGCGCTGCTGACGTTGCTGGAGGTGGAGTCAATTCGCTGAGGAGGCCAAACACAGTCAGAGAGAGAAATACGCTTAATGGAAATGAAACCCGAGTCATCAATACGCTGCATGACTACGGATGAAACGCATCACAGGCCGCGTGCTGAAATCAAGATAATGGAACATATAACATAAGAAAAGAAAAGAAATAGCTCAACAACAACGACGTCTTAATTTAAAGTCTCGGGAACGGCTGATGGTACAACAGACAGTGCAGTAAATAAAGGTTGTGGGTCCAGTTGCTGCCCTCTGCAGGGTTTTATGTAGCCGTTTAGATGCTAATCTTGATGGAGATGGATTCATTTTTTTGATTTTTTTTTGTCTTTGACAAAGTCACAATGTTTTCTTTAAAAAAAAAAAATTAAAAAAATCAATAAATGCAGAAATCATGCAGGTTTCTGCATTGATCTTAATTTTGTAGCAAATGGAACCAAAAACATTTTGATTGGGAATCGATCCACAAGTGTTTTCTGTGGCTTCAACTTAAAGATTTTGGTTTTCGCCACAGGAGAAATGGCCGCTGCGTCTCTTCCGACTGTCATTGTTCATCTTTACGTTTCTTTGTAATTGTTGTGGTTATTGATTTGTGCTTTTTCATTTTTATTTGTTTGTTTGGGTTTTTTTGTTTTTTTTTTGCAATGGCTGTAATATTGTGATTTTATTATAATGTTTGTAGAGGAATAGTCTCTACTGTGGTAGGGACTAATGGGGATCATTAAATAAGCTGTACTGATTGGTCTCGTCACATACAATACTTGGAAAAACAGTTGCAAATTGAACATGTGTTGCTTTTCCACCTTTTGTTGTACTTCTAATTTAGGCATATTTATGTCATTTAAAAAAAAACAAACTTAAACATTTATAAGAAATTATGAGGGTAATCACACATTTAAAATTCGGGTTTAAAAGTTAATCTTCTATCCACATAATAAGAGTTATTTGCGACATTCAGCTGTAGTAGCGAGGAGCTGTGCAAACTTTGCAGCTATATTTAGTCTCGTTCCACACAAACGTAAGGAAAAAAAAAATGGTGTGAAAAGAGATTAGATTAAAAGCAAACAGTCTCACCTGGATGTGGCTCTGAGGGCTGGTCAGGTCCAGCATGGAGCTGCTCAGGCGCCGCTGGTTGCCCGGTTTCAGAGTCCAACCTGGAGGACCAAACCATTGCCAGTCACGCCGCTTTGATTTCAACCTGAATCACACATTTGGACTAGTACGTTCTTTAAAAAAAAAAAAAGATCAATATCTTAATTTAATTTTTTGGATTTATTATGTGTAAACTTTCAAAGACTCCTCTTATTGCCGGTTGTAACAGAGTGTGACGTAACGAGCGTAAAAAGGTTTGACGATGTGTCCACACACTGATAAAGGGTTACATAACCAGGCGCCGCTTTTCTTCAAGCGAGGCTCGAGTTTCATCCGTTTGGACCAGCGTACCTGGGCTTCGAGGGCCGCTCTTTGGCGCGTCTCGTCGGGCGGCGCCGGGGGAGATGTACGCCGGCACGCTGCCCTGATGGAAGATGGACTCCGAGTTGTACGGGGAGAAGCTGGCGCCCAGCAGTTCTGCTTTCCTCCCCGCGTATGTGAACCTGGCTGAGCCTGCGGGCGAGAGTCAGAGAAAATGAGCTCTACCGAAGCGCGGCAGACACGCTGTAAGGTCATAAGATTTGACCTTCTTACATTTTCCTGCAAAGCGGAGGAGAGATGCTGGAAGTCTGTCTTGGTTTGATTTAATCAATTTGCCCGACCCCGTCCTTGACCTTAAAGCTTTAGGTTATCATGTTGCTACAATGTCTGCGTTTGGAGTCGAACTGCAGCCACGTTTAAGCTGATCTTAATTAGGATTTTCAAAATGACTGTCGCACATCATCACCTTAACAACTTTTTTTTTTTTTTTTTTTAACAACAAAATTCACCCAATTAAAAGTAAAGATGCAGAAAGAAATTTGCTCGTCAGAAATAAAATTATTTTTTTCAATCAGTGAATGAAGCGGTTTCTGATGTGGGCAGATGCTCAAGGCGGCATCTCGTCCAGGGCGGCAATTTTGTAAACGTCTGAGTATTGAATCAATTTAGAAATACTTTGTTGAAATTGCATTATTTTTCCATAAAATTCATTTATTTTTTGTATTTCTATTGTATACTTTTAACTTCATGGTTGGATATGGGCGTTTAAAGTGTTACTTTAATCTTTTTCAAGTTTTTCAGCAGCAACATTCTTCACTTTAGATGCTGTAGCTAAAAAAACAAAAACGAGACAAACGGAAACAGAAAGACTAGAAGGTTGTACTGTTAATATACTGAAAACCCCCGCAACAAGCCACTGCCTTAACGTCACACCTTTGGTTTCGCTCTGGCTGCACATGTAGAGCGAAACAAACATCAAAAGTCCTGTTTTATTCCTGGACACTGAAAGCATCAGCTGGGCTGTAATGGGACTAGAACCAGTCACCACCTGTGTTTGTGTCATCGTCCTCTCGCATCACACAGCAAATCTCTAAGCAGCCCTTAATGACTCATACAAATGGGCCGATACGTACCGTCCAGCCCGGGCTGCAGAGTGGAGAACTGGCGGCTCTGGGGTTGAACGTAAGTGGGCTTCAAGGTGGGCACGACAAACGGGACCTCTCTGCCGCCCGGAGGCTGCTTGGAAACGAGGTAATCTTCCGCTTTCCCGATCCTCGTCCTCTCATCCGGCAGCTCTCCTGTCAGCATTATCTCCTTGGGAGGCGCCTTTATTTTGATCACTTGGGAAAAGAGAAAAAAAAAAAACAAAACAAAAAAAAAAAGCAAAACAAATCAATCAGTCAGATGTGAAATCAGCTAAAAACAAGATGGCGGACCTGGTGCTGACCTTGGGTCTCCGGTTCCTGCTTGTTCCTCTGAGAGAAATTCTTGCAGCAGTCCTTGAAGAAATCCATGGTGCCTCTCGGGTGTTTATGAAAACCTGGAATTGCACACGAAAGGCTTTGGGTCGGACAGCAAACGCGTTGAATGTAACTTTAAGGAATCTGATTTGAGGTTGGGAGAGCCAGAAGAGTCGCAAAGTTTCCACGGTCGTTAAAAGTTGTCTGGCTCATCGAAGCAGACCAACGGACTCATCTGAGCTGAAAGCCTCTCAAGATTATAGATTCATTTGATTCGAGGTGGAGGGACGACGTTCAATGTTTCATACTGTCTATAAACAGCCACTGGTGGGAAAAAGGTGACGACTCAGTTATGGACCTATAAAGACTTAACAGTTTGGGCTCAAACAAATCCTGTAGAAATGAACAAATCACCACTAAAATATGACCCCGCTGAAATTACTTTCACATTTCTTTTTTTTTAATTATTTTTTTTAATGTTTGCATTTGTACACCTGTCCTGCGTTTATTCGTGCACTCGTGGGGCCCAAGGAGCAGCGGGGGGCCCCTAAGCAGCCGTAATGTTTCTCTGATGCCTTTGGGCAGCAAAGCATAGAAGGAATCTATGAAACATGCAAGGAAATAATAATTATAACGTTCAGATGTGTCAAAGTTTGACAAGTTCTCTAGGATGAAAGGTTAAATTTAAACAACTACTGCCTTTTTGTCCTTGATTTTTTTTTTTTTTTTTTTGTTCTTAAACCAGTACCTCCAAGTTATTATTATTATCATTCACAAAATGATCACTAAGGATTTTATTTATGCCACTTTTACATTTCCATCACTAATTCCTGACGACTATGACGACAGTATAAAGGCTGCTGGTGTTTTGTGGCCCCTGTTGAGGTGAAACAAGTGTGGCAAATATTTAACCACAAATTTAATTGAGTTCATTAAAAAAATAAAAAATAAATAAATTGAACTCACCCCCGTCGAGCTTTCACTGGAAAGAGCTCCCAGTCGCTTCTCTCTCAGCAGGCAGCAGGGAGGCGAGTGCTGCTGCTCTCAGGTCTGTTGTTCACTTTGAGCTTCAGGTTTCTCTCTCTCTCTCTTTTTCTCTCTCTCTCTCCGTCCCGCCCTCCTGGCTCTGAATGTCTCTCCGTTTCCCGCACAGACGCTGACATGCTCTTCCTTCCCCGAACAGCAGCACTTTCTGTTAGATTCTTTTTTTTGTTGTTATTGTTGTTGTTTACCATCTGCGTGTGATCAGACCTCCCATTGTGGTGACTTCCTCCTCCTCCTCTTCCTCGGATGGTATGTCAACAATTTTCGTGAAAGTGTTTAAAAATCAACTTTCAGTGTAGAACTACTGAATAATGCCAAAACTCTTACAAAAAAAAAACGCCCCAAAGGCATTTAATTTAGCTCAAATCTGTAGCTATTCGCCACCGCAGCTCAGTAACACACATTCTACACTCAGACATGAAATCAAGCAACAGAAAACATGTTATTGATGCACTAAATTAACTTAGTCCTTTCTTGTTTTCTGGAAAAGCCATGACGTCCCTGAACTGTTTGCAGAAGAGCCGACATTAAACTCCTTGTGTCAGAAAATGAGTTTTAATTGGCCTTGAAAATATTGTTGCTAAATAAACAGCAGCTGCTGAGACGAGCCCATTTCCCTATTTGGTCTGGGAGGGAGTTCTGTCATGATTAAATCGAAACAGTTTTTATTTGCTCTTCCTAAACATTAGGGTGATTAATAAACACAAAGCGAGAGGACCTGAGAACTCCTGTTGCTGCTGCTGCGTCTTTAAGGAGGGAAACATCTGCAGCTCTTTAAAACTCATTCACATTTTGCAGAATGTGCCTTTAAGTCAAACCCATGCTGGGAATATCAGGATTTGAATTTTTAGGTTCTGTCTCCAGGAAGACCCTCTCAAAATACACAAGTATTTCCCTCTATGCATTTAAACAATGTAGTCAAAGAATCACATGATGAGTCACCAACACTGAACTGAACTGATCCAATCGAGTCCAAGTTTTAAAACCATTCAGCTGTCGACGGAGCTACGGAAACAGAAGCTCATTTTCTTTAGGATTTCAACCCATTAGCTGCAAAACAGGCTGCACAGCATGATGCCACCACCGCCGTGCCTTGACAGTTTATTCAAGGCTCTCCGGGTTTTCTTCGACTCGATATTTGCGTCATACGACCAGGAGCTGCAAATGTTTGTCAAGTTTAAAAGGTGTTGATTTTGGAGCAGGAATCTCCTTTTTTTGGTCTGCAGTCTATCAGGTCAAATTCTGTTCAACTCTTTTGCTTTTTAAATTGCTCCTAAACATCGCAACTGAGGGGAACAGTCCAAGTCAGGAAGATAAAACTTGGAAGAAAAAAAACAAAACAAAAAGAAAACACGACAGGAAACCAACTGTTTGTCATTTATCATTCATCCAAACACAAGCATGTAAAATGTGTATTTAAACCTCTGATAAAACGGAATTTTTCACCCAAAACCTTTGAAAATATTTGTGAAATCATGTTACAAACAATACGTAGCATAAAGCTGATGAAAGACCTGAGGTGTGTGCATTATGACGGACGCAAACCTTTTAGAAAACAAAGTCCAGGATGTGATGAACTCATTTATTGCTCTAAAAGAATTTGTGATCTATATTTTAATTAATGACTGCTCGTTACATAATCTCAAACACTTTTTTCCCCCCTCCCTCCCCTCCCCTCCCTTTGGCGGGAAACACACAGGTAGCTTACTCTTCGGTTCCGATAACCAGCTTTTCTTGTTCTCAGGAAAGGAATGAAATGACGGCATTTACGGTCGCTTCCACGGCTTAAATGTGAAGAGACGGGATCCCCGAGCACAAACACCAATACTCAATTAGTAATCTGAGCCGCGCTGTCGCAGAAGAGGACGTATGAAATTGTAGACTATAAATATTCCTCTGTGTCCGCAGCTGGAAAAGCATCCAGCGTCCAGGAAACCCGAGGACGTTCCGGCAAAAAAGGGAATGCCTTCGCGTCCGGGGATCTTGTCCGAGTCTTTAGTGTTTGAACAGAAAAAAAAAAACAAAACAAAAAAACAAAAGGAAAGAGTATTCTCAAACAAAAGAATTACACCAGTTACATGTGAGTGCAGCTGCGTAGGGGTTCTCAGAACGGATGCTCCGACACGTATATCGTCAGCCTGATGATGGAGCTTCCTCTGAAGTTGATGACGTTGTTGACCGTGACCATCTCCAGGTCCAACACCAACACCTGCGGCCCTTTGATGGGCCGCGTCAGGACCAGGGTGGCGCTCACGTTGCTGGTTTGCTGGAAAGGGGGAGGAAGAGGAGAGGAATGTGAGGAATGATGCACAGGAAGTGCAGAGTCATTCAGGTTGGGCTTACAGGAAGAGAAAGTCTTGGCTCTGTGCCTTGTTCATTATTATAGTCTTCATGACACAGTTCACTTTTTTTCTCACAATACACAAGGACAGAATTGATTAATCAAATAAATTGTGATTAATCGATTAGTGAAATAATCGGCAACTAACTTTGTGATCGATTAATGGGACTATAAAGACTCAAAAAAGGGCTATTTTCTGAAAACTTATTTAAAGCCGCAATAAAGACAAAACTGTACAAAATAAAGACATATTTTGCATTTGAAGATAAAAAACATCTTTGTCTGTATAGGTTTCACCCAAAACTCCTCAAGTGGCATGGTTTTAACTTAGTTCAAATTCGCTAAACGAAAGCTCTATTATTGTATTCAAAGCAATAAAATGTCAACTTTCTTATTCCTAATATTGTATTTAAAAAAATCTTATGAGGTTAAATAAAAATAAAACCTGTAGAATGTATCAATGACATTGATCTAAGTAATTAATTAATCATCAAAATAATCAATTATTAGAATAATCGTAAAAATAAATAAATAAATAAATAAAAAATGTCAGCAGCAGCCCTACAATACACCTGCAAAATTATATGAATTTTACGAGGATTTTATGTGACACGTCAGCATTAAGTTGTTCATAATTACAAAGTAATATATATAAAAAAAAGGAAGATCGCTACTTATAAAAATCATAAAAATGTGGCTGGTATTTTGGTTTCAGTCCCTTATTTTAAACAAATACTGAAATCAAACTGAGTGCAAATAGTTACATTCAGTTCAACACAGGAAACTGAATTCATCTCTACTGGGGCAATTATGACTGAACGGGGCATATTGTTACAGAGAATTTTAAAGCAGGCTTGCGTTACTGCACAATGCAAAGCTGCAGGGGAGAAAAAAACAAAAACAAAAAACAGTAATAAGATGCCACACTTTTCAGATTCTTTGAAAGGCGTGCCTCCTTTCCCTTCAGCTTTACAATAGTGTGCTGCTAAAGCTGTTACCGCGACTAGTTACTGTCATTTACAAAGACTGTCCTACTTTAAAATCCTGCCATGTGTCTCAGAGATTTAAGAAAAAAAACAAAAAAAAAAACAAAAACAAAGCAAAGCTCTGCCAGGAAGGAAACAAGAGTGAATAACTCCATCTAGTGGCGACACGCTGCAAGTACCACGAAAGGTGATTCAAGTTTTGCAGCCTCACATCTGGAGCTGCGAACTGTGTTGTTCTCTCTTTCTGCTAAACCCTGGATGATAAAAGTCTCCAGTCTGCTGCTTTGGTCTCAACTAGGACAATTGTGTTTACAGGGAATTCATAATTCATTTTATTTGTTGTTTCTGTTCATTTAAAATGTTCATTAGGATTAAAGTTTATTGATCTTTGACAATTTGTTCTTGCACTACTAAACTATTACTGTTACATTATCGAAAGAGGCCTCAAACAACGATATCGTTTATCACAGCAACTTCTGGGACAATGTATCATCCAGCAAAACTTATTGTGACGTGAATACACTTGCCCAATAATGTTACAAAAGGCAAAAATAAATAAATAAATAAAATAAACTGGTTTTATTAAGATTTTAACCCGTCATTTCTGATTCAGCAGTGAACCTGATACAGACTGAAGGTAAGAGTAACCCCGTTACCACGGTTTCTGCAGGCGGCAGTGTTTTCCTCCTAAATGCTCTTCATCCCATCCCCCATTCATGGACCCCTGAGCGCTCACCCTCATGTAAAACTCCCGTCCGCTGTTGCCCGACTTTATCTGGAAGATGTAGAAGGCGCCGGGGTAGCGCGTGGTGGCCTGCATCTGGAAGATATCGGCAGGCACACTGCGCCCCGACGACAAGTCCATGTGTCGGTACAGAACGGTGAAAGCCAAGTCCCTGCAGGCAGGGTTCTCAGCTGAACACATGCACTGACTGCAGAGCGGTGGGACAGAGGAGGTTCAGAGAAACAAACCATTAGATTCTACAGAAACAACTCGAGACGATGTGATAAAGAGGGTGCCGAGAAAACTCACTTGTCGCTAACGGCGATGTAAGGAGGCTGACATTGTAAAGGATTCAGGCATGTATAGCCTCCCTGGAAATTGAAACACACTTGTTCTGTTGTACAGGTGTTGTTACCAGTGTCACATTCATTGACGTCTTTGAAATCAAGCACACGACAGTCAGAGTCAGTGAAGTCAGAACCACAGCAACGAGGCATCAACAAGATCACATCTTTGCATTTAAAAAAATGTTTTGAAAAAAAAAATCAAGAACAAAGTGATGGATTTACATGGTAACAAAAAGAGAAAACTGCAACATCGTCAGTCCTCCGCAGCGAACTTTACCTTCACAGCTCCGGCTGTCCTCGTATAAATAATACCCGGGCGGGCAGATGCAGGAGAACGAGCCGGGGGTGTTCACGCATCTGAACTGGCACAGAAACTCAGAGAAACTGCACTCATCCAGGTCTAAGTGAAACAAAAGGTACAATTCAAACAAACAGAAAGCGTCACAAAGAGATGAAGATGGCGACTCCGATGTGTCTGTTAGGAGTTCGTCCATCTGCTCCGGTCCTACTCCATCAATCGATCGCATGAACGTACAGAGGACCGTGGGAGCTCTGGAGGAGCTGAAGGGTTGCAAATGTGGATTTCATGGAAGAGCTTTTGATGTTTTCAAAAAACATGGAAGGTTTCAGCAGCCATGAAGCGAACAAAAATAAGAAAAGGAGATGCTTGAGTGAGGTGAGGTAAAAGTTTCACTTTCTGGTCTGAAAGTGTGGTGGAAAACTACATATGTAGGAACCAGAGTTAGTCTCAGAATCATAATTTTTTTTTTTTTAATCAGTGAATTCATTACAAAATGTTTTATCTTGTACAATTATACACAGCTCTGAAAAGAATTAGGAGACCATTTAAAATGATCAGTTTGTCTGATTTAACTTTTTATAGGTATGTTTGAGTAAAATGAAGATTGTTCTTTTATTCCGCAAACTTCTGATAACATGTCTCCGAAATTTCAAGCCAAAATTTTGTTTTCATTTGCAGAAAATGAGAAATGGTGAAAATAAGAAGAAAAAAAAATGCAGTGCTTTCAGACCTCAAACAATGCAAAGAAAACAAGTTCATATTTATGTAGGAACAACAATACTGATGTTTTAACTGAGGAAGAGTTCAGGAATCAATATTTGGCGGAACAGCCAGGTTTTCAATGCAGTGGGCTCTACATCTGTATATCCATTTTGATTTGAACTTTAAATTTGCCAGCAGAAATTTCCTCTCCAATCAAATAATAGAAAATTCAATGTCCAAAAAAACAAACAAAAAAAGTATGATTCCAATGAGACAGTATTTCTGGTATAAAAAAAAAAAAAAACGAACGCCGCACCTCACCCTGAACGCACCGTCTCCATCAGGAGACATTCTACCCTCAGAGCAGCGAACTGGAAACATCCTCACCGATACAGGTTGTGCCGTCGGACGCCAGTTCGTATCCTTCGTCACAGCTGCACATGAAAGAGCCGTAGGTGTTGAAACATCCGTGACTGCAGGGTTGTTCGTCACATTCGTCCACATCTGGCGAACACAAAGGGAACGAAGGAATGTTAGCGGTTCTACCAGCCTGGGTTCACTTGATCAGACGCCGCTAAACGTGGAGCGGGAGCGACACCATAAGGCTGGTTATCGGCTCAGATCTAACAGGAGGAGCTGCATGAGGATGAAAAAAAAAAACAAAAAGGCATTCAAAAAATAAAAAATAAAAATTAAGAAGTAAAATTGAATATGATTATCTGACTTTTCTCTCTTCACCGTAGCTCAATGTCCTCACCACTCGCTGTGACTTTAACTTTTCCAGCAACTTAAACTATACATTAGATGTGGGCATTAAAAGAAGTTATACTCCCACCCTTTGACCAAAGATAGGAAAAAAAGCAATGTTATTACAGTGATACTGCATTTTTATAGACATTATTATTGTTATTTTTTTAACTCTGCAGGGTTTTTAACGAAGCTGACTCTTTGTGGAGAACTTAAAGCATAAATAAATAAATAATACTATCACCTGGTAATTTCTTTAGGTTTAGAGCACCTATAATTTATTCTAAAGTCTTAACATTTTTGCTTCGCCTTCAGAGAAGGAATCTTGGCCCACATCTGAGCTTAAAAGGTAAAAATTAAACTGCTTCAGGAGCTGCGCTCTGATTTATGGCATCCAAAATAACATAAAAAAAAACATACTGTACAAGTTTTTAAATCAACTTTATTGTTTTTGCGTCTGCGTTCCTGTAAATCCACGTACCCTGACAGGTCCGGCTGTCTGGATTAAGGAGGAAGCCGGGATTACACGAGCAGGAATAAGAGCCAGCGACGTTGGCACACAGTTGCTGGCAGTAACCATAGCGGCACTCATCGATATCTGGCTCAAAGGAGAGACGGAGAGAAGGAAAACAAGAGAGGAATGGAAAGAAGCTTGTTATAAAATAATAAAAAAAACATAAACTTAACTGCTTTACTTCACATAACCTGCAGAGGGCGCTGCACTTACAGAAGGATACTAACACCTTTCGTATCATTCCTAGATATTTTCAGCCTCTCTGAGGTGATTAAAATAAATGCAGCACTTCTGCAATGAAGACAACTCTGACTGTTTCAACTCGTCACATTAGCCATTTTATATAAGCGAAACCCTTTAATGTGCGTTTTAGATCTTGATAAAACGTTCTAGAACAAGGTTTCCCCCAGAAAATTTGCTAAGCCCGGTGTTTTGGTGTTCGGTCAGTCATTCCTCCAGGGGTTCGTTGTATTTCTGAGTCAAAAAATGTTTAACGTTGACAGGCAATTTGAAAATATGCCTTGATAATTATGTGTTATTCAAAGATTGCAAAATTATTACCTGAACACCAACTACAAAGTCTATAAAAAAAATAATAATAATAAAAAAAGCAAACATTTTAAAAAGACAAATAAATAAGCAATGCTTAGCCTGGTGGGGCACAAATAAAGCCTGGTGGCCCGCCAGACCTATAATATACTGGAGGAAGACCTGTTAGTAGTTATAAAGTGCTGCCGATTAAATGATTTCAAGATTTTCTTAATGGTTGCATTTTGGATGTCAAAGAAAAAACAAACAAACAAATATCCTCACCTTCCTAATATAATGGCGCAAGTCTTGATTTTGGCGAGATGATTTGGGAAAAGAAAAAGGAATTTTAGCAAAAAATAAAAAAATAAAAAGAGACAGCCCGTTTTTATGGGGCTCTCTAGACTCCAAGATGCATCAAGAAGCTCCTCCAGTTTTTCACAAATTCAAACAAAATCCAGATATCCCCACATTTGTTTCTGATTTTACTGGAAATTTTTCCTCAACATTGACTGGAAACAACGGGCGATTAAAGAAATCTCACATTTAACGTCAGATAAATGAAGCCCGGAAAAACAATCACAAAATCCTGGATGGATTTAATATCATTTCATTTTAAGAAACACTTACTGAATGCAGAAACAGATGTTTATTGAGGTTGTAACAGTCGAACGGGGTTTAATCAATACATTCTGACACAACCGGCCCTTTAAGATTTTCAATGTGGCCCAAAATGAAAATGAGCTTGGACATTATTTTAGGACGGCGACGATAAGAAAATTTGCAGCGAAAGCTTCAACTCCATACTCCAAGGTTGTTTCTCACATCATGAGTTTGACTGACACCGCCGTGGCGTGGCTCTTAAAAACCAATCAAACCCAGGAAATCCTCTCAGAGGTGGGGAAAGTGCTTCGCCCGGTCTGATAGCCCGCTTCCTGTAGCAGCAAACAGGATGCACCCACTCAACGCCAACTCCCTTTTGATAGTGCATGCATTCATAACACAACTGAGACAGAAAATTATGCTTTCATTTTTTAATAACCGCTGCTCATGACGCCCCTCTTCTACTGCTGCTCTGGGTGGGTGCCAGTGTCAAAAGCTTGCCACTGATAAAAAGGTTATTAGTTCCCCCCAAAAGCCATGCAATGTTGCCCGACAACAGTGATGGGCTTTTTTTAAAAATGTTGATTTATACCGCCATTTTTACAGTGAAACATCACCATGTACTTTGTTGTAAAATACGAGAAAGCAGCGATGTAAACGCAACAAAAAGATTTAAAAATAAAAACAGTGGTATATTCAAATCCTTGAGGAGTTTTTTGACAAAATGATGCTTTAGAACGACAGTAGCAGCAGCTCTCTCACCTTGACACTGTCCGGCTATGAGCCAATAGCCTTCGGTGCAGGAGCAGGTGTAGCCGCCGGCGGTGTTGATGCAGACCTGCGTGGGGTTACAGTGGTGGGAGTTCGTCTCACATTCGTCAATGTCTGGACAGAGAAAAGTGGCGGGAGACTCAGAAATTACCGGGGCAGACACGCAGAAGACAGGAAATAGTTTTAGGAACGGCAAAACCTCGAATCAAGCTGAAACATGAAGGATGAAATGCTACCACATTTCGGTACTAGCAAAATAAATAAATTAAAATCCCACATATTTCTGTAATGTAAACTCAGTGAACGTACAAAAGTATTCATCTCCGCTCTCACATTTCACAACAACAAGATACTGCAACATATTTTACAGGCAGATCAGCAGAAAGAAGTGTGGCGTGTCGCTACGACCCCACCAGAATGACGATGAGACCCTTTAATGCTGCCATGAAGAATCAGGTGAGTACCGGGTCCAACCCACTATGAGCAAGGTGTACCTAATAAAGATGGAATTACAGGGTAGTCACTCCTGAAGGCTACTGATTGCACTGGATTTATTCAGCAAAAGGACATTAAAAGAGCATGAATAAAAATACCAGTTTTGGTTTACAAGTAAAACCAAAACAAATTAACTACACACCCTCGTTCTTCCAGTTCTCAATAATCTACTGCAGGACTGATAAAAAATATCACAAACGTGAAATTTTTTATGTTTGTGATAACATAAAAAATTTCAACTGACTTGCTAGCAGCTGTAGAGGTTTTACTTGACCTTCCAGCCAAACATGGAGAAGCAGGATTCAGCTTCTATTCACCACAAATTTGGAACAAACTTCCAGAAAACTGCAGTTCTGTGGCAACACTGATTTAATTTAAGCCAAGGCTAAAAACTAGGCCCATCACGATAACAAGCTGGACGATAAATTGTTCCAGAACTTATCGCGATAAACGATAATATCGTTGCTTTGAGACCATTTTCAGGTAATAAAGGTGCAATAATGCAAGAACAGATTCTCAAAGACACTTAAAATATCCAAAATAAATAAAGGAAACCACAAATAAAATGTATTATGAAGTCTTTGTAAACAAAATTATCTTTAAAAATAAAGGGATAGTTGAGCTCAAAGCACCAGAATGAAGACTTTTAAAATTCAGTTTCTGGTAAAGAGAAAAATGATAAATCAAGCAAATGAAAATTATTGCGTTTTTTTATTTTTTATTTTAATGGTGCAATTAATTGATTTATTATTCATTGACACAGGCCTACTAAAAATCCACACGTTTAGAGTTGCTTCTGGTTAGTAATGAACCGATCAACATATTTGATGGCATTTGACAAAGATATAACTCTTATTGCTTGCTTCACAATTGGTGACAGCGTGAATGTTTACGGTGTGAAGCACTTACTGCTGAAAAAGCGCTGCACAAATAAACTTGACCTGATGTCTGAGGTGTTGCCTCCCAGAAGACGGCGGCGCAAATCTCTGGAGCCAGCAGAAAAGGTGGGAGCGCTCCAATTTCCTTCTGGTTCCCACATCGCATTCTAGTAATTTGGCACCTCTCCTTCCCTCTCACAGGAAGTCTGTGGCCACAGTTTAGGACTTTAGACGACCACGAGACGTACTTGTTTTCCCATGCTGTCACGGAGATCGTATCAGCAATCTTCCATTCAAAAAGTTAAATCAAATCTTTCAAGCAGGTTTTCACTACCCTGTGTTAGGGGGGAAAAAAGGCATACAATAGTTTCTTGTCAGGATAAGCGATATCTTGAATTCCTGTGGCGCCCTTATAATGGACACATTTCCTTACGAGGATATGACACTTTAGTGGTTCTCAGCCTGTGAAGTCACCCATCTCTAGGAAACCAGCAGTGAAAGTGGCGGGAGTCTTTTCTCCTCTTGTTTTTACAGGCTGTTTTCATACGGGATATGTAAATGCCCATTTCATTTTATGTTCTGGTTGGGGGTTGTTGCCCATAGTGTCCAGTGGGGGCACTGTAGTTAGTTCAGGTCAAGTCGGTGCGAAATGCCCATGGACAAGAGGAAGAGGAAGAGCATCTTCTGTCTGAACTGGCGCTCATATTTTTCAGTAGCAGCTAGCAGCTAGGACAGCAAGGCGGCTTTTCCACTGTGGACTTTGCAGCCCTCGGACGGCGGAGCGAGGTGCTCTTTTGGAGCTTTGTTTGGTTTATATAATGTATTTATGTTAATGTGATGTATTCATGTTTTGTATGTTTTTTCTTTAGTTTTCACGGTGATTCAAAACTGGTTTTAAACCCAGTAAATTTGAATATACTGCACCCGTCGAGGCTCTCCGTGTCTTTTCTTGGGTCTGAGGGACTGCTACTGGATAACATCTTAATTTGGGAGCTTTCTGCCTGCTACCCTCCACCGGAGAGGAGGGGGGCCAAAAGCTAGCAGCACCTGCTGGGAGCAAGACTCCGAAAGACCTTTCATGTGCTCCACATGTGTAGCCGACATACACACACCCAGCACCTGCGAGAGCGTTTCAGATCAGCTCCTTATATAGTCCCGTTTCGGGGGGCTGTTCACAAGCTGTGGGGTGGCTGCTGACAGCCGGACCTGGCTGCACAGAAGAAGGGGATTAGCTTGAAATGCCTGAAGACTGGTCGCATATAGAAAAGAAGAAAATGCCCTCAGGAGGAAAATATGTCGGCTGGTGGGCCGAAACGGGGTGAATAGCAACACTCTGGGGCTGGAAAGGTGCAGAAATAACGCAGCGGCAAGATCGTGTTGCTCAAATTATACACAGGACGTTGAAAGTAATCTGTGTTTACAGTTAAATTGAACAGGAAAGACCATATTTTGATCAACTGCAGACTGGCATGCAATTCAACTCAAAAATATCATTGATCCCAAAAGGAAATTAAATGTTCTCGCAACTCATATTCATTCAAATTCTTTGAGTGTGTCAAGTTTTCCTAAGAGAGAATGATATAATCTGATTTGTCCTTGATTCATTCAGAAGTGGTTTTCTCTCATCTAATACCAAAAAAAAAAAAGAAATAAAAGATTCCTTAAAGTAGAGAAGGCAGTCAGAGGTAGCAGGGAGATGGATGGAGTCAACTGGAGAGCAATCCTGAGAGAAAATTTAACCTCATAGATAGAGTATTGTAGATTAGACTGTAAACTATAAGTAAAACCTCTAACTTTTGTGTTGGAACCGCACAGGCAAAGTGGTTGAAATCCAATTAATTAATCCATGGAAAGACTAACTGGGTCGAGATTAAGCAATTTTGCAAAAACAAACAAAAAAAAAAAAGCTACATTTGGAGCTCAATTATGAAAAGTCGGTAGAGGCAGCTGTAAATACAGTGAAACACTAGTGAAATGTCCATTTAATAAAAAAAAAAAAACACAATTGTGCACCATTTTATATTTGTTGATCTCAAAATATGTATTAAAAAACATTGAGGTTTCTGGTTGTTTTGTGACAAACCGTGGGTCGCACTTTATGTGCATAAGACTGACATAAAACTGGTAAAACATGATATGAATCAAACACTCCATCAACATGAAGGAGTGTTTATGAATGTTTATGACTTGTCATGACGTGTCATTTGGCAAATAATGAAAAGTGTCAACTTTGCATCACTCAGTAAATAATGAGTAATTTACTTATTTAACCTCATAGAATATTATTTACTCAGTAAATAATGAGTAATGCAAAGTCCCATTAAAACTTGCATTAAAAGTCAATTAACAATTTCAATTTTGCATTAAAAGTGTCATAAGTTACCGACTGACACTTCATGCAAACAGTCAGACATTCATAGAGACGAATTCAGATTCATAACAGGTGTCATTTCATGTTTACGACAGTTTCATGTCAGTCTTATGAACACCTATTCAAATAAAGTGTTACCAAACTTTGAGATGTGAATAGTAAAACTGTGGCTAACCAAATCCCTAACAAGTTGCATTGTTCTCTGCAGAGCGGTGGAAATTGGCGAAAACTCGTGGCAGAAAGGTCCATTTGGCGAAAGACAAAGGCGTGTTTTAGTTGTAGATTCAGACAGGAAGTTGCAGCGGGTGTGCCATATCTGCCCCACAGCATCCATCAGTCAGCAGCCGATTACATCAGCACACACAGCATCCCCGCCTTCAGGAGTGTGTATGTGTGTGAACTTGTAACGAGTGCTCCCCACAGAGGCGTGCTTGTTGTCCAAGTCTGGCCTGGGTGCAGATTTTGGGGGAACATGACCTCACTTTTGGCACCTTGGCGGAGTGGTTTACCCAAACAAGGTCGTGAGTCGATTCCCTGGCAAGTCATCCCAAATTCAAACAGCCCATATTTGTGCATGAAGTCAGCTGCTCTTGCTCTCTTTCAGAAGAGAAAACAACTGCACTCCATGTATATATTTCCACCTCATTGCAGGGTTCCATTTATCCTAAATGACAGTAAAAAAAAATAAAATAAAAAAGTTCCAAGGCACTTTAAGGAGGCTATTTTTAAAAAGCTTCAGTGAAATTATACCATAGAAGGTCCAACCAGTTAGATCTGACCAATTGGGATGAAATATGTTGCAATGTGTCTGTTTTTAATTAGGCACTTTTCTGCTTCTATTATGTCATTTTAACAGATATGTCAGCAGCTCTGAATAAAATTTGCAGTAATTCTGTTAACTTACGCAATGCAAAATTTATTTCATCGTGTATTGTTCCTTGCTATTGTACCTGCTCCCCCCGCCTTTTCTTTTATTTTTTACTTTTAGTTGCAATAGTGAACATAAAAAGTATAATTGTTCTTGTTATAAGTTTAGAAATTCAGGTCATAAGTTTCTTACATCTTCATACTCCTTTTCCAGCATATTAAGAGTATCGAGCACTCACACACATTCATGCACCAGAAAGCAGATCGGCAACTTCTGGGCGAAGTGCCTTTCCCGGGGCAGATCAAGTTCATGTCAGCAGTCGATCTGGACTCTGGTTAATAATTACTATTAAACTAATTTTCTGTTGGGGAAAAGATGAGTCGTTACTTCTTGAGTATCTTCAGTCAGTTGTTGTTTTCTTTTTTTGTTGTTTTTTCTTTGCGTAGGGGTCAAAGGGCATCAGTCTGTGATTGAATTGGGGGAATGTGCTTACTTTCAGAGTACTCCTCTATGAAGGCTTCTTTAAACTTTGGGGTTCCCCAAGGCTCTATCCTCAGTCCATTATTATTTTCTATTTACTCTGTTTAGCAGGTATTACTCAGTCTTTAAGTAACATCCCTCACCATTCAGTTGTATGAGTTGCTAAGTTATCTAAATTAAGACTGACTGCCTACCTCTGATAAGAGACTGCCTGCCAGATGGCTGTTCAATCCCAGTGAGAACATATAAAATGATAATAGCCCTCAAATACACTCCGACATCAGACAAGTGGATGGGAGTGACTTCTGATTGGGATGTAACCACGGACTTGCTTTTAAAATTCAAATAAAAATCTCGTTTTATTTTTATTTTCCTTTTAAGCTGAGATCTATTGGGCCTAGAAACAAAATGAAGAAATCATTGGTGGATCTGTTTCTTTTAGCTTAGATTCGTGTGAATTCGTCGCTCACTCGTATGGACAAAGTGTTTCAGACAATTACAAGTTGCACAGAGTTTTGCTTTCTCTACACTGTGGTCCGTTTAATTCAGAATCCTTATTTTAAAGAAAATATAAAACTTGTATCGTCAAGCTACAACTTTTGTTTCTTGTTCCGTCTATATAAAAATTAAAATGTGTTGGTTTTTCCCTTATAACATAAAAAACAAGCATATACAAGACAAAAATGTTTTCAGTCTGGCGCTTGTCTACTGGCACCAGTACTTCATGCATGGGTAATAATTTTTCTTTTATGACTATTAAGTCTAATTAGCTTTTATTGACATGTTTAGTTCCTGGGCTTTGTATGACGTCTATTTTGAACAATGTGCAACAGGTAATGATCTCCTCTGTGGAGACTGCTTTAAAAATAAAACATTTCTCCGTTTGTGTTCCTCCATGTCCAGCAGCGCATCACCGAAAACGGTAAAGACTGAAGAGAAACAAAATCACCCAACGTGTAGACGTGCGTTTTTGGATGTTGGGCGAAAGCCGGAGTGCTGGGTTAGAACCGATTCCTGCAGAGGAGGACGACTGAGCAAACGTGCAGGTGGAGTCAGTTGCTTTTCTGGATTTTATTTCTTTTTTTTTTTTTTAAACAAAAAGTGCAAACGACTCTTCAGTTAGAAGAGAGGCCGTGCAGACATTTATGAGTTGCTGGGCCTAATACCTAAAGAGGAGCAATCAGTGCTGCAACAAGGAAAGTGAACATGGAGTCCAAATGAAATGGAATAAAATTCAGAGTAATGTGACAGAAACAGGAAGTACAAAAGAAAAGAAAAGAAATGAAAACTGAAAGTGTTAGGAAGAAACTAAGGAATTAGCTGAAGGAAAGTGGATTCAAAGCCAAACTGAAGCATCACTCATACACAAGCAGAAGAAAACAGGGCTGCCTGTTTAGATCAAAGTTAGATTTAGAGATAATTCTCAAGAAGATGATGCTGAGACGGGTCTGTGTGTTGGGTAAAAGAGCAGATATCTGAAAAAACATTATTTCACTATACTGTTCCTGAATATATTGATAAGTTACAATCAACAACTTTTTCCTTCCTCAGTCTTATTATTAGAGTTTCTCCACCATTTTCTAAAGGTTTGAGCATCTTGGCCACTAGACATATTCCTCTTCTGTGGGCAAGATATGACTCAGGTGCCGAGTTATAATCAGTGCAACAAATTTCATATCCTGCCAAATATTTCCTCCCTGCACAGGTGATGACTAACACTTTTCTCCTCCCATCAATCCAGAGAGGATGGAGGTTTGGTGGTTATTTTCCCCGTGATGATGAAGCATCTTTCCACTGAGTAAACCGTGATGAATATTTTCTTCAGGAAAGGCAGATCAACTCCGCGAGCCAGCAAAGAGTCTCCCGGTTTAATTGGAAATTTATGATGGAAATGGGAAGCCAACTGCTTTACGAGACTGTTGGAGCTTGACTGATGAATATTATTTTGCCATTAGTGGAAGAGTTCAAGAGTTCACGAATGCCAGAGGAGGTGCAGCAACTAATTGTGGCTTCCACACACTGCTTGATCAGATTTTTTGTTTGTTTGTTTTATTTAATGGTACGATTTGCAAAGCCAGAACACTCGGCTGTCAAATAAAATACCTTTCCTGCAAAATTAAAATGAAAAAAAAAAAACAAAACAAAAAACAAAAAAAGTGGTCACATTTTTTCTCTTGCCAGGGCTTGCACAAGGCATCCACTTCACCCATCTTTCATTCTTTTAGAAACCGTCATCATGTCTGCACTTCAAGAGCACAGCCGCTCGCCTGTCACTCACCGTTGCAGGTGCCGTCCGCCGCCAGAGCGTACCCCAGGGTGCACAGCGCGGGATTGCTCACTATGGGGTAACTGGGTTCCACGGCTCTCGCGGGAGCCCGCGCGAACGAGTCCGGGACTCTGTCAGGGGGCTCCGGGTAGCTCGGCTCAGGCTGGGCGGGGCTCACCCGTCTGTACGGCCGGTCGTAGTAGTCGCTGGAGAGGCACTGGTAGCCCCCAATGCGGTTGACGCAGAGCATCTCTCCTTGGCACGGTTGCGGCCAGCTGCACTCGTTAACATCTGGAAGGCAGAGAGCAGCGGCGGTGAGGACATTCCTGCTGCAACTCCCGCGTCTTGCGAGACGGTGGCCCACCCAGTTTATCATCAGGCGACCGATTTGTTCCACCTTGAATTTTTTGAGCATTATTTTATGACGCAGCCACATAATACCATATATTTTTAATGGGATATCATGTGCCAGGCCAACGTAAAGTAGCACGTTTGTAAACGGGAAAGGAAAAAAAAAAAGCAGGTTTTTCCTTCCATCTACTAATTTGTAAACAGAAATCATCTTGGTGTTAAATGTAAATGATATATTTATTGTATCATTTATCGGGATAGCTTTGTTATTGCATAAAGACTTTGATTCATCGTCGTCACAATAAATTCCAATTTAGTACGTATTTTCGGATTATTTTTATCCAGTGTTTGTTCAACAAAGGTGCTTCAATAAATCTGAATACATGTGAAAGTATGATTACATGAAGTTAATGTGTGCGTTTTAGTTATTAAAAAAAATAACATTTCTTAATGTGATTGTCCTAAGCGCATTATAAATGGGAATGTTTTTGTCCAGAGCAGCATTTGTGACATTCAATCACAGTCACAAAGCTACTGCAAGAAATAAAAGAGAACAAAACACAAATAAAACAGATGTTCATGTCACTTTTGTTGTCAACACCGAAGCGCCGCAAAGCATGGTAATAAAACTGTACGTTCATGTCGCCCACCCCGACTTGGTGCGGCTTAATTTTGGGATCAATTCAACTGTCCTGTGAAGGCGTCTGGTGTTTGTTGGAAAGTATTAGTCAACGAAGACCAAGGAATGCTCCAGACAAGTCAGGCTCAAAGATTTGCAGAACTTTAAAGCAGGGCTAGGCTATAAATCCAAGAAAAGCAGCCCAAAAAACGTCCACAGTAAATCCGCAGGAGCAGCAGAGAGATCCAGTCTGTTTACAGAAATGACAAATTCATCCTTTATAGAAGAGTAGCAGGTGGAAAGACATTGTTGAGTTAAAGCCATAGAGAGTCCTGTTAAGGACTCATTCCCCCCCCCCCAAAAAAAGGGGAAAAAAAAGAAAGTCTGTAGCTAAAATGAATCAAGATTCACGTGGTCAACAAACGCAGCCGCCGTCATGAGAAAATCCCACCAACGCCTCCGAAAGAAACCGAAGGCAGCTGGACTTGGTTTTCCTTCGCTTCCTTTCACAGATGGAGGGCATCCTGAGCAAGTTCATCCCGGTGTGACACTCCAGCTGCTCAGGGTTGGGTATGAAAGCAGTGAAAACAGTTGCCAAGATGACTGGACGTTTGACATCTACGTCAGCTGCTGAAGGATGAGGGGTCTGAGCTGGAGGAATCGTGTGCGACCCTCCAGCTCCGACACTTGATTGCAACACCGACACTTTTGACTTCCTTCTGGAAGACGTCTGTGCAGCTGAACATCTTCGCTTGACTCAGCTTCGTTCCTGAGGCTACCAGAGTCATGGACAGATGTTAAACACATTGTTCGTAGTTATTTGTTGTTTTTTTGTTTTCATTCGATATTTTATAGCCTTTATTTGTTACAATTTCAATTTTTAGTGGATTTCCACCCCCCTTGTTATTCTCCAGGCTTTCAGTCCGCTTTTTTTTTTTTTTTGGAAGTTTGCGGATGTTGCGCGTTTGTCCCTGAAGTTGCCTGAATCTCATGAGATAGGAACTGATCTCTTGGATTGGCCTAGTGAAAGTCCAGACACCAAAACTGACACTTAAAACAAGCTCTATATCCACTTTGATTGTCATTAAGCAGTTTGGCTAATAAGAGTGAGTAAATAAAGCAAAAAAAATAAAATAAAATAAAAATAAAAAACTAATACAATCTGACTAAATGTGTCAACTTAGTGGATACACTCCAGGAGACTTGAAGACATAAATACACGCCGCACTTTTCAGTGTTGCAATCAATCGAGCGTTAATTTGGGTTAAATTATATCCCTAAAACACGTCAAGAGTTGGTGATTTTTCACTTTTTCTTTAAATGCCAACTTATGCAAAAATAATAATAATAATAATAATAACAAAATGACTTACCTGAGCATTGTCCTAAATTCCTGTTATATTCAAAGCCGTACGGGCAGGGCTGAGGAGAGACGAGCGGGATTGTGAGTGTCTGGATCGGACTCGGACCGTGATGGAAGGAAGGGAGGCGAGTGGAGTTTACCTGTCCGTGTGCTGACTGGACGCAGAGCAGAGCGAACACCAGAGCGGCCAACATCCTGCGAATGGGGGATTTTAGCTTAGTGGAGCCTGGTGGAGGAGGACAGCTGGCCGGGGCTCGACAGAAGCATAGCCTGCCGACACGAACAGAGCAGAGAAACCGCATTAAGAAAAAAACGAAACAAAAACGGTTTCAGCTGGATTAGAGAGAGAGAGAGAGAGAGAGAGAGAGAGAGAGAGGGGGGGGATGAATAGACGAACCTTAGAGAAGAACAAAACCTGAGAGCGCGCGTTTCCAGCGGCATTGTTTAATGGCTCCTGGTGAACTCCCTTTTTAAAAAGAGATTTAGACGACCCGTAAACCCGAATCCCGGCGGGGCTCCAGCTCCAACTACGCGCCCTTACGCGAAAGTCGACACCAGGTTTTCATTAACCGCTGTGTGCTCGAGCTGAAGCTTCGGCACATTGACCGACCCTTACAGGAACTTCCTCGGTCCAAGAAAGAAAAAAACAAACAAACAAACAAACAAAAAGGAGGCAAAAACAAACCCCAACGTCGCCGTCCCGTTTTCTGCTCGGGCCGCTGGACTGCGCAGATCATTTAGCAATGCAGATGTGACGGCCCCCGCCGAGCTCTTTTAGCGACAGCTGGATCCAATCAGGAAATCCAGCCCCCTGCGGTGGGCGCGCGAGCGAGGGGACGGCGGCCCCCGCGGCGGCGCACTGAGCCCGGCGGGCCGGGCCGGGCCGGGGCGGGCGGCCACCGCGGTGTGCTGTCCGGGAGCTGAAAGACACGCAACACACACTGTGGGGGTGTCTGTTTTCTCAGGTCACGCACACACAGCCGAGTTCAGTGACACTAAACAGCCACTTTCCTCGCCCACATCTGGACCGAATGTACAGCCGAGACGAGGCAACAGTCTCACTTCAAGGCCTCAAAACAAGCGGAGACTAAACTCTTTACTTATGACATAATTCTTAAACAAACGCGCAGCCACGAACATGACATCACAGCTCAATTGGTCACTTCACACACTTTAAATCCATCTGGATTTAAGGAATAGCAAAATATAGGGGCGTGGCTTCAGACTGGTAGCCTGATGCAGTCAGTGTAGTAATAAAAGCATTTAGTGCTTTAAACGCTTGGAAAGTCGCCAAGTAACATCAGATCAGCATCGGGTACTACTACTAGTTAGTAGTACTTCAGTCCTGTATGATCCCTTCCTAACTAGTAGTTATTAATTAATGTAGTAGAATCATATGATTCTGAAAGTTCATGTTAATGAGGAAGGGGACTACTTTCAAATTCACTCTGATGATTTTCAAACATCTAGTTAAAAATGTCAACTAATATCAGGGCATCTCATCAGGTAGGAAACTTACCTGCGATAAACGGCCATCAACGATAAATGTCGGGATGAGTATCGGTTTATCATTTATCATGAAACTTCTTACCACGGTGAGCATTTTGATGATCACAATAAATGCCAATAGTTAAAAAAAAAACAAAAAAAAAAAAACTCTATATTGCTGGGTTGATTAGTTTTACAATGTTTTCCATTGCTTTTTTCAGTGACAATATCAATACATGTTAAGATATGATTGAAAGCAATGACTGAGGTATAAATCACACTTCTTCATGTGACTAACATCCTAAAAAAAAAAAAGCATATTATGAATGGGTTTGTTTTTTAAGATTTTAAGAGCGGTGTTTGTCACCTAATGTTACCTCAAACAGTAATCATGAATTGTTCTTAGTCTCTTATTGTACAGTAGTTCTATAAAATATTGTGATAAAACTAAGTCCATATTGCACCACTCTAGTGTCCCAATCTGATACTGAATCGGAAATTGGTCTGTATCAGTTAATAAAAATTAAAAAAAAGATTAGATTACATCAGCCTGCATCTAAAGTCTCTGCTCCAGCATGGGGTCCGCTCCAGCGTTTCTATCCAACAGCACCTGTATCCCACATGCAGACCCCTTGGATAATAATAAATAGGTCAGCTGTTCTGACACCAGCTGGAATTCACTGTTGTTCTCTGACTAATGTCAATTGATCAAGCCTTTGAAGAATGCATTATTTGTGCTGATATCGTATTGCATCAACATCAATATCGGCCAATGCACAAAGAGGCAATATTGGTATCGTATTGGGAGCGATGAAGTTATATCCTGCCACCCCTATTGGTTTCTAATATCAAGGTATTAAAAAGGTAAATTTTATTTAGCATGTAAACAACTTAAATTATTCTTAAGTCGTTTACATGCTGGAGTAACTGGAGTCTTCTTTGACTGTGTAGGATCTCCTGTTCCACCCAAAGATGCTCCGTTCGGTTCAAATACGGTGGCTGTAGGTCGTTTGACTGCAGAGAACTCATCACACAGCCGAAAGTAGCCATTGGAAGACCCTGTTGCAACTTGAAGGTTAAAGGTCAATCCTTTCTATGCAACAGTTTGCAAGAAAAAGCTCATCAACAGCCCGGTCACCAGTGGCTCCTTTATTTATCGCCAGGTCCTAATTAAGTCACGGGTACTGATCTTAGCCGAAGACCCTCCAAGGTAATCTGAATCTTTTTCTCTCCGTTTCAGATTTCTTTTACATCTAAGAAAAAAAAAAAAAAATAATAAAATTCTTTCTAGTCAGGATTTACAGTTTTTACATTTCATCAACACACCTGGACTCGTCCTGTAACATTCCTTCTGCAGTGGCTGATTGATGCCTGTACAAAAATGTGGAGCGGCACAGTCACACGCTGATCCGATTACACAAAACTTTTAAAAATGTGCGCTTTTTTTTTTTTCCTTCTTTCTTTCTTTTTGTTTTACATTTTGTAAATATATATTTATATTAAGCATTTACACTTTTGATTATACAACTATCAAATTTCCAAAAATGCAGGCACTTGACTTCCAAAGCATCCTTTGTGCCTACAACTAAAGAAAATAAAATAGAATAGAATAAAGAAACCTACATTACCCATTTACATATATGTAACTGTATAATAGTGCTGTATGTGAACATAAAGAGCAGTCTCAACCCTCTGATAAACCACAGTCAGCCGCCATAATTATGCCTACTGCATATCACAGTCTGGCTGTCTGGAAAACGCTAAATCTTTCAACGAGGAAAAAAAAAAAAAAAAGATCCTTATGGTTTCAGCAGATGTACTGACTCGCATAAATCTCCATGTAGTGTGCTGCTGCCAGAGCTTTTAGTTTTCGTCCAGGATCTGAGGAAAACTTGCTGAATCAGTGAAGTAATACTAACAGGACAAGAAAATACAAGCAGTTAAATGCAAATGGAGGGGCTGAAACCCGAGGGGCAAGTCTCCTCCAGCAAACAGAGCCTCAGCCCACGATTTGCACTCAAACACTGAGTTTCTAAGGTCACTTTTGCTCAGACCTGCTGGGATTTACTCTGTTTCGCACGTGAAACGTGATTTCATTCATTACTTTTGGCGTGAGATGCAAATTTGTGGGTCTGAACCTGAAAATAATAAACCGTCATTTGCATAGAGAGAAAAAAAAAAAAAATCCTACTGCAGTTTCCAAGTTTTCCCAGACTTTATCTTAAGCTTCGTAGTTTTATCTGATCATTTATTGCTGCTCGACGTATGAAAACAGCAGCAAGAGGGAGCAGAGGCGCACCAATAATGTTACGTTTTGTTTGGTGCTGAACTCATACTGGATAAATTAAGACATCTGTGTGGCATGTGCAGCGGAGGGGGGGCTGGGGGGGGGGAGGCGCCCCGGTCACTGCTTTAGCAAGTCTTTGAGCACGGCTCCGGCGCTGGCCTCGGCTGAGACAGGCACAGGGGTGAAGGTGGGCAGAGCGTCAGTGATGGGCTTCATCAGCAGGTGACCTCCCGAGCCGGCGGGGCCAGAACCGGCCACCAGCGGCACCGCAGCAGAACGAGGAGCCAGGAACGGGTTGGATTCGCCGGGTCTCCGGGTGCCGGCTGCAGCTCCTGTGATGAAAACGGGTTCACTTTGGGAGCATTTGATTGAACTGTGTTTTGTTTTGTTTTGCAAGCGTGCCAATTTACCCGCGGAGCCTGAAGAAGAGCCACCGGTTCTGCCGGACGGCGGCGCGCTCAGAGGCTTGATGTCGTGGACCGCGAGCCTCGGCGCCGGGGTCGACTCCATCTCCAAGAACTTCACAAACATCTCGGAGAAAGACTGCGGCGGCGAGGGAGCCGGCAGGTTCGAATGAGTGAATGAGTGAGTGAGTTTACAGATTCAATTAAATCCAAAATATTCCACAGAGCAAAATAAAGAACTTCATCAGGACGAGGGCTGCAACGATCAATCAGAATAATCATGATGCATTGACTATTAAAACTGGTCGAGTAGTCGATTAATTGTTAGCTGGGTTTTACAGACTAAAGTGGCAGAGTTTTAGCTTCACCTGGTTCAAATTATGAAAAGGAAAAAACTGTTTGGCACCTTTTCCTCTTCAATTGACATATTAGCTGTTCACCGTTTTGATGTTGAGTCAAACAGAAAGAGCTGAAATTTTCAAATGTTGATGTTAGAAGTACGTTTTAGTCACATATGTATTATTCACAAGAAATGATAAAGCGTTCACTAAAGAAATAATATGTTATTGCATTTCAGGCAACAAAATGATTTCTTTTTTTTTTTTTTTTTAAAAGAAAGAATTAAATTGTTTATTTGCAACCTTTATTGCAATCCTAACATTGTATTAAACATACATGGTTACATAAAAAATCTGCAGAATTTTTCAGTTTTTTATTTTTCATTCGATTAATCATCAGTGTAATCAATTACTAAAATAAATGACTGTACAGAAGACGCACGAAGGTGCAATTTTATATTTCGTAGGATTGTTCTTCAGGACGTTTTTTTTCCTGTTTGCTAGGATCCGGATCAGGAAAATCTGCCCCACACAGCTGATTTTTCATCTGTCCATTTCCTCTCCATCACAGTTTTGAAGCTACATTTAACTTGAGCTTTATGTTTCCATTCGTTGCGAATTGAATTCTAAAGAAATTGCAGAGAGCCGGTGGTTTTTATGCGACTCTCCGGCTCTCTGCCATTCTGCGCGGCGTGTTTGTGGCTCCCAGCCCGTTCCGAACTTACCGAGTTCAGCCCCTGCCCACTGGTGGGCCTCTGTGGCGTATTCGGCACACTCTGCGCTCCTCTGCCTCCGAGCCAGCTCGATACCCATCCACCAACACCGTGCCGGGCATCGTCCTCCAACATCTAAAAAGACAGACCGTTAGGAAGTACAAAATAAATTCAGTCTCTCAAGTGTTATCAAAGCTTATCTTTTTTTTTAAATGATTATTATTATTATTAACTACAGTCTAGAAATTTGCTTAGCAATATTGCGCTGCATGAATCAATGCTTGACAATTAATAGAGACTTGAAAAGGAGCTGCAGCACCACCGACACTGACTCTTTAAAGTCTGCTGGTTTTACTCGACTCTTGGCTTCTGTAAAGTGGAAACTCTAAATAGTTTTACCAGGAGATGAGGGAACGAAGGGGGGGAAATGGAAAAAACTTTCAGGGACCTTAAAGGTAATAAAAAAAAAGTTTTATTCTAAGAAACAGAAATCTCTCTTGTCCTGCGTTTCCTTTTAAACGGTGTTGGGTAACGTTCTCTGGAATCGTTGGACGGATTCCCGCGCAGCAGCGACCAGCCAAGACGATCTGGAAAAGACGATGCTTTCTCTTTCTGGTTTTGAGCTCTGAGGACTTTCTGGGGATGACGGAGTTAAAATAAAATCGCTGGGCAGCGTCTTTTTCTGCCAGACTAACCAGGCTCTTAAGGGCAAGGTAGCGAATTAAACCAAGTGGATTATCTGCTGATGTGGTCTGGATGCAAACAGTAAAATTGACCCATACGACGAATTTGGGATCCTGTTATGTAGGTTTCATTTGATATTTTTGTACTAGATGTCTAAAACTAAACAGGTCTGACATCGGAGTTAGGAGGCTTTCATATGAAGGTGATTAGGTTTTAATTAAAGCCACCACTCTCCCCTTCTACTGGCTTTATTAAATTAGATATATAATCACGGTATTGTTCTAGTTGCACAAAGTTAAGCTTGTTCCTTTTTTGGGGGGGTTGTTTTCCAAAAGCTAACAGAAGTTGCATGCATGGCGGTAGATGAGAACCAGACAGGCAGGAATAAATTACAATAATAATTTCTGCGCCTGACTCCCAAACGGAAAGATTTACAAACGTGAAACGTTCTGCAAATGTCGAGACAGACTAGTTTCACTTCTTAAATTATTGCCAAAAAAAATACGATTCGATGAAATGAGAGAAATTTTGATCTACAGTAGAGCAAAATAATGTTTTATGACATATATGAATGCAAGTTATGCGGTTATTGCTGCATTTCCTACAATATGATGTTTTAAAATAGACCATTTTAAACTAGATGTTAAATTATTCTGTATTTTATAATGATGATGTCAGAGAGATGAATGCAATTCCAAATCGCTTAAAACAATTGATCTGGCTTTAAATCAGTCCAAGATTTGATCATATATTTATTGCAAGCTTAGATCATTATTTTAGGAAGGTGTAATATTTATATATTGTTATTCTTAAGATTTTCTAAATGTTGCTCCACAGTTGAAATGTAAAAGCCCAGCTGTCCACCGGGTCGAAAAGAGTAAAGGTCGCCCTCTGACCTGATCAACTTGTTCTCTGCTCAGTCCCAACACACTTCCCATGAGCCTCAGCACATCGGCCCGCTTCGTTTTAGACGTGTGGAAGTAGCCCAAAAACAGGTTGCGCATCAGAACCCTGCAGACACAGCAAACACACGCAACAAAGAGTTACCAAGTGGAGCTGGCAACACTCTTCAGTACGGATGCAATTACTGACTGGACAAAATGAGCAATTTTCAGTATCATCGAAGTGTTTAACAATGAAGTCAGAGGAAGCAGTGAGAATGAAAAAGACAATTTTACAGCTTCTTCCTAAAATTTTATTCTATTCATTACTTTAATTTATATTCAAGTTTGTACAATTATGTGACGCGTTTCTGAAGACAAAGATGTACAAAAGGACCCACTGGGTCTTTAAGTTAGGTTTGTTTTGTTTTTTTTAAACAAACAAATGAAAAACAATGATTTTGTTGGATACTTTTGAGCAAAAGTATGTCAACATTGTTTTCATTTAACTGGCTGCATCAACAGCAGACGCAGGACAAAAACCCAACTTACTTGTCTATCTTTCCTTCTGTGCTGTTGAGAAGGTTCATGAGTTTCTTCTGTGCCTCCTCCAGCATCTCCTGCCTCACATCCACTGAAACACAAAACCAGAGAGACGTCATTTCGCCAGCAACAAAAATACTTTAAAATAAAATAGAAATAAAAACAAACAATATCCACAAAGTGAGTCTGTCTATATAAAAGTTACATATATTCACCTGGTGGTTGTGTGATAATGTGGATTCTCTGTTCAGCTTGTGGAATATTAATTAAACCAAATTAATGTTAAAAGTGGTTCAATTTACCCTCATTATTGTTTTAGAAAATGACGGGTAAAAAGAAAGTAAGATGGAATTTCAACGACGCCTTCAGTCAAAATGACGAATAACCAAAATTTTAGCGCAATCCTTGATCTAGAGTTATGTTTTCTAGATAAGCCACATTTAGATCATACATATATACATAGAATTAGAAAACAAAGATAAAAGGCTTGCTCCCACACAGAACAAATACAGACTGTAAGGTCTGAGACCAGGCAACGAAAACAGTCTGAGAATTTGCTGTGATGTAATGATTTACTTGATAAAAGTGACAGAAAGATACATTAGTCTGCAAGTCAGGCTCTGATAAGGGTATCCAGCTACATATGGTTTTATATTTTGTTTCATAATCTGAGCTCAGGTTTTGGTTAAAAGTTTCACTTAGTTTATTTGCCAATTCATACTTTCGGATTTGGAGGCTTGTTCCTGATATTTTCACAGGAATCCATGTCCTGGAGTCGATTTGAGGCCTCTTTGAAAGCCAATCATTTCAGTCATTAACTTTTCATTTATTCATAGTCTACAGTGAGGAGATGTGGTTAAGTAATTCGAAGTAAAACCCTGAATAATCAGAGAGATGCTCAGTTATTTTGGTTACCTACAATTAGCGACAATTAACTGGTAAATGGTTAAATTCAAAGAACAATATTCAAATAAATTAAATGTGAAATTCAATAATAGGTATGATTTATCTGCACACATTCTTCTTTTAAAAAATGTTTTATTGGTGCTAGTGGCTTTAATTTGAAGGTAGTTCAACAGGAAAGAGGATAACGAGAGAGAGAGAGAGGCTGGGAGTCGAACCTGCGACTGCCAGCATGAGGCCCAAGGCCTCAATACGTGGGTTGTGCTTTTCCCCTGCAACACCACAGTAGCCCTATCTGCTTACATTCTTAAAAAAGTATAAATACAAAAAAGATTTTGAAAAAAGATCAAGCAAGGGTACAAAACCGATACAGGAAAAAATGATCTGTAGCCATTTTCATTCCTAATTTACAATCTGCTGGGAAAAGAAAACATCAAATGTAGCGAAGAAGCACAAACTCATCTCACCTTGCTTCTTTAGCTCTTCGATTTGCTCCTCTTTCTGATCGATCTGATCTGTGAGGCGAGACGCCGAATCTAGAGCAGCATTGGCTTCGTCCAGGTTCAGCTGAGAGAAATGAAAATCAGTAATCGGGATCGTTTCGCTGCGACGCTCACCGCGCCGGATCAAGACGTTATGACGACACGCGCGTTCTCTGTTCGCCGACTGACCTGCAGAGCAGATGCTTGGTCTTCAAGCAGGAGGGCTTTTCTCTTCCACTCGTCCTTCTCCTTTTTGTGCTTCTCCAGCTCTGCCGAGTACATGGCTTTCTCCTCTAAAATGGAAAGACACAAATAACTGAAACAATAAATAGGAACGGTAAATAAATAGATTTATTACAAAGAAGAGCTGCGAAGAAGCTAATGGCGAAATGATTTCCCTCTCTGCCAACTTGCCTTGCTGGAACTGCTCTAGCACCATCTGCAGGTTTGAGAGCGACACTGCATACTGCCTGACTTGTTCCTGAGAGGTTCTGAGTTGTAAAAGTGCTTCGTCCCGCTGCTTCACCACATTGCTCAGCTGTTCCTGGAGAGACTCCACCTGCATGCTGGCCTGCTGGCTGGAAAGAAGAGCAGGAAACTCTCCGAATTAAAAAAAATAAAAATAAAATTAAATACTGTGGCTCAGCGCGAGCTAGGAGGGAATAAATCATTACGGCAAAAACATTTTTCAAGAAAAAGACGGAAAAAGGAGCTGGTACTGAACCGCATGCAGAAATACACTTTCTCAAATTTCAGCAACGCGATAAAATACTTAAACGCATGATGTATGTGTGTGTGTGGCGAAGGCAGTTTTTGAGTTTACGCAAACCTGGCGTTTTCCACGGCGTTTGACGACGTGGCCAGTTTGTCGTCCAGCAGCGCCACCCGCCTGCGCAGCTCCGTCTCCCGGTCCTCCGCAGCGAGGGCTTCCCGGGTGTACGAATCCTCGATCTCCAGCAGGTGGTTGCGCAGCCTCTCCAGCTCCAGGTTGAGCCGCTGCTCTTTATCCCTCGTGTGCTGCAGCTGCAAACACAAACGCTCTCAAGTTAAGCGGCGTCTTAACTTCCTGTCATAGAAAACACAGCAATTGCAAAACTGTTTTTATATATATATAAAAATTTAAAAAAAAGTTATGTGCACGTTTTTATTGGAAACGCGGCTGATGATGGTCGTCGTCCCACCTCAGACTGCAGAGCCGTGGTCTCCATTTGCTTCTGCTTCAGCGCCATCATCATCTGATCCCTCTCCTGCTGGAACATCACCGCTTTCTCCTGCATGGACTTCAGTTCGTTCAGAAGCTGATTCAGTTCACCGGATTTACCCTGCGGCACAAATCAACAGGAGTTTAAAAAAAAAAAAAGTTACAATGCTCATGGGAATATTTACTTCATTATTTGTTCAAAAAGGCTGTAGACCACGAATCAAACTGACCAGCTCTTTGTCTTTGAGCATCCGCTCCACCGTGGCGGCCTTCTCGCTTATGGCGCTCAGCTCAAACTCCTTCTCTCTGAGCAGAAGCGAAACCTGCATGTTTGTTTCCTGCAGAGCCCTGAACTCCGACTCCTTCTCCCGGGAGCGCGCCGCCACCTGCTCGTTCTCCTCCTTCAGCTTCCGAGCGTCCAATTCCAAGATGAGCGCCCGCTCCTTCAGGTTGGTCACGGCCTGCTTCAATACCTCGTTGTCGTTCTCGCGGTTGCGCAGCGCCTCGCTCACTTGGCTCAGCTGGTCTCCTTTGGTTTTGATGAGCAGGTCTTTCTCCCTCACTGACCTCTGCAGGGACTCCAGTCGGTCCCGGACCTGGCGGACCTCCTCAGCCTGGCTCCTCTGCTCGCTCTCTGAGGCGGACGCGGAGTCGGACAGCCGGTGGTTGTTCTCCTGAAGGGTCCTGATCAGGTTTTCTTTCTCGGCCAGCTGCGCTTGCAGAACTTCGGTGGTTTGTTGGGTTTGGGGCTCGGCTGATAGACCAAGACCTCTCGATTGCGCGGTCGCTGCGACCTCGGGAGTTTGCGCAACGCTATCCAGTTTCCCCAGCAGGACATCCTTGGTGTTGCTGAGCTGACTGATGGTCTGCTGGACCTGTGCCAGCTCCAGACTCAAACCTCCCAGCCTCTTCTCCTTCTGCTCGTAGCTCTGGATCAATCGGGCGTAGTCGACGGACAGCTTGGAGCTGCAGTCGCTGTCGGCGGACACCTGGCCCTGCAGCTTGATCAGCTCTTCGTGCAGCTGCGCCGACTCGTGCTGCATGTTCTTGACCGTGGTGATCACCTGCTGCTTCCACTCCTCCATCTTCTTCACCTGCTGCTTCAGTGTGTCCCTCTCCTGAAGAAGCTCCTCGAACTGGTTGCTGCTGACGCCGCCGGACGCAGCGCCGGCCTCGCCTCCTGTCGACTGCAAGACCATCACCAAGGTCTGGCACTTCTGAGTCAACGCATCGATCTCGATGTCCTTCTCCCTGATGATGCGGGAAAGGTTCTGGATGGTCTCCTTGAACATCTCCTGGCTCCCCGAGGGGTCGCTCGCGTCCGAGAGCCGCTGGTTCTCCTGCTGCAGCCTCACCAGAGCGGCTTCCTTCGCGGCCACGACGTCCACCAGGCGGTGGTAGTCGGACCGCAGCTGCCCGTTCTCCCTCGTCTTCTCGTTGAGCACGGCCAACATCTGCTCGCGCTCAACGGCAAACGCCTGCAGCTGCTGCTGGAGATAGAGGACGTCCTGACCCGACGAGACGCGGGCGTGAAGCGCTTGGATCTCCAGATCTTTCTGCCGGATCACTTGGGAGAGTTTGCCCACTTCGTCGCGAGAAAACACCAGCTGTTCCAGCTGCCTGGCGAGCGAGAGGTTTTTCTCGTTCAGCTGGACGATCTCCGTCTCTTTCTCCTCGATGCCGCGGACCAGTTTCTCTATCTCGGCCTTGGACAGGTCGTGCTTCTCGTTGCCGTTGTCCTGATTGAGAGACCGCGTCTTGTCCTCCTGGAGGATGACGTCTCCTTGGAACGCCGGGAGGCGGCCCTGGTCCACGCACTGCTGGAGGCGGGTTATCTCTTCGTCTTTGGCTCGTATGAGTCTGTCGTAGTCGAGCGCCGTCTGCTGGTGGCGAACGGCGGTCTGTTCCAGCTCGCTCCGCTGAGCCTGCAGAGACGCCTGCTGCTCCTCCGAGGTCCTCTTCAGCGACCGGACTTCGTCTTCCAGTGCGTTCCTGGACGACTTCAGCTGGGCGATCTCCGTCTCCAGCTCGGTGATGATGTCCAGAGTCTTGGGTTCGGCCAGTGGTTGCGGTCTGCTCTGCTGATCCCTCAGCCGATCGATCTCCTCTTTCAGATGGCTGTTCTCCTCCTTCATCCCTCCCAGCTGCTTATCCTTTTCGTCCACCGCTTGTTTAAGGACGTCCACCTCTTTGGTCATGGCTGCCACCCTGTTCTCCATCTCTCCCTGTAGATCCGCCGCGTTCTGTTTCAACGTTTCCACAAAGACGTCCTTCTCTTGCAGCAGGTCCGTCAGCTGCTTCTGCCCTGCAACGGTAATGGAGAGCATCTCGTTGGTGTCTCTGTGGTCCGCCGCCAGCTGCTCCACGTCCCGCCTCAGCTTGGCGATCTCCAGGTCTTTCTCCTGGTTTAACTTGATGGCTGACTCGTGCTCGGTTTGCAAAGCCGAGGCGTCCATGGATCTGGCTCGGGTCAGCTCCTCGATGGTCTGCTGGTACTGTTTCACCTGCCCCGACAGCGCCCTCTCAGCCTGCGACAGCTCCAGTTCCAGTTGGTTCTTCTCCAGCTTGAGCGCTTCGATGCGAGTGTCCTTCTCCCTTGTTGTCCTGTTCAGAGCGGCCTGGTTTTCTTTCAGCTGCTTGCTCATCTCCTCCAACTTCTGCAAAGCGTTCTCGTGCTCGTCCTTCAACCTCCGGTTCGCCATCTTCGTCTCATACTCTTCAGACATCCCCTTTTCGTAGGAGCTCCTCATTTCATCCATTTCTCTCCTGAGGTCCGACAGCGCCCTCTCCTTCCCCGCCAGCTCCTCCTCCGTCCGACTCTCTCCTCCGTGAGCCGCCTCTGCTTTAGCAGCGGCCAGCTGCTCCTCTCGCTCCCGCAGGGTCTTCTTCAGCTCGGCCGCTTCTCGCCTCGCTTCCCGACTCTGCTCGTTGGCGCGTCCCGACGCGTCTTTCAGTTCCTTCACCCTCTGCTCCAGCTGCTGCTTGGCCATGTGGAGGTCATTGAGGGTGAACGCGCTTTGGCTCGTTTTCTCTTTTAGGCTCTCCAGCTCTCGTTCCAGCGCTCCTTTCTGGTCCTTGGAGGCGTTGAGCTCTGCGGTCGTTCTGATCAGCTCTGCCTCGGCTTCCTTCAACTGGCCAGAGAGCTGCTCCTTTGCGGCGATCAAATGCTAAAATGATTTAAAAGAAAAAACTTGATTATTTCTTATTACTTTACTAAAGAAGTTTAAAAAATAAACTTGTGGCTTGTGATAGGAAATTTGTGCTTCTCACACTGCACATGGCTCCATACAGCCTCACCCCTTTTGTGCCAACTAGCATTTTTTCATGAATTCAATCCAAAAATAAAGTGAAGTAGCTGGATCGTGGGGCTCGAGCTGAGGCCAACCAGACCTGTGTTGCTTCCTGGTTCTGCCGGTCCAACTCCTCCAGCTCCGACAAGAGGGTGTCCCGCTCCTCCTCCGTGGCTCTCAGGACTTTCTCTCTCCTCTCGAGCTCCGCCTTCAGATCCTCTAGGGACTCCGCCTCACCAGACTCCATCTGGGATGCATTTTTGTAAACCATTTGCTCCTCTGCTACCGTCAGTCTGTGTTGCAGCTCCAGCTGCGAAGAGAGAAAACAATCAGGAAACATCTTTAGCTTCGACGCTCCAGAGGTTCACAGACGTTTAGACTGACTTCCACCACAGCCAGTAACCAACACTGATACATTTGGAGTGTGCACGTTTAAAACAGCTAAGCTCAGCAAAAACATTTTTTCCCCCCTCACAGTCTGACATGAAGTCAGATGAGATTTTTTTCATGCTGTCGTTTCAGGTCTGTTGAAGTTCGAAACCTATTTTTTATTTGACAAACGTGAGAATAATAAGTTAAACATCTTCCATGAAGGTTAACATACATTTTCTTAATATTTACATTTGAAACATCTGGCTTCAACTGTGACGACAAAAAAAAAAAAATTAAAATAATAAATTCACATACTTGTAAGCTGATACAGTATTTAACTTTTGTCAAACTAGAACATTAGAAAAAAACAAAAACAAAAAAAAAACTTTTTAAACTTCATGATTTCTAAAGAAAGTGCCAGCGGATAATAATGTTAAAAAGAGAACTTTGCATTTGAATAAAATAAACCAACCTTTTCTTGTTCTAGGACTTCCTTTTCTTGCCTCAACATTCCTATAATGGTGTTCAGTTCTAAGATGTCTGCGTGCTCGACCTCTTCTCTCGGCTCTGCCTGAAAGTTCAAACGTGAGATCGTTTAAAAGCAGGAAATACGCAAAAATGTAACGCGTTCAATTATGTTTAGAACTTATAGCTTGTGTTTATACTTGCCTCTGAAAGGTGCTTGAGTCGCTCCATTTCTTTTTCTGCAGCTATAAAAATAACATTTCAACAAATTAAAATAAAAAAAAAGAAGTGTTACGGTACTATTTTTGAAGTTGCTACTTTGTGCACCAATCCATCAGCCAGCTGATTTATCGGTGCCAATTTCCTTAATTTTGATCAACCTTTGACCTCTTCTCCTCTACTGTGAGAGAAGTTTGACTGATAGACCAGCCCACCAGGTCATGTCTGCACATTTGCAGTTAACAGTCATCCCATTAAAAGATCGGTAATCAGTGATCAGCCAAAAAAACTGCAATCGGTGCAGCCTGTTATTACAATACATCCACCAAAAACACATTACAAGAAATACTTAGAGAAAAGTTAGTGTAACAGATCATTTCATGCTACATTATTCAGCATATGTAAACCCCACCTGCTAAGTTATTTCTGAGCGTCTGAATCTCCTGCTCAAACTGGGTCTTTTGCAGAGCCTTCCCCTCCTGCTCCTGGACCCGTGTCTGGAGTTCAGCCACAGAGGCCTGCAGACGCGAGTAGTTCTGCAGCAGCCCCGCGTTCTCCTCCAGGGCGTCGTCCCTCTCCAGCTGCAGGGAGGCCTGGTTCCTCCGCGCGTCCTCCAGACTGGCAGACAGCTCGACCAGCTGCTTCTCGCGCCGCTCCGCTGCTTCCTGCAGAGTCTGGACGTTTCTCTGGAGCTCAGGCAGTTTGGAGGAATCTGAAGAAGAGCTGACCTGACCGTCCCCTGGAGAGCGTCGGTATCGTATTAGTTTCCTCTGTCGTAATAACTCCCATGCTGGTGCTTTTGGCTGAAGTGAAATAATCTCACCGCTGCGAATCTGCTCCTCCAGTTCCTCTATCCTCTCCTCGTACTCTGCGAGCTCCTCTCGGTGGCGGCGCGTAACCTCCGCCAGCTTTTGCCGCTGGGCGTCCTGCAGAGCCGCCAGCTCATGCTGATGTTCATCCACCTCTCGACTCATTTCGTCCCGTAACTCCTGTTCCAACAAGGTTAAAAATCTACAGTCTCATTACTGTGTCTCCTGATAATCATCATAAATAGTAGTAGTAGTAGTACAGGGGTACAGGTTATCATTTTTGAATTGCAGTCATGGGCTGCAAAAAAAAAAAAAAAAAAAAAGTCCAGAAGCTGAAAATGGCTGCAAGTCGCACTTTGGTGCGACTTGTAGTAAAACTACAGAAAACAGCCCTGCAGATTCAGAGTGTTTAAAATGTTGGTTTATTTTATAAAGACATAATCGGAACTACAGCAGGTACCTTAATAGTTCTTTGTAGTTTGAGAATCTCCCCCTGGTCACCATTACCAGTTCCTGAGGTTGTTGATGCCTGAAACAGAGTTTGATATAAACATAATTTTAAAAAAATCAGAGTGTCCGTATTTAAGCTCATACATTTCAGATACATAAATTTAACACTTTTTTTTTCATTATAAGGCTCATTGCAAAAATCCAAAAGTCTCTCTTGGATTACAGTACCTGCGACAGTTTATTCTAAACTGTCATTTCAGTGGCTCATCTTTAACTTACAAGGATTTAGAAATAATCTGGCTCTTGGATACTCCCAAGTTTTGCCGCGCACGCTTCGTTTTACCTGCGACATTCTCCTCCAATGTGCCACGTCCGCCTCGAGACGCATCACTTCTGTGGACAGCCTGTTGATTTCCTGCTGCGACCAAAGCACGTCGCTGATGTCCATTTCGTCGCTATGGAAGCCGTGATGAGGCCCGGCGGGCCGCGTCAGGAAGGTGGAAGGAGAGGAAGAGGTGGCGGTCAGGGAGGCGGTGGTCACCGGCAGCACCGCGGGAGAGGAGGCGGCCGACTGCGCCGACCGCTGCAGCTTCTGGACTTCTTCCTGGAGGCCGCTTTGTCGGGCTTTTAGGTGGCTGATCTCCACCTGGGAGAAGGGCGGGAATTTAGACTTTCCCCGTCGACAGAGAGTTGTCCCAAAACATCCATGATTTTAAAATATTTGCACCCACATCTTTCTGCTGCAGGAGGGTTCTGTATTCTGCAGACTGTTGTTTGATCTGGATCTCTGAGGCCTCCAGCTTCTCCTCCAGCTCCGCATGAAGTTTTTTCAGCCTTTCGTACTGCAACACAGAGAGAGGACACATATTGTCGCTTATAAGTGTGAAGATATCCAAGAAATTAACGTCCACAGGAAGACCGGGAGACGGGAGAAAACAAGGCAGAACAGAATAGAATCACTTCTTTTACATTCAGCCATGTTGGATATCGATGTTTCAATAATGTGGCGTTAATTACTGCATTAACAGCAAACAACTACAAATATTTTTTAAAACAAGTAAATGCACAAATTTGCATGCATAAAGGTGCAAATATGATTAGTTAAATGCAGCGGGTTTGAAAGGTTGTTAATGTAACATCTTGGATAGCAGAAAAAAAAAAAAACAATCGAAAAAAAAAAATTGCGTAACTACTTGTTGTTTTCAAAGAAAAAAAAAAAAGAAAAAAGAAAAACAAATTCACTTCAGTTAGGCATTTTATTTCCATTCTTTTTCCACCGTGGAAAAAGAACTGTTCAGATTAGGGCTGGATACGCCGTGATTCTGAAACTAATTTTCCGATAACCAATATCAATACCGATATTTTTTTCCCATACCTTTATAAAACTGTGTCATTTTCTCTACCGTGGAATTAAAATACTGCAGAATCTTTGTTCATTTAGCCTTTTACCAAAAGCAAATGATAAAAAGGAGGCTGAAAATGATGCAACACTTTCAACCTTCATTATGTCTAATGTCAAATTTATTTATGACCTCTGCTCTCTCTAAGACAACACTCAAAACAGTTCAAACTTGTCATTGCGCTGTGCTGCAGGCATCATCGTCACTGGTTTCATATCTGAAAGTTATTTTGACGGAATAACTGGTGTTAAATTTTACAGCTAATATCGGCCGACGCCATGGCGATAATATTGTGCGTCCCTAGTTCAAATGAAAACCCGTAAATCGGCGTTGGATTCACACCACTGGATTTGTGTGCAGAACAATTTTTCTTTTTATCCCTTCAACAACTGAAAACGTGTTTCCAGTAGTTTATCAAAGTGTTTTCTTGTGCCATCAGTGAGATGCTGTTTCATAAAATGTCACAAAACAATTATCCTCTTTGTATTCCAGCGACTATCTTTAAGCAGCTTTTCTGAGCTACACAAGTTGGCGGCTATTTTTAGGGACGGATTACTGCCCTGCTGGCTCACCTCGGTGTTTTCAACAGCCGGCCAGTGAATGTGGAGCTGATGGAAAGCGGTTATAGTTGATAGAAAATGCCGGTCATTTTATCTGCTGTCTGTCTTTGAAATACAATCACCTGCTCAAAGCTTCAGTACTGGCACATTCGGTCCAATAATGAGCTTGGACAACACATGAACAACAGCAGCTACTGCGACTCACTTTGATTTCCACAGGAACCACTTGATCTGAACTAAAGCATTTATCAACATTTCTTGCTGGAACAAAACCCTGTAAAAATCATCTACTGTAACAAGTCAAACTATTCTTAGGTTGTAAAGATAAAAAAAAGAAGAAAAAAAGACAAATCTAACCTCTGATTTTTGAGTGGAAAACGCAGCCTCCACCTCAGCCAACTTGGAATTGGACACGTGTAATTCTGTGGCAGCATCTGCGGGTATATGAAAAAAGAGCATTGAGAAAAGCTTTAGAACAGACATAATCAGTCAATTTGCATCTCCCCAGCACATTATGTCAACGCAGTACATATTAAGTCAAGGTGGAGTTCTAAAAACTCTGTTGTACAACACACAAAGCAAAATAAAAGCACCTTCGGAAGTAAGTTAATATGTTAAAACAACATGAGACACATACACAAAGTCTATATTTTTGCAGACTAACCGTAATCAGAGTTTGAAAAAAAATCTAAATATAATAAAATTATCAAATTTGCTTTATTTTGAAAATCCAACCTAAAGACGACGCCTGATCAATGAAAGTGTTCTACATTCGTCTGGTCGCATGCCGACACCTGGCAGGGGAAAGCTGGAATCGAACCAACAACTTTCAGATTTCGAGACAGCTACTCTTCCACCTTACAGCAATGCGCCGTGCTTACGGTTCACGGTTTTGTGAACCGCGAGGTTCCAAATAGTAAACGTGTTTAGGTGAGTATACGTCTCCGCCCGACAGTGATAAGAACAGACACTTTAGGTTTTTGCCTGCGGCGGTGAGTTGGAGATCTGCGGCCAAAGTTCTTCCGCAGTCGATGTTTAATCAGTACGCCGTCGACCGACAACACGTCCAGTTTGAATTAGTCAAATAGGATAACTTACATGTTTCTACATGTACGTGTAGAAACGTGTACAAGTGCACAAGTAGAAAGTAAAATTTTAATTCTCCCATATATTTTGTTCTTTAACAGACTAATGGCATCACTTTTGAACTCCCAATTTAGCAGATAAACTTAATTAAATGTAACCGGACCTCAATTAGAAGTTAGGAGGAATATATAATGTTTCAACTCTACAGTCAGATTAGAAACTAATTTCTGCTGAAACATGTTTCAGCTTAGCCAACTTTTGGTTATATAATTGACAAAGAAATGTCTCCTTTTGATGTCAACAAACAAACAAACAAAAACAACTAAGATGTGAGGTCTTCACTTAGACAAAGTAAATATAAAAGCCTCCAAAAGTAGAGAGATTGTAAAAAGCTCTCAGTCTAGAAGACTCTATCACATATCAAATATTATTGCATGTTTTATTAATTATATGTCCAACATAAAATTAACTAAATCTAGTTCACATGAAGCTTGCAAGACTTAAAAAGAAAGTATTATCTAAACTAAGTTGATGTTTCCTTTGTAATTTTAGTCATTTCCTGTTAAAACCCTCATCTGATTTGACGGCGCATGAGAAACGAGGAAAGAAACTTCATCCTTTGCTGGAATCCCAAACACTTGGTTTGTCTTGTTTTACTGGCCTCAGGTCAGTTCACCAATTCATATAATGAGTTTTTTTGGGGGGTTTTTTTTGTCAATTCCTACTTCTTAATCTTACAATTCCTCCCTTTTCAGTTGGATTAGATTGATTCATTTTATGAAACCCACATTTCTGTATTAAAAAAAAAAGTTTTTTTCCATTGATTAGATTTGACGTAATATTCTAATCTTAATCATCATGTTTTCATTAGCAATGAGCAGAAAAAATCCTCTTAATTAACACAAGTAGAGGCTTAAAGCGTCAATCTGTGTGGACTTAATCCAAGCAATGTGCTTCACTAGGACTCATTATTTTCAATAATGTTGTACGTTTTTGGAATTTGATTACGTTAAAAATGGGAGCCCATTTTCTGACACTCATTGATCAATCAACAGGAAGCATTATGCAGATAATCTACTACTTTATACAGCCTGGACATATTTATAGTAAAATAAAATAGAAAAGGGTAACATATAGAAAATATAGATCTAATATTCTGCAATAGCAAACTCTTGACTCTAAACATTTTTTAATAATCCAAGCATTATTTTGACATTTATTCAGTGGGTAGTCATTTCTAGCCACTGATTGTCTTTGGTGAATTTCTCCTTGATTAGGTTGAAGGAGTAACTTGTCAAGGAGGCAAGTAGCCATTTTTCTTTTTCTCCAGGTGAGCGTGAACAGACGTGGAAAACCTCATGTCTGTTGTTAAGTGTGATCAGGGTTTCCCCCAGCAAACTGGGCGCTAGGTCAGTCATTCACCCAGCGCTTCGTCGTGTTTTTGTGTCCAAAAAAATGTCTCAGGTGGGCAGGAAATTTGAAAACTTCGCTTGATTATCATGCGTTACCGGAAGATTAATACTTGAACACCAACTATAAAGTCTTGGGGAAAAAAATGCAAACATTTTAAAAAGACTTTAATAAGCAATGCTCAGCCTGGCGGGGGCACAAGTAAAGCCTGGAGGCCCAGCAGGCTTATAAATCCTGCTGTTTATTGTGGAACAGATTCTGTTACCTGGACTACTCTCAGTATTCTAAATGCAGCAAAATTAGTTGAAGAATTATGTACATTTAGGTACAAATCCAGGGCTCAAACATATAAAGACACATGAATGTAACTACTCGGAAATATTTGAACACATCTAAACTGAACAGAACCAGTGTGTTACATGCTACAGGTGTGCTAAATGGTAATGTGGACAACACAGAGGTAAAGCTAAAGCGTGGACTGGAGCTTACCTCCGACTTCTTCCACTCCTTCCAGCAGCATGTCTTTGGTGAAGTTTGATATCTGCCCGGTGAACGACGACAGGCTGCCCCCGACCTGTCCCAGAGACTGGCCGAGGCCGGATCCCAGTCCGCCCAGCCAGGAAGACATCCTCGGAGAGAACCAAACAAAAGCAGAACCAGCCCGAGGGACGCCGGACAGCTAGCCACGGTGTGAGCTGAAATACGCCGAGCACGGTTCGGACATGTAAGCTGAGCTATGAGCTCTGCTTGACATTTACACCGGCGTCAAAAATCCACTTTGTTTGGGTGTGAAAAACGCGGCGGCTTCGGTCCCGACAGACGCTCACCTAGCAAGCACCAAACCCGGCTAACAACAGCTGCTCGGTCGCCTGGAGGAACCTGGGAGGACAAGCGATCTACGAGGCATTATAGTAGAACAACACGGCTACTGCTTTTATATTTCGGTTTCTGCTGGAGTCGCTGCTGTTTGCGGAAAGTTTCAGTCATAAGTGGGAGAGTTTCCTAGCAGTCTGAAGACTAAAAGTGCCACCTCAACTGCAGCCATTATCAGCTCTGCTCTGCTGACAGATTTGACGTGGACACGGAGGTCTGAAGCGATGCATGATGGGATACTGGAGTGGAGGACCAACAAAAGGACGCGAAGCAGGGACGAGCAAGATTTCAACTAAAACGGTTGAGCGCAATTGCCTAATGAAATTAATAATAAATAAAAAAAATTCCATCATAATATAATATAATGTAATGTGACATAATTTGGCCAACTGGCCGCAATTAAAAGCGAAACAAAATTTAAACCAACAAATAAACCTTGTAAATAACCCAAAAACTATGAAATAAGACAAAAACACATTTTTACAAATGAATTGAAATAATAATATGACATGATGTGATTCGAGGACAGCAGGACGCAGTGCAAAGACTGCATCACATACGCCAGGGGTCTCAAACTCCAGGAGGGCCGCTGTCCTGCAGGTTTTAGATGTGCCAGAGGAACAAAACACTGGAATGAAATGGCTGAATTGCCTCCTCCTTGTGTAGATCAGTTCTCCAGAGCCTTGCTAAAGCCCTAATTATTCTATTCAGGTGTGGTGAGGCAGAGGCACATCTAAAAGTTGCAAGACACCGGCCCTCGAGGACTGGAGTTTGAGATCCTTAAACCAACACTGAGATCAAACTTGGTGTAGCAGATCTGGTGCAACCCTGCGGCGCCCACTGTTACCCTACCACCCGAACACCATTAACAATGCAGCCCCAGCCAGCAAACAGCCTGGGCCCAACACACCTGGTTTCACACACAGGAAATGAATACCTGACCACCACCCTTCCAGCTTCCATTCCATGGAGGCTCAGGCTGTGGAGAGTGCCACATCCTAAGGGTGGCACCTGTTCCAGTGACTTATTATGTGATGACATGACTCCAGCATGACTGAGACAAAACAACAACACTGGGTCAATCAGGAGCAAGAAGACATAAATTATGGAGGATTCTTCATGAAATTAAGAAAATTATGGGCATCTCTTCATGAGACCACCTTGACAAAGCATAGCATAATCAGTCAGAGGCTTCTTCAAATTTGCTGCAATACAGACCGCTACAAAAGATCTTTCCTGCCAACAGCAATCAGCCACCTGCAGTAACTCTTTCAAGAATCTGAATTGATGAGCTACAACATTCATTTTTACTTTTCGATCAAAAAGGTATTTTCGAATTTAATTTTGAATTTGAAATTTTCTTCCAATCCAGGCTTTACATTAGAGAGAAGTTTTTCCCATTTGGAGGACCGAAACTGACAGTTAAGGAGAAATATGATGTCGCACCAGTAGTGTTTTAAACATGTAATAGTGAACTTAGACTCGTTGGCCAGTAGGTGGCAGCATACGGAGTGATAAACAAGACAGCGCGATACTTAGTCGTCGCCCAATTTCTCTCACGCACCAAGTGCCATGGAAACGACGTTAGCGTTCTCAACTCTATAAATGACACTGACCTTCTGAATTCTTTCCCCTTTGCGACGGGACTTTTGAGAGAGACACCTGAAGGAGCATTTACAGCCTCGGAAGGTTTGAGCTTGTCAAGAAGTCTGCTTAGCAAAACTTGCTGAAGAAGCACTTGCTGAAGAAGTACGCACTTGCTGAAGAGGCCCTTGGTTAACAAACCTGCGAAAGAAGCTTCCCGGCCAGGAGAAGCACCAACAGGGTGACCCGCTGGAAGGTTAAAGTCGTTCTTCTATTATTTATAATAGACGAAAGAAAGTTATTACTAAGATATTAGTAACTTGTTCAGTTTATTTTGTGTTTTTGTGTGTTTTAAAGAAATTCTGACTGCCGTAAAGAAGAAAAAAGGTCAAGTAGCATTCTTTGCTAGCATAGATCTTTCTTAACTGAATTTCGCTGGAAATGTCAGGAATGTTAAGCTGTGGTGTAGTGATGTAATAAATATATGTATTTTATTTAATTATAGTCAAATTAGTTCAATTAACGTGGAATTCCTGAAAAATTAGCTTTTTGACCATTATTTGTTTTTAAAATGCCATGACAAGCACTCAGTTTCCATGGATACGCTAAATGGAATACAATATTTAATATTATTTAAAAAAAAAAACATTTTAAAAAATAGCATTTGCCATTATGATAGCTTATATTTTAATTTAGTTTCATTATTTTTTCAAGAAAAACAAACACATTCACAAACATGGGTTATTGTGTTGTTGGTATTTCAGTGTCCCCTCTAAACATTGCTTTTGTGAAGGTCTAGATACTGAATTATACCTTTTTATTTGCTTAGTTTTTTGTTTTTTCCTTCACAGCCCATACCATGGCGCTTCCAGCAGACGGATCCCCAATGTTGGAGGGACATCCAGACTATGGTAAGGATCACGGTAAGGTGTGGTCAAATGAAGCTGACATGGTTTCTGAAGACCATGGAGAGGGGTCGAGGTGTAGTTCACCTCCGCAGTCTGTGGACTGTGCTACCAGCTTCAGTGGTAGTGTTCGTACCAGCTCCAGTGAAGACTTGGTAGGTAATGCCGGTACTACCAGCTCCAGTGGTAGCTTTACTACCAGCTCAAGTGAAGACGAGGCTGATAATGAAGACCAGGATGACTTTAAATCCCGACTTCGTTTTGTCAAGGTCCTTGTAGGAAAGCTTCAACAGTCACTGAAACATCTCAATTCGACGGTTGATCAGCGGGGCTCCACTAACAGTAATTCAACAGTGTATCATACCAGTGCTGTGTCACAGCTGCTTGAGATTCTTCCCCCAAATTTCAAGGACATACAAGACATTGGGGTAGCACAGAAGCCTCAAGAAGACACGGCTCCCTGTACTTCCCTTGAATTCACGTTTGGACTTGACAAACAAGAAGAGCCCCTTTTGCGTCCAGAGAACTCTAGACCTATCGGTACCTCGCAACATCATCAGGTAGGTTTGGAAGAGGAAGGGGTTTCTTTGACTTCCAGCTGCACCAGTAGCACTACAAAAAAGGTGGATGCTGCGGAGGAGGACAGCCCACCATCAAAGCTTAGTTTTGGTACTGTGCTTCCTTCTAGCTTTAAATTCACATCTGAACTTGACAAACAAGAAGAGCCCATTTTGCATCCAGAGGACTTCAGTCCTATCAGTGCCTCCCCACAACCTCTGGCAGGTTGGAGAAATTTAGTGGCTTCTTTGACTTTTGGCAACGCCAGGAAAACTACGAAGAAGGAGGATGATGAGAAGGAGGATGACCCAACATCAAACCCTAGTCATCAGGTAGGTTTGAAAGAGGATGTGGCTCATGTGACATCTGTGACTGGTATAAACAGAAAGACAGTGGACAGTGATGGTGAAGAGCAGCCCCCAGCCAAGAGGACTGGGGACACTGTTACTGACCCCAACAAGTGGACCAGGGATCGTGATGATGAGTTCCCCTCCAAGCGGACCAGGGACACCGTTGCTGAAGAGGAGCCCCCAGCCAAGAGGAGTAAGGACACTCTTGCTGAAAAGGAGATTTCCGCCAAGAAGACCAAGTATAGAGATGATCCCAGTTGGGAAGAGGTCCTTCAAAGAATCGGCGAAAGGATGGCATGGAGATGTGGTAAAGAATGGGAGGACGAGCCCATTCCGTCAACCCCTCTGTTCATTCCTTACCAAAAGACAGACCATGAAGATCCCATTCTGTTATCCCCTGTCCTCAGTCCCTTACCAAGGACATCGTGTGAGGATCCTGTTTTGTCTTCCCCCGTTCTCAGTCCCTTACAAGAGACGATCCATGAGAATCTTTTTCTCTCATCCCCTGATTTCAGTCCCTCACAGTTGACGCACTGTGAGGATCCAATTTTGTCACCCCGTGTTTTCAGTCCTCCGTCGAGGATGCCATGTGAGGATCCCATTCTGTCACCCCGCGTTTTCAGTCCTTCACCATCCACACACTGGGAAAATTCAACTTTGTTAACACCTGGCTTCTTTTTCTGGACTGAGACTGAAGGGGACATAGAAGAGGAGCCAACACCTTCAACATCTGGTGGAATTACAGCTAGAGTGAGTTCTGTGTGGTTTAGACCTCGCTATGTTTTGTCAAGTGACTCTGATTAGATTGGGATCCATTAAAACTGAAGACCTATTTGGGAAGTCACATTAGGACGTCATCATTTCTGTCATTATCAAAGTCAATGGGTTTGTAACAAGCCTGTGGAAGCCTTAGGTAGTGCCGTGCACCGGAGTTTTCTTAATCTTTGTGATTTCTTCTCAACTCCCCCATGTTTCAGGGTGAAATAGTGGTTCTTCCCCACGCGGTGCTCTCCAATATAGTAAATTATTCTATCCCATTCCTCCACTAATCCGCTCTCCAAGTTTTTAATCTTTCAGGTTTTAGCTATTCATCGCTGGATCCTTTCATCGTTGTCCATGTGGTTCCTGTCCTGGACCGCTTGTTTTTCACACTGCTTGTAAGTTTTTGCATTCCACATTCACATGATACTCCTTGCCTCCTGCTGGTGGTGGGGAACATCATCTTTACTAAAGAAAATTTGAAATAGAAATTCACTATTAGTAATTTAGAAATTGTTCAACTACGTAGAACTAAAATGTACATTAAGTAAGGAATGCTTGCCTGACAATATGTTGTATCAGAAACCAAATTAAAGCATCAGGACAATAAGAAAGTGGAAGACAAAAGAGAACATCGACAGAATTTATGATTGAAGGATTTAATTAAGAACTTTTATTCAGACAGAACAGGATCGGAGGAAAGGAAATGGGGAGCGTGTAGAGTAAAGTTGTTATGTAGATAAACGATTAATCTCATGTAACAAATAGTTTATATGGCCAATAGCACGTTCATGTGTTACAACACAGAAAAGTCACAAAAGAAGAAGAACCAGTATTTTTTAATACTGTCTCTGATCCAGGTTCAGACTTCTCAGATCTCTGATTCTCTGATCATCCCAGGTTGGATCTCCTCAGCCTGTAATCCTCCTCCTTCAACACATCAGTCAGATGGAGGAAGATAAGAGAACCCAGTTGACAAAAAAAAAGTAAGAAAACTTATTTTCATTTTAAATGTGGGTGAAATTGAGGTCAAATTTCAAAATTGTTCTTCCTTCTGTCCATGTATATTCTATTTGTTAACCCTTTTGTCTTTCCTCTGGATTTCATTTCTCTATCAACTCATGTCGGGGGACATGAGTTGACCAACAATTAAAGAAGAAGACCTGCTCCGCCTGCTGTTCTACTGGTTGTGACATATTGTGGAAAAGGTGAGGACATGATGATGACTTGATCAGAAAGTCTCTTTCAATAATCCGTCATTTAGACAGAAATTAAGGAATGTGTCCGATCATGTGATGGTTCTCCAGCTTCACTGAGACAAGACAACAGCAGTGGACCAATCAGGAGAGAGAAGACACAGAGGACTGAGGACTAAAAGGCAGACGATCCTGTGGCCCCAGGTTTACACACCATCTGTTAGTACTAAATACATTTTTTACAACCTTAACCTTTCACCCATTTTATAGTTGAGATTATTTTCTTAGTTGTTCAAGAATTAAAACCTTGATTTTCCTTGCTTTTAGATCATACAGGCAAAATATGAACTCATTGAATGAACTGTAAAGTTTATTTACAGTGAGCAACGCTAAAACACTTTTAGAGATAGTGTAGTGAACAAATCTCATTAAATTCCCACTGTTTGTGACCCCCTATTGTGTCTTTTGCACATGACTCAAAGCAGTTCTACAACACCTGCATCTTTCTATGTGCTTCTATAAAAAGTAACTCAAGGTTTGTTTGGATTTTAACACATTTAATAGCAGCATTAGTGCCATAACAATGTTGAAAATTGTTTTTATTTCTCAAATTGCAGTGGCATAATCACACCCTGAAAACTTCCAGAAAGTTAGGAATTATGTCTAACGTTGTACACAATAACTGATGTGGTATTGAATGATACTAAAGCAATATTGTCTTTTGCGACAGATTCAGATTTAGACGTGGTATAAAAAGCAACAGTGGAAACGGGTCAAACAATGACAGCCGAGGAGTATGTATCTCATAAAGTATCAGTAAAAATATATTAGTGTTTATGGCTTTAGAATATGTTTAAGTGAACAACAGCAAACTCCCCAGGTCACACTGTGAGGCGCGTCATGTGGTTCCGTGTTTCTGGGAGTTTGCTCACCATACCGACCCATACCAGATCAGCCCGTCTTGCTGCGGGCGCTCACGGTAAGGAGAACTGCAAAGTGCTGTGATTGTTACAGTGAAATTACGTTGCTGAAAGGCTGCCTGCATTCTAGCTCCACCGGGGGGAAGCTGTTCCAGCCGTTCAGTTCAGATTCGGGGTGTGAAGCCGGTATCACTTCAGGTTTGAGACAAACCGACCGCTGGGCAGATGGACCGGACCTGACACCATTACTCTGGACAGAGATAAAGCTGCTGAGACGTCTCAGAAAAGTTTCAGTGTTTAATGACGTGCGTTTGTCTGCGTTTCTCAAGTTTGCTCTTCTGTTTCCTTCGCTTGACTTTCCTTTCAAAACATCAATGACTCTCGAAGCGGACAGCAAGGTTTCTGGTGCCTGGCTGGAGACGAGACTCAGATTATTCAAGTGCCAAAACAAAATGTCAGAATAAATAGTTAGAAGGCAGATTTGTTTACTATTTGTTATTGTTTTCATTATTAATGGTCCATAATACAAGATTTGTCAGTGGTGGAACTCTTGAGTTTGATAAAAATGTTCTTCTTTCAAAGTGTTATTTCTGGAGTCATTTTTTTATTTTAACCATAATCATTTTTGGAAACATTATATATTAAAGAAACTCCAACATTTTTAATAGAAATTCATAACTGATCAAAGCACAAACTGGAGAACAGGATTAAAAGAAATGTTTTTTTGGGTTGTTTTTTTTATTAAGTTTTAATTCATTTGTAGTTGTATCAATACAAAATCCACATACGGGCATTACCATTAGGGTAAACTGTTTGAGCACTTAATAATTGATTGTGTGGGTCTTCTTCCACCTTCACGTTCAGGTGCTAGGTGTCTTTTGACTGTTATGTGCCGAAGTACAACGTAGTAGTAAACAAAGTGAAGCTGATTCTATTACCTGTCAGGAATTGCAGTGTGAAGTACCAGTTTGGATAACCTGACCTCCATACTAAGCAAAAATGCATCAGAACCAGACCTGCAGGCCAGGGACGGTTCTAGACGGGGCCAAAAGGGGTTCTGAAGAAATTAAACTAAATAAATGTCTTTTTAAAATATTTAATGGTTGATATTTTTTTAAACCTTCACAATTTTATTTTAACAATAAATTAAAAATTATAGTGCTCCACTTTTACCTGCTGTATTGAGATAGGATCACACTTTCCATCTGCTTGATCAGGGCTCTGCAACCTGAAGCTTTGGAGACACAAGTGGCTCTTTGGTTCACATATTAAATGACGAAATATTGCTCTGTGTGTGTTTAATTCTGTTTATATATATATTATATTTATAAATATTTTTTTATATTTTTTAGATTTTTTTGTGTGTAACTTTTAATTCAGAAACGTACGTAAATTTGGTCAGAGTTAGGGATAGTTGTCTTTTCAGCTGTATGAATTGGGTCAAACCTTTTGGGTTTTATGATATACAGTTCACATTAAATAAATTAGAAGATGCACTATGATGAAACATTTCTGTATTTAAAAAATCTTTTTTTATTCATCTGATGTAATATTCTACATCCCCATATGTAGAATACATATGGGAACCCATATGTATTGTTTTAATTAGCTGTAAAGTCAGAAAGGCTTGTATGTAATTAATCTATATAACATGCTCCATTTAGTGAATTATGTCAATAATATTCTAATTCATTGGATACGACTGTATGTCTCTATAGAAACAACACATTAAAACTACACAAAAATAAATTATGAATCTACATGTAAAAACTTTGCCTAATTGTAGTTTTTAATTATTTATAAATTCCTAATATAAACGCAAAGCATTGGTGGGCAGCTTGACAGCATGAAGGACTGTAAAATAGTACTGTCGAAGACAACTTACACTCACAAGCGAGCAAGGAAAATATACATAAATGTTAAATAATATAGAGTCCTGTTACTCTCAACACAACTACCCTCTGCAGGAAGAGAATACAAACAGCTTGTAACTTTTTTTTTTACAGTCCATTAGCCAAAGACATTCAGATAAAATGTTCTACCAGAGACGCTCGCCTCTCATCTCCCTCCTCACATGATAATGGTACAGCCTTCCCTGAGTGGACGCGCCCTACGTCTGCTGTGATTGGCTGTTGAGGAGAGCAGCCTTCACGCAGCGCCGCTGATTGGAGCGTCACCTCGTCTCGCGGCGCGGATGCTGCGGCGCGCGGAAGGCCAGCTAAAAAACACCCACAAGTCGCCTCCGGCCGACAAGGGTTGGTGCTACAAAATAAAAGGCAGCATTTCATAAGTTGTTATGTGGGAAATTAAATGACTGCGTTTTCTTCCTTGACAGGGCTTTGCCTGTTGTAGCCGCAGTTGTTTGTGGATCAACGATTATGATTATGACAGGTAGCGATACTTATTTTACCGACAAAAAAATAAATAAAAATACAATTCTAAAAATGTTTAACACAGCGTTTGATTTCATGCGACCTTTATTGTGAAGGGGTCCACCGGACGTTTCAGTTCAATCCGCTTCGCTGACTTGACGCTGATGCTGCTGCGGGTGTGCTGGTCCCAGACCGGCCGGGAAGGTATCCATCTGGTGCGTGTGCGTGTGTGTGTGTGTGTGTGTGTGTGTGTGTGTGTGTGTGTGTGTGTGTGTGTAGTGTATCTGCTTTGGGAAGGGCCGTCCACGGATTGTGTTGCCTTCTGTTCCGGTCAGAAAGTAGCCAGAGCGCGGATTGGAGCAGCTGCAACAGGCCCAATCTGGAGGTATGTGCTGCACGCATTAGCGATTTTATTAAGGCCGGCGGGCTTCAATCACCACCCGGACACTTTTGTTCCCATGTCCCCCCCCCACACCTCCCCGTTCCCCGGCGGCTCCACGGCGTCGTTCACACCCTGGAGCTCAACCACACCTTCTCCGTCCGTCCAGACGGGCCGCAGGGTTTAATTAATGTCTGGCCACTTTATCACCTCACTGCGAAGAGGGCGAGCTGAGAGGGAGCGCAGTGAGCTGCTGGGGGGGGTGGGGGGGGTTGGAGAACTGGATGCGGGGCCGTGCGGCTCATCATGATGGAGAGGGACCGGTTTCTTTGTGTCATGTGTCATCACTTTGACTACGCCTTGGACCAAACCAGGCAAATCTGCATAATTTTACAGGAATTAAATATAGCTTGAAAGTGGGAGCGGGGCTGGGTTTGTTTTTTTTATTATTATTATTATTTATTTACGCGTGTGCGCGCAAAAAAAATGAAGTCCAAAGCAGAAATAAAAGTCGGGCCTGAATTGGATCACATTTAAACGAACCGTCTGCGTGAATATTTATTTACAGTGAGGCGATTTCCTATAACGTTCTTTAAAGAGGCGCGTTCAAACAACTTCTGCTTCACAACAAAAACGCCAAAAATAAGAAGTGAGATCACGGCGGAGCAACAGCGCGGCTCGACCCAGCAGCGGAGGTTCTTGAACCTCTCCCTCACCATCAGGCGTCAGATCTGGAAGCGTGAAAAGGAGTGCCATGCCTTGCGGTAAACTTGCCGCGCCCTCAGACGCACGCATCCCGGACTTCACGCAAGCGCGCATTGGTGGGGCACACGGCATCCCCACGCGTCCACGCAGCATCGCCGCCGCAGATGATGCGCAGGGAAGGAGATGGGGAGGCAGCCAGCCAGGAGATTGGCTGCTTTGTTTCTCATGAATTGTTCATCGCGGAGCGTAACCTAAATTCAAGCAGGGCGGCTGGCTGGTCATTCCTCGAGTCAAGCAGAAAATTGCATTTTTTTTAGGAGGAAATTACAAACAGTGCACTATAAAAATGACTTTTGGACGACAGTGAATTTTAGTCAACTTTTAAAATTGAGTCAAACATCCAATTTCATACAACATAATTGTACAGTTGATGTGGCATAATGGTCAGAATCTAGAGACATTAACTACTAAATTTTGGTATTGAATTTTATTTTAGCCCTTTATTGAGAACTCAACTAAAGTCATTTTAGTTCAAATGTTCAGTCATTTTGTTCTTTTATGTTTTTATGGCATAAATAATCATTTGTTTGTTTGCTAACTTGACGACTACATTACCTGTAGCCTACTAACTAACTAACTAACTAACTAACTAACTAACTAACTAACTAACTAACTAACTAACTAACTAACTAACTAACAATTGCTAGTTCGTCAACTCTTGTTGAGATTATGGTCGCCACGCCAGAAAAGACAGAAATGTGCACACACATTTCAGCTTTGTAAGGATGTATTTGTACGATTTATCCCGGTGCGATGCAGGCCCTTGTACGTTGCTGTATGACTGGCCGTCCTTTTCCATATAATAATGGCCTTATTGACCCTTGTTCGCCTCATTGTGACCTACAACCGGACTCAACTTCTTTCTGTTCCCACTGCGTCACTGTGACGGTACGTCAGGTTTCAGGCGGTGACTGACACAGCCTTCTCAGCGCTGTGGCTGATGTCAGTCACAGCGTGACAGACCCATCGCAGAGTAGCGTCCCCAGAGCTTCTTCTCTCCTCGTTAAACTCCTCAGACTGTCTCAGAATGAGGTACCTCATCTGGAGCTTTTTTTTCCCGTCTTTCGGTGAAGTTGGACCAAGATCGCCGCACTTTTTACAAGAAAATGCGCTCCGGCCCTCCTTGAACGCGTGCGCATTCCTTCTCTTTGCAGAGCGATAGCCATGTCTTCCAGCTCAGCGATGGCACGGATCCTGGTGAAGGGCGGCAAGGTGGTGAACGACGACTGCACACAGGAGGCCGACGTCTACATCGAGAACGGCATCATCCAGCAGGTGGGGAAGGAGCTGATGATCCCCGGAGGAGCCAAAGTGATCGACGCCTCGGGGAAGCTGGTGCTTCCCGGGGGCATCGACACCAGCGTCCACCTGGAGGAGACCTTCATGAACGCCGTCACCGCGGACGACTACTACAGCGGCACCAAGGTAAGCACCCTGCAGGACAGAGGAGTGGAGGCAACTGTATGTGACAGTGAAAGATGTAGATGTTGATTTATGTGTTTGGGGTGTGAAGCTTTAAAATCTGGATTCTAGGTTAGTTGGTGTGATTTTGTCCACCAGATCCAAATGTTTTCCGTTGCTAATTTTGACCGAGATGTCGGCGATGAATCGTGCTGATCGTATTCCTGGATCAAATGCCCTACTTTGGCTGCTTTAAGGAGGCCTTTTCAGACTCTGTTAAAACTGAAACACAATCTTGAACAAATCTTATTGATTTTACACTTATATTGATTTTTCTTCTTCAAAATACACTCAGTTACTCTCAGCACGAAGCTTTAACTGACTCTCGGGAGTCAGTTAAAGCTGACTCCCGAGTATCGATAAGTATCTCTTATCGATACTCGAGAAGAGATCATTATCGTCGATATCTAATGTAGACAGCTTGAGGGCGATATTTATGTCAATTTAACCAAATCGCATGAGCAGCTTGAACGACAGCTTGAATTCGGCAGCGGTTCGATTTGCTGATACGTCACTGAGCCGCTTCAGATTTCCGTCTAAGAAATAAAACATTTTGGCTGCTTGGAAACAAAGACAAAGTGATTACAGTTTACATTTTTTAAATTTCAGCCTTTTGTTACGCGGTAAACAATGTTAGCATGGTTCACTATGTGTTGCCACTTCCAGTCAGGATGTAGCAATCAGTCAAAAGATGCTCATCCCCGTGTTATAGTATAATTTTCATAATTGGCAATACACACGTAGTTGTAAGGGACGCTATGGGAGAGAAAAGTAAAACTATTTGTTTCTTGAAGAGGAATAATAAATAAAATGCGTTCTTTCTAGTCTCAAGTCTCAATAATCCTCTTTATTCTAAATACCAAGCAGTGACCCTAAAATAGCTCGTCTTCTTCACTCAGGAAATGCTTTCGCACCAAAGAGTGTTGTTGCTTCTATCAGGCCTCATCTGGCTGAAAATTGTTATTTCTGATTGGTTCCTGTTGATCAGCAGTGCAGACAAAGAAATGAATGATGTATACAAAAAAAAAGTAAGTCGTTGCATTCCTGTATCAAGTCGTTCTTTCTTACTTTTTCAAGAAAGAAAAAGAAAGAAAGAAAAAAGAAAGAAGGAAAGAAAGAAAGACAAAGATGTCTCCTTCTCCTCTCGGCGTCCATCATGACTCGTCATTTTGTAGCATTTTATGACAACGAGAGCTGAAAGGCGACGGACGCTGAACGTCGAACAAACCCACAGACGCTTACAATCGTTCCCTCTCCTCCCTGCTCATCCGCCCCTCTCTCGTCTCCTCCCTGATGCCACCGGCAAAAAAGAAAAAAAAAATAGCCCGGGGACAAATCTAGCTCACTAGCCGACTCCATGGATACCGAGGGGCTGCTGCAAAGACTGCCGCAAATCTTTTCACTCACGCTATTGTGCCGAGGAACAATGGTCCTCAGACACACACCCCTCTCCCTTTGCCGTCGTCCTCCACGGTCCCTCTGGGGTCAGCTGACAGATGCTCATTGAGGCAGGCACTCATACACAAAAACTCGCTCTGTCCTCAGTGGTTGGCGTTATCCGGTTTTACTCTAGTAAATCTGCTTCAAGGGGCTGGAAAACTATTAAAAACTGAGGTCGTAAAGTAATAACATAGTAATGGGTTTCAATAGCTCATGATTGCACCATGAGGAGCCGTCAGGCTGGTGTTTTAACTACTGATAGATTTATGCTTCACATGTAAGGAGTCATTGTCAAAGGTCTGAAGGCTCATGGTTTGGGATGAGGCTGTATTGCTCGTTAGATTGTGGTTCTGTAAATATTTACTGGCTTAACAAGTGCATCTTTTCTGTAACGTTACATAATGTACTATATTTTATTCAAAACATGCTTATGTCATTTTGAACTGCAAATGAATGAAATAAACAAATAAATGGATAAATATTAAAGGTTAATGTTTGTACATTAACCTTTATTTTATGAACATTAAAGGTAATTTTATACTGGTAATTTTACATTCTGCTTTCTTACCTATGTTTAAGTTAATTTATGTCTTGAAAATATAGTTTCCATTGAAAAGATATATACTTTGCGTTTAAAGCATTTACCTTTTTACAGATTTAATAGATTTTTTTTCTGATTTATCATGCTAAGTATGTCTCATGTGCCATTTAGTTTGATTATCTACATATCTGGCTATCTATATTGTTAACTAACTAGATGGCTAGTTGGTTTATTAGCTAGCTGGCTAGGCAGCTCTATCAAGCAAGCTAACTTGCTAGAAGGACAGATGGCTTGTTTGCTTAATAGCTGGATAGCTAGCTGGCTAGCGTGCTAGCTAGTCAGCTAGCTGACTATCTCGCTAGCTATCTAGCTAGCTGGTTATCTAGCTTAATAGCTAGATATCTAGCTGGATGACTATCTAGCTAGCTATCTAGCTGGTTAGCTAGCTTAACAGCTAGATAGCTAGCTGACTATTCATCCACCCAGACATATAAAAGGCTGTTTTTGGGATTTCCTCCAGGCTGCTTTAGCTGGCGGTACAACGATGGTGATTGGACATGTTCTGCCAGAGAAGAATGAGTCTTTGCTGGAAGCGTACGAGAAGTGCCGCAGCATGGCTGACCCCAAAGCTTGCTGTGACTACTCTCTTCATGTTGGAGTTACATGGTGGGGGCCCAAGGTATGAAACTATGCATTTCCCTCTCTTAAAAATATGTATTCAACCTTCTTCAACATTGAACACTTTGTGTCTACTCAGTATTGTGCAAATTTGTCAAATAGCTAAAACAAGCTGTGTTTCGGTACCTTTTAAAAGTAAATAATTAACACTCTGCTATATTTTTTCACATTTTGGCCATTTATATTTGCAAACCTCCTCGTTACACAATGCCAAGTTGTCCCAAATGTTACATGTGGCAGAAAACTAACACTGCACCTAGAGCCATCCAATCAGATTCTGGCTCACTTATTTAGCAAAGAAGAATGGATGCAGATTTCAGTCTCTAAGTGTGCAAAAGTGTTGTTGGCTCTTATGCCCATTCGTCAACACCTGGACTATGTTCTTGCGTGCAGGTGCGAGATGAGATGGAGAAACTGGTGAGAGAGAAAGGAGTGAACTCCTTCCAGATGTTCATGGCCTACAAGGAGACGTTCATGCTGAGGGACAGCGAACTCTTCCAGGCCCTGCAGCACTGTAAGGACATCGGGGCCATTGCGAGGGTCCACGCTGAGAATGGGGAGCTGGTCGCCGAGGTTAGGAGGAATCCATGTGTAGAAGGACACGACACCAGTATCACTAAACACTGATCATTTCAACATATAGATATTCAAACAGTTTGTAATAATGACTAAACACGTATGCGCTGCCTTGACTTCTCAGGGTGCGAAGGAAGCGTTGGACCTCGGGATCAGTGGCCCGGAGGGGATTGAAGTCAGTCGACCCGAAGAGGTAGGAGACTCAAAATTAACCAGCCACTGTCTTTAGACCTTAAATGAAATAACTTTTCACTCCTCTTGTCTGGTCAGCGATATCAATAAACTCTCTGTAAATAGACTTTTTCTTACAGAACACGATTTCTGCAGCCTGTGGTGCCGGAGCCAAATTTTACACTTCAAACCCTCCACTAGGGTGTGGCTAGTAATGTGTTTTCATGCAATATTAACAATCTTAATCAATTAATTTAGCCATTATTTTACCCGGAAGTCCAATGAGATACAATCTCTGACTGTGTATCTAAACCTGTAAGGAGTATAGATGATTATGGGCTTTATTGTGTGTTCTTTTGAGTTTTTTGCTGTTTACTTATCGGGTTTTCCGCAAATATAGACTTAAAGAAAATTAATTCATTCTCTCTTTGTAAAAGTTTCCTGTTTTTCTCAAACCAAAATAAATTGAAATAAAAACGATCGCTATTTCATGTAAGCATGAAAACAATTTCTGGAATCTGAATTTATGTATAAAAAAATTATGTTTTTTTTTTTTTGGGGGGGCGGGGGGTCAAATAGTCATTTGAAATTCTGGACAGTAATGGCTCTCAACTCTTGTGATAAATTGACCTCAAAGTGGTGCATAGGTGTGAAATGGAACCAAAACAGACCATAGTCATAGTGAAAAATGGCGGTGGCTGCATTATAAAAGAAAAGTCATAGATGCTTTTGTAAATTGTTGCAGTAGAACAGAATAATTTGACTCATTGTGTGGTTTGCAGCTGGAAGCAGAGGCAACGCACAGGGCAATCACGATTGCCAACAGGGTGAGTTAAACATAAAACGGTCTCCACAGCCCGACAGAGGTGCTGGGATTGCTATAAAAATATATTTGTGCTCGTTCTTCTACAGGCCCACTGCCCAATCTATCTAGTCAATGTGTCCAGCATGTCTGCAGGCGATGTGGTGGCTTCAGCCAAGATGCAAGGTTGAAACCCGCTCGCTTCCAAATTGCGCGTCCGCAAGGCGTCCTACTCTTAGGCCGCGAGCATTTCCTTGTTTTTCCTCTCGTCTCGTTCGCCCGCAGGTAAGGTTGTCCACGGAGAAACGACCACGGCCCACGCTGTCCTGAACGGCATGCAGTACTATCACCTGGACTGGTCTCACGCAGCCGCCCACGTCACGGTGCCTCCTCTCCGTCTGGACCCCAGCACCCCGAACTTCCTGATGAGTCTGCTGGGAAAGTGAGGAAACGCCACACAGTCTCTCACTTGCAGTCGCAGATGGCGTTTGTTTGTCAGCGACTAAACTGTCGTTGCCTTCCTCACTCCCGCCACAGCGACACTCTGAACGTCCTGGCGTCCGACCACCGTTCGTTCACGGTCAAACAGAGGGCCATGGGCAAGGATGATTTCACAAAGATCCCTCACGGCCTTCCGGGCGTTCAGGACCGTATGAGCGTCATCTGGGAGAGGGGGGTGGTACGTGTGGCTCTTTTTGTTCCTGCTTTGGCAGCCAGAACTTTCACAAATAGAAAATCCAATTTCAATAGGGGAATAAAAACAGATAATAAAAAAAAAGATACTCTTTTTCCAGTATTTTTTTTGTTTGTTTGTCAGAATTCAGGAGTCAGTGTCTGTGCATCGTTAAAAAGTCAACAATTAACACCACAGAATGTTTTAAATTCATTTTAAGTATGTAAACGTCTATAGAAATGAAAAGATTACTTGTAACTTAAATCTGCCAGCCTGTGTGGATAACAGTGGACTAAACTGTAAATGCTCTCATAGGTTCATTCAGCTTTTAGTTGAACCTGTTCGACAACACGAAGTTAGAAAAAGGAATAAAACATAATTATCATCAACATAAGTGACTAGCCCACCAGAGTGGCTTAGTCAAAGTCTGGAATTCAGTCGAGATGGTGTGGCTTTAACAATAGCAGAAAACCATCCTGTGGTGCTGAATTACAAGATGTGTGTGTGAATAAGGAAGGTCAGGATGATGTAACAGACTCGATTTTTTTCAGGTCAGTTAAGGAAACTTCTTTCCTGTAGCAGATAAAAATCACCATTTGAAAGCTGCTGTTAGTATTTGCCCAGGCTTTCTTTCTCTGATATTAAAATGTGCTCACTGATCTGAAACGATCTCAGAAAACGATTGTTTCCAAAGCTCCTTCCATAGATTTCACAAACTTTATTTTCGTCTTACTGGGCAGGTCGGAGGCAAAATGGACGAGAATCGCTTCGTTGCCGTCACGAGCTCTAATGCGGCCAAGATTTACAACCTGTACCCCCGGAAAGGCCGGATCATCCCCGGAGCAGATGCTGATGTGGTGGTCTGGGACCCCGAGGGATCCAAGTATGAAACTTGATCCACACACTCATCGACCGGCTTGCAGCTTTTATCTCTGAGCCCAACCAGGCCTTTTGTCTGACTGAACCGGGTCGACTCTCTTCTGACGTCTGCCTGCAGGACCATCTCAGTGGATAACCAGTTCCAGGGAGGTGACGTAAACCTGTACGAAGGTCTGCGTTGCCGCGGCGTGCCCCTGGTCACCATCAGTCGCGGGCGTCTGGTCTATGAAAACGGCATGTTCACATGCGCAGAGGGTTCTGGGAAGTTCTGCCCTTTGAGGACTTTCCCAGATTACCTCTACAAGAAGATGGTTCAGAGAGAAAAGGTAAAACTCTTAGAGCGTGAATATTTCTCTCGTCGCCACGGTGACTGACAGCTTTTCCTGGTTTAATTTGTGCATATTTGACAGAGCCAGGCGGTGAAAGCTGTTGAGCGGGAGCCCTACAACGGCGATGTCGTTGCCGTGGCGAATTCGGGAAAGAGGGACACGGGCGCTCCGGATCTGGACACCCCAATACGCCCCTGCACCCGTCATGGTGCCGTGAGGGACCTCCACGAGTCCAGCTTCAGCCTGTCTGGTGAGACACGGCATCGAACAAGCCTTTGCTCGGTGGCGAAATTAGTTTGATTCGATTTTAAGCAATAAATGAACGTCAGTACTTCTGGTCATCATATAAAAACGACCTGCCGAGGGCGCTGTAGAGCCCTGTTGGGGTAGGGTTAGAAATGTTCTGGTTGCCCCTGGAGATGTCTGCACTCTCCTTAAACTTTTACTTTTTGAACTTAAAAATCCAACTGCAAGGGATTTATTTCGAACTTTTTTTTAGTGAGTAGAGAAAAAGGGGAAAAGCAGACACACATGCACAAAAGATTTAGGTCTCGGACACATTACGCAGACCCTGATGGAGTTAAAACCCCTTGAACTAAACCAGGAGCAGTTTCAATCTCCATTTCTTAAATCTGCCTACGGGTTTGAAATCTGAGAGAAAACAGACTCTGACATGTTTTGTTTTGTTTTTGCTGCTGAACTCACACGATTCCCCGTTTCTCCGCGGCTGCAGGTGCTCAGATTGACGACAACATTCCAAAGAGATCCTCGGCTCGGATCCTGGCCCCTCCTGGAGGGAGATCCAGCGGGATCTGGTAACCAGTTAGATGAAGCCCAGCGTGGGAAAAACGCACGGCGGAGCAAGGCGACTCATCTTTCTTTTTGAAGCAAATCGATCGAGTCACATTTTGCTTTTTGCTTTTTTTTTTGCTGTTATTCAAGATGATAAAACGGTATCCATGTCAATTTGCTGAACGAGAAACGTTTGTCACGTGGTAACAGCGACCAAAATTCAGTCAAAAGGTAACCAAATATGAAAGCAGCATAAAAAAAAAAAAACGATTTGCTGTTGAGTACCTTTAGTTTTTTTTTTTTTTTTGGATGATGTTAGGGGAAAGCACTGTACCGTATAGTTTAGAAAACATTGTTTTTATGAAACAATTGTGTTACCTCACTGTAAGATACGACTTTTGCACTTGTGTCACGTACTATTTAGATGCCTTTTTACATCCTTTAATGTCATAAGATGATTTTTACTGCGGGCCGTGGCGAGTGAATTGTAACTATTGCATATGTATTACAACAACTCGTCGGTTTTGATCAGCTGATGGAAGAAAAAGGAAAAATAACCCGAGCTCTCCTTCTTTTCAATTCGTTTCATTTGTATATATTTTTACGTTTGAATTGTTTCGCATTCTAGAGGATCGAAAAGACGAAGGACTTCAGACTAGCGTCTCAGTTGATGTTTACAGCAGGATGGGTTTCTTTTTCCACTCCACTAAATGTGAATGAACCTCTGCCATGACTCTTTTATTTTTCTTTCCTGTGTGTGTGTGTGTGTGTGTGTGTTAAGATCGCTACTCTCATATTAAGCACAACTATTCGCTTTGCTTTTCTTTAACGATCATAAGTGTTTCCGCACCGAGCAAAAAGTCTCACCCAGATGGCCTTTTCAACACCTGACTCCCCCCCTCAAATGAAAAGAGCGTAGACCATGACGCGTCAGTCTCTGTCCTTTCTGCTCTGGTTCTTTTTGGGGGCGGAGCTTAAATACTCCCGCCGAGTCACCGCCGTGAAACATGCGTTGAAGCGTTTTCACAGTGCGTCGGCGTTGGGAAGTTAGTGCCAGGTGTCTAGATGCCTTCAGATGTTAACAGTTTGTATGATTGTTTGGTTAGAACAGAAATGCACTAGTACTTTTGTTGTGTGTGTGTTTTTTTGTTTTTTTTTCTAAGTTTTCTGCTCTTAGTTTGTAAATTTCACTCTTATAATTACACGTGAATAAGTCTCTTAGTACCCGGTTTTATCCTGTCTGTAAGCGGAAGCCGGAACACGCACAGCTTATTGCTCTTTCGTTTCTATCTCTGTAGTCTTGTGATGCTCCGGTGGCTCTCGCAGTGTCTTTCCCCTTCCCAAACATACGTACTGTACACTGGTGCTGAACAATGTGTTGTCACATTGAATTCCTCTTTCTCTTGTTTGTTTGTTTTTGGTTTTTGTTTTTTTTTTGTCTTGCAGCTCTTTATCACATGATTTAAGTGCAAATAAACCACAGTGAAACCATAGCCTGCGTCGAAGCACTGATAAGGGCTGGATCACATGCTGGGCTTTCGAGTATTTTTGCTTCTCGCCATTATGTTCACCTCCGACGCCTACAAAACAAAACACACTTTTGAAATATGTTAGATATAGAAGTGATAAAACGCCTGTGAGGGGAATCAGAGGCAGGATATTATTAGGAAAGCATCTTTCGTGCATATTTCCTCTTACTAGGTTATAAAATTATCGAAGTTTTATCAAACGGCAGACTCCACTCATGTCTTTATTTGAGGTTTGCATGCACTCGGATCTGCACAGCTCTTAAAGTCCAGCAGCATTATTATAAGCAGCGTGATTATTTTCTTTTTCTGCTTTAAGATCGTTGTCTTATTCTATGATGCAGTCTAAGGCAAGTTTTTGTCCTAAAAGTAAACTTTAAGCCACTGTTAGATGGAAGAGCTCGAGGCTAACTTAATATGGCGGCAAAAGCGACTCTTGACCTCAATGAAAACGGTAAGATATTTCTTTTTGACGCGAGGATTTCTACAGTTAAAGAAAAACACCAAGCATTCCTTCATCACTTCCCTTGTGGGAGATGGCCTGCTTGGAAAAAGAAAACTAAATAATGCATTCCAGAAAACAGCAAAATTAGCTGGAACTATCATGGTGTTTTGCTGCAGCAGGACCTTTAATCATGCACTGATTTAATCAGTGCATGATTAATCAGTGCATGAGTGCATGAGTGGATCATGCACTCATGCAACTCTTGAGTGCATGATCCACCGCCGGCAAAGACAATTGCTTCCCTAAAGTCCCTGCTGACCTCTTTCCCTCTGGGCATTGTCAACGCACACCTGTATGCTCCCGCACAGCAGACTGACAACACTCCCTCTGCTTTTGCAGATTTTTATTAATGATTAATTGTTCAGTGTGGTGCAGTTAGAAGCAGTGATGCTGCTGTTTCAAGCCGGCGGCTTCTCCATTTTGTGCTTTTTGTTTTGACGGATGTTAAGCTATATTTGTAACACAAGAAGTTTGACTGAAATATTTTCAGAACAACATAAAGGGCCAGATTATTTGTATTATGTGCTGATAGAAACCTGTAAGTGAGGATGTACTCCCACACACACACACACACACACACACACACACACACACACACACACACACACACACACACACACAGCAGTACAAACAAGTTCAACATAAGCTCCTTGTTGTGTGGCCTGACCTCTCGCGAACCTCTTGCATCGTGTCACTAACGAGCTTAAAATCCAACCCGACACATCATGTGTCTCTTAGCAGGAACGGGCCAAAGTCCTATTTATAATAAGCCTTTTAACAGCATGGAGTCGGGCGCCTGCGCAGTAGGAGCCGGATTGTTGCAGGCTCAGACAGGGCGGCCCGTTACCAAGCAGTGCACCGCGCTTTGCCATAAGGACTGCTGCTGCCAGCCAGACAACAACACGGAACACGGTGAGTATCGGCTCTTTTACATCCCAGGGAGCGACTCGCCTTCCCTTCGGCTCCCTGTGTTGCGTCGGGGGCGACGTGTTTAGCCTTTTCCTCCCTCACACAGAGGATGTTTTCCCCCCCGCGCTGACGGTCCTGAGGTATTCGGCGAGGCCTGTAGAGGGGGCCGCGAGGACAGCGGCTCCGGCGTTGCGGCTTTTTCAACCCGAAGGGGCTTCCAGCGTCAGCTAACCGGAGCGTTTATTGTCCTCGACACGTCAGACCCCAAACCGCCCCAGGTTTTAGTCGTAAACTTGAGCGGTTCTGTAGCTATTCTTTATTTATTTATTTATTTATTTATTTATTTATTTATTTATTTATTTATTTATTTATTTATTTATTTTATTTTTTCCCCTCCAAGGCCCCGCGGCTCCCCTCCTCCTCCCCCCCACCGAGAATAGACTGACTTTGCTTTGGTGTCGCCGGTCATTCTTATTCCACGCAGCCGCTCCTGAACCGCGTCTCGTGCATGTTCGTTCATTTGCGCCTCCGTTTGATTTCATTTTGGCGTTGACCGCGTCAAGTGGTCGCGAGGCAGCCCGAGCCTCAGGCTGGCACGCGCTCCACTGAGAGGGCATTTCACAGTCCTGCGCCCCTCCGGCTTTAAAACGTGACTCAGTTGTTTGAATGAAGGCGAGAGGACGCGGTGATACGGAGCGGAGAGGTGACTCTGGGTGCGCGGGAGGCGACGCTGGTCGGTTCGTCCCTGGAGCTGCCAGATGTGGAAAGCTGCCATCCGGCTCCAGTCTGAAGAGGATTACAACGCATCTGTAGATCACAGCTGGTTCACCATCAGGAATCAAGTCTAGATCCTTCTAGACTGAATCCTTTTTTGGGGGGCGGGAGGGATTGCCAGAAATTCTGATCTGAAAAGTGTGGTGTGCTTTGTGCATTCGGCTACCTGAGGAATATTTCCTCTTGATTTCTCCAAAGAGTGTTGCTGTTTTCCTCAGGAAGGGGATGGCGGTGAATGTGTACGCCACATCCGTGTCCATTGACAACCTCAGCCGTCATGACATGCTCGCCTGGGTCAACGACTCCCTGCATCTCACGTACACCAAGATCGAGCAGCTCTGCTCAGGTAAGCTCCAGCGAAGGAGGAAAAAAAAAAAAAGGAAGAAGGAGAAGAAGAAGATTCTCCAGCGTTTTCATTGATCTAACAAATCTGTCTGTCTGTCTTCAGGAGCCGCTTATTGCCAGTTCATGGACATGTTGTTTCCGGGTTGCATTCTGCTAAAGAAGGTCAAATTTCAAGCCAAACTGGAGCATGAATTTATACACAACTTCAAAGTCCTTCAAGCAGCTTTTAAAAGGATGAGCGTCGACAAAGTAAGCAGCCTTCATCGCCTAGTTTTATGTACGAGGTACGAGGGCCATACTGCAAAGAAAATGACAAGAATAGTCATAAAATGATGAGAGTAAAGTATTAATAATGTGAGAATAAATCCGTCTGAGAGTAAAGTCATAATATTACCAGAATAAAAATATTTTGAGGAAAAAGTCAAACTAATACGCAGGTTTTCCCCCAGAAAACTTGCTACGCCCAGTGCTGAGGGCGCCATGTTTTTCAGTTTAAAAATGTTTTAAATTGACAGGAAATTTGAAAATATTATTTGATTGTTATGCATTTTTGGAAAACTGGAAGATTAAGACCTAAACACCAACTATAAAGTAAAAAAAAAAAAAATAGCCAATCATCAAAATGAAACTAATAAATTATCAATGCTAAGCCTGGTGGGGGCACAAACAAAGCCTGGTGGCCCGCCAGGCTTATAATACACTGAATACGAGAATTAAGTCATAATATTATGACAATAAAGTCGAAATAATATGAGATTAAAGTCATTCTGATATTCTGATTTTACTCTCATGCTATTTCAACTTCATTATCATAATATCATGACTTTATTCTTGTAATCTTATTTTTTATTTTTTATTTTTTACCCAGCATGGCCCTCATACTCCGCTGAACGCTGCGCGTCAAAAAATTGGGAGTCTCACACCTTGAGACTCATAGAGATCGTTTTTTCCCCCTCTCCAGATAATCCCAGTAGAAAAGCTCGTCAAAGGAAAATTCCAGGATAACTTTGAATTCGTCCAGTGGTTCAAGAAGTTCTTCGACGCCAACTACGACGGGAAGGAGTACGACCCCATGCTGGCCAGGCAGGGGCAGGACGTGGCCCCCGCCCCCAATCCAGGTGATCACTTTATCCACAAACCAAAGAGAAACGCAGGTAAAACCAAACCCCTCCTGGCTTTGCTGCACGGCCTTGCTGAGCTTTTGGATGGCTCAAAAGCGCTCGCTGTAAAGCAAGTGTTGTGAGCAGCACGATTCACAGGGCGGCGGGCTAACCCCACAGCTCGGCATCCGCTGACCTATGACACTGCGGGGGCCGCGGCCTGCGCTGCAGTGCATAGAGGGATGCAGCCACACTAAGGAAGATGGTCCACATCCTTGCCCCTTTTCTCTCTTTTTTTTTTTTTTTTTTTGGTTCAGAAAGGCTGAAACGTGAACAAAAAATGTCAGAATATTTCCACCTGGATTCTTCATCACACAGCTGACGCAACTGAAGAATCGTCTGAAGAAATTCGAATGTGATTATAATATCATTTAAAAGTTATTGTTAGTGAAGGGGAAGCTCTGTGGATTCAATGCACATATGAGGTTGATATACTTCAAATGATTATTTAAGTCGGTTTCGATGATTACGGCTCACAGCTAAGAAAAAGCTAAAATTCAGTTTCTCTGGAAATTTTTTTGTTTATTCTTTTTACACAGGATATTAATTTTTAATCTAGAAATGTTGGCCCACTTAAAGTATGTCCCTGTTCTGGACAGTATATTTACTAAATTAACAGCACTCTGCTAATTTCACAACCTCTCAACAACAGTTGCCCAATATAGTTCCGGTTAGTTTCTGCTTCGCTTAACAACGGCCTAACCTGTTTTCTCCTTTCCAAACTCTTAAATGAGATGAGAATTACATCCCAATCTTCTAAAGACTGGGGTTATTGGTGTTCCATCCAGTTTTTCCTTCCACTCAACTTTCCAATAACATGCATATAGCATTCTGTGAAAAGCCAGCTTCTTCAGCAGCAGACCTTTCGATGCTTAACCTCATTGTGTAACGTGTCAGTGATTTTCTTCCTCTGATGCAGATTATATCGATGGGTTGGTCCAAATGGTTTTCCACTTGGATCCGCTTCCTTTGAGGATGTCTCCAACCGGCACTCAACTGAGAGTGTCTGTAATCAGAACTGTGACGATAATAATAATAATAATAATAATAATAATAATAATAATAATAATAATAATAATAATAATAATAATGGAAGAACTGGGTTCCGGTCTAAGAAAGGAATTCAAATAATTGTCTTTGCTTACAATGTAGCATTTATTCATTATGAAATGTTCAGATTTTTTTTGAGAAACTCAATTTTAGGTCTTGATTAGCTCAAAATCCTTGAAGATGTAAGGAAGCGAAGGCTTCAATTCAATTCCCCAAATGAATAAACTTTTAAATGATATACTCTAATGAACTGAGATGTGCCTACACTGTTCCTAAAGCTGGTTTGATTGACCAAATTTAAGAAAAGCTGCTTTTGGGTCACTAACACGAGCCAGGAGCAGAATTGTTCTGCTGCTTGAGCATCATGGGGAACAACCTCCATGGAGCTGCAGTGTGTCACAAACCAGCTTTGTAACTCTGTCACTAAGTAGCTGTGTGGGTGGAAATAGGCAGAATTGTGACTGCACTTGTTTTCAGAACCGTAGTCATGCGTGTCGGCATGTTCCGTCTTTGAGACGTCAGTCAGCACTTTCAGCAGCCGTGCGCTCGAATCGAACGCACATAATTTGGCCCTTCGGTGTCGTAATGAAAAATGGTAAAAATTGTTTTCCGTAATGTGACATCTCAAAGGCACAACATGCTGCTGTAGAATGTGCTCGATCTGTTGCCACTCTACTGCTACGGAGCTCAAGTGTTGTGATCTGACCGGTTTTGAAAGAAACGCTGAAGAGTCTCCCCCGCTGTCTCCGGTAACTCCAGGACCGCAGCGAACGTCTCCAACAGTTCCTAAAAACATGCCGACACCACAGCGAGTCCAGCACAACATGCCCGCCATCAGGAAGAACCAGTCTCTGTCCAGAAACGGGGGCAGCGACGCCGAGATCATGGAGCTAAATCAACAGGTACAGTCACTGTTTTTTTTCCCAAGAAAGAATCACAAAATCCTGGAGGGACTGAAAAGACGTTCAATAATATTATTTTATTGTAAAAATTCATTGATATTTTAGCAGTTTGCGATCAGGTTTCATCAATACATTCTGGCACAGCCGGCCCTTTAAGAGTGTTCATGATCTCGACTCGGCCCAAAGAACAAAAACGGGTGTTTGGCGCCCCTGGTCAAAACCGTCAGCATGTCGTTTTGTCTCCCTCAGTTGATGGAGCTGAAGCTGACAGTGGACGGCCTAGAGAAAGAGAGAGACTTCTACTTCAGCAAACTACGGGACATTGAGCTCATCTGCCAAGAACACGAGAGTGAAAACAACCCTGTGCTCAGCAGGATAATTGACATTCTCTACGCCACAGAGGTACGTCTACCATTAGGACTGATGATGCGTTTTGGTTTTGCTGATCTGTAGCCAAAGCAAATGTCCCAAATGTCTTCCGTCGTCAGCGGCTACGCTGTGACTCATCCGACTTCGTGACGTATTTTGCAGCTACTGGAGACGAGACGATTTTGGTTTGTTTTCAATTCAATCAAGAGAGAAAACGTAAATCTGAAAGACGTCGATGTTTTCTGTGTCACAGGAAGGCTTTGCCCCTCCGGATGAGGACGACCTCGACGAACAAGGTCACCTGGACCAGGACGAATACTGAACTCCCTCCTCCACCGCCCCTTCTTTTCTTTTCGCCCCTCGGTTTTTCTACTCTCTGCACGCTTTCCGGCATCACTCCTCCTTACTCCTGCTCTCTGTCCGTCTGTCTGTCTCTCTTTCTTTCTTGCTCATGTGTATATCTGTTGCTGACCTGCCCCCTCCACACTCCCCTCCCGTCTTACCGCACCTGCTCCATCTTTTCATTTCCCGCTCCTCCTTCCCTCCACGCACACAGTAACGCAACGGTAAACCTACGACAATATCCGAGTGATTTTAGCATGAGCGATGCACAAAAAAAAAAATTAACTGGAACAAGAGGAGTTACAACAAAATCTAAATCTTTCTGTGAAGATTAACTTTTATTTCTAAAGTAAAAGCTTCTTTTTTTTTTTCTTTTTTGTTCATGAGTTATTTATTTGCCTTTATGTTGATACTACTGTTAGAGCACAGAGCAACACAGTGCCATCATGACACTCTTTGAGCCACTAAACCTGTAATAGAAGTGAGTTGTGAGTAACTTTCTTTCTTTCTCTCTTTCTTTCTTATTTATTTAACTTATATTTTGTTTCAGTTGAGTTTCTGTAGCAGAAATATCGCAAACCTGCTGTATGTGAAGAGAGCCAAGGGCTCCGGTTTGCGCGTGGGTCCGTGCCGAGCTTCTGAGTTGTCGTTTCGTTTTCGTTTAGAATTTGCTGCTGGTTTTAAGCATGTGAAAATGCTGAAGGAAGTTGTTCGGTGCGACGACTTCAGAAAAGTGATCATTGCTCTGCGAATATTCCTTTATTTATGAGCATCATATCTGAGCATGAGAATGTTACACAGTGACTGTGAATGAGTGATATTTTGTAAATGTGCTTTGTGTGAAGATTTTGTAAGTCGTCTCAAGAAGATTCTGGTTTATCCCGACAGTATCCTAACGGGCTAACGGTGCACTAGCCTTTAAGCTTAACCTGCAGACTAAAAATATGGTTATGTAGCAGTTTACAACAATCAAATACGGACACATTTTTACATGACAGATTGTTTTTTTGTTTTTGGTTGTTTTTTTTTCTTCTACTGCCGAAATTGTTGTGTTTTTATGTCTGATTTGCGGAAAAGGTTGTCCAAAGTTTTAGTTCCCATCTGAAGGAAAGTTGTGATCCGTGGTTAGTTGGCTGGTTGTCAACGACGACGCCTCCTTTTCCTTCCCTGAGCTGTTTTTAAAATTTGCAAACTGGCTGGAACATGCATCCATCGACCATGTCCACAGAACAATCATCTTTTGAGTTTTCAATAAATACACGGTTGTTGAACAATGCATTTGTTGTCTCTCGTCTCTAAATTTAAGCAACACGCAGCCGGCACAAATCAGGTTTCCACTGTTTCCAGAGTGGAAACAGTCGATGTTTCCACTCTGGAAACATCGACTGTTTCCAGAGTCGATGTTGTACATGTACAAAGTAATGTACATCAAAATGTACATTACTTTGTATTCTCTTTGTGTGATTTGCATGCTCAGTTTTAGTTCCCATTCGCTTTTTAAGAGACAAAACTGCACTGGCACAACACCCTGCCCTCACCAAAACATGCTTTCTTTTCCATTCAGAGCCAGCAGATGGCAGCAAATCACAAACAACAAACTCCTAACAGAGCTTCTGCGTACATTTTCTGTCTTGACATCAAAATAAATCACTATTGTATATATTCTTTTTACTGTTTAAGCCACTAAACACAAAACATTGAAACTGGAGAGTAACAGTAACAGACAGACTAAGGATCTTCCCCATTGTTTTCCTGATTTGAAATATTTAATTATGACATGTTTCACTGTTTTATTACATTATCTTGACAAAATTATGCTTTTGATTTCACTTGAACAACATGTTCCCCCTGTGTGCATGTCTGTCGCTCAACATCCCAATAAAAAGCCATGAATGTTGTGCTTGTAACAACAGTCATTGCATGAATGTCTTTTGACAAAAACGTGAAAAACCCCAACATATGCCGACACTTTCGAAAGGAATGTTACACGCCACGTATGTGTACATTTGAATGACACGATTAGAGGAGACCTGAGGTGCCCAGAGGGAATTTTATTCACAAATTCAATACATCATAGAGAAAAGCAGAAAATCTGAACCACAAGCAAACCAAGTGTAAAACCCTCACGTAAGTCTAAACGAAATCGTGATCTGATCTGTTTAATAACCAAACACGAACAAATAAACATTTCCAAGAAGCAAAACAAACAAACAAAACAAACAAGCAAAAAGTTGCCTACATATCAGAACAACAGTAGCAAAATGAGATTTTTATACAATAATAACAACCAACACATACACTCAAGTCAATATTAGATTATTTTTGTTGTTATGTTGCTGTTGGTAGAACATCAATTATTTTATTTTGGAAAAAAGATTGAAAAAAAACAAAACAAACAAACAGCAGAAACTATTGTGTTACAGCCCACCATTTGGGGTTGGAAAAAAAAAAGGGAAGAAAAAAGAAAAAGTGATCCGGTTTTTGCTCTCAAGCGCCCAGCATTTTCTTCACCATGTATCCGGGCATGTTGTAGAGGAAAAGGCCCAGGATGGCCAGCAGCAGGAGCGCCGTGACGATCTTGATGGTCAGCCACCGGTACTGGTCGCACACCAGGTGCTTCGCCGCTTTGAGCGGGATGAGGAACCAGAGGAGGGCAACGTCCGGGCGGCTGTGGGAGCACAGAGAGGCCAACAGCAAACCTGAGCACGGTCGTTTCTCCTGCGTAAACACGCAGCGCACCGACAAAAACGACACAAAGCGCGAGGGGCACGTGTTTCGTACTTGGGTTTCTCCAGAGGGTCTGGCTCGTTGCGTCCGTCTCCCGCTGGGCTTTTCTCAGCTTCCTCCCCGGTGAGAAGGTGCAGCTCAGCTTCCACCTTACCCTGAAGACACAAGAAGTTTCATTTTCCCAAGTCGGGTTACGCAGAAGTCCCACGAAACTTTTCCGGGTCGAGCTTTCAAGAACCGAATCGGGACACTTCTGCGACAACAGGTTTGAACTGACGAAGCCCACGACGTCAGCCTGCTTTTCTCACTGCGTTTGCAACAGGTGGTGCAACACAAGCGTCATTGACCGCAACAAAAAGCAAGTTTAACATTAACGTGACTTTAGATGGTGCTGGTCGAAAAAGACCTTCTTGCACCAAACTCACCACCTTTGGGCTTAATTGAAACTTCCTGCTGCCCGAAGCCGGGTGCTTTCTGAAAAAGCGCAACGTTCAGATGGTTTAAATGTTGAATTGTTTGGCCACAATAGCAAGAAATACGTCTTATAGTTCAAACCAAAGACCTATAACTGGACCTCAGTTTTAATTTTATAAATAAAAGTAAAACAAAAACCAAACAAAAGAAAAACACTGCAGCAGCTGCACCATGTTGAGAGTTTGGACTCTGAGCCCGCTGTTGAAATTTTGAAGCAATTTGGCATCCCAGCAGGAAACTTCATGCCAAACACATCAAAACCTGCTTGGGATGGCCCAAACTTCAAAACTAATACTTACTGCAAATCAGCTTGAAATCTGATTCATATCTGATTTCTTTTCCATTCAGAGCCAGCAGATGGCAGCAAATCACAAACAACAAACTCCTAACAGAGCTTGTTGTTTGTGAAATGGCCTGGAGTGTCTGTAGGCCGCCACCCACCGTGAGCTCAAACTCGTCGTCTTCTTCGTTCCTGGCGACAAACGGCCACCAGCCTTTGATCCTCTTCTGCTTGAAGATGGAGACCAGCGGCATCTCCGCTTCGTTCGTCACCATTTCGATGGTGCACTGCTTGGCCGTCTTCGCGCCGCGCGGGAAGCGGTTCAGGTCCAACTCGATCGCACCTGTGGAGACGTTTCGCTGTCAGTGGGCCCAACGACAAGTTTAGAAACAGCAACTCTATTGCCGTCAAACTGATTTCGTTTTTAAAAATACCCAGAAAATCATCGGCAGAAAAGTGGTCGGCGTCCCACACTTGGAGGTTAAGTCGAGGCGGGATCTTGTACTCGGTCTCGTCCCAGGCAAACATGGACTCCTTCTTGGAGATGACGATCTTCTCCTCGGCCACCAGGTAGTCGAAAGGGTAGATGAAGCGCCAGTTGAAGTTCCCCTCCCCGGTGATGGAGTGATAGTGGACGTCAGTGTCCTGCTTGTCCTCCTGCTGTCCCTTCAGCCATCTGCCGACGGAGACCGAGGGGCAAACAGAAGAGAAGGAAAATGGAGACCCGACCCTTCACGTGGAAGCGTTTCTGCTGGTCTAGTTGTTGGCGGAAAAAAGTCACCCTCGCACAAAGATGTCACTCGATTTCTCGCCCGTGAAGATGTCGTCGTCCTCTAGAACCACCTCGTCCGTGTTCCAGACGATGACTCTCAGCTCAAACCTGCGCAGGAAAATGTCATGTGAAAACGAGCTTTGGACAGGTCAGGCTGGGCTCCTGAAATCTCCGATGCGTACTTCTTCGGCTTCCGTGGTGAAATGTCAAGAGCGGGACCGGGCGCGGTCTTGTCTTTGGGGAACAGGTCCACCCACATCTCGATCCTTCCCTGCAACACGGTTAGATCAGTAATTAAAGGCAGCTTTCAGCAGACAGGAAATGGACGTTGCGACGTTTACCGCCATACTTGTTCGATTCCGGGTTTGTCGGGATGGAGCAGCGGCCTGGTCTCCACGTGCTCCGGGACCAGTTTGCAGCCGGCTTTGGGGATCCCCTCCCAGTGCCTCAGCACGGTCAGAGCGAGGTGCTCGTCCGTCTGCTTCTTTAAGCCTGGCAAACATCGTCACTCGTTCACACTCTGCAAAAGCATTCCTGCCTCTTACGCTCCTCGCGTTTCAGTGGGATTTTTATGAGACAGAGCAAAAGGAAGCGGCACGCGCCTGTGAATTTGGAGGGGAAAGATGCGTTTGTTCTCAAACAAATATCTGCAACAGCAGCCTAAGCTCTGTCAAGCTCGAATGAAGGAAGTTGAATATAAATACATGCCAAAAACGTTCACTGTAAGTGCTACTTTGTGTTGGTCCATCAGCTGAAATCCCACTGAAGTTTGACAAAATATAGAAACTGACTATCTTTGAAATGTTTTTCCGAGCCCGCTACGGATCTTTCCAACATCAGATCAATGGAACGGTAGACAGCAGCAGTTCAGAGATACCGTTTTCATCCTCGATCTCCGTCGGTGCCATGAAGACCCGGTTCTCCACCTTCACCCGTCCTCCGGGGCCGTAGTGCGGGCCGTCCAGTTTGCCGTCCTTGCACAGCTTAGCCAGGATGTGTGTGGGCTTCATGGGGTCTCGCCACACATTGTAACCATGGCTGCACGGCAAACACGTTGAAAGTGGGTTCATGTGTAAAAGCCATCGGCTAAAGTAAGAACTGTTAAGTCTCCTAGATGCAAATCTGTACCCTCGGTTATTTTGTTTGTTGTTTAATTAAGTTAATTAGTTTGCTTTAATGGGTTTTAGATTCTTACATGGCGTAGTTGCATGAAATCCCACACGTGGCTCTGTGTTTGCTGTAGAAGCGATTCTCCAGGTCGACCTTGGTTTCTCCGATCAGATCATCGGTTCCCACCAGGTCCCAGTCATAAATTGACACCGTCAGAGTGGAATCCATGGGGAACGTGGCTTCCACATCAAAGGATCTAAGACCACGAGGAAAGCGCTCGTGTTCAGGAGAGAAACGCAGCAAGACGCTGTCGTTTGGATCCTGCGCAGGAATCCAGCCGGTTTTCCGTCACTTACTTGCCAAACAACGGGTTCAGCTGTTTGGAAATGTAGTTCTCCTTGTCTTTGATCTCTGTTTTCCCCAGCTTGATTGCGATGTAGGGGTCAGCTTTCCCATTTATGTCCGCCGGATGCAGATCTGTCGCCTGGAAAGAAACAGAACCGTCACGGCACTAAACTAAAAAATACCCCAACAAAATCCTTGCAAATACGACTCTGTTTTCAGAGCGTCGAAGCTCCAGAGCACACAGGCTTACCCTGACGACGTAGATGCGGACCAGGACGTTAACGGGGTCGTTGTTAGGGATGTTCTGAAACATTCCTAAGTTGGAGTCGAAGCTCATGTCTCTGGGCAAATCATCCGACACTTTGTACATGCACAGCGAACCCTGACGGGGGGGAACGGTTACAGGAGAAGGAGTGGAACGTAACACAAACACAAACCATCACTCATAAGGCCGGAAATGCGCATGCGGAGCACTCCTCACTTTGAACTTCCCCACGATCCTGTCCTCATCCGTCACGTTCTGGTCGTCGTCGTCGCCGCCCTTCCCTCTGAACAGGTAGAAGGTGTGGAGCCAGTCCTCAAAGTTGTCAAATTCGCTCTCCAGTTCCTTTGGATACACCTTTAGTTTGGGAACAGGAAGCACAACGTTTACCTCTCACCACGCAAAGATTACGCCATCCGGCTGGACGACGTGAAAAAAAAAAAAAAATCACACCACGACGGTTCATCCTCCACCTTCAGCTCATCCAACTTCGGCTTTTTCTTTTCAAACGGATCCACGGCTGCCCTTTTCTTGTCCTTCTTTCCTTTTCCTCTCTTGGGGGCTTTCACTGGAGCGTCGTCAGCTGTGATGTCAGAAAACCGTGCAGAGAGAGAGAGAGAGAGAAAGGATCATGAGAGAAGCTGAGACTAATGGATCATTTCGGCCTAAAATTGACCTTCCTCAGCTTCCCATGCATGTAAGAAACATGTCACTGGATTAGACGCCTCTGACATGAAAACTTATATTTTTATGTCAGTCTAGAAATTCACATCTAAGATGTCTGTAATACATCTATAATATATTCATATATTATCCCGATTTTCAGTCGTATTGCGATCAAAGGTTTTCCCTGAAACGGTGCGGCTCTGTTTTAAACGGTCAAAAAAAAAAAAAAAAAAAAGAAAAGAAAAGAAAAAGACCCCGAGACGGATCCTTGCGGGACTCCAGAACCAACTCTTCTCTTCTCAGGGTCACCATTTTCACTGAGGACCTGAGTCATTTTCAACTGAGAATTAAACCGCTGCACTCTATATAATCTACGTAATCACTGAACTTTTAAGAGTTGAACGTCAGAATATCGAGATGTAAGATTTCTTTTTTTTCTCTTCACCTCCACCATCAGCGATGTCCATGTCTTCCTTTTCTTCTGAATCTGAGAGAGCTGCCTCCTGAGCCCTGAGAGCCTAGAACAGGAAGAAAGTGTTTCTTTACTCTAAATAAAATAAAATAAAATAAAAGCAGAACACACCGCACTTCATAGGACACGTTTATGTCTTCACGGGAGATAGTTTTTAAAAGTAGCCACTTTTAAAACTCTTCCTTACCTCGGTTAAAGTTTCAATTGAGGCAAAATACTTGGACCACCAGTCCAACATGCTCTCATCAAGTTCCTCCTCTTCGGGTTCGTCCCCCTTCTTCCTCCTCTTCTTTTTACCTTTCTCGTCTTTGTCGTCGTCCTTTTTTGCACATCATGGATAATTGTCAGGCGTCGTGAGGACAACGCAAACCGTCACTGAAAGTAATCAGTGGTGATAAGCTCACCTCGACTTTGATCACAGCTTCAGAGCACTGGAGGAGGGGGGCAAGTTCAACATGTGCATTAATCAATCAGGTTGATTAGGATGGCGCGTTTCACAGCAACATGGCATTTCAAATGACGTGGAAGGAACTTTGAAGCTGGTTTGAGTCGTTCGAATCAAGTTTTCGGAGTTTGAACTTACGGAGTCCAGTTTGACCACGGTGTCCATCTTCTTGCAAGCAGGCTCGGTTTCCAAGCTTACCACAATAATCTCCTCTGAAAGACAAACGGCGCACGACCGAGGCCGGATATTTGCAAATTAGGTTCAAAAGAAAGAAAGAAAGAAAAAAATACATATCAATATTTGTTGTCGTTTTCTGACATTAAAAATAAATGTGGGATGATCCAAATGATTTCTGTGTGCTAAATGGAAAAGATATTGAGACATTTCTTTTAAAACCTTTGTTTTTGACAGAATAGCTCAAAAATATACTCTGTGCATCTTAACAGCTGATTCACACGCACCTGGTTTGTAGTTGCGATGTGGTGAAATGTGTCAAAAAGTGAAAAGGCTGTGAATGCTTTCCACTGTGCGAGCCCTGCGTTTAGCTCATACCCGTAGTGGACCAGTTGTTGGCCTGCTTGTCTGATCCCCTGTAGATGAACTTGCGCAGGGTGGTGACGGCGTTGGAGCCGACCAGAGTGTAGCGACCGAACGCTCTGCAGTCCACCACACGAATGTTCAGCGGAGGGTGAAGCAGCTCGTTCTCCGGCAAATCCTAACGCACACATTAAAAGACTCTCTGACTTGGTCAAATCTAAAGGAACGGCAATCAGATGCCGGGTCTTTAAACGTCCACGAATTGGTGCTTATCGCTATTGTTGTTTCTCGGCCAACGAAGTGTTTAGGAAATGACACAGTACCACTTCGAACCACTTGACCAGAGTGCTGAAGTTGGGGTTCTTTTTGTAGTTGGGAATGAGGGCCGACTGAACACCCTTCCCTGCACACTCAATGTCCACACGGGGCCGATCCACCTGGGCCAGGTTCACCCTCTTCAAGTCCCTCAAGCCCCAGAACAAAACCTGCAAAGAAGCAAAATGCACACGTTGTCCAACTTTCCACAAATGCATCAACAATCACTGAGGTTTCCTGAGTAAATCTGAACCTCAGACCTCAATCCTGTACTTGCTGAGCACTGGTCTAATCCCCAGAGGCACAGGCAGGATTGGGCCGCGGTCCATATCTGTAGGGCCGTCTATGGGAGGAAGGTCCGCTTTTCCATTGGGGCCAATCTGAGAGACGACAGCAGTGTGAGGCCGTGGGGAGGCTTATGAGTGGAAAGCCTTTTAAGTGCGAGAACCGCCTTCAGTTAACCTGCAGAAGCTCAAAGGCTGCCAGCATTTCGCCAGCGGCCCCGTTCCCGCGGTAGATCTGATAATACTCCAGCTGGGGCGGGAAACGCGGCGGCCCGTAGTGCTCGTCCGCCATCTTGACCAGAGGCTTAGCAAACGTCCTGCCCATGAAGTCAGCTTTACCCTGAGAGCATAAAGTGGATGATTAGACATCAAATCTGCACTGGATATTTCAGTGTTGGCATTACTCTGTTTTTATTCAAAAATCAGCTAAAAAAGTGTCAATAGTCATGTGTTTGATTAACATAAAGAAACATGGCTGGAGGTGCACATGTTTCAAGATTTAAAATCTCTACAGACACAAGGAAAGAAAAAATAATAACAACATCAAGATACCCTTAAAAATAACCAGTAAACTGCAAAATAGATGCATCTGTGTCATGTCAAAGAACCTCCTGATGCCTCTGAGAGCTGCGAGAACTGAAATCTTTCTTGCAGTTAGTGGTTATAAAGAGTCGCATACTTTTGACGGCCACATACAAAAGCACAAAATGTCACAGAAAGGAATGCAACAGGGATAGGATGCTAGTGCAGGGTCCGTCTGTTTGTCCTTGTGGACCTATCTTATTCCTCTTGCATGCCTTTGAATAAAATCTACTCTGCACACTTTAAAATTCTGCTACCGTACATCAAGGCAATCCACACTCTACTTATCCACAGGGTCATCCAAAACATTGGGGTTATTGTCAGGAGCAGATATAAAATTGTCAGTCAGAAAACATTTTCTTCAGGTTAGAATCACGTTAAGTTGATGTCAACAAACAAAAGGCTGTGCTTATAAAAGGCAGATTGTTGGATTATAAATAAGGATGTCCAGTTTAAGGGATTTTTAGATGGTCAGCCACGTCTGTGTGGCTAATTTGAACAAACATGACTTATTTTCCTGAGCAGGTCTTGGGAAAACTGTCAGAAACAAAGTATATTGTTCTGTTAATTTAATTCTTACAGGTTTAAACGAAAGAAATTCTGAGCAAAACGTTTGCAGTGTAAGACCCGGGACGCATTGGCTTGTTGTGTGACTTGATTCGTGAGCTGTTCTTATAAACCCAGAGAGCTTTCGGTGCAACACGGAGAGCCGTAATCTCTCTTAGCTACAATTTTAGCAAATTGCTAAATTTGTGAAAGAAGAAAACAGCTTTCTTTAAAGTCTTGTCAAAACAAATTTAACCGGAACGACTGCAAAATATGCCACAAGCCGAATCATCAACAAGTAACATCAAAACAGAGAAACGGAACGATAGCGTTAGCCTCGCACTTCAGCAAATTAGTTAGGAACAAAACAATGTAAGCACGATCATGACGCGAGTTCATGAGGTTATTACTGAAAGTTGCTCCATATATTGAGTTACAAAGTTGCTGAGGTTTGAATCATGTGTTGAATTTTACGATTGTCTTGCTAAAACTCCGGTTGGGATAATCTGGCAGTGTCAAAGAAACGTCGTCTGACGTGAACTCGGTTTGTGGTTAGCAGCAATGCTGATGAATGTTAAAGCAACGTAAAATTTTAAAGCTACATTTGATTTGAAGAGCGGTCATTTCGTCTATGAAGGACTGAACCGTAAAAGGACTAAGCTTAAGGTAAAAGCGTCGCCACCGGGGGAGAAAAACACCGCAGATCAGGACATCCCTAATTATAATCTTGACACAAATTCACAATGAAACAGTTGCTGTGTCGTTAGTCCTACGCTCCCGTGAATCAAAAGGGAGAGCTCGTGACATCTCCATGTGTGAAACTCTTCCTCACCACTGTGTCCTGGTCGTAGAGCTCAATGACAATAATGGGTGGATCGTCCCTCAGTTCGTAGGCCTCACCAAACAACTCCACGTTCTCAAACACCAGCAGCTGGTCCCACGTGGGGCAGAGCGTCTCAGCCAGCACCTGCAAGAAAGCAGAGTATTTGTTCCCACCCAATTTTTTTATTTTTTATTATACCTTCATTAAAAACAAAAAAAAAATGGGTGGATGGACTCACTTCTGTGACTTGGCTTTGGGTTGAGAAGAAAACCCTTGCGAAGGGATCAGACAGGCCTGTGCTGTCGGCAGCAAACAGGCTGCGAGCCTGGTACATGTGGACCCTCAGCTGGAAGATTTGCTTCACTGCAGCGAAAAAAATTCAGCCTCTCATATGCAATGTGCTTTGAAGACGCTTAAATATAATGTATTCCTTCTTAGACATCTGTTACCAGCATCAGTAATCAATGTAATCTCCTTAGTGCTGCAGAAAGGGCCACAATTTTCAATAATCAAGCAGAGCTACCCAATACGGTCTGAGACTTACTAGACGCTTTCTAAGTAATCTAATTTACTCTGCGAGAACTTTCATAGCCTCTACGTGCCGTAAACGCATCAGAAACAGAACTGCTTTAACCCTAACCCCACACTACAGCCCAACTCTTCAAATTTCTGACTAAGTTCTGCAAATAAAACCGATGCGTCTCAAGAAAGTTTCCAGAAAATATATGGTTGATCTGAAGAAAGTATCCGGTAAGTTAACCAGTAAGTTCCAGAGAAAAGTTGTATATAGATACCTTATTCCAGTAAATTACCACTGGGTTTTGGGGAAAATGATTAGTATGAAACTACGTGGCAAGTTCTGGAAAAGTAAACGTTTGTTTTTCAGAAACGATATAGGATCGTATCTGTTGAAATGTTTCAGACAGAACCCTGTAAGTTCTGGGAATTCCTGGTAGGGCACTTGAAAGTTTCTATAACTACCTCAGAAGCTTCCTAAAGTGCTTTGTAGTGCAATTTAAAAGCACTATGATGACATATTGCTCTAGTTGATCTTACTCATGTAGGTGAGGCTGATGGGTGGTGAGGACGGCATGCCGGGCCCCTTGGACAGCTTATTCTCCTCAAACCCGTTGGGCAGGCCGCTCAGGTAGTCTTTGCGCTGCCTGTTCAGGCCCAGCCACAGATAAATCTCTAACTTGGACTGAACCGTCCAGCCAGCAGGTCCGAAACCTTTTTTACCAGGGATCTTAGGTAGAGAAAAAAAATTCTTTAGGGGGTTTATTCATCTTCAGAATGCCGTAAGGAAATAATAACGATAATAATAATAAAAAAAAAAAATCAAAAAAAAAATCAAATGAAAAATAACAAGAACATGACGGTAAGTGGATTGGTTTTCTTTTTACGTTTTAACTCACCCTGAGGAAAATTGTTTTGACCTTGCCACAATCTTTCCCCCTTTCCTCATCTATACTGGAGTACAGGATGTCTTTGGAAGGAACCCGGGCGTAAGCGATGCGCTTTCCGTTGCTTATCATCCAGATGAAAACATCAGGAACGCTGTGCTGGGGCTGGAAGATTGTAATTACACCATAATGCGTAAGGAATATTATAAGGTCTTGCAAAATTATGAATTTGTTATTACTTGACTCGTTTGGCGACGGTCTTTACCTCGTCGGCGAGGAAGCGGAGCCTTGTGTGGAAGTTTTGAGCCAGCTTGAGTTTATCCCTGACTGTGGTCTTTTTCACTTGTGTCCTCATCGTCTTTGCTTGTTGACCAACGGCCTCCTGAACGCAGAGATCGGTCAGCAAAACGACGCAAACGCGTCGCGCTCAGCCGACAGCAGGGAAGAAAGACTTACCACTTCTGACAAGCAGAGCTTCAGCCTCTCCCTGTCCAGTTTGGTTCTGCCAGACTGATTGTGGTCCTTGTTCGCCAGAGCAATAAATTGACTGGAAAGAACACGAGCTTGCTGAGTGCGAACGTTTGAATCAGACGGGTTCGGTTTTAGTTGCGGAGGCGCACAGACCTGCACCCTTGGCTGAGTTCCTCCAGAACGCCTCTCAGCCTTCGTTCAGGATAGGTCTTCTCTGTTTTGATGATCTCCTGCACGTCGTTCAGTCCGTCCTCCTGCAAAAAACCCCCCAAAAAAACCCAGTCAGACATCAGATTCGACGGTATTGGCAACTACGATTGCCAATACCGTAGTATTGTGCCACCACGATAGCTGTCCACTTGCCAGTTTGTTTGCAATGTTGTCGATGATGTTGGAATTGTACAGCCGCCTTCTCTGGTCCTGCCACCAACTTTTGATGTAAATGCACGGCTTCCTCTCAAAATAGGGCAGATGGAAATAGTTTCTGTGGATTCAAGCAAGAGCCACGGTGTTTTGCGTTTCCAAAATCGCTGTTTTCAAGATGGATTCGCAAAATGCATAAACGGAAACGCACCAAACGAACTTTTCATAACGTTTTTCACCCAAAACCAGCAAAGCGTGAGGTGATAGATGAATGGTTTTTAAATGCTTTTACTAATAAAAATGGGAAAAGTTAGCTCTCTCTTTAAGTTCGGGGTTCTTTGTGGTGGTGCCGCCACCGAGATGAGATCGGATCCGATGCTGATTGCCGTCAGAAGTCATCTAATTAGCAAGCAGAGTCCACTTGTGTGCAATTTAATTGGAACGCAAACACAGGTGGTCCGTGAAGGCCTCCGAGGTTTGCTGGAGAACATTAGCGGGAAACAGCGTCAGCAACTATTAGGACCAGTTAATGAGAGCGCGGTGAGAAGAAAGGCATCATTAAAAGAAGAAGCCCTGATATGTTGATACCACTTTTTGTGTGGTATATAAATAAACTCACTGCAAAAGCAAAAGAAGAAGCGTAAGCTGCTTCGAGTTGGTAAGATAATGGACGGATGATTTGTTTGGTCACACTTTATTTGAAGTGAAACTGTCATAATGGAGTCTTCATGAATGCTTGTGACTGTTGTTATGAAATGTCATTCGGAAAATAATGACACTTTTAATGCAAAGTTGATACTTTTAATGGACTTTTAAGGCAAGTTATATTACAACTTAGCATTAAAAGTGTCGTTATTTATAAAATAATGCAGAGTGGACACTTTTAATGGACTTTTGGTGCAATTTTGCACCAAAAGTGCAAAATTGCAGCAGTCATAGCCATTCATGAGGAGTCCTTCATGTTCATATGATGTTATGCACAGCCCTTCGAATAAAGCGTTACCATTTAGTTTGCAGAAAAACGCCAAACATCTCACAACTATGCATTATTTCCTTTCACATCTAAATTTTCCTCTTTGTTTCGCTGCTGGACTGGCTCTGACCGGTCAGTGACGACGGGTTTCATGGGTGGGGTGGTGGACACTGAAGTCAGGTCTCCGTCATCGTCCATCTCCTCCTCGCTGGAGTTGTGTATCAGCTCGGTTTCCTCTTCAGCGCCGTCGCCGCCGCCCTTCTTCCCCTTCGTCTTGGGCTGGATGACGCCGTCGTTCTCGTTTCCGTAGTAACCTGGAAAGAGCAGCTTTCTAAATGTGAACTTGAAAATCGTTCCTGTTTGAAATCGGCTTCTTAAGGACAGGACTTATATGTTATAACACTAACCTGCACACAATGACTGCATTTAATCATATTTTCAAATTTACTGACACATATTCATGCTCTCTTGGAAGAGCAAAAATTAAAATTTTGTATAAAACTGTTGGTTTTGTTATTTTTAATTACCCCAGGTAACAGAAATCAATCTCAATGTGATAAGAAATTTTAAAAGATAAAAGATAAAAGATAAACGATTGGATGCAGACACAGCTGGCGTACCTATTGTGACCTCAAAGCTGATTGGCTTGTCGCCGATCTTTCTGTCTATCATTGTGGCTTCCAGGAAAGACCCAAACAGAAAGAAATCCTCGACCTTCCCAGTAGCAGTCTGGGGACAAACAAAACAAACACAAATAATAACAATAATATAAAAAAACACACACAACTGTAAGCGTTTAAACATGAGTAGCCTCATCAGTGCAAACAGCCATTATTTATGCATGCGACGGGCTAAACTAGAGCTGTTAATAATTCACATTAATCGACCTGTCGGCAGCAGAAACGATATGATCCGCTCGCATGGCTGCCCATCCGGAGCAGAGACCCACCTCGGAGATGTTGGGCACTCCCTCCACCTGGACCTCGGTGGAGCTGGTGACGTCAGGCGAGGTCGGGTCCAGGATCTCCACGCCCAGGCTGATGAGCAGACGGGCCCTGAAGGACACGCCTTCGCCGAGCCCTTCGTTGAGCTCCTGGTACTCGTCCATCAGGGTGTAGGTGCGGGTGGAGCCGTACATGTTCACCCAGGCGGGCCCCATTGTGGGAAGGAAGCCTGGGAAGGCAGAGAGCAGAAGGTCGGCAATTCGGAAATTAACTGGACAGGAAGAAGACGGTTAAGCAACTGGGTGACCTCCAGTTTCAAAACAGTTCTTAACTGGTTGCACGGGAAAAGTAAATACTCTGTGTTATCGGGCCTACTGGCAGAGGCTGTTCTAGCTGAAATGGTTCCCGGGCGAGCGCCTTCTCCGGTCCACCATACACATTCAAATACCCAACTACTTTTCCCAACAAAGCGCATTCTGCAAAAAAATTAAAATAATAATAACAACAAAAAAACTGAAAAGAAAACCCCTACTGTTTTCTCTTTCTTTTTTCAGCTAGCTTACTGGAAATATTAAGAACTAAAAAACAAAAATTGGTCTGATAATAGATGACCTGCACAGACGGACTGGTTTCAACAATATGTTCGAGAGAAGAGAAGATCTACGAACCGCTAACTATTTCAAACCGTCAACAATCACAGCAAAATAATTCAGTCCAGGATTGTTCAGTCAATCTATATCTTATGTTTGTCCTAGTTCTCTAAACCTAAAGCCAGGAAATGATTGAAAACTGTTACTTTTCTGTTCGTTTGCAAATAGAGGAAAGAGTTTCTAAAGCTCTGTTTGGTGTAAATTATTCTCTTGAAGCCTGACTGGACCAAATACGTGATAGTTTGAACCAGAGGTGGTCAAACACATTGCAAGTTGCCAAATTAGACACAAACAACATCAGTCAGCATTATTGTCATACTGGATGCACGTCACATGGGGGCAGCAGAACCACTGACATTACAAGCAATAGAAAACTCTACCAGGAGCTATTTTTGTGGGTAGAAAAGTCATGTCATCCAATTCAAATAAAACCTCCTGCTTGTTTGAACACACTGTTGTTTTTGTTGTTTTTTTGTGGGTTTTTTTGTCATAAACAATCACCTTTGTCCCCATCGTTGGAAATCTTCTTCAGATCCAAGAAGTGTGTTCCCATGGCCACGTCGTTCACTTTATCCGAGTCCCGGATCTGGATCTTCATGCGCTTGCAGAGGGGAGGAAACATCTCCGTGAAAACGATCTGCTCGTTCCAGATGGGCTCGTAGCAGCTCTTCTGTACCGACGTTTTGCCCTGCGGTCACAAATGAAACGCGTTCGCCTCCTGAGTCCTGCTAATGCGCGACAAACGTAAAAAGGCGGCCGTCATTCGAGCTGACCTTCTGCCCCGCAAAGAGCACTTGAACGTAGGGATCGACCAAGTCTTTATTTTCTCCTATAAATGCCTTTTTCACGTTGGCCATGATGCTGGTGTTCATCCTGGGGAGTCCCTCTGCTCTGTAGATCTTCAGGTAGTAGCGAGCCCACTGGCGCTCTGCAGGAACGCCCTCAGGTAGCAGCAGGTTCCTGCCGCAGGCAGAATTTGCTCCTGCATGACTTCAACATTTTCATGGGTCAAACAAACAGCAGACGCCGCAGGTTTTATTTACCCCTCTATGTCGTCGTCTTCAGACTCATTGGCCTTGTGTGGGGTTTTGATGGTGTCCCCTTTAGCCACAACTGCGATGTCGCATTTGACGTAGCCTTTGCAGCCTGCTGTGATGTCATCCGGGTCAGACAACAAGGCCCATTTGTGGTAAAACTGATGCTCTGTGGGACAAAAAAACACAAATACCAGTTTCATTTCGGATTCCTAATGATGGGTTTGTTCTTTGCTCACTTTAAAATAAGGATGCAATAATACATAATCACAATAAATTAACTGAATCGGGTGCAAAAGTTCAGATTTATTGTTGATTTTCTTGAATCCACCAAAAAAGAAATGCACATAAAAGCACAAATAAACGCATACGCCTCCGGTAATATTCGGTCAGCAAGGTCCTGGATTTATGGTTGGTTTTCAACCACAGATGCAGCTTTGGTGCATAATTCATAAGTTTTTAAGTAAGTTCAAATTTAGGCCAACGCAGAAGCTTAATGTTGGCCTGGTTCATCTGTTTCTGAACCAAGTTTAGCGTTCACTGGGATCGATATGCTACTGAAACACGCCGCTGTGTCCAAGTTTCAGCCATCTGACAACAAGCCGTCAGCCTCGGATGAGGTCAAATCGACTCCAACATCCAAAAACCGTCACGCCTCCGGTCTATAATGAACTCGAAGGCAGTGGAGCATCACTGTCACTGTCAAAACCGACATCTTCAGACTCAAGTGAAATAAATCTACGGTGGCCTGTAGAGGCAAATACCTTCCGATGAAAAAGGTTCTGCGTCAGACAAAATCTGTTGGCTGCAACGGCCAAAGGAACATGTGAAGACGTCACACTTTAAAAGCAGCTAATTGCTAAGCATCATGTTGTGGGATTGCGATGACGTCCATGTCACTTTGTGCTGCAGAAATAGAGGACCTCCTCTGAGGTCTTTAACTAGACGGCTGAAGGTCGGACACGATCAGACGTTCCAGGAGGATGACGACCCACAAACTGGTATTACAATGGATAACATTGAGCTTCTGAAATAGGACAGACTTCAAGCCATTTGTGAAGGTATAGACACTTTAAATTCAATTTTAAAAAAAATTATTTATGTAGATCAGCTTGATCTGATAACAGGAATCAAGCAACTACTTGCAGACATGCCATAACACTATTGAAGACTCTGTGACTTGACGATGTGGATTTATCCAAATATTAAGCATGCATGTATAATTTCTATCTTGTGTGGATGAGAGGTTATCTGCGCTCGATATGGAACTGATATACGGTTGATATTTATTGACATTGGATAATTATTCCACCACAAACGAAGATAGTTAAACTAAATTTCCAAAAAGCCAAGATATTAAGGCATGGATGCAGACGGAGGGCTTGATCTGAAGTTAAACTACCAAAGATGTTGTTTTCTGACCTGGCTGGAAGTAAACTGTGGCGACATCCATTTTAAAAGAGCCAACCAGCGTTCCACTTCGCAGAAGATTTTTGGAGTGGATCACCTACAAGCAGGTTAAGAAATATAAACAATTAAATGAATAAAAATAAAAAATAAAGTCAAAGGAACCGATGACTTACGGACACTTTCAGGATTTTGTCGAACATGACGTCCGGCGGGATGTGGAAGTCAAACACAAAGTACTGCAAGAGACGACAGTTTGAGGCGAAGCCTCGTTGTGAGTCAGCCTTGAGTTTCGGAGAGATTCCCGACGCCGCGTCGTCGCGGCCGGCTCACCTCGTTGTAGTAGGGGCAGTTGGTGGACTCCTTCATGGAGGTGTACTTTTTCTCTTCTCCGATCTCCACACAGACCATGGGATCCATGTTCAGGCCAACCAGCTGCCTGGCTTCAATCACCGTCACGCTGACCTGAAATGACGCCATCCATCGGTTTACGTCTGCAAATCACGCAAGTCGCAATAACCTGCGAGCTGTCCGACTTTGTCCCGTTGAAATAAAATAAAAAAAAAATAAAAAATGTTATTTAATTTTAATGTGACAGCCCGTAAGGAACAACTGAGCTTGTATGATCATGCCGATTAGCGCCTCGGGGGAGAGTTGATGTCAAAAAGTGCCCACGCCGCACTTTTCAGATTTTGAAAAGCCTGCTTACGTTTCCTTCAACCTCCCGGGTCTGATCTGCTTCATGAATATTGTGTAAAATACTCACACTGGACACTGAGGTATGTGGTTGCAATGTCAGAAAAAATTCTGGGGGGACAAAAAAAAAAAAAAAAAAAGTCTCTTTGGGCGCAAATGCTTTCCCAAGTTCCAAGCTTCCTACCTGGTAATCCATGGGTCGTCCAGAGCTGGGCTCCATCTTGATGTCCGGCTTTGACCTGAGGAATCACACGTGATTAATAAACCCGGATAAAAATAGGAATCTGTCGGGAAGACGGTCAGGATGAGGCTCGCCTTTTATTTGAAACATTGGTGGTGACGGCTGTGACGGAGGCCAAAGAGATGGTGTCGGGATCTGGACCTGCCATCAGCATGTTCTCCGTCTCCAAAATGGCTGGCTCATCTAGGCATCACACAAAACACACATCTAAAGACAAATCCTAAAAGAAAAATTCTATATTTATGGAGCTGAAGCGCAACACTTGCTGGAAGAATTGCTCTTTTTCTTGCAACATTGTGTTTTGTGAAAAAAAAAAAAATAAATAAATAAATATATATATATATATATATATATATATATATATATATATATATATATATATATATATATATATACTCTCAAATTCATCCTGCTATGCTTTGTACAGGTTAATAACATTATAAGACATGAAAACACATAAAAATGCAACATTTAAAAGGAAAATCATGAGTAAAATATGTTTTAGAGCAAAAGCATTTTTTTCTAGATTTGCTTTTGGAGTAGACCGGTCTTGGATAAGAACACCTGCGCCACATTGTTTGTGCCAAAATGTTTTGACACGTTGCAGAAACAGGCTGCGTCTGTCTGTGTAATATTAAACTGGACTTTCTGACACGAATCCAATGATCCGCCTAAGGTGATACCTCCTCCTTTGTCCTCCTTTTGTCCACGGTGCTTACTGCGCTTCATGGTTCAAAGGTATCCTCTGAGCGCTCTGCGGCACAAAAAAAAAAAAAAAAAAAAAAAAAAACACATTGAAAATTTTAGACACCAAAACACAGACGAATGGACCGAATGTGGCAACAGAGTCGGCCCAAGTTTGTGTGAAACATTTACGTTTTCGGCTCACTCAGGTTTGTCACACAAAAATCCTTTTTAGGATCTGTTTGTCAAGATTCAAATTTCTATAGAGACGCTATGAAGCTTTCCTGAACTGACAAACACGCTTAAAACACTTTTTTGAGGGAGGGGAAGGTTAAAACTGGTTTCTCAGCTATCGATGGAACATTGGCTCTAAATTACGACTGCTGTTAACACAACTTCAAAATGACGCCGTTTTCCACCGATATGCGTGCATTTAGCCTCGTGGGATCCTAATCCATCTCAAAGTCCACTTGTACCTGGAGCAAATTTAAGTGGATTCATCTTCTACTCCTGTTTGTAGGCGTGCTTAACTCTTGCTTCATTCTGTCTCAACAGCGAATCGCCAGATCTAAGAAAACTTTGAGTGAACAAAAAAACAAAGAACGACTTACGTATTACTTTTTTGTAAACCCAAAACCAGTGATAGAGAGTGTTGTAGCATTGTTTATCTGCTGTTATTTCAAATGAAACGTGGCCTTCAGATGGGGCCTTTTAATTATTTAAATCATCTGACCCTAATACTTCAACTGGAGGGGATACATTTCACATGCATTGTGAAAATAATACCGTTAGTCTCCTTATTCTGCAGAAATTAATCAACAAAGTGCTCCATTGACAACAAGTCCAGTTCAAAGTGGCTACATTATTGTATGTGACAATTTGGGATTATCAATTATAAGGAGGGGCTGCTTCGATATTTCTTTGATTATTTTTGATTGAAGAATTGGGGGGGAAAACACACACACAAGCAAAACAAAAACAGAGAATCAAAAGACAACAATCTTACATCACCAAAAATAATAAATAAAAAAAAAATTTTCACATGCCGGGTTATGATGATCCAATAGCGTGTAATTACATCACAATTTGAATGGAAAATCAGAAAACCACTGTTTGACCTTCAAAAACAAAAACAAAAATAAATAAATAAATAAATGGAAAAAATAAAATCAGCTGACACGAAAAAAAGAAAGTCATTGACACGCACTCCTAAACACCGAGGCCTGACCGCCACCGTTTGACCTCCGCTCAGATGATACATACCATATACGACAAATTACGCTCAGCTCTCTCCTCCAAGTATCTCCCAGAGATCTCCTTTAGAGGTACAAAAAAACAAAAAAACAACAACAACAAAGAAACAAAACAAACAAAAACAGCCCAGAACCAAGAGGTTTTGGTTTCAGTTCAAATCGGAGAGATGCTACTCGGGCATTTCAGGCCTCCAGAGAGACCCCAGAAGAAAACGCCACAAAGTTAACTCGCGCGCAGAAAGGAAATGCGTTTGTTCACGTCTGAGGTCTGGCAGGAGTGAAGCGATACGCCGATGAATAGTGCATGAGCGTCGAACCCGAGACTGGTAACTATAACTAGCCACCGCTGAGAGACGTCACTGTGAGCAGAACCTTCCAACCCGCTGCAGAGCAAAGAGGGAGGATTCTTACGGGCCATCATCGATCTGGTGTCTAAAAGTCACATTATTATTTTTTTTTAATCACTTTATCTTGACCCACAACAATCTACGTCAGGAAATATAACTGTTTAGACAAAAACACACGTTTCACCATCGTCTCGACGCTGCCGGGCTCTTGATCGAGGGATCAAAGCCGAACTGAGCTGAAAAGACAAAATCCTTGAAATGTGTGATGTTGCTGTTAGGTGAACAATATTGCCATGTCATCAATGATAGGATTACATGGAAGTAAAGATGTCAGGCCGGGCCTGGCTGGAAGAATGCTTCCTTTTAATCATTAATAACCTGCAGGTCCAAACTGGGTCTTAAGACAATCACACTGTCCTTTTGTCGGCGACGGCGGAATGATGTCAAATCCTGTTTGCGACGCTGCCGCTCGCTTCAAACTGAATCGGCTTGGAGCCTGGCGACTCCTGAACCGAGACTTTTTTTTTTTAAAGTGACAGACGAACACAAAAGTGGTGCATAAGTAAAATGATGCATGGTTTTCATAATTACTGTATGTATTCCTACATGCAAACAAGTTGGATTTGATAACTTGAAGTGATTTCAGACGTAGCAGCCAAGAGGCCTACAGTGATGTCCTTGATGGAACTGCAGAGATCCACCGCTCGGGTGGAAAGGTCTGTTATCGTCTTTGCCATTAGTCATGCATCTTTAGAGGAGATTTGTGAAAAGATGGTTGTTACTGAAGGGAAGAGGTGAAAAGTCCGGATCAACGTTGACTAAAAGCCAGTTTTTGGAAACAGCAAAGACGCGGAAGAAGATCTGGTCCAAATCTACATGTAAAACACTAAGTGCAGTGGAAAACTACCGCTACACACATCAGCACAGCACCTATTTGGTAAGACTTGGGCATGGGAGCATCATGCAGAGTTGGACGGAGGTGAATACATGTAAATCCTGGGATGCAACAAATTATTGGCTGCGAAGCATTTGGGACTGTGACAGAATGTCTCCTCTTTGCAGAAAGCTGAGCGTGCAGCCAGATCAAAAACACATTAGAATGGTCCAGTCAAAGTCTAAGAATCAATTGCGGGCTTTAAAAATGCGGTCTATTTAATCTGCCTGAGCTCGAGCTACTATGCAAAGGAGAGCTGTCAAAATCAAAGACTGAGTGGTTCAACGAAGCCAGCGATTCAGAAAAGTTCGAGTGCGCGACACGACTTCGTGTTTATCTCCTTTCGGATAAAATGGAAGCAGCGGCAAAATTTTCTGTTGTGAAGCAAAGCGTGTGTGTGGAGGTGGGGGAGGGGGGAAGCGATGCTTCGTCAAAGCGACTTCTGCTCGACTGCGTCTTCTGCAGAGGCTCATCGTCTCATCAATTACACATCGGGCCGCTCTGTAAGCCATACATCACAGTCTAAAGTTGCTGGTGTCCGATGAGAGAAGGCGATTGAATTATTGATGCCGCCCGGTCACTGTTGCATGCGGCATCCTCTTCATGAGAAGGTATCGATGTTCACAACAAAAGAAATGACCGAAAAATAGCGATGATGACACAGTCATCGGTGGCTGAGCAGAAAACCGAAACACCGTGGTTTATGAACGTGCAGCTCAACGCATGCAGTGCGATACGGTTGTAGTTCAAGTAAAGTATGAAGGCACTTTTTTTTTTTATCATCATTATCATTATCATTATCATTACTATTATTAGGAAGTTCATTTTCCAGCTGGAACCCTGCGTGGTTGTCATCAACCGATAGCTGCTGTGTTGATGGCATCCGATGTTAATTACATGACTCGGCAGCAGCTCAGAGGGGTGAAGTCGATGTCCCAGTCCCTCTGGGTGCAGCTGGCAACCATGTCAGCAACCGTGCAAAGTTACCAGTTGCTTTGCAGTGGAATGTACATGCCTCGCTCTTTGACGGGTCGCGTCGTCGCGGCGAAGTTTAAACACTCGGGCTGACAACCGGCTCTCAAATGTCTTTGGTTTAACGGACAACGAACACCGTGGAAACCAGAAGGTGTTGCGTTCGGTGAGCAGGGGGAGGAAAACGCGTTTTCCAGATTTTTCACATGAGGGACATGTGAATGTGCATCAGAAAGCAGCCAAGCCCTAAAACTGACACCTTTAATAATAGGTGAAGCACAGAATGACTTGATACGGACCGTGCAATCTTATCCCGTGGCCACAGTCCTTTTCTTCTATTGGTTGTAAGGCCGGCGATGATCAACATCTTATTTGTGCTCCAGTGACTCTGCGGGCACGCCACCTGACTGCGGTGTAGTGTGTCCGCGTTGTGCACATTTTAGAGCGCGGCCCTGGCAAGTGAAGGGCTTTGTTGTTGTCGACGTGTCAGAGGGGAGCGTTGCTGCGTTACGCAGCTTCTGAACTGAAATAACCCCCAAAACTTCTGGAAACACAAACACACAGCGTCTCTAATAAATGTAAACCATTAGAACTAATGTTGAAAAACAAAAATAAGTGGTTTCTCTTCACTTTGTTCTTTAAATTGCCTTTTATATTTTTCGGCCTCAGCAGATGATTGAGGGATGAAGAGACGCTGATGCCTGGTTCTTTAGGTTCTGCAGCGTCCCTCTCCTGACCCATTCGGTCTGATATGGAGGAATTGTAGGCCATTACTTTAGTGTCTATAAGTTGTCGATTGTCCAGATGTTTTGTGGTGCCATTTATTTAACAAAATATGTTCAATACGGTGAGCTTCGGATTGCATAGATTAGTTTAAACCTGATACAATTCATTTAAATTCATAAAATGTTCCTAAAAATCAAGGTCGTTGTCATAAGGATTCCACTATTGGTTATAGTTCAGTAGATTAAAGGGTCTAAGTTAGTGAACCATATATTCATCAATATATGAAATGCTTAATCCATAACACTTTGTTTTATAAATTACATCGACTCATCTTCGAGTTTCGTCTTTCAGCCAGAACGCATGTCTGACATCATCCCCAGAGCCAAATGTGGCTTACAAGACGAGTCCAACGCAGCCTTCTGAGTTCTGGTTTCAAGTTGGGAAACCCAGTGAGATTTGTTCATTGTTGTGCTCAATGACCAGACTGTCTATTATCAGCAGCGGATGACGTATTTGGAAAAAGAAGCAGCAAAGAGACTGGACAGTTTGTCTGCGGCAGCAGGGAGACAAACCTGCGAGAAATGTGGGTAAGCAGATGAAATGACCAACTTCACAGTTTTTCATGTGAGCAGAGCTTTCGGCTGGAAGTTGCACTTGGCTTCGCCGGGTTAATCTACACGCTAAAGGAAACCTCAATCAATTGAATATTAACCAGGCTGTTTTAACACATTTTATTCATTTCTGTTGCTTGTGTTTTCTAAACTATGCTTTCCACGGCTCTAAAAAAAGAAACAGGTTTATGTCGATCTTAAATTAGACTTGGAAAAAAAACAACCCCGTGCATAAATCAGAGATTGTTACACAGAAAAATTGACTACAGATGGATTTATGACAGACGATATGAATCATGACCCATTTATTCATAAATATTAAAACAGTAGCATGGCAGTGCTTCGTTCATGTAGATGTCCGGGTGAGCTTAGCTGGAAGTGGGCCCCAAATTGCATTTTGCTTGGGGCCCTATATAATCTAAGACCAGCCCTGCTGACAGATCACCTTCTTCATTCAAATTGTATAAGAAGAAGAAGAAGAAAAAAAAAAAGTCTTTTCAGGCTAATTTGGCTTTTGGAAACCTTTGTTCAATAGATGTTCTGTAAGGAAATGAAGCTCATTCATTCAACTACCCAACTCTGTTCCATGAGTAGCAAGATCGCCATCTGGTGGTCATACACTCTCACTCTAAGACCAAGGAATTATGGGTAAAAAAAAAAAAAAGGTACTCTTGCCTCATCCACTGTGTAACCAACACAGGGAGTTAATGTCCAAATATTGCATGTTTCTGAACATTACATCACGGTTGTCACGGTAATCATTCATTTAGATCCTGTTCTACGCATCATTTCCTTTTTCCTTTCCGGTGTCCAGGAAATGCTGGTCCTCTTTGCCTGTTTCCAGCATGCAGGGAGAGCTGTGGGGGAATTAAAGTGACAGCGATAAAATAATGTGAAAGTAAAGCAGAGCAGCTCACAAGGGTGAAATCTTTAAAGGGGGAGTAACCCATTAATAGACAAGAATCACCGAGGCTCAGGGTCTTTGCAGACCTTTTCTATCAACCCAGAGGGAAATGTGCAGATGAGATACAAAAAATAACAATAATAACGATCCCAAAATCATTGGGCAGGGTTCTGACTGAATGTTTTCCCTTTTCTTGCTCTCCAGTCCTTTGTGAGACACAGATGGACAAGCAGCTGATGCAGGAGGCAGTTTTCCTCTCTGCGCACTCATGCTAGGACCCGAAGGCATCTTGAAATAGAAATCTAAAGGAGGAGGAGGAGGACAGAACGGAGGGAGAGAGAGTGGAGGGGACATGAGAGAGAGCACTGCTATGCCAGGCTCAATACCTAGCATGGCTGTACAGAAGAAGCAGAGCGTCGTCCCTCCATCGCAGGGGCCACTTTCTACATCCACCGTCGAGAGCCAGAGGGTCGGACACAGACCCGAAGGAACGCGAGGTTAGTGTCTTCTATCCTGAAATAGCATTTAGGTAGATTTCGATCAAGAACACAATCTCAACAAAAACACACAAATGACCAAACCACCAGGAGAGAATCATAGTTGAATGATCTGACCCGAACGAGAACACCTGGATGCCTGACCTCTCGCCGTTTAATGTTTAATGTGCATTTTCTTCTGATTTTGTTTTGCGTTTTCTTTTTGCTCGTGTCTGTTGCGTTAATGGGTGCTTGTCAGGTGCTGGCCTTTTAAACGCTGCCTCTTTAATAATGGTTTCTTTTATTTAGTGCTCAGCCTGAGGCCAGCGTGTTTTAACAGCTTGTTTCAAGCTGATGTTTTCAGGCCTCTATATCCATGGCATATCACATGCTCAGCTGGGAGATTTCTGTTTACAGATAAGGGATAAAACCAGGAGGGTAAAAAAATAAATAAATAAATAAATGTATTAGAATATGTAAACAACAAATTTCTTCTTCTTCTTCTTTTTTTTTTTTTAAACTGAGTTATCCCCCCCCTTTCGCTTATTTACAGAGAATGGCTCCCATTTCAAAGCGAGTCCTCCACAGACGAAGAAAACGACCTGCTCCGGCAACAAGTCCGTCCAAATCTGCAACGCTACCCTGCGGGTTTGTGCAGGTGAGTCACTGCAAAGCCAGCCCAAGGCACAAGCAAACTAAACCTATGTACGCTAGCCATCTTGGGGCATGCGTAGGTCATTTTGACCCCATTCATATCCATATGCAATTCATTCGGTGCTTTCTAAACATTAGGCATCAATGACTAAAAACCTTCAAATAATGATAATAATAATTTGACGAGGCTGTTCCTGATGCTTGTTTCCCAGCTGGGCTCACATTTAAAGCGCAAGGCAACATTTTGAAGACAAATTTCAACAAGCGAAACAGCAAATAGTGGAAACACCCCAATCTCCAAAGACACTTTAGCCCAAATGCAATCAATTCATGAAGCAACTAAGTTGCTGAAGAGTAAGTCGGCATCATTTATTCCAACTTGAACTCTGTGGTGACTTTGCTGGCAAAGCAAATTGACCTCGACCTTGAATCAGCACCGCTGACCTCTTGTTCTGTCCTAACTGGAGATGAAATGCTCGTTTGGGAGTTTTGCGTCGTTTCCGGTAGCGTGCTTTCACGATTCATTGTCGTTTCACGATCCATTTTCTATCTTCCCTTGCAGCTGGTAACGGGCTGAACGTCGATGAGCGACTGAAAGCAGCGCGAGAGAGACGAGAGGAGCAGCAGAAGTTGCTCGGTACGCGCGCGCGCCGCCGCCGCAGCGCATCAATTAAAAACGCGCAGCGCGAAACTACTTCTTCTTCTTTTCCTTCTTCTTCTTCTTCTTCTTCTTCTTCTGCTCCATTCCCTCTCAGTCTCCCGGGAGCTGAGCCGACTGGAGCGGGAGCAGCGAGCTAGGCGCTACTACGAACAACAACTGCAGGAGCGGAAGAAGAAACTCCTGGAGCAAAGAGTGAAGGAGGAGAGGAGGCGCGCGGCCGTGGAGGAGAAACGCAAGCAGAGGCTGAGGGAGGAAAAGGTGAGCTTTAGGCAGTAGACTTTTTTTTTCGTACTTAATAAAAAAAAAACAAAAAAAAACAACGTTTCATTTTATGTTTCTGAATGGAGGAGCGACATGAAACCGCCTTGCGCAGGACAATAGAGAGGAGCCAGAAGGCCCAGCAGCAGCAGCTCAGTCAGAGCTCCAGAGGCAGGAAGCCCGTTAAAAACGGTACAGGGAGATGCGCGTGCTTTCTCCTTCCTGCGTCTTTTTTTTTTTTTTTTTAACTCCGTTTCTCTTTAAAATAATAATAATAAAAAAAAAGTCTCTCTTAAGGCTGCAGGCTCTTTGCTTATCTGTCGCTTTTGCCCTACTTACAAACTTCCCACTGATCAATGCACCAGCTCCGCGTCGCCTACCTCTGACCGCGTGGGAGAGAGATCTGGTCAGTCGCCTCCTCACCCCTACATGCTCCTATCTGGCCAGAAGCAAGAGCGCCGCCTGTAGGTCCGGAGAAGAAGAAGAAGAAGAAGAAGGTATCCCCCCCTCCGGACTCTACCCCCAACCGGAAATGTCTTTCCTGCTTTTAACACTTGGCACATTTTCTGAGCTGACCGCCGCTGCTCTGTGTTTCCTTCACATATCATCCTTTCCCATCCTCACGTTCCGACAAAAACCGCATTTTCATTCGTTCGTTTTTTCTTTTCACGCTTGGCTCAGTTGTCCATGTTTGTCGTCGCGCAGCGTCGTGCCAGCCATCGGCCGCCGCCCCATCCTCCGCCATTCTCACTCCCAAACCCCGACATCAGTCAGTTCCAGTTTCAGTCCGCCGCGGGCCGCCTGCCTGGCCTCCCTGCACCGGCAGCCAGCGACCTCACATCAGCCCCGCACAGGTAAAACCCATAAACTTCAATGGAGTTTTTTATATATTTTTTTGAGTTAAAGATGTATGGTCTTCATTACAGCCACACGCCACACTTTTCAGACGTCTCATTGAAGAAAACCGCCATATTTTTTTTTTTCACTTTCACCATTTGTTGGTTCGGAACATCAACGTTCAATGTGACACACTGAAGTTCGTAGCGGAAAAGTCACAAAATGTGAAACAGTTCAGAGAGTGTTGGGTTCTAACGCATTCTGCTGACGTCTTCGGCTCGACCTAGACTAAAAAGGTGAGACAGGAAGCCGTGAAGAAGACTCCCGAGAGCGCCTCTGCCAAAAGATCGCCTGCTGCCGCCGTTAACGGTGTGAAGTCGCCCACCTCCGCTCTGAGCAGAACGGCCTCCCCGTCGCCGGAGCGGTAGGTAAACGTCTCCACCTCGTGTTCACGTCACAGGCGGAGGCTGATCCTCCCCTCTGCGGTTCCATCCCACAGGAGCCCCAGAAGATCCGTCAGCAGGCACTCCACCCCCCTGCACCTCGAGCTCCCAGCCGTTCCTGAGGAAGACGCCGCCGTTTGCTTCTCTGCTGGTAACACGCGGCCTGTCAGCGCACCAGATGAAGGTCAACAACAGACACAGAGGCAAGAGAATCTCACGGAGACGCCGCGTCTAAAGCTGCCCGACGCACAGGCAGAGGGCTCCACCGGGACAGCAGCAGACGGAAGTAAGTGGGAGAGATGTTTGCAAAGAAAATGTTTAGATGGAATAGTCGAAGTTATTGCTTTGTTCTCTCTTTATGTCCTTATATAACCTCTCCTCGGCCTGCAGAGGTCATGCTTCGTCCTTCAGCTGGCACCACCGACCCGAAGGAGGCCTCGCGACTTCTGGCTGAAAAGAGGAGAGAGGCCCGCATGCAGCGGGAGAAAGAGGAGCAGGCGCGCCTGCAGAGAGAGGAAGCAGAAAGGTACAAAAATATAAATAAATAAATAAACTGAATTACTAGCATGGTAAAACAAAATTTGACAAGTGTATTATGGCCATTTTACATACAATAAAAAGGATTAGTACATTTCTGCCCCCAAAAAACCCCAAACTCCTTTCTAGAAAATAGTCCTTGGAAATTTATACATTTGAAAAATCAAACAATTTGCTAGGAAAAGAAAAAATATATATTCTGAAGTTACTCTGAGAAATTTTCTAGGAAAAACAAAACTCAAGACGTACCTTTGTTTTTGAGTAATCTCAAAATTTTGTTCACCGTCATCGTTCACAACTTCTCCTATTTGCTGATTGGTCAGAGTCTACCGGAGAAATCCAAGTGAATGGGAGAAATCCCAGATGGAGCAATGAAGGGAGATTTAAGAACTGAGTGAAAGCGACCGCTTCCACAATTTCACCGCAACTTCTGTTCAGGCGGAGCTGCGAGGAAGAGCAGCGCAGGAGGGCAGAGGAGCAGGCCCGACAGGAGGCCGAGGCCAGCCGTCTCGTAGAGGAGAAGAGGAGGAGGGACGAGGAGGAGCAGAGAAGAGCTGAAGAGGAGAGAGCTCAGGCAATGAGGGAGGCCACCCTCCTGCAGAAGCAGGTGCCCAGTGAACATGTCGTCTTACTGTCCCAGGAGAAAGCATCGCGGTGCAGCAGGCGTCGTTTTCGTTGGTTTATCCGTGTCCGGATGTTGTTTCCGCAGAGAGAGGAGGAGCTGGCCAAAGAGCGAGCACGAGCTGAGCAAATGAAGCAAGAGCGAGAGATCGCTGCACAGAAAGAGGAGGCCGAGCGCCAAGCAAGGAAAAAGGTTTGCTTCTACGGAGACATGCAAAAACATTCATGCCCTTTGAACTTTTACACATTTATCATTCATAAAAGTGTATGAATAAATATGTTGCACCTTCTTGAATTTAACTAAATAAGCTGATAGTTGTTGACAAAGGATTGGTCAGACATCAAAAAAGGATCCATGATTGCACACCTGCAACACTGGCCTGCGCTTTCGCAAATGTTTGATGCAATTGTTGGGCCAGAAGACTTTTTTTATTCCTCTTTGCCGGATGTTATTATTGGTGAAAATCAGTCGAAAATTAAGAAATACAGAAACCTGATTGATAAATATGTGAAACCCCCCCCCCCCAAACATTTTCTGCATCATTTTATTGTATTTTGGGATGATTTCGCCTGTGAAAATGTTCCAAAATTTAAGAAAAGCGTCCATCTGCATGCGCCTGCATGCGGTTTCTGCAGATGTTGTGCTAGCAGGCCAGACTGGCAGTCTCACTTTGTCTCCTTATGTCACACAAAATCCCACTTGTTTATAAAATGACAAAACATGTACAGGAAGGAGGATTTTTTTCTTTTGCCAACCAAGAGAAAAAGGCAAAAAAAACCCCCAAAAAAACCCGAAAACAAGTTGTGTGTTTTTGTTGCAACGTTGTCTTTTCCAGCGACTTGAGGAGATCATGCGGAGAACCAGAAAAGCAGATTCACCAGATACGGTGAGATTTACTGATCAGCTCTTTTATTAATTTTTTTTTTTTCAATAAACAGTACACAGCCTCGGGCCTCTTGTGACGCACATCCAACGTCGGCTCATGAAAAGGCTTTTCCGTCCCCAGCCTTGACTAAAGCGTTTGAATATCTTTTTAATCGCAGAAATCTGTATCGGCGCGGATCCTACCGAAGGAGAACACACAACCGCCGCACAATGGGACGATAGAGGACGCCGCCAAGACGCCGGTGGGGACTAAAGCCGCTCAGCTGGGGTTGGGCAACGAGGTCGACGTGGTACCTGTGGTGGCCTTCAAGGAGCGGCGATCCCTCAGGGCGCTCTCGGGCCTGGAGGAAATCCAGACCAAACAGAGAGCGGGTGAGGACGTGATCCGATCCGAGTGGCTTTCCAACTGGTGCCGATCGTCTTTATCATTTCTGAGTCAGGATTCATCTCTATGAATGCAAATAAACATTTGCTTCTCCATGCCTCTTCTCTCCCCTGACTTTCTTTTTTTTCTAGAAGTCATCTGAGGTCGTCGCGAGGCGTCTGCTGTCCGGGGAAGTCGTCAGAAAAAGCTGCGTTTTTTTCTTTATCCCCGCGCAGCTCCAGCACAGCCGTCCCGTTTCCTTTCAGCGCCTCGAAGGAGCATGCAGCATTACAGCTTCGCCTCTCGGCGAGGACGTCTCGCGGTAGCAAGCGGCACAAACATGAAAAAAAAAAAAACACTCTGCAAAGTTCTCATCTCTTTACAGCAGAATTCGAATCAAACAGACTCAAAGTGAGGCGTCGCTGTACTTTCTGCTGTTAGTTTGCTAGTGGATGCAGTCGGTTTGAATAATTGCTATTTCATCAATAAGAACTTGTCCAGATTTTGTTTTTGTTTTTTAGCTTAAGCCTGATATTACTTACTGCTGACTCAGCACTACTTTTCCTTTTTTTTTTTCCCCCCCTCAGTGGAACTTGAATAAAATCGAGATGCGGTTGAGAGCTCGGTGTCGCCGCGTTGCAACCTCAATCTTGAACTTTTGTAAAATATAGCAATCGCATATAAGAAGCTGCTACAATGATACGGTTTCCAAAGATGGGCTTTTAATTTTGTGTGCATGGTATCTTAGAGGCGAGAACGCAACAATGCCTTTTGGGTTTTTTGTTTTTCTTTTTTGCACTCACAGTTGCTTCGAGTCAGAGAGCTGTAGGGTAAAAGCTTTTTAAGCAGAGAAATGCATAAAAATTGTGTCTTAAACTTGATCCTGTACCTTAAGGACTGTTCTAGACTATCACATGTTAGCTTTACAAAAGTGTTCAAATACATGGCAGATATGATTAAAGCTGATGCCACATCAATGTCCTTTTCTTCTTTTTAAAGATGGCTGTGTAAAACAAATACAAATATAAAAACGATTCTAGAAAAAAAGCAGCATGTGTATATAAAAAAAAACAAACAAAAATCTAAATTTTGCATCAAAGTAAGCACCTTCGACTGTTCGTAAAAATACTAAGCAAGTCGACAATTAGCCAGAAGATGGCGGCGGCATCATTCACGGCAGCCGTCTTGTCTCGTCTCGTCTCCTCCGTCTCTACGACAGCAGAGCCTCCAGCTCACCGTCGGACACTGGCATTAAAAATTCTCTATCTGCAGAGGAACAGGACAAACAGGCTTTAAAATGCTTCTTGTGCAAAAAGGCATTCTTTTAATTTCATGTAGAACACACAATTTGTCCCTTTAAAAAGTGTTTATGCCCATTCAATTTCTCCACATTCTGTCGTGTTGCCAACTCCCGACAAACGCCTTGTTGCAAAGGACTTTATTTAGGGGCGTCAGGTTGAAAGGGATTGAACATGAAACCCGGTGGCAGTTCTGAGATGCTTGCTTGTGAGGACGCCATTTGGCTCCGTCACTTAAAGTCCTCCTGAAGCGCTCTGACCTTATTATTGGTGGCAACGTGAAAACGTGGAAAAAGTGAAAGGGGTGCGAATGCTTTTTCTTCACAGAAGAATGAAACAAACACCACAAACCATTCTTCAGTTTAGCGATGGCAGCAATGCCAAGCTGCTGGAATTTAACATCTTTCCTTTTGAGGAAGAGAAACAAATATTTAGACACGGCGCTGTAGTGAGGCCTCAGCAGCTGGAGGAAGCCTTCTGTGGAGGAGAGGAGGGAAAGAGCAACATTTGACATAGAAACATGTGCAGACGGGGGATTACGTGGACATGTGCTGCTTTACCCGTCAGTTCAAACGTGTGCATGACGGCTGCAGAGTTGTACGACAACTCGGGGTTTCTCGTCTGTCCAGAAAGCTGCACCAGTCTCCAAACCTGGTCGGGTGATACAGAAGTGGACAGCGTAGTCCTCAGCCCCTCTGAAACAAAGGAATTTCAAAAATATTGTAAAGACAAAAGGATGTAAGTGACTGTTTTTAAAAAAAAAATATATATATACATATATATATATATATATTACCCCAGCTCATCAGGTGACGTAAACACAAAGTCACGTGCAGCAACGTCTCATCCGACAGGGAAGGAGACTCCAGTCCTCGGAGCAGCCCTGATAAGCACAGGCTCTCCGTCACAACCTGGACAACATTAACTGGATTCAGTGTGACCTGAAGAGATAAAGGCGCCGGGAGCAAACAAACTAGTGAAATGCGAGCCGAAGACGCACCCGCTCGTCCACGCAGGCGCTGCAGAGGTCAGCGATGAGCTCGCAACTTCGTGAGATCAGAGCAGAGTTTGAGCTGGAACGATGGAGCAGCTGACCGACGTCCCTCAACAGACCTTCACTCATGAGGAGATGCTGAAAAATAAAGAAATAATAAATGAAGTCAGATTACAGGAAAGTCGCACACGTTGCTCTCCAGAACAAACTGTTCTACGTTTTGTCACATCACGACCACGGATTTTCGGGCGGCAGAATGACACGCAGTAGCTCCTCATCGTGAAGCAGAAATAACAGACGAACGTTTTCGCGAATTAAAAACTGAAAAGGATTTGGTTCATTGTCATTCATGTGTCGGTGCATCATGTAAGGTCCCTATATGACACACTGAGGTTTGTGGTTGTAATGTGACAAAACGCAAAAAAACAAACAAACAAACAAAAAAAAAGATTAAGAGCATGAATAATTTAGTGACATTAACCAGTTTTTGAGGCATTAGGCGATTGATGTAAAACTAAGAAAAAACTCAGGTTACGAAATATAATAGAGTACTGCTATATAGTTAGTGTTGGGGGTGACCGTACACAGTTCGGTGGGTGTGTGGTCAAAGTACACAGCAGTTGCAAAGCTGTCTGCATCCATACGGCGTTCGAAGTTTTAAGCAGGGACTTCAGAGGCGACACACAGTTGAGCTCCATGAGATGTTCCTGCACCTGAACTGAGGACAAAAAACGAGAAGCGGAATTAGAGGCTTTTGTTTTAAAATAAGGCCATGTACGAATGCGTGCTACCGTTATTTGAAAGAGTCTGAAGGCATCTGCATGCTTGGGCTGCATTCTGAAAAAAAAACAAAAAACAAAACATAAATTCACAACATATGGAAAAGTCGCCATCAGGTTCTTAGTTACCTTTTCCACAGAGGAAGACATCAGCGTCAAAAGCGACTTGGACAAATAACGAGCCCCGACGCTGAGCAGCGTTGGCTGATGCTCCTGAACGGCGGCGATGTTGCACAGAGCCGTGCAGCTGTAAAACTGAACTTCTGACCGGGAGGACTGCAGCAGCAGAACCAGGACGGGGACACCCCCCGCTTGACACAGAGCTCTTGTCGAGCAATCTGAAATGAAGAAATGAGAATTGGGCCTGTTGAAAGACCAGACTGGCCGCTGACATTTACGCGTTTCATTTTTTCATGACAGAGACGCTCGCTGAGAAGCTTTGAGTCAATTCTCACTTTAACGTGTGAAAAAGAAAAAGAAATGAAACGGATGGAAAAATGTTTCCATTTAGTTTCTGAATAGTTCTTGAATTGCGCACTTAGATATTCTACCTAGAAGCTTCAGACCTTCATGTTTGAGGTTTATTAATATCTTGGATTAATCAAGAGCTCTGCAGTTGGCGATTAATGAAGATAATCCTCATAAATAAGACTTTTCTCTCTCTTACAAGTTTCCTGTGTTTAGTTAAGTCCGACTTCCCATCAACTCATCAATTCTGATAGAAAGCGTCCCCACAGCACGATTCTGCTACTACTGTGCTTCATACAGGGGAATTTGCTCATTTTACCGGCAGCCCATTCAGATCCATATTGAAATCTGTAGTCGTACGGTGACAAAATGTAAATAAATAGCTCTGCGGGGTATGTGAACGTTGACAAAGCGGAGACAAACGTACAAACCTGAGTGGGTGAGATGCAACAAGGCCCACGCTGCATTCAGCTGCACCGCTGGATCGTAGGATTTTGCCAAAGCCAACAGAGGCATCACTCCGTCCACCAAAACAGAATCTCTGTTCGACTCTGAACAAAAATACAGAAATCACGATGAAAACACTTCAGCGTTTTGATGCAGAACGATGAAAGTTTGCGTGACGACGTGCAGGATTCCTGCAAGATCTACTGATGCACATCTGCGCTAATACAAATAAGAGATTTAGAACATAAAACAAACAAACAAACAAACATACAAAAAGGCCTGTGCGAACCTGAGGACGCCAGCATGGCCACGCAGGCACAAGCGTGACACTGAGCCATCGGATCCCCCAACTGGAACAACTCCAACAGCGGCACCAAAGTCCCCGTTTCGATCACCGACTCTTTACAAACTGGAATCATGTTTATTCATTCATCAGTGCTTTAAAAATACCCAAAAGTATCTTTCGGACTATAAGCCGCTGCTTTTTTCCCACGCTTTGAACCATGCGGCTTATAGCCCGGTGCAGCTTAAGTTTGTGCGTTTCCAGTTTGTTTGTTTGTTTTTTTATTATTGGTTTATAGTTTGGTGCGCTCTATAGTCCGGAAAATAAAACTTTCTTAAGCAATCTGGACAACAAAAAAAAAAGCAAACATTTTTAGAAACAAGCGTCACCATTCTGCTTTACTAGTAGATTGACCAGGGCAAAGGAAGTGGTCTTCTGCACATCCAGGTCCGGGGACAAAAGGAGAGCCGTGATTGGTTCCACGAAGGCATCTGGTAAGGGAGATTTCACTGCGACAAACAAGGAAGAGAAAGATGGAAGAATTGGTGTGGAGATTTAATACCAGGGCAATATTGAGTTATCTGATCCCTACCTGATAACAAAAGCGTGTCAGAGCTGTCTGCGATCAGCAAAATACCATACTTCATTTCACGACACAAAAACTCACTTTGAATCAGAAACGGCAAATAAACAAACGAAAATCTGCGACATCTCAGCGAGATCTTTTTCCACGCGCCTCAGAGGGCATCGTGAGTCACTACGACTGAGAACATGGGAAGCTTGAAAAGAGGACATGGATTTTATTTCCCCTCCCCACGTGAAGAGATGAACATGTGGATATTGAAGCCGGACGAGCTACATCGAAAATACAGTTGAACATTTGCATACTGGTCTTCTCCGTTCAGGGTGCTTATCTCCCGAGTGGGAACATGAAAAAACATCGGTCGCATTTTAACGGCCCCTCATCCGCACCGTCTGGAAATGAAATGAAAAACCCTACTCACAGTGGTGACTGTTGTGCAGGTAGCATTCGGCTGCAGACATTTGCAGGGCTGCGTTTTGAGAGGCTGCGAGTCGGTTCAGTGCTCGGAGGCTCCTTTGGTTGAAAACCTGGGTTTCGTCATCTGAGAAAAGGGTGACGCTTACAAATGCACCAGGCTAATAAAATAAATGTTTTACTTAAAAGGCCATTTATCATTCTAACGTCAAAATAATTGTATGACAGTCCTCATGAAAGCCATATGTAAAGTGTTTATTTCTTCATTTTTATCAAGAATGGCTAAAAGCTGAGAAAAATCCAGGAGTCATGGTATTTTTCCTTCCACTCAACTTTCCGTGATTACAGCACTCTGCATTGTGAATGTCAACACATTAAAAGGACCAAATGACAGAAGGTAGGTGAAATTAAAATATAATCGCCATGGTGATGGTCATGCAATGTCTTAAACGAAGCACATCCAGGTGCTTCTTTTACACAACAGTCGCGCATCCTACCACTCATGAGCTGCAACGACGACGAACCCGGAGCCACCCTCCTCTCAGGAGCGTCCCCAAAGCAGGAGCACCGGAGAAGTTCTCCAAAAGCCTCCTCCAGTTTGTACTTGAGCTCCTCCCGAGCTCTCCTCAGCCGCGCGGCGGAGTCTCGGAGCAATCGGGAGCGCCCGTCGCACAGGTCGGAGGCCATGACCGCATCACAGAAAGTTGTGGCACCTGCCCAGATCACGCTGCCTGCAGGGGGAGGACACGCCTTCCGGCGGGTCGCCTGACCAGTGGATCCCGAATTCCGTTTTACTCAAAGAGTTTTTTAGTTGATTCTCTCTGGTAAGTCGGTATTGAGATCATGTGCAAAAAAATAAATAAATAAAAAAAATAAAATAAATAAAATAAATAAATAAATAAATAAAATAAAATAATGATAATAAATTATGCAAATAATAGCACCCTTTTTTGATAAAATGTGTAAATCTTTATTTTAATTGTACTGAAATATAGAGTAGTGTTACTTATGGACCCCAGGAAGAGTAGCCATTGTTACAGCAATGGCTACTGGGGCCCCCAAAAAACAAACAAACAAACAAACAAACAAACAAACAAACAAACAAACAAACAAACAAACAAACAACTTCTATTGTTTTTAAAGAGTTTAATGACTTATGCTTTACATCCTTATGCTCAATTTCAAACCAGTTTGATTTTAATACTAAGTAACTGCAATAAACCTTAAGTAATATTTTTGAAAATGACTTTCTGACCCCTACTGAAGCATTAAGTAACATATAATTTAGCGATTTATCATTGTAGTTCAGTTTGCTCTGACTTGGTGTGGGGCGGAACCAGAGAACGATGTATGCACACGGCCACTTTTCAGCGTTACGCTCAATGCGTAATGACGTCGTTCGTGTCCTCACACATCACTGGCCCGTTCCTTCTCAGTCGCTCGCTCCGCCCTCACGTTCAGCCCTTGTTGACTTGGAAACCATTACGGCGTCGTCGGTGAAGCCGGAGCACCTTGTGCGCACCGATATAAGTATCGCTACCGGTGTAGTTAACTCACACCCGTTTTCAAACGAAATTATGTGGAGCTTGGTACTTCTTTAAGCCTTAAACGGTTTCTTATAGACCGTAAATATTTGTGTGTCACTGTGACAGTGGGAGTTAGCGAGTTAGCTCTTCTCCGACTAGCCGATTGTTTAGCTAACCTTAATCTGGTGTCCTTTTTTTGTTGTTGTTTTGTTTCGTATACTTCAGCTTAACATACTGAATAAAACGTAAGATACTTTCCCCTGTGTTTACTTTGGAGTGAAACTTAAACATGTCCACATCATTCTTAGCATTTTTGTGGAATAAGATTTTCTTTTGTGATTATTTTTCTCTTTCTACCAAGAATGAGAAACAGCACAGTGTGGAAGAATGCCAGTAGGTGAGTTGTTTTAATTTTGGAAAATAAACAATGTTTCACAAACAAAAAAACAAAACAAAAACAAAACTGGGGTAAAGTTAGAGTTGGGGATTGGCATGCGAAGTGTTTTGGTTTAGTTGTTGCACAGTGTTATTTAGGTTTAGGTGATTCCAAAGAAGCAGGAGGAATGATCATGTAAACGCTTCCAGGTGCGAGTGAAGAGCGAGCAAAGACCCGGGAAAGATTTAATGAAATTTTCAAGAAGTACACGGAATCGGAAAAGAAAAAGTCAAAGAAGAAAAACACTGACGCAGCTGAAGCAAAGGAAACTATTGTGGTAGGTGTTTTGTTGCATCTTGTTTTACATTCCAGTGGTTAGGAACTCTTTTGAGGACAACTATGACTGCAGCCATGTTATTGCTTTCTTTCTGTCTTCTCAGCTTCAGAATCTGAGGAAAAAAACAAACTTTGAAATCGACACGGAAGAAGATGAGACGGTTCTGCAAAACACGCGCAGTCCTGGAGAGGACAGCCCAAGTTACAGCAGCAGCAAAACATCTAAAGCAAAGCAGAAAAGCACAAGGAACCTCCCTCCCCTATCTGCACTTAAGGACAACACCGGCGACCTTCGAAGGGATGCGGACCCTGAACTTGCTGTAGATCGAGAAGAGACTGGCGGTGGAAAGGGACTGAAACGGAGGAGCAAGAAGGGAAAAGGCAAAGATGGCGCAAAGGTTACAACAGAGAGCCAGGTGGCGGATCGAGAAGATGAGCTGCTGCAAGAGTACCAGCTGCAGATAGCACAGGAAGAAGAGAGGACCGCGAAGAAAACGAGGGTCAAGGAGGAGGACGACAGCGTTGTTTGGCAAAACGCTAGTCTGAATAACAACATGGGGAAAAAGAAAAAGAAGAAGCTGAAATCTGTTGCCACTGACTCAGATGCAGGGTGCGTATTTTTACAATGTCAATTATTTTTTTTTAGATCTAAAAGAGAAAAAATAATCACAGTTCAGGCATAATTTTGAAATCGGTCATTTCCACCGTTAGAGATCCAGAGGAGGACGTGGAGCGAGAGGTTGACGCCGAACGTGAAACAGAATCGAAGGGAAAGAAGAAGAAGAAAAAAAAGCATGGTGAGTGATGTTTGATTGTGTGGAGCCAGTCAATGCAAGCCAAACGTAAAATATGTCGGTTCCGACGGAGCTTCTGTTTCGCTCTTTTCCGTTTTTCAGTCGTCAAAGAGGAGAGCGACGCCGAGCCGGAGGAATCAGTCAAGCAGACGTTCGACGACGGCCTCGTGCTGGGAGTGTTCGTCCACAGAGCCGACCGCCTCAAGACGGACTTGCTGATCTCAAACCCCATGGTGAAGATCCACGTTGTGGATGAAATCACCGGGAAGTACGTGAGGAAAGAGGACTGGTGAGAGAAAACCCGACTTCTGCTACGTTTAGTGTTGGAGTTTATTTCACGCTTTCCCGTTTCTGTTTATTCGCATAATTTACAACTGTCCTTCGTTCTTTCAGTCAACGGCCCGTCTCTTCGTCGTACGAACAAGAGAATGTCAGCCACATTCTGCCGATCATCACGCATCCATTTGACTTCAGGAAGAACAAATCCATCATCCCAGAGTGGCAGGAGCAGATCCTATTCAACGAACGCTTTGGTTACTTCGTTCAGCAGATTGAATCAGCCCCCAGAGTTATTCTCTTCTTTGAGGTAAGAGATCATTTCTTACCCTCACTTTCCTTTTCTGCTGTCATTTTTTTAAAATATCTAGTTAATGTTTTTCTTTTTAATTTCAAGATCCTTGACTTTATGACTGTGGAGGAGGCGAAAGCCAACTTCGACGCAGACAAGCATGAGCGAGGCTTCCGAAAGATTGCGTGGGCCTTTCTGAAGGTAAAAAAACGTTCGGCCCTTAAAAGTTGACATGAGTTGTTTTGACACAGAGACATCTTTTTGATTTTCCTCCAATCCTCCAGCTTGTTGGTGCAAACAGGATTCTGAATATCGAGAGCAAACTTCGCCTCCAGCTCTTCTGCCCTCCGCCTCGGGCCAAGAGGCAGCCGGAAACCATAGAGGTGTTTGAGTGGTGGAGGAAGTACCCAAGAATCAGATATGCATCCACACTGTATGTCACTGTGAAAGGGATTAAACCTCCAGAGAGTGTAAGTGTTAAAAAATGACCTCCGTAACTTTTGGTTCTTTGTCTGATTCTTTCTTTGGAGTGTTTGATACTTACTTGAGCTAAGCTTTGGTTGTTGTTTGTTTGTTTGTTTGGTTGCTAGGTGGACCCCGGTATGAGCTCTATGATGGCCTTACAGGAGGAGAGAGGCAGCACTTCCTATAGTGACCTGCAAAACGAACCCAGCAAGACAGAACCCAGTCTCAGCAGGCAGCCCGTCCTGAGGTGGAACCGGCTGCCGGGACAGGTAGCCGCATGCTAACGTTTGTCACTGTCATGAAAAACAGGAAAGCTTTCTAAAGTTCGCTTTAAGGTACGACAAACTTCCTCTGTGGTAGATCTGCCGGATTCCCAACAAGCACGGTTTAGCTTTCCGTGGCGGGAGGATGGGCTGCTTCACCGTCCTGTTTTCTCACGCCGGAACCAGGCTGGCCGCCGCTTGTGCTGACAGAGACGCTTTCCCTGTTGTTGGTAAGCGGCGCCTCGTTTCCGCACAGCTGCTGTGTTCAGCTTCCTCAAGTCAATTAACTTGATCAGATCTGTGGAAAAATAAAAAAATAAAATAAAAATCAAGTCTCATCAGACTGTAAAAGAAGACATTTTCTTTCATTTCTTCTTTCCAGTGTATGAGATTCCTTCTGGGTTAGTGCTGGCTGCTTTCAACGGTCATCTGAAAATCGTGTATGATCTCTGCTGGTCCAACGATGACGGGGTCCTGCTGTCCGCCTCCTCGGACGGAACCGTCAGGTAGGTCTTCCGTTTCGGACGTAAATGAAGTCGCCGAGGGCGACGGACGGGACGGGCGGGAAACGCAGCGACGCGGCTGCCAGTGCGTCCTCTTTCTTTCTCAGAGAGTGGAACGTGGAAAGGCTTCTGGAAAACGCTCAGAAGGTGCTGCCTCACCCGTCCTTCGTGTACTGCGCTCAGTACCATCCCGGGGCCCAGAACCTGGTGGTGACCGGGAGCTACGACTGCCTCATAAGAGTCTGGAGGCTTGACGTGGACGATGTGAACGGCCAGATGCTGCAGGAGTTCGATGCGCACAAAAGCTTCGTCAACTCAGTGTGTTTCGATTTCGAAGGTACCTCTGAACCCATCAACGACTCAGACAGAGACTTGTTGACTCCCTGGGTAAAGATGTGGAAAAATTAACTCGTTCCCTTATTCCAATAGAATAATTTAGCGCTGGAAAAACGTGGAGAAGCCCAACCGTCTGGTTGAATATGTTTAGTTATGGTTGCATGTACATGTAGTCAATGTCTAATGATTGTTTTAGACTGCAGGAGTCCATTTGTTTGATGCAACTCTCCCAAAGTATTTTTATTAACATTTACAATCATGATGACTTTGCGATATGGCAAGATGAATATCTCTCTCTTTTCTCCTCCAACCTACAGTCCAAACTAATAAGGCTCACGTCATATTTATACATTTTAGAGGAAATAAAACAAATAAAATGTCAAAGTGTAAGATGTAAGAGGTATTTTCGTCAAAGATGTGAATTTTTGTCTCCAGAGATTTTTAACTTTTCTCCAGTGTTCAGTAAATGTGAATTTGTTTAAATGTTTTAGCACATCTTTACCAAGTGAGGGGGTTAGTGATCTTAGTTCTATTTCTGATAATCTCTTTTTGCGCTCGATGTAAACAGGAAGAAGAATGTTCTCCGCCGACAACACAGGCATCATCAACGTGTGGAAAACTTCAGTGAGCGGCAGCAAACAACGCCAACATCCATGCCAGCACTGGTCGATAGAGATGGTATCGGAAACTGACTTCACTGTAACAGACGACACCGCGTGGCGTAGATTCATCGAATCGAGGTTTAAGTGATTGTTCACTGTCCTGTTTGGCTCTTGGCAGAAAATCGACGAGAGCGACCTCAGGGGCGTCCCCATCAACATGCTGCAGCTCCACCCGAACGGGCGGTGTCTCCTCATCCATGCCAAAGACAGCGTTCTCAGGATGATGGATTTGAGGATGTAAGTGAACAAAGACCATCTGAGATCACGGAAGACATGCGGCCATTTCTTATTTAGGGTATTTATTTAACTTTTTGGATAATTTTCTGGCTTTTTTTTTTTATTTTTTTTATTTTTATTTCAGCTTGGCTATAAAGAAATACACCGGCGCAACAAACTACAGAGAGAGAATTTATAGCACTTTCACTCCGTGTGGGAATTTCATCTTCTCTGGTAGTGAGGATGGGATTGGATATGTCTGGAATACCGACACAGGTGAAAACGAAACCGTAGACTCATTGCGCGTAATCTGGATTGTTCCTCTAACCACTGTACTGCTTTCGCAGGAGACCAGGTTGCAGTGTACTCGGAGCTCTGTTACCGCAGCGCTCTGCACGGCGTCTCCTTCCATCCGCATGAGAACATGGTGGCTTTCTGCGCCTTCGGTCAGAGCCAGCCGGTGCACGTGTACCTGTATGACCAAAAAGGTTCGTGTTTGTGTCACGGAGAAATAATCTGCAAATTGAATTTGATTTTATTTGTCCATAAACATTTTTGCCACATTGCAACATTTTTGCCACATTGCAGCGTATCGTTAGCCTGGCGGGCCACCAGGCTGTACTTGTGCCACCGCCAGGCTCAGCATCGCTTATTTATTTAAGTCTTTTTAAAATGTTTGCATTTCTTTCAAGACTTTATAGTTGACACCAGTTTTATCAAATTTGAAGAAAGTTTAGGGGTGGAAGGACTTCGCTGAACGTCTATAGCACTATTTACTGATGCAGCTGATTTCTGCAGACAATTGGTCGTCCTTGTATTTGATTAATCGCATCAAATAATAAAAATGCACTGCCATTCGTGGCTGTAAGGTGACTAAGCGTGCAGAGAGCTGAAACGGACACCGTGAATATTTGAAATCAGCTGCTTTAGTGAATGATCGCCATTCGTTGTGTCCACCCCGTCCCAGTGTCCCAGCTGGAGATGTGCAACAATCTGGAACTGAGCAGATCAGCATCTCTGGACGCTAAACCCGTCCAGAACGCCCCCGACTCCACGGTGCTGCAGGACACGCCGACTCTTTCCACCATGGACCAGTTTGGCCAGTTGGCCAGATTCGACCTGAAAATGCAGAGTGTTAAAGACCATCTGGAGTCGGTTCTTGTAAGAAATCGTCTTTTCTAACAGAGATCTGAGTCTAAATGTTCAGACCTTCTAGATGTCAATCACTGCTCACTGTCAGTAACCGTGTCGGTAACATTTCCTGTTTCCGTGCCGCACGTAGGAACCATATCGAAGGACGTCAGCTGTTGGGGTCGGTGCAGATCAAGGTTGTAAATATGAAAATAACTTTACATATAGCAAGTACCCAAATTAACTGCATCGTATGATTTTTTTTTTTTTTTAATTTACGTGCAGAGTACATGTATCGTTTGACTATCTTTGCAGACAAAACGGGCACGACTCACGCAGGCAGGAGCTTTACGGCCGACGTTGCCACAGTGAGTTTTATATTCATGTGCCTTAACCTTTATTTTGGAAACGGATTTTTGCTGCCACTAGGTGGTTTAAATGCTAAAAAGAAAAAATCATCAGATTTAGCTTTTGTCAAATATTTGTAGTGGGGAGATTTGTTTTCACTGATACTTAAAATATCTTATTTTCTATAATTTGTACCTAAATAGCTTTAGCGATTTTTATTTTTTTTTTTTTACAGATAAAATGCCATTTAAAAACTAACTGTAATAGTTATTTTGCCATATAAATATACGAGTGCAGCTCAATACACATATATGGATGTTTTTAAGACATTTTTCTGAGCTGTGCTTGTGTTCGTCAAGGCAAATGGCTGCTATTGTGAAATACATTTCTTTGCTTCGCAAATCAACGCCGCCTTTTTTCTCCCCCTTCCCCCCAGAAGGGATTAAATGCATCGCTACCTCCTCCGTCTCTGCTGTCGCCCCACTCCAAGCTGCAGCTCTCTGGTTCTTTGGCGGACCAGCTAATACCCCAGGCGGTCCTGAGCACACAAAGCCGTGAGTGTCTTGTTGAGTTCAAAAGCAGCGTTACGCTTTCGCTCACAAGTAAGACCCCTTTCACAAAGCACTTAAGCATTACTGTGACTTTAAAAAAAAAAAAAAGAACTTGGTAGTCTGGAGGGTCTGCATGTCGAGGAGAAATCTCCATGACTGCATGTTATTCCTGCTAGGAATAATGAGTTCCCTGACTGTTTTGAGTTTGCACTGAACTTCCATGGCTTCAATATGTCATTATCTGCTTTTATGGTTTGATCAAGAAGAAACAATAAAATAAATAAATAGAAAACTTGGCCGGCATGGATTGGTCCTCAAGAGAATTTGTAGAAGGACCAACCATTCTGGCCAAAAGTCACAACCTAATCACGTCAACGCTAGGCTGGCATTGCTTTCATTTACTGTGATGTTGTTGATGGCACAATATTGCATCCAGCAACTGCACCAAAACTATGTCACTAAGCTTTTGGATGGAATATCCCACTGTCCTCACAGCAATAAGTGCAACACTACGATCAAAACCTGTCTACAAAGAGATTGGTTTGCTCTGGATTCCCCCGGGAGGATATAGAGCGACACACCTCCAAATCGCGCATATGCTAATTGTCCAAAGTGATACCTGCGGTTGGTGTGAATTACAGAACATCGGAGAAAAAAATCTCACCAGTATGAACCTCATTTACAGTTGAAATGAGGTTTTCCAGATTTGCAGTCGTGTAGCTAATGGTTCTAGTCGACTTGGTTGATCTTAACACTCTTGAGTTAAAGGAGCAGAAACAACTTATTGAGTTATGTCACGTTCCAAAGTCACTTTTTTATGTTTCCAGGAGGCATCAGTCAAAGGATGAAAGGAGCCTCGTCTCTTAAACTACATACAGTAAGACTTTCTGAGGTTATTCCTCCTTTTTGGTCGAGGGCTGTCAGCAAAAAAAACAAAATGAAATGCAGTCACAGGGTTAATGTAACGTTTTTTGTTTTGTTTTCTCTCTCTACCATAGTCACTCCCTGACCAAACCTCTTCAGGTTTTTATGATCCAGATTCGGCCCGCGTTCAACAAATAGTGAGTTTTCACCGTAACGCTGACCTCGCTGCCATCCCTCCCGTCCCGTTTCTGCTCCGTGACCCGTTTCGTCGTCGGGATCTCTTCCTCAGGTCGTTTCCATCTATAACTACGAAGCGAATCGATCCGATGAACTGACCATCCGGCGCGGCGACGTCATCCAAGTACTGTACAAAGACAACGACACCTGGTGGTTCGGACGCCTGGTCAACGGGCTGCAAGGATATTTTCTCGCTTCTTACGTCATCGATCGGAGTAAGAGGCCCACGTTTTTTTGGGGGGGGGGGTATTATTGTATTATGTAATGGAGTTTGCAGGTTTTGTGAAAAACTTATTGTTATTGTTGTAGGTGAGTTTAGTGACGACTCTACAGAGAGAGACCCAACGTCGCTGGAGAGGCACGTGGAGAGGCTCACTCCCACACGGGTAAGAAGCCAGGTTAATAAAACGAGCTGAATAGGGGACTTTGTCTCAACTAAAGAAGAGATTTTGTTCACATGTGTAATAGATATTTTCTTTTCTCTGCTGTATTAGTGGAGGCCTAAAGAAAAAATATTAAAAAAAAAAAAATCCCAGACGTTTAGATGGTATTTTAATCCCTCGTGCAGATTATTGGCGGCAAAATGTCAGCAATCCTAAGAATCTGAGAGTATTTTAAGAACAGACTGAGTTTCTCTTCCTCTTCTTCATTCACTCTGATAATTTAAGTGTTTTACTGTCCTGAATTATCACCGTCTACTGAGACTTTGACCCTTGCTATGTATTTCTGCCAACAAAGCTTATCAAGAGTTGCTGAAAGCAGAGAATTGGTACATGATGCAACAATCATTTTACAGCTTCCTGCCAACTTATTGCAGCCTGGACTTATATACAAAGTTGTTTGCATTTATTAGCTCCCTCCTGTAATAAACATGGATAGCTGCGTGGGTTTTTTGCTTTGTAAAACTGCATGACGACGGTACGTCTGTTGGGTTTCTTGTGGCAACTGATCGGTGTTTTGGTTTCTTTTCCTGTCCCTCTTCGTTACCCGTTTTTCACTCTTCCAAACTCACGTTTCAAGGTGTCTGCTGCCGTCAATTCTTCTGGGGAACTGCGCTTTCTCTCTGAGGCAACTTTTTCGGACACTGACCCTGAGCTGACCGATGCCAAGTAAGAGGCGTGCTTTGCTTAAATCCTCCTAAATTCACCAGGCTTAGTTTCTGAGCACTGTGCCGGTATAGGAGCGGCGCTCTGTTTGGCAGATGCATTGTGGAACAACAAAAGGGAGTAAAGTCTGAACGTTTCCTTTCAGAACTAGAAGGAGGAGGAAGGTGAAGAAGTCGGGAGCGGCTGCGACTCAGACCAATTTCTCAGAGGCGGAAGCGTCGGGTTCGGCGAGGAAGGCCAGGCCGCCCCCCAGACCGCTACCAAAGAGGCCGACAGGCCAGGCCAACCGTGCCTTTCAGCCTGATTAATGAACTCGTTAAAACACCAGTCTGGCTTTTTTTCTTCTTTTTTTTTTCCCCCCCATTTGTTTTTTTAAAGTATATTTATGTATATTGTTCAGAATAAATTTATATTTTTGTTTCTTTTGTATACATTTAGCATTTTCCTTGCTGCTTCATATACATATATATATATATAAAATACTGAATATCTTAAAATGTTATTTCATTGTAAAGATTTAGATATATATATATAACTTTCATACACTTTGGAAAAACATGCAATTCTGTAATCACTTTTAAAATGCAATCGTTTTGTAATAAAACCTCAAGCTCATTTGCAGAATGATTCCACTAAATCATTAGAATTGTTCAGACGAAATTTAATAAATAACCAGGAAAGTGAAACAAGATAATGATCCTGAATCCTAGATCCTGACGTGTGCTGCAGAACGTTAAGACCGCCGACACCAAAAGGTCCCGGCACCAACGAGGCGGACGCTTCGGTCGCGAGATGTTTCTGCGTGCGACCCAGAGCGCCGCTCTCCTTTCGGGATGAATCTCTTGGAAGCGGCCGCGTGTGCCGTGTTGTGTTGTCTGTCCGCTGCAGCACCAGATGGAAAACAAAACGCTGGAAACGTTACAATTCCGTCGCAAGAACAACGCAACAAAAGCTTTTCCCTTGTGTCGAGAGGAATCACTGCTGTTCCCTTTAATGTCAGGCGGAGGGATTCATCCGTTTAGGAGGGGAGTGTTTTCATCAGATTCTTGGTTATCTTCTGGCAGCCTAAAATTCAAACAGAAATGAGCGAATACTTCAGCTGGGTAACTTAGAAAATGACGACTAATTTGGGATTCATGATTACCTTTGCTGACTCTTCTTACAGAGAGCGTAAGCCAGGAGAAGTAAGGCCTAACAACAGAAGAACATTACACACAGTATTAAGAGTTAGTCATTTTTTCAGTCTAATTTACAGTAGAATATCATGGTCACTCATTAATAATCTTTTGAGATAATGACTAATACTAACAGCTAAGAGTCCCATGGCGCCCTGGACCGTCGCCGCCCATTCAAAGTTCAGGCGCTGCGTGATGAGGCCGCCCACTATAGGACCGTAAAACATCCTTCGAAACAAAACGACCCGGTTAACGTTTTAAGCCCCGAACAATCGGACAAAAGGAGTGGAGACCGATTCTGGACTCACCCTGTGGACCAAAACGCACCGAACAAACCAGACACCATTCCGAGAGTGCTGAGTCCCTCTTCAAAGCCTTGTTCACTGCAAATGAAAGAGCATGGAGGAGAAGAGAAAAAAACAAGCACTACGCGTCGTGCGTGTCTGAACAAGATGTCAACATGTGGAGGACAGACTCACTGTGCACATGTGATGATCTCAGGGAATGTGGGAATTGCAGTCATTCCCAGAGAAAATCCAATTAGGCCGAGCATGAGGACCAGCAACCACAACTGACTTTACAAACAAAAAGAAAACATCAGGAAACAAAGTGTTTCTCGCCTGTTCTTAAAAATCACAGTGATTGTAGCAACATTACAAAGCAAGACTGTTTGTCTGAAAACAAGTCTGAAACGTCTATTCTAGTCATTTTGGATTTTTTTTTGTTTATTTTTATAAAATTCCTCGACCATTTTATCTTTTTAAGAGGTTACCTGGTAACGTTACAACCTTGCTGCCACAGGCCGAAGCTGTCGAAATGAAAGCACTTGTGGACTAATTGTACAGATTTTTTTTGTTAGCCAGTTTAGACTAAACACAATATTTGAACAAAACAAAGTCATCAGATTTTTGTAGAAAGGAAATCTTCAAATAATTGTAATTGCTACAGAACATGAAGGGGATCTTGCTCTTTTTTTTTTTCTTCATTAAAATGAAAGGTCTATTGATTCCCATTTTCTTGGACAAAAAAAAGAAAGTGTCTCAAAAACAGCAAGATGTAGGCCTATTGTTAATAAAAAGACAAAGACTTTGTGCTGCGACTTAGCATTTTCCGTTTTAAATAGATCAAAGGTTTTTTGTGTGAAGCACAACATTAAGCGCCGATATGGGTGCATCAATTTTGCGCTGCAGGCAGCGCCGCCGACGCTCGCTCCAAGCCGCTACGAAGGCTGACTGGCCGCACTTTGCAGATCCCCGTCCTGCACTGCACAGCACATCCAAATGCTTTGGATGTCCAACTTGCAAACAAGCTCCAATTTGTCCCTGCAACTCCGATTCATCAACAATGACAATGCTCTGGTGTTTCTGGCGGATTCACTTGCTGAAACAAACCGTCACCTCTTGATGTGAAAGAAAGGCGCCGGACCGAGCAGAAAGAAACAAGCAGCGGTGACGACTCCTCCCGTCACTGTGAATCCTATCCTGGTGCCCTGGTCATCAACGGTTCAAGTTAAAATTACAACTCGCATGCACATCCTCGATCGTGTGTGACTCTTCTAACACTCACGGGATATTTATCTGTGAAATAACCAATCACAGGGGACGCCAGGCAATACGGCAAAGATAAACCGATCATTATTAGTCCCACGTAGCCAGATGAGAGATTGAACTGAGAGGAGCAGAAGAGAGAAATCGTAAAAATGAAAACGTCAGCATGATGCACAAGCGATGAAGGGTTCGGTTGATTTTATATCAAGTAAGTGACGTACCGTTTTCATAACGAACAGCGACAAGGTGGCGTCAATGAACCCCAGCCCTGCACTGAGAGTACCAAACACAAAGCAAATCAGCAGCACTTTTCCATGGAAGAGCAGTCTAAAGAATGAGTCTTTGGACGGTTCGGCCTCTGATTTAAAAAAAAAAAAAAAAGACAGAAAGAAATATAGCTCAATGTCAGAAAAATATCAAAATGACAGAAAATGTGTCAAATATTCAAACTCCTACCAATGGAGGGCAACACGTATATGTTGAAAGGAACCATGATCAGAAGCAGACACCCGAGAAGCAAAAACGGGACTTCATATCCAAAGGAGTGGTAGAACCAGCCCCCCACAGGGGGCCCCAGGATGAGCCCGAGCCCGGTGAAAATCTCCAAGCTGCCCTGAAGGATCAACGTATGGATTAGCAGTCAGAAAGCAGAGAGCCGCAGACGTTTCCTTCATATTTCGACGAGTTTCCAGCACAAAATGTGAAGAAGTCTGTTTCGCCAGGACCAGCACAGAGTGGTGAATATTTGGGATCCGGAGGAAAAATTGTGCACAGATTTCAAAGTGCTCACAGTTAAAAATCCAAACATTGAACCGTGTTCAAGCACGGATGTTACTTTCTCATTGATATTTTTTTCCTCTCTGATCTGAGAACCTTCTCACCTTGTCGCTCACAATAGTGCAGTGATTTGTGTTGGTCCATCATAGAGATTCCCATAAAAAGAACATTGAAGTTTGAAGTAATAAGACAAAATTGTTTTTCTTTTGAGCTTAGCATCAAAAAAGCACAATAGCTAGAAAAAAAAAAACTCCATCTATGGTCACCTTAAAAAAAAAAAAAAAACTTTTATTAGGCCAAAAATACTTTTGGCAAAAAAAAAAAAAAAGATTTCAACACAATGACGACATGGCAAAATAAACAATTTCTAGCCGACACGCAGAACGAGTGAAGGACAGCAGCAGAGTGTTTCTCATGGGTCTGGGATGAACCAACACAAACCAGCTCAGACTTGTTTCCCCGTTTTCTCAAGACTTAACGTCTCGGCTGCATACCGGTCAGACAAAGGAGGTCTGCTCTCACCAAAACAGTCGCCACATTGTTTGGGAAGATTTTCGCCGTCATGGCAAAAGTGGAGGTCATGGCGGCGGCGAAGCCCACGGCATCGACGGACCTCACTATGAAGCACAGGCTGATGAAGGGGGCCCCCGCGGGGGCCCGGTCGAGGAATCTGCCGCGAGATAAATAAAAAAAAACTGAATTCAAACGGCGGTACGTTTCAAGCGCAATACAGTGTTTCCGCTTTTACAGTTAAATGAGTGAAATAGATCCAGTTTTCAGTCTTAATTTATTGCACCAGCACGTCTGTGGCCAACAAACTTAATAAAGTTGCTCACCCAAACATGATGGTGCACACCGACGATACAAAAAGTCCTGCGATTAGCATAAATTTAGCTCCAATCTGGACAATCTGCAAGAAAATAAAAATAAATAAATAAATAAATAGTGACACCTGGTGAGACGAGAGCTGAAAAATTACATATGTGCTGATGAGACGCCGTCAAATACTTACATATCTTCCCATCACCATAGAACCTATTAAATTGCAGACAGCATAGCATCCAAATATTAGACCAACCATGGTCTGACTGGCTCCCTTCTTTACAGCCTGCAGGGGAAGATTAATGCAAAATGACCAAGAAACTCACAGCTGTAACAGCTGTTAAAAGAAAAGGACGTCAAAGCATAACCACCATGTAGATCTACAAAACAAAACGTGAGTCATCGCCCACATGAATGACTATTAATGCATATTAATTCGGGGTGTTTTATTACTTTTTTTTTTTTTTTAAGTAAATAAATACTTACGTGCTTCATAAAATGGTTGCACATTTTATGAATGTGCAGCCATTTTGAAACCAGTCCTGTTGTGTGTTTCTAGCATGATCGCCCTGCTGGAAATTCAAGCAGGGCGAAATTCAGATCGCCGTGTCTGGATTCAAGCAACCTGATCTCGTCCACAAGATCGAGCCACCGAAGCTCGAGCGTCTCAAACCGGTCGATGCTGGTGAACCAGAGGAACTTTCCACCTTGAAGCAAACTCACCGCTAACTAACACACCCGCTCTAAAATCGACACCTTCAGGCTCGACTGCAATGAGAAGCTTTCCACACGGACAAGCTAATTGCCTCGGGGGGCGGAGAGTTTTAAGGACAAGAAAGAGATCGATTGCGTCAGAAACGCGCGTTTCATGATTAAAAAGTGTGTTACAGGGTATGATTTCAAACCTAAGACGACTGTCTCCTCTCTGAAGCATGCTGCAGAGACCCTGCCCTAACCCTAACCTAACCCTCAACCCTAACCTAACCCTAACCCCAGCCCTACCCTTTTCTCTTCATCTGCTCAGACACAGAGACTCCCCCATACTGGTCCACGACATGAAATCGGTGCGATTTGACAAAAACATAGATGTGCTTTCCAAACTTTTCAATTCCAAACGGCTCCTTGAAGTTGGGCCATCCCGACTTTAGGTTTTTGTTGTGAACACAAATGTCGGGGAACTCGTAATTACTCATTCAGCTGGTTCAGGCAACATCCCACTGAGTGACATTACGCCACACTACTGATAGCACCACAATGACGTTTTTAAAGGATCCTTGTGACCTTGTTGTCTTATCTATGCTGAGTTATCCTCAAAGCAACAACTAAATCACTAATGAATATCCTAATTATCTATCCGCAAAGTGCGAATGATAACACTCTTTTATCCATTTTAACTTTTTAACAACCAGTAAAAGCCAATTATTGTATGATGACTGAATAAAAACACCACGGTTTCATATTTACATGAGCATTTAGGACAAAAAATAAACTTTTAACAAAATCTAGTTATTTCTCCTGCTGCTGCAAAACTTCAGACCTCCTGACTAGTAAATATAGAAATGTTAAGTATACGTGCGACAGTTATTTTTGAGTCATAGGCTTCAGCAAAAACATGGAATAACCCTTCTAAAGATTTTGTGGGAGTTTTGTTTGTATAAAAAGCTTATAAAATATGGTTAAATCCCACAGGAGTTGAAACAGAGGACGATCAAGCCGTCTCTTCTGTCAATCACAATGAGAAACGACCGCATCCCCTACTCCAACATCTCTCTGGCCCAAAAGATTTGCAAGATGAACGCAAAGTCTAAGCTAGCAAATATTAAAATATCTGCTCATTTTAAACCAAATATCTATTTTGGTAAGCTTATCTTTGCAAAATAAAAGCATTTGTTGTGATTGAAGTTGCCAAACACACCGCGATAATATTTGCATAAGTTTGATTTTGCTTCCAAACTTTTTACCAATAGAGTTTATTATTTTTTTTCTATCTTTTTTTTTTTTTTTCTTGTTTATGCATTTCAGACCATAAACTAATACCTTTTCCCAAAATTCAGAAGTTAATAAATGTAAAGCAATACCCTTACAGGCAGGCTAATTTAACAAAAAACAAAACAAGATTTGAGATTTATTTCCCATCATTCTGATCTCTTTTTTTTTAAACTTACCTCATTAGGGAAAAAGGGGCCTAATATAGAGTAGCAGATCATTGAGCTGAAATTAACAGATGCCAAAGATATTAAAGTGAGAATCTGTATTCTTGTCATTCTGGTAGGTTGTTCTGTTGTTTCAGCTGGAAAGGAGTTTTCTGCTGCTGGGGGGAAAATAAAAGGGAACAGAAACAGAAATATTGAGGTTTGAACTTTTCCAGTCTGAACAGCTTCATGCTTCCTTTTGCATCAGGAGCAAAAGCATCGCTCAGCAATCATTGGCTCTCTGCCGCTCACTTGCAGCGAGAAGGAATTTCGACGGATATTTTACCGGAGTGACGAAACTTTTCACTCACCTGGCTGCTGGCGGCCATCGTGCGCGTCCATCTTTTCATTTAATTAAAGCTATTTTCAGACTTAAGGTGGTTTCAGGTGCCGAGACACAAACGAAACGGGTTTCCTGAAAACACAGCTGAAACGTCGCCGCTTCTCCCGGAGCGCCTCGCTGCGCGAGCACAAACTCCCACAAACACTTGACCGACCAGCGTCGAAATGAAACTTCCTCGACCTTTTCAAAATAAAAGCCCACTTCCGGTTAGCGCAATAATAATACTACTACTACTACTAATAATAACAACAATTACAAATAATAACAATAACAAATAATAATAAATACTAATAATAATACTACTGATAATAGCTGATAATAATAATAACGCATTTGTCACGTATACGGATAGTGAACACGGAAAACAGCAAAAACAATTCAAAACATTAGAAAAATTATGAAAGAAATGGACAAAGAAGAAAACGGGGGAGAAAATGCAAAGAGGGAACATAACAGGAGAAAAAAATATATCAACGTAAGACATAAAGAAATGCATACAGTATATATGTAAAAAGAAATAAAATGTGAAATTATTTTTACAAAAACAGAATCGAAAAGAGTGAGAAAAACAAATAACAAATGAAAACCGAATGGAAATTACAGTAATTGTAATGTTATAATAACACAGGAGAAAATGATAAACAGCTATTAATTTATGTTGTGCTTTTTTTTTTTTCTGAACAGGAGATTGGAATAACAGAGAAATTACTCCACAAATAGAACAGCGGCAAAAAAAATTTTTTTTTCTGAACAGGACAAACCTGCATTTTTTTTTTCTTTCTATTCGTCACAGAACAAGAGAAATAAAATCTGGCTGCAAACTCTTCATTAGGCAGTATCGCTGATGACTGGCGGACACTGTCTTTAAAGTTGCACAGAGGGAAAAAGCATTGTGAAATGATATCATTGCTCTTCTTGTTGCTCTCCAAGGCTTTCCCCTTAAAGTAATTTGAAACAAACATTCAATAATAATTTATCATTTTTATACATTAGCACCAAATTTACATGAATCTCACTCCTACAGCTCACTGCAACAACTTATAAATACACTTTTGAAAAATTATTGTCTTCTTTTTTTTTGTCTACAGATGTAACATCACAAAATATTTGATAAGTAAAAACAAAAGAAATGAAAAAAAGATGTTAGCAACATATAAGCACTTCTCATCTAAGCGCAAGTCACTTGCTAAATCCACAGTGTAGCAAGCGGCTTTATGTTTTCCTTTGCAATTACAACATCGGTTCTGTGTAGGTGGAATTATTGCACAAAAGCTCTATCTATTCAAAGCAGCACTGATTTCCAAATAGTGAAACTACAGCACTTCACATTCAAATGCAGGATTCAAGTAGCATCATAAACACCCAGCAGAAAAAAAAAAAAAAAAGAGTAAGATTTCACTTTAGCTTACATATGGCACTCAAAGACTTAGTCAACCAGCAAATATAGGATTTCTGTAAACAAAAACAGTGTTTGGGCTGTACAATTACACGAATTATAATTAAATGTACAAATGTAAAATGCAAGCCTCAATGAAATATTACTGCCTCACTGAATCAAATTGTAATTTTTTTTTTGCCAAAAGATGGATTTTAACGCTCATTGCATCACTTCATAGAAGTAACATAAATACAATGCCAAACTTTGCTCAGGTCTTTCAGATGCAATGACTCACTCATGAAAAGCATGTAGCAGAACAAATGAAACAAATCTCGCCTAATCCTGGCCTGCAATGAGACTTGAATCAGCAAAGCTAGCAAAATGCTAAAAACAACAAATAATAAAACCAGTTTTCTTTACTGGATTCCTTTTAAATAAATTTTAAAAAGTGCAATATTTGTGTTAGATATCCTATGGTATGGCTTAGAGGCGATGTATTCTAAATTTCAAACTCCATTCTACCCTCAGAAATTGCATTTGTTTAATGCAAAATGAATATCAATTATGTAAAGACTCATATATTTATTCTAAGTTATATTTCTGAACGACAGCATTAAGTCAAAGTTCTGGATAAACTGCTTCCATCAGTACTTGACAAGCTGACTTTGCTTTCGATACTAACTGTGAATCACAAGTATGTGAACAGCCAAATCAAAAAAAAAGAAAAATCAGGGAAAAATTTTAATAAATGTGTCTCAGTCCCCTAGCATCAGAGTCTAATACCAGTACAGAACAGCCAACACCGGCAAAACAACTCTTCATTTCAGCCTTTGAGTCACATTGGCCAAGGCGACAGCAAACGCCTGCACAGCTGAGAAAGGGTACTGGAAATCCAGGATGTACGCGTTCCCGTCTATTCGCCCAAACTGCATCACCTGAAAGAACAGGGAACATCAGAAACACAACACTTACTGTTTCAGAAAGTTATTCGGTCCCCATTAAAACTCTTGCGTCATTGCTTTTCACATTACCTGCCTGCCATCCAGCTCTATCTGAAAATTTTTTGCTGACTCCTGAGTGACCCGACCACCAAAGTCAAGCTGATAGACCTGCGTAGCCTCGTTCCAGAGCGGCTGCTTGTTGGCCATGACATAGACAAACCCTTGGCTGCCTAAACTGCGGTCCTCTCTTTCGTTGGCCTTGCGGCACTTAATCTCTTCCAGCTCACTTGCCATGCGCAGGCTCCTCTTGTTCTTCCAGCTCTTTTTGCTACTCTGATTCTGGTTCATGAGCTCGTCGCCACTAATAAACAGCTCTGGTTCACTTTCGGAGCTGTCCTGGAACTCGTTCGTTGTCCTGTTCATTTTCTTAGTCTTATTGAGTTGCTCTCTCTGCCCCTTGGGCTTCTTCTTCTCTCTACTGCCAAGCCGTGGGCTGGAAATGAGGGTGTTGAAGTCAGAGAGCGCCCGCCCTTCCTTTTTCGATCTGCTCTCAGAGACTGTGGGCATGTTGCCCTCCTCTGCCCTGCTGTCGAGCCTTTTGCGGCTCTTCTTGCTGTAGCGTTCCGACTCCTGAGGAACGGGGCTTTCATTAAGGGACGATGGCTCGGGAAAATTGTTGGCAGAATCTGCTTGATCTTCAGTGGCACTTTTGGATGGGACCAACTCAGTGGGCGGGGGAGGAGGTGGTAGCGGAGGCGGTGGAGGTGGAGCCGTGGGAGGAGGTGGGGAGAGTAGAGGCTTTTCTAAAATCTGGTGAGTTTTGGTCGGCAGGGGAGGAGCTGGAGGATCTTGCATTGGCGGTGGACAGGGGTAAGGGTTCCAAGGATGTAAACTGACAGGGTGAAGCTGAAGTCCAGCACATGAGCTAGCTCCAGGATACAATGGAGGGAGAGGACAGCAAGTCAAGTTAGCCAAGTTTGGAGGGTACCCTGGTGGTAAGACCAAACTAGGATCCTGTTGGGCAAAGGATACCGAGGTAACTACATCATTTGGGGAACACTGTGGTGGAGGGTTCTGTAAAGTCTGTAGTGGAGGTCCACTGTGACCCACACCTGGGGGGAAAGGTGAGAGGGATATCTGGTATCCTGATGGGAAGGTAAGAGTGCTCGTGTTCAGACTGGTTGGAGGCTTTGTTGTGAGGACAAAAGGAAGCCGAGTAACATCCAAGTGCTGAGCCTGACTGATGATGAGCGGGGGTGGTTTAGGATTTCCTGGTGGCGGGGCTAACATCGTCTGCTCTGGAGTAATCCAGAAGTCCTCTGCGGTGGAGGTGTCCCACTGATAAGGCGGAGGGCGTTTGACTGTCATACTGCCATCGCCCAGATTCAATTGACGAACAGATTTCTCAAGGTGACACTGCTGATTTAGCGTCTCGTCTTCAGTAAACGCAGAGTTTACGTACACTGTTCTGTCCCGGCTGTTGTCTACTGCTCCCAGTAGACTGTAAGACGACTGAGACGCCAGCGGTGAGGCACTTTTAGAGTGCACTATGATGGTGCTGTGATGAGCCCCTTTGCCTGGTGGGAAGTCTTGCCTTACAACCGTGCCGCCTGCGATGCCACTACTTGTAGTGCCCCCTCCGGTTACACTGACACTGGTGCTACTGCTGTTACTGCTGCACTGTGTGCACGTGTACAACGCAGTGGGTACCCTCTGCTGGTAGGAAAGAGACAACGCACTGTTTATTTTCGCCTTAGTGGGCAAAGTTCTCGAGCTGTCCATCATCTGTGGCACTTTGAGTCCCACATCTCTGCGCTCACGACGTAGAGTGGCATGAATCAGACTGCTGTCGATTTTCTGAGGAGGAGGAAGAGTAGCAGTTACCTGATTGGCCGGATCTGGGTACGGAGGAGGGTCTCCACTTGGTATAGAGTACCGAGGGACAGACAGACGACTTAACGTGGCTGAGCTGTATGGTAGTTGAATTTTTTTATTTTCAGTGGAAGTCACTTTAAGAGTTGCAGAACCTCCAATGCCATGAACAGAGTATGCATTCTGGTTGCGAATGAGGCGTCTCCGTGGGCGACACACCTCCTCTACATTGCCGCTGCTGTCAAAGGTGGTGATTCGTTCGTACCCCAGAGGTGTTGGGTATTGCAAAGTGACCGGGTGAAGCAAAAATTCATCTTTCTTCAGGCAGGGATCGGGGGCCAGGACACTTGGGCTGTCACAATGTGTAATGAACGTTTGAGGAGCAGCAGCTGCTGTAGCCGCTGCCGCAGACACCACGGTCCCTGGGTATGGAGGTGGGGGGTTTACTTTCCTCATCTGGATCTCCACAGCTCCATCTGTGTCGCCGAAGGAAGGAGGTAACGTCCGTGGAAGAGTTGGCTTCAGCGTGTGTGTGTGGTCCCCCCTGTCCAGCTCAGGCACAGCGGTGGGAGGAGGGATTGAAGGAAGAAGATGGATCTGTTGTAGGGAAATGGTCGGATAGCCGGTGGGAGGCGGCGGCAGCGACATCTGCATTTTTAGCTGCTGCTGCATTTGTTGGTGCTGCCTCTGCATCTGCTGATGTTGCTGCTGGATCTGCTGATGCTGCTGCTGCAGCTGCTGCTGCTGCTGCCTCATCTCCTGGATCTGCTGCCGGATCTGCTGCTGCTGCTGTTGCATCTGCTGCTGCTGCTGCTGCATCTGCTCGTGCTGCAGCTGCATCTGGTGCTGCTGCTGTTGGATTTGCTGCTGTTGTTGAAGCTGTTGAGTTGCCGCCTGCTGTTGGGTCTGTTGGATTGGCGGGTGCTGTTGAGCCTGGTGTTGATGATGTTGGGTCTGTGGATGTAGAGTCTGTGGGTGATGCAGCTGCTGCAGCTGTTGATGTTGTGGCTGTTGTTGCTGCTGCTGCTGTTGTGTCTGAGACTGATGGTGGTGTTGCTGCTGTTGTGACTGGGACGGATGATGGTGTTGCTGCTGTTGTGACTGGGACGGATGATGGTGTTGCTGCTGTTGTGACTGGGACGGATGGTGCTGTTGTTGCTGCTGTTGCAGTTGGTGCTGTTGTTGCTGCTGTTGCAGTTGGTGATGATGCATCTTCTGCTGCTGCTGCTGTTGTTGCTGCAGCTGCTGTTGCTGCTGCAGCTGCTGCTGCGCTTGTACCGTATGGGACTGTTTCGATGGCTGCTGGCGAGGCTGCTGTGAGTGAGCCCGCTGCGAGTGAGGCTGTGGCGGTAGGTGGTGAGGAGGCGGTGGGGGAGGCAAAGTACCAGGGAGAAGAGGAGCCATGTCTAACCCACTGAAAATCCCCTGACTATGATTTGAGTATCTAGTTGGAACGGGGTATGGTGACGCAACAGCATCTTGGCTATGATCAGGAACGGGAACTGAGGCTGAGGCAGCCGCCGCTGCCGCTGCAGCTGCTGCTGCGGCTGTGGCTGTCGGATTGGTTAGTACGTCAAGCTGAATATTCTGATTGGCCAGGAGGGATTGAACAAGTCCAATACTTTGAGTTGGAGACATGGCTTGAGCTGGGCTGTGGATGGGAGCAATGGGAATATTGACGGTACAGGGTGGGTTGTCTCCAGCTACTCCAGATGGCCCCATCACTTTAAGAAGACAGAAATTTACCCAAAGACATTGAAATCTCATCATATATTAATAATTTCCCATGTTTTGTAATTGAAAATTGTGCTGTCGATGATACCTGGTAGGTCATCCTCATCCTCACTGAACACATTGGGGTTGAACACAGGCAGGCTCATGAAGTCATGAGAAATCTTTCGCACTTCAGGAAGGTAGATAGTCATCTGCCTCGGCTGCAGATGAAGCAAACTAGTCTTATAGATCACTGAAGCAAAAGAATACACAAAGAAGAAGAAAAAAACCATGAATCATAAACTGTTTTATAGACCAATCATACTTTTATCGGACATTTTTGGGAGATTTACCTGCACCGAGATTGGCTGGGAGGAAAGAGGCGAGTCCTACAATTTTGAACTTTGTTCCCCAAATGTTAGATGTGACTTGTGCAAGGTAATTGTGCTGTGGAAGAGTAAAAATAGAAAATTACAAAATTAGTCTGCATGTAGCTTTGCTACAACCAGCTTTTATTAACTGGATTTCATTTAGATATGTTGGATTTAGGTTTCAGTTGTAAATTTAATAAATAGACCTAAAGAAATCTAACAAAAATACTGCAGTATTGTATGCTGACGATATACTTTTGTATGTCTCAAACGCACAGAAATCGCTGTCTTCTCTTTTGACGGTGATCAACAATTTTGGCAGCTTCTCGGGTTTTCCTATTAATTGGGTCAAACGTGAACTAATGCCGCAAATATACCAAATAGAGGCTGATTTGGTATATTTGAGGTCCACATGATTTAAAACAACTTATGATTCCTTCATATATTTGGACATGATGGTAACAAAAAAATCAGAACATCTCTTACGACTGAACAGGCAGAGTAAAATTCTACAACTTAAGCAGAATACTGATTAACGCCATTAAAATGGTGGCGTTCCCGCAATTTCTTAATTTATTTCAAACATGATACACCATGTTTCACTGGTGTATCCTATTTCAGATCTGATGTGTCCTGTCCTACCTGGTTATCTTAAGAAAGTCTGAATTGTTGTAATTCGTCTCTAACTGCGCTCCTTAACAGCCCCGTTAAAGTCAGTACAACACTCTTTACCAATAGTTTTATCATTGGCAATTCGATCAGAATCCGGAAAAAGATACAAAAATTTATAAAAGCTCTGGAGGTTTACTTTGATACTCCTGTCAGTGACACCGTCTTTCGGATGTGGAGAATGAAGAGCAGTGGTGTGATAGGCGATATAATTTCATATAATTTCACCCCGTCTTAACAATTATGCACAGCTTTGTGTTGGTTGAATACATAAAACCCTAATGAAATACAACAGAATTTGTGGTTGTAATGTGACAAAATGTGAGTAAAAGAGTATGAACATTACAATATCAAGGTACTGCTAATGTCTTACATGCTATGTTTGAAGACGTCACACAGCTTTGACAAATAATTTTGAGTAAAGGTCAGTACCTCTGTGTTTCCATCCATTGTAAACTCACGGCGGGTCAGACTGGGTGACCGAACCGGAGGCTTTTTAGTCGGTAGCCGTGGCGACCGTTGCCCTTCTTGATTGGCGCGTGAAAGTTTGGGGGATTTTCTTGAATCCATATTCAATCTAAAAACAAAAAATAATTGTTAGACTTGTTAAGGCAACAGCATCAACCGACAAATCCTAAATGTGCAAAGGCTTCATCGGCATCATTTCCGACAAGGTAACCTGTTTCCGCGGGATAACTTTGGCGACTTCTTCCCCACCCACTCGTCACTCAAGTCAATGTCACTGGAGTCGGAGCAGTTACAGCTGTCTGTGTAGGAGATCATGGGATTCACACACACGTCCTCTGGAACAAGAACAAGAAGATTACTGAGCGAACATGTCTGTGGCATTAAGTTTCTGTTGCATAGAAATGATTTAACGAGCCAAAAGCATGGTCCTCGCACAGGCTATTTCTGAATCAGGCCACAAATCATGTTACATCAGAGAGGAGACTGCGTTTGTTCTTCCTCCTGGCAAATGGTTAGAACACAGCACTCATATCCCTTCTGGAAAGCAATAAAAGTGTGTTTGAGCCTGTGTTTTTATCTCCTATCCAGTGTTGCCTCATGGCTCATCTGTCCTTACCATCTATAGCGAGTAAGGTATTCTGAGCCAGATTGGAACAATTTTTTTAGTATTTAACACAAAAAAGGAATAAAATGTACAGCAGCCAACTGCTAAGATCTTGTTGACATGCCATTGTGTTGTGTAAAACTAGTCCCGATTGTTTGAATAAGCTATTTTCAGAGAAAAATCAGCTGGCTCACATTGCCCTTTCCCCTCACTTCATCTTTAGTCGCATTGATTCCTGCAACAATGTCTTCGCAGTTCTGCCCGAAAAATCGATCAGCATCAGCTGCAGCAGATGCAGAACGCTGCAGTTCGTGATCTCACAAAGACCAGGAAGACAGAGCACATCACCCCACTTCTAAAGTCCTAACACTGGCTCCCTGTAGCTCGGGGATCATTAAACAAATTATGTTTGTTTGTTCAAAATCACTGACTGGCTTAGCACCAAAATATGTTGTGATGTAAACCACTTGTCACTGTATCAGCCTTCGAGGTATCTCGGGTTTTTAGGTTGTAGGCTGCTCTGCGTCCTGTGAGCCAGAATTCAGCTTCTATGCTGCACAAATCTGGAACAAACTCCCAGAAAACTGTAAAACAGCCAAAGCAGTGAGTTCAAGCAAGAATTTAATATCTATTTGCAGAAAATGAGAAAAAAGATGCAGTCCCTCCAGACCTCAAATAATGCACATAAAACAAGTTAATATTCATTTAGAAACAACAATACTGTTTTAACTCAGGAAGAGTTCAGAAATTAATATTTCGTGGAGTAGCCATGACGTTTTCAATTGGGTTCAGTGCAGTGGTCCTTTAATTTTTTCCAAAGCTGTATTTGATGATTTAGATAATGTTAATAATTTTTTAATAATTTTGATAATTGTTTCATAATTGGTGACTGAATTGTGTTGCACTGAGTTCTTGCTGAAATGTACAAATGAATTTGACTGGACTTTATTAATCAAAAGAATGCACAAAGTTTTTATAACTTGACAAATCTATAATATATGTAGTTAGTTTTATATCCAAAAAAAACGGAATATCTAATAACAACATATCTGTTGTTTGCTGAAATATTCACACAGTGAATATGGTTTATAGTTTTGGTGCAATTATTGATTAGGAAGAAAATAAATCTGTTTTTGTTTTTTTTTTGCATTTGAGACTTATCAACATTCAGGGTAGATGAAAGGAAAATTTTCCCTCTGATTGCTCCGTGCATATCTGAAAAATATACACACTTTTTCTGAATGATATTAGGGTCAATTGTGAACTCACCAGGCTTGCCTTCAGTTTTTGGATCCATAATGACAAACTCAGGCCTGAGCTTACTGATGCGCCTTCCCTTGAGGATAGGCACCAGCCCCCCAAGATACTCCAGGTACAGCGTGTAGCAGGGGCCGCCTGCCTCAGGACTATCCTCTGCTCGCTTCATGGTGCAGTGCAGCCGCTCATTCCCGGACGTGGGGTAGTTGACAAAGTCGCGGATGTTGTTGGGGTCAGGAATTGGAGGCTGGAACAGAGAAAGGGAAGATTTCTGGTTGCTCAAGGAGACAACATGAAAACCTGAGCGGGTTTGCTAATGTCTGATGACCTCTGCTCACTTCCCCAGCAGGATCAGCATGACCTAGTCACACAACTGTAGGTTTTAGGAAATACGTCGAAGCGAAATACCTTGATGGTCGGTATAAAAGCAGAGGTAACGTAAGAGCAGAGCAGCGAGGGCATGTTCAGTTTCCCAACGTCCTTCTCTTCGCGCAGGGCACTCGCAATACCCTGCTGGCACAAGAGCTGGAGGCTGGCCACTCTGTGCTCCACACGCACCACATAGAGAGCTGGGCCACATGCAAGGAACAGGCGGGAGTCTCTGTGACCCCAGCAGATGGTGGTGATGGGCCTCTGAAACAGAGCAACCAAACATCTGTGCATTTCTACGGTATTTATGTAACTGTCTCAGACATGAAGCCTTGCAAAAGTTTTCATATTCAGTGGTGTTTTCAACACTTTGCCACATTTTAACCAAAAATTGGTACCATGTAAACACTTGGATTGAATAGAACTTCATAAAGTAGTGTAAAGTTTTTAAGGGAAATGAAAATCTGCAAAGTGAGGCAGACATTTGTACTCAGACCCCCCCTGAATTAATACTTTAATTATTGGGTGTATGTCTCTTTAAACATAGGACAGGCAAAGATGGACATTTTCGCTCATTCTTTTTTTTTTTTTTGTCTAAAATAGCTGAAGTTCGGTCTGATTAAATGGTGAGCATCTGCAGACACCAAGTCTTCCCGCAACTTCTACATTTGATTAAGGTCTGGACTTAGACTTGAACGCTAAAACAATGAGTGTGCTTTGATCTAAACCTTTCCCTTGTAGGTCTGGCTGTAGGTTTATTGTTGTGCTTAAAGGTAAAGTTTCACCCCAGTCTGAAGTGCTGTGCATCCATAAACAATTTCTTTACCCTGAATTTAGCTCCATGCATGTTCCCATCAAGTCTGACCATTGGGTGAGTACAAGAGTGATTGACAGCGCTAAAACCCTCCCCCTGGCTCTGATTGGTTGTTTCTGACTGTGTTGTGTATTTCTGCAGTTAATACTAGGAGCACAAGGCGAGGCCACAGGAGCTTGATTTTTTAAAATAGATTATCTGTCAGGCTGCACAGTGGCGCAGTGGGTAGCGCTGTTGCCTTGCAGCAAGAAGGTCCTGGGTTCGATTCCCGGCCCGGGGTCTTTCTGCACGGAGTTTGCATGTTCTCCCTGTGCATGCGTGGGTTCTCTCCGGCTTCCTCTCACAGTCCAAAAACATGACTGTCAGGTTAATTGGCCTTCTCAAATTCTCCCTAGGTGTGAGTGTGTGTGTGTGGTTGTTTGTCCTGTTTGTCTCTCTGTGTTGCCCTGTGACAGACTGGCGACCTGTCCAGGGTGAACCCCGCCTCTCGCCCGGAACGCAGCTGGAGATAGGCACCAGCAACTCCCGACCCCGTTAGGGAGAAGGGTGACGGAAAATGGATGGATGGATGGATAGATTATCTGTCTTATACTGTCACGACATAATGATATAAAAAAAAATATTTTTAATAAAAGTTCCATATTGCACCTTTATGGAGAGACTAACCTGTGCAGGTGTTTCCAGAGTGTATATGTGCTCTCCTTGTACATTGTAGAACTTAACAAGAGCATTTCTCATGATGGATGCACAGGCTGTGTCAGCTGGGAGTCCATGTTTCTCCATGCCAGCCACAGCCAAGAGGTCTCCCTGAGAGCACCACTGGGCTTCCACATCTACAGTGAGGAAAATTAAATCAGAGAGAAATTTTGGGACAATGAAGCTGTAATTTTTACTCATGTGGGCTGGAACCTGAAGTGGCAATATCAGCATTTCTTAATAAACAAATTCAAGACCAGGAATTGGTCTGGCATAGATCAGCCCAATTCCTGTTTTTGAGAGCTTGCGTTCCACAAACGCTAGATACTTTCCTTCTCCAACACACCTGAATACAATGAATGGCCCGATACAAGGACTCTGAAGAGCTGAACACATGCTGATGTGTTGGAGCAGGGAGGTATCTAACAGTTGCAGAATTGAACAAGACACCATGAGCAATGGCTACCTTACCTTTACCAAATATGAAAACTGTACCTTGTTGCAGTGTCTTACTGGAGAATCGTACCTTTCAGTCCTGAACGAATAATAGCCGGAGAGAGATCATCATAGTTGTTCATCAAACTGATGTCTCCTGATAAGAAGGTGACTGTCAACAACGGCTTGACTCTTCGGACTTGGAAGAAAAGCAACATGTGCATAAGATTTTTTCCGTTCCTTCATTAGATGTTTGCCATGAGCAGAGAGAGGGAGAAAACCTCTCTCTGTCGTACCTAAAGGCAGGATATTGTCATCAGAGTCTGTGTCGCTCTCTGTGCTGTCCTCGACCAGGAAGTCGGGGCAGTTCCACGACATGCTGACGATGCCGTCAGACTCGTGCAGCAGCACGTGAGCGAGCATCCGTCCATGACAGTCCATCACTATTACCTGCCCATCTGCTGTCCCAAACAACACCTAAGGGAAAGTTGGTCAATAACAATAACCGTGTTACTAATAACTAAGTCGCTGTTAAATGGAGACAGTGTTTGTACCACCAAGGATGTTTTGATACTAGAAACTCAGCAGAGCGTCTTGTACCTGCTGATCATCAGGTGTCCAGATGCCACAGGTGATCTGACTCTCCAGGTTGATCTCTGAGGACCAGTGTCTCTGCCCGCTGACCGAGCCAACTAACACAAAGCCATCCCTGTAAGCGATGAGTGCTTGGGTGCCGTCGTGTGACCAAGTAAAATCACTCACCTGAAGGGAGATAAGATATACTGTTCGGGGTATTGGTGTGAAACAACTAAAGCGACGACAGGGTTTATATTTGTAACAAATGCATGCTGCGTTTTTAAAAAAAAATATGTATTATTATTACTATTATTTATTGAAACACAATAATGAAATTACACACCTGGGCTCCTCTGTCATTTACTAACTCCACAGACCACCTTCCCTCATACTGGATCCATACAAAGATGCCTCCTTCCATATCACAGGTAGCCAGCTTCTGGAAGGGCTCATTCCAGCGCACCAACACGACCTGCAAAGGAGCAAAGCAAGCTTTCCTCCATTTTCTAAAAGCACAGGTGGCTGTCTGCGGAGAGAAACTTTCAGGAGTAATGTGCCGCATAAACACGGGTCTAAAAAAAGACTTTGAGGCAGAACAGGCTTTTAAGAGCCATAGCAGTTGGAAGGAGAGTCAGCACACAGGCGGATAAAAATAGCAGCAGAAAGAAATATGCACTAATAGTAAAACCAACGACAAGTTCATGAATGCAATAAGGCCCTTTGGGGCAAAGAAAGCGACTTTAAGCAAAAGCTGAAAATGATTTGATTCTTACTTTTACGGTTTATTATTTTGCAAACAAGCTTCTGGCACAATTGGTATAGCTTCCTTTCAATCGCTTGGTTTCTTGGATCAAAATCGTTTTTTTAGGAGTAGTCCACATTTGAGGAGCCCTTTGATTGTGTCAAGTTTCAACCATCTGATTTCAACTTGTCACAACAAATTGGTTAGGATGCTCAAGAACAGCCCAGGAACCACTGACAGCGGCCATTAAGACACTTAACATCTTAATTATTGCAAATTACACATTAAGTATAACAAAATATCACTAAAATACCTCACTGTTGTGTCCTCGCAAGTTAAAATTGATTCTCTGCGGTGTACTTCTGTCCCTCCTGCAGTGACTCGAAGTGAACGTCACCCCGACGACTCCTCTCCCGTTCCCCGTGGCGAGCCAGCCCTCCTCGTAGTAGCGTCTCCGGCACACCGGCTTGTCCTTCTCGCTCTTGGGGACCCGGCCTTTCCACGAGAGGCAGAGGATGTTGGAGTCGCTGCACAGGATGGGACCATGTTCCACGGCGGCCAACATCCCTACTGACTGGCCAGGCTGCTGCGCGAGACAAGAGAAAGCGACGCGTTGGAGCTGCAGCAACACAACGTGACGACTTGTATTGAATCTTGAGTACATTTTCGGTTTGTGTTGGTGCGTGGCTCTACGTTTTTACTCAAAAATGCCTTTTCAGGGAAGCTCGGGATACCTCTACATGCGATGTATTTTATTGAGGCTTTAGCTGATAGATCAACACACATTAGTGTAGAATTTTGAGGTAGACAATAATGATCATAAATAATTTTCCGTGTTTTTATAAGCGTGCTTTGCCTTTGTGTTCAGCTCCTCTGAGCCAATGCTTTCTTATACTTTTCCTACAGATACAGCTGCAGGAATGTTGGGCTAGCTTTTCACATCTGGAGACTGAAATGTTTGGACTTTCTTCTTCGCAAAGCAGTTCTAGCTCAGACTGGATGAAGACCCTGAACTCAATAACATGCCACACTTTTCAGATGTTTGCTGGTAGAATATATAATTTCCCTTTCACCTTACAATAGAGGGCTACACTGCAGCGGCCCAAACCAGCAACAAACACCATAGGCAGACAAATAAAACCAGGAGACTTAAAGTGTTTTGTTTTTGTTTTAGAAAATTCTGTGCAATTTGATTTTGACCGGCAGCACGGATTCTAACAAGTACGAGTGAATCACTCAATGTGCCACTTACGACTGCTCATAATGTTCTTGCTGTAGTCCCTATTATTCACTGCTCATGGAGCAGCTCCAGGATTTGTCTGTGGGTTACATCATCACTACAGCTCTATTGATCATCATTCACAAAATGAAATTAAAGCACATAGATGAAACATGTGAAATTCTGAGATTGCGAACCAGAGCTAAGATATTCATGTCCTTTCCTTTATGTCAAAAAAAAAAAAGAAGTGTTCTCTTCTACCACGCTTTCAAAAAAGCTAATCATTCCACATGTTACAAATTCAAGTTGGAGTCATTTTCTGCACATATTCGATGTATGCCGGCTGACATTATGCAATGTAGTGTCATGGGGGGAAAACACTGGCTAAACCCAATTCAGTAGTGACAATTTGACAGTGGCTTGAAATACCTCATAGTTCCTGGGCATGGTGAATCAAAACGCGTCCTCTGAAGGTGTCCATATTTTCATCCAGATGAAGCACTGAAGGGTAATGGCTGTTTTCCTGTTGGTTCTTAAAAGGGGACCTACAATAGGGAGGCAAAATGCATCATACAGCCAGAGGGGATCCAGCTCTTCCTTCATTCATTCATTCATTCATGCATCCATGCATTCATCCAGCCACTCATTCAAATCTGCGCTTTAGAATTTGCCATTTGGAGATGCGTGCCTCCTCAGATGCCAGTCACCCATCCCGGAGACGTGTGCGGTCCTGTTGCAGTGGAGGAAGAAATAATAATAATAATAAAAAAAAGACGTCAGTGGGGTGGGAGGTAGAAATAAAAGAAGAAGAAAAAAAACGCAGCAGTTCACCAAGTAAAGGGAATGAAGAGATTTTCAGCTGGAAAACGGCGGTGTCATTCAGAGCATCGCCGCTCATATTCAGTGTTTCTCAGTGTCTATGCAACGCCAGCACCGCATTGGAGAGCTGGTCTCCATGGGTACTGATGCTGCCCGCGCCTCCCCGTTACCGGCAGAGCAGAAATCACGCACGGATATTTTACTCAGACGTCGCAGATATTACATAAAAACCCTTCAGTGTTTAGAGCGACTGCACTGTGACGTGAACGTCAATAAGCTGCTGAAATAGCAACGAGTCACGTTTGACGAAGGGCTTGGAGTGAATTGTGAGTCGAAGACAAAGCAGCTCGTTTAGAAACCTCACAAAATGACAGGTTGCATCTGGCGCTTTCTTATTCATAGGCGTCTCATACGTACCCCGCATCACCCAGCTGTCTGACTGAGTCAGAGCTCATACCGAGACGACTGTAGGGGCTTAAAAATGACACATGCGTCCACTTATAATAAATATGTTTACATTTACATTAATTACAAGCGGTACGTACCTGTCACCAAGATAAGAATATCTATCTGCTAGTCCTGAAATGATAGACAGTGCCGTAGTGTTGCCAGGCGCTTCTCCTTTGGCGCACTTTGTGCCTGTGCCTTTAAGAAGGGTTGCCATGAGGCAGGTGGCGTGGAAATGCTGCAGGGCTTCACCCGGCGCGGATTCAACCCGTGCGCCAAACGCAAAATTGTTCACCGCGACAGGAACAGCTAAATGTCACGACTCCGACTTTCATTTCGTATCAGCTTCCATCCTCCCCCCCGGAGGCCAACAAATCGTTCAAAGGCTTCCGAGTGTTTCCTGCTTCGCGCAAACGGGGGGTTTTCGTTCTGGATGGCAACCTCGTCCGGCGCACCCACTCTATGTAAGCGTACCTGCCGTGCAGTGTGCAGCTGCGATTCCTGGCAGAATCGCACAATCTGCATTTTTCTTTCGCCGAGTCCTTGTGATGGATGTTACCGTGAGCGTCGTTAGGTTTGTAATTTTGCTATTTGTTTCCAAGAAATCATTGAAAATACGCCACAGACTACAAATTAATAATATATTTTTTTTAATTGACTGAATAAATAAATAAATAAATAGACAGTGCAACAAGATTTAAACCAGGTGCCTTTGACATTTATTTCTTAATTGTAGAGTTTTTGCTTTTATGGAAAAAAATTATATATATATATATATATATATATATATATATATATATATATATATATATATATATATATATCATCACATATTGGGCCATGTTGGGGATTTTTAACAGTATTTTTATAACAGCACGAAAATTACATTGACAGTATAAAGCAGAGCAATGGAAGTTAGACTGTTGTAACATTTCATACATATTTTACTGCTGGTGGCTGTTGCCTAGACATAGATATACATAGACACAGAGTCACTTTATTGTCCTACTGTACATTTAAATTTTAAGCGAAATTTTGTTGCAAGGCTCGAATAGTAACAAAACAAATAATAACACTTCCAGTTAACTTTCAAAATAAGTCACTATTTGGTGACTTATACCAAATATAGTCACACTATCTGGTGTTGTATTGGGTTTGGCTGTAAATATAAATATATAAATACCAAAGGCAAATCCCAGAACTTCCCAAAGCTTATCTAAACTTTTTTTTTAGTTTAGATAAAATAAAAATCACCACCTCTTTTTTTTTTCTCTTTTTTTTCCAAAAGATGATTCAGCCAAAAAACAACAAGAGAAAGACAACAACAACAAAAAACACTTTTGGCAAAAATGATTTAGGCCATCATTTTAGGAAAGTGATAATGTACTTATTTAAATCCAGACCAACTTGAGGCATTTGCTAAAGAAAAATATGAAAGATTCAGGGTAGATTTGATTGTATCTTTATATATATTCAAGTTTGGATTCAGGGATGTTGCATAGTGGCCTAGGTTGTCAAAATCTATAACATTAAAGCTATTTTACTAAAGAAGAGGGTTGAGCAACATGACTTACGACCTGGCTAGCTCAACAAGGGATGAATGATCCGTCCACTGCTTATCTCCAATGATCACTGGACAGGATAAATGCTGGACAGGACACCAGTCCATCTCAGTGACACACAAGACAGACAATCATACACATTCACATCTAAACGGAAAAAGTCTCGTTATGCAAATATTGATATTCTCTCGGCTCATGAGACGCTAAATAAAGTGACTGTGACTGCAAGATAAGGAAATTTAATGCACAATATAACACCTTCACCATCGTATCATCACCATCGCCGAAGACCAGACTTTTTTAAAATTCTAGTAAGACTATTAAACAAGCCTTCAACATTGAGTAGAAATCTAACAATCAGATCATTAATAGCATTTATCCATCTTTCTTACAATATGTCAGTTACTTCCGACTCCGCCCACCAACAAATTACAGATGCGTGTCAATGTCACGTCATTCTCCTACAAACACCAGGGCCTCTTGTAGGAGGATGCCATGTTTGAATGAGAGTGAGCATAACTTCTGGGTTGTTTGGTGTAATGAAATCCCCCCCAACAATCAAACATATGTGTCTGATGAGATTTAGCCGCCGCGATATTTCAGGAAGTGATGCAAACGATAGTATCACGTATGGTGGTCACTGATTTGCAAAAGCTATGTGGAAATACTTAAAGGAAAAGGAGCGTAGCTTGACGTTACAGCTTAGTGTATTTTATATGCATTTATTCTGCCAAACACTTCAAAAATTGAATTGACTTCCATGGTTTACGGTGGCTCATAGAGTCCAGATGTTCCAATCCAAATTTGGAAGAAATATTCCTTACGTTTGGAGTTTCACTGTCCCAACAGACCTGCAACACGTATAAACCGTTCTTAAACTATTTATTTCAATATAGAACTTATATAGATTGAAAAATTTGCATGCAAATATGATTTAAAAAAAAAAAAAAAAAAGATCATCGCTAATATTTCGTGCATTAATTCTTCCACAAAATGTTAGTGTGTTATTCTTTGGTTTGATACAAGAAATTGAAATTTTCAGGATTTCCAAGGAAAAAATAGAACAGTTATTTGGAGACAATACAATTATAACGGGCTGTGATGTGAAAAATGAGGTTAGATATAAGTCAGCTATTAAACTTTTTCACATGACGTGACTTTCAGTCTGCTCAATTCAACTAAAAACCAAGAAATCTGTGATCATATTTGTGTCAAGCACATTTAATTTAATGTAACTTATTCAAATTTTTTATGGTATATAACCACCATTATTTATAGTAAATGTGATTAAACTGATTGAAACCTTAGCTCTTATCAGTAAGGTAAAACAATAAGGTTGTTTTCCCACTTTTATTTCTATAAAGCCACAATTATGGCGCGTTTTGAGCATCAGGCGCGTCGAGGGCCAATTGAAACCTTTTGGAGCGTTTAATGCGTAGAGCGCGTCCAACGCTCCACGAAGACTTTGAACGTAAACCAGATGCGCCTGATGCTCAAAACGCGTTTGGTGTGAACACACCAAAAGTCATTAACCAAGGTGGCTTTCAAGAGCCACTGTAGCGCTTTTTCATGAAAGAAAAAAAATATCTAACTAAATGTGTAGTTATTACAAAAACATTGCAACTGTAGTTTGTTTTAACAGTCTGTAGATGCTTCACAAAGAAAAAAGCAGATTCAGTTCTTGTTGTCATACCAACAGCTTTAAGTGCAAGTCTCCTGGAAGGCATGGATGACACTGTCATATGCAGGAGGTGGAGTGTGTGAGGGAAGGAATCCTTTAAGCCCGTTGCCGCCCAGCCAGAAGGAATTCCTCTTGCTTGGTACGAGGAAGGCTGAATCAGAAGAGTCCATGGCCACTGTGTCCTCTGACATGGTTACCCGCGTGTCGTCTCCCATGTCCAGGCTGGGCCTGCTCTTTTTGGGTAGCGGCCGAAAGGTGGACGTCTCAGGGCCGGGTTTACTCCCCAAGGGGCCCACCGGCTCCAGAGAGGGCTGCCTATAAACACTCAGGAACGTGCTTCGGTAAAGGCCAAACTGGCTGCCCGTGGGGTCACGTCGCGAGCTGCCGGATTTCTTTTTGGAGCGCCGTGTGATCCTGGCCGTGGCCCGCCGTCTTGATGCCCAGGTCAACAGAACGTAGATCAGAGCTCCCAGCAGCAGGCCCACGAGAATAGATAAGCAGAAAGCTAGGATCATATCACCTGGATGAAGACAAAGCAGCACGCAGAGTCATCCAAGGGAGGCAGATGAAATGGGAATGTTTGGTGGAGTGGGCGGACAGATGCATTGTGTTGCTCTGCAAACGAGGGAAATTATTTCCCCAGATGGTGATTTCGACAACACTTTAAACCCTCGGCCACAACGGACAACAGGAAGACAAGTGTTACCAGAATGGTCTGTGCCAAGCAGTTGTTTTTCTTCTGTGGTGTATTGACTTATTGTTGCGCATACTGCTGTAAATGGCCACGTTTACATAAGACCTTACATCATGCACGGTGTGTGGGTTCACAGGCTATGTGCTGCGGCTCTACCATGCTGAAGAACAAGCAGACGAAGTTGAAACAAATCTCTGCATATTGTTAGTATTAGGTTTCATGTTCTTTTTGAAATACGGACGTACTGCCAATGATAATTGGTTGGTTTCTGTTGCATTTTTAAAAGAAAGAAACTTAATGGCCAAGGGAAACAGACTCAAAGATCAAAATATAATTAAAAAAAAAAAAAATTCTTCAAACAAAATTACTTTAGGTTGTAACTAACGCGAATAAAAATCTTTTTAAATGAACCTGAAGACAATAAGGAAAATATCCACTATACCAAAAGCAGATTAAGAAATTTCAATACACAAAAGAAACCTGTTGCATTATACGAACCATTGTTTAGACTAACTTTAACAGATTATCATTCTTTTGCGAAATTGCATTTAATTTTGTGAAACTACAACAAAATACATTTTACACACATCTCTGTCTATGCGCTTTGCATATAAGTAGCTTCTGCAACAACGACAACAAAAGCCCTTTAAAGAGAACTTTGCAACCAAAAAGTTAAGATCCACTTACCAACATTAAATGATTTTAATATTTCCAAAAATGCATTCGTTTCATTTAGTGCCATTTTCCCACCATGAGCTGGTTTTTGAGCTCCACACGGACTCACACACTCACAGAAACTGAGCTTTTTTTTTTTTTTTCCAAGACAGGCTTTTCAATCCCAACAGTTTTTGGTGTGGCGGAAACCTTGCTGTCATGCTTCCTTCCCCTCTCCGGCTTTAAATTTAGTAAACGCGGCGCTTATCTGCGTGGGACATAACACTAGGAAGCAGTGTTACTTCCTTTTGCATCATTTCCTTACGATCAATACCTCATAAAAAAAAAAAAAAACTCCTGTTAGTAGTGCTTTCATAAACATGAAAGCAGAGCATGTGTCCTGCTATGATCACACAACAGAGGATGCACACGGTCCATAAATAAGAAAATAGTTGGTTAAGTCAAAATGAACAACATCCAAATAAAAACACAGCTCTCTTGCTCAAGTGCAACACCTGGGAAATAATTCAAATTATTCCAAGTTTCCTGACAACAATCAGTGCAAGGAGACCCATAAAACTCTGCCAAACCAATCCAGTGTCTTTAGAGTATCAGGTCTCTGTGGGGATTTCCTCCCATTGTTGCGGTGTTCCCACTCTTGCTCCAGGACTGAGAACATTGCAAAACTTCTTCAGTTGAGCAGTTGCTGCTGAAACCTCTGCAGCTTCTTTTCGGTAAAGAATTTCATTTGACTCGTTGTTATATTTTTGTTCCTCCTGTAAGTCTGAAGAAAGGGCTTTGTCACAATGACTACACATTTTCCCTCGGGCTCGGGATTGAACCGTGACATCCTTGACGTCGACGCAGGCGCGTTGCAGGAGTTGTCCAGCAGGTGGCAGTCGAGTCTTTACAATGAAACTGCAACTGTGGCTGCAGGTCGGACCTGAAATGACCTTTATGGGCTCCTTAAAATGAATGAAAGATATTGAATTTCTGTTGACTCATGTTGTACAAAGAGACGGGTGAGTTTGTGTTATTTAATCATTATTAAAATGGGAGAAATCAAACAATTTTCCACACAGTTTCCAAATGGGCTCATCTTTTTGTTAAAGTGATTTTATAAATATAAAGTATGGCAGAAATTTTTATGAACTTAAAAACTTTTAAAAAATACTACAAAAATATAGGGATTCAAAGACTGGTTTATAGTTTTATTCATTTTAGATTTGGTCGTTATACTGCAGAAGGAATTAGCCCAGCTCATTCATCATTGGGTCTGCTGATTCTCATCTTTCTCATTATATCCTCCTCTGCTCCAAAGCTCATCTGTGAGATTTAGGTCAGATGAGTTTTCTGGCCAGTCAAGCACAGCGAATCTATAGTCGTAAAAGCAGGTAATCTTGGCAGGACGGGCACGTCATGAGACGTGTTGGAAAAGGAAATCACCATCTGTATATTGACTCTTCAAGCTGTGATACCCTGCAATGCCACACGATCCTGTTGCTTGTGTATCTTTTTCTAGCATATTTTTCCTTCCACTCAATTTTCCGTCTCAACGTGGATAAACACTCTAAATGGCCAGCTGCTTCAGTTTTTCATGAGCAGTATTTGTCAAAATCAACTGAACTAAACAATTAAAATTATCTCACATTGTGTGCAAAGAATCTGAATATGAGTTCCAGGTTCTGAATTAAATTTCTTAGAAAATGTAAAAAAAAAGAAAAAAAAAATTGCCCAGAATGCAAATGCACTCGTGTGTAAAGCCGCTGGACTATATTTCCGACTCCTCCCTCCCTCTGCCAGCATCATGCCGCTGGGTTTCTTGTGGTTTCCAGCTCGCGGGCCGCCGCTGAGCTGATGCTCGCCGCCAAGTTTCATTTTCAGGGTTACCATGGGCAACCGGGCAACACAGACACGCAACGGGTACTTCCTCAGTTCTCCACGCTCTGCGCCGCGACAGGCGGTAAGACAACGAGCCACTTCGTGTCGGACACATACATTAACTGCGCTTGTTATCTCAGTACGTCGGTGTTAGTGTGTGTTTTGTCGGGCGTCTGAGTTCATTTGCGAGCGCTTCCATGGTAATTATCACCGTTTATCTGGTGCTTTTTTTTTTTTTTTTAGCGACTTCCTCCATTACTTAACGGGCTTTTAGTGAACGCCGCCTCCGTCGTACAAATACCTCAGCAGGTGTCTAACTTTGCTAACTAGATGTTACAGTGGGGCAGCGTACCTTAACACTGACGTAACAACACGTCACATCACATCGTGGGTTAAGTTAAAGCGCGCGCCAGGATAATTTACACACCTTTTTATGGGGATAACTCAACATTTTGTCGCGGTTTTTGGTTTTCCTTAAACTACCTCAAATTATGTCCACCGTAGTTAAACTGCGACTACAACTTGTTACTGTTTGATTTGCTACTTCCCGACGAATGTATAGAGAATAATTCACTTTTGCGCATGTTGCAGCTGTATGCCTAAATTTAGCCATATGTGTGATTTCCTGTTAGTTTTTTCTCAATGCAGTGTATGTCCACACGTCCATTTGAGCCAATTAGCTGATCACAGGTCTGTTATATTACCCTTTTTGGGTAATACTGTAAAACTCAACATACTGTCGCTTTTCTCTGTCCACAGCATAAATCAGCCAATCAGACAATTGTGTATAATTCTGCAAAAATTAGATAATAACATTAATTGCGACCTTGTTTGGAGTCTAGACAGAGCTACTATTAGTTATCTTTTGAAAAATATGTTGTAGATTTTGTTTTATTATTCTGTACCATTTTTTTTTTATAAATTTGAAACCTATTAACACACGAGGAAGGAATATGTACACTGCAAGAGTTAGTGTATAATATTAATATCATTATAACTTTAAAATCAGCAGGTCATAATTTAATTAGATCATTTAAAATTATAATAGTACGTCAGACCAATAATAGGTGCTCAAAGGTTGTTTTAACCTGACAAACAAGAGTGGTTGTGAGGTACATTTTAACTTATTGAACATGACTAATTCACCACCAGGCAAAATAATTGCCTGCTGTTTCTATTGTGAAACAAAACATGTGACACATGTGAGGTAATAAAACCACTTCTGTTTACTCAGACTTACACTTTGAGGATTTCTGGACCGTGCCGACTCTTAGACTAATAATTTAGAGGTCATGCAAACAAATATTTTGATTAGTTTAGGAAATGAACTTCTGTCTTTGAACTAAACTGCAGTGCTAAACAGTGTTTAAAATATTCACTAACAGGTGCAGAAACTCTTTAAACAGCCTTTTTTTTTCTTAAAAAAAAAAAATCTTTTACAGTACTTGCATGGAAGAAGTGCCTCTATTGGACAATAAACCTGCTTGTACCTGCATGAAACCTGAGATTCAATTGGACCTGCTCCTGCAGTGAAATTAGACAGAGAGGCAGACAGAGAGAGAAGGAGGGGCGGAGGGGATGTCCCGCTCGGGACAGCTGTGAAGTATCTCTTGCTCTCGGCATCAGTGACCCACCTTGTGATACAACTGCAACGAGTCGACATGGCGTCTCCAAGGCACTTTGGTCGGTCGTCTGTGGACATCGCCAATGTGATGCAGAAGCTGCAGGGTAAGTGACACTCTTTGGCTTTGCCACTGTGCGAGCGAAACCTCCTTTCCTCCTGCACTACTGCACAGTAATATTTGTGCTGATTCAAGGCTTGGCTCTGTGCCCGACTGAAGTTCGCCAACATTTGCAAGGCAGGAGGCTCTTGCACACATGCACACATACACGCCACCTGATGGACAAACTCAAACTCCTTTGTGCTAGATTGTCTTTTAACTCATTATTACTGAGAAAAATTAAAAGAAAGTACTGTCCTTGAACACGGCGGGCCATAGAGCGTATTGTAGGGTCACATATTTGTATGATTTGATTAACTGTGAACGTCTCTTTTTATTTTTTCCACCAGCTAATCTTATTTGAAACAATAAGAACATTCCTGTAACATCCTGTGACTAAACTTCATACAGTCAAGCTGCTTTGTTTATTGTTTCAGGTTTAAAAAGTAAGATCTAATTTAACACAACAGTTTTAATCCAGTGTGGTCAAACTCTCGATCTCATTGAAGCATGACTTGCTGAGATCGACCTAAATTTAGTCATTAGCGCTTTTAAGAATTTCCTGTTTAAGTTGATCAGTGTTGATTGTGCTCTGTGGTTTGACATTCACAAAATTCACTGATAAAGCACTGAGCTAAACTCGATACCATTTGTGCCCTTGGCAAGCAAAAATAATTGGTAGCCTGAAAATATGAGCTCTTATGCTTAAGTGTATGGGTACTTTTGAAAATGTAGGATACCTGGAAATATCTGCGTGTGATGGCGTGTTACCAGAACTGCTGCTTGAAACGTTTTCCTGTGGTTGTGCCAGTTGTACCCGATTTCTGCTGTAGAGAGAGGTAGTACTTCCTCTGTGTTCATCACTATGGTGATTAATAAATATCCTTTGTCTTTATGCATGAATGACCTTTTTTAGGTAAAAAGTGGAAATGACACGGTGTAACTTTGCACAACCGTGCTTCAAGACAGCAGGTGGAATTGAGTTTCAAGAAGCAGCTGGAAGGAGTTTTTGTGACTGTAGCTTTAGGTGGAGTGTTGATGGCAAACAGCAGGGCTTTTCTCTGGTAATCAAACACAGTTTCCTGTCATTAAAAGCATCCTACAGAGGTTTACTGCGGACCCGCTTCGGCTTCAGCAACTGAACATGAATTATTGACTTGAACAAAGTCTATAATGTTGTGAATCACTTTAATTAGTAGCCCACATTTTGTGTTTATGTAGATTTGTGCAGAGGCTTCATAAAGTCGTGAATATGCCTCCTCCTTTAAAGCAGTAGCTCATGTTTTTGGCGGTTTCACGCTCTCCTGTTTGCTATTAGGAGCATATGGTGACAGACTGGCAGGTAGTTGCTGTGCTTTGGTACACCAGAAGCGTGGCTTCTGCCAGGCTTGTCTTTTGCAATTGGTTCTTGTGGGTTTCACAAATATGTCAGACAGGAAATGTGAAAACAGTTAGGAAATGATTTGACATATTTAATTACCCCCAGCTCTGCCAGGAATCAGATTTTAGAGCTGATTATCGCTGTTTTTAGTGCACTTTGATTCAAAAGAATTATCTGACACAGAACATATACCTTACAAAAGTATGCTATGGAGAAAACAGTGCATAAATGTAGGGTGGAAAAAAATTATCTGTCTTTTTCAGGGTTTTTTTGTTTGTTTTGCGCCAACAAAATCTATAAAAACCTGTCAGTAATTCGTATTCCTCCCCCTTAACTCTGATTCCCTGAATAGCATAGTCAGTTGTATTTAGACATAACCTAAATAGTAAACAGAGTCCACTAGTGTGTAATATCATTGGAAGATAAACATAGCTGTCATTTAAAGGTCTCAGGTGCTAAGGATGTGCACAAACAAGAAACATAAACAGATCCAGCGAATGCATTTTATAGGAATCCACCTACTAACCATATAAGCATTTTATGTCCTTAGTAACTTCTCAGTTCAAATATTAATGAACAAACCTAAGATCTAAAAACACAGGTAGGTCAGGGATAAAGTTGTGGAGCTCTTTGAAGCTGGGTTAGATTATTAAACGATATGAAAATCCAGCTGAATCCATGATTCAATAATTGATGATTGATGATTGATTGATGATTCAATAAATCATCTACATATGTAGAATGACCCTACAAGCCATGTGGAATGAGGCGTTTTGTTCAGATGAGACCAAAATTGATTTGAAATACAAATGATTTTACAGATTAAATGATACACAGTATATATAATCTCTTCTTCAGTTGCCGTAGCTTTCAGTAGCTGTTTATTTTGGGGGGGAAAATAAAAAAAATGATATATGTGCGCTCCCTTCAGTCTGGCCAAATAACAGGATCCAACATATCTCACTTGCCTATGAGTTACTCTGTCGTAGTTGATCATTTTTTTATTCTTTCTGGATATTTAGGTTTTAAGAGAGAAGAAACGCAATAAAACATCTTAACATTAAGTGGCACAAAGGATAAACGTTTGTAAATGATTTACTTAGAGTTACTTTGAGCCTCTGAACTCTAGGCGACTCAATCAAATCAGTCAAGTTTGATTTGTATAGCACCTTTCAGCAACGAGGCATTTCAAAGTGCTTTACATCATAAGAACACAAAAAGGCAAAGTCATAGATCACACAGTCAACCATGATTACACATCAGATTATTGATTGATGTTTCATGACTTCATTTCAAAAGCAGCTCAGCTGGGTTTTTTAGTCTAGATTTAAAGCACATGTGTCAAACTCAAGGCCCGGGGGCCAAATCCGGCCCGCCGTAACTTTTTATGTGGCCCTCCACAGACTAGACTAAACACTAAGTGTGATTAAATATTATATTATCAGTTTTTATCTGTTTACTGCCAATTTATATCAATCAATCCCTCCAGTTTCTTGAGAATTTAGTTGATGTGTGATTATAGTCCATGATTTATACAGCCAGTAAATAAACAGTCGCATTTATTATTAGTTGCTGAAGGGACTGAAAAGATGTTCAAAAATATTATGTAATTTTAAGAATTTATTGACATATTAACACTTTGTGAACAGGTTTTATCAACATGTTCTGGCACAACCGGCCCTTTAAGAGCCTTCATGGTCTTGATTTGGCCCAAAACGAAAATGAGTTTGACACACTTGATTTAAAGGAACTCGGTGTTTCGGCTGTTTTGAAGTGTGTTCCAGATTTGTGGTGCACAGGAATAGAAATAAAAACTGTCCAGTAAAATTTTCTCGTAGCTACAACAGCTTCCTGCATATGAAAGAGGAAGTAGCTTTTCTGGGACAGGACTTGAATAAACCAGTATTAATAGAACCTCGGGGTTGTTTTTTAACATACAAGAAAAGCTTTTTAGTGTGCTGTGGAACCTGAAATAATAGGCATTTTCTGCACAAAAATGATAATAAGCTGTTATTGACTTCATTCATTACTGCTCATGTGTGATATTCAGAGCAATAGAGCTGAGATGGTTCTGCTTGCTGCTGCAAAAAACAATGGATGTGCTTTTGAGCTTTCACATGACGCTTTGCAAAGGGAATCCCTGTGTGGGTGTGTCCTGTTTTCTCGTCACAATGGTGTGGGCTCGGAGCAGGGGGAGAGCAGGTGGTACATGTCATTCAGCAGCCTCAGACTTAATTATTAAAATGACTTGCACCAGGACCTGCCTCATGCAGCAGCTTTTGTTCTGTCTCCCGAATCTATAGGACTCCCGAGACATCATTTAAATTGAACTAATTAAAAGCAAGTCAGGTCATTATTGATTTTAAAACGATACTGCTACGGCAGTCAGTGTTTCAGTCATAGAGGATTAGACATGTCGTGTAGGCAAATATGGCTAACACACACAGAAGCACACACACACACACACACACACACACAAACTAAGCTTAAAATCGGGATAATGCAGCCGTGGCTGTGACATCACACCCTTCTTGCTCACTGATTGGTTGAGCCAGCCTCCTAGCTGAGCCCTCTCCAGCCTCAGATGGTATGATGAGACAGCGAGGCAGTGCAGCTAGGGCTGTGCACATCCACACAGCCATGGGTCCTCTGGATGGGAACAACACAGGAAGAAGGAAGGATGGGATTGTAGATCACCCAACCTATTAGAGTTTCTGCTTTGCCATCTGTGTGTGTGTGTGTGTGTGTTTGTGTGTGTGTGTGTGCGTGTGCACGTCTGACAGTGTGTGTGAGAGAGTCAGGGAGGAGGGGACATTTTCATCACAGCCTCCAGCAGCTCTCGCTTTCACCGGGGAAACCAGGCAGCCAGATCTGTTTTGCTTCCTGCTGGATAAAAAGGAGGTGAAAGGACAGCTGTGTTTTTTTGGGGGGGTTTTTTCTGTCACGTTTTGTCCACTGTGGATCTTATGTTTCCCGCCGACACACGTACATGCACTGTGGAACTCATGAGACGCAGAGGACAAGAGCCAGAGAGTGGGGTGTAGAATGGCTCTCTATAAGGATGTTTCTGTCAGAAAGACTTCTTTAAATCTGGTGACAGGATTTTTTCAGTATCTGCGTGGTAAGTGGCACGGCAACAAGCTCGACGTTTTGATCTTTTAAGCAAATAAGGACATTAAATATGCTGATGGTTTGTAGGTGTATGAACTTTATGGCCAAACACAATATGATGTGTGTGCTGCCTTTTGTTTTTTTTTTGTTTTTTTTGTTTTTGCGTGCTTGTGTGTGTAAGTATGTGCGTGTCATTATGTGTGTGATATGCTTCACTGGGCATCCCCCGGTGCATCAGTGATGAAGCGTTAGCCTGTAGGTCAATGATGTCTTTGCTCCCTGTATCGCGTTCGCATCGCTTCCTCAAACACGTGATCGCTGTCTATATGTTTCTGGGGTAGATGTTTAAAAATGGCCACTCCAAGCAGTGCAGCACTAGCCAGCCGGCGTGCACGACACAGTCCTCAACGCGACAGCAGCACCACAAAAGCACAGAAATGTGCTTCTTTGTTATAAATGATGCATAATGCATGAGGCGTTGTGATTGAATGTGTTAAAAGGCCACAGACAGGCTGGAGGTGACCTGAACAATCACATGTTGGTTCCGAGCACAGAGGGTGGAGGGTTTGAAAGAAATTTCCTCTCGGCTCCCTTTTTAGAGCGCTTGTCAGCAGCATCTGTTGTACCGACACTGACAAGCTTTTGTAAATCATTGTTTTAAACATTGCTAGTTACACTTATACCATGTACGGTGCGGTATTTCTCCAATGCAGCTGGAGACCTGAGAGAAAACATACTTGAGCAGGGGAATTTAAATAAAATAATATGAACTATCTTTTAAAAGATTACACATGACAACAACTGTTGTGCAGGTGCTGCATTTACCTTTTGTATCATGTTTTGGGTATCCATACAGTGGCTGAAAGGAGTATTCACACTCCTGAAAAGTTTCCAAATTTTTTCGTCCTAAAACAGAAACATCACTATATTTCACTGGGAGTTTGTGATAAACCAACAGAAGTGGTGCATAATGGGTGAAGTGAGAATCAAATGTAACATGGTTCCAACATTATCGGATCAACTAAAGTCTTTCAAGAGTGCCTTAAATTTATTTTGCCCTCCTACTGGAGAACAGAGACTGCACACCCCTCTGAACACATGATGTAAAAACATGGTGGTAGCAGAACCATGCTCCATTTCCCCAACATGGACAAGTTAAGTTAGACAAAGTCAATAGAAAGATGTATTGAACTCAGTGACGTGCGGTCAGGGGAGGCAGGCGAGTCTCTGCCTCACCTGCCTCATCATCATGGAAAAATAACATATGATGATAAAATCATTTGTATCGCTGTTTTCATCCTGTGGTTTGTACTGTGAAGTATTTATTTTTCATTCAGCTTAACCAATTTTGATTATTTGTTCTTCAAAACCGCTGAATTTTCTTTATTTCAGCGAGCTGAGCCTCACCTGGGATTGATCAGCCTCTCACTAACTACACCGGCTGCCAGTCTATGAGAGCATGCTCCTCCTGTCTGTACATCGCCAATAAAATAGATAAAACATTTAATGTACCTATATTAATTAATTGATGTTCTATAATTTAGCTTCTGTATATAAGGTGCCGTGTTTTTTTTGTTTTTTTTGTCACCAACTGTGTGAGTAACGAGTTTCATGTGCTGAGGAGCGATCAGAAATGGCAGAGAACAGATTCGAGGCAGTTCTCTTGCCTCATGGCAGGGGGCGCTCATGAGCCCAACTGCAGAGTAAGCAACAGTAACAGGGAGCTAGCCATACAGTAAAGTCAAGTGCAGCAATATATTTATAGTTTTCTCCTTTTACCACAGCAATCACTTATTAATAATCGGAAAATAAACATTAAGCCTAAAACCAAACTCCTGCAACAGAATGAATGTTCTGCTCTTTGTGTGGGAAATATTTGAGTGTTGTGTTTTTGTGTGTTTGTTTTGTAGTTGTCAGTTGCTATGACAATGAGCCTGCTTGTAGCTGAGTTGTACTTCAGCGTTTTTTTTTTTCTTTCACTTTGTTGTGGAGCAGAGCACGAAATGAATGATATCTACATGTCTAAGTTTGGATGACATGTGGAAGAATTGTCTTTTTGCGTTGTCCGCATGCACGAAATTTCCTCATGTAAACAATAACATGCAGGGGTTATATATTTGTAAATATGATCATGATTAAGTCAGTGCCTCAGCAGCAACGAACCTCACCGCACGTCACCAATTGAACTAGATCCCAGATGGTCCTGAAAGAAACCCTGTCAGAGGCTGCAGAAAACATGAGACTGGAGTAGAGATTTATCATCAATACAACCAGAACTGCAATGGAGTTAAGATCAGCAGCATCAAACTGTCTCCCCTGGCCAGTCAGTGTCTTTTAGATGAGTCTCTGCTTCAAAACATGTAAAAGTAATTATTAACTCATGAACAAGACATCTTGATGGCATAGTGAAACATATAAGGTTAATATTACACCATGTTTTATTTTGTCATTATATGGAAAATATTGACCAGGATAAGAATTATGATTTATCTGGATAGTAAATATGTGTATTTTAAATTTTTTGCAAAAACTGACAGTATAGTTTGATTTATTAGTCTCTTTAATTGAACTGTTTTGCCTCATTGAGACGTCCAAAAGTCATCCCGAGTCAGTCGTGTTGGAGTAAGTATCTCAACTTCATGTTTGTTACTTTCCAGATGAGCAAGAAGCGGTGCAGAAGAGAACCTTCACAAAATGGATCAATTCCCATTTAGCAAAGGTAAGTGTGAACTGCTCCCCATTGCACACACTACTGCAGCTGTTACTTATCTGAAGTTTAAAACGGTGCACATTTCAGAAATTCAACAAGTCAACTAACAGTAATATTACTTGGTAGCTGTGCTCCTTCACCACATCCTGATTAGAAAGCAGGACGATGTTTGACGTGACATATTGCCATACTTACAAACATTCTCTGTCATAAGTGGTATTTTTGGATTTTGACCGATAATACTTATTCAAATAATTGGAGACAATAGATGACTTCAACACTATGTACAATCCCTCTGATTATTCACTTAAGTGCAAATAGAAGCATCGTTTGCCCATAATTCCTTAACACTTTAAATCAAATCAGGTTTAATGGAAGCCAATGTGTTGGCAATCAAAGTTTGGTGAGGAGGGAACATTTACCCAAGACAATATTCCTTTTCTGTGACGAGAACTACTGAAGGATTTTGGCATGACGACACAAAGACCTTTTGTTCAGTTTTCAAGATTCTCACAAGGATTTAAAGTGACAAGAGGCTGCATCGATTTAGTGGAGTGTGTTTGTGTGGACATGTGGGGTATTTAGTGGAATAACTCAGACTGGTGTGTGCTGTTTGTATCTGTGTTGGAGTTCTCCTGCTGTGTGTGTGTGTGGGTAGGTATTTGCTGTACTGTTTTGCTATTCATGCTGATTGTGTGTGCCTGCGTGTTTGCGTGTGTGCATGCGTGTGTGTGTGTGTGTGTGTGTGTGTGTGTGTGTGCGGCAAGCGTTGGCAGGGACAATAACGTGGTGTGCAGATGGAGAACAAGAGGGTGAGGACAGTTCCCTGTAGGCAGTCGTCTGCTTCTGAGTTTCATGCTTCTAAATTAACAGGCACTCAGTTGACAACAATAACACATGCTCACATGTTGTATTAGAACACATTTTGTCTCGAAAGGAATAAAATCTGAATTCGATTACATGTAGCTTTGTGCTACTGAAGCGTTAAAACTACTAATACTGGGAAGTCTCCTGGTTTAGAATCATTATCTGGTAGGCTGGAGATCTGGCAGAGAGATTTGGTTTACTTAGTCTGTTTGTTGGGCCTGATCAGCCCACAATAGTTTAAGCTTGGTTTCACAACTTTAGAAGAATCTGAGTTATGTGGTGGGCCAGCGCTGGGACACTCTGTTACTTCATTATTCATTATTCATGCCCAGCTCACCGACTGCGCATACTAATAAGGATAATGTAAAAGCCTATTAATGAGCAGTGTTAGAGTTAATAATGAATTCATGTTAATAGTTTCAGATAAAACTGAGGTTTCTATGTACAGGGGTTAAATGTTTTTTTCGCAGGAAAACGTACATTATCTGATTTGTCACTTCCTACGGCCGTCACATTTTCCTTTCGCCTGTTTCCATTTCCTCTGATTTTCTACAATCAAGCATCTTTCCGGGAGAGTTTTTCCAAAGTTGGGAGTTTCATGTGACTGAGAAAATTAAGTTTCCAGGGTGGGGATTATTTTCTGCTGGATGCTTTTGTGCAGATATGGTGCATCGCTAAAGTATTCATAGATTCTGAACTTATTCATTTTTTCCCACATTACAACTGCAAGCTTTTTTTGTGTGTGTGTGTGTGATGAACCAACACAAAGTGATTTGAAATCGAATGAAACCATGTGGTTCTGAAAATTGTGATGGACAATTTGTATTTTATCTAAGTTGTTTTTAGTCCTCATACCAGAAAACAGAAAATGTCTTCCTGGTGTGAAACATGGTAGTGGCAGCATGATGCTTATAATGAATTAGTTTTACGTAAAGTTTAATTTTGAAAAAAAAAATGATTTCAATAAGTGTTTCTTTAGGCAGAAGAAACACTTATTTTTCTTTAGGCAGAAGAAACACTGCGCCCTGCACACACTGCAGGACGCAGTGTGCAGATATTACTTCAAAATGTGATTGTCACAAGAAAAAGACTATTTGTTGTAAAAGACTACTGTCTGCTTTGCCCCAAATAGGCAGCCAATTGCAATGCCACCATGCAGTATGCCGAGTTGGGAAATGACCTGGATAACGTGCCAAAAAAAGTATTCCCATGAGCATTTTTGCTTCTTAATTAAACTTTGGCTTTGGAGATTAAACATTTATTTTGTCTGAGACAATAGATTATAGAGTCATTTAATCTCTTTGAGGCTGTGTGACGCTGTAAATGTGTAAATAAGATGATATCCTGAGACTGTCCTATTGGGGTTAAATGAGCGGCGTAGCCTGAGGACTGGGCATCGCGCCACTGCTGTGGAAAAAGCACCATCTTTTCAGCTGCAGGGAGGCTCAGTGGTGGCTGCTAACAAGTCTGTTTCTCACCAACAGCATTTGGTTCCTCCTCATCCCTGGTAATGGACTAGAATACTAATGTTTTTTGTTGTTTTTTTTTTTTTATCACAGTGTGGACTCTATAGCATACAAGCATTTCTTTTCAGCTCTAAATAGTTATAAACTGTGATGTTTTGCTTTATTTTTTTCTCCACCAGCATAAACCGCCGCTAGAGGTAAACGATCTTTTTGAGGACATTAAGGATGGGGTGAAGCTCTTGGCGCTGCTGGAGGTCCTGTCTGGCCAACGACTGGTAAACAAGAGTTTGTTTGTCTTGTGTGGAATTTAATCAGAACTTGACCATTTCTTGAAAATATTAACTTTTTCATTGGGATAGACTGCCAATCCTACTTATAATGAAAGTTTTGTGTGCAAATCAAGGTCATCGACAGATTTTTCTAAGCATCTGAAACATTTAATTATGATGGCTCTTACTAGACCTAAATGCAACAATTCAGTTTATGGTTTGTCTTGAAGAACAAAGTTATCTATTTTGAAGTCACTTTGAAGAATTTTTTTCTGATCTTCTCTGCTGTGAGAAGCTCTTGTTTTTTTTTATCTTTCTGCTCATCTGTCTGACTGAAGAAACACACATCCTTAAACACTCAGTTTTTTCATATATTCAAACCTCCTTGTTATCTGTAAAATGATAAGATGTCTTTAGGATTTTTCATACTTCTATTTTTTGCATTTTTGGTTGATTCTCCAAAACTGGGTTTTTGTAAACAGAAGTTAGAAACACAACCTCTGTCTTTTTGGAAAACTGCACAGTTGTGGCTTGACATACCAACCCACAATAAAAATCTTCCATTCTCACACCTGGCATAGGTTTTACCTCAACTTGGATGTATTATACTTGGGTATTTTAACATGAAGGTCTCGTGGAACTAACTTACTTTTTGCAAAAGTAAATCTAATTTTGGAGTAAAATAACTGTGATTCTCAACTATTTGTTCCTCACAATGATTCATTCTCGAGTCATTTTATGTAAAAATAGATTTGCTAAAATCCCCTGACCAACCCCATAAGCATTTTATGCCTATTAAATAAAATCTAAAATTAGCTAGTTCCACTTAAGTTATTGTCTCTCAGACATTATGTAAAAAAAGCTAAATTAAACTGTCTCCATGGCGTGCGCATTTGAATCTTATGATCGAAACACACTGAGCTGAGCAACAAAGCTTCCTTGGCTTGCTTATTAATTTCACATTTCTGTCCTTTGTCCTCAGCCCTGCGAGCAAGGCCGCCAGCTGAAAAGGATACACTGGGTTTCCAACATCGGCACTGCACTCAAATTCCTTGAAGGCAGAAAGGTCGGCATCAAATTATGGCGCTTAACGTTTTTTCCGTATTTCTGAAAGACATTAAAAGCTTTTAACCACGAAAGATGCAAGAAGGAAACTGAACTGTGGATGAGAAATAAAAACAGCCTAAATAAGCTCGTGAAACATGTTTTTATTTATTTATTTTCTTTTTAACGAACAAAATGAAAGTGTGGACGCTCATTTTTATACAACTAAATCCGTCTTTGCATTTATTTATCTTTTTAACTGAAGACTAATTAGAGTAATCCTGGCACAGCTAATAAATTCACAACATCATAATTTTTATTCATGTGTGTTTGGGGTTTATCCAACACATAGATAGTCTAAAAGTCATTGTAGTTTTTAAACCAGGATTGACTCAGGACCTCAACATGTTTGACCCACAATATGTTGGGGTCAAAAATTATGACCTCAACCTAATTAACTTTATTAATTATTTTGATGACTAAAGATTCAGAAAAAGTTATTGAGCTGACTAAACTTTCAGATAATTTGAGTGAGAATTATCTGAAAGTTGAAACACGTTTATTGTTGATTTGCATTTAAATAAAAGTAATTTGTAATAGTATGCCTATTTTTCTTTGTCAGGTTTTTATTGATTTAGTTAAGGCAACAGTAAAATGTGAAAAAAACAAACAAACTCTGATCATAGCAATATATTGAATAAAACATTTTAAGTGCAGAACCACATAAACATTTAGGGAAAATGCTTCTACTAATGCTTCATATCCAGAGCAAAACACTGATGTCTATATTTTGTGTGGTCATGGTTAACTAAAAATGCACCGATCAGAATGTGTTTGTGGCTAACATTACTTTGACAATAGTCTCTGGATGCATTTTCTTGAAAATATACTTAGATTTCAGAAAAGCTTGAAATGCTCCCAAATCCATCATATTTACCGATTGGTAGAAGTTGAAATCTCCAAAGGCTTTACTTCATTCAGCCTTCCTATTATCCACTGACTCCCCCCCTCTCACTGTCTTGCAGGTTTAATGAATTGCATTCTCAAGATATAACAGAACATAAAGGTTCCTTTTAAAGAGTCTGTTAAATACTTTATTCTTCCTCTTTTAACATTTCACTTAAATGGAAAATAGCTCTTTCAGTCTATTTCCCCCAGAAACGTGTAAAATAGTTACAGAAAGATGGACAAGTGCAGAGGATGATAAAAGCAGCAGTTGGCAATTTCCCTGTCAATGCCTTGGCTAAATTTCTTTCTACTGTTCTGTTGTTGACATGTTAAAATAACATACAGCTGCATATCTGACTACAAATAAAAACATGTACACATTTAGATGAATGACTGAAAGTCTTTCTGGAAAGCATGACATTTAGTTGCATATTTATTAGTGAGCATATAGTGTCTCTTTCTGTAAAACATTCACTTTGTTCATAGAGGCATGACAGGATTTCTTCATTACATAACCCGTCGCTAAATCTCCTGCCCTACTTCCTGACGGGTTCCCTGAGGACTGAAACTTATATTGTTGTGATCTCTCTCTCATCACGTTTGCTTTCAGTCTGTGTACCGAGGATCACCGGTCAGTTGCTGTTGAGCATCTTGTGCTGCCACATTCAATGCTTTCATGCGGTGCATGATGTATATTTTGCCAAACTTGGGAAAGAGCTGCCAGTATTTCTGATAGTCTGCATTTTTATGCATTTTGAGTAGGACCCGACCGACGTGCGCTCTGTGCTGCAGTTTAGCTGCTCGAGTGTAGAAATCCAGCAAGTTGCTGCAGTCCTGCAAAGCGATGTTTGCAATCACAGTAGTGCATTTGCTTTTCTGTCAACTTGTTTGTTTTTATCTGGTCGTCTTCTCACTCATGCTTCTGCCTCTTACAATGACACTACTTATCTGCATCAAAGTCTTGGCTTTGATGACTTTCATTGTTGTTGTTGGTCTGAATGAAAACCAAGGAAAATTATGTGTGAGACACTTTGTGTTTCTCTCTCTAAAAATAAGTGATGGTGTTGACATTTTTTCGGTATTTGGTTTTAGATTAAACTTGTCAACATCCACGCCACGGACATTGCTGATGGGAGGCCATCCATCGTCCTCGGTTTGATATGGACCATCATCCTCTACTTTCAGGTAAATCCATATCAAGATACCCCCAAAAAAGACTAATTAAAGGAATCTGTCAGAAATGTCCAAATGGTTGCAGTCTTAAAGTGTGACAGGATTTACTGTCAAGATCTTATAATGAAGAGCATCCGCAGCATGAGATGCTCAAGTCCTTTTCAATCTTTCAGTTAATTGCGCAATCTGTGCCAGGTGTCAAACCTTTTGCGCCAAGTAGTGAGTGCTAGTTTTTCTAGCTACCTCCATACTGACATGCATTTTAAAACCCAACTTTTAAGAAAAAAAGAATCTTTTTTCATTGGCAATACACCAAGGCTGTCAAACTCATATTTATTTTTCAAATCACAAATCTTGTCAAAGGGCCGGTTGTGCCAGGATATATTTATAAAAACCATTCAAACTGTTAACAAATAGCTACCTCTCCATTTGATGACTTAAATTAAATAACATTGAACATCTTTGGCAGTATACAAAAGGCAGCCCACCAGCTGTACTTGTACCACAAGTTGAGACTTATTGGCTCCAAGACGTTTGCACACAGCTAACTTTACCTGAAGCAGTCAGGCATACTCATTATATTACTCATTGTCCCCCCCTTATCTTCTTTTATTTTGCTTTTGTTTGTGTGTCAACCAGATTGAGGAGTTAACCAGCAACCTGCCAGCTCTCCAGGCCTTATCCAACAGCAACTCGTCTGTGGACAGTACAGCCAGCTGTGAAACAGGAAGCCCTCCCATGAAGAGGAAGATCACGACCAAATTTCAGGGCAATGCTAAGAAGGCTCTGCTCAGATGGGTGCAGTGCACAGCCGCCAAGTATGTCATACTTTTAAAGTCTCTAATTTAAAGTAGAAATGTTAATCCAGTTAATTTACCAAAAAGCTCTACGCGAACTCGCGTTTTAAAAGTCCTGCACACCGGACCGGCTCACCATTGTGTTTTTCAGGGATTTTGGGATCGAGGTGAAGGACTTTGGGCCCAGCTGGCGTAGCGGCGTTGCTTTTCAAGCGGTCGTTCACGCCATCAGGCCCGATCTGGTGGATATGGAAGTGGTGCGGCGGAGGAACAACAGGGAGAATTTAGAGGGAGCTTTTGCTCTTGCAGAAAACGAGCTGGGCATTCCTCGCCTGCTGGATCCTGAAGGTCTCCTTGTTTCTGTTCTTTGTTTTTGCTTTTGCCTTCAAGGTTTTTTTTTTCTAAACAGGTAACACTGGTCAACAGTTTTTTGGGGGTTTTTTTAGATATGACAGAAGCACACATAATATGAAATTCTGTCAAATGGATTTACATTATTGTTCTTGATACTAAGAAGGCCAATGTCACCTTTCAGAGGATTAAAACTCAATTTTTACCATCGCTCAGACTGCAGATTGCAGACTCTGCAGTCCTGGCGTCACTTACAGACACGACTGAAGATACTTCAAAACACACAGAGCTGCATAAGAATCTTTGTGGCTACAGGAGCTTGGCTCTGATTTGTAGTGTCAGGCCATCAGCGTGGATAAAAGTAGACATGTATAATTAGCTGACAGCCTCAGTAGATTTAATCTCTTGAGGGAATGTCTTTTGTTCAGTTGGTACCAGATGTAAAAGCTTTGTAGCGTATTGTCCCTGCTTCTGCGTTTCAATTTTATTGAAGGCTTGGATTTTCTTCTGCTGTTCAAGATTTATCAAAGCAGCGATTGAGATCATGTTTTTGTTGCTCTGTAGATGTGGATGTCGACAAGCCAGATGAAAAGTCCATCATGACTTATGTGGCTCAGTTTCTCAAGCATTACCCAAATCCTCAACACGCTGAGGGTGACGGACAGCAGGATGAGGTACTTTGTTCAAGTTTACCTTTTTCTCAATCTAGGTCATGCAGCAGAAAGCACATTTTTTATTTCAGGACATGAAGAAATATTTATTCCTTGTCTCCTGTCAACAAACCTAAAACTCCTGTGTTATTTGAATATGTATGGACAAAGAAAAAGACCCTCTGGAGAGGCTATGCACTAAAATCTGCTTTATTTGCTGCTGAGTTCTTTAAGTACTGTAAAAATTCAAATTTGACATTATTTGACAGAATAAAGCTTTGATCTTTTATTGCAGGCATTAGAAATGCACTGATCAGAAATCTGTAGCAAATGTCGCATCTCTGACCTTTCCTAAAGCAAGCTTGCTGGAATATGTTCAGACTTCCCGGTCCAATTCTAGTCACCATTTGATTTCTCGGTGCATCTCTAATAGAAATCGATGCATGAACACAGCTGAGTTTTTATGCTTTATTTTGTCTCATCACAGACTTATTCGTTTTGTTTTTGTTCCATCCACTTTTCTTTTGTACATCAAGCTGCTTCTTGGCTCTATTCCAACTTTTGCATTGTCAGTGTCAGTGCTTCAGGTGAGGGTTCAGGTCAGAGTACTGCATGCTTTCAGTTCGGAGTGTGTGTTCCCTCATCTCATTTTTCCATTCACTCTCCTCCTGCTGTTCTTATGGCTTTTTGATGTGTTTGCATTTTTCTGTGATGCTTGCCTTGATGCTTTCCTGGAAAGTTTGTGCCTCAAGATATAGAGCAAATGCTTGAGGTACGTTCAAGTAAACGCTTGAGTTTTCTACTATACCGCATGTTTAAATACCATACTCGTATCAATCTCTGCTTTTTCTACTTCTGTTTGTAAAATGAACTGTTTCTCTTAATGCAGATCTTGCTTCTGTGTGCAGGGCTGCTAATTTTAATGCAGACTTTTTAACCTTATCTTCACATTTCTGTCTTAAAATGTCATTTTAGTGTCCCAATAGCATGTTGATTAAGGGAAAAAAAGCTGGTTTTGGATTAAGTTTTGCTTAAACTGAGCAGCTAATCATGTGATTGTGACAGAGGGAAGAGAGGAAGATGCTTAGAGAGCTGAAGGTGTTTCTGGATCAGCTGGAGAGAGATTTGCTGCGTGCCCAGGCTACAGAAGGAAGCCTCACTGACAAATACCAGGTGAGTTTGATTAGGAAGGGGAAAAAAAAACACGGCCTGTTTTGAACAAGAAAAAGTTGTTGCAATAATCGCGTCTCTATGTTTTGCAGGCATTCAAAAACTTTCATGTGCAGTATGAAATGAAGAAAAAGCAAACGGATCAGCTGCTCCAACCTGTTCACAAAGAAGGGAAACTGTCAGTGGACCAAGCTCTGGTCAAACAGGCCTGGGACCGCTTGTCTGCCCGGGTAATTACAGCGCATTCTCCATAGCACGATTGATAGGACATAGAGTGGTAAAGTTATGCTGACTCATTAAATTTTTTTTATTGATGACGAATTATTGGAATTTTTTGTCAGATTTTGGTTAAATATATTTTTCCCAACTTTATTTATATTTTCTTCTAGGCCCAAACTTCAATAAATGCTTAAATCCATATTTACTCCCATATGTTCCTGCTCATTTATGTGAATTCCCATTAATTTAATACAATTATTACTTTTTTTTTTCAATAAAAAACATGCAAGGAATCCGGTGGGTTATTGCAGGCTTGAATTGAACGTTTTGACTTGTTTACGTGCAATTGTGGCATAACTACAGCTAGACTCCAAAACTGCTGGGGAAAAAACATGACAGATTCTCAAAACTGATTAGTTGGAAGTCGTGACTTTTTCAGCAGCTCCACAGCAAAAGCAGTGAAATTATGGACAAGAAAAACGTGAACAGACTGAAAAATATAACCCAAAAAGAATATAAAGATAAAACATTTCCGTTTACGGAAATATTTCATGCATATTTTGCATGATATGTCCCCTTTAAAGCAGGTTGTAGTATTTATTATTTTCTTCAATTAAAAGAAATCCCTTCGTTTCCTCACTTCCAGTGAAGTTCAGTGTCGTGCCGAGGGGTTGAATGAGTGTGTTGTTCACTAGATACTCCACTTCTTTTGGCATCAACAGCTTGTTTAGAGTGGAATAATCTGCTGTCGCAGTGCGGTTGCTTGTGAGCATGTATTTAGAACGGCTTCTTCCACTTTCTGATCGTGTCTTGTTTTTGAGGATCTTTCTTTCATTGGGTTGCAGCTGTTGGACTGGCACATTCATCTGGACAAGTCTCTGCCCGGTCCGCTGGGAGTGATCGGAGCCTGGCTTCACAGAGCAGAAATGGCTCTGAGAGAGGACATCCCCCTTCAGCATGTTCATGAAGAAACTGCCAACGTTCTGCACAGGAAACTGGAGCAGCATAAGGTAAAGTGTCTGTGTTCCCGTCAATGTTGGCATTTTTAATTATATAAACGTTAATGAGACTGTAATGCTATTTTTGCGTTACAGGAAGTATTGAAAAGCCTGGAATCCCACAGGCAGACTTTCATGCAGATCCACAAGGACAGATCAGTGAACGGGGTGCCAGTGCCGCCCGAGCAGCTCCAGGACATGGCAGAAAGGTGTGGCGGTGTTTCTTTTTCTCCGTGGCCATGTAACTATCACAGCAAATGACATGCTCTTTGATGTTTCTGCAATATTTAGGTTCAACTTTGTGTCAACTTCATCACACTCTCACTTGATAAAGCTGGAATTCTGGGAAATAAAGTACAGACTGATGGCATTTCTGGTGCTGGCGGAGGCTAAGCTCAAGTCCTGGATTATAAAATACGGCCGACGGGAGTCAGTCGAACTCCTGCTGCAGAGCTACCTTGTAACTTGAAATCATTTACATTGGATGTGTGCCGTTAGAGCAAATCGGTTTATGTAACAAATCGTTTTCCCTTTTTCTGTTGTAGAGTTTTGTTGAAGGCCACAGGTTTTTTGACCAGTATGAGATCATCTTCACAGCCCTGAAACAAGCTGCAGAGGTTTATGTGAAGTCTGACAGTTCAAGTGAGATTCTAATTTATTTATCTTACTGCATACTGTGATATATTGGGATTTATAAACTGAGCATTTGTTTGGTCTATCGATTTTATGTTACAGGGACTAAAACCTGTAACAAAGGTAAGTCCAGAAATGATGTTTGGGAAATAAAAAAATGCCTGTTTCCATTCCTTTCTGTAACTCTCGGTCTGTTTTTGGCTTCCACCATCTTTTGCTTCCAAAAATTTAAAAGTCATGGTGCATTATGCATGAAGGAGTAACTGTAGTTGGAGTGCTATTTTAGCATGTTTAACAGTCCTAATACACTGCAACATACAAAAGGACCAACAAGCAAAATCATTTGCAGTATGTTACAGTGCCTCGCCAAAGTATTCATGCCACCTGAACTCGCATCACAACCTTCAACCTCAGTGTATTTTGTTGGGATTTTATGTGGCACAGCAACACAAACCAATGTGTAACTGTGAAACTGAAGGAAAATGACACATGGTTTTAATTTTTTTTAGCCTTGAAAATCTCGAAAAAGTGACTAGAATTTAGATTCAGTCGTCTTCAATGTAAATAAGATGTAGTGCAAACAGCTGACTACAAAAGTCACCAAATTGAGTTAGTATGCATGTATTTCCATAATCTCTCTGTAATACATGCATGTACGAAACTTGTGAGGTTTCTTCCAGGCATCACGAAGACCCAGAAACGGAGCATACAGGTCTGGGAGAAAGTTCTGGATAAATATAAAGCAAAACAAGCTTATATAATAATATCCTGAACATAAAATTAATGTTCTTCATGTCTTACATGTTAAACTCCCTGTATTGAGGAGAGCTAAATACAAATGCAGGGTGCATTTTTAAAAATCTTTTATTAGTTAAAAAAGTTGTTTTTTTTAAATCATTTTCATTCTGTCTTACGACTACACCGTGTGTGGGACTACCACATACAATCCCTGTAAAATATATTGAAGTTTGTGGTTGTATTAACACAAAATGTGAAAATGTTCAGGAAGTACTAGTTAGTACTAGTACTAATGCTTTTGCAAGTTGGTAACAGTAAACAGGCACCCTGTAAACTAAAGCAAAGCTAAAGTAAACCGCTTTAATTCCCAGTCGACGAAGCAGAGGGCGTGAGCAAATTCCTGACTGAGACGACAGCTCAGTGGAAGAACTTGGCGCTGGAGGTCCGGAGTGTTCGCAGCATGCTGGAAGAGGTGATCTGTAACTGGGAGAAATACAGCAGCACCGTGGCATCCCTGCAGGCCTGGCTGGAGGACGCTGAGCAAATGCTCAACAAGTCGGAGAGCGCCAAGCGTGTGAGTACATTCAGAGGCTTGAGTGGCAACAACAGGGAGTGGTACAATTAAATACATTTATCCTGATTTCAGATTTGTGCTCTGTTAAAATAGATCGTCTCGTGTCGTCAGGCCTTGTTTTAGTCCTTCTTTTTCTGTGTCAGGATTTTTTCAGAAACCTTTCTCACTGGATCCAGCAGCACATGGACATGAACGATGCTGGAAATTTCCTCATTGAAACGTGTGACGACACCGTCTCTCGAGATCTAAAGCAGCAGCTTCTTCTCCTGAACGGGAGATGGAGAGAGCTATTTGTCAAAGTCAAACATGTGAGCTCTGTGCACTTTAATGTGGGAGTTTGCTAACAGGAATAGTTTGATGTTTCCAAGCAGACACAGATTTATAAAGTCATACAGAAAGCATGACATAGTTTTGCCATCCCTCTGTCGTTTTCAGTATGCAAGAGCGGACGAAGTGGATAAACTGAGGCAAGACTATCAAGACGGGATTAATACCTTAAAAATGTTCATGGATGCTACCAATGAGAAGATGACCGCTCCTATTCAAGTGTCTTTCCTCAACGTCAGAGCCTTCGCTCAAGATGTTGAGGTTTGACCATCACCTTCGCTCTCAGTGCGCGACCTGTGCAATGTCTTTTTCTTTTCAGTATGTTATTATTTCACTTTTTTTGTGTTTTTTTCAATTTGGGACAGGAAATCAAGCACAAAGTGCCAGCAATGGAAGCGGCCTCCAAGGCAGCAAGCCGCACAGCTCAGCTGTTGACCAAAGACACTCCACAAGACGAGATTTCTCAAATGATGGCTGTGATGGCTTCGATCAAAGAGCAGCTCAGTAAGGTGAGTGTGTGTCAGCATGTGTTGTTTTGCAAAAAAACTGGTAAGATTGTTAAATGAGGACCTTGTAATCCTTGAGCCAATACAATCTGCAAGGATCTTTTTAATTATTCGGGTTCAACAACTTTCACATGTTTCTGTTTTTGTGCCTCCTTCTGCTTTGTGGTCATTATTTTTGCGCTAATAAATAAAAGAGAGTGCCCTGGACTTTTTTGTTAACAACACAAACTTTGATGTATTTCATTGAAGTTTGATGTAACAAACACAAAGTAGTGCATAATTGTGAAGGGAAAAATAAACGTTTTCAGCACCAGCTTCATAGGACTGAAATGTTTGCCTGTTCCTCTGCAAAATTACTCAGGCTCTATCAGATGTAGGTGGGATGTTGTGTTAGTTTTCTTCCATACGTCATGTTAGCCAAAACCTCTCAACAATGGCTTTCTTCTTCCTTCTCTTCCATAAAAGCCAGGCATGTGGAGTGCATTGCTAATTTTCCTTTTAGGAGCTTTTCCCACCTGAACTGATTATCTCTCCAGCTCCTCCAGAGTTACCATGGGCCTCTTTCTCCTCTTTACGTTGGATTTTCACATAAATTCTCAATAAATTGTACTGTTTTGTGGTTGTTAAATGCAAGGGGTGTGGATACTTTCATAAGGCACGATACATCTTATGTGATGTTTCCTCTGAATAACATGTCGTGTTTATGTTTTTTCCACATGCCTTTTCTCCGACCAGGTTAGGGAGAGATGTCTGCCTCTGCTTAGGGAGTCTCAGTCTCTCTTACCTCCACTGGAAGAAATGGAGAGGAACATCACAGGCTTCTACCAAGCTCTGGAGAAGGCTAGTCGTATCACCAGCACCACCGACTCTGAGGGACCAGTAGATTTTAAGCAGAAATGCCAGGTAACTGTTCCAGTTCACTGCTAATTAATAAGTGCCATGCAGAGGGATTGAAATGTTAAATAAAATCTCTTAATTGTCTGGTTTTAGCTGAATGTTAAAGCAACAATATATTTACATGCATTTTAATAGGAGCTGGCAACCTTCACACACAGCTGTAAGAAGTGCCTGACAGTAATAGAAAGAAACCACCAAACCATCCAAAAAGTAATGAGCACCAGTAAAACGCTCCAGCACCTGGACATGAGTCTGCTGCAGAAACGAGTGGCGGACCTGCAGACGTCCTCACAGGTAACCTTAATAATCGCAGGCAGTCCTATTTAACGTCTAAATCGGTGTAATGACTTATTTGATCGGCTGTAGAACATGATTAAGGAATCTACAGAGTGGCGAAAGCACGTGGAGGCAAACAGCAGCCTGATGAAGAGGTTTGATGAGTCGCGAGTCGAGCTGGAAAAGGTTCTGAAAATGGCACAGAGCTGTCTGACGGAACGAGGCAACCCAGAGGAGCTGCTGAAGAAACACACCGTAAGGCTATTTTTACAGACTGAAGTGTTTCTAATCAAATTAATTGGTTCAGTATTATAATTTTTATTTTTATTTTTTTATTTATCATTACAAGTGCACCAATCAGAAATGTGTGGCTGACCTTTGATCTACAGTTTTGAGCAAATTTGAGCCACTAATACAAATTAAAATTATTCCAATTGTCTCTTTCCCAAATTTCAAAGCAAAGACAATCCAGGGAGGAACCGACATGGATGCGTCATCAGTCACCACAGCTAGCACTGCTAAAACATTAGTCTGTGTGTTTTCTATTTTTTAGCATACAAGTTCAGTTTCAGTCCATATTTCAAAGAACTTATTCCATGAAAAATAATTTAAAACTGCATTTATTGCATCTACCTTATCTATAAAAACATTAGTTAGTTCTTTATTATTTTTAGTCAAAGTTATTAAGAGATGCCGTTGAAGGTCCAAAGAGTTACAGAGAAAAATGTTATTATATAATTATATGCTTATGTAAGATTCATTCAATTCATTCATTCAGAAGGAAAATATTAATTTTGCTTGTCACCTTTTAGGACCAGACTGAATGCAAATAATCAAATTCTATTGTGCATTTTCAACTACAAAATAATAAAATAAATAAATACACTGCAACTTTCAGCATGTTTACCAAAAAGAAAAAAATGATAGGACTGCCCTGAAAAGGAAACATGTGTTTTGTGACCCAGTGACCAGGTTAATACACGCGCATGTTGAATTGATGTCTCAATGGGATGTGAACCCTGAAAAAATCTTGGTGTTGTTTGCAGGAGTTCTTCGGACAGCTTGACCAGCGGATCTTAAATTCATTCCTGAAGGCGTGTGATGAGCTGACAGATATTTTGCCCGAGCAGGAGCAGCAGTCGCTGCAGGAAACAGTTAGAAAGCTGCACAAACACTGGAAGGTTGGTTTAAATTAAGCCATTAAATATATACATATATATCATTTGGGATAATAAATATTGCTACCTTAAAAGATGTCATTTTACTTCACAAAGATATTCTAAATACTTACATATATTCACTTTTCTGTTGTAGTTGTATCATAATATGTCTTCAAATACAATTTTAGAGTTTAGTTGTACTGTGACTTGAATACTTGAAGCCATTTTCTTTTATAAATATGAGAGCAGACTTCATGAACGTCGTCCTCTTACCTCAGGACATACAGACAGATGCCCCGTTTCACCTCCTGCACCTGAAGGTGGAGGGTGAGAGGAGCAAGCTGATGGCGTCGCTGCAGGAGTGCCAAGCGGAGCTGACCAGGGAGAACCGGCATCTGGCTAACATGGGGAGTGAGAGACTCATCAAGGAGCACAGGGTGAGCACAACACTGCTGCCCAGCCAACACGTGGTGCTTATTTCAGCAGAAACCCACAACTTTCAGATGTCAAGATGGCTCCTTCTTGGGTTTTTCTTGGCATATACTGTTTTGCATTTAGCCGAAACGTTTACACTTGTTTGTAAAAAATGCTGAGAATGATGCATCCTTTTTTCTCATACTTCACAACTGGGCAACAATTGATTAACATGGTATAACATTGGAGTTTGTGGATTTAATGTGACAAAATGGAAGGTAAATATTTTACAGATTAGTTTCAATAAAAATAACAGAAGCTCTTCCTGGGTCACTGTGTTTTTCTGACATGTTTTGCTGTGAAATATGTTGGGTTTTTTTAGGCGTTTTTCAGGGAGAAGGGCCCTCAGTCCATCTGCGAGAAACGACTGCAGTTGATGGAGGAGCTCTGCCAAAAGCTACCTGAGGCTGACCCAGCTCACCAGATTCTGGAAACAGCAAGAAGGGACTTCGCTGAGGTCCAGGAGGAAATTGGGAATACGCACCAGAAGTTAATGCAGCACCAAGATAAATGGAAAGAATATGATGCAAGGTGCAGTATTTTCAACAACATATTTATTTTGTGAGACCAGTTAAGCAAGAAAATAAGAAGGTTGAAGTTTTTCTCTTCCGCTTGATGTAAATCTATAAACTAGAAGTATTTCAACAGCATGAGTGATTGTGCATTTTTTTACATACCTCAAGTAAGTCATAATCTTCTGCTGCATTCTGCAGTGTTCTCAGTGTGATTTACATCTGCGTTATTGAAAAGTATTTATCTGTTACATCACTTCCAGATACTCACTTCTAATCCTAAATGTAATATATTTAAAAACAACAACATATATTTCTTTGTGAGAAATGCATTAGAACTTTTAAAATATGTCAGACACAGCTTCTTCATAATAAAGATTTTTTTTAATATATAAGCCAAAATGCATGAATAGCTTTTACATTTTTTTCCCCCTCTCTTTTCTGACTGGTTTCTTTATTCCCTTTCATGTTGCTAAACAGGTACGCTGAACTCTCCTGTTGGCTTATATCCAAAGAAAGTCAGCTGAGGCTGCTGAGAAACCGAGCCAGCGACCCCAGAAAATACAATCAGGTGAAAACGACCATAACGGTGAGTCACAGTCTTTGTCATGCTTCTTTTACAGTTTATCGTTTGCAGCGTAAAGCCCACTTCTCAACGTTGCTCCTGAGGAGATGAGACTTTGAGGACGACACCTTCTGCCTGCATTAGTTTCATCAACCTTTGCTCCTGTTTCCAGGAACTGAGAAATGATGCAGAGCTCCAGGAGGGGAACCTTGCTTGGCTGAAAGCCCGTATGGCTGTTTTAATTGAAATCTGTGCTGACAGTGATGCTCAAAGGCAGGGAAGCACTCTGAGCAAGCTCTCCGCTGATTTTAAAGGTCTTCTTGCCTCTCTCTTTGAGGTAAGTCACTCGTGTGTTTTTTTAGAAAACCTCTGAGTCGTTTAGATCCAATTTCCTCTCCGTTGTTGGAGGCTGTTGTTGGAGGACCATGTGGAGAATATGATTAGAGCTGCACAATATATTGAATCACTAGTGCTATACCAGTTTGCACTACACTCTACAGGCAAAGGGCTGCTTGCATATGGATAGTTAGTGGACTATTACATTCTTGATCCCAGGCATTAAACTAACAGGTTTTTTTTACCATATCATTATATTTAATGTTTAAGTGTAATTTCATTTTTTAAAAACAAATTATTAGCTTTGTACATCCATAGGCGATTTTTATTTTTTAAAGGGTAGAGCATTATATGAAATAAAGGTTAAAGATCTTCAGAGCATAAGGCAAAAGTTAAACATTAATGTTATGAAAGTATTTTGGTGCTTGACATTTCAAATAAGTTTTAGTTTTGCAAAAGAAGTTGAATATACGCAATTAATAGAGCTATTAAAATAGTGGCACAAAATGAAATTTGAATGTAAAATGTGATGTATACTGTGATACATAGAATAAAATAAAACATTGGCACTACATATAATTCTGTTAGAGGTCAAGTGTCATCATAACAAATGGAGAATTTAAGATTACTTCTTTAAATAACTTGCGTAAACTCAAATAAAGAAGTCCTGGCATGAATGGCTGAAGCTGTAAGAGGGAAAAGAGTCCAGAATTAACCTGAGCTGAAAGATCCATCAATGAGGAAGAAGCTATAACTTTAAAAGCAACATACACTGACATATTAAAGAATACAAACAGGCTGAGTGCAGAGGAATGGGGGGGGATTGAGGTGATAGAAAACAATGAGAGAGAAAAAATGGATAACAACCACAACCATAAATGCAATACTTAGCAGGAATATCTGACTCATGTTTTCCATGTTTCCTAAATTGCATCAATGTCTTCTCGACTAATTTTGTTGACCGTAAGCAGTGGGTAAGACGCCATTTTTATTTTTTTTGCAAGGCTGAGAAGATGGTGCTTGCAGTGGGGGATTGTGTTCAGTTCAGAGAGGAAGTACAGGCGACCTTGGATGACCTGGTTCAAGGGCAGAAAGAAGCGCAGGCCGAGGCAACCAAAATACTGGATTGTTCTACTTCCAGAGAAGCCCAGCAACTTCTGCTTGTTCATCAGGTGTTGCATGACAGATTGAATCTTTTTTTTTTTTTTTTTTTAACTTATTGTGTTCCTGCTTAATGAAATCAACTCAATATTGTGAATGTCCTCGGTTACCCGCAGCAACAGTTAAAGCGCCTAAAGCTGAAAAGGAAGGATGTCCAGCAGCTGATCACCAGAGGTCAGCAGCTCCAGGCTGAAGAGGGACTGGGAGAGACTCTGCAGCAGGACCTGCAGAGCTTAGAAAACACAGTGAGCAAAATGGAGCAGAGTATGGATTCACAGGAGCAAAACCTGGAGGTGAGTGAGCATCGTTGTCAGGAAAGAGTGTTTAAACATTTAGTAGGCTGGTTAACAGTATTATTGTAACTTTTATGAACGCTACCTTTCACACAGCGATTATTAGATCAGATATGTTTGATCCTTTTAATAAAGGAATGATTGTCTTTTAAATGAAAATCGCTTCTGAAAATCAGAAATGTGTCAAAGTTACAATCCCACCACATTTTTTCAACTTTAGTTAATAAATAACAAATTTCTCAATTCCCTCTTTTACCCAATTCTTTTAGAGATAAAATATGCTTTGGCAGGTTGAAGGTGCAAAAACAGTTTGTTTTCCATTTCTTTCGCTTATTCTATAAAAAATAAAATAAAATGCAGCCTCACACAAAAAAGGATTTTATCGCCAACAACTTTTTCCATACTGCAGGTAGATTTAGTCTTCTTGATTTTACCAACCTTCTCTTTTTGTCAAAAGCAATATAAACATTTTGTAGCGGTGCAGCCAGAGTTCAGAGTTCAATCTGAATGTGTGGAGAAAGCTGAAGATTGCAATGACTACAGGGAGGCTTTCCAACCTAAAAGACTTGGAGCTCATCACTGAAAATAAATTGTCCACTGACCGGTTGAAAAAGAAAAGCTTTTTCGCTGATAATTTAGAAAGGTGTAAATAGCATTCAGTGCTCTATCTTGATATCACAAACAAAGCAAATCAATTGTTTTTTTTAACTGATACTTCTTTCAGATTTTGTTGAGATTGATTTTTGTCTTCCTTTATTGATAGCTGAAATTAGAAAAAAAAACAAACAAGTCAAGATATATTTAAAAAGCTTCTATGAGTTTTTAGATGCTGAAGCCAAAGTGTAACACCGCATTACGACCAGGAAGCCAAAGATTAGGAGTCACAACTCTGAGATAACACAGACAGTAAACGCTTATTACTTGGATATTGGAGCCTTTAACTGATGGCAGATGGGACCTACTTTTCACTGACCATTTAAAATATAATATTTTAGTTTTTTCAACCATTGTGAATACTTCTGTATGAGATTGAATTTCGTGTTTTTTAGGTGACTCTGGCTGCTTGGCAGGAGTTTGACAGTCAGCAGGAAGCAGTGCACGAGTTTGTCAACAAAGCCCGCTGCACAATAGACAGAGATCTTAATTTCAGCAGCCCAGAAAGCCTTGCAGTTGAGCTGGACCAAGCAAACGTGAGTACATTTAGTAAAAAGCTGAAACAATCTGCTGGGAGCTTTTCCTTATAGTACGAAGGAAATTTTGGAGGATTCTCTGGAAACGATGCAAATCGTGCCGTGTTGTGAGCAGGTGATGCTGAAGCAGTGTGAAGCGGAGGTCTTACACATGAACACCTTGTTGAAGAGAGCGACAGAAATACAACTTGGTCCAAAAAACAAATCTCTGCTTCTGCAACAAGCTCGTTCACTCAGTGAGCAGGTGGACAAAGTAGACACCGGCCTGAAGAAAGAGTAAGTTTATAGACTTCTTATATTATAATAAAGTTTTAACAGGGACAGTCTCAATGATTTACATATGGTCTTTCAAATATATTCCAGGCACTATCTGTTTCTTTGCAGCTTAAATGAGTTTTTTTTCTCTTAGGGTGAAGAACCTGGAAGAGATGAAAAGTCAGTGGGATCAATTTGGAGCTGGATTTGAATCGTTTTCTTCGTGGATATCTGAAAAGGAGAAACAGCTAGATGTAATAAAATCATCTAATTTGTCTCTTGAGGAGCAGATCAAAGCACTTAAGGTAAAAAATGGTGAAACATTAAGCTACAGTTCTTTTGAGCCACAGAAACAGCACTCTACACCAGAAATCAATGAGGCTTACAGCACACATTAGTCATGTGCTGGTCGACTGTCTGTGCTGCACATCAATATTCGTCTTAAACCCGGAGGAGGGAAAAAACCATCAGCGGTTTCTGTGGTTTTTTCGTCTTCATAGCTGTTGAACATGTGCACATTTTGCCATGTTACAACCACAAACTGCAAATCTTATGTGGTAAACCAACACAAAGTGGTCCACAAAGTATGCCGTGGGAGGAAAAGCATAAAGTCTCAATCCAAAATTTAATCTCTACTCTCAAATCTGGCTAGTCGGTCAAAAATCCTTTTCAGGGTTTGACACAGCAAATACAAAACGTTCCCTAGTCAGATGAGACTTCAAAAGAAATTCTTGTCCTCCATTTAAAACTGGGCATGCTTTTCTTGTGCAGGAACAATAAAACTAATCTTAATTTGTGTAAAGATGGATGGAGACTGCCATAAGCTTCCAGCTAGAATTGTGAAAATATTTAGCAAGACAGAAACATTGCTAGATTTAAGCTAGCAAGAAATTAAGTAGCATTTGTTCATATGTTACTTTAACTTTCAGTAACTTGTGCTTCAGCTAATCTTTGACTTTGCTGCGTTTTTGCATCTCAGGGTGTTGGAGCAGAACTTCAAGACCGAGCCGAGTTCCTTTCGCAGCTGGAGATGGACTCCCAGGCGCTGGCCCAGTTTGTGTCTTCGGGCGAGGCGGCTCGCATTAAAGCCCGTCTGACCCAAATTGGCAGGTACTGGGAGGAGCTGAAGGAGAGCGTTCAGACACTTGATGGGCAGCTGGAGGAAAGCTCCTCTCACCAGCAAAAGTTCACACTGAACCTGAACGAGGTTGATACATTCACCCATATTCTTACAGGATCACCTTTGCATTTGGCATTTCCATACATATTCGTTTCGATCTTTCTCCTCCTAAAGGTACAAGCGTCTCTTCGTGATCTTCATGAAAAACTGGAGAGTCCTGTTAAATCCTGCACTTCATCATCTGAGACTTACAAAGCCCTTCAGAGCCACATGGTATGAAGATCTGCTTTCTTCTTTGTTGATAAGCAACTTTATTTTTGAAAATAAAGGACTGCTAGTTGCTCTTTCATGTGTTAACGTCGGTTCACAGGCAGCTGCCGCGAACTGTAAATGTCTTGTGTTGTTACCTAGGATGTCTGTCAGTGCCTGGAGCAGCTGAAGGGCAACTTACTGTCGCTGTCAGCTAGTGCCAGACGAATCAGTGACAAGGAGCATGCGGTGCGGGCTGTGACGGAGCTGAACGCCAGCTATGAACAAGCCCTGGAGGAAGCAAAGGACAAGCAGAGCACTTTGGAAAACCTTCTTTCTACGTGGCAAAAGTATGAGTTTGTGAATAAATACCTAACATAGATAGTCATTATATTAATACATATGAAAATGCAGAAATATTTGAAGAAATGATTGAATTTATATCACTTTGTTTTTGTTAGAGGTTTTATGTTTTATCATAGTTTCATTAAAAACTGAACTTTGAAGAGTTTTGAAACAGATCAACTGTTTTTTAATAGATTTTATTTCCCTTTTTGCAGATTTTTAAGTAACATTAAACACTTAATGTCTTGCAAATGTATTCACATGTTTGCAACAAACTTCAAACTTCTGCGTGTTTTATTGGAATCTTGTTTGCTAGACAAGAGTTATTAAAAATCTCAAAAGTGTGATGTGTGTTAGTGTTAAACCCTCGTTCAGAAACACTCAAATTCTTACACAAACCCTGACTCAGAAAGTTATATAGGAAATAAAAGGGAGGAAAATTAAACGTAGACAGATATTGTTGTTTTCTCTGCTTTGACAGATTGTAGACATATTGTCATCCTTCACAGTTAAAATTATCCCTTCTTAAGACTCAAACTGAGATTTTAATCTCACAGTTTAAGGCATAAGTGTTCCTGTTCTGCATCAGGTTTGAGAAGCAGCTGTCAAACTTTGTGTCCTGCCTGGAGAGAAGTGAATCTGCATCCAAACCAGAAAGTCACTGTCTGTCTGCTGACAAAGCCAAACTACGCACTGAGATGCAAGACTTGCAGGTACAATAAACCATTCATGTTTTATCGTACATGACTACGATTTAAACCTAAAACGAGGACGTTGTTGTTACGTAGACACATTAACTTTTTTTCTTCCAGGCTCTGCAGGTTGAGGTAGAGTCTCTTAAAAAGGCCCATGAAGACTTGGCCTCTCTGGGAACGTTGTTATATCCCACAGCACCTGGAGATAATGTTACAAAGCTAAAAGATGAGCTGGGGACGCTGCAGCAAAGACTGCTTGTCCAACAGGAAGTCATCCCTCAGAGGTAAAAAATTCACTGGTAGAACAAACATCCAGTAATGGATCGAGGTATGTGTTGAAGTTAGATTTATTGTTATTGATTTGTCCTGATGTGTTGGGAGACCTAACTGCAGCTAAAAGAGGAAAATATATTAGAGTATGCTAAAGGGAATGGTAAAAATACATTGAAATGTTAAGCAAACGTCTCTGTCTCCCAGAATCACAGAGCTTCAGAGCCATGTGTCGCTGGTGGAGCAGTTTGACCAGGCTCTTCTTAAATTCTCTGAGTGGAGTGAGACCGTACTCTCCAACCTTCACACAGCTTCTCAGATCAACATCGGCAATCTGCAGGGATCTGCCACTCAAGTAAAGGTGAGATCCAGACTGTTTTTTTCAAATGAAGATGTGTCTGATTTTAAAACTCTTGACATGCCGATTTCTCTACAAGGCCTATAATTTTAAAAGGTTTGACAACACCACTAAAACCGTTTTCTCTGGCGTTCCTGCCATCAGCTGTCATTTGTCTATGTTCGGAGCAGAGAGAAGCTGTGACAAAGGTTTTGCTAATACTTTTAAACAAATACAAGAGATAACATTTTAAACCAGGTAATGTTATTAATTACCTGGTTAGTGCAGCTAGCATTATTGCCTAGTTCCTTACCTTGACTCTGGCAAAACCAGACAAAACAAAGTAACTTTGCTGTACATCCACTAACCTTCCCTACTATATAACTTTAAGTCTTCTTAACTTGGTAACACAATCAAGAAGAGTTAGTGTTGTCATTAGTGAAACCTGGTAGTGCTCTGGTGCATTCAATGCTTAGAAAAACATTGACATTTTCAGTTTCCACTTGACTGGTTTAAGTTAAAAATCATCCAGGTTTTGTTTTACTGCTGTCCTTTGCAAGCCCTCAGACTCAACTGGAAGATAATGTGTTTGTTCAGAGCAAAATTTATGTATCCTGGTTCTCTTTACTTTAACAGGAGACAAAATTGGTCCTGCAAAAGAACACCAGCATGAAACAAAGCTTAGAGGAGCAGACTGAGAAGCTCTGCAAGATCTGTGAGCCTGCTGACGCGCAGCTCCTCCACAACAGAGTAGAAAGCTGCCTCCAGTCCTTCCATGAGGCTCAGCATTTAGCTGAGCTGCAGCTGGAGTGCCTGGAAAAGCTGGAGGCCTTCTTGCAGACCCACAGCGAGGTGGCGGGCATGCTGCACGGTCTCAGGCAGACGGTGGAGAGCGCCGGGAGCTGGGACCGTGGAAGGGTGGAGGAGCTGCAGCAGGAGCTCGCCGCTCTCATTCCTGACATAAGTGAGCTGGAGGCCTCTGCTGTCAATCTGGACAGCAGCCTCTGCAAAGGTCATCTCCACATCGGAGTCGAAGAGGGTTCTCGTAAGTCCTGCCGCATGCTGGCTGATTCACTCAGCGCTGAGTTGGACACGGTGAGGAACTTGCTCGGTACAAAGCAAAGCGAAGCCGAGGCCCTGGGTGCGCTGTGGACTTCGTTCCGGCAACGAAAAGAGCAGCTGCTCAAGGCTGTGGAAGACATTGAGGAGAAAGCTGACCACCAGACCTTCAAAGAGCCCAGCTTGCATGGTCTGCAGCAACGGTACGGTGCAAAGAAAGTCCTGTAAAATTCTGCCGGTGTCTTGGAAAAGTACTGATACACCATGAACTGTCTCATAGTTTTTGCCGTTGCCAGAGGAACTTGGGTGTCTTATTGTGACTCTGTGCGATGGATCCACAAAAAAGTTGTGCATTATTGTGAAGGAGAAGAAAACTAACTCAGTTTTTAAAACACAAACAACCCTAAAAGTGTAACATGAACACTTTCTGGTTACACAGTTAGTGTGTCAAATTTAAAGATGCTGAATGCATCACTAAGAAGAGTTTTGGTAACACTTTATTTGAAGGGGTGTGTATAAACATGACATAAGCTTGTGTAGCAAAGCAGACGCAGTAACAACATGTCGTCCCTCTCGCCTGTCAGACTTCGGTTCTTTAACCAGCTAGAGGATGAGCTTCAGTCACACCAGCATGAAGAGCAGTGGCTGAGGGACAAGGGCAACCAGCTGGCCCAGAGAGACGCAGAGCTGGCCGGCGAGGTTTTGAGGGAAATCAGTCTGCTGGAGACGACATGGGAGGACACCAGGAGGCTCATAACCGAGAGGTAACACGGAGGAAACGTCGGGATGATTTAACCATTTTGTTGCAGACGGTGATCTAAAGCTTGTCCTCTTTTTCAGACAAGAGCAGTGTAATGTTCTTGCTGAGCTAACAAGAGATTATCAAACCCTGAAAACCAGCATCAGGGGCATCATTGAGAGTGCAGAACCTCTGGTGGACATAAGCTCTGTTCTGAAGGATTATGAGGAAACCAAGCGATCGCTTGCCAAGGTTTGACTAAAGGGCCGTTTTTAGTAGCTTATGATGAAACATTTAGTGTTTCTCTGTTAAACCATTTTGCTTTGGATGCTTTCTCCATAGCATGAATCACTGAAGGCAGAGATGGGTGGGAAGCAACAAGAGCTGGACCAGTTTTCAGTCAAAGGAAAACATCTTGTGACTGAACTGAAGAAGATCCCCGAGTGTGACAGTGATATGATAAAGAAAGATATGGAGAAAACTGTTGATCACTGGCTGGATGTAAGTAGATCTTTAAGATATCTTATTATCAACACCACATGTTACAATTTGAGTTACGAGCAGATTGGGTTTGGAGGCAAGTCATTAAGAAAATAGCATCACTTTTATCTTTTAGTTGTATTTTGTGTTTTTTTCCACACTTCCTTAAACAAACATAAGTCAGAGGAAACTTTCTGTGTTGTTCATACAGAGTATTTAAACTGCTGTCATTTCCTATCACTGTCTTGATATAAACCAAATATCTTCAATCTAAGAAACAAGCAGCCATCTTGAGTGCTTCATTTAACCCCTTTTGATTCTTCCCCAGACATCTGAGAAAATAGAGGACAACATCGATCGCCTCCATCACAGTTTGGACCTGTGGGGCGACGTGCGCAACCTGAACGAGGACATCGAGAGCTGGACGAGCAGCTGTGGGATCGAACTCAATGAGATCCTGAGCAATTTCAGCAACAGTCAGAAGGTGTCAGCAAGACTCTCTGGGCTGCAGGTAAGTTTTTAAGGTGTCTTAGAAGATATAAGGAATTCCTTGTTTAGCTGTACTAAATAAGGATCAGTTATTTATGCATACAATTATTCAAATACACCTTGAAGAGACTGAATAGTTGTTGCTTGTTTTGTTTATCAACAGGGAGAAATTAGAGAGAAGGAGCAGAAACTTGAACTTCTCCAAAACAAAGTGTCAGAGCTGACCAAGTGTTATCACAGCGAAGACACTCCGGCTAAATTGCAGGTATTTAATGACAATAAAAATTTATATTTTTTTCTTATTGATTGTTGTACAAATGGGACTTCATTTGTTTTCACTGATCAACAAATACTTGATGCTTTCTATTCTAAAAAATACATGAGTAAAACATTCACCGATCAGTTTTGTGACCAAATCTCATTTTTGTAAATTTTTAACACATCAGAACCGTTTTAATCAATTTTCTGTAATAACTATAACTAGCGGAAAAATATTTCTGTCTGGCTTTTCTGCAGTGAACAGAAAGTCATTAATTATTTCTGTTGGGAAACAATGTCACATTTTGTGTGTACGTGTGATTATATTATCTTTTTGAAACGAAAGCAATTACGTAGTTGGTATTTTGCATCAAATTACAAATTACTAATTAGCATGACTAATCCATTTCACATTATTAGCTATAAACATCACTCTATGAGACTTCTAAAAAGCTGAACATTTCCAAATCCAGCCTGATTCATAACTAAAGATAAAAGTCTGAAAGAATTAAATAGAGCAACTTTGCTGTGATACTCTCATTGTTATTTAAATACATTTTTTTCCTGACTGATTTTTATACCTATAAAAGCTAAATATGAAATAGCCAAACCTATAAAATGGTGAATTATCAAAATGACAAGCTCAAAGTCCAGCAGCCTGAATAGAAAGCCAACTTTTGTGTTTCCTTCCACTGTTCCTAAACCCCTCATCAAAGCTGGAAATAGCCATTACCTACCAGTACCACTCAAATCGTCTGATGTCTTTTAATAAATACAATTAAAGACCTGTTTACAACACAAACACACAGGTGTTGGAGACTGACCTACAGAAGAAGATCAGCACCGTTCAGATGCTACATGAGCAGGTCAGAGGAAATCTCACTGACTTCACATCGCAGCGGAAACAGCTAGAAGACTACATCTCACAAATGTCTGCATGGCTGAAAAGCATGGAGGACTCTTTGGTTTCCTCTCCAACCGGATCAGATCCTGAGGACATCTGCAGAGTAAAGGTGCAACCTAAATAAGTGTCAAAGGTTAAGAAAACTGTGGACTGAGAACAGTCTGCTGGACAGGCCGAGATACTGAAGCCAAAATCCTAAACTACATATCTGAACATCTCTGTCAGGACCTTCAGAAAGAGCTTCAAAATCAGCAGGGGAGCATCGATTCGACCAGGGAGAGCCTCAACAACCTGTGCAGAAAATACCCGTCTGAGGAGCTGGCCGCTTTGGGATCGTCTCTCACCAACCTCATCAAGACTTACGAGTCTGTGAACCAGCTTTCTGCCAGGACGCTGAACTCACTACAAAACTGTCTTCAGCAACAGTTCAATGGTGAGGCATACGACTTAATATTACTCATTTGCATCATATTACTGCCCAGTGCAGTGAAAACAAAACAAATGGAAAATGACTAAGTATGTATTCTATTTGTTAATATAGCAGTTGAAGAAGATATCAATAAACAGATGATTTTATTACATTATCTGGTTTAGATAGAGGATATTTAATGAGTTTATTAACCAGCATCCATGTGCCTTATGGCTAGCGCTTCCAGTCTAAGAAACCAAACACAGTTCAAACTCCGACCACCAGATGGTGGCAAAACATTTCTGATGGGATTCTGAGGGACAAAGCTGTGTCAGGTTCACTGGGAGGGATAATGGGGATGTTTTTTGGAGGATTTTTTATTTAAATTTTTTTGCCTTATCATTACAGAATGACGCTTAAATTTAATTAAGTTTGAAGGGGAAAAAAATATCCAAAGAGTTTTGGTTTATGATTTAATTTCAAATATTTTCTATCTTAGATGGAAGGTGGACTCCTGGAACTGCTGTTTTCTTTCCAAACAGATTTAGATGAATCTGGATCAGGAGACATGCTAACTAATATAGGCACGGGCTTTTTGTATGCTGAAAGAGAAGTCATGAGGATGACTATGAGGTATATTTTTTGTCCTAGTGTAGTCTGGATGGTAAATATTTGTATTTGCATCTTCAGACCTTGTCCAGGAGTTTCATCACTGGCTTTCAGAGCAAAGGGAGATTGTGAAAGAATGCTCTGATCGATCAGGAGACACTCAAATAGTGGAACGTAAGCTGCAGAAGCTTAAGGTAATGGAGTGCATCTTTCCTCCTCTAACGTAAAATAAAATACACTTTGGAAAAAATAAACAAACGTTGTGGTGTGTGTGTGTCTTAGGGCGCGATGGATCGTGTGGAGGAAGGTGAGATGAGACTCAAGCAAGTCTGTGAGGAAGGAGAGAAACTTCTTCTTCATCTTCCCAAAGCCAGCGCTGGGCAAGTCCAGCAGCACCTGTCATCCATCCAACAGGACTGGGACAACTTTGTGGAGCAGTGCAAGCAGAACCAGCAGATCCTGGAGGACAGCGCGTCCCTCATGAAAGGGTAACAGACTGACGTAAGCTAGTTGTATAGCAGCTGTTTGTGAATGTGCCGGTTTTAAGCAAAAAAAACCTGTCAAAACCCTTATAGGTTTGAGGGTCGCCTCAAGAAACTCAGGTGGTGGTTGGAGCACATGGAAAGCCGAATGACTACTGAGCTACTGGAGGCCAAACAGCGTGGCTCTGAAAGGGCTTTGATTGAGCATGTGGAGGAATACCAACAGGAAGTGCTCAAAGAAAGGTGTTTAAGCCATGTACAGCTAAAGAAATGAATGTTTTTACAAATGGTTCCTAATGACTCTCCCTCTAATAATTCACAAATGTGACGCAGGGATTCGTTTGAGCGTCTCTGTCAGGAAGGACAAGCTCTGAACGAAGGCGGACGGGGAGACGGCAGCGAGACAAGAGTCTCGGCTCATCTGCAGTCCCAGCACCAGGCCCTGTTGAGGTGTGTGAGGGAGAGGCTGCGCAGTTGCCAGCTCACTTTACAAGAACAGCAAGCGTTTGAAGAGACTCTGCAGACTACCTGGGTCTGGCTTAACAACGTGCAGGAGCGTCTGGCTTCACTAAACAGCACGGTTGGCAACAAAGAAACTCTGGAAAAAAGACTAGGTCTCATCCAGGTCAGTAAGCAGAGCTTTTTACTGCTTACTTTTTATATTTAATGTCATTTGAATGGTGGCGCAGTGGGGTCACCGTTTGTTTTTTTCCATCTTTTTCTAAAGGATATCCTGCTAATGAAGGGTGAGGGTGAAGTGAAGCTCAACATGACCGTAGGAAAAGGAGAACAGGTTTTAAAACACAGCAGGATTGAAGAGCAGGAGACCATATCTTCACAGCTCCAGAACCTAAAGGATGCATGGGCCAATATGCTAATGACCGCCATGAGTTGTCACAGGTGTGAAACATGTCCTTTCTTTATAACTCTGAGAGGTTTTAGAGAAAACAGTTAATGTAATTCAAACTTTTTCAGTTTTTTTTCTACTTTAAAACCACAAACGTTAATGTGTTTTGCTGTGATTTTATGACAGACCACAATGAATATTGTATATTTGCAAAGTGTAGGGAAAAATTTAATTGAATGCTTTTATTACAATTAAAAATTTGAAGTGTAGCATGCATTTATAAACAGCCATCTTTACTCTGATACCTCTTATAACATTTTGTTCAACCAAGTGTCTTCTGAAGTCACCCAACAAGTCAAGAGGCTTCCTGTTAGTGCAACTTAATCTCTCTATATAAGCAGTATAGGCCTCAGGTTTGTCATTAATGTGACACAAGACTATCTGTCGTCTCATGAATTGATTGGACCATCGATGGAAGTCAATACACAGCAACTGTAGAAAAAACCTGGTAGAGGCTACAAAACATTTGAGAAAACATTGAGATTCGTCACCAAGTTAATTTGGCCTAGTTAAAGTGACTTTATGTGGCATGTCTTAAAAGCTTGAGTTACTTTTCATAGCTGCCTTCACCAAAAGACTTACTGCAGCAAAGAATTGGCAGCAAAAATGGTGTGAACATTTTTCTTCCATTTTGTGTTGGTCTACTATCTAAAATGCCCACAAAATAATATTAAAAAAACTTAAAAATGAACAGGTCACTAATTAACATATAATTCCTCATAGTCGACTGGAGTGGACCGTGGCCCAGTGGAGCGCCTTCCAGGAGAATAAGAGCCAGCTGCAGCAGTGGATGGAGTCAATTGAGCAGGAGGTTGGGATGACTCAGCCTCAGCAACCAGGCCTCAAAGAGAAAAGCGCCTTGCTGGAGCGACTGAGGGCCGTCCAAGCTGACGTGGACACTCATGCAGCAGCTTTGTCGCACCTGAGTGAGAAAGCTGTGGAGCTGCATGAAAAAACTGGCGATCAGACATTTGGGCCAGAGTCGAGGGCAGAGCTCCACACTCACTTTGCTGACATATTGGCCGTCGTCAAGGTAACACAGATCAGTGGGAAACAGATGGTAAAGTCTAGGTGTTTATTGGGGGGCGGGTACATGAAGAAACTGAATGTGAGTCTTCATAGCGACGAAACAGAAAGTCGAGAAGGTAACAGTTGCATTATTGGACTGTTTAGAAATGAATCTAAACATGTTTTAGAGAAACTTTATACACAAGAATCTAAACAACAAACACCATATTACCTCAGCTGTTCCAGCTGTGAGAGAAGCCCACTTTGACAATATGACCCATAAAACTATCGTGAAGTTGTGGATACAAAAATCAAACGGTCTCAAATTAATGAACAATGTTGGTAAATCTTATTAACACCATAAATTTCAGTCTTTGCTGCACAAATTCAGTGATTTTGAAACATGTTTACTCACATGTGTTACACCATACAGTCAAGATTTTGAAATAACAGACACCCACCACTTTTATCAGGACTTGTTTCTAAAAACAGTTGGCAAAAAAAAAGACCAACAAAAAAGTTAAATAACTTGTAAATTATTCAAAATTAGACATAGTGATTTCATTTTTTTGTCTTTACACTGTAATATCAGAAGAACCCGTGACGTAACATAGTCATTGTCTCGCTCTCATCCGACGTGTGACATTAACACACAGTTTGTTCCACAAAGGGAAAAGTCCAGTCCATGCAAAAGATCGTGTCTGAGCATGAGCAGTACCTGGACGCTGTGAGAGACTTCAATGACTGGCTCGTTTCAGCCAAAGAGGAGCTACAGCGTTGGTCTGACCTGTCGGGAGACTCCATCAATATTAGAAGAAAGCTGTCCAAAGTACAGGTAAGGAAAGTTCAAACTGGAATATTAACGGTAATACATTGGCTTCCTTATTTTCTCTCACTTCACAGTAATCTGAATGTAGCGCTGGTGAAATCAGTTTCCACATTGTTAGAAGTGAAGATGATTGTTTACATTTCCAACTTGCGTTTTTGTTTTTTTGTTTGTTTTTTTTACAGGAGCTTCTTGACTCGAAGCAGAGAGGCAGGGAGAGACTGGACCGTGTTCAGAGATATGGGGCAGTAGCGAGGGATTACACGGGTTCGGGGGGCTACGAGGCGATGGAGCGAGAGGAAGCGGCGCTCCTGTCGTCATGGGAGCAGTGGGAGCGCGCGGCTCTGCAGACACGTGCCAGTCTGGAGACATCACTCTCACAGATATCGAGCTCCGAGCAGGAGTTCAGCAGTCTGTCAGCGCAGCTGGAGCAGGACCTGCAGGACTTCAGCCGTCAGCTGCAGGGTTGCCGACTCCGACTTTGCCAGGCGGAGAAGAAAAACGAGGGAGAGGAAGCAGTTAAAGGCTGGCAAATGGCAAAGGTAGGTAATTATTTCGATTTGCGGAATGCTAAAAAACTTAATGAGAACATTTTTGGAGTTTTTTTTCTTTTATGTTTAAGTATTTTAGTTAAGCAGGAAGGTCATTTATCTTAACATGACTTGTTTGGATTGTTACAATGGAGTTAATATTTATCATTCATAATCGCTCAGTGACTTATTAACTTGTGTAATTGGAGTAAAGGTTGGCTTGTACTTTATACACAAACAGCGTTGTTGAAATTACGGGAAATTAGTTTAATTACAGTTTTGTTCTCAGACCAGAGTGTGTGAGAGCGACATTTCAAAACATCAAATTGTGTAGAATATTATCATAAGACGTTGTTATAACAGTGTCATATAATGTTATCATCTATAATTGACACTATCTTGTTTAGTTTATTTATTTGTATTGCTTTTATCTCCAAAGTGCAGTGCTGGGAAAGTTTAATAATGTTTGAAAAGTGCGTGAATTTTAGTGTACGAACCCTGAACTTTACATGAAGTATGTGTTCATACTTCATACAAACAGGTTCACTGTTTGTCCTCACTGCTCATTTGTTCTACGTGCAGGACACGTTGGACGAACTGGTCAAAGCCGAGCCCATGTCTGATCGTCTGAAGACGCAGCTCAATGATCTGTGCCGATTCTCCAGGGAAATGGCCACTCAGTCTGAGAGAGTGTCTGCCCTCATTAAGGACTATAACAGGTCAGAAAAAATGCCAGTAATGCTAACGAGTAATCGTTGCCCTCAAAAAAATAGAAAATGTGTAACAGTATACACATTTTTATAACCATTGAAATTATTTTCTGTAGGCTTACAAACTAAATCAGCTGTAGCACAAATCTGAGCTTTATGGAAACATTTGTTGTTGTTTTTAAGCCATTAGAACCTCATTTAACCTTATGTACCATCCTGAAGATGATGGGTGAAGCTGAATACTTTTCAAACCTAAAAGAAAACCTGCCTGAAGATGAAAAAAAGCTATTCAGCCAGTATACAAACAGCTGCATTGGATTTTGGATTTGTCTTAGTCAAATTCCAGACCTAAATCCTATTGTAAGTCTGTGGCTAAGACTTGAAAAACAAGTAGTTAACATATAAATGAATTACCTTTTTGTTTTAGTCAAGTAAATTCAAAACAATCTGAAAACTTTATTTTTAAGGGGATGGTCTGAAGAAAAACACAGATAATGGAGTGAGAAGATATTTATATTTTAAGTATTTCAAAAATCTGTCACTGACTTTTTCCAGTTTGAGTCTTCAAGCCACCAGAGAGTGTCAGAGCAAAGAGAAGGCACTGGATCAAGGCTTCCGCTCAGCTTTCAGAGAATTTCAACAATGGTTGGTCAACGCCAAGATCAACACCGCCAAATGCTTCGATGCTCCTCAAAACCTCAGCGAAGCTTCGTCTAGTTTCCAGAAGGTTCAGGTATGATAAACAAAGCTGACTTCATAATCACAGACGCCCTGTTATACAGTGACAGCTTAAATATTGAACATGTTTTTGTGGTTTTTAGTGACCTGCTGCCGTTTTGCCTTTTCCTTTCAGGAGTTTCTCAATGACAAAGAACAAGGTCAGTCAAAGCTGAATGCTGTGATTGTAAATGGAGAGCTTGTCTGTAGCATCGCAGCTAAAGACAAAGCCGATGCAGTTCGGGCTAAAATGAACACTGCCAGAGAAGACTGGAAAAACATCATATCCAATCTGCATAACAGAGAGACGAGTTTGCAAGTAAGCATTGAAATGCCTCTTCTCAACCACTGGAAACTATCCCTGCTATTATTCTCCAAAGCTTTTAATTTCCTAGTTTACCAGTAAGCCCTTGTTCTTGGTGTTCCAGAACCTCATTTCACAGATGAAGGATTTTGAGGCAAGTGCAGAGCCTCTTCAGGAATGCCTGAATGCAACAGAGCTGGCTGTGCAGGAGAGCAGCACACGACTCCACGATCTGACTGCAAAAAAGATGGAGCTTCACAAGCTGCAGGTACCCCAGTCCAAAATGAACCAGACTTGACACACCGACTGAAAGCCGTCGTGTAGCCAGTAAATGCTGGAGCATGACCGTCACAATTCATTTCATGTGCAGGACTCTCATCATTAAAGCTTTGATAAAAAATAGTGTTTAGTGGAGATGCACTGGTTGGAGATCCTTGTGCTCAATTTCCGATCAAATGTTTGGTAAATCAACAACAATAACAGCTTTAGTTGGATCAAATTTCTTGGTAAAAGCTAAAAATAACAACAAAATATTTTTTTATTTACCTGATTGTATGAACTGGGTATTTTCTGTTTTTACAGCATAATGCTTAAAGTACAATAATTTTTAAAAAAATCTCTATGAGCCCTCTATGCATTACTGAAAATACTGAAAAATCACCCAGGTCATGAGTCAGAAGTAAGTAAGTAAAACCTTTCTAAAAAGAATTACATCATATATAGCTTCCTGGTTTTTGCCAAAGTCAGACTCCCTGTTTTGAACCAGCATGTTAAATGAACAGCTGAAATGCATTACTGGAAAAGACTTACCTTTTTCAAAGTTTCTTACACCTTCTGCACTTGATCTGACTTCATTTATAAACATCGCACTCACTTCAAAACGTATAACTGTGTCATTTTGCCTCAGTAACAACTTCCACACCGAAGATTGTTGTTGGCATGGACTGTTGGAGCTTGGGAATAGCGTATTCACTGATCGGAAATAAATTATATTTTATTTTTTTCACCAATCAGAGCCAGTAAAACATAAAAACACCCGTCCAGTTCCTGATGCGTTTATTTAAAATGGATTTTCATGCGCCTTTGCTAACTGCCAGCACGTCCTGCTTCTCTTTGCTAACGATATGTTTGCTCAATAATGTCTACATGAATAAAATATTGCTAAAGAAGGCCTTAGGAATATATTTCCTGTTTACAACCTCCTCTTTAAAGCTGAACTCGTAACACTTTCTAATCTCAGCCTTTGCGTTTCCCTTTTGTCATGTTCTCATCTCTTAACAACCTGCTCTTTGCCTCACTTTACCTGTCTTATAAATGTGACTGTCAGCTTGCATGCCTCTGTGGTAACCTGCTTGTGCTCTTTCAGTCTGTGCTTGAAGACTTAGCTTCTCACGAAGTTCAGCTGAACAGGCTGAAAGAGAAGGCCCAGCTGTTGTGGGATGAACACTCGGCCGGGAAAGGCTTTGTGCACCGTGTGTCGCAGCTCTCTGCTCAGTGCCTAGCTTTAACCAACCTTACGAAGGTAAAGTAATGCCTGTGCACTGGGACTTTCATAGAGTTATAGCTGGAGATGATGCAGAAGTACTAGGTTTGTGTGACACCTGAGCTATCTGTATTTTTACAAGTTTTAGGGTGTGTTCACACCAGCTCTGTTTAGTCCACTTCAATCAAATCAGGTTCATTCGGAGTGGTGAGAACACGCAATCAAACTCTGATGCAGACCAAAACAGTGAACTCTGGTTCGCCTAAAAACCGTCGGTTGCGGTTTGGTTGATGTGAACTCTAGTGCGGTTTTAATACATTGCTCTATAGTCTATACTGACTGTAGAGCAGTGCATTTTGTGTAAAACAGCCAAAACATAAATGAGAATCTAGCAATACAGGGAGAAATTGCTTGTGGTTTTGTTTACCACTGACAAAAGAGAAACCTTTAAACCGCTAAAACCTGATACCACTCCATGTTTGTTTCGATTTGTGAAGAAAGAAGTTGTGCTCGTGTTTTATTTGGAGGTTTTTGTGTCATTTCCTTCAGGAGTTCTTGGTGCAGCGCCACCACAGGTGAGGGGGCAGAAAAGGTTTTTCAATTGGCTCGGTTCGTTTGACAGATAGTGCAGTGTGAAAACGAACCGCGCCAGCTGAAAATGTAACAAATGTTTCAATTTGGTCCCCAATCCAACCGAGTCCACCAAACTATCAGGTGGGAAAACACCCTAAAACTGTAAAGGTGCAACATTTTCATTGCCAAACACAGATGTAATTATCTTGACTATGCAAATTGCATTTCCTAACTTTATCCTGGTAATTTTTTTGGATGTGTGATGGTTTGATGGTTCTGGATGTGCAGGAGAAGGCTTCTCGTATCGATCGGATCGTCACCGAGCACCAGCTTTTCTCCCAGGGATTGGAGGAGCTGCAGAACTGGGTGGCTGACACCAGCCACATGCTGCAGACTTACAGCGCTCCAACAGCAGACAAAAATATTCTTGATAGCCGAATGATCAAGCTGGAGGTATAGAAAATTATTAATAATTTCAAATTCCGCGATGTATTTGAAATTCTGTGTTGGTGACGACTTGAAATGGCTGCTGGTTGCTCCAGGCTCTGCTGACGGCTCGCCAGGAGAAGGAGATCCAGCTGAAGATGTTGATCACAAGAGGAGAGTCGGTGCAGAGAAACACCTCCGCTGAAGGCGTGCCGCTAATCCAAAAGCAGATACAGGAGCTGAAAGACTCATGGGATGCCCTCCTCTCTGCTGCCATTCTTTGCAAAAGGTTTTTGCTTTTGGGTCGAAAAGTCAATTTTCTGCTAAATTCACCAACTGAAGAATTGTTAAGTAGCATGAGATAAGTAGTATTTCAAAAGATCAGAGGAAATCTTGTTTTTTGAACATTAACAATATTTGTTGTTAATCTGGTGCAAAGAGATTAGCGCGTTTTCTGGTAACCAAGTGCCATGAAGTAAACGTCTGATTCTTACTTTTGTAGTAAGTGAAAATCAGAAGGCAGCGCAATAACATTAATACAAATATTAGTAGGCAGTGCCTTTTCCCTAAAATAAGCTTTTTAGCTATTTTTAGTTTTATTTATTAGCCACTGAACAGAGTAAGTAAATGTAAGACAACATGCTAGTGATACCCCACATGCTAAAATTAGCATTTAGGCTAATTTTTTGCTTATACACTCATTGTAACATATTGAATGGCGTAAGTCCATGTTACTCAACATGCTTGTGACTCTCCACATGCTATTCAGTACATTGTAGCTTACTTTAGCATTGATGCCAGTCTTTAGCATCAGAATGCTGGGTTCCAACAGATGGGCACACTTTGGTATGCCCCATTTAAATTTCTTCAGAAATTTTCAAGTTTTTTTTTGTCATTCACACAATATCTCACCCGAAAAATCTCTAAAGACGAGGCAGAATCAAAGTTTAGGATCATACAGTCATAAAATATGAGACTATTTACCACTAACGGAGACCATTTACAGTATGATTTTGCTGTTGTAAATGATTTTAGAATCACCTTTACCTCACATTATTTTTAATGTCTGTAACCCACAGTCAACTGGAAGGTTCGTTGTCTCAGTGGACGAGTTACCAAGAGGACGTCGGTCAGTTTCTGGCTTGGATCGAGGACGTAGAGGAAAGTCTCAATGTCACCGATAAGCAGTGCCCAGAGATGAGAGACAAAACTGCAAATTTAAGCAAAGCAAAGGTACTTTATTCTGTAAAAATAATATTATGAACATTGAGATTTGGAATCTGAGCATGTATTTTTTGTTTTCTTGTTCAGTTGCTTTATGAGGACATACTCAGCCACAACACCCTGCTGGAAACCATTACTGCCAAAAGCGCCAGAATCACTGAAAACTACGTCGCTCAGCTGGAGCTCCAAGAACTTCAGGAGCGGTACAACACTGTCAAGGACAATGCCATGGTAATAATAGAAATATAAAAATCTTTCCTTTTATTTAAGCTTCTTGTGGAAATATTTCACTATCGTCAATGTGAGTCACAATGCTCAAACATTTTCAGAACACATTCACAAAATAACTTCAATCTCTAAAACAAGGTCTTTGGTAATAGTAAAAATGTCATTCTTTTATTTAACTAACAAGGTTGACTGTTAATTTTACATTTTGTTTGCTCAAACAAGAGAAATTCATTCAAGAACACAGTGATTATTCAGAGGGTAAATGACATTGGCCATTAAATTTTAACTGATTTTAACCCACAAACAAATCCCTGGACAGCAGAGACACCCACACAAAACTGAATAAATAAAATTTTTAAAGTAGAAAGAAAAAAGATACCACTATTAAATAGTCTTTTGTGTTCCAGATTAACAGGAATGCAAGAACAAAAGTGAGAAAAAGCATTTAACGACTGATCATTTATTACTGTTGTTTTCCGCAGAGGGCTGTTGGCAAGGCAGAAGAGCTGGTGAAAGCTCACCAGGAGTATCAATGGGACCTTCACTCCTTTGAGGAGTGGCTGAAGGAAGAAGAGGAGAAGCTCAGCTGCTACACCCAGCTGGAGGGAGACGTGGACATGCTGGAGGACACCCTCCAAAAGCTGCAGGTTTGAAACCAAACGCTACTGATGCTTTTCTGCTGACGTCAGTAAGCTTGATGCATGATAACAAACACTCATTCATTTAATTGATAAAAAAAAAGGGGGAAATGATGAGAGTGATCAACGTTTAATTCCAGGAACTGCAGCTACACTGCACAGAAGGTCAGGCTCTGCTGAACACCTTGCTGCTGAGCCGGGAACTGGTCGTCCCCTGGGGTCTGCCTCAGATAGAGGACCGGGCCCTGGAGACGCTCCAGCAGGAGTGGAGACTCTATCAGGCGCAGCTGGCCGACACCCGCGCTCAGCTGAACAGCGCCCTGGCCAAACTTCGACAGATGGAGCAGAAGTTCCAGCGTCTTGACAGCTGGCTGAAAGCCATGGAAACCAAAGCGCAACTGCGCTCCAATCGGCGGTCCGATCGAGCCACGAAGAGCGCACAGCTGCAGATGGTGAAGGTGGGTAAACGGATGGGAACTTGAAATGCTCCATTCTCATACGTACTCCAGCATGGAATGCTTTTCTTATGGTACAGTGAGTACCATAAGTAGTTTTACACTTGCTGAATGACAAACTGGTTTATCCTGAGTTTTAAAAATCTGTGTTGGAATTGAAGCATAAATCCCAACAGTGATTATATTCCCTCTTTTTTTAGAGCTGGCAGGAAGAAGTCCTTGTTTATCAAGAGGAGATGGAGGGACTTTCTATTTTGGCTCAGCAGGTTCTGGATGAAACCCACATTAGCAGTCGGATCAGTACCAGAGCCACCCAGATCACAGCCCGCTACCACGCCCTGCTCCTGCACTTAATGGTAATAGTAGCTAATCACAAAATAACTCTAAAATTCATCTAATCTGTTTCATTTAACCACATTGTCTGCACTTTCTCTTGATATAGAAATAAACAGAGAAACAAATGTTTTCATATCACTTTAAATTTTTGTTACTTTAAGCCACAAAATGTTGTATTTTATTGGAATATTTATTAGAGAGTAGTGGATAATTCATTAAAAAAAATAATACAAATAAGATTAGTTGGTTTATTTCAAACATGACTGGAAAATGAACAAACAAAATAAACAAAAAGGTATGACAGGATATACAATCAACAAAGATTTCATAGTATTTATTGCGTAACAACTCAACATGTTCAGAATGGGGTGTGATGAAAATACCACCACCTCAAAGTCAAAACTGCCCTCATCTGATCATCTCGTCATGTTGATGGATCATATTGCAGCCTCTATATCCTGTGTGTGTCTCTGAAAATGTTTTCAAACACAATATTTGTGTTTCCAGCCAGCAGGTTGTGGGTTTCTCCGTACATCATTTGTGTATTTTTATCAGATCATCACAATTAGGACCAACACCAACAGCCAGTGAAAATCAGAAAGATAATTCAACACGGAACGTTTTTAGAAATTAAAAATCTTAAAAGTATAATTTTCATTTGGATGTAGCCCTCATTACTCTATCACCCCTAAATAAAAAACATAACAGCAAATTAAAAATCATTCATCAGGCATTGTGCATAAACTAGGGGAAGCTCGGTAGGGTGGGCAACAAGTTTTTGAGTTAAATTTTTTTTAAAGTTGACAGGAAATTTGTAAATATCACTTGATAGCTATGCGTTATTGAAAACTGGAATGTTAATACCTAAACACCAGCTACAAAGTCTTAGAAAAGGCAATTACTAAGAAAAAACTCAAATAAATAAACAATGTTAAGCCAGGCTCTTAACACACTGTGAGAAACTCTGCATAAACATAGTTTCTGTACATTAAATTTTTTCTGTTCGGCATCTCCTATTTTATCCACCGCGGATTTTCCTGCTTTGTCTTTTGTAATACAGGAGACGATCAAACAGCTCCAGGAGGAGGTGTCTTCGATTGAAGAAGCACAGAGCGTCTTCACCACATTCTCAGAGTGGCTCAGCGCAGCTCAGAACAACTTCAGCACCGTAGCTGTTAGTGTAGATGTCGTTGACCGCTTTGCTTTAGAGAGAAAGATGAAGAAACTCGAGGTAAAGTTTTCAACGCAGTGTGCACGTTCTATTGGTTTATCTAAACTCGACTTCATAGTATCACTCTGTATTATGCACAGATGTTGTTTAACGTGTTTTGACAACATTTTACGTCACTTCAGACTCTTCAGGGTGAAATGGAGCAGGGTCACACTTACCTGAAGGCGATGAGGGAAAAGACGGAGCAATCCATGGCTTTCTTGGAAGAGCCTGAGGCAGATCAGCTCAGGGAGGAAGTGGACACTCAACTCTTTCAGCTTGAGGAGTTAACGACTTCTCTACGCACAGAGCACAGCTCCCTGGAGAAATACATTTCACTCTCCAAAGACTTCATGGATAAATACAAAACCCAGGCCCAGTGGGTGAAAGAGACAAAGAACTTTTTAGCGTCAAGTTTAGAACCAAAAGCCGAACTCTACCAGAAAAAAGCTCAGTTGGCGAAATATAAGGCAAGTGTATCTCCAGTTAAATTGTGATTTCTTTATTTTTTGCAAAGAATGGATTGAAAGTTTCACTTTCTTCTCATTTATTCAGACGATTCAGCAGACGGTAGAATCCCATGAGCCCGCTGTGAAGTGTGTCATTGAGAAAGGAGAGACTCTCCTCAATTCGTTTAGCGACCCGACCATCAGTGAAAACATGAAAAAGTTACAGGCTGATTATCAAGACCTTTGTTTGGCTGCCAAGGTATGCACATGATAAAAAAGTTCAGTTCACTTTTGAAACAAGAACTGGTTTCACAAACTTGACTTGGTTGTCTCTAATCTTCACAAGTTCATGATTATACATTTCAAACATTGGTAAGGTTAGAGAAAATGTGGATTAGATGAAATCCACAACAGATTCAAAAATGTGCATCTGATTCTTATCTGTGCTTGTTGTAGACTCATGTGCAGAGTCTTGTGGAGTGGGTAAAAGAGCACGAAGACTACAACGGAGAGCTCCAGGAAGCTGAAAAATGGTTGTTACAGATGTCCAGCAGGCTTGTGACCTCAGACTCGATGCAAACTGGAAACATGGAGATGGCAACTCAGCAACTCGCCCGACACAAGGTGAGCATCTCCATAGTGCTTACATCACAATCAGTTTTTTCATTTTATTCTGTTGCTGTTTGGACTGATTCATGGAATTACTCACCTTCCCTTCTGTTTGCGTGAATGTTTTTTAGGCCATGATGGAGGAAATAGCCAGTTTTGAGGAGCGCCTTACCAGCCTGAAGCAGAAAGGAGAAGGTCTTATAGCCGGCTGCACAGAACAAGCTCAAGTTCAAGCTAAGATTAGTCAGCAAGTCCAGGCCCACCTACAGGGAACGAGAGACAGCTACTCTGCCATCTGCAGCACTGCCCAGCGTGTGAGTGACAGACAAACACAAGGATTCATCTATGCAGGAGAAAAAGCTGCTACAAACTATTTTCTTTTAGCTGTATTTAGTCTGTTGGCTTCTGATCATTCTCTTTTAACAGGTCTACCAGAGTTTGGACCGGGAGCTGCAAAAATATGTCAGTCATCAGGATACGCTGCAACAATGTCAAACCTGGCTCTTGACTGTGCAAGAAGAGCTTCAGCTCAATGATCAGGGGCCATCCGGCCTTCAGGAAGCTCTGAAGCAGGTGCTTAACGTCACACAGGCTTTGAAATGTCAAATTGTGATGGCTTACTGCATTTATTTTTCAAATGTGTTTCTATTACCTAATGTTACTCACATAGGTGAAGCACTACAGGGCTCTTCAGGAGCAAGCCAGCACATATCTGGACCTGGTGTGTTCTGTGTGCGATTTGTCTCATGATGCTGTGAGAGTTGCAGCTGCTGAGGTCCAGCAGATCAAGCTCATGGTCAGTGGTATTCTTGCTTCATTCAATGCATAACGTGTGTACTTTACTTGAAATCAGGATTGTTGATATACCTTCGTAAATTAAGATTTTAAGTTATTTTTAAGAACTTTTTTTCTGACAGGAAGAGACAGGAATCACACAATAGATTAACTAAATCAACAAGGAGTGTCATTTAAAAACGAGCACATCCCTCTATCTGCATTTTAACAAAGATGGCATTTTAAAAATGATGTTTTCCCTTCTTAGAAATCAGCAGTCTTCTTCTCAGCTTTTTGCATGCTTCCACTGGTATGTCAACATCTCTCTATTATAATCAGTCTCCGAGGTTGGAGGGACCATCACCCTAATTCGTAACTCCCTCCACAAATTCTCTGCCTTTTCAAAACATTAATACTACTTTCACTCAGAAGAAACATGTCGGACAGATTAAAATCTAAATCTGAAATTTTGGGCTTGACTAAATCCCTCATAAGTCAGTACAGCTATTCAGAGAAACGCGTCGTGAATGTGACACCTGTCTCTGTGGTTGTGTGCAAATTAGAAGAGGATGATGGGTTATAAGTGCTAAAGTTGTGGTTTCTATGTGTGCAGATAGAAGAAAGGATGTCTACTGCACAAGAGCTTTCAGAAAGCTGGAGGGAGATCAAAGAACAGAAACAAGATCTAACAGGCTTGTTTCAGGACATGGAGCAGCAGCTTCTCAGCCTCTCTAGAAGACCAGCAGAGCTGGAGACCAAGATTGCTCAAAACATGTTGTTACAAGCCCAGGTGAGTACAAGCATCCCCCTAATACCTTTTTTCTGGGTATTAGCCTTTGGTGTGAGAGGAGACATTTAACCACTAGATCCATTGCCTGTGTCTCAGGAGTGCTGCCAGCAACTGCGGTCCAAACAGAGCACCCTCGCTAAAATGACGGAGACTGTGAGCAGACTGATTGGCGGCCAGGACACTGCAGAACACGCAGAGCTCGATCGTCTGAGCCACTCTTGGCTTGAGCTCTGCCACCAGGCGAACAAGCTCCAGGCCCAGAGAGAGGAGGATCTGCAGAGGTCCAAAGACTACCATGACTGCATCACTGCAGTAGAGGAGCTGTTTGAGCAGGTGTCCAAAGAGTGGGACAATCTGGCAAGGTGGGTTTGAACATAAGGCAAACCTCTAATCAGTCAAATTAATTAGTGATATAACCAAATGTGTTCAATTATAGATGTAGTTTTTTGGCTTTCATCCTTAATTTTCTCCATTTACTTTCATGATGGGTCTTTTTATCATGGTGTTATATAAGCTACTATAAAATACTTTATATTTATTATTTTTAAACATAAGCAAAATTACATAAGCTATAATATGGGTACATAAGTGAACTAACACAGTACAGATCTATAAAATAGGAAACTACTTTAAATTCAGGAATATTTTATGGTGACAGTTTTTAGCAGTTTCTATCACTTTTGTTAGTGATTAGCAAAGTTAGCATTGCTAACTGTAACATCAGTCTGTGTGTATTTCCATATTGTAAATATATAAACTTATTGGAAAAGTCTGTTTCTAAATCCTTAGAAATTTAACAATAGATATTTTTGCTTATTTTAATTGTCCTGTGAGTAAATATATATTTGACCATTTCTCCATAGCAACTTGCAATATCTAGCAAGTTATTTCCACAATCTACCATCTAGAAAAGCTCCTCAGGCTAATTTGACTCCCTGCTATCATAGGCGTGAAATTACCATAATAACCTAACGTTGGCCGGAAAGCGCAACGTCTCTGAAAGGGGTGACGTTCATATTTGTTAGTGTTAACCTCAAAAGAAAAAATAATAAACATCAGTTTGTTGCTTCTGTGTGAACAAATGTATAACAAATATTTAATGAATTGTTCTTTTTTTTTTTTTATTGCCGCAGAACCGACGCTGAAAGTTCGTCTCAACATTTGGAGGCACTGAGAAAACTCGCTGTGACTCTGGAGCAACAAAAAGGAGCCCTGGAGGACCTTAAAGAGCAGAAACAGAAAGTCATCCAACATTTGAACTTGGACGACAAGGAGCTGGTGAAAGAGCAAATCAGTCACTTCGAACAACGGTGGTCTCAGATGCAACATCTGATCGAAAGAAAGATCCAGGACTCCATGGTGACGCTGGAGGACATGGGCCAGGTGGAGGCTCGTCTGAGAGAGGCTCGGGACTGGGCGGAGGAGCAGCAGCCCGCCCTCTCCGAAGCCATGAAAATGAGCCCACCGCCGGAACTGGCCCAGAGTTTCCTGTTCGACCACCTCAGCATCTGCAGTGAGCTGGAGGCAAAGCAGCTCCTCCTGGCTCAGGCCGTGGCCGACGCCGACAGGGTGCTGCCACGGCTGGGCCTCAGCGAGCGCCAGCACCTGCAACAGCTGATATCCGACACGCAGTTGGAGGTGGAGTCTCTGAGTGTCAAAGTGGTGCAGCGGAGGAAACACCTCAGCAAGGCTTTTACAGAGAGGACGCAGTTCCTAATGGCCGTCAATCAGTCCATTTCCTGGGTTCAGCAGAACGAGAAGAAGGCCCAGGCAGAAGAATACATCGCTTTGTTGCCAGACGACCTGGCTAAGCAGGTGCGAACGTGCAGGAACATCCAAAGCAGCCTGAAAGCCTATCAGAGCGAGCTGACCTCCCTGTGGTCTCAGGGGAGAGACCTGATGAGGGAAGCCAGCGACGAGGAAAGGAACGAGATTCTCACAAAGTTGCAGGAGTTACAAAACATCTTCGACAGAACTTTGCACAGATGTGGCCAGAAGCTGCAAGAGCTCGAAAAAGTACTCGTCTCAAGAAAGTATTTCAAGACCGACTTAGAGAAGATCTGCCAGTGGTTGAAGCAAGCCGACATCATCACGTTCCCTGAAATAAACCTAATGGTGGGAGACGCTGAACTGCAAGCGCAGCGATCGAAGTACCAGCAGATAATCGAGCAGGCCGTCGAGTATGAGAACCTTCTCCTGATTGTGCAGAGAGCGGGCCAAGAGATACTGCCGACTCTGAACGAAGTAGACCACTGCTATTTGGATGAAAAACTCAACACCCTCCCTCAGCAGTACAACAGCATTTTGGCTCTGGCCAAAGAGAAACAGGAGAAAATCCAGCAGGCCATCCTCACCAGGAACGAGTACACGTCCTTCATAGACGTCACCCACAAAGCCCTGAAAGAACTCGAGGACCAGTTCAACCTCCTGGGGACTCAACCCGTCGGCCTTCAAACGGAGGAGGTTGTCATTTTGCAGAGCGATTACAAAGCAATTCTGGCGGATCTCGGCAACCTTGGTCTGGCTGTGAGCGAGCTGAATCAGAAGAAAGAGGGCTTTCGTAGCACGGGGCAACCGTGGCGGCCGGAAGAAATGACTCAGCTTGTGAGCTTGTATAACGGGCTAAAGAGGCTGGTCGAACAGAAAGTCGAGCATCTTGATGAAACTCTAGAGTCTTTCGAGGACCACAAGGCGATGGCTATGCAGGTGGACTCCCAGTTGAAGGCCACAAAAGAGCAGCTGGTGAAAGTGAACGCGGAGACTCAGTCTGCAGAAGAGAGGCTGAAAAACTACCACGCCCTGGCGGGAAGCCTCCAGAGCGCCAATTCCCACTTGTCGAGGCTAATGGAGCAGATGGACTCTCTAGCGCCCCGTGTGGACCAAGCAGCTCACGACGCATCCAAAGAGCAGGTCATTTTGTGGCAGGACGAGCTGCGATCGCTTCAGGCCGCAGTGGGCGAACTGATCGAGGAATGCGAGAACAGGTTCATCCAAAGCAAAGACTTTGAGACAGAGATGAAGAGGACGCTGGACTGGTTGCAGCAGATCCGGGACGAACTCAGCTGTGCGGTCATCGTTGATGTCAGGGTGGAGAAAGTGCAAGAGGAGATCAGAAAACAGCAGATTTTACAGGAGGAGGTGCAGTCCCGACTCAGAATAGTGGCCGCTCTCAGTAGCCAGGAGAAGCAGGAGTACATTAGTGCCAATGAGCTGGTCCCCGCTCATGTTGATATGAGCCTCGAAGAAATGGCAAAATTACAAGCAGACGTCCAAAAAGCCCTGAGTGCCAAACAGGTGGGATCATTTTGACTTAACAAACACAAACTCTTAATTCTCAACTTGATACGCGGCTGTACTGTACTGTCGTATGGGCGAGCAATATGGACTTCAAGTTCTGTCACAATATTTTGTGTTATTATAGTGATCAGAGCTATTTATTTCTTTTGTAGGTAACTGTATGACTGTGACTGTGTGTCACAGCAATTATAGCCCCACAAACACAAATAACGCTCTTGAAAAACATTCCCATTTGTGACTGGTGTCTTTAGGGAAAATATTAAGTCTTCAAAAAGGCAATCATCAAGAAAAAAACAATTACATTAACAATGCTAAGCCTGGTGGCCCACCAGGCTTATAGTACACCGAGGAAAATCCTGAACTGTATTTTCAAATGATGCTTTCCTTGAACAAACAGTGGAGAAAATAGTAAATCTAGCTTTGTTGACAATATAGTGTGAGAATGTAAGGAAATGAAGAGATATTGTGAAGTTTAAAGTCCTGTGGAGTCTTTACACCACTGAAATAAAAAGCAGAATAGTGTGACTGGCTTTCACTGAAAGTTATTAGATCAACACTTATCTGTTTTGTCTTTTCTCTTTGGTTTTATGTGAAGATTACTTTGGAGGAAGCCTTGGTTCTGTGTCAGAAGTATCACTTCAGGATGCAGTCGGCCTGCGAATGGCTGGAGGACGCCGTCTCTTTCCTTCAACAAGCGAGCTTGGGAGTGGACGTCGAGAACTACGAGGAGTGTCTGCGGCAGCAGGCGGACATCATGTCGACGGAGCAGGAGTTTCTCATCCACCTGGAGGAGCTGCAGACGCTCCTCCCTCAGCTGGAGAACCTGGTGAACCCCACGGCGAGAGAGCAGCTGAGAGTGAGCGTGGAGTCTGCGAAGCAGAGAGGAGTGGAGGTTCGAGATCAGCTCCAGTGTCACCGAGATGTTCTGCACAGGTAGGATCCGTCAGGCAACGATGATTATATTCATTTACTGTCAAAGGTATTTCAGTCAAGTTACATTTGCATAGCTCATTTTCAGAAACAAGGCAGTTTGAAGTTGTTTTACATCATAAAAATTTTGTAGTCACCAATTATGAAACAAGTAATAAACATGACATTTTGTCAAATGGCATCGTCAGAATCAAGCAATAAAAATTTGTTAATTAATGTTCCTCTTACTTAATGTAAGAGGAAATCTGCAGCAGACATCTATTTAGTTTATTTAGTTGTAATTACTGGTTTCCTCACATATATTATCTGGAAGTCAATATGCAAGTTTATCTTTAATATCTGTATCATTGTGTTCATCACATTTGAACAGTATGTGCATCTGACCTGGACAGTCCCAAAACATGCTAATGTGGATCCACACGTTTCCCTAATGATGATCCAGATTGTCAGATCACTTTCATTTTAACCTGTAAGACCTTTGGGACCTGATTAATTATTCTTGTCTCAGCTGTGTGGCCCAGTGGAAGTCGTTCCAGGAAGCGAGGCAGACCGTCATTGAGTTAATGAACGAAGCCGAAAAGAAGCTCACTGAATTTTCTACAGCCAAGGCGGCCACAAACCAAGAGGCTGAAGACAAGCTCTGCAGTCACAGGGTATGCATCGCGTTGGCTTGCAAATATATTAATAACCCTTTGAACTGATTCACATTTTTACAGGAGTATTTCAAAACTCAGCATAAAGTTGTTGTGGTTTGAAAGAAAATAATTTTTAGAAATAGAAATCTGAAAACTGGAGTGTGCATTTGTGTTCAGCTTACTTTAAAAGATAATTATTTGTGTTGATAAAATCCTAATTTAAAATATATTCAGGTTTGTTGTTGCAACTTGACAAAAGGTAAAGAAAAACCATACATTTATAGAAACACTGATAATGACACTGAATGTGTTATTAACTCTCTGCTTGTTTTCTAGTCCCTGGTGTCACTTGTGAACGGATTTCAAGAGAAGCTGAGTGGTTTGGAAGAACAAGCTGCTCAGCTGGAGCTGGTGGGGAGTGACGCCAGCAAGGCCACCATCAGTCGCTCCATGACCACCGTGTGGCAGCGCTGGACGCGCCTGCGCAGCGTAGCGAGGGGACAGGAAAGAGTCCTGGAGGACACAGCCCAGGAGTGGAGAACATTCAGAGAAAAGGCAATATGAACAGCTTGAAGCCAATAAAAAAACCTTGCAAATTTAACCAAAAGCAAAACTTTGTGATACAAAATGTCTGTTTTGTTATAGATGGTGAAAGTACGAGCTGTTTGTGAGGAGCTCCAGAGCCGTTTCCCTGACAGCGCTGTGGAGAAGGCGTCCAAAGCCACTCTGCAGTCTCTGCTGGACCAGCATGACTTACTGAGCCAAGACCTGGAGCGGGAACTCTCGTCGCTCATGCTGCTGCGCCAGTACGCGCTCAGTCTGCTGCACGACGTGGAGGTGCCTTCACCAACAGCAGATCAAGACGAGCTGCCGAGCTTAAGAGAAATCAGGGCGGTCCAAGACCAGTTGGAAAGGTAACAAGTCTGACCAGAGTCAGTGTTGGGCTGAATCTGTGTGGGTTTTTTTTATTTTGGTCTTACAAATGGCTTTATAAAATAAGTACACGCTTTTGGAAAAGATGGTGTTGGATATTTATTTTGACATTTGCCTGCAGCCTTTTGACACAGTCCAGAACCAAGCGGGCCCAGGCAGCTCAGGAGCTCAGGGAAAGGGAGGAAGTGGAGAAGGAGCTTGGAGTGGTGAAAGCCTGGATCCAGGAGACCAGAGAGCTTCTTCTCAATCCCACCCCAGATATTGATTCTCTGCTGCAGGAACTTGAGGTGTGTCCATTGTTTATTGGGGTTTTTTCTGGAGATGCATTTATATGCACTGATTTCTAATCCCTCATTTTTTGTACAGCTTTGGCCTGCTGATATAAATTATAGATAAATCTACTTTCTGCTTAAGAGCGAAACATTTTTTATTCTTCCAGCCATGACTGTATATTATTTAAGTCATACTGCCTATATGAGAGGACTTGCTTAAAAACAGGTTAAAAAAATTATAGTTTTTATTATAAGTCATTGCACAAGTTTTCTTTAGCATTTTGTATTAGTGATTGCCACAGTTAACATCAGTAACTCTAAACATCTGTCCTCTTGCATATTGCTTAGAGAATGCATCATCTTATTTTCACCCTGAGTTTTCAAAGTTCCTTTGAAACTTTGCTATTGTAGCCTTCCTGTTATCTTTTAAAAGTCTTGCTTTTTGGAGCTTGTAGGAACTACATTTAATATATAAACAGTATTCATGTCCCAAAGAATTCAGGAGCATTTTAAACAGTTTCTCAGATCGCCATTCTTCCTTTGACTTTGATTTTCCCGACACTCCGCTGAGGGTGTAAATAGTTAAATCTGATTATTCTTCCTTCAGTAATAGCATTTACACCGAAGAGTGTTGCTGCTACAGCAACTCTATGGCTCTTTGGTGTATTTGTTAATTAGAACAGATTGGATTTTTTAATTTCAGGGCTGATCAAGTTGAATATTGTCAAATTTTGAACATCCAGTCAATGCCTTGTTTAATTTCTTTATCAGGATATTTGTATCATACAAACATACTGAAGTATTTTAATTTAACTGATGTTTGCATCACATAACGTGTTCCTTGAATCAAAGTATGGAAGGTGGAAGCTGCTAACATCTATGCATATGCACTGGTGTTTTTTCTTTTAAATTGTTCTTTTATTCTGTGTAGATTGTTCATGGGGAAGTAATTAATTATCGGCAGAATGTGGACAAGTTAGCCGAACAACAGCAGAGCAAATACCTGGACCTTTACACCATCCTCCCATCTGAAATCTCTATGCAACTCGCTGAGGTCTCTCTTGCACTCGGGGCGATTGAAGATCAGGTACATCAGACCTCCTAAGAAATACTCAGCTCAGAAAATTGTTCTGGTTTTCTGATCTTATTTTTATGTCTCAGGTTCTCTGTAAAGAGAGAGAATATCAGAGAACTAGAGAAATAAAGGAGGACTTCAGCTCCAGAATCCACGCCATGTCAGACAAACTGAAGACGATCTCGAATAAGTTCAAGGAGAAATCTCCTGATGTCGATCATGCCAAAGAAGAGGTGAAGGTAGGTTTTGTTCGCTCTTTCCCTGCTTGTTTATCAAGTTAGCACGTATTTCTCTGAAATATGACTTGCCTTGCCCTTTACAACAAAGGAATTGAATTTTGTCCTCAGAGTCTTTTTGAAGATTTGGACTCCTGCGGTCGCACGCTGGCAGAACTGGACGCTGCAGTGCAAGAGTTCGGCCGCAGAAATCCCCTCCTGGCCAAGCAGCTCAGTGACGCTATAAACAAGCTGTCAGAGATGCATCATCATACCACTCGATTAGCAGACTGTAGGAACAATTGGCTCAAAAAGGTTTGCGTTTTTTATCGTTCTCCTAACTTAAAAAAGACGGTGCTCTCCAACCGCCGTACTGCGCCTTGTAAAGGTTACTACTGCAAACATCAGTGCATCATGCTGAGGTTGTATGATATATAGAGCCGTCTTTATTTTGGATCCAATCATTTTAAATGAAAAAAAATACGGTAATTTTTTTATTTAGTTATTTTTTTAATTTAAAAATGTGGAAAACTGTGAGTCTTTTTCCTTCCACTTCACAAATACAGACTGCTTTACGTCAGTAAGCTTGTGGTTGTAACCTCATAACACGAAAGAGTCGAGGCTCATGATTACCTTTGTAAATCCTTATGCTAATATGCATTGAGACACACAAGGTTATTAAAAAATATCTGTTGTTGACTTTTAGGCTGTCTGCTATTTAGACGAGTATAACGAGATGCTGGACTTCATAGTGAGGTGGTCAGAGAAAGCTAAGAGCCTGGTGAGAGCAAACATCATCTGGAACTCCTCAGTTCACCTGCAGGAACAAATACGGATGTATCAGGTGAGCGGAGCAATTTTGACGTTCCATCAACGGAGTTTTGCTTTTGTGTTATTAGACGGATTTCCTGTACGAGTTTACGGCCACTTTGACACATGCTTTTATAAAGCAGGAAAGACTGACTGATCATTTTGTCACCCTTGTGCTCAGGCTGTTTTCCGTGAGTCTCGAGAGCTTCACAGCGACCTGGAGTCGATGGCAGAGAAAGTAGACCTTCTGTCTGAGGTGCTGCAGGTTGAGACCATGAGCCAGGAGGTGTGTGAACTCAGCAGACACACCGATGAGCTGCAACAAAGCATCAAGACTCGATTGCAAAGCCTCCAAGACGGACACAAGGTGCAGTAAAAATGGTGTTTAGGGGTTTTTGTTTGGTAGGAAAAGTCCACATTTTAGATTAATCTGTACATACATGTGTTATTTTAGAGTATGGAAGCTCTGGAGTTTGAGGTCAAGGCCCTGCATGTTGCTCTGGAGCAGGTTCAAGCCACGCTGACGTCGCCGGAGTTAGCCCGGCAGAGCCTCAAAGAGCAACTCTCTCAGAGACAGGTGGCTTCTTCAGTCACTTTTTTAATTCGCCGTGTTCTCTTTGCCGGCGTCATAAAACTTCTTCTGGGTTTGCAGCGGCTACTGGCCGACATGGAGAGCTTCAAGCAGCAGGTGCAGGCGGTGCAGCTATGCCAGAGCGCCCTGCAGGTCCCGGAGGAGGTGATGCCCAACCTGGCTATTTGTCGCACGGCTCTTCGTCTGCAGCAAGAAGCCAGTCAGCTGCAGCACGTGGCAATACAGCAGTGCAACATACTACAGGTGCTACAGCACAGTTCTGCCAGTATGAGCTTGTTCTAGCACACGTAAACGAGAAAAACGAATCTGCTAACGTAGCAATGTATATTTAAGCGTTCTATCTAGAGCTGTTATTACAAATACAAATTCTGCATGGTTGCTGTCCAGGAGGCGGTGGTTCAGTATGAGCAATATGAACAGGAGGTGAGAGATCTGCAGGGGCTGATAGAGGAAGCACATCGGGTCATTCAGGACCGACCGATCCCCACCAGTAACATTCAGGAGCTGCAAGCCCAGATTCTGCACCATGAGGTGAAGCCTCTTCATACTATCTATAACTACATGCTGGGGAATCATTAAAAAAAACCCTGAATGTCAATAAATTAGAAAATGCTTGCACATTTTCTTAATTTTTTACTCTTTCTGTTTGTTTAGGAACTCGCTCAGCAGATCAAAGGCTACCAGGAGCAAATAGCTTCACTGAACTCGAAATGCAAGATGCTGGCGGTGAAGGCCAAGCACGCCACCATGCTGCTGACTGTGAGTGACGTGGAAGGACTGCCTGAGGGGCTGGAGGACCTGGACGAAGAAAAGTCCAGGAAATCTTCAGGACAATCTGTAGTTGTAAGAAAATATGATCCAATTTCCAAACTGAAGAAATTATTTTTTGTTATGCAATGTTGATTCTTTCTGGTTCTAAGTTTTTCATTTGGCTCTCAATTCACCAGCCTATGAAGTTCTTCTGCTGTTTTAATAATAATAATAATAATAATAATAAACTAAACATCCTGATTAATATTCTCCTAAAACCTTCTGTTGTTTCTCGCATGACCTGTCAGATGACGGCTGGCCGCTGTCACACTCTGTTGTCTCCTGTCACTGAGGAGTCTGGGGAGGAGGGCAGCAACAGCGAGGTCTCCTCCTCTCCTGTGTGCCGTTCTCCTTCTCCTGTCTCTCACACTGAAGGCCCTATCACCAAGGTTTCTACCCTCCTCTACTCTTAATTCTGCCCGCTTTCCTAACACCAAATAACGCAGTTCTCTTCCCTGTAAACTGTGTTGATCACTGCTTTCATGTAATAAATGCAGTCAATGAAAAACAAAAACAGAACTCGGCCGCCGACATTGATTTCACTTTGCAGCTTTATCGTGAGTAGTAATGTTTGTTGATTCCTGCAGCTTGGACGGGGAACCCTCACCAGAGCTCCAGTTCAGGAATTATACGACCCAACATTTGAGTCTGTGGCAAACTTAGATGACCTGCAGCGCTCATGGGAGACTTTAAAGAACGTGGTACGTGAAAAGTACAAATTGTCTCACTTCTAATTAGCTTGGTATTTTATTTAACCAACAACCTGGGTTCATTGAATCCTAGCATTTCAGAATATGACAACTTTGAATTAATATGTCGGCATATGCAGCAATTTTGTTTCTAGCCACTAGATTTCATCATATTAAAATTGATCTTAGCAAGATAGTTAATCATAATGTAAGCTTCTTGGAAGACTGGTTTATTAACAGTTTTATTACTACTGGTGTTAATGACTTCCCAACTTGACAGTGTTAATACTCACTGGCACACAGATAAGTGAGAAGCAGAGATCCTTGTACGAGGCTTTGGAAAAGCAGCAGCATTACCAAGGTTCGCTCCAGTCAATCTCCTCTAAAATGGAAACACTGGAGTCCAAGCTCAGTGAGCCATTAGAGGCAGACAAAAGCCCAGACAGCAGCATGAAGGCCCATGAGGTGAGTGTTGTAAACACTTCTTCCAATAAGAATGTCTTTCTGGAGCTTTTTAGCCTGTGATGTTACAGTGAAGCAATGAGCATTTGGTGGAAATGATCCTGAATCACAGCCTTAAAATGACATTTTAACTGATGTTAATGTTCCTGTGGTTCGGGTTGAATTTCTGTTTTACATTAACATCATTTTAAGTGTTTGGGTTATAATGTTTTAAGCCATTCCCTCACTTGCCTCCACTTTTAAAGCAGTCCTCCATCAATCCCTGCCTTCAGTCAATAGACCCAGTTTTCACTCCTTATTTCAGATCCTCCTGTTTTTCTCTCGTTTTTATTTGTTATTCTACCTTGAATTCTGGCTTCAGCATAAATTAGCCATCACTTGCTGCTACTAAAATGGTAAATTGACTAATTTTATGCAGCATTTTTCAAGTAGTACTAACCACTCAAAGCTCTTGAGACGCTTTCACCTGTTTGCACTGATAAACACACAAATATTAATACATTTATAGACATATTATTACATGACACGTAGTTATGTGCCTTGCCCAGAGGCAGTGGGGAAGTGATTCCTCACCTGAATGTCATTTCAGTCTTTGTATCCTTGTTGTTCTCAAGGGATTACTTTTTCATTTTTGTGAAAAATGCAACTCTCTCCTCATATATATGTATATTTAAAAAAAAAAAAACAAGCATTACTTTTTAATTTTGAAACATTTTCTGGTGTTTGACGGCATATTTGGAACAATACAGCATATCCATTCCATAAAACTAAATTGGATGAGAAGTTTTCAAGAAAACAGACTTAAAGAAAATCTTTTCCTAATCTTTTCCATTGTTGTGTTCAGGATCTCATCCAGGAGATTCACAGTGTGCAGGGAGAAATCGACAGGCTGCAGGCGGGCTTCACAGAGGACGTCGCTGCCGATGCTGTGGACTCGGATTTGGCCGACCAGCTTGCCATGCAGTCTTCACTCGCTGTGCTGGCTGAGAGGATGGCCACCATCCACATGAAAGCTTCAGGGAAACAACAACTACTGGAGGTACGTTTGTCAGCACTGCAGACATGCATGACGGAAGTCATAATAGTTTGTTTCCATTACTAACATGAACAATTTAGAAGGTAGAAATATAAAGAAAAACAAAAACAGTTTTGATTCTTAAGCAGACATAAAAGCTGAACACACAATATTTCCAACATACTTGAATCACATTTTTAGCTCATTCAATTTGATCTGTCTTGTTGCAGGAGCGCGCCACAGACCGTCTGGAGGGTCAGCGTCAGGAAGAAGCTTTGCAGTCCTATCACACTGACGTAGACGAACTGGATCAGTGGCTGACCAGAATGCGCGGCGCTGTAATGTGCATCGTCGACACTGGACCTGCAGAGGAGGCCGATGAGAACCACCAGCTCACAGAATGCCAGGTAGGCACCTGAGAGTTGTCTGAAAAACACACTTTAAGAACAATTAAATGAATTTTCAACTAAAAAGGGCTTCTAGATATAAGCAGATCTTAACAAACTGAACACACTGCAAAAACTCAAAATCTTACCAAGTATTTTTGGTTTATTTTGCAGTGCAAATATTTTAGTATTCTATAAAAAAGACCAAACTCAATTATGAGTAACTTTTAAGAAAGATATATTACATTTTAAGAACTTAAGAATGTTTATAGAATTAGATTTTAAGAGAATTTTAAAAATTGCACCTCCTCGTGCCACGTCAGTAACTGTTGATTTAGCGCATTATTAAAGGAGTAAAACTGCACGTGCAAGACACATTAACATTCACCTTTCCAGTATTATTCTGCATACTACATGTTGCCTTTCAGAGGTCGGGGGCGTCACAGAGAGTAAACAACAGAGCTAGTGAAGTTAGAGTGACACTCAGATACCTGGTTTGCTAAATGACTGCAGCATGAGCCTTAAGAAGATTACGGTCAGGTCTCTGTGGGAGAGAGGCGTGGCAAAGCCACAGGGAGGAGTCATTGTTGTTAATACAGCCTGCTATTTGTGCTAGCAACAAAGCTGCTTGAATATCCAAGTGGGAGAACAGTGAGGAGCAGACAGGAGGCTGGGGCGGAGGGTGAACCTGCTGCAACACTTCAAAGGAGAGCCGATACTTATGTCTGCTCATAAATTAGAACTTCATCTACCAATGGGCACTGATGAACGCTGGGGATTTAGAATGGTTTTTACCCAAAGAGAACTGTTATCGAATTTGCCTGCGTGGATGTGTGCCGCAGAGCGCGGAGCGTGAAGGATTAGTGCTAATATGTTGCACAGGAGACCAGGGCGGAAAGGTGGGCCGAGGATGAGAGCGTCCTCTGCCCTGCGGCCGGGGAAAGCTGCCTTGCCCAGAGGCTCTGCTGCGTAGAGTTGAGGAGATCCAAAAAACATCATGTATGAGCTGGCCTCTCTGCTGCTGCTTCTGCAGAGCATGCTGCTGGAGATCGAGGAAAAAGTGCTGGCCCTCACCGAGCTGTCGGTGCGCAGCGAGAACCTGCTGCGGGAAGGCCGGCCAGGCACCAGGGCGGAGGCCGAGCAGTTGGCTGCGAGGTTGCGCACGTTAAAGGGCGGCTTACTGGAGCTGCAGAGAATGCTGCAGGACAAACAGCTGAGCATCCAGGTGAGCACTTTCCAATAATAGTAATTGTTTCAGTCCCTGTATTGAAAAGGATCGTAAATCGGGCATCAGTGAGAATGTCATATGTTGAATTCCTGATACCGAGTCCCTGGTCAGAAGCTAATGTTGTGTTGGGGGCATGTGGAATGGAAAAGTTTGGGAACCCCTGGTTTTAGGTGTTTTTGTGTGTTAGTAGTGTTGGATGTTCGGCTGACTTCCGATCCTAAAATCTGCTGCCTCTGTAGGGATCTCTGCAAGAGCCCGAAGACAGCGAATCAGACTCCAGTCTCTCGTCGAGTCCCAGCGTGCAGGACTGGCTGGTCCAAGCCCGGACCACACGGACACAACAGCACGAAGACAGTCTGCAGAGACAGAAGGTGACAGTGGTTTGAATGGAGTGAATTTGTACGGTGCTTTTCCAGTCACACCGGCCACGTTCACTCGTTGACAAACGCATTTATAGATGTGTTTTAGATGACAGGTTTTGGATTTACTTTTTGCAAAAACATTTAAAAACCTTGGAACCTTTTTCTTTTAATTTGCTGTTAAACATCACTTTGTGTGGGTCTGCCGCAGGACTTATAATTGAAGTATGGGATCGCAAGGCTGCAAATTGTAAATAAATTAAAAGAGAGGCATGAACACTGTGTCGAAACAGAATTGTGGCAAATGATCGGGATAAATCCTACCCTAAGTCAGTGTGTGTGTTTTTTTTGAAGGAACTGGAGGAGCAGCTTGCAGAGCAGAAGAAGCTGCTGCAGTCGGTGGCGAGCAGAGGAGAGGAAATTCTCATCCAGCAAGCGTCGCCCAGCAGTGCCACGTAAGTCACCGATGCAACTCGGATCAGATCGAGCTTTAACAAACTGAGCAATGATCATGGATGTGTTTTGTTTCCGCAGCACAACAGAACCGTTCTCGCCTGCAGCTTTGTCTGAGAACAGGCGAGACCAGATGAGGCAGCGATGGGAAAGCCTCAGACTGGAGCTCAAAACTAAACTGCAGCTACTACAAAAAACTCTGGAGCAGGACCAAAAGCAGCCGGTACCGCGTATTGTTTTCTCCGCATATGGACGTCACAGTAAGATGTCATAATCTGTGCTTTTTTTTCTTACCGTTCTGTCTGTTTTTTTCTTCTTCAGGTGTTTTCTAGAGCTACTCGCATGACAGCAGCTGGGTCGCTGTTTAAAGGAGACGCCGAGCCTGATAACTCCTCTCTGAAAACGCTTTATGACAGCTTCAGACAGACAGTGGAAGGAATGACCACTCAGGTTGTCACCTTCCTGACACGATATTGTACATCCTACTGTATGTTGTTGGTAAATATTGATGAAATAATATTGTTCGATATGCATTTTTGTACGTAGGCTGGAGGTAGAGGTGAAACCCAGGTGGTTCAGATGGAGCAGCAGCTCTTCACAGCCGTGTCAACCACGTCTTCCTGGCTGGATGGAGTGGAGAACAACGTCTTCTCCGGCTCCGTGCTCATGGCCGAAAATGCAGAGACCCAGTTACAGAATCAAGAGGTATAAAAGCGACAGGTGATTTTAAAGCTGGATGTTCTTTGGATAAATCCAGCGATTTCTTTTTCCGTCCTCTCTGCAGATCCTGGAAAAAGATGTGAAACACGTGACAGAAGAGGTGAAGCTCAGCCAGGCTCTGCTCGCCGGGTCTTCAGGGTTGAAACGTGAAGACCGCATGCTGCTGGAGGACAACCTGGACTGCCTCAAGGAGAGATTAGGAACTCTTGGTGGAGCTCTGGGTCAGCGGCTTGACCACATGAGGACCAGAGCACACAACCTCACCGCCTACCAGGTTCACCCTTTACTTTGCCTCTTTATTTTTTCAACATTTTTACATTTACAAAGCTACTGATTTGTAGCATTGTTGTCTTACGATCAGATTATTTGTCATCTTTTGTCTGAAACAGACTGAACTGCAGCTTCTCCAAACTGCTTTAATTGAGACTAAATGCCAGATCCTTCAAGCCCTCGCTGGAGCAATGGATAGACCGGCTTCAAAACAAATGGAGGTAAGGAAAATACGATCTTGACCAGACTTACTTTCAATGTGAGTGAGAAGCAGAGTCCAAGATCAATGATATTTTTAGTTTTTAATCATTGATAAATGCCATTCACTTCTATCAGGTCATTGCGAGTGCAGAGGATACCTTAAAGGACTTTGAGCAGAGAATCATAGAGCTGAAAACCAGAGGAGCAGCACTGCAGGCCGATCAGATTTCAGCAAACAAATTGCTTAAACTCCAGGTGATCAAAAATAATTTTTACATAAAGCTGCTTCGTATCACAAAACGTAGTTGTTCTCTTTGGCGAATAAAACCGTCACGTGTTTTCTGCGTGTAGGATTCGTACGAGGAGCTACTGATGACGGTGGCGTCGAGGCGCAGCGGGCTGAACCAAAACATCGCTCTGAAGGAGCAGTATGAGCGCGCGCTGCAGGATTTGACCGACCTGGTTGACACCGCTAAAGACAAGATGGCGGCCGACCAGAGAATTGTGGCGAGCTCTGTGGAAGAGGTTCAAAATCATCTTGATAAGCATAAGGTACTTTCAGTTTATAACCCTTGAATTTTGCAATTTCCAGTCTTGGAAGTGAAAATGTGGAGAATAATTCAATACCTTGTGCACAAGAATTTGACAATAAGAATGAAATACATGATGTACACTGAATTTATGTTGAACCTAAGTGGATAGATTGTGGAGAAAATTCTGTTTCTGTGTTTTAAAATGTTCTGAATGCAGTCACTAAAGTATTTTCCTTCTCATAGTAAAATATATTGAAGTAAAATATAGTATAGTTTATGTTGTAACATGGCAAAATGTGTAAATACTAATGCATTGTTGCTTCTTAGAATAGAGGGCTTTGTGAATGTTTACAATCAAGCCAATAATTGCATTCATTGCCATTTTTCCTAGGAGTTTTTCCAGGGTCTGGAGTCCCACATGATTCTAACGGAGACATATTTTAGAAAGATCAGTTGCCTTATGCTTCCCAAAGAAAACCAAAACCTGGAGGAAACGCTTGCTGAGGCTCGGAGTGTCCTGAAAGAAGCACACAGCAAAGGAGTTGAGCTGGAAAGTATCCTGGAGGTGAGGAAAACTTTAAACCGATAAACACACGAACAAAGCAAGATGACTGTTCACGTTCTGCTGTTTGTTATTGTCGTCGCAATTGAATTGTCCACTTCTCTCGCCCTCTCAGACTTGGTGCCGTTTAGTTCAGGACTACCAGAATCTGAACCGGCAGCTGGAGGCAGTCGAAGGAAGCGTTCCCTCTGTTGGCCTGGTGGAAGAAACCGAAGAGAGATTAATGGACAGAATCTCTTTGTATCAGGTGCGACGTGATAGCAGGGTAGTTTCAGGGCGAGATGCGTTCATATTTAATAGCTTAGCCAGAGCACTGCAAAAAAAAACTAAATCTTACTAAGTATTGTCTAGTTTCTAATGCAAATATCTTAGCACACTTGAGTAAAGACAAAAGTAACTTTTCAGAAAGATGTAGGAGCTTGTTTTAAGTTCAATATTAATAAAAAAGTTCAAACTCCACAAGCAGATTATTTCAGATAACTCAGGGAAAATGTGCTATTATAAGGGAAACTAGTACTTTTCATCCATATTAAGGGAACATTGACTTCAAACAAGCTCCTAACTTGCTCAAAAGTTACTTGTAAGTTATTTTGCACTAGAAACTAGACCAAAAACACTTGGTAAGATTTTGTGTTTTTGCAATAAAAAAAACACAAAATCTATTTTGTGTTTTTTTATAAGATCGTTTTCTCAAAAAACACAAAATCTATTTTGTGTTTTTTTATTTTATTTTCTATTTTGTGTTGCAGTAGCAACATCTATTTTGTTGCTACTTTGTTGCTGCTAGCAGTTTTTCATATAAATGACCCCTATAGAAGTCATTTCTTGCTGAAGTACTTTCTAGCACACTTCTCAAAGGCTTGCAAAGCAAAAGTCACAAGATACTTTGGAATCATCGTGTCAATTTGTGTTTGCTTGGCTCTTTTCAGGCTCCAGTCCAGCAAAAACAAAGAGATACATTTTGTTTTTGTGTGCTGCACTCTTTACAGGGCTTGAAGGGGAGACTGACGGAGCACCAGCACAAGCTCCACCAGGTGCTGGACGACGGGAGGCACCTGTTACAGTCAGTCTGCTGTCCCGCGCTGGAGAATCAGCTGGCGTTGCTGGGGGAACACTGGCTGAGCAACACAGCCAAAGTCAACAAGGAGCTCGAACGCCTGGAGGCAATCCTAAAACACTGGACCAGGTCAGAAATACCTAAGCTACTTTTAACTAATTTACAAAACTTGTATGTATTTGTACATCTTAATGTTCAATGGTGCTTCTGTAGGTATCAGAAGGAGTGTGTGGAGATGAGTGAGTGGCTACAATCTGCTCTGGAGCGTCTGGAGTTCTGGAATACGCAGGCCATGTTGGTCCCACAGGAGCTGGAGACTGTCAGGGATCATCTGGCTGCTTTTCTCGTAAGACCACACACACGCAGCTTTTCTTTTTCTCAAACAGTGCAGCTGAATAGTTTTAGGGACTTCCTAATCAGAACCTTTTTGTCCCTGATACGAATCGGAAGAGTTTTTAATAATAGACTTTAGCCGATGCAGAGGTCCGGTCCGACACTACATCAAGATCGTTTTCTCAAGCATATTGTTTTGAATCCAAAGGAAACATATAATTAACATGTTCACATATCTCGTCCCAGTAACTTCTTCACTGACAAACACTCAACTCGTGACTTTCTCGCTGCAGGAGTTTTCAAAAGAGGTGGAAGGAAAGTCGAGTCTGAAGAGCTCGGTCGTCTCCGAGGGAAACCAGCTGCTGCGGCTGAAGAAAGTGGATACGGTGGCTCTGCGCTCCGACCTGGCTCGCATTGACAGCCAGTGGGCCGAGCTCCTCACGCGCATCCCTGTGGTTCAAGAGAAACTGCATCAGGTAAAGTCACATGCAGCCACGCTGAACAGGCTTAGCTCCTTCAGGGCAAATAGGATTACCTTGTCCCACTGCTTCACTCGGAAACACACTTTTGATGTGACTGTTGACCCCAATCCTGCGACACATGCATTTTCTTCCTCCATTTTAAAACGACTCTTATATTCTCATCCGCTTTTTTTATTTGTTTTTCTTAGATCCAAATGGAGAAGTTGGCCTCCCGCCACGCCATTTCTGAACTTTGTAACTGGATTTCACTGATGGAGAGTGTGATTGAGGAGGATGAAGAAAACCTCAAGAGCGCTGTTGGGTCAAATGTGATTCAAGACTACTTGCAAAAATATAAGGTGGAGCTTTCTTACATTAGCACAACTTAATATTTTAAATCGTGTTGTTGAATCCAAGCATTAATTTAATTTCACTTTAAGGGATGTAATGTGTGATATAAAAGCTGTATTCAAAATCACTCTTCTCTGCCGTTTTTTTTTTTTAATTTGGCTCATAATGCTTCATGTTAAAAATCTGTGACTGAATCCTTTGGTTGATTCCCCCGTTTTCCACCGTTTTAGGGATTCAGAGTGGATTTAAGCTGTAAGCAGCTGACTGTGGACTTTGTCAACCAGTCAGTTCTGCAGATCAGCGGTCAGGACACTGAGAGCAAGCGCAGCGACAAAACCGACTTCGCCGAGCGTCTGGGAGCCATGAACCGACGCTGGCAGATCCTACAAGGCTGCATCAACGAGAGGGTGATAATTTAACGACATATCTTGAACGTGTTGTTTAACTGTGCACCATAAAGTCTAAATATTTTTATTTGACCTTTTAATGAATTAAGATCCAGTTCTTGGAGAGCCTTTTGAAGATGTGGCTGGAGTACGAGTCCAGCGTCCAGATCCTCAAGTCCTGGATGACGTCTCAAGAAGAACGACTAAAGAGGAAACACAGAATAGAAGACTTGACGTCAGTGCAAAATGCCCTCAAAGACTGTCAGGTATGTCTCACATGTTGCTCCAGATCACATCTTTACCATCTTTCGATTAGGCAGCTTTAGTTTTTTTGATGGGAAAACTCTGGATATTATTTAGGAAATGGAAGAGCTGTTGAAAGAAAAAGAGAAAGAACTGGAGAGAGTAGAGGAGCAGGGCTGCGCTCTCGTTCAGAACAAGACCGATGAGGCTTGTGCCATCGTCATGGAGACCCTCCAGAGCGTCAATCACACCTGGGCCAATCTGGACCACTTGGTACTTAGATTTTTACGTCAGCCTACATATTTGTCTGAGTTGTTGGATTTCATTCCTTTCAAGTTCTAAGTCCTGTTTGTTGCTGATTTCTCTTCAGGGCTGACCTTTCAGTTCACAAAATGTCTCTCTGTGTTTTCACATTTCACCTTTAACAGATAGGACAACTGAAGATTAGCCTGACTTCGGTGCTGGATCAGTGGAGTCTGTACAAGCGGGCTTCAGAGGAAATCAATGGCTATCTGATGGAAGGACGATACTCTGTGTCCCGTTTCCGCCTCCTCACCGGTTCTCTGGAAGCTGTTCAGCTGCAAGTGCAAAGTTTGCAGGTCCGGTGACATGAAGTTTGGATTTTTGATCACATAATTTAGCATTAGGATGTGTTTAGCATTCAGCATACATTTGTGTGTTTTACGGTAAAGGATCTGCAAGAAGAACTGGAGAAACAGGAAAGCAGTCTGAGAAAGTTTGGAGCTGTGACCCACCAACTTCTGAGGGAGTGTCACCCTTCAGTGTCAGATTCCCTCAACAATTCCCTCAAGGACGTCAATGCAAGGTGATTTAAAAAAATATATATATATACTAGTTTTATTCTTTTTCTTTTCTGCAAAGCTCATAAGTAATAAACTTTGTCTTTGAGTTTGTTTAATGTTAGTCTTTCACTCTGCACACTCAGGTGGACCGGCCTACTGGAGGAAATAGCAGAGCGTCTGAAGAGCAGCAAAGCCCTGCTTCAGCTGTGGCAGCGCTACAAAGAACTCCACGAGCAAAGCTGCAGCAGCATTCAGCTCCAAGAGGAGAAAGCAGACCAGCTCCTGAAGAGCACCTGCAGAAAGGACATCGCTGACGAGGAAGTTTCCAACTGGATCCGAGAATGCAGCGTGAGTTGGACCAGGGTGGTGATGGGTTTTAGCTCCAGGCGACTTTTGTTGTACAAAAAGCCAGTCGGTCATGACCCTTCAGACTAGAAAAGGTTTCCGGGCTTCACGATGTGCAGTGTTAGTTTTCTGGCACACATTTTGTTCTGTAGGTGAAAAAAGTTCAAGTTCATGTTTGCTGTGTCCCGGACATGAACGTGTCGTGTCTTTCTTGCAAGAATAAGTTTATTTGCGGCTATTAGGTTGGATTTGTAAAGTGTATGATTCATAGGTCCTGCTATCAGTTTGTCCGATTAATCAATTTTCTCTTTGAAGATTTACTTTCTGAAAAATCTTGATTTATTTATTTTTTTTCATTTTTAAACATTTTTTTTTCTACAAATGCTTTTCTTGTGTTTGAGGGTGTTAACCCGCCCAAGAACAACCGTCTTGTTTATCGTTTCGATTTATTTTGACTTTGGATTCAGGTCAACTCACTTAAAGAATTATTGAAATAAAAGCCAGACTTTTTAAGATATTTTCTTTTATTTGTATTTCTTTAGGAAAACAAGTGAGAAAAGAAAGAAAATGATTAAAATCATAAATCAAATTTGAAATTAAAAACCCAGAGATTTTATTTCTAAGCCACGTCTTCCAGCCCTACTCGTGTGTATTTTTCCAATTAATCACTAAACAATGTTGAGTTTCCCTCAACGTGAAACTCCAATAAAACGTTGGTGTTTCTGGTTTTTTTTTTAATTTTCTTTGTGTGGTTCTGCCCATCAGGAGTTGCTGCGATCGCAGGTTCCAGTGCAGGCCTCCCTCCAGATTCTCCAGGAGCTGGGAGAGCAGCTGAAGCAGCAGGTGGACACCTCCGCAGCATCTGCCGTCCAATCGGACCACCTCTCCCTCAGCCAGCGCCTGGCGGGCGTGGAGCAGGCCCTGAACAGACAGCTCACCGCCTTGCAGGTAAAAAAGAAAGGGGGAAAAAAAAGTTCATGCATGAATATTAATTGTGTAAGTGTTCAGTCTTTTAACGAGCGTCGTAAACGTTGCATCTTTGCGCGTCTCCTCTGTCAGACTGGAGTTCAGGACTATGAGACTTTTAACAACCAGCTGGAGTCTTTGGGCTGCTGGTTAGTTGAAGCTGAGGACGCGTTGAGAGCTCAAGATCCCAACGGCTGCACTGACCTGACCGTCATCCAGGACCGCATGGAGGAGCTCAAGGTTTCTGATAGCTTTCCTTTCATGGGTCAGTTGGATGAAACTGCCTGTGAACAAAACGTGAAGAACTCGTACCTTTTCTTCCTGCTTGTTTTTGCAGAAGCTCATGCTGAAATTTAGCAGCATGACGCCTGAATTGGAGCATCTGAATGAGCTCGGGTATCGGCTCCCTCTCAACGATTTGGAGATTAAGCGCATGCAGAACCTCAACAGAAGCTGGTCGACAGCTTCAGCGCAGACCACAGAGAGATTCAGGTCTGACATGTGCATCCCCAAAACTGTTACTAATAATCCGGAGAATACAGGGCACGGATATTAAATGAGATTTCAAAAAGGATTCGATCTGGGATGTTGTGGCAGACCATATTTCAAATGATTTTTGCTTCCTTGCAGCAAGCTTCAGTCATTCCTGCTGCAGCAGCAGACCTTCCTTGAAAAATGTGAAACATGGATGGACTTCCTGCTACAAACAGAAGATAACTTGGCCGTGGAGATTTCTGGAAACTACCAGAGCTTAGTAGATCAGCAAAAAGCCCATGAGGTTTGAGTCCATCCCGCATGAAGCATCTTGACACTAAAGATTGCTGTTTCTTTCATGCTGGTATTCACATTTTTATTCCAGTTATTCCAAGCTGAAATGTTCAGCCGCCAGCAGATCCTCCACTCGATCATCAGCGATGGACAGAGGATGTTGGAGCAAGGTCAAGTAGACGACAGGTGAAAGATCCTACCATGTTTTTTATCTGCTTGATTTATTCATCATGTCTGAACTGTTAAATCCAAACTTCATTCTAATGGCTTCTGCTGGCAGAGACGAGTTCAACATGAAGCTGACTCTCCTGAGTAACCAGTGGCAAGGCGTGGTGCGCCGCGCTCAGCAGAGGCGGGGCATCATCGACGGCCTCATTCGTCAGTGGCAACGCTACAGAGAAATGGTGGAGAAGCTGCGCAAATGGCTGCTGGAGGTCTCCCACCCTGCAGAGGTGCTTCAGTCAGGAAACACCATCCCTCTACAACAAGCTCGCTCCATGCTTGATGCTGTCCAGGTACAAAATAACAACAACAATAATAATCCATATTTTTGAGATGTTGGTTTGTTTTTTTGGTCGTCAGGATGGTGTTTGTTCACCTCAGACCTCTACAGCCTCCCTAGAACATATTTTCATCCTCATTTTAAATTAGACCATGGACTCTAATAAGTAATAATTGCATGACTTCTCAAGTCAAACTAGATTTTATTTTTGTAATATCACAGCATCTAAACAAAAGCCACTGTTTCTAAAATTTACTTCCACTCCACAATTATTCTCTACTTTGCGTTGATCCGTAATGCAGAATCTTAACGGAAAACATTTATGGTTGTAACATGAAAAACTCCAAAAGATATGGTTCATTTTTTTTAAAGCTTTGCATGTAATGCTGAACAAAATATGTGAAACTGTTGGCGGGGCAGGATGCCGTCGCCTCATGACATTCGCTCTTTCTTCATCAGCTGAAGGAAAAGGTGCTGCAGCGTCAGCAGGGCAGCTATATCCTGACGATAGAGGCTGGCAGACAGCTGCTCCTGTCTGCAGACGGTCGAGCCGAGGTGACCCTGCAGACGGAGCTGACGGATATCCAGGACAGGTGGAAACAAGCCAGCACGTGCCTAGAGGAACAGAAGAAAGAGCTGAGCTCGCTTCTGAAGGTAAAGCAGACAGAATACATGCAGCTTTACGGACGGAACGAATTCACGGTTTTGCATCGTTGGTGCTTATATATAAATTTCATTTTTCCAAATGCTACCTCCTCTCCATTTAGTTTTGATTTTATGCAACAACAAAAAAAAGTCCAAGAATGGGCAAAGATAGTAGCAGGTATTTACAAGATAGAAAAAAAAAAAAAACGTTCACAATTTAAAGATAAACTTATTTTTCAAATACTGAAATAAATGGGGAAACTATATCAAACTGTCTATGTCAGAAAGGAAACCACTTTATTCTAGTTTTGTTTTTTTTTTTTTTATCAAAATTTACTGATTAGTTTTATTTGTTTTTATGTGCTTCATTTCTTCTTTAAAAAACCCGGCAATCTTTTATATAAGAGTATTATATGTGGTGGGATGAACTGTTTTTCGTTTTGTTTTTAACTTAACTCATATATGCATTTCTGTACTCATTGAATTTACCATCAGAAATGTAAATGTCACCATCTGAAAACAAAACAAACAAATAAATAAAGCCCAAAAGGTCAGCGCTTTTAGTGCCTTTATTCCTACAGTTTACCTGTGTATCTGTGCTCATGTGCAGGACTGGGAAAGGTGTGAGAGGGGCATTGGAGTGTCTCTTGAAAAACTCAGAGCTTTCAAGCGGCAGCTGTCTCAGCCTCTTCCTGATCACCACGAAGATCTCCAAGGCGAGCAGATGCGCTGCAAGGTATCCGCCGGGCTCTTTTTAGTCTTTCGGTAAAACTAAATTGTAGAAACCGGTTGATTACGAATGGATTCTCCGATAGTAAATCCTGTCCCCTTATTAACAGGATTTGGAGAACACATTTGAAGGCTGGACTGGAGATTTGGCTCACCTCACTCTGCTGAGAGAGTCTTTATCTTGTTACATCAGCGCAGAGGATCTTTCTGTTCTGCAGGAGCGAATTGAACTTCTGCATCGACAGTGGGATGAAATCTGCCACCAGGTACAGTTTGAGTCACTTTATATCTGCATCTTCCTGACTGATGACCTGAACAGCTGTCTTTTTTTTTTTAACACAGACTAACCCTTAACTTGAGTTTTACATGATTTTTATAAAAGTATTCAGAACCCTTTGCCTTTTTCAATGATATTTTTGTTATAATGGGTTTTATTATGCTAGCCGATAAGCTCTTATATCAATCTTGTTCAAAGTTGGTAGAGACCCTGAAATATCTGTAGATGTAATTACAGTGAAAGGTGGTTTTACAGAGAACTGACTCTGACGCACTTTCCAGATTTGGATTTGTTAAAAAGTTTGAAAACTATGTGTAATATATTAGTAGGATGATTGAGTAATGTTATAAATTATTATAACGTTTGTATGGCTGAGTGTGTAGTCCCTCAGAAAACCACAAGGTGTTGCTAGTGTCAAAGCTTTAATAAGAGATAAAAACAGAAAAAACTTACAGGTAACTAAGATGAATGTTGATCCACAGTAACTATTACATCATGCTACCATTTAAAAATAGGGAATGGAATATAGTATTTATATGGTGGTTATTTGTTTAGTTTATTTTTTTTAACAAGGGTTTCAAACCGATGACAGTTTCTTTTTACAGATCTTTGTTCATGTTTCTGCCTCTGGCTGCACCATTGCAAAGTCAGAGCGTTACTGAGACCTCAAGATTTTCTGCTTTGAGCCGCTTCCTGTGCTGCGGAGATAAAATGCTCTCACAGGAAGCTCAGAAGCACACACACGTTGTGAAACGCAAATGTCAGTCATGTTTCAACGATTTCTGTAACACTGCTTCCTTTTTTGGAAGCTTTTCGCGTTTTGTTTTCATGTCTTAGCATGACATGCATCGGTCCGTTGCTTTCATGGGAGAGGCTAAGTTGTGTAGGTCGACTTCACATGTGGCGCTGTGCTTCTGCAGCTTTCCCTGCGCAGGCAGCAGGTGAGCGAGAAGCTGAATGAGTGGACCGTGTTCACCGAGAAGTACAAGGAGCTCTGCGAGTGGCTGACCAACATGGAGAATAAAGTGGCCCAAAATGGAGACATCAGCATCGAGGAGATGATCGAGAAGCTCCGCAAGGTATGGAGATGTGTCAGCCGATGAGTGCAGACGTTTATTATTAAAATGTTTAGAACTTCATTTTGGAACGACAGCAGTCTTGTAAATATGAAGCTTTTCCTCATGTCTAGCTATTTTGTTTAATTTCCCAGCATTTTTACTTTAATGCATGTCTTAATTATTGCCTTTGTGGATGTTTGTTTCATTACTATTTTCAAGTCTTACGCCAGAACTGTCCCAGTCGTAAAACCCGTGTTTTAGAGTGTTAATTTTTTTTTATTGCCTAATTGTTTTGAATTACATTGCAGGATTACCAGGAGGAGATCACAGTTGCAGAGGAGAACAAGAAGCATTTGCATCGGCTTGGAGAACGCCTGGCGAAGGCCAGTCATCAGACCAAAGCAACTGAAATTGAACAAAAACTCAACAAAGTCAGCGACCGCTGGCAACATCTCTTGGATCTCATTGGAGCTCGGTAAAGAGACGTCAGCATTTGCAGATGAACGTGTTTTTAACCTTCATTCTCTGCTGGTATATTTAGCTTGTAATTACACTGGAAACTAATGTCACCAGAGTGAAGAAGCTGAAGGAAACGCTGGTCGCCGTGCAGCAGCTGGATAAGAACATGAACAGCCTGCGCTCTTGGCTCGCTCACATCGAGACGGAGCTTTCTAAGCCCATCGCCTACGACTCCTGCGATTTCCACGAGATTCAGAGGAAGCTCGATCTGCAGCAGGTGTGTGTTTTTAAGTGATCAATAATAGGAAATATTGCACAGAGCAGCTGTAATTTTGTTTATACTTTTGCTTGCGTCTACCTGTTTATCTAATTTATCTGTTAAACCAGGGAGAAGCATGCATCTAATTTTACTTTTGAATGAAAACAAAAATATAAAACGAAATTCTTTCAAATTAAACCAAATTACTACGAAATCAAATAAGACCTTATGACAAAACAATTGTATCTTTACGTCTTCGCTGCTACCTGTCAATTTTTTAACACAAGTATAAATGTGTGCACATTTTTTAAACTACCAGGAGCTTCAGCGTGACATAGAGAAGCACAGCACCGGAGTGGCGTCAGTGCTGAATTTATGTGAGGTTCTTCTGCACGACTGTGACGCTTGTGCCACCGACGCAGAGTGTGACTCCATCCAACAGGCGACACGGAGCCTTGATCGCCGCTGGAGGAGCATCTGTGCCTTGTCCATGGACAGGAGATTAAAGTAATCAGTCACATTATCACATAAATAGAAACGGATGTCTAACAAGTTCCTCTCCTTAATCAGGATTGTTGTTCCTTTTTTCTGGAATTATCCTCTTTTAGGATTGAGGAGACGTGGCGTTTATGGCAGAAATTTCTGGAAGACTTTGCACGTTTTGAGGAGTGGCTGGCCACTTCAGAGAAAACTGCAGCTTTGCCCAACTCCTCCGGTGTGCTGTACACAGTAGCCAAGGAGGAGCTGAAGAAATTTGAGGTACATCAACATTCCTGTGTACTGCGCTACTTTTTTATGGAATATTTTAATATTAAATCAGGCAGCAAGTGCTAATGTGCTTTCAGCTGTTTTGCAAGAAAACAATTGAGAGTCATTCAGAGGCATATTCTAATTTACTGGATGTGGCTGCATGTTTGTGTTTCTGCAGGCCTTCCAGAGACAAGTTCATGAAAGCCTGACCCAGCTGGAATTAATCAACAAGCAATATCGGCGCCTGGCCAGAGAAAACCGCACAGACGCCTCGTGTCGTCTGAGAGAAATGGCTCACGATGCCAATCAGCGATGGGACAACCTGCAGAAAAGGGTGGCATCCATCCTTCGCAGGCTCAAGGCAAGATACGCGTTTCCTTTGCATAAAATTATATTTTTATAATTATTAGCTTAACTTATTTTTACCAACCTGTTGATCAAACATAAAAGCTTTGTTGAATTTAGCGCACTGAATACTGCACGAGTAAATATTTTTATTCCGTAATATAGTGTAAAAGTGGTGTAACTTTTTCTGTATTTTTTTTTTATTAATGCAGCACTTTATAAATCAGAGAGAGGAGTTTGAGACGGCCAGAGACGGCATCTTAGTTTGGCTGACAGAGATGGACCTTCAGCTGACGAACATTGAGCATTTCTCAGAGTGTGACATTCAAGCCAAGGTCAAACAACTCAGGGTAAGTTTATCTCAATTACTGGAGAATAATGTTCAATTGTACAGTATGACTAAGGTATGGTATAGTATGGTAATGCAGATTAAAAGTAACTATAGCAGGTGCCTCTTAAAAATGCAAGTCGGTAGGCGTTTTGAACAGCTGAGACACTCCTCATCTAAAAATGTTAAGTTCTTGGATTACCAAGAGTGATTTTGACTAAACCGATCATTTGACCCCCACCAGTCGTTCCAGCAGGAGATTTCTCTGACAACAGCCAAGATTGAGCACATCTTCCACCAGGGGGAGGCACTGATAGAGAAAAGTGAGCCTCTGGATGCTGCGGTCATAGAGGAAGAACTGGAGGAGCTTCAGCGTTACTGTCAGGAAGTGTTTGGGCGAGTGGAGCGCTACTACAAAAAGCTCATTCGTCTTCCAGTAAGAGCTCCAAAACAAAAAGCTTTGCTTTTAATAAACTGAAATTCGTTGTTCTTTACTGAACCAAAATTCTGATTAGTTTTTTGTTGTTGTTTTTAGCTTGCAGATGATGATACTGAAGTGTCGTTCTCGGACCGAGAGCTTGAGTTGGACGAACCTGGAGATTTGTCCAGCTTGCCGTGGAATGAACGTTTGGGTGATGGCTTCCTTTCTCCCCTGCCCTCCTCCGGGCGCTCGGCCTCCCTGGCTGCCCAGCTTCGGGCCGAACGATCCGGCAGGGACACGCCTGCGAGCGTGGACTCCATCCCCCTGGAGTGGGACCATGACTATGACCTGAGCCGTGGCCTGGAAAGTGCCAGCAGAGCCCTGAGAGAGCAGCAGAGCGAGGAGGGAGACTTCCTGCAGCGCCCGGCCTCTGGCCTGTCAGGTTAGTTACAGACGAATTAAATAATTTGAACCTAAATTTAAGGCAAGAGCTTTTTACATTTCAAAACGTATTGTGAAGGTTTTCCATTTTGCAACCTGTAGATCCGGAAAGCAACAAATATGGATCCAGTCGTACATTTTAAGTTATAGGTGTGGTTTAGGAAATAGAAAGTGACCTTACACAAAAGAGATGCACAGGGATGATTTCCTGTTATTGCAAAAATTTGACTTTGTTTTAGCTAATTATGATTTTTTTAATAACTATTAAATAGTGCTGAAATATTTTTAGCACTCATCAGTTAAGTTTTTAAGAACTAAAAACTTAACTGACAGCACTAATAATATCACTATTATTAGTGTTGCTTTTAAAGCACCTTTAGCTAGAGATTAGCGTAGCTAGTGCAGCTAAAAGAGTTATCTATTTGTGGAAATGCTGTGGGACTTAACACAACTGAGAAATAAAAAAAAAAACTTCTAGCATTTCCAAGTCTAATTGTTTGAGAGCAGACAGAGACATAAAGCTCAGAGAGCCACAGCCTTCCTGTTCTCTGCTGAAAGCTTCGCTCTCTCTCTTTTGCATCCTGAATGAGCCAGAGACATTTCCTGACACATCGTAGAAAATACAGTTTTCTTTTAAATAGCTCCTTTCATCTCTCTGGTTCATTTAAAAACCTCTGATTAAAATTTTCTTCACTCAGTAGCAACATATATAGCGAAGATTGTTGTGGTTAGCGCCACCTGTCAGAGCATAGATTACATTGTCGATTGACACTCTGATTTCTTGGTGTATTTCTAAATAAAGGTTCTTTCTCATAAGATTCTTCTTCCAATTGGATATTTCAGCAAATTCCATCTTCATATGATGATGTAATTCAGGCGAAATACAGACGAATTCCTGGATCACATTTTAATTTGGTAACATGGTGTGAAGCCCAGTGCTAAATGTTTGTACTGTGCAATGTTTCTTCCAGATGTAGTGATTCCAGAGAGCCCTGAGGCCTTTGTTAAACTAACAGAGCAAACTCTGAGGTCCTCCACTGGTAGGCAAAAGCATAATGCATTTGTTTGGGCCCAGAAATAACTACTCCAAATAGGCCTGTAGACCTCTCACCAGCTTGGTTGATTTGTGTTGATTTCACTTACACACTGTCACTAATAGTAGCTCTTTCTAACACCGTGGTATAGGGTGAATTCCATTTCCTCTGTAACTTCCTGCTCCCGGTTTTGGGTTCTCACTCAAAAGAACAGAAATGGAGTTCAACCTAAATCTTCTTTCTAACTTGCTCTTTCATTTGACTTGCAGTGTTGCTGGGTAGCTAACCTGTTTGGATTCTTTTTTTATGTTTCAGAAAAGCATGTTTTTGGGGGGGGGGTTTTGTCTGTTTATTTTGTCACAGTGAGCAACTTCTTTATTCTTTTTAAAGGATTGCAGATTTGTTTGCGTTTTAAACGATCATTTTCATAAGTTGAGGATCCTCCTCCTACAGACTTCAACTGTAGCAGACGCCGCTAACGAGGCTGTCTGGAAAACCAATCTGCACTCCTCGTTTCTCATCTTTTACATTTTGTCTAGTTTTTCTTTGTCTAAACAGGTCCACCTTCTCTTGGACTGTAAATCAATGTGCATTTCAGATTATCACTTTGCATGGTCACTTGGCGTCTTTACTTGAAGGTGATCAGTTCCTGCTGTGTCAACAGGAGAGGCTGCCTCAGCAGATTCTCATACGCATCCTCTTGATGTCAGCCGTTCCCACCTGCAGCAATTGGACAGCAGTCGCAGCCGCACGCCTCTAAGCACAGAAACAGACGCATCATACATGGGCTATGTATGTCTCTCTACATTTTCAATGTTGCATCTGATTATTTGCTTGATTTGCAAAAGTATTCATACCTCTAAAGTATGTTTTGTCACAGCTGAAAGCTTCCATGTGTTTAATTTACTATATCAACAAAGTGAATAGAAAAAAAATGCAAGTATTTCAAAAACGTTTTACAAATTAAAAGCTGAACATGGAAAGGTAAAGAAAAGAAAAATGCAACCGATCGCCCTCAGAAAGCAGCATTATGAGGACCAAAAAAACACGGCAGGAGAGACCAAAATGTCTCTGCTGGGGGGAAACATGAACTCTTCACTTTAGGTTAAATACCTCATCCCCCAGCGACTCATGTTGGTGGCATCATTATGCTGTGGAAAGTCTTGGCTTTAGCAGGGACAGGAAATCAAATGTGATTGGATCAGAAGCTGGATAGAAATTCACCTTTCAGCAGGACAAGAACTCTAAATATGCAGCCAAAGATTCAATGGAATAGTTTAGATCACAAATGTGGCTTTTCACTATGGCGGACCAATAGAAAGCTATAGACTCCAAATTACATCAATAAGTCTCCAGTTTTTTCGCAAATTCGCAAAATTCACACAAAATCAACAGATCCCCACATTTTCTTTTTGAATTTGCAGTAAATTTTTCTCAAGATTAGAGAAAAACATTATGTTTAAGCGACTGCTGCCTCAGCCTTACTTGATGTCAAGTTATAGTCTGTGATTGATACGACAAGTAGCAAAAAGTCCAATTTAACATCAAACATCAGCGCAAAATTTATAAAATTTGCATTTTAGAGTTGATCTATCAAATAAAATTCTAACCACTTTTGTTAAACGTTTGTGGTTATATCTTGACAAAACTTGGAAGAGTTAAATATGTTGTCAAGGTGTTCCTATAAAGTCACTTTTACCAGATTAAAAAGTTATTTTCACCTTGAGCCAGTCTTTACATTTAAAGGTAAATAATGTTATAATAATCCGGTAGTTTTCTTCAAGAGAGTCTGTGTTTACTCGGTAGATGCGGCTGCTGGGTGAGTGCCGTGGCAGCATCGACACGGTGAAGAGGATGGGCTCTGAGCTGAAAGAGGAAGAGGATGCGCTGTCTGGGCTGGCAGACCCAAGTAGCTCAGAGTCGCAGACTTCAGGTAATATAACAATAAAACCGAGACGCCCTCGTTTTCAGCAACGTCATGCTTCACAGTTTAGTTGTTCTTTATAATCTTGATTTAGATACTTTTGTTTCTTTGCCAGTATCACAAAATATGAGCCAAGCTGCTTCTTTCTCCCATGCAGCACACACTCAAAATAAATGCGTTGTTATTATTAGGTTGTATTTACCTTCATCAGATCTTTTTCTGCTCTTTCCTGGTGCCCCCTTTGGTCCAGGTGTGATTGAGCGCTGGGAGCTCCTGCAGGCTCAGGATCTCAGTAAAGAGATGCGCTCCAAGCAGAACCAGCAACAGTGGCAGCAGCTGAACTCTGACCTGAATAACATCTGGACTTGGCTGGGGGAAACGGAGGAAGAGCTGGAGCAGCAGCGAAAACTGGATGTCAGCACTGACATCCAGATAATTAAGCTCCGCATCAAAAAACTCAAGGTAATTAAATCAGATTCTGTTTTTGGTTTTTTTTTTTTGACATTATTTGCTCAATATAATTATTTTAAACACTCAAAATCTTTCTGTTTTATTACTTTGTGTCCATGTTCCCTGATTTTCTTCTGCTCTATGATGTTTATGTTTGAGTCCAGGAGCTGCAGAAGGCGTATGACAAGCGCAAGGCTATCGTACTTTCCATCAACCTGTGCAGTGCCGAGTTTCTGCAGTCGGAGACGGAGGAGTCCAGAGACCTGCAGGCCAAACTGAAGGACATGAACAACAGCTGGGACAAACTGGGCAGCTCTTTGGACGAATGGAGGATTTCGCTACAGGAAGCTCTCATGCAGTGTCAAGTCAGTGCATGATGTCTTATTTATTTACGAATTTAACCATCAGCTCCGTATTAACATTTATGTCCCGCAGGACTTTCATGAAATGAGTCACGGTCTGCTCCTCTGGTTGGAAAATATTGATCGCCGAAGGAATGAGATCGTCCCAATTGACCCGATCCAGGACAGCGGTACCCTTCACCAACATCACAAGACACTCACGGTACAAAGCAGTAAAAATGATTGTTTAAACATGTTACCCTTGGATTAGATTTACATATTTTAATTCATTTTACGTCATAAATCCGACAGCAAATTCGACAGGAGTTATTGGACTCGCAGCTGAAAGTGGCGTCACTGCAGGACATGTCCCTCCAGTTGCTGGTCAACTCTCAGGGCAGCGACTGCCTGGAGGCCAAGGAGAAGGTTCATGTCATCGGGAACCGCCTCAAGCTGCTGCTGAAGGAAGTGACCCGAGACCTCAGAGAGCTCTCCAGGACTCTGGACATCACAAGCAGCCAACAGGTAGATCGACTCATTCCCATACAAAATTATTCAAAGCTCCTATTCACCTTTTATTTGAAACTGCAAATTTCAGGGGGTTTTGTTGGCATTTTATCTATGAGATCATCATCAACTAGTGCATAAATTTGTGTGACATTTTCCACAAGTGAAAATCCTGTGTGTAGTATCTGCGTTTTTGCTCATTCTTCCTTTCAAAAAAGCTGAAGCTCAGACTGCATTAAAACATTTTTTCCCATATTCTCAATTAGCTTTGGACATCAAAAAACAAAAAACATGTAATCATGTTTTTTGTAAATTCTTCTATTCCCTCTTCTTGGAGGCAACCGTCCCCACAGCATAACCCTGCCAACACCATGCATCAGCTTATGCTACAACAGATGGTGTGTTCAGGGTGATGGACATTTTTTGTTTTTCTTTTTCTTACAAATATGCTTAGGGGTGTCAGTGCAATGGGGTATGGATACATATGCATACCAGATTTTTTTATTCATAAACTTCCACTTCAGTCGTGTTTTACTTTTTGTGGGTCTGTCAGATGAAATACTAACGTTTGTAGCTATAAAGTGGTGAAATGTTCCAGGTCTATAAATTCTTCTACAAGCTTCTACATGCCCCGTCTGAATCTGTACAACCCTGATTTAAGATAAATTTTCCAAGACGTTTCAGGTTTATGTGCTGCAGGAGAGCTTAAACTCAGTTGCCCAACAGAAGAAGTTCACATTTTGTACCTCTATCAAAACAGTTTTTGCTCTTTGTAATTCTTTTATCAAAAGGTCACATGAAGACTGTTATTAAACTCAGATGAATTCAATCAAATCAGATTTTTTGGCAGATACTCAGCTCTGGTACGCAGAAGGCCAAAACATATTGTGATACTCGCCGTCTTTGTGCTTCTGTTTTTGTATTTGCGGATGTTTTTTGTGGTTTGTTTGTCTTCAGGATTTGTCTTCTTGGTCGTCTGCTGATGAGTTGGACACGTCCGGCTCCCTCAGTCCAGTATCAGGAAGGAGCACACCGAGTCGGTCGCAATCGGTAATGTTCACCTCTTGCTGTTTACGGAGCTCCAGTAGAAACAAGAGTTTATGTAACACAATGCCAAACGCCCCGTCGATGGCCCAGTTCAACCCGTCTTCCCAGTATCTCTCCTTTAAATGTTTCCACACCGCTGTACCCTTTCATCCCATTTAAGTCCCAAACCTCTTTCAAACCATTTAATATTCCTGCATGTATCTTCCTTGGGAAACTGGGATGTTTTATTTTTACTTTTTGATATTTAGAAACTTGTTTTGTTTTTGTTTTTTTTTTGTTCTTTGTTTCACAACCTTTGTACCTTTTTCCCTTTCTCCTCTTTTACTTTTCCTTCATTTCCAAACTAAAACGTTTTCCCTAGATTCTCCCTCTAACTTCTTCTCCTCTGTACATTTATTTTAATTTCTGTACGGTTAATCTCAGTAATACTGGCTGTGATGGAGTTGTTAAATTGACCAATGAGATTCTTTGTGAATTTGACAAAAAACAATAACACGATTGTCTTAGAAATGCCTTGCAAAAGGATTCATCCCTTGACCTTTTTCACATTTTGTTTTGTTACAACCAAAGAATTCAATATATTTTGTTTAGATGTTATGTAGTAGATCAACAGACAAGTAATAATCTGAAGAGTGAGGTGTGCGTTTGTATCAGAGTCGATACTTTGTAGGACCAACTTTAACTACCATCGTTGCAAATCTAGTCTGAATTTTTTGACAGTTTTTCTTTACAACATAGTTTAAGCTCAGGCAGATCGAATGCCTGGTGTCCAACCTGTAAATTTTGAGATAGGTTTTGAATAGGTTTCAAACTGGGTTCTTCCCATTTTAGCACTGGTGATATGTTTAGTTCCCAACTCCAGATGTGTTTTTCTTCAGCATTGCTGTGTTTGTAGCGCCATTCATCCTTCTGTCACTACTGATCAGCTTCCATTTCCTGTCTAAGGACATATTTTTCCAGGAGGATGTTCAGTAATCGACGCCGTCGTTCCCTTTTACAAATATGCACCACTTTGTGTTGTTCTGTTGCATAAGATCCTAATGAAACATTGAAACTTGAGGTTGTGAGGTGACAGGATGTAGAAAAGTCTTAGGGGTAAGGGCACTTTTGCAAGGCACAACAATAATAATATTAGAATACTTTCTAGTCAGTCCAAATAAGGCTGCCACTGCTTTTATTGTTCTTATTAATGTCACTGTTACCAAAGAGAGTCATGCATCACGTTGCCTGGTGTGTAGCTTCGGATCTGCAGTCGCTTCCTCGCAGGCGGAAGCCGTAACCAAAAAACACATTTTGAAAAAGCCAGATTCCTTGTTGTTTTGAGTTACGAAATCTCTCATACCCATGTCTGATTTTTTTGTTCTTGTTTTTGCTGCTCTTCTTTCATTTTGGGTTGTCTTTTCATCAGTAGCTTTGTCTTGATTTGCGTGGACTGAAACATACTTTCTTTCTTTCACCCTCCCCTCCCCTGTTCATTGCAAACAGCAACGGGGCAAATGTAGTCTGTCACAGCCGGGACCGTCTGTGAGCAGTCCACACCACAGGTACCTTTTTGTTGCTTCTAGCACACCTAGAAGATAATGGAACTCAACCCATGATGCACTGGGAGGCTAGTCCAGGCTCTCTAATGTACACACCCTTTCTGCATTAGTCCCTCTTTCACGTGTTAATCCTTGTGCCGCCTCATGATAGTGAATTCCATCATCTTCTCCCAGTCTGGGTGCTCTGTGCAGGTCAGACGATGAGGTGAGCTGCAGGCCAAACATCCACCCAGGAAAGGGTTTTACGAGGAATAGGCTTCTTCTTCTTCTTCTCGGCTGCTTATCTAATATACAGCTAACAACACTTCTCGCCAGCAAGCCGGCAAACTCCCCCTTTTTCTTTGAAAGTGTCGAGCCAATAAATGTCTGCAATGAACAATGCAAAAGCTGCGGCTTCCCTTTCTCTCTAGCGCTTTCACTCTGACCTCGTGTGTGTGTGTGTGTGCCGGTTCTTCACTGCTGCTTCCACCTCACCGACTTTCCATCTCTGTTCCTCAGTCTGTCATCTGTGCGTCTTGCCTCTACGCATCCATTTGTGAGGCGGTAAAGGGGGACTTTTTGGTAACAACATAAGAAAACTTCATGTTGACCTTTAATAAAAGTGTTTATGTGTTCACTGATCGTATTATCCCTTAAAAACATGCAAATTTTTACAAAGCACAGTGGAAGTTTTTGTTCCCACTGCAGCCCGAAGTGACCCAATTCCCATTTTTTGTCAAATCAGATTTTTTTTTTGTCATGGGTGTTCACACTTCCAAATATATGCGACCTGCATGTGTTCTCCAGTGTGAACGGCAACGACCTGAAAGTGACCCACGTGCGCAGTAGGGGGTGTAATAATGTCAGCGTTCTCAGAGTTTTGCCAACAGCCATAAAAAGAAGAAGTAAACATGGATGATGCCGACGTGGAGCTTATTTTTAAGTTGTTGTTCAACCAGTGCAGCATATTAACAACTTGATCCTCATTTGGTTGTTTTTCTTCCTGCTTGCGCATATCAGGACCCATAATAGTGACGTTTGTCGAGTATCAGTGACGTTCAGGTCGGATGAATGCGACCTGGACGTTACACACGCCTGTATCGGATATCCAAAGCGGCCCGGGTCGCATTCGAAAAGAATCTGACCTGTGGTGTTCAGACTGTCATGAAAAAAATCAGATACAAGTCGAATTACGTCAAAAGAAAGATAGAAATTGGGTCACTTCAGGCTGCAGTGTGAATGCAGTCGCCCAAGATGTTCATGGGTAGTTACCCGGGGCAACATGAGAAAAGAATGACGGACAAGAAGCAGATATAAAAGTTTAACTTAAATTTCGCACCAAACGCGTTTTGATCTTCGTGCGCGTCTGATTTTTTAAACACTTGATTTAAGTTTATGCGGAGGCTCGTCGAGCCCAGCTGCGGCAACTTGAACCGTTTGGAGTGTTTTGAGCGTTTGACTCATCGAAAGCGTCCAACGCGTCCGACAAATAGGCCGGCAACGAAAAACAACAGGTAGAGCAACATAGACTTTGGATGAAAACCAGACGCGCAAAATGCTAGGTGTAGAGCAAAATGTCAAGCGTCTTCATTCAAGGTTCACACTTGTTGAACTTGAAGCATCGGACACGTTTTTGATGTGAACGCACCAAAACCGTTGGCTTAGCAGGTCCTGTTAAGCTCTAGATGGGTTTACGTTAATACAAAATGATTCTGGATGAATTTAATGTACATTTCTTCGACATAACGTCATTTCCAGAAAATGAAAGTAGCGTCACATAACAGAGATAATCTGTTGCCGACGGACTCTTCGGATCTTGTGGTGTGTGGATTATTCTCCCCTCCCTCAGAAGCTGTCAAGTTCACCACGTTTGTTTTTGTGGGGTTGTTTCAGCGGTGAGCATTTCCACTGTTCATTATGAGGAATGTGACATCATTAAAATATACTGACGATGCTTACAAATCTCCAAGAACTGGAGCAGAGTGAAAAAGGTCACAAAGCAACAAGCTCTTTTGTTACACAGAATGTTTTTTCCAAATATGTCTGCGTGATTAATTCATTGAAGACTCCTTATAAAATTGATTGGACAAAGAATTAAGTACTAATAAGAGTATAAATATTACTGATGTTTTCCTTAAGTTATATTTTTTTCCCTGTTCTAACTTACAACTTAGTTTTTTATACCATTTTAAACTTGTGTAGAGCCCTTAGGAATCATCCTAATAAGATAAGTACATAATGGAAAGTTTATGATCCTGAAAGATTAAATAATTCAATCCTCAGTCGTTTACCAGGAACATTTGGATTCACTCAACAATGAGTGATGTATTTTACTACGTGAGCAAATCTTTTGGCTCCAGTTGTTTTTTTTTACCATGATTTTAACATATAAAATAGCAGCAACTTGCAAAAGCATTCATGCACCTTCAACTACATATTTCACATTTTGTCACTTTTTAGTCAAAAACTTATATGTATTCTCCTGGTTATGTGATATACCAACACAGTCGTTCATAATTGTTAAGTGGAAGAAAATATTTTTACAATTTTAACTTGTTTTAGCGACAAGAAAATATGTCTAAAATGTGAAGCATGCATTTGTATTTTAGCTCACATAATTATATATTTTGTAGAAACATCTTTCACCTGTATCAGAGCTGCGACTATTTTGAACTATGTTTAAAGTTAGAATTTGGAAATTCTCAATTTAATTTTGGTCTAGACTTTGACTGGGCCATTCTAACACATGAATATGGTTTTATTTAAACCATTCCATGGAACCTCAACTTCTCCAGTTTTATCCCTGACCAGTTCTCAGAGCTTCAATTTTAAAAAAACAAACAAAAAAACTATTTTTATATCTCACTCTGCACTACCCTAAGTTGTGTTGGTCTGACACACAGAATCCAAATTAAATGCATTGACTGGTTTAATATGACAGAATGTGAAAAGGTTAAAGTAGCCTGAATTATTTTGCACTTCACTCTAAGCCACATTCAGTGAAGTGGTATATTTGTTTACACTTATTTTTTATTTTACAAAAGTCAGTTGAAAACCACAGTGTTAAAACAAAAATCTGTCTCAAGATGCTGCACTGCTCTTGCCATGGCATGCTTTGCACTTTCCTACGGGATGAAACCTTTCAGAGTCGGCTCAGCTGATTCCTGCAGCATGCTTCCTTGTTTTAATCGTCTCTTTACTCTTAACACTTTCAGTACAGGAATGCAAGCAAACATTAAGTGTATTTGTCTTTGCTCGAAAACTGTTTTGTGACTGTCTTTGTTATCCTGTTTATCCACCAAGTTTCAGTCAGCATGTGCATCACAGTAGGAAACATCGTCACTTTGAGCCGAGTTTGCAGTGACTCTCAAACACGCCGTCGTGCGGCCATGAAAGCATCGACATCCAGCAGCCATTGCTGCTGAAATGAGATCTTATTTGGATTGAAAACAGATTTCACACATGGAGAGAGGGATGTTAAATTAGGAGTTATTATTATGTCGATTTGCAAGTATAAAAATGTGGCTCGTTCAGTTTGAGTTACATAGATTCCACTGCATTGTTGTGTTAGCAGTAGCGTAGCTCTACCAGGGATGCTGTGTGTTTATTGGCAGTGACTCAGTCTCTGCCTGGTTGCGAATGTGTGTGTGAGCAGGTCTCGCAGCGCCGCTGGATCCGCTTCCTGCCGTTCTGACCTGGACGTGGCGACGGCTCGCAGGTCCTCGTTCTGGCGCCGCGTCCTCTGGTTCGCGCTGCCTCTCCAGCTCCTCCTGCTCCTGCTGGTGGTCCTCGCCTTCCTGCTGCCGCTGGCCGAGGAGGACTACTGCACTCAGTCCAACAACTTTGCTCATTCCTTCTACCCGATGCTCAGCTACACTAACGGACCGCCTCCCGTGTAGGTCGGCGACGAGAACTGTCCGTAATTTGGCTTCCGTGGAACGGGAATGAGAATGGTGCGAAGAAAAATCTACTCGTGTGTATGTAGCGCAGAGGATCAAGAATCGCACTACATTGAGAAGTGCTGCGTCATTTCAAGGTGTATTTTGGTTTAGCTGACGGTGGAGTTCTGCTGGATGGAGTTACGGGTCCCTCATCGTGTATTTTTCTGGAGAACACTGTCAGTGGAAAGCACCAAAGTCAGAAGCTGAAAGATTGGCCTTGGGCATCAAAAAGGAACATGAAACGGTTTCATTGCATTTATTTTTTTACCTGTATTTTGGGCATGTGGTTTTAATATTTACTTTTATTTACTTACATCTACGACTGTGTTTGTGCTCAACTGTACGTTTTTAACTTGAACTACATCCGTTCATGTCAAGCCAAGTGTTTTATGATCGGACACAAATCAAGGGTTTAACCTTTAACATCATGATCTTTTTACATTCTGCTTTTTATTTTTTCAAAACATCTAGCATCTTAACGATCGAAACTATGACACATAGAACTAATGTATATTTTGTATGACTGTTGGTTGAGTATAAAATATATAAAAGTCCAGAATTATTTAACATGTGTACATAGTGCAGAAGATTACTATGAAAAAGATGTATATGCAACTACCAACAATAATGAATGCCAAATCCTCACTCCGAATCCTGTCTTTAATCTGATTCTTCTTTTGTCCATTTTACTAATGAAAATAACTTTAAAGGCCTGGTTGCTAAATAACATTTTTGTCAGTTTCTTAGGTGGCATCTGTTCTATATAAAGACCTTTAAATGGAAGCAAATGGAGAACCTGACATGGAATCATCTGCACCAAGAGCTGCACCTACAATCTTTACACATTTCTCTGCAACAGAAATAAGCAGTTATAATGAAGTAGAAACAATAAAAATCCTCCCATAAAAGCACTGAAAAGGGCTTTAACTTAACCAGGAATGCATGAAGTGAGTCATAACATTCTCCAATAAAATCTTAAAATGAATTTGATATGTAATGAAGTGAAAGCTGCTGCTACGAGTTCACATTTTCTTCGGTCTTTATAAAAGCACATGAATATGTGCACCTAAAGAAGCAAGTAAAGCAGGGAAGTTATTCACGGTTTCGAACACTTGATGAAGCATGGAAGGATTACCATTTTTTTGATTGTTCCCAGATTTTAACCTCAAACAAAACGACAACAAAAAAATGTTAACAAAACCAAGCGTAGAAGAGATGTTCCTGGGATTGAGTTTCTGCATGACAAACAGTAAAGCGAAATCAAAAATGATGAATCTTCTAATATAACCAGAGCATTTTAACACACTGCAAGTAATAACGTTGTTTTTAAAGTGTTCAATCTCGGAAGAGTTTAAATACTTTTATGAATGCAACTTCCAATGACAAATAAAACATTTTTCTATTATTATTGATTCCCATTTTATTTTGTGTCTTCATCGTTTAAAGCCTTTCTCGTTTCTTATCACAAACGTTTGGTTTTTTTTTTTTTGCATTAGTGAGATTTTTTTTCCCATCTAATCCTGTAAACATTCATAAATATAACAAAGGTTGGAGTAACATAAATTTTGCACGAGTTGACTTGAACGCACCGTGTAAGAATCGCAACTGGTGGTAAAAAGCATTTTGACATATGACGTATTAATTGTTTTAATACGTCATATGTATGGCACATACAGGGTCATTGTTTCGCCACATTGTAGGACCCATGTCAGAGTAACTGGTGTAGTTTTAACATAAACTTAAGCCTGTGAGATTTACCTGCAAGTCAAGACTCTGGGCCTACGACACCCACGTACATACGTCACGCTACACAGGAAGTGAGGAACAACATTAACCTGCGCGAGGAGAAAACACGCCTCCCGGGTCACGTTTGCTGTCAGACAATTTGAGAAAGTTTATGGTTTTCTTTTTAACACTTTCGTCAGCAGTTACCGCTGTTCAACCAACGTCACCTCTGGCCTGTTTCGAGACGCTGCGTTTTCGGGGCCCGGTAAGCTAAACGCTAATGTTGCACGGTGGCTTTTAGCATGTTGTTAGCATGCTGTTAGCATGTTCTAAGAGGTTTTTACCTGCTCTGAACTGTCATAGTCTTTACTTTGAGCTTATTTCAGTTTTTATTTATAATCTGAGCCAATCAGTTTTGCTTATTCTTGCTCCTACTTTCTGTTTTTTTACGTATTCCTCTTTCCCTCTCATATCGCAGAGCACCTTTGCATCAGAAAGATGCTTCTTCGGACATTGTGGTCGAGACTGGGAGCTCGGCAGCTTGCTGGAAACAGACCAGTCTGTGCTGTTTCCTCAACCACTCTTGGGCGATGTTTGAAGGCCAGCAACAACGAATCGACCCCAAGGATTCAGTCCTGGTCTTCTGCAGTCACAAGAACCTTTCATTTAAACTCACTGAACCAGCAGTGCCTGCATAAAACACACGTTCATCCTACACACACAAACTTCATGTGTAGTCAGGCTCGTTTTTATTCAACTAATATTGTGAAGTCAGTGCTAAAGCCCACCTTAAAGCCAGTAATGGTGCCTCCTAAAGGAAAAAGACCTCCGAAAGGCCCACGAACTAAACAGCCTTCTCGCTCCAACCAGCCTTCAAACAAAGAGGATGAGGTGATGAAGTTGGTGGCTGTTTGTTTTTTGTTTGTTTTTTTCCCCATCTGTTGCTGCCTGGTTCAGCCATTAATTCAGGTGTTCTTTTGTCCGCAGGACATGATGCAATGCACAGCCTTTGCAACAGCAGACCAGTATCATTTGCCAACACTTAGCCATGACTTGATAAACCATGGCTTTCAAGAGATAGATTTACCAAGAGGTATGAGCCAAGCAGCTCAGCTCTGCAGGGAGGATTGACTCTTGCGCATGCTGCTTTGAGTTCTTCTGACTCTCCTGTTTTTATTTCAGATGCATCAAATGTCCTGGTGATAAGCACGGAAAACGCTGCCAAAGTGGACGACGACGCTCTCATTTTTTTCTTCAGGTAGAAACGACGAGCTTTTTTTTTTTCTTCTTTTTTTTTAGCATCTTTCTATACTTTATTGTATATTTTTACACTAAAATATCAGACAGCGACAGCGTCGTCGTCTTGCCGAATGTCATTTTAATTGTGGACTTTCGCAATTCACGAGAACCACATGCTGAGGGGTTGATCATCTGCTGTCACAGGTGCATTGTGCTAAACGGTTGGAGCAATGACGAAGGAGGATGACCTTAAAAAATGTTTCAACTTCACTTCAAAATGCACAACTAGATGGTCGAAACTTGAACACCATTTACAGGTTCTAGAAAGAAAAAAATCAACAGCTGGGATTGTCGTGTCATCACTTCACCCTGGAAAAAGAAATGTTAGAATAAGTCATTAAATGCCAATACATTTATACACAACACATTTAATCGGGATTGCATAGCTTGGTCTAAATCGTAACCTGTGTAAAATTAAATTACAGTTTGAATCAACTGGAAAAGAAGAAACATTGGTGGGAATTAGTTTTCTATCATTTTCTGATTCTCAGTGAGCCTCAGTGTTTTGGCAATCTTTGTACTGACGTTCTGCGTCTGAATTTCAGGGAAGGATCTGTTGTTTTTTGGAACGTCGAGGAGAAAGAGGTAAACATCACCTTCAACTTCTCCAGACTGAAGCGATTTCTAAATCAGACCACCTCCTGACGACGGAGTGCGTTCTCATTTTGTGCAGATGAAAAAGGTTTTGAGGTTACTGGAACATCACGAGATCCAGCCTTACGAAGTCGCTTTGGTTCACTGGGAAAACGAGGAGATCAACTACACTGTTGGAGAGTACGACGTGCTTCAGCGTCGGGACGGGATCGCCGGGGTTCCTGAGTGCTTGCTGCTCACTAAAACATTTAAATCTTTCCCTCAGAGGAAACACGAAGCTGGAGAGAGGCAACTTCATTCTTAGTTACGACATGGATCAACAAGAGGCTGTCCTGGAGAAATTTGCATTTTCAAACGCTCTCTGTCTGTCAGGTGAGAATAGGTGAATGTTACTGACTTGCTTTGGGTTTTGGTTTTACACACATTTTAACCTTAGTCCTTTTGTTTTTTGTTGTTGTTGTTTTTCAGTGAAGTTGGCGATATGGGAGGTGTCTTTGGACAACTTTGTAGAGTCAATTCAGTCAATCCCAGAGGTACAATGGACAAGATGGAGAAACACTGAATGCATATTTTATTACACGTAATGCCGGCTATTTGAAACTCCAAATGTGAAGTAATTTGTTTTGCTTAGATGCTGAAGTCTGGCAGAAGAATCAAGCTGTCTTCTGCTGAGGTTATGCAGAAGATCGGAGAGCTATTTACGTTGAGGTAAATTCCATTTTTTCTCCCAGCAGCGGCTCACTCGTTTCCCATTTCATTTTTACGACTTAAGAGAAAGCCGAAGCTTTCCAATTACTCGTGGCGCCAGCCGCTTCACTTGATTTACTATTTTTACCACTTCTGGATCGAGGTAGTGCCTGTCTGTGCGGTCACGTTCCGCGTCGCCCGCCTCCGGCATGAACCGACCGTAACTTGAGTCATTTTCGCTCTCTGCCTCCCGCCCCCTCCGACAGACACTGCATCAACCTGAGGTCCGACCTTCTCCTCACTCCCGATTTCTACTGGGACCGAGAAAACCTAGAAAAGCTCTATGACAAGACGTGCCAGTTCCTGAGCATCAACCGCAGAGTCAACGTAAACACAGCTGCAGAGCGCAGATAAGTCCTGATAAGCAAGAGCCGCAGCAGGACATTTAGCCCCCTTCTTTGTGCGTTACTGTCGTTGGTAGGTTGTGAACGAGAAGCTGGAGCATTGCACGCAGCTGACAGACCTGATGAGGAGCCACTTGAGTGAAAAGCACAGCTTGAGGTTGGAGTGGATGATCGTCATCCTCATTACCATTGAGGTAAAGTGGGTTTACTTCACCCCTTTATTTACAGTAAAAAAAAAGGATTTGTTCATTTTGTTAAAACTACAAACTCTAGATTTTTGGGGATTTTATGTTGAAATACCAACACGAAGGAGTGAGAAAAAAAGGTATTTGTCTTTCGTCCCCTTTATTCTGAGACTCCTAAATAAAAATCCAGTGCAACAAATTGCTGTCAGAAGTAACCTAATTGTTACACGGAGTGCACGTGTGTGTAACTTGACCTCAGTTGGACCAATGTGCAAATATTTCGAGTACAAATTCTTGTCTTTCGATGTGCAAAACTAGCGGGAAAAAACTCCCAAACACTTGCAGCTGCAAAGGTTGTTTGAAAACTATTTACTTTTCTCTCTACTTCGCATTTCTGCACTGCAGCGTGTTGGTCTACCAAATGAAATCTCAATTGAATAGACGGTTTATGTCACAAAACAGTAAAAAAAAAAAGGTTTTACAAAAGCACCGATCAATATCTCTCCTGTATGATTAATCTGTGCCTTGTTCTCCTTGAAGGTGATGTTTGAACTCGCAAAAATGGTCTTCTGACCTGCTGACCACAGAGAGCACAAATCTATGAATGACATGAGAGACTTCAAAGGAAGAGGTATTCATTCACTGGTATTTCGCAACGAATCACTGACGAAATGTGAAGGGGACCCGATCAGTTTTAGGTTCGTTGCTCTTTCAACAAAGGGACGTTTCTCAAACGCACAATTTGCCTTTAAATATGTCCATTCATCCATTGTTTACTCTCCCTTATCCTTTCAGGATTGGATTCCAGCCTGGCTGACTGTCTGTTCTGATTTGTGTTCAAACTTGAGTATTTGACTATATTTGTATTTTATTTCAAGAGAATTATGAGGTCACACTCACCTTCACTGAAAACGTTATTGTTGTGGGTCATCCGTGTTAAAAGAGAGAAGAATAAATTCTTATACGAATGTACCTGCTCCTATTTGGTGACTCGACAAAAAGCACGAGTGCCGCTCCGGGCGTTTTTGTATGTACACCACCGCTTGAATGTAAAACACGAGCCCCGACAATCTGTTGAGCTGACGGCCGAATGAGACGTTTCAATGACACAGGAGATTTAGGATATGTGCAGGTATTATTTTATTCAAACAAAACAATGTTTTAATAATAAAAATCTTGCTGATACACGAATAAAGGCATCTCAGGGTTGTGTTTCACATCTCGCCACGTTTGACGTGTGGACAAATTCTTTGAAATCAGAATACATGGAATGAAAGGAAGGAAAAAAAGAAAACAACAGTGTGTTTGTTTGCCTCCAGCTTGAATACATTGCTGATTGTATCCAGATAATCCTTTTAGTTGTTGATTCATAAACATTTGGGCAGAAAGATGGACCAGGAAATATGTTATTAAGGCTCAGAAATCAATATTTGGGTTCATCGAATGTCAGACTTTTCTACAGTGATATGGCATGCTCCCTGTCTCCTTGAAATTGACTCAGTGGCATCGCTCTTTGACTGCAAATGTGCACCGTAGAGCCTGTGAAAGCTTTAAAACAGACATTATGTACAAGATAAAATATAATATATCTTAAATATGTTTAGGTCTGTAATACATTTTGTAAAAGACTCACATTCAAACGTATTCAGTCCCGCATGAGCCTCCCTGTTTCTGTCACAGCCGCACACAGCGCTGCGTTATCATGACTGTATCCACCTTATTCCGAGCCCCATGAGGCTTTTGTAGATCTATGGGCGCGACTTCCGCCGCAAACCGGAACCACCATTTGTTTCAGGGAGGACCCCAAAGTGGGTCCTCCAACGCCAGCGTCCTGCTTTTTTTTTTTTTTTTTAGTCCTCTCCCTGATTTAACGCACCTGGATCCAATGATGGCCCATCAGAGGCCTAAGAAGAACGTTGTCACTACCACCAAGGAGAGAACTAAAACATGCAGGATGCCGGGCCCTCGAGGACCCACTTTGGGGACCTCTGGACATGTTAGCAACTCGCTAACCGGCTTTTGTCAGAGCTTTTAGGTTATAAAATATCTAGGAACAGCAGCTAGCAAAGCTTAAATGTGACAATATTGGTTTACCGCAACCTACAACTATTGTGTGGAGGGATGGCAACTTGAAGAAATGGCCGCATATGTATCGCTCCCTGTGATTAAACTCACAATTGCGATAATCTGTACAGAGCAGCTCTCTGATGGCAGACGGCATATCCGTAAACAAGTTTTACCAAATATTGTATTAAAACCGAAAAGAGAGACATAACTTCTGTCATGAATATAGACTATCAAAAAAAACCAACCTACAAATCACATTGAAATGCTGCTACTTCCGGTGGGCGCCGGAAGTAAGACCCATAATTGCTTCCCCAGTAAGACTCCCAGGAATAAAGGTGATGGACCTGAGTGAAGTTGCCCCCCCACCTTCTGCAAATCAGACAAAATTGGTGTCAAACGCCGGTGCTACGTTTGCGCTGGTTTGTGCAAACGTTTGATACCAATTTTGTCTGATTGGGGGGGGTCTGGTTGGCCTTTTGACCTTTAACCTTTCATTAATGTCTTCAAAGCCAAAACAAAAATTTTTTAAATTGACACCCATTTTGTCTGATTTGAAGAAGGTGGGGGGCCAACTTCACTCAGGTGCTTCACCTCGGTGGGGGATGGCATGTAAAATGGCGCATAATGGTAAGGTGGAACGAACGTCATGGTTTACTACTTTGTTTACAAATGCGTCTCAAAAGTGTGGCGTGCTTTTATATCCGGCCTCTTCACTCAGCGAGCTTTGAGTAAAATTTTGTTCATTACATTACGATTGTGGAGTTTAGCACAGGGTTATTTTTTTAAAAACCATTCACAATTTGAACATGTCTCAGAGCTTTGTTTGATTCGTCATCTGGAAATCAAAAGGGTAGACGAGGCACCTGTGCAAGCTACTGTAAGGAGGTTTTGACTCTAAAAATGAAACCAAAGCTGAAATGGAATGGCTTAGATCAAATCATTTTTGTTGTAGAAATCAAGTAGAAATCTGGACTCAAATCAGCTGTGACACGCTTGAAGTAGATGCTATCCAACCCATCTGTCAGAGTTCAGGCTTTTTTGTGAAGAACGAGCGAAGAACGAGCTTTGCACATCCAATATTTCTGGATGTGCAAAGCTGGTAGACGCAAAAACCCTTGCAGCCGTGATCACAGGAAAAGCTCAGTGTACAAACTATTGTATCAGAGGAGATGAATACAAATGACTTCCACACTTTTGAGATTATTTGTAGAAAAAAACACGTGCAATTTTCCTTACAAAATGCATTCGAGTTTGTGCAAGGCTCTGCAGGTGAAATAACTAAAAGACTGAATGATGAAATATATGTGGTCATAAATAGGACAGGCTGCACAGTATCTACATATAGTAGTATACAAAAAAGGTGTGTGCAGTGTCGAAGTACAAACTTAAATCTCTCATACTGTTAAAATCACTTTTACTTTAAAAAAAATAAAATAAAATATTAATATAATGTTAAAAGTGGAAGAATTGGACATGATTAGTAGTCTAAGTCGCACACTTTGGAACAGCCATGTTTTAGAGAGCGGTTGATGCGTTCACACCTGAAATCACTGCAGTCTCTCCGAGAAGGTCAACAGTTTCCCTGTCCAAACTTCTCTAACCACATCGCCGTCATAATTAATGTTATGTTCAAAATCAAGAATGGTTTCACCGCTAAATATGGGAATATTACTGGATTAACTTGGTGTCACAAGAAACACTGCGATGGCTTTTCGGAACGTTCGTCCTTTGTTATGATTGTCCAACCTTGGAAAAGATGAGAGAAAGCACCTGTTAGTCATCTGTGACAGATAATTGAAGGCTAAATTCCTTCAATGGACGGTGATTCTGAAAATGCTCTGAGATTTACCTGTCATTAACCCCAGAGTCGGGCTGTGTTAGCTTCATTCTGCTGCAGAGACGCTGGTTCCCAGGTCCTCGAGCGCAACAGCGAAATCCTCCCCTTCACTTTCCATTTCACTCGTTTCTTTTTTCAGCGCGTCTCGTTGACTTTCCGTGTCCTCTACCTCCAGGCTGCATGCCATCTCAAACTCCAGCTCAGGCTCTGCTTCATCCTTTTCTTCACTTTCACTCTGCAGCTTGACACATTCGTCCAGCTTTTCGGTGGATGTTTGCATGTCCTGCTGTGGATAGATGTCCTCCTCTGCGTCCAGCCAGACATCTTGGTCATTCTCGTCCTCTGATTGTCTGAAAGCCCAGCCCTTTTTCGCCTCGGAGAGCAGAGGCTTTCTCAGGAGCACTGCTCTCTTCTCTTGTCTTGCTGGTTGGCAAACCTCCATTGTCTGAACCTCTGCAATGACTCTTTCAGTAGATTGGATTTGTTCCAGTGGCTCTATTGTTTCCACTGCTTGGACACCCACATCCAGTAGCACTGGCTGACTTGCAATCACAGCCCTTTGGATTAAACGCGAGTCCGCTTCTGGTTCTGTGATACTGGTTGCCTGCACTGCTACCTCATTTAGCTCCGTCTGTTTCTTGCTTTCATCTCTTTGAAGTGCAGACTCTGCTGACTCCTCTGCCTGAACTCCAGCTTCAGAAACATCCACCTGCTTCACGGGTTCAATTCTCTCTATAGGTGCAGCAGAGGGCCATGTTGAGGCTTTGGCTTGAGCAAACTGTATGTTCAGTTTGAACTCTAAAGACAGGCTAGAAGGGGACTCCAGGTTGCCTACTGATGAGATTACTCCGGTGTTTTGGGGGACTGCTAAGCCAGCATTGCCAGGTGTAGCGAGCTGTCTTTGCGTACTTGCCAGAGGTTCCATGTTGGTTTCATTTGGACCCTTTGCAGCTAATTCCTCTGTTCTTACATCTCTTGCTGCGGCGCATACTTCTGGCTTGTCAGGTTTTGCTTCCACCAAATCCTCTTTGTGATCCTCGATGGAGACGTCTGGGCCTTGTGGAATACTTAAAGGCACCTCGGATTCTTCAAGGCCTTCTCGCTCAGCCGGGATTCCAGAGTGCTCAGTGATGACAGAGGCCTCCTCCTCTTGTCTATTGGCGGCTATCTCAGCGCCGTCATTGACCACCTTCTCATCTTCTGTCTCAACTGATTCCTTTTGGTCTGTCTCACATACTTCCATCGTACTTTCTGACTCATCAGTGACTTGTTCTACATGTTGAGTGGCCATCTTGGATGGCGTTTCCAGTAAGTCACTCATCACATGCTGCATAACGTCTTGAACTGTCACCTGGATTTCTTCAGTAGTAGTTTCTTCTTCCACTCCTGCAGTGGCTAAGAGGTTGTCTACTTTCTGAATGCTTTCGTGGCACACATCAATTACTTCCTTATCTTCTGTAATGCCTACTTGGATCACTGCGTCAACAGAGTTCTGGGCTGACCTGATATCCACGTCCATCAGGTGCACCTGGACTTTGTGATTCACCTCGATCTCCACAGGCGGCACGCACATTTTCACAACAGCAATGCTCGGCTCTGCTGCCTGATTAATGTCATCTAGCACTAATGGGGTTGCCGTCTCTACTGTATCATTTATTTCTATCTCACTGGCCGTTTTGCTCATCAAAACGTCTTGAAACACAACATTAGGTTTCTCACTTGAAACTTCTTTCAAAATACTCATAACTTCATGGGACATGACTGTGTGATCAGTTGCAGCCACCTTTATCTCGGCAGCTGAAAGAAGGCCCGTCTTATCCCCCTCTACTGTCTCCTGCTGCTCACAAAGATTCACTTCACTTTTAGGTTCTTCTGAAACTTCTACCACGTCTACACAAACTGGCTGGGTTTCCTCAGGACATGTCGTTCTTTCCAGGACCTCGGCAGTCCTTGCCGCCTCATTAACTGACGCAACATGAACTGCCGTGAATGCTGGTAACCCCTTCACATTCTCAAGAACATTTTCTTCTTGCTCAGCCTGAGCATCGCATGGTTTAGTAGCAGTTTCGTGATCCAGCTGCAGTACATCTTTCCCCTCTGGTTTCTCTGGAGCAGTGTCTTCTGGCTGTGGAACATCGTGAAGTAACGTTTGCGTTTCAGGTTCCCGAGTCTTACTTTCCTCATCAATTGGTGCAGTTGTTGATTTGCATGTCTCCATATGTGAGGCAATGTCTTGTGGACTAGGAGGCGAACCTTCTGGTTCCACAGATGGAGGTTCCTTTGACTCTGTAATAATTAGTTCTTCTGTGACCGTTTCCGATGCTGAAGTGTCATGTATCACTTCCACATCAGATGCTCCAGAGCTAATCGCTACTGCATCTGGCGGAACTGCAGCAGCTTCTGGTTCCTGAGCATTCTCTGTTTCAGGAGCATCCTCCACTTGAATGATTCCTTGAGTCAAACATTCAGGTTCCTCTTTTGGTTTTTCTTTAGCTGTTTCTGCTTTTGGCATGGTATCAGAAGGCTTTGCATCTTTTTCTAGAACCTCCACTCTGCTTTCTTCTGACGCCAATATGTCTTCTTGAACATTATCTGTGGCTCCTGTAACACCAGAAACTTGTGTAACATCAGAAGACTCCAGTGTAGGAATTGTTTTTTGTCTCTCTTTGTCGGCTTGTTCTTCAGTTTCTTCAGAGAGAGACTTTACCAGTTCAACGTCTTCTGTATTTGTTACAGTAGATGAAATGTTTTCTGAAAACAGCGCTGACTGATTAAGGGACTGAACTACATCTTCTTCTGAAGTCAATATTGGCACTTCTGGACATATCAATTCGTCTTTGATTTGAGCTGCATCCGTTTGTGGCTCTTTGTCTTCTGGTTTATCACTTTCCTCTTGTTTTTCATCCTGCATGTCTTCTTCGGCCTTTTTATTAAGGGACTGAACTAGATCCTCTTCAGATGTCACCGTTGTTGTTTCTACAGATTTCAATTCTTTTTTGTGTTCAACATTGTCACTTTGAGTGACAGTGTTGAACTCTTCGTCTTCTTGCTCGTCAGTGACTTTAGTGAGACACTCTACTTGTTTGGGTTCTTCTTTTTCAGCTGGCAAAAGGTCTGGCAAAGACACTTCATTAAGGGACACAACTGCATCCTTTTGTGGCTCTAATGTTGGGGCTTGAACACTTTCAAATCCTTCTGTATCTTCTGACTGACAGATTTGGGCTCCATCTATTTGCGGTTCTTTGTCTCCTTGCCCATCTTTGACGTCAGTGAGAGGCTCCAGCTGTTTAGATTCCTCTGTATGTTTTTCAGGTGGTGAAGAATATGGCGACGATGACACTTCTTCACGAAGGGACTGGACAGCATCTTCCTCAGACTCTGTTGTTGGAGCTTGTGCACTTTCTAATGCTTCTGTAGCTTTGGAGCTATCAATATGCGCAGCTGCTGCTTCTGGCTCGTTCCTCTCCACCTCCTCAGTTGCATCAGTCAAAGCCTCTACCAGCTTGGATTCTTCTGCATCTCTTTCAGTTGCTGTATCATCTTCCGCTGGTACTTCCTTATCAAGGGATTTTGCTGTATCTTCCTGTGACTCTAACGTTGGCGCTTGAACACTTTCTAATTCTACTGTAACCTCAGACTGATCGTTTTGCGGCTCTTTCTTTTCTGTCTCCTCTGTCACTTCAAGTAGGGCCTCTACTGGTTTTGACTCGCCGGTGTCTGTTTCAGCTTTGAAAATGTTTTCTGAAACTGATACTTCTGTGTCGAGTGTCTGAACCAGATCCTCTACTAACTCTGTTGCAGCAGCCTTTACAACTTCTGTCACTGCACTTGGTTCAGTTTTAGCTTCCACTATTGGAGATTCTTTGTTGTCTTTGGTTTCGTCACTAAGATCCTGTGAGGGTGTTTCCGTTAACTGGATTGTCTCTGGGGGCCTTTCTTCAGGTGAGTGGATATCATGCTCTCCTTTTGCCAGCTCAGCTTTTTCTAATCTGGCCTGTTCTTCCAGCTCATCCACTGCATCAGGAGGTTTAACCTCATTTTGAGCTTGCTTTTTGGTTTCAGTTTCCTCTTCTGTCACAGTTTGGTCTCCCTCCTTCACACCTACATCCTCGGCGTCATCCACTGATGTCACCGCTAATTCTTCGCTGGAGTCAGCTTGACCAGTAATAAGTTCTTCGGTGGCTGTGACTTCTTCTTCTTTAGGTGAACTCTCCGTTGACACTGTTTCGCCGACATCCCCTCCACCTTCAACTACATGCTGCCTCTCTGGTGTAACTTCCAAATCTTTGATGTCTTTTTGTGATTCTGAAACATTTACCTCACAGGCGTCATCTGTAGCCGGCTCAGCGGTGTCAAGCTCCTCTTTAGGAACTTCTGAAGCCATTTCTGTAGAAATGGCCTCGCTAAGGTGAGAGACGCTCTCGGCTTGGATTGTTGCTGCAGCTTCTTTCACTGCATCAATTCCTTCAGCGTTTAGGCCTGTCTTTATGCTTGTTGCCTCTGATCCTGTGTGTACTTCCAGCATTTTGGGCTGGTCCAATGCCGACGATTCAAGTATTTGATGTGATACTGAACAAACAGCTCTTTCGGGACTCTGTCCCTCCAAACACACCGGAACTGCCGTCGGGCTTGCTGCGATAGTCTCAGAAACCTGCTGCAGGAGGAACTCTGCGTTCATGATGGTGTACTCTGCTGGGACAGGTGTTGTGTCACCAGATGTTTTTGAAGACTCTGATAACTGGGAAACTGCAGACACCATCTCTGTTTCATCTGCCAAGGTAACGTCTGCTGGCTCTGGAGCGGTTATGGCTTCAGATGTGACCTCCAGCAGGTCCTCTGCGATTGTTTCATCCTTTGCTGCCTCCTCCGCCACTGAGGCTGGGGTGGTCTCTGTAATGACCCCCTCCTCTGGAATGTCACTGAGCTGTTGATGATTGCTCGAGTCTGTGAGCTCGTCTGGTTCTTCTTCTGTAGTTGCGGCTGATGAAGCCTCTTTTTCTAAAGCTCCTTCGTGGCTTGGAGTGTCTTTTGGCTCAGTGGGCACAGTGTCCTGTAACTGGACTTCCTCTTTGATCTCAATGGTTCCCATTTGAGGTTCACCATCTGCATCTTTTGCCCTATGACTTTCTTCTTCTGCCACTGGTTCTGTTTCAGGTAAATCAAATTCAGACAGTGGAACCACAGCAGGTGTCTCGGAGTCCTCATCATCGATACTTGTCGCCTCTTTACTGACCTCCTCAGCAGAAACATCGACAGACTTTCTTGTTTTTTTTCCTGACAGGAGTTTCTTTATGGAAAAGGCAGAATCATCTTGGCCGGCTTCATTGGTGCTTTCCTCTTCCTCCTTCACTTTCTTTTTGGGAGTGGGACAAGTTTTTTGAACGACCTCCATGTTGAGCTTTCGTCTTCCTCTGGGGGACTTCCTGTCTGTTTTGGGGATGACGCCAGAATCTCCTGCATCTCATTAGACGTTCCAATCGGTGGTTCTTTAGAGCCACCATTTTGTTTGCTACCGTCACTATTTTGAGGCATATCATCCTCAGAGTCTGACGTTTTCCGGCTCCTTCTTCTTCCAGATCCACACAGCACAGCTTCCCATGACACAGACGAATCTTTTCTCCTTTTCCCTTCCTCTGTGCTGTGATCGGATATTTGCTCTGCTTCAGCTGGTTTCGGCCCGTCTTTTGAACCTGGAATTGGCCCCTCTTCGTGGTCCACAGATGACTTCTTCCTCCGTTGGGGAGTTACAAGCTTTTTGAATGAAAACCAAGCCCCATCTTCCCCACCATCCGCCTCTGCTGGAGTTTCCTCTTTCTTGTTGTCTGCAGACTCTGCTGATGACAGAAGCTGGTCTGAAACATGTTCTCCAGAGTCGGACAGCTTTGCATCACTTGATTTTCTGCCCTTTTGCTTTTTGCCGCGTTTCTTGAAACTTGAGCCTGACAAAAGCCTTTTCAGGGGACTTTCCTGAACAATTTCCTGAGAGTTGGCGATTTCATTTACGACAATAGACGGCGCTGTAGCTGATTTGGTGATTGGCTTTTCCTCTTCAGTTTTCTCCTCATGAAGCTCTTTCTCGGTTGGAGCAACGTCTTCCTCGTGGCGGCGATCACAGGCCGCCTGGCTCGCCTTTTCCTCGTCTTTCTGTCCTGCTTCGTCATCTTCAAGCTTCTTCTTCTTTCGGAGACCCGAAAAGATTCCAGTTGTGAAAAACTTTTTAAACGGACTCGCATTTTCGTCAAGCCCAGCTGGAGATGCTGGACGCGGGTCCTCTTGTGACGTAACGTCCTCGCTGAGAGGTGAAGACGTTCCCGCATCGTGGGATGTATTTTCCTCTTTGGTTCCTGTCGTTTTCTCGTCTTCTTTTTCCTGAAAATCGTCAGGTGTGACATCTGTCAGCGTCGGGCACACTGATGAATCGTTTTCCACCGCCGCCTCTACCGTGTTGAGATCCGTGCTTTCTTGAGCCTCCTCAATTATTTCACTCGCAGGCTGTTCAACCTCAACATCTTCCGGTTTGCTGGGCTCCTCCTCCGTCACGTCTACTGGCACTGCGCTTCTGTCAGTGGAGCCTCTCTTCACTGTCAGCTTCAGACCAATGTTGCTGAAAAACTTCCTGAAACTCTCGTTGATGTCATTCTGCTTGGCATCCATTTCGATCAGATCATCGTGTCCGACCTGTTCGTCTTCGGCTTCTTCTGTCACTTTCTTCAAATTAATGTCCTCGTTCTCCAAGGGTGCCTCTTCCTCTTTTGGTGGCTCTGAAACTTTTATGTCTGGACAAATGGCAGCTAAACCAGGATAGAAGAAAATGATCAATTATAGTTTTCTGCTGAGACAAGTGCTAGATTTTTTTGCCATTGAACAGTAATACAGCTAAAATGTATATATTTTTGAGACTCCATAAAGACACATTATATTTATTTGCTACATGTTACAAAAATAAGTATTTGGATGATGATATCATAGCACTTGACCACTCCAAGACATTGACTTTGTTGTCTTTTGAGACTAATTTGGCAGTACGTTTAATCATTGACTCATTTTTGCCCAAGGTTTGATTAGTTGGCTAATGTCTGAAGAGGTTGCTTTGATATTTCCACCTGTCCTGTCTTCCTAATGTCCTCATAATGTCCTCATTTTTGTGAGGTCCGCTCTTGGGATGGGGGTTTTAGCTTCCCTATTTTTCTTCCAAATGTAACAGTGGTCATTATGGCTAAACACTTCAATCATGCGTTTAGTCCTCTGGTTTCAAGACACCAGAGGAAATGTCTCCTAAAATCATATACTAGTCTCTGTAACCTGCAATCTGTAAGCTCATGTGATGATCAGCTACTTGCAACCTCTTCAGACATCAGCCAACGAATCAAAGCTTGGGCAAAAACGAGTCTTCCGAATGGACAATGATTAAACGTCAGTTTTAGCTTTCAAATTACACACCTTCAATGCCAATCTCATCCTCACAGTGACCATTCAGCTCTGCTTTTCTGTTGATGTCAGAGATCTGTCCATTGTTTCTGAGAACCTGAAACAAAACACAAAATCATATGATTAGTAATAGATTACAAAATCCATCAATCGTCCATCCGCACTTATTCCTACAGGGTTGTTGGAGGCCGGTTCTCTATCTCCATTCACACACTCACCCTAGAGTAACCAGTTCACCTAACAGCAATGGTTTTGGACATGGAGGAAGATGATACAGGTAAACTCCAGGCTGGGATTCAAACCCAGGACCTTCAACAGTCCCTTCATCTGCATCACGGTGGAGCCAATTTTAAGATAAAATACAGCAAGCAGTCAATCCGCAGTCAGCTTGAGTTATTCACACAAGACATAAAAGTGTTTTCTTTCTCCATTCAAGTTGCAAACATTTTGGTCAGACTTAGGTTGGAAAAAAATAACCCTCCCTTTGCGTTTCCCAGGTATTTCTTTCGTCTTAAGTCGTGTTTTCTAAACAGTCTCTACAATCCAGTTACTGCTGGATGGTGGCGACTGTGACCTTTCTGTTAACAATCCTAATAGCCTAAATCTCAAGACCCTGGGACAGATTAGTGCAGCAGGTCTGAGCAGGGTTTAGAGAATGAGGAACACATGTCCAACTAGGGTGAGGTCATTCACTTAATGAATCAGGATAAACGTCGCTGACAGCAAGTTGATAGATGTCGGTGTCCTAACGTATTTGGCCAAATCTTCTAAAGCCGATGTTTCTCACTGTTGTTTGCTGATGTCGAAACAGGCCTTCCATGTAATCCTCGAGGACGATTAGGGAAACGCAGGGCAAAACCGCTGTGAGAATTACAAAATGCCAAAAGATCAAATGCCATAACGCGATTAGAACTTGTCCAGGCGACGGACACTCATCGCCAACAACAAGCGAGCGCCTGACCTGCGGCAGGTTTTCTTTCGCTTTCATTCATTTGGAGCTCGTTTGTCTCTCAATGTGTTTAATGATAATAATGTTTTAGGCTATTAAAATTTCAGCGCCAATTCACAGCACATGAAAAGACCAAATTTATACACAGACGTATATTCCAGGATTGATGCATACAGATACCAATTTGATCCGAGTTATGATACAGCGCAGTTAAATTAATTTAATAAGGCTGATTGTTAAAAAGTCATCGATTACATGGTGCCACTGGCTTTGCAGCAATTCCTCCTGAATGAGCTTTTGGCGACATTGGAAAGGAACGACTTCCTTTTAACAGGAGAAGACCTCCAGAGAAACTGGACCAACTCATGGTTTGATTCATGCTTTTACCAAGAGAAATGACGGATATCTTTTCCAGTCATTGTTGCATCATATTGATAAAAGTTGTAAAAGTAAATAAAGTTGAAGGCGTGTCATGCAGAACAATTAGATTAGCATGTCTTTTTTGTTTTTGTTTTTCTGTAGTCCTCCATTATAGTCAGGTACAATAAAGAGCATTTGTAAATAAGTTTCCAAGCTCAGCCACAGATTCCCAATTGTCCTTACTTTGACTAGGCCAGGGATTTGCAACACGCAGCTCTGGATCTACAAGTTTTACTTTGGGCATTCCTCAAATACTCCTAATATATTTGATTGAAATGATAACGAACCAATCATTCTTAAATACAGATATAATAACCAATACAAGTTTTAGATGTTTTACATTTTTTTAATGGAATAATTGTATTAAATTTCCAAATCAGAACGACACTGAAAGCACCTGTGATATTATGTAGATATATTATTCATATCATTAGGTTTCTATCTTGTTTTTATTTTTATTTTTAAACACAAATAATAACATCCCAGCAATCCCAGGTATTTTTTCTTAGTTGTAAAATTGAAGAATAGAAATAAAATAACGGTTCTTTCAAAATTACAACAAATTTGCGGTTGAAAATATAAAAAATTTCAAGTTATATTTTTCTTTCTTAGTGGCTCTGAGCAGGTTTTGTGGCGCTGGACCGAGGGCAATAATAGCTCTTTCAGTTTAAAGCGGGCAGACCCTTTGACTAGGCCATTCTTACTCTGTCAGAACCACATCTTCTGGTTGTTCCAGGTGGTTTGGAGGTGACGGAGGTCCGCCAGCCTCCACCTTCCACTTGTTCTCTGTGTGACTGTAGACTCCCAAAGTGACTTCCTTTGGCTTCTGATGCCATTTCTGCTGCTTTATACAAACCAGGTTTGTGGATTGACTGTTCTTGTTGACATTCAGACATTTGCTATATATATATATATATATATATATATATGAGGTGATCACGTGTTGGGTCTCCATGCCTCACCTCACTTTCTCAGAACAATGCATCATGTTGGACTTCCTGCCCATCTTGACCAGGTAATGATGGTGCATGTAAATAATCGATGCAGCTTTCTGCTGAGTGCAGCAGAGAGGGAATTTTATCCCTCCCTAAGGGATTCACTTATGTTCTTCTAAGAGTTTTGTGTCCCACCGACCCCCCCACCACCCCCCACCCCGGGCCAGGAAATTCAAAACTACTGCATCATACAGAAAAAGCAATGCAGATGAAAGTCAGTCCTCTGAAACTCGAGCAAAGAGTGGGCTCGTTTTTTTTTAGGGGCAACCCGGCAAAAAAAAAGAAAAAAAAAAAAAAAAAATTCTGCACACCTCAGTGTTTCAGTACAACTAATTCTCTCCATCAGAAAGAGCTTTTTGTTCCCTCCCTTCTTTTCTGCAGCAGCATCTGCGTTGTCCTGCCAGCAGCAACATCCCCCACGCCCCCCCTCCTTACCACCCTCCAGCCTCAGCATCTTCCCTCTGCTTTTTCACACGCAATCAGGCTCATTCTGCGTAAAAGACAGAAACTCCGCGCAGTTCATAACAGGTGAACTCCCCGCGTCTGACGCGCGAACCAGCAGAACTTATCGATGCGGGAAGACGGCAAGCCGCTGTACCTTGTCGTCGGTGTCCTGTCCGGTTCCCACATCCCTCTTTTCCTCCTCCTCCTCCTCCTCTTCTTCCTCCTCCGCTGCTGCTGCATCGCTTTTGGCGTCCCGTGGCGCAGACTGAGCGTCTCCCATAATCGGATCTGCGGCGCGTCACTGTCCGAACGGAGGGAGCCGCGCAACGTCCAACAACAACAACAAAAAAAAACCCCAAAAATATTCCGACGAGCCGGCAGGTCAGCTCCCAACTGCTGCTGGGATGGAGCTGGACAAACTATTTCCACCCCCCTCACCCCCCTCTCTCTCCCTCCCCACCGAGTTAAAACGCCTCCCTTCGAGATCACATGAAGATACAAGGAGCCAAAGCCTGACCCGGCCCGAGCCCGGTTCGGTTCGGCCGGCTCGGCTAAAAAGGAAAAAGCTCCTGCACCCAGATGACTGAGGAAACGTCCGAGCTGGCAGCATGAAACGGAGCCATTGCACATGCAGGTCGATCCAGACGCAAACAGCAGCAGAAACGCACCAACTTATTGCAGAGCCAGTCACAAACTCAAAGTTATTCCAAGATCATTAATCGGTTTAGAAATGTGTATTATCTCTTGATTGGATCAAATTAAGTCCTAAACTCTGCAAAAAAAAAAAACATTCTTGCTTCTTTTCATGTTGCTATTTCATACTTTCATTTTATTGTTTTTTTTTTTCTTCCAGTCTAAAACCTATTTATGAAATGTGTCATGGTGACTGTTGAGCACTGCACAAAGCAGGAAGTTGATTTCTCATAGATGCGGCTGAAGCCAGACGTTTACATGCGCTGGACAAACAGACTCTCTCGGCAGCATCAGTCGGCGTCTTCTCAAGGTCTTCTGCTTTTGTTCTGCGTGCAAATGTTTCACACCAAAATACACACCCACCGCTGAGACGCAGAACCCACCGAACCAGGCCGGACCAGGCCGGACACCACGACGTTTATCCTCTGGTCAGACTTTTGTTCTCCTGTTTACGTGTTATAGGGGGGGTTGAAGTCGACCCACCGACGTCACACCCCTCGTCCACTGCAGTCACCGTGAAATAATACGGTGAACACAAGTGTAACCAGACGAAACCTCTTTGGTTCTGCGACGCCAGCTGCATGGTCTGAAAGCGCACCAGGCCCATGACCTCAACAGGTCGACACAAATGGGAACATCTGGATCAAAATGTTTGTTGCAACATTATTCCAGCTACACACCAAAACTTGTTTTGTCTTAGAGCAGAGAAATAACATCACCATACTTTCAAAGCACTTACCTTTAGAAAAAAGGAATAAAAAAATTGTATAAATGCAAACTATATCGCCTAAACTATTCGATCACCACACAATGTGACCTTGAGTGACATTCAGTTCTAAATGAATATAGTTGATGATGATGTTAGCCCAACCTGTGCAGCTTCGGCATGTTTTTCTGGGACAGTTTTCCATGTGTTTAGGGCCGTCATTATGAGAATATTTGACCTCTCTTCCTAAAAGCACATTTACGAGGTTAAACACTGATGTGGGATGAGAAGATTTCGCCTCAACTGAGTTGTGTTGAATCAGGATTCTGTGCATACGAAACATGAGTGCACTCACTCACTTACACATAGCAAAACCGTCCATCCACCACTGTAATATTAATGTCATTTATTGTTTCCTTCGCACTTTAATGTTTGGTACAAGACTTTACCGAACAAACCGTACTCGTGTTTCACTTTTCAAACTGCCACAGTGCCTCTGATCTCTACGGACGCTGACTTGGGCGAGACCTGGGACACTTTGCTCTGTGCGGATCGTAAAGTTTTTATAGTTTTTGTAATATAGTTTTCTACACTTGCAGATTTTCAAAGGAGGACATAATAAAGACCCAGAGCACATGTCATGTAGAGCTCAGCGCACGGCTCTGAGCTCTACATGGAAGGAATGAGTGGACGTTGCTTCATCCGGGAAGTCGCTGCGATTATCACGGAACGAACGCGATTGATTTTCTCTGGTCGTGTCCAGTTGTGACTCTTCGGGCGACTTGGCTGATTGGATTTCAGAGAGCATTAGAAGCTTCATGCACAGGACATCAGGAGGTGTCATGTGCTATTTTCATACTGAAATAATTCAGCCTGTAATGGGCAGCCCAATGTCATATGTCATAACTTAGAATATGATGAAAAAGTTTCTTTATTTCAGTTACTCAGTTTGCAAAGAAAACTATCTTTGCTAGTATCATGTAGATTAATTGGAGTTTTAAAGTCTTTGCTTGTGTTCGTTATGATGATTTTCTACTTACAGTTAATGAAAACATGACATGAATGTCACATTAGATTATTACATCAAACCAATTTAAAAAAAAAAAAAAAAAAAAAGACATATTTAATACAAAATGAAAAGTGTGTGTGATCCCCTCTTGTACTTTCAATCTTTGACCGTCTCTGTATTTGGCTGATTTATGAAACTGTAATGTCAACAGAATCATTTTAGAAGATGGAAAATGTCAAAGATTTTCAAGATTGGAACAAATTTCTCAGACAAATGGAAATCAACTGACTGGTCAAACTGTTCAGCCAACAAGAAATAACATGATTTAGAGTCTGTGATGGAGCATGAGGGCGAGACGCAGTATAAGCAAAAGAGAAAACATTCATGGAAGACCCTCTGATTGACTTCAGCAAGGTTTCAAATGCATTTGTTCTCTGTTACTGAATGCTATTATTATTATTATTATTATTATTATTATTATTATTATTATTATTCAATTGACGTCTTTCTGGAATTTGCTAAGTTTGCTTTTAGTGATTCCATATGCAAACATTAAAAACAGAACAGGTGGCTTCTAGGTTAGATTGATGCAATTTGATGCAGTTTTACGCTACAATTTACTGCGTGATCTAATCTGCGATCCAAGCAATAAGCCACATGTTTTCTGTATGTCCTTTAAAGACTTAATCAAGTTGCAGACAGACTAACAGGAAAAGTTGCCAGCAAACGCTGAGGTTCTGTGGACTGATGGGTTAATAGATCAGTTAGAAAGGAAGATGTGTGTGTGTGTGTGTGTGTGTGTGTGTGTGTGTGTGTGTGTGTGTGTGTGTGTGTGTGTGTGTGTGTGTGTGTGTGTGTGCGTGTGTGTGTGTGTGCCTTGCAAAATTCACACTTCTTGAACTTTTTTTTTTTTAACATTTATTAGGCTTCAACCACAAATTTCATGGGATTACAGTTGATAAACCAACAAAAACCATTCATTTGGAAATGTTATGATCTTTGAAATGCTTGAAAACGTAGATTTTGAAAAGTATGGTTTGCAGTTCATGTGAGACAACATTTACTAGAAAGTCATTTTGCCCCCAGCCAGTGATTTGGACTGTTTTTCTGACCACTTTTGCACACAAACCGATTTTTATATATATATTTTTTTGTTCGTTCTTCTTCGCCAAACAGCTCAAACCGAGTCAGATCGGTGGGTCGGTCGGTTCTGGGTCTGAACTGGCTGGATTGTTCCTACACATGAATAAGCCCTGATTTCAACTCTGACAACAAATCCAAACAAGACACACAGACATTTCTGTTTAACATAAAAAAAACAAAGTGAAACAGCAACAAACACACTAAAAAAATGGAGAGTTTGAATATTTATGCCAGCCTTTAAATTACAGGTATGCAAAACTCAACTCTCCTAATTTATTGCGTAACTTTTTACATTCATCAATTTAGAAAAAAAGGACTCAAGTCTAAACCAAGAAACAATTCTAATCAAGTTTATACCGAACAAAGTATTGGGTAATAAATATTTAACTTCATTTATGTGTTTGTCTCTGGTGAAAGACTCTTTCATAACCAGCCGTGACACTTTTACCATCCAGGAGGGTTTTGTTTACACCACTAATTCCTTGAATGTCTTTCTGTTGTTTTTTTAAAAAAAGTTTTGATTTATCTTTTGTCCTCTTGGGCCCAAAAATATAAATGAATGAAACAAGCAGTTTATGCTTTTTGGGGGGCCCAAACTTGCAGAACTGAGGCGATGACTGAAGACGCTCAACTTTTCCACAAACTTAAGTGTTTGCGCAGCATCACAGCCTGGCTCTGCTTTTAACTGTTTCACCATGGCCATCAAAAAGGATTAGACAAAACCAGATTAGTTTAGGAATATTTCATTGTCTTCTGTGAATCAGATTAGATTTGATTCTTGGTATTTCTGCTGTTGATTTATGAGGAATTAACTTGATTGAAAGCAATGGGATTCGCAGAAATTGAACTACTTGGTTTTATGTGCTGCGACAGACTGGCGACCTGTCCAGGGTGAACCCCGCCTCTCGCCCGGAACGCAGCTGGAGATAGGCACCAGCAACTCCCGACCCCGTTAGGGAGAAGGGTGACAGAAAATGGATGGATGGATGGTTTTATGTGACTTTGTTGCTGGATATATTTCAAATATCACATGAAAACAGATTTTTTTTCTTTCTTTCCTTTTTTTTTTTTACTCACATTTTACAGTGTTATTGTTACTGCAACAAATGCATGTAAATGATACGGGGGACGCAGTTTGCCGAGCAGATGCCTCTAAAACAAGACTGAACGTACATATAAATATCACCCAAGCTCAGCAAAGCGAGAGCTTGGGAAATCAGACGGGAGCATCTCCAAACCCATGACAGGCATTCATGTTAATTTGATCAGATGCTCCAAGACGCTGATGCTGTTATGTGAACCTCAGAACGGAGTTAATAAGTTGAATAATTAGAGTCACAACTCCGGTTAACTGGAAACGGCTGATGTTTTCTCCATTCAGAGCGGTGGCCTGACTGCTGAGGCCTGATGAGGCGTAATCCAATAAGAACTCGGTGGGTGGGTGGGTGGTGGGGGTCCGAGCAGCTACCCCCCCACCCCCACCCCCTGCATGTGCTCCCGCGTTACCTGGTCGTCTTGGGAGGTGCCCGATCCAAGCCGGGAGAGTGCGGCCCTGACCCGGAGGGGCCGAGGCCCCTCCGAGGCCCTGTCGCCATTTTTCCTGCAGTGGACGTGAAATTAGATTAGAAACCGTGACTGTCAGCCAGAGTTTTGAGATTATCTTGGCTGCGCTGTAAAAGCCGGTGAGGAAAAAAGGCAAGAAAATTACATTAGACGTCATTTACAAAGTCGCAGGTTGTGTAAACATGCGAGGTTATATTTGAAGAAAAAAGATCGAGCTCACTTTTCCTCTAGCAGGAGATCAGTCTGGCAAGAGGTAAAGGGAACCTGGTCTCAGAGGAGCAATGGGCAGATCACAGATTTGACTTTTACTTGAATCCTGCAGGTTTCCATCCTTCAGGTCAGGATGAATTGTTGGTTTGCTCGCAGAAAGCTTGTCCAATGTCAACGTCTGTGTGTGTGTGTGTGTGTGTGTGTGTGTGTGTGTGTGTGTGTGTGTGTGTGTGTGTGTGTGTGTGTGCGTGCGTGTGTGTGTGTGTGCGTGTGTGTGTGTGCTTTATTTTTTGTTTCGGATGTTCACATGCAAACATCATGACTGGCGATCAGCAAAGCCTAAAGAAGTTTATTGATTTAGGAAGAAATCTGAACCAGCTGACTGAGGACAGGAAACACAATTTAGACGTTTTCACCCGAAATGTTTGCTGACCTGAGTTTGGGAACAGAGGTAAAAATCTGTCAGGCACAAATCCAACTTCACTTGCTTGGTTGTAAATTATAATACACGCCTCCTTAGGGAATGACAGGTGGGTGTATTTAAAATGTATGATTAGATTTAATACACTTGACATCAGTTTAAAAGTCCAATTTTTTGAGTTACATTAAGTTTCTTTGATTTATTGTACATAAAATGTTTGTTTCTAGAGGCTCTGAACTATAGCTACAAATTTGTGTGATTTCAATTTGAAAAATGTAGGAAATAAAACAGTGAAAATATTCAGCTGTATTAAAATCTGAACATCTCCTTACAGAAAACTCCCTGAAACCGAATGGCTTTTGTCACCATCTAGTGGTTATAGCCTGTTTTCTCTAGAAATATTTTCTTCCTTGGTTTTCAACATTTACACTTCAGTTCAACTTTTTAGGCGAAGGCCTTTTGTAATCATATTGTTTCTTATTCTTTTTATTTTTTACGTCAAATGAATTGGCTTTTTTGGGGTTTTATCATTTTCAAAAACTCACCAGCGTTGGCGGACGCGTCAAGTCTGCGTGAAAATGACGTATTTTAAGGGCGTCGCAAAAATCACAACAGAAACGGCTCAATGGCGCCACCTGCCAACTTTCAAAATGCTGTCCGCATGGATCTTACGTCATCGTTACGACAGTAAGTTTGGTACACTTGTTCGATTCATGATTTAGTGCAACTCAAACAGGAAGTCGGCCATTTTGGATTGAAGTTCCGATTTTGACCCCATTTTTGCCTTTGCATTTGATCGAACTCCTGCTAGGGATTTCGATTGATCGGCTTCAGACTCGATCAAATTGTTCATAAAGCGTGGCCGGCTTCCAGTTATCAAAACGGTGAGTTTCTGTGCATGCTGAAGGGGAGTTGCCACAAGGCCGTAAAGCCTGTCTCATTATTGGGGGGGATCACAAACAGGGACATTTCTTAAGTCGCCGACTTAAGAAATGAAATGTTATGTAAAATGTGGTTTAAAAAGTTTTCTTTACAAAAACGTCAAACCCTAAATCTTGCTGGATGGTTTACTGTGTACAGTCCTAAAGGTGTATCCTTTTTATGGAAGCACAAGCCAAGAAAAAACCCAAAATGGCTTCCAAACATTTTAAGTGCACAGATTAACACAAGGCAGTGCAGAATCGTGAAGATTGTATGATTTAACTTCACGCCAATCCCATCGTTTGGAAGCTGTAAAAAAATCTTGAGAGTTTGTGTGGAGGCTCACCTTTCAGCAGGACAATGATCTGGAACATTTAAGCAGAGATCAAGATCAAATGATATCTATGTGAGAGAATGGCCTAGTCAAAGTCCAGACCTAAATTCGACAACGACTGAAGATGAATATTGACCGAGGCTCTGCTTCCAATTCCCTGAGATGTTTTACAAAACGAACATTTAACTCTGCAAACGTGCAAAGCTAATAGAGATTCGCCTCAAAAGAGCTGAAGCAATAATCGCATCAAGAGACGCACTTTTCAGATTTCAGTTGATAAGCGAGGGGCGGGGCGGAGAGTCGGGTGAACGCTTTCTGGAGGCGCTCTCTCAGGACCGGGTGAGTGGAACAGGAGACGCCGCAGAGAGATTCGCTGCTTCTGCTGTGGTTTCTGGGGGGAAATCCTCGAGCGGTGGCGGTTTTCATTCATACTGCTCGTCTCTTGATAGGAACGACAACTGAAATGTGTGTGTGTGTGTGTGTGTGTGTGTGTGTGTGTGTGTGGTGTGTGTGTGTGTGTGTGTGTGTGTGTGTGTGTGTGTGTGTGTGTGTGTGCGTGTGTGTGTGTGTGTGTGTGTGTGTGTGTGTGTGTGTGTGTGTGAGCAGCAGCTGGCGAGTGACTCGGCAACAAAATTCCCCTTCGAGGCGCAAGCCGAGCGTGACTCAGAATCACAGAGGGCGGTGGAAATTGCTAATCATTCAGATCCCCCCCCACCCCGCCCAACAAAACAAAACAAAAAGAAAAGAAAAAAGAAGTAAAAACGGAAAAGTTTTTCTTTGGAAATAACGAAATCACACTGCCTCCCACACACCCACGGAAACCTCGCTCCAGTTTTCAGCAAATCTCTTATCTTGTCTCATCATGTAAGTCGCACCCGTTGTGGAGATAGTGCATCTAAAACACTTCCTGTTTTCTATTCCTACCCTGAAAACAACAGAAAATCTTACCACCACTGACATTTTAACATCTAATAAATGTCTTGTTCCACTGGCAGACTGCGTCACTTTTTCATCAATATGAAGGAGTGACTTTCTTAAAGCAATCTCCTCTTGCTTGCTGAAAGTTGACTTATTAGAAACTAGATCAAAGATCCTCTGTAGGATTTTGTTTCTAGAGTGCAGGAACCGGCTCTGTTTCAACCTGCCAGGAAAGCTGAACAGAAACCCATTTTCTGGAAAAGTTCGCGCGCTCTCAGCCGATCAGAGGAATGCGGACGATCAACACCGGCTTCTCCCGCCGATAAAATCGTCGAGAGGCCGGCCTCCGCTTCACTCCGTCTCCATGTGACGCCGCAAGAATGCAGAAGGTTTTGTTTCTGAGGTGCAATCGGTGATGAGGGCTGACGTTCACCTGAAGTCGTCTGGAGCTGCAGGAGCCGTCGCCACGCTCGCTGGACCTCTGCATGACCCGGGATTGATCAGTGGGGACGGAGGTGGGGGGGGGGGTCGCAAAGAAAACGAGCTGCGAGGCCTCTACAGGAAAATCACACCGGCGCAAGTAAGGGATGAAAAACATTCTGTCGTCATAGCGATTTCTTCTGATATAGAGATGATTTTAAAGGCCTCATATTAGGCCTCTGCTGGAGTCCTACTGAGGAATGAAATAAGAAAAAAAAAAATGTTTTCTGTTCGGTAAAGACAACAAAACAGAGTTTCACTGTAAATAATTCAACGGTTATATCAGACAAGCTTGGTTGTTCTCAGTCTGTCCTTTTTTTTTCTGTGCTGGAACTCGTTTGGCGACTTTTGACAAGTGTCCTGCAGGATCAAGAATGTCCATCTAAAGATGTCCTGATAACTCGGAGGCGCAGAGAATATCGGCTTCAAAAAGCAGCCAACGGACGCTTCTTTCAACCAACGTGAAGGGATACAGATACAGTTGTCTGTATGACTCAGTGCAGCTTTTTTTGGTTGAGAGTAGGAAGAAAAAAAGCTACTCATGTTTCATAAAACGCCACAGGAAGTCATAACCCACTCAGGGAGAAAGAAAAATAGTCTAAAGTTGAGCTTTTCTCTTTTTCTTTTGCATGGAAGGAAACTAACGCTGCACATCACTCTGATCCCTTCAGTGAAACATGGTGGTGGCAGCATCATGGTGCGGGGGTTGCAGGTTTTCAGTACGGACGGAAAAGCCGGTCTGTCTGACGGCAAAATGGAGCCACTGACTGCGTCTGTGCACAAAGGCGTTCCAAGCTTTTCAGGTTTTTCTTCATGAAAACAACGTTTCTTCCACTGCAGTTGTTCGCTGCACAGTGCTGGTTTATTTCATTCAAACATTTCCAGGAGATGTAGTAGAGTTGCCGACGGCAATGCGATAGAACGTGGAAACGTTTGAGGATTCGTGAATCCTCTGTTTTGAACTTCTACAATCAGCAGTAGCAGATTCATTAAGTTGATCTGCAGTCTGTTTAGTCCAGTTTCTCTAGAACTGAACCCACGTTTACCCTAAAACTAAAACTGTGAACAGTTAAAGTTTGCACTTTAACTTCCTCTCGAATATCCCGTCAGTGGAGGCGGTACTTTTTATTTTTATTATTTTTTTTTTTTGTTGTTGTTGCTAAATATCTTGTAATGTTCTGGTTAAAGTTTAAATTCACATACTGAGAGCCTTTTAGAGAACTTGGGGTTGAAAATGAAGAAACATTTGATTTCAAAACTTAATTTTCTGACACCAAAGTTTTGCTTTCAGAGCTGCTCTCTTCAGCTCCTGGGAGTGTTGCATTTTCTTTCTCCCACCCAGAGCCGTGCGTTAAAGTTGCAGCGTGTTAAACTTTCGGCTCACGCGTATCGCTCCTATCAGCATGGCCTCTGTCAAAAACAGAGAAAAATGCTTCGAGAACCCACTTCCTGTCTTGTTATCAGCTTTAGATGGAGTGGGGCGTTTATCGGCTGAAAGAGGGTTTTAGTTCTTCTTGCAGGGCCAAAGAAATGAGCTGAAAATGTTCAGCTTGTCACAATCCAACCACAATTTTTCTCACGTTATAATTTTTCTAAATAAAATCGGAGAAGTTCGGTAAGGCCTTTAATCTGATACCCTAAAATAAAATTACCCAGAGAAGGAGCTGCCAGTCAACAGGAGAAGTAATAGTTAAACTCTCGTTTCTTGTTTTTTTTTTTTTTTTTTTAGAGCAGTTTGAGGGACACAGCAAACATGTAAAAGAAGGTGAAATGAAACCAAGATGGTGGGTAAATGGATGAAGACATGCTGAGGAGATGATTAAGCCTTTGATTGAGCCGTTATGCACCAGGACCACAACTAAAGTTACGGGACACCGACCATCACAGAGAAGATGATGGACTGAGTGACGGAGGACTGAACCCAAATACATGCTGCTCTTTTCAAATTTGTATATTTTATGAAATGTACACATTTCCTTTTATTTTACATGACATCTCAATGAAACACGTTCAAGTGTGTGGTTGTAACATGGCGGATGTGGACGTGTTTAGATGGGAGGTTTTCTCAGCCTCTGAGCTTCACGTGTTAAACTATTGAATGGATCCAACAGCCTGAATTCCTGTTGTTTCTTTTAGACATGAGAGACCGACTGGGACACCTGCAGGAGGCCCAGACTGACCCTGAAGGCTTCAGCGCCGTGGACCTGAACGGCCTCTCAGAGCACGAAGACGCCAACCCGGATCTGGACGGGATCCTGCAGCAGGCCCAGCGGATCCGTCTGGAGATCCAGCAGATCCAGGACGACATCGTCGAGCTGAAGGAAGTCAACTTCCAGACGTTGAACAAAACTTCCTTTCCCGACGTCACGAAGCGAGACTCCAACGCAATCGGGATGGACGTCAAGCGCAGAGGGGAGGCCGTGCTGCGGCAGCTGCACGCGATGAACGACCTCCGGGGTCAGCTGGAGGAGCAGCGGGGCTCCTCTGACCCCGCGGCCCGCGTCGCTCGGACCCAGCACCGCTACCTGAGCGCCGCGCTGCGGGAGGTCATGTCCGGCTACAACGAGGCCGAGATGAGCCACAGCGAGGCCTGCAGGCGCCACATCCAGCGGCAGATGGAGGTGGTGGGGAGGGAGGTCAGCGAGACGGAGCTCGAGGAGATGATGGAGGGAGAGGAGCCGCGCGTGTTCAGCGTCCAGGTGGGGGGCCAGACGGCCCGCTCGGCCCTGGTCAGCATCGGGAGCAGGCACCGCGAGCTGCAGGAGCTGGAGAGGAGGATCGAGGGGATCCAGGAGCTCTTCTTGGACGTGGCCGTGCTGGTGGAGGAGCAGGGGGCCGCGGTGGAGAGCATCGAGAGGAACGTCCAGAACGCCGAGGCCACCGTCCAGGAGGCCACGTTCAAGCTGGAGAGAGCCCTCGCGTCGGATAAAAACAACCCCTTCAAGAAGATGTTCTGCGGCTGTTTTCCGTGTTACAAAACGATGCCCTGATTGGCGCTGAGGAAAGAGCGGCTCTGGTCGCGTCGGCGCTAATTTTGCACGCGGAAAAGATAAGCGGCACATCCAAAAGCCCAGATGACAGGAAGTATAAGAACAAACTGCTGCGTCAGACACCAAGGAACGACACTGAAAATCTCCTCCCACAATGCATGCATAAATAATAAGAGACGTTTTATCAACTTCTTCAAAATCATGGTTTTAAAACTATTTTGCAGAGCCTGGATGCTGTTGTTCAGGCTTTGGGAGCTTCGCATATTTAAAGTGAATCAAATTTTGTGTTGTAATATTTATCCATGTAAACAAATGAAGGAAGAGAATGTGCAGCTGTTACTCAGGAACCAGATGGTTGTCGAGTCAAAGACATGAAGATGTTTTGCTGTAAAATTTGCATATAAACCTCTGGAGAAAAAAAAGAAGAAAAAAAAAAGACCTCATGCTGTTTGAAGCTGGTAATAAGATTCAAATCAACTCAATTACATTTAAAAAATACTTAGTTTATCCCAAATGAAAATGAAATGTTGTAACTCAAAATCATCCGAGCGTCGTTAAACAGCAGTGACCTCTGTTATATATGCAAACCTGCCTCGAGTAGCACAGCTGGGTAGGAATGGGACAAAACCAAGACGGCAAGAAACACCGTAGGAACGTCAGCCTCTGAATGCAAAGACATTTTTATTACTGAAAGACAAAGAAGCGCTTCCTGTAAATTCTCCGAATCTGTGGAGGAAATACTTCGACTTGTTTTTATGTGGGACGCTTTGTTCTAACTGAGCTAACATTTTCAATTTCCATGCCTTCGACACTAACACTTTTATGCACAGATATGAAGTATGTTGCGATGAAAAACACTCTGTGACCAGCTAAGTAGGTCAATGAATTAAAAAAAAAAAAAAAGATACAAGATATTTGCTTCGATTCCTGTCATTTCTGTTTCTGCTGTTTAGCGTCGCGTTTAAATATCCTATTGCGAAAAAGCAGCGGCTTATAGTCCGAAAAAGACGGCAATTTTATTTCAAACGTGTATATAACCTTATGAGTATTTATATCACGCCACATTCATGTTGACCTCTGATCCCCGTTTGGGCCGCTTGACTCTGATGAAGTGTGAGTGATTAAGAACCAAAATAACTCTAAGTGACTTCCTGAATATTTATTGGAGTCACGTCGGCACAGTTCCTGCTTAGAGATGATCACTATCAGTCCTCAGTTTGCAGAAACATCTCCCACTGATGCCTCGTTGTTGGTGCGAAACATGATCCGGTGTCAGACAGCTCCTTTCCGGTACAAACTACCATGATGGTGAAAGGCTGAAGTGACGAGAGGAGACTGATGTTTGGTATCTTTCGCATGGTAAACATCCGTGCTTCCTTTCCACACCATTTTAATATCCACTTAATTAACAAACCATTTGGCACTCATACACAAGTTTTGAGTGTATTTCTAGTGTAGTTAAGTATTTTCATTGATCATTGGGATTGAAAAAAAAAAAACCTATAAAAGTTTCCTTTTACATTAGCGTGTATCTCTGTGTTGCTCCTTTGGTTGCTGCCTGATTACCTCAGAATAGATGTGGAGCATAAAGGGAGACTCATCTGTCTTCTTCATGTCTGCATTTGGTCGCACCTCAGCGGGAAGGTCGCTCGGTTAGCTCGCAGAGGTCAAAACTCTAACATTGAGTAAGTAATGTTTCACCTCCTGTATCAGAGCTGCAGTTTTAGTTGGTTAACTCAATTTTTTTAAATCAAGAAGCTGCTCGAAGTCTCCTGTTCGATGCTGGGCTGTGGCTGTAATTCAGCTTGGCAACAGAAAATGGGTATGTATTATTTTATTTATTTATTTTTTATTGCACCCACGCAGTTCAATAGCACAAAAAAAATGACAAGTTTTTATATATACAGAAAGTGCTGACAATTTATTTGGATTTATTCATTTGTTTTAGGAACCATTTGGACTGAACTCCCCCTGCTGGCAGGCCCCAGTACTGTTGTGATTCTTCACATTTTAATTGTCTTGTAAAACATGGAATAAAGTCTTGTATTCAGGCGATCTATTTCCTTGGGCGCATTTCCCAAGGTGGCGTTGTTGCCACGCTCTGGTTACTCTGCTTTGAGGGGCAGAGTATCAGATCCACACCCTCGCGCTGTCACAGCTGGATTTACCAAAAAAAAAAAAAAAACAAAAAAAAAAACAACAACTGCACCTCCCAAATGAGCGCCGCATCTTCTTCCTGCACCGAGCGGCGGTGATGAGGCGTGACCTTCCGCGTGTCGTCAGGCCTCCTCATCTCGGTCCGCCACTCGCTGCGTGTTGAAACTCACATTTGGAACCGAGTCAAAAAGAGGAAATGAGTCTCTCGTCGCTCGCTCCTTGCGCCTCTGCGAGTTTAATTCCGTAGCGCCGCAGGAGGGAAACGCTTCAAGGTACGAGCCGTGTTTTATTACAAACGATATCTGCCTGTAATTGTGTTATTTGCTGTCTGCGGGTTCGCCGAGTGATGCGGTGAGTCAGGTTGACTCCCGTCAGTTTTTCTCCATCAGTCTAACAAAACAACAGGTTTTGTTATAACAGGTAAACTTCTGGTGTCGAGTTGTAACTTTTTTTGAGTGTGAAATACAAGTTTTAGTGGCTCATTTATGTGAATGTCATTAGCGGATTCACTGCACGAGCCTCAGAATATCTGCGCATCATCACGTCTGAGGAAGTAACTCAGGTTTCCTTCCTAGAAAACCTGAGTAAGAACAACTGAAGTTTATGAGTTTTCTAAAAATAGTTTGTTCAGAATGGCCTCAGCGTTTTACAGAAGTATTTGGAAAAATCTAGGTCAGTTTTGTCTTCAAACTTCTTGTGAGATCATAGAAGACACTGGGCGTAGAAACACAAGCAAAGGTCTCCAAAGTTGAGGTCGACTAGTGATGCTGGCACCTTTGTTGCAGCCTGCTCAGTAAATTGAATAAGCAGCACGCTCGACCAGCAGCCGTGTTTCTGGTATCTGCTTTTTGCGGGTCACACAGTGAAAAGTTGAGGAATATTTGATTTTGAAAGAAAATCGATTCGTGCGCTCCACTCGTATTAAGATGTTCAGCCAGGATTTAATTGTGCAAATGGTTTTCACGAACCAAAGGCATTTAAGTTAAAGTCGAGGCAAATCTTGAAAAACCTTTAATGAGATAAAAACATACCAATCTCACCCTTCTCTTTTGTGCTCCATAAATGTGGCTAACTATTGTATACCATTTACTTAATTGAAGTATAAATACCTTCAGTATCTCACATTTAACAGATTCCTTCTCTATAAGTTGGACTTTAGCACTAACGCAACCGCTAAGCTACCTACTGTTTACTAGCTTATGGTTAGCTAAGTCAAGATCCTCAGTCAATTCTTAATGAAAAATGTTTTCACTAAAAAGAAGTGTTAGAACGTAGCTTTTATTGGAAGGTACATTTACAGTAATGAGTTGAAATGTAAATAGGTTTAATATCTAATAGTTGACACCCTCCAAAATTAGTTTTTAGAGCGTAGCCTTTACAGAACGTGATGTAAAGCACTTTGATCTCCTTTGTGTCTGAAATGTGCTGAACAAATAAACTTGATTGGTTGTTTTGCTCTTTTCGATCTTCAGCTTGTTTTCCTGCATTTTCAATCCACTCTTGGTCGACCGCGGCTCGGTCACATCAGAGGTCAATTCCTTCCTCAAATCAGTCGATTTCGTTTAGTTCACCAGAATCTCTTTGAGGTTTTCAATGCACCTTTCCGCCTGCCTCCCAACAAGTTCTCTTTTTTTTGTCGATCTTACACACAAATTTATTTTTCGCTCTTCCTGTTTTCAGCTGTCTCATAATTACGACACTAAAAAGGCGGCTGGCTGAAACTGTTGCTAAGAGGGATCCAAGGCTATTGGTACCTGATATTTACTCTACCTGACCAAAATTGAAAGCCAAACCTTTCTACTGCTTTGAGGGTGAAACTCTGCAGCTGTTGAAATGGTGACTGCTGCCACTTTACTGACCTACATTTAGCAATTGTGGCCCAGCTTGTGTTTAGGAGGGCTTTGATCAGATAATTCACAATAGAAGAAGAAGAAAAAAAACAAAAAGAAAACTGTTTCTGTTGTCCCTTTTCTGGTAGACATTCGATCAACAGTTCTCTGGTATTACAGTAGCTTTTGTTTTACTATGTAAAATGTTATTTCCCCAAAGAGGTTGGCTAAGCTTCTTGCTCCCCCCTGCAGGTAAAATGAAAGACCGACTGTGCGACCTGCAGAGCTTCCCCTCAGGGGAGGAGAGTGGCCCCAATGGTATCCACAGCAACGAGGACGACGAGTTGCTGGAGCAGCACGCCGTCGTCTTCCAGGGCGAGGACGTGATGGACAGCATCTACAAAGACGCCCAGATGATGAGGAAGGAGATGCTGCTCCTCAAGTTGGACGTGAAGCGCATGGGGAAGCAGAACACGCGCTTCCTCACGTCGGTGAGGAGGTTCAGCAGCATCAAGCGGGACGCCAACGCGCTCGGCAGGGACATCAAGGCACGGGGGGAGGCCATCTACGCCCGGCTGGAGAAGATGGGGAAGCTGAGCAAGGAGCTGGAAGAAGAGCATGGCCCCACGTCGGCCGTGGCTCGCATGGTGCGCTCGCAGTACGTGTCCCTGACCAGCGCCTTCCACGAAGCCATATCCGAGTTCAACGAGGCCGAAATGATCCAGAGGGAGAACTGCAAAAACCGCATCCAGAGGCAAGCGGAGATCATGAGCAAGGAGGTGAGCAGGGAGCAGATAGACGAGATGATCGAGACGGGGAAGTGCAACATCTTCGCGGATAATCTCCTCCAGGAGGGCAGGACTGCTCGGTCGGCTCTGAACGAGATAGAGAACAGGCACAAGGAGCTGCTGGAGCTGGAGAGCCGCATCAGGGACATCCACGAACTCTTCTTTCAGCTGGCGCTGCTGGTGGAGGAGCAGGGCTCTATGCTGGACAACATAGAGGCCAACGTCGGCGCGACTCAGGACTACGTCGCCAAGGCGGCGGTTCACATCAAGAAGGCAGTTAAATACAAGAAAAACAATCCGTGCAAGAAGCTTTTCTGCTGCTGCTTCCCTTGCTGCAAATGAGACATCTTTAGCAAAACGATTCCTTTATCTGTATCCACAGAGATGACTCCAGGCATAAGCAAAGTCTTCAAATTTGTGTCTACTTTTAAGTGAGTTTTAAGATTATGGGGCCCTAAATCAGCTGCTGCCCCAGGATCCTGCAGAATCGTGGGCCGGCCATGTACCTGTGTCTATTTAATTTGAAGTGTTGCACTGCTGTGTCCAGCATCAGTACCTTGACGTTTTTTGGGTTTTTTTTTTTACAGTGTTAAGAAGAAGGAAGAGTCACTTCAAACCACCCGCTCATATGCAAAACTGAGACAGTGTGATATGGATGTTACATTTCCTGATTGTTACTTTGATTATATTTTAATCAGCGTCCTCTGACCCGATGTAAAGACATAAATCTGAAGTACAATACGTTGAACTTTGTGTTTAGACTCTCAAGTTTTGTCTTTTTTTTTTTGCAGTGTAAGATATTTAAATGTGACTTTCATTCTTTTTTTTTTTAAAGTGAGATTAAATGCCTTTGAGTGGTTTTGACAGCGCCAGCATGAAACTGGAAATAAAAGTGGTCCTGGTTCCTGCTGCAGCTGCTGTTGTTCAACAGGTCTTTAGAAATACATTAAGGCCTCTAATTAAGGGAAGATTTGTTTACATGCTTTATGAAACTATAGCCTGGCCAAACCTAATTCGCCTACAGGTCTTTTGTTGTCTTACTCGACTGAGAGCTCCCGCAGTTTCAGACGAAACGGTATTATCTTAAGTCAACAGTACACAACAGGAGCCGGTCACGTGACCTTTTCTCATGACCTGAATCGACGTGTTTGCTCAGGCTGAGCAACAGCAACAATAGAACGGGGAGCGGATCAGAAGGCTCTCCGTCCGTGCAGCGGGCCTTCTGGCCCCGTGAAAATGTGCGACACGCCACCTCCCACAGGAGATGTCAGCTGGCAGCGTGAAGGTGAGTCAGACGGCCGTGGTTGTCGTGGGCGTTTTTGTCGAACTGCAACGTTGCTACTCAATGGCGAAATGAGTCTGCAATGATTGCACTTCCTCCACCAGCAGCATCGCTGTGGTTGACATGTCTGCTGGGGTGGAGTGGGGGCTCGCAGGCAGCGCGACCGGCTCTGTGGGAGGCGTTGCACCAAGACTTCACAAGAGTTGTTGCCCGTCATCCTCACACGACTGCGAGCGTTTGTTTTGTTGTGGTAGGCTGCAGACCCCAGCGTGGCAGAGAAGGTTTCGCTGTAGGAGATTAGATTGGATGGGCTCGATTCTTGTGGGTTTGCAAGCCCCCACGTTTGATGGGAAGTGTGGCTGTTTGAGAGTTATTGCCTGCCTGTACGTGTAGGAGGGTGGGAAACTCAAGAAGAAATTCCTTTAAAATATTTACATATGACGAATAAGGACTTTTCATACAGGCTTGAAAGTTAAGGACAAAGTTTATATTAGTAATGTTGGAGCATCGTTAAATCACCTGTCAATTTTAACCTTGTTTATTAAATATTTGTCTAACGCTGTACGGTCTTAACACAGACAAAACAGTATCAAAACTACAAGACACCAGGACTATTAAACACCTTCAGTTCGAAATAAGTTGTGTGAATTTGGTGCCATCTAGCTGTAAGCAGGGTTTCTGCAGGTTTCAGCAACTCATATTTTAAGACCATTGTGAATGAAATGGGCATTTTTGTACATGTCAGAAAAGTACAAAATAACATTCTGTTTATATAGTTGTTGACCCAAGCCGTGCACAGCACGGTATGGTTTGGCAACAGAAACAAACCAGCAGCAAAAACACTGTCGTCCAGCAACTAGAAATAAAATAAGGCTTTTATCTAGATAAGGGTATCCTGGTAGTCAGCAGTAGCTTCAAGTCACAGAACTACATAAAATATACGAGATGAAATGGTCTTTGAAATGTTGGTCTGTCTGTCAAATAAAATAGAAGTTAGTGGTTCTGTTCCAAGGATTATAAGTTTCCGAGAAACTGAGGTCCTAACATGGAATCCATAAAAAATTAGACCCTTTTACCAAAAAAATAAATTTTATAAATTTCTAGAAAACATTTTTTTAGTGTGGACAACAAACACTGAGTGCTTATTTGGCTGGAAAGAAAAACAACATATGATCTGATTGAGCTGTCTTACTTTTAGACCAGAAAATGTTAAATAATTTTTAAAAATCTCTGCGTAAACATGGCAGTTTTCAATTAAAAACAGTGTTAAACCTGTATGTACATAAATAAAAACAAAAAAATGCATAAAAACTGACAGATCTCTTTATTAACTACAAACAAACTGACATACTTTGGTGCAAAAAGAAAAAAAAAAAAAAAAAAATCAGCAGATTAATTTTTTTCTCATCTTCTTCCTGGGATCATGAACTTGTGAACCGATTAATGACCAGTTCTATACATACATACGTCTGTTTAAATGTGAACACTGGGCACGTGTGATGAAGTATAGCTTAAATACCTGGTGGTTCAAGTTAAAAGAAAAGTGAAAAACACTAACCCAGATGCCTATAAATATTTGTAGGAAAAAAAAGAAATCAATCTGCAGCTGACCTGATCAATACATGTTTCTAACTCGCATGCAGAGTGACCGTAAAATGTCAAGCACAAACAAACCAGTCACCTTTAGGAGTTTACAGTACATGCATTCATGTGCAAATCAATAATTCACATCTACACCTAACTGAGGCAGGTTTCTTACAAAAAAAAAAAAAAAAGAAAGTACCAAAAAAAACACAAGTGGATGAAAAAAAAAGCTTTGAGTTTACAGCAATGTCTAAAAAATATATACATACATAAAGAGGGGGGAAAGAAAGACAAAAATGAAACCTGGCAGCTAAAACCTAAAGTAGCTGACATTTTCTGCTACCTTTTATTAAAAAAAGATTCAAGCATTTTCTTTCAAACAGAAACAAAACACACAGTGTTTCAAAACGTGTTTTTATCCTAATGAAATGAACTCCACAACGAGAAAAAAAAAAAAACACCCATAAAAAAAACCACCCATAAATCTTAGATTTCTCTGTTACTGCACTACAAACTGTGCTGGTCATACTGTCAGTTTGGAGACGGCGCGCTGTGATCGCCGTCTCACCACCCACATCACGACAAAAACATCCTAAAACCCTGAGACGCCATCCATTTTTACCCACCTGGCAGGTAATGGCAAACACATTCAACACATCAAATCGAAGGATGAAAAGAAGTAGTGATGTTCCAAATTGTCGGCTACGCTTCCTAAAACCTGGCCAGCAGGGCTCTATGTCACTTATATTGTCACCAAGTACATTCATATTCATCTCATTGCTCCATTTAGGTTTTTGAAGCAAAGAACCCACAAAAAAATAAAAATCTGCTGGTAAAGTTTGGCCAAACGGACTGGAGATTAGTGTTTTTTGTTTCGCCCTGAATAAACCGGATAACTACTCGGAAATGAAAAGTAGAAATGTAGACAAAACACACGCCGATGTCGACACGCCAACGCCGGTGAGCTGAAAGCAGAAGGATCCTGTGAAACATCCAGCTTCTGCTCAGGTGTTTGGTCAGTATCAATACGTTCTAGCAAAGCTGTGAAAAAAAGTTTCAACCGGCTAAAAGCAGCGACGACGTCTCACCGAGACTAAATCTGTCAGACGTTAAGTAGTATTCAATTTTAAGTCATTAAATTTAAAAAAAAATAATTCATTACATAGAAAAGTAGGGTTTAGCAAAACGTATATAAAGGTTGTAGGCATTTGTTTTGATCCAAAAATAGGAATAATCTTGTATATTTTGCAAATGTGAACTTTCACTGATCAAGATGCTTCTGATGATGAAATGGAAAGAAAGTAGTGGGGGAAATTTAGGTAAATCATAATAGATATTGATTATCGCAACGTTATATTTCAGTAAAAACCTCATTTCTATTGAAAACCGAGCTGATGTACGTTTTAGTGGAACCATTTGAGTTGCTATGGAGACAACTGTTTGAATTTCAATGCCACATCAGCTGAACCACAACAACTTGCTGACGTCGTCTCCTGTGAATTAAAGTGAAACCAAGGATAACCTGAAATTGACACCGTTCCAACCAGAGCTGCAATTTCGAAGCGTGAAGAGAGTAAATGTCTGTAAACGCTGAAGAAAATACGAGTAGATCAAAGTTCTCTTGGTCAGTTGAAAAAAAAAACAAAGGTGTCAAAAATGTTGTCAGTGTTCATGCTACTGGTTTGAGAACCGATCGCAAACATCTTCCCTCTTTCGTGAGCTCCCTGGTGAAGCACATGCACGGCAGAGGGATGGCTTCCTCCCGGCGGGCGATCGTGTTGAACTTGCATTTCTTCAGGTGGTCGGCCATGCTGGCGATGTCGGCGAACTTCCACTCGTTCACCGTGCCGAAGGCCGTGCTGAAGCGCCACACCTGGCAGAACACGAGAACAGCAAGCGACTTCAACCATGGTGAGAAAAACATCTGCTCTAATTATGACAAGGATTTTGACAAATGAATGACCATACAACAGAGCACCTGAATGTTCTAACCTTGTGCGTTATTTGCCACGAAGGAGACCCGTCATCGCGCCGCTTCTTCTCCCATAGCAGGACGACCATGCCACGCATCTGAAGCAGACTGGCGCACACGTTCCTCATGGTGCGAGACACTCTGGACAGCTGGCACAGACTGAAACTGTCGAGAAAGCTCGCTATGTGCTGCAGCACCTCAAAAGGAAGGCTGCTAAACTGATCGTACTGAGCGTCGATGTGGCAGGGCTTTCCTGAGTGGCCGTCTCCGGTTTTCAAAGGCAATCCAGGCTGCACCCCAAAGGAACCCAGGTGTCTGTCGTGGATGATCCGAAAGCCCTGCACGGACGGACAGAAGCGCCTCTGGGAGTAAGTGCAGCCGTAGTATGCCAAGGGGCAACGCTGCTCCATCCAGCCGTTGAGTCCGGCGTGGATGTCCCCGTGGACGTTCTTGAAGTGAGACGAAAACTCGTCGCGTCGGAAGAGCTGCCCACACACAAACGTGAACATGGAGCGCTGTTTGGTTTGGTACCGCGCGACGCATTCGAGCACCAGCTCCAGCCGCAGCGTGTGGAAGGGGCTGGGGTTAGAAAGCTGCGGACTGGCGTGGTCGCAGGCCGAGGCCGAGGCGATGTCGCCCACCATGGTGTTCGTGGCGAGGATGGCGGAAGGGAAGGAGAATGTCTGAGTGCCAAAGTCAATGTGGTAGCCGTCGACAAACCTGCTGTCGGAGATCCCCCGGCCTCCCGGGGAGTCCCCGAGGCAAAACAGCAACGCTGCAGTGATGAGGTCAATGCCGTGGAGCCCCATTGGGTCCTCCGCTACCTCCAGGTCAGATGTGTCCACTGCTTTGTCCTCCATTTTTGCTCGAAACAAGTAAGGATTGATTAGGGCCTGGGGGACGTTATATGTAAACATGCTGAGCACTTCTAAGTTCTGCTTCCAACACCGATACCTGCAGAAGCTCCTTCTCACTTGATCCGACACCAGGAATGGTGGTGTGAGCGGGACCAGCTGGGGCGCGGGCGGCTCTGGTGCTACGAGGGGGATGTAGTCCTGAGGGATGCGAGGCCAGACGAGGTCACCGTTTTGAATCGGTTCGTTGATGACGACATCTTTTTTCTCAAAATGCAATTCCACAAAGTTCCTTTCTTCAGACCAGTGAGCAGCATCGTCATCTCCGTCCGTTCCTACAGCGCAATCGACTCCACCCACAGCCCCCAGCTCACACTCTGAATCACTGTCACTATCAAGCATGTCCACGTTCCTCCTGCCTTCAGCAACAAGACTGCTTTCCCCATTTTGGATCAATCCATTCTTATCTCCATTGATATTTTCGATTATTTTTCCAATGTTGTTGGAATTAGTGAGGATGTCCAGCGCAGCAGCTAAGCTCCTGGTTGCCTCCCCTGAAGCTCTGTACAAGTTGTTGTAAGGTTCTTCCTCCATTTCTACTGTTTCATTGCCCAACACTAACGCTATTTCATCACCATAGCCTGCTCCCTTTTCTCCGTTCTTTGACACATTGGTCGTAACTTTCAACGACTCCAATAGCATCCTCTGATCCTGAAGAGCTAAAGCCATGTCCAGCTGCTCCACCTCGTCAAAGTCTTTGCTCAGGTTCTCGTAGGACTTGTGATCGGCGTAGCTCACAGGCCACCGGTTCCACTCCATTGTGCAACAAACTATGCTGGCAGGGCACGTCTCCAGATGCTGCGCCATTTTGATTCTCTTGACGGTGAAGGGGCAGCCGAAGCCGCAGTTTATGCAAGGCAGTCTTTCGTAGGGACACAGGAGACGATGTTCGTCCAGCTTGCAAGAGTGAAAAATGGCCCCGCAGACGAGAGGACAGCCAACCAGGTCGCAGGAGACACCCGGCTCTGGTTTGGCCATGCACCTTCTGTTGATGCATTTAAGGCAGTGCAGATGCAGGTTCTCCATTTTATGCTCGTTCCTGCCTGCAGCGGGGGAGTGTGTTCAAAAGCTGAACCCTGTACACAAAGACAAAGGAGTAAAAAAAAAGACTTGGTGAAACTCTCACCTTTAATGTTTTTTTTTTAAACCATTTTCACATTGTGTCACAATACAACAAACTCAAATGTACTAGGATTTTTACACATGTTGGTTAAGTGGACGAAAAACTATTGGGGCTCAAACAATTAATTGGATTAATCAATTTTTGAAATGTAAATATGTTTTACCCAGAACGCCAAGTGGATTTTTTTTTTCCACCAAATTCAATACAATAAACTATTGCATTTTATTTTCTTATTGTTAAAAAAGGAATTTAATTTATTTCCCCCTATTAAATTGATTTTTAGTACTGCATTGAAAAGGCTTAAATAGATGAATAAAAATCTACAAAATGTGCCAATTTAATTTCAATTGCCAGAATAAACAATAGATTAATCGATTACTAAAATAATCATTAGTTGAAGTCCTAAAAATTATACATTGTCGTACAGATGTATTCAATAAATTAGAATATAACTGAAAACTTTATTTACTTTACTAACTCAATTCACTGAGTGAAACACATTACTAAAGACTGATGTTTTCAGCACAGAGCTGATGAAAACATGACTTTTAAAATTAGAACATTACCTCAGACCAATAAAACAGACATTTTGAGATAGAAATGTGGGCCTAATTAAAAGCTTCATATCTGCTTTAATGTATTTCTAATTTGACAAACGAGCTTCATTTGAATGCATATGCTAGTTTAGTGAGCATGACTGTATTTTTTCTTTTTCCAAATAGAAACCTGAAAAAGTCCTGTGTGATGTGAAACAGTGTTTGCACCATTACAGATGAATTCTGTTTGTTCATTTTTGTCCCACTTAAATGTTTTAGGTTATAAAAAAATATACATGAAAATCAGATGAAGATAAACAGAGAGAATAAAAAAAAAAGCAAAGTCCCCCAACCCCCATGTTTAAATCAGAGCAGCTGTGATTCAGCAGATTTACTGCTTACTGGTCACACCCATACCTGATTACTGCCAAACCTGTAATATTCTTCTTCTTATAATTATTATTTTTTCACTTAAACAGCCATGTTGTAGGCTAGAAAGTCTCAAAAAGGAACACACTGTACGCTGAAATAGAGGAATTGAACAACAAATGCAAAAAGTGTCATCAACATCAATCATGAAAAAGGTTGCTTTATAATTACTGCCATTACCCACAAACATAGGAAACATGCAATACCAATCAACCTTCCTCAGAAAGGCCTTTTGCACATCGAGCAACTAAAAATTTTGTCTAAATTTTCTTTATACTAAACAAGCTCAAATATTTTTAAAGGAATTCACAATATCGGATTTTAACCGAGTCACTCCAAAACACAAATTTTGAGCTCTGTATTGTAGCTCTGATTGCATATGTTGGGTAATAATTTGCATCACATGTCAGAACTCGACACAAGTGCATTTTACACTTTTCAAATAATTATTCATGAAGAACTATGAAAACATTTCCCTTCCACTTCACACGATAATTTGTGTTGGTTTGTCACATACAAGACCAACAAAAAACTCCTACTAATAATATAATAATAACTACACTACTAAATAACTAAATATTTTTGTCTGCTCAGGAACATTTCACAACAAGGTTTTTTTTTTCTGGTTTGGTGAAAACCTGAAATGTTACTTTCAGAGGTGAAACTAAAAGCTTTTGTTCAAAATCTCTTGTATTCAGAAAACTTTTTCCTAACCAACACAACCAGTTGATGGCTTATGAGTTCACTGCTCATCAGGACAACAATTTAAAACACCCGCAGCACACAACGCTGCTGGTCTAAAATGAAAAGTTTAAAGCCGAGTAATTATTGCTGAAATCTTTGCTGCAGCTGACAGCAGAGTTGCGCAAGAACAGCTGGCAGGTTAGCATTCAGCTAAACGTAAACAACACAGCAGCCAAGTGTTATTCCTTCTGCCTACTTGTATCCCTTCCTCCTATCACTTCACTAAAACAATAAGATTTGCATACACTGGTTTTATCACTAAACGAGTAACAGCCGAACAGCGCCGAACAGACGGAAGAAAAAAAACAAACGAACAAACTTTTCAAGCTAACAAAAGAACAACACAGTTCGCCTGTTAGCATTAGCGTTTACAACTCCGTACTCTCGGTTGTTAGCTCGCCGGTAGCTTCTGAAAACAACCTACCTGAGTTACTGAAGTCCCTGAAGTCTTATTTAAGCTAATACTGTTCTCTTTAAATTTGGTTCGTTAATTTCAAAGAGCCGGAAAGTGTACCTACATATAAACAACTTAAAGTCGTTAACAAGTTCAAGTCCTGTGAATTGGCCGCAGCTGGTTCAGTCGGTGCGGGTCCTTCGGTTCTCTCCGAGCGTTGATCCTGGGTTGGAACGTCGCAGCGCTACGTCATCGCGTACAGTGACCTGTCACATTTAGGTTTATGGGCGAAGTATGGCAGGTCGTTGCCATATACAATCACGGCACACTTTTTTTTCTTTTTTTTTTTAGCTAAATGAAACAATCTGAGTCAAATTAACATTCTTACTTGTCCACGCTGAAAATAAAGATACGGAAAATTAACATTGTCTGGATTTCAACGTCTAGAGCTTTATACAACCTAACAAGAAATCTTCTAATGAAAGGTTTCCCACTCCTTTGCAAATTTAATATTTTCAAGGGTGAAAAAAAGTACGACTTTGCTTCATGGTTTTCAAATTGGTTCCTCCACCGGTGCTGGTCGTGGTGCTTATAGAGTGAAAAATGGTGTGGTTAAGCAAATAAACGTCTAAGCGTTGCAGGACACTGACCCTTAAGGTCTGGATTTGAAGACCCCTACTTCAGACTATCAAAGCTTAAAGCTAACCTTTCCATCCCAAATACCATTATAACAGCCAAAACATGCACACCAGATGAAATCACATGCTGACAGATAATACTGACTCCACTTTGATAAGTGATGTGGTCAAAAATATGGACAAAAATCTAATTTCACCCCGAGTAAAGAGTGTCAACTGAGATATCAGAATTTAAGATTGCGCACCAGACAAACTGAACTCATGAAAGCTAAAATGTTTGTGTTTATGTCAGGAAAAATTGATTTGTACTTCAATATAATAAATGGCTTGCCATACATTGGACACAGCACTATGGCTAAGGTACTGAAATAGCGTAGGGAAATACCCTAAGTGCAATTTTACAACATATATCTGAAATAACTGTGATGTGACCTTAGACAATTTTAAGGACAAAGAAAGCAAGGATATAGTTATTGCTTACATTTTCAAAATAAAGCACACATTATGTAGTTGTTTGCAATATCACACTCTGAAAGAGATGTTAAAAAATGATCGATGACTTAGTCATTTCTTTAAAATAATAACAATAATAAAAAATACAAACAAGAAACACTAATAATATTCATTGTTACAATCGCATCTGTATATGTGAGCTTTATGTCCATTTGTCACTTCTATAAAAGCGTCACTTCATGAAGCCACCTCTGAGATGTGGTGAATGTTAGAGAGGGTGAGCTCTGCCTCCTGTGGTGGGTAGAAACGCCTGGAGCGAAGCCACAGCCTCCCGAACGCCCCGGTGACGAGCAGCAAGACCACCAGCAAACCTCCCAGGACAAGCGTCTCCACCGGAGGGAAACTGCTGCGATCTACAGAGAAAGGTTGAATTGTCCTTTAAACGAGCGTTTTGAACTTGTGCAAGTCGCAGGGATTGGAAAGTGACGCACTCAGATCGGGTTTTTCACTGGCGGCGAGCAGTCGTCTGATTGGCCCGTAGGACACGGTGTGGGACAGTGGGGCGTCTCTCCGTGTCCTCGTCTGTCCGTCTTCGGTGGTGCAGTTCTGCGCAGCAAATGCAGAGACAGACGATCGCAGTCGAAGCCAGATAACGCGTTTAGAATGTGCACATCAACCCTATCAAAGGGAAACGAGTCCTGTACTTACGTGAACTAGAACGCAACTCGGAGAGGAAGAAATCATCGCTTGAAAAGTTGCATGAAAATCTAGTTTACAAGTTGCAGGAAAATGGAAAAGCGTAATTTATATTTAATCTTAAAAACGTAGGGGGAAGAAAAAGTAAATGTCTGGTTGAAACAATGTAGACTTGTAATTCAGTTCATACCAGTAAAAATATGTCGAGGCTTGTCTGAACTGGCGTCTGGCTATCACTTTGAGCTGTGTGTGTGTGTGTGTGTGTGTGTGTGTGTGTGTGTGTGTGTGTGTGTGTGTGTGTGTGTGTGTGTGTGTGTGTGTGTGTAAGGAGGTCTCACTCACAGGCTTACACACACTCAGGCTGCTGTGGCAGATCTGGACATTGCAGTGCAGGAAGACGTAAGCGTAAGAGCTGCCGACAAACTTAAACATCTGTATCCGGAACGTGGCCTCTGGACCGTCGCCGTTCTTCAAGACGCTGAGAGTCTGTTTGTTGGCCAACACTGGACAACTAGGAAGGTGAAGAAAAAAAAAAAGACATCACCAGTGATCTTCCTATGTGAAACAAGTACGGAAATAATAAAAGTTAATCAGAGAGGAAAATATTAGTGGTTTATGTGAATTATTTTTTAAATGCGTCCATTTACACATCTTTCCTTTTCTATCTTGAACACTTTTCATGTTATTTTTTCAGGATATGTCAAACTCAGAAGGGATTTGGTGAAGGCCTGCCTCTACCAATGTTATTTACATTTCCAACATAAATAATCATCAGCTTCTGAATATGACTCAAAAACTGGCAGTCACATCAACAACTATGACATTGTACACAGCTTCGGCTTCCAGGTCCAGTTAATCTGAACTTAAGAGTAAGTGAAGATGCCAAGAGAGTTAGCTGCTTAAGAGAAGTTATTAGCTGCTATAACCATTTCACAGAAACTCACCCTAAAAATTCTGAACTACTCGTTTAAGCTCATCTAAGCTAGCAGTGTTTTCCTCCTTTCCCTGGCCTTGTGAAATCATTGTGCATTTTTCAGTCGCTACTAGCACCAAACACTGGCCTGGTTGTCAAGGGCATGCACAGCTGTTGAGCTGAAACGCATGCGGCCTCTTCAGAGCAGAGTCACGTGGCCTGGCTCTGAGATTTGTTGTCTGACCCACTCTCTAGGCAACAAATTCTCTTATTTCAGATTTCGACAGCGCTCCGGTAAGAGGACTTAGAGCTCGCCGCAAACGTGGAGCAAAACACTGAAATAGAGCGCGCCGCAAACGAGCTTCTCTCGCAAACAGAACGGACAGGCAGTCCAAATGAACTTGCTGAGAAGGTCCTGGGCGTTTTCACAGTGACACACCTGTCTCTGATGAAGGTGTACTGAATGTTGCCGTGTGGATCCCTGGTGGGTGTGGCCCAGCATCTCTCCAAACGGAGCATCAAGTGAGCCGGTATCTTTGAAAGGACAACAACAACAAAATCAACAAAAACAAAACGATCAAACTGTCTAGCAGCAGTCAAGTCATTCTGAATGCAAGCTAAAACCGGTTCCACGATGTGCTACGAATTGCTGATTCACAGTGTGTAAACAACAGCTGATCCGAGGCGTTGTGACAGCCTGGAGAAGATGTGCAGAAGCTCTCACAAGACCGTCTAGTCACGGCTGACGTGTTAGATTTCCAGGATAATTTGGGACATCAATCCACAAGGCCGTATTTCTTAGCATTGGGCAACTAAGGCAGCGTACAATCCAAAAATAGCTGTTAACACTAAGTACATTTGAAACACTTCCATCTCGGTTTTCTAAAATGGTCCAGGACACCCCTACCCAACGAGGGATCTGTTAAGCAAACTATTAACGGATGTAATCATTGCCATCTCTCAAGTTGCTTTTTCTTTTCTTTTTTTTTTTTTGACTTCTAAAGAACTAATTTTCCCAACAGCAGAAGTTGTTCTGGTGTCGCTGAGTTATAAAAATTAATACCATTAAGTAAAGGTACAATTCAGACATTGCCGGTCATATTCATCGTCACGCTTGGTTAGGATGTGTAAAAATTCTGAAAATAAATTCAATATTTCATTTATATACATTTATCTAATGTATATAAATTAAATGGGATGTTTCTTAACATGGAAAACAACCCATGTTAAGAAACAAAACCCCAACAGAGCAGCCCAAACTGTTTCTGTATTACATTTCACACGTTTGGAGCAAATAAAGAGGGAATATTTGCCATCTTTGTTCACTTTCTTATGTTGTTCAGAGTCCCTTTCGTGTGTTCAAAGGGTCTTTGGAGGAGAGACAGCCCCACAGCCCCACAGATGTTGTAAATCGGCACATTTACGCATAATTATCCTTTGTTTAATGCAAAACGGAGGAGTGTTCGTTGCCAGAATGCTTCATTTCATCTTAGTCTGATTTGAAGCAGTTGAATTTCAAAATGACGTAAGCAAAGTCCATTTTTATATCTGACAGGCGGACAGGAACAAACAGCTGGCCTACAGACTTGATGTCCCCAGAATGTCACTCCTTGCTGTAATTTTCTAACGGTAAGTCATGGAGATTTGAGGATAAATAATATAGGTCGTCATTCAGCTTCATACGCCACCCCCCGCTAAATGAATGTGCTTATAGGGTGCATGCAAAAACACTTTTATTGTCCAATCCTTATCTGCAGAAATACCATAAAAGCTTTGGCAAAGATGTTTTCATCCAGGCTCAGGGACGGCACAGTTGTCCACATGTCCTCAAAGGCTTCATCTTTGTACAGCAGCATTGACACAGAGAAATTCCCATCCTCAGTGTCCAGGGTGATGCTTCTGAGAAGGTCAAGCAAACGCGAGTTTCCTTGATAAATCAGATGTCAGGGGTACAAATAAAAAGAAGCAAACCCAAATCACCTACCGGACGTCCACTTGGATCATGTTTTCGCTGTTGGGTTGTTGGACCATGTAGTTTATGGGATAGCGGCACACGAACGTGATGTTTATATAGTTTCTTGTGATGATATCTGAATAGTTATTGTGTATGGTGTTGATGAACATGATGTGCGTATCATCAGAGACCTACAAAGAGATCAAGAAACAGAAAGTTAACAGTGATTAGTTGAGACGTTTTCCTCATGTGTAGGGCACGCTGAGGAAAATAGGTATCCCAGAATATCACATATGTAATCTGCTGCTGTGAGACCACAAAACACGCCCACTTGCAAAATTATTCATACGCTTTGAACTTTGAACCTGTCACACTAGTCATAAATTTTGAAGTGTTTTATATTTGTGTTAGACCAACACAAAGAGGCAAAAACAAAACCATCATCAAAAGTAAGCCATCAGTAGCCACAAGTGATAAAGAGCAGTGTTTTTCAAAGTGGAGGCCACCAGGGGTCGCTAGAGGTGGCTCAGTTTCACAAAAGATGAGGGGGGAAATAATGCAAAAATAAAAATAAAAAATATTTTTATACATACATTTAACATAGTTTTTAAAATCGTAATATTCAATCTGCTTTTTAGCCATCAATGTAAAGCACAGATTAGAATAACTTATTCATATGTTATTTTCCGCTCATCTCTGATTGGCTGCCAGTTGCTGTGCTTGACAAGCTAGCCTAGCAAGCTAGCTAGCTAGCCTAGCAAGCTAACAGCTGTAAAAAAAACCAAAAAAAAAAACCCTACAAACTCAAGGTCAACTAAAATAGAGAGTGTGAGGCTGCATTTATGCTCAACAAATGTATCAAATAAAAAACGTTACTCTGTCGAGACGAGGCCAGAGTGCTAATGAATAATTAGCTTTTCCCAGTAAAAATCTGCAGGGTTCCCCTCGGTGGTTTTGAATGAGGTTGAAAGAAACACCAATTTATGATGAAAGAACAGCCACTCCATATTTCTTCACTAAAGTCACGTTTGTTAAAAAAATAAAATAAAATAAAATAAAGCTGTTAATTACACGAGTTGGTGCCAAAACGACACTAATTGGCTGGGATCCAGTCCCAGAACAAAGGCAGCCATCTTAAAATAGGATATTTATTACATTGGCAGTTTTATGCTGGTACCAAGTGCTGCTGTTTGTCTCCACAGCAGTTAAAGTTGAAGCCTCTCTCATTTGTAAGGAGCTGTGCTAAATGTCTGAGCTCACGTGCAATGTTTGATTAATTAGATGAAAACACACAAAAACAACAACAAAACAACCTTTCTAGCATTTAGGTTTAGTGTCCTACCATTATGGTCCCGCAGTCTGAGAGATTCGCCCTGGTGCCAAAAACGAAGTTGTCCCCGATTTGCTCTCCTCTGCATTCTGGGTCATTTAGATGCAAGTCATCCACCTGAAAGACAAAGTTCTCGTTTTGCTACGGACGCACCTGAGGAGAAAATGTTGGGACGGTTTTGCTTACATCAACTGGAGGAACCTTGTTGAGGAAAAAAGCACTTGGAATAATGACCTCCATGTGATCATTGGTACAAATCACCGTTTCATTGAGCTCTGGTGTTTGAAAAATGGAGGGGGAGAAATATTTTCAGACAAGAGGACAAAAAAAAACATCCCTTTAGAGAGAACAAGGTCACGCCATGGGATTTGAACAAGATTGAAGTCCTGACCCTGACTGATCCTTTGAGTTCAATTTGAGCCAGTCAGAAGTGGACTTGATGTTGTGCTTTGAATCTTTATCCTACTACATAACAGACATTTGTTTGACTTGAAGGTCACAAACAGAGGACCAGACATTCTCATTTGGGCTCTCTATAAGAGAGCAGAACATATGCGTCAATCAGCAAAGCAGGACCAGATTATCACGTTGCCATCACAATGTTTCATTATCAGTGCGATATTTGTCTGAAACACTTCAGCACATGTGCACCATTTAAAAGGTTGCACGTTGTCTCATCAGTTCAGCGAAAGCCAGCCCCTAGAAATGCCTTTGTCAACCTTTCAATAAATGTCAGTTTCCCATCCGTTGAATTTAGATCAGGCCTACTTCATCTTGTCAGACAGGTACTTGAGCGAGTTCTCGACTAGTGAAATTAAGCTGTCCAAAAAATGTGACATAAGGGAAAGTTGGTTTCAATAGATTTTATATTTAGTGAGATCAAGCTTTTTTTTTGTTGTTGTTTTAGATGACTAGGAACATTTAAGTGTGGCAAATAAAAACAACTTCTCTTTTACAGAATTGTGAATTTCTCTTTTAAAAGTTGTCAACATACTGAAAAGCTCCATAATGGCAACTTGGGGTTAAGTTACATCAATATGTAACAGGAATAAACTGGAATCAAACCCACAACTTTCTGATTGTAGGATAACTACTCTTCCAACCGAGTCAAATTTTCCTTCGACAGGTAATAGATACATTACTCATATTTAAATTCTATAGATAACTACAACTTAGAAGTGGAGAAAACAAGCAGTAAAAGAGCATTCTGCCTTACTTTTTGATGCTGAATTACGCGTACGGTTTGGAAAGTGTGTACTGACCCTCCACCGTGGGCTCCAGGTGAACTGCTGAGACCGCCGTTGTCATAGTGAAGAGCAACCAGGTAAAAACCACACTGCCAGGCACCATCTTCCAAATCCTCTCCCTCTATTTTCTCTCTGCTCTGCCACTCCGCTGCCGTTTGAACCTTTCCCTAAATCTCACCGTCACCAGAAGATGTAGCGCCTCTCTCCTTCTCCAACCCATGAAACCCAGCTCTAAATGAACTGGGACCACCCCGCCTCCCCTCCCCACCGTCCCCTTCTTTGGCTTTAAAACACCAGTTTGAATGATGCTTCAGACAACAATGAGATTCCACACATGAATAGGGTTGACCGAGGCGAGTCCAAGGTAACACGGATGACACCGCCTACTACAGCCACGTCGTCTTAGTAAACACCTTACAAGTGTCCCTTACCACTGGGAGCATGTGGTAAAAGGAAAAAAAAAAAGAACGAAAGGGTTACTCTTTGTTCTCTCCGTCTTTTGTTCGGACACTTTAACATTTTACTGGTGCGGGAATCCCAGTTGGTAAGGACAAAAGAGACTCATTATAGGTCAAGGGCAATTCATTGACCAGTTTGCATGTGTGTGGTTAGACACGCCGTAAAATCCCGCTACTGCATGCAAATTCAACAAATATGTCCTCGTTTTAAAAAAAAGAAAAAAAACAACAACAAAAACCTTAACATCAACATGTATTAAATCATTTTGAAGATTAAACCTGTTTGGGCAATTTGCAAATGGAAAATAAGAAGAAAAAAAAAGATGAAATGAGGCAGAAATCCTCTTCACCTTTGTTAGATTTTATAAGTTCTTTTATTTCAAACACAACAAATCTTGTGTGCTTTTTTTTTTTTTTTTTTTGTAAGTGAGACATGCTTTACAATTTGGTTTGTCTCCCTCTCATTGTTTTAGCAGACCTTTGGAAGAGTATAGACGAGTGGTTTGAGTGGTTTATTCGTTCTTTAAAGAAATAAATAAAAGCCCAACTTTGTTTCGCTGACGCACTTTTATTTACCGCTTGTGGTAGCTTCACCTGAATGAGGTTTCATTGTGGCCGAACAGTGAGTTTCAGAGTAGTGCATGATGCTGTACAGTCTAGTCAAACGTTACAACCAAGAGTGAATATAAACAGCTGAGTCTGTCAGAACGAGAACTGACTCACATTAAAAGTCTGGTTTTAAATATGTTTTTGGCAAACACGTTGCTTGTTGTCAGTGGTTTGATTTAAAAAAACAACAACAATATATTCTTGGAAATGCACTTCATAAGATGCTTACATATATATAAAAAGGAATGTGCAAAATCATAGTACTTCCATCGCAGAGTCCGTTCGGATTCACTCCAGAGGTTCGGTGTCCTCCGTAAACAGATCGGCCAGGTCAGCTACCGTCAGAACGGCAGCCTCCGAATGCTTCATGGCCGTGCTGGTGTGACTGCAACTAAAGCAAAACACTTTGTTAGTATTTAGATGAATAGTTTATATACCAATAATGATTTTTTTCTTTAAGGTAAAACCACCTTTTCTCTGCCGTCTTCAGCATCGCTTGCATTCGTTCCTCAATAGTGGATTTGATCAGGAATCTGTGTACAAATGTCGGCCTATTGGACAGCGAACACGAACGTTACATTCTTCCACTCATCGTCACGTGCCAACCACAAACTTCCAGATAAAAAAAACAAAAAAAAAACCTATAAAATACACTGACGTTTGTGGTCGTACCAACACAGATTGTAAAAGCATTTAAAGGGGAAGAGTATTTTTGCAAAGTACTGAGAAGGTTCAACTAAAAACTTAAAGTTAAATATGCAAAAGAAAGTTCTGTATGTGTGCTTGATGTAAGATTGTGAATTGCAATTGTCATAATGTGATCATTTGAACTTGTATAAGAAAGCTTTGAAAATGGAAAAATTGCACGTTTACTTGAAGGAACTCAAGTTAGATTTCTTCCTTGATGTGCAGCTTCCTGTCGCTTACTTTGTTTGGCCAATCCGGTGCACCCTCCCTATAGCCTGGAGTTCGTGAGCTGGGTTGAGGATCGGTTCGACCAGCAACACGTGTGTTGCTTCGATGATATTCAGCCCATTGGAGCCAGTGTGGAGTGGGAGGAGGAGAATATTGATCTTTTCGTCGTATTTGAAAGAACTAAGATTCTCCTGAAAACACAAACACAAAAAAATATATCTGTGAATAAACTAATCACAAAGAGATACAGTTTGCCATGATTCCTGTGAAATGTTTGAAGTCAAACCTGGAACTTATGAATCCCATTGATTTGTGAAAACTCCAGGTTATTGTCCAACAAGGCCTTGGCGATGATGTCCAGGACGCTCTGCCACTGTACGCAAGACACAAGGAAACAATCCAGATCACATCCGAGCTCAATATCACGACAAACAACAGTAACAGAAACGCTTCATTTACCGTTGAAAAGACGAGACATTTGGCTCCGGGATCGTTCATCTGGACCTGCTTTAGTGTTCTCACAACCGCCTCCACTTTGGTAGAGTGGCTTCCCTGCACAACACCGTTACGACTGTCAACATAAAGTCCAAAGCTCAACATGTTTGAAATGCAACTGTCGATCAACCTTGACTGGTACGTCCTGGTCGTGGCTGGATGACTGGGTAGTGAACACGTAGGAGATTTCTGTGTGGGAAGTGGTCTGTCTACAAATGGCACACTTGATGGCTCGCCGCCTTGAGCCCACGCTGTACTGCTCCACGATGATGGCGATGCACTCATTACAGAAGCAGTGGCCGCAGGTCAACACGGCCCACTATAAGGAGGAAATAATGGTGGAAAGTAAGTAGCTCACAATTTGCAACCTGATGAGGTCATTTTTCAAGGAGAACAGCAGAATAGCAGTGACGTTGTGGTAAATTTGATTAAATGTTAAATGTTATAAAAAATTCAAAAACAAAAGCATTAAGTAGGCCTGTCACAATAACACATTTTACTGGACAATAAATTGTCCCAGAAGTTATTGTGATAAATGGTTGTTTTGAGACCATTTCTGTTCTTTTATTCTTTCAATATAAAAACTTGCCATCTTTAAATCTACCATCAACACTCACCTCCTGCCCCAGAGGACGAGCGCAGATGGGGCATGGCTCTGGGTTCAGGCCTCCAGTTGACTTGTCCTGTGACTTTGATACAAAATTCGAATAACATTAAACATTAAATATTTCCCTATTATTCCAATTGATACAACGAAATGCTGCTGGCGATTATAAACGTACCTTTTCCAGATTGGTTAGATACAGAAACTGTCCAAGCTTCTTTTGGAGTTGAGACTTGGCCACAGCTTGGTCGTTCAGGAGCTTGACCCGATTCTGCTCCACCTGACAGCGAAACAATGGAGAGCATAGGGCAAAAAAATATGTAAAATAGTCTGTCGCTTTTGTTGCTTTCCTATCAGTAAAAATGTTTTGTAATTAAAGTCAGTGAGCACAAGGGTTGAAACTAGATAAACGTACACCATAGGACTTTGCCTTTTAATGTAGGGCTGGACAATAAATCAATAACTATGCAACAGACACGTGATCAATATCAATAGATAATAATATGTCTGATAGAATATTTAATAACGCCACTGAATTCAGAACCACACAGAAAGACTTTATCCGCTCAACTTCTCAAGACTAGCTAAGCAAAGTGAGTCGCATCAACCAACTCGCTCTCTCTTTGATTACTTAGCAACAACCTGCAGCAGCAGTTTCAGGTTTCATCTTCGTGCCTCAAGAAATGTTTTAGCTCAATTTGTTATTTTTCCTAGTTAAATAAAAATACCCACATGCATCCATACCATTATACAAGTTAAAAATTGTGTAAGACGACATTGTTGTTTACTGCAATAACTTCTGATACAATTTATCATCCCGCAAAATGTGCTATCATAACTGCTTAAAAATAAATAATGACAGAGTAAAAAACCGTGGATAAAATAGGAAAAGGTCATGGCACTAAAAAAAACTAATCAATAATTATCGATATGACTGATATGAAACTTTTGTGATTTGCTTTTCAGTACATCGCACAGTCCTACTTTAATAAGACGGGTTTAAACATCTGATTAGTTAATATCGCTACTGTTTACTTACTTCATGTGGTTCTATAATGTGCAGCAGTTTGGGCTTCGGCTCGTCAGGCAGACGAACACGCAGCCGTTCAGTCGCCATGCCCAACTCGTCAATGGCCGACACGTGATTGCGCAGCACCATCCAGTACTCGTGCAACACCTGGAATAACACCAAAGGAATCTTCTTTCTAACTTGCATAAGTACAACTGTATAACACTCTGGCAGGTGTAGAAATACAAGTTACAGACAAATATGAGAATCTCTTTGACCTTTTGTAATTAGCATTTTTCCTAAAGCAGACAGAAGATGTTCTTCTTCAATTCCAAAATATAAGACAGGCCTGCTAACCTTATACTCCTTCTTCCAGTTCTCAAACAGCTCCATGAACATGTTGCCCTCCTCCACCAGCTCCGGGTCCATGCGCTTAGATTTGGCGAACGACAGGATGGCTTTCAGAGTGCGCTCCGTCTCGCTCGCCGCCCACAGACCGCGGCTGGTGGTGGGCAGGCGGTCGTCCACCAGGCCTTCCTCGTCCTCGATCATCTCTTCGAAGATGGCCGTCTGGCCTTTCACTCTGAAGACGGATTTTTTGTTTCCATCACTTCAGGTGTTCAATTTCAATACGAGCAGGAAAACTCTGGGACGCCCGCTTACTTACGTGTGAGCAAACAACTTGGATTCGTAATCGGTGAAAAGCTCGTCGGCTTTACAAAACACACAGCTGCAACGTAAGAAGAGATGAGATATAGTTAATGACCTTTAAAGCCGATTTATGTAACTTTTACAAACAATGTTTTTTTTGGCACTGTCATAGTCACAAACAGTGACTATGACAATAGCAGCTGAAACATATTAAAGTCCATAATCATGACTGTTTTATTTATTCGTTTATTTATTTATTGAGGAAAATATAATTTTTCTAGTTAATGGGCTAATGCCATTAGCCCATTAGCCCATGCTGCTAAATGGGCTAATGGCACATTCTTATACAAAACTGCATATCCGCCGTCATTGGTGGCCATGCTAACTGGTCTTAGCATTTCGAGAGGAACTAGCTGCGAGGGGAGCTAGCTCTCAGCTAACAGACTCTGATTGGCTGCATTTCTCAAAATGGCAGTAGAACCACATGGAGGAGATACATTTATTTCCACATATCTGTCTCATGCTCTACTGTCATGACACAGTCACAGTTTTTACAAATATGTAAAACGCATGTTGTTCATAAAAGCTGTAAGAGGGTGCGCTCATACAACTACATATTGTACATATTGTAGAGTATCATGAATAGCGTGATGATGATCTTGAGTACTGGTACTGATTACTTACTTGTTGAGTGGCAGTCGCATTGGCCTCAGATGGCAAATGGTGGCCTCTTCAATCACTTCCTTAGAAGCTGGGCCCTCAAGACTCTTCACTGCGTCCTGGACTGTCTTTTGTGACTTCATTAGATCTTGCATTTGTGTGGTGAGAAGGAACTGCAGACCACAAGCATCACGGAACCTGCAGGCAACCCAGCATGTTTTTAGTGTGCTGTTATTAGCGTGAATGCTAACGATGGAAGCTAAGTAGCGGCGTCTTACTTGTCTGCCATGGAGAGTTTGTTGGCCTGCTGCTTGTAGCTGGAAGTTAACTCATTCTTCACACGGACCACCAGATCTTCATCGGTGGAACAGCGGGTTGACATCTGGATGACTTCTAACCACCAGGGGGAGTTTAAGTTCACCTGGAGATTAAAAGGTAAATCTGTCTGACTGGAAGCTTATCTGAACATGTTTTTCGTATTATCAGAAAATGGTGAGTTGATTATTTTAACCACACCGTTGGATTCTTAAATAACAGCCACGTGTGTATTTTACATTTACAGTAGCAATTAGGAAAGAAGTACAAGGAAATACAAATGACAGAAAAAGCAATAAAACAATAATAAATATTTCTGTTGTAATTGCTCAACTTGTTCAGATAAAAAAAATATTGAAAAGTTCATCTATTTCTGTAGAGTAAAAATAATAAATCCGACAACAACAACAAATGTTTGAATGCTCTTGAAGGAACTTGTGCCATTTCTCACTTTCCGCTTCAGCTCTTTGATGTTCTGCAGCACCGGCTGCAGGGCCTGATGGGCGTCGGCCACCTCCGAGTCGTATTTGGTCATGTAATGCTGCCGCAGCTGCTCAGCCTGCAGACGAACAAATATTTTAAAAGGAGACAAAATCTCAGCCTGCTGTTGGACGTTTGGATATAAACGCCCAGCGACGTTTATATAAGACATCACACTTGTTTCTGTAACAAATCTGCGCACCTCTTCACCGAGTCGGTCATCTCTGAGTGTTGGAGGAATCCCGCGATGCTTTGCATTGAGCAGCTCCATTAGGTTGTGGGTGGCATGAAGTCGCTGGTTTGCATTAATGGTGAAAGAATAATATTAAACTCTTATATTTGGACGAAAGTGGAGAGGAGCACGACTTCCTACATTTTTAACCCTTGAATTTTTGCCACGTTTGCCACCCTCCAACTCCAAACGTCAACGTAGTGTTGAGGAAGAAGATAAATAAACAGTGATCCCACACCTGTAGTGAATCAGTTTTCAGTCGGCCTTTGTGCTCCTCTGATGAGCGCAGAACTTCTCTGTACATCTCCGCAGCCTCTACAAACTCACCTGCAGGTGACAAAACAAGTAGTTGTCCGGAGTGTCTCTTGCTGCAATTTTGAGGTAATGAGATGAAACTATAGGAATAACCTCACATATCAGTACAAAAAGCAAGCAAAGATGAGCTCATGCCTCGCGTTTTGTTTGGAACTTCTTCCCATGGGAAACGGGAGCAAAGCGGGCGGGCGTTTTATACCTCGGATGATGTGAATTCCAGCCAAGCCGTTGAGTGCGCACACCAGCTGTCTGTGAGCTTCTTCACACTCCACTCGGCATTTCTTCTGCAAGGACTTGAGGAGCTCCTCCATTGTCATGGTGCTGAAAGACGAGAAATACGCCTAAATCTCTGTAACACAGACTTGGTGAGCTTAAAATAAACACAAATGCGTCCCATTAGCTTTCTGGTTTACTCTACTTAGTCTAGAAGGGCTGGCAATTAGAGGGTGCTAAAATAAAACCTTTTCTGCAGGGGCAGGAACTCCCCCCGCACGGCCTGCGGATGGCAGCAGGCCTGGCGCAGCCTCAGCAGTGGGTACAGAATGGTGTTGACGGTGCGCCGGTCCAGGCTGCCCAGTTTCAGGCTCCAGTCGGAGATTTTCCTGAGTTTGACCAGAGCGTCCTGGGAGCAGACCTCGTGCTGGCGATGGTAGAAATGGCCCTCAACAGGAGAAAAGTGAAGCCAATGTACCTCCTCTGTCTGAGGGGGGATCTGAATCTTAAGAGGGAAGAACAAATAATGCAATTAGTTGCTGTGAAGTTGTCGGAAAAGTCAGCGCGGAGCTCTTAAAAACCCTACCTGATCGATGACGTCCTTTTTAGCCGACCGCCACAATATCTGAGCAATCACATTGTACAGAGGTTCTGTGTTTCCGCGGCGATAGGGGCGATAAAGCAGCTGGTCCCACCAGTATTTCACCCAGTATGGATCCATTCCAAGAAAAAGCGTCAGGCCGTACAGATCTACAAAACATGACGAATTCAGCAGGGAACGGAGAGATTTGACGGACTCAGGTTGACGGTTTTCCATCTACAACTTTACCTTCAAGGCCTCGTTGGACGGGAGTGCCGCTGACGCACCAACGGTTGACGGAGGCAAGGCGCAGAGCCATTTCTGCAGCCTGGTGGCCAGAAAAGTAGCACACATAAATGAACACGACTGTGCAACGCGAAAAATCAAAACGAGCTCAAACGATTCCAACCTCAACTCACCTTGGCAGTGGGACACTCGACCATCTGGGCCTCGTCCAGGCAGATGCGCCACCACTCCACGGCCACCAGAGGGCTGGGAACCGCCATGTAGCGCTTCTGGTTGCGGAAGCGTCGGCCGTCCTTGCTGTTGCTGTGGGGGATGTCAACGTAGTTGAGCTCAGAGCGAAGAACGTCGTAGGTGGTGATGACCACGTCCTGCTCGGCGAGCATCCGAGGCTGGATAAACCCGTGTTTCTTCACGCCCTGGTACACCTGAGAGATGGACACACACAGTTATTTTAGAGAAGAACAAGAGTTGTAAAAAGATCAAATAAAATGTGAGAAAACAGATGTAAGGTGGATCTTAATAAGATAGAATGACAACTAGTTCCAACACACAGAAAGATAGAACGCTTTGGAACTAAATAGAGCTGAAACGATTAATCGGATTAATTGTGATGAATCGATCATTGATATAATCTTTTAAGTAATTTAATAATTGATTCATCATTAACTGGAGTATACAGACTCAGAAAGGTCATTTGAAGAAATAAAAACACATTCAGAGCAGTGATTAGTCAAAACTGTGCAAAATATATATCCCATTTTGCATTTGAGTGAAAAAACACCTCCGTCTGTTTTAACTAAAACTCCTCAGGTGTCGTAGTTTTAGCTTCACCAGGTTCAAATTCACTAAAGAAATGCTTTTTTAATGTATTTTAGACAAAAAAAGAAAAAGTTAATTTTATTCATTTAAAAAATGTATTGAACGTTTCTTTGCATCTTTTAATTTATTTCTAATATTGTACAGAAATACATTAAAGTACTTAAATAAAAACTTTATAGAATGTGCCAGTATTTTTATCCGATTAATTAGTTAATCATCAAAATAACTGATGATTAATCAATTAATCGCCCATCAATTGATTAGCTAATTGATTGCAAAACTATTTAGCTGCTATAAAATTTTTTTTAGATAAATGTCTCTCACCAGCACGCGCAGGGAGGAGGATCTGATGTGGTGGTTGATCTCCTCCACCCACTGGTGGCAGATGGAGCTGGGCGAAATGATGAGCGTGGCACCAGTGGATACTGGTTTCATAGCAACCAGGCAGTGAGGGCAGTAGAAGGGCGTTGTTGTGAGGCTCTCCTCCTTGTAGTTCACACATTCTGCGTGCTGCCACAGCTGACAGTTCATACACTGCACACGCGGCTTGTAGTCAATAATGCCCAGCTCTCCGCAGATGCACTCGAAGCGGTAGTCGGCGGTGTTGAACGGCACTACGGACGCTCTGGTGGGAGTTTCCGTCTCGTCCTGTGAATCTGTCCCAGAGGCTTCTTCTCCTCTGTCTGCTCTGGGAATCTCCTGTGTGTCTGACTCAAGTTTACCCAGAGAAAGCCGTAAAGATACCGCGGCGGAACCCGTCGACGTCACACCGTCTTCCAGATCGCCCTTCCTGTTTGCATTTTTCTCCCACTGCTTTTGTTCTTTTCCCTCAGTGTCACACCGGTCCAATGCGGGGCTCTGATCTCTTTGGTCGTCTGAGAGGGAGCTCTGGAGAGCCGCCTCCGCTTTCTCCTTTGCTCGCCTCTGAAACGTCTTTCTTGGCGTGCTCTCTGCTGGTCTGAAGATCTAACAAAGACAAATGTTGATCAAGGAGAGAAATCAAAAGTGGCCGATTAATCACAGCATCAAATTGTGACACAGCAGTTGCGGATTCTTACCAGCTTGGACGCCGTGGACAAGATTTTCTTTGTTTCTTTGTAGTTCTTCCCCAACTTGAAAGAACCCGCCAGACCCCGGCCCTTTACGCGGTCGACAAATCCTTCGTTGATGAGCTTCGCGAGTGTCTTCTTGATGTGATTGCGGTTCTTCAGGAGGTCGTAGCCGTAAGTAGCCCGGATGTAGGTGAACACAGCGTTGACTGAGGCTCCTTTGCCGGTCCGCATCTCCTTTATTGCGTTTAGCAACATCACGCGCACAGCTGCAGAAACACCCCACCCCCCAAAAAAACTCTGAAATAAATGCAAGATCAACTTTGAACATACAGATGGTGTCAAGAGACAGATGTGGGTGTCGCACCTGGGTGTGACGTTTTTATTTTCGGCTGAGCTTCAGGCTTGCAGCGCGTAGCTTTCACTTCTAACGGACGAGGAGGAACAAAGTAATTCACAGACTTTCCCTGCAGTGAGCAGAAGGTAACAAGCTATAAAAAAGTTGCAGTTTGCAAACGTCTAGTTCAAAAAGATAATATACTGAGCAAGAAATTCACACCACAGGCAGCGTGAGGGCTTCCTGCTCCAGATTCTGGCGAGTATGGAAGAGAATAAGCGCCAAAACCTCCACCGTTTTCCCGAGCCCCATCTCATCGGCCAGGATCCCACCGGGCCACTCGATTCCGGCCAGCGGGAATTCTCGAATTAAGCTAAAACATCAGGAAACAGATAAAACTAAACATGGGCTTCAGGATGGGGAAAAAAAAAACAGATAAAACTGCAGGCACTAATGCAATATCTTTAAAAAACTGGCTTTTATTTCAATAATTCCTTTTATGAGTTGGCCGGAATTCAAAGTCGAAATATGTAGGAGCTGTAAAAACACCCATCTTGTTTATTTTTCAAAAAATGGTCCTACCTCTGGCGTTCAGCTTTGTTTCTTGGTAAGATATGCACATTTCTGGACCAGTCAGCTTAGACCATTTTGAAATGTCGTTACAAAAATGTAAGACATAAGAGCGTGGCTTTGCACATCACATGCAGGATCATCCGACGATTTAATGCATTCAAAGTTCTATTTTCATTTTGTGGGAACAGATTTGAAAGCTTCATCGAGGAGTAAAACCCTCCTCTAGTACCATATGATATCCAAACTGTAAAATTTGTGTGGAGCTATAGCACCACCTGCTGGTGGGTGGTGTTACATTTATCCAAAAACAAGTGCACGCACTTTATTTCCAAGGGAAGTCTCCGGTTTTTCTGGTTAAGGCTGCAGTGCGAGTTTAATTGGGGGGAGAAAAAATGGCAGAGCAACTTCAGCAGAATTTCAGCTGTAGCACTATGATAAAAAATCCTCAAAGAAAAAGCAATAAAATACAACCTAAGACGAGCAGATTTATTACTGCTCGTTATTGATTACACGTTTTTCAGAAAAAGTGGTTCTTCTTACCAGCCGGTAAAGGGATTATAGAACAACTTCTTGCCACATAAAGTCACAACCTCTCGCCACAGGAAATGCAGGGAATGTTCTACAAAGAAAAGCAGAAAATACATCACAATCTTCAATACATAAAGCTAGCATCATCTCTGGTTTTTATACAGACACTCGAAGCATCTTTTTCATCCTTGATATCGTGTCAAGTAATCGTTTGAATTCTCAATTTTCCCTGAAATGGACGTGCAAACCTTTCACCATCATCATACGTACCTTTAGGTGCACTAATGTTGTACTTCTCTCTCCTCAGCATCCAGTTGACGGCCTGGCTCTGATAGGGCCTGAGGACGGGAATCAGAACCTTGTGCTGGACGTCGTATGTTGCATCCTGGTTCTCCTTCTGGTGCTGGTGCCTCACGTAATCGTAGAGCTCCTCCACGTTCTGCCTCTCCAGATCAGTGTCGCACTCCTCCTCCTCGTTCTCTACGACTTCTGCATCAAAATAAGAAGGAGAGGAAACGGTTAACAGACAGCTCTGGGTTTATTTAGAGGCTAATGTCACAAACTGGGCCCAGACACGTACCAGGAATGATGAAATCGTAGAAATATTCCATCAGCTTCTGCATTATCTGAGTCGCTTTCTTCGGCCGAGCGTTTCCCTCGCTGAGGAACTCTGGCTTCCCCAGCCCAGTTTCCAGCAGATAAATTCCCACCTGTCACGCAAAGACAACACTCAGCTTTCATGTAGCATGAGGGAAACAATATTATTGCGTCTTAAATTAGCTCTAAAGCAGCCGAGAAACAAATTTGTAATTAATCACTAACTATATCGTATTATTTACATTACTAACCCATAATTTATTATGTTCAATAAATAAAAAATTTGTTTTTTTTAAACTTCAGGAACTAAATTCAGTGAGTGAAACACATTATACAAATAAGTTTCACACAGTCGGATGTTTTCAAGCCTCCATTTCTATTAATTATGATGATTTTCTGCTTGCAGCTCATAGAAACTCAAAATTTAAGGCTAGAATATGAGATCAAACCATTCAAAAACAAATATGTAAAGCAGAAATATGGGATTAATAAATGGTATGCTTAGTAATTGCTTAAAGGTTGTTATTTTCAAAAGTGCGCTTAATTTGACAGACGAGCCTCATCGGTGTGTGTCATCTAATTTTGTGAATATGCCTGTAGTTGATTGCAAACGTATGTCTTCCTAATATCACAACCACAAATCCTGTGATAAAGTATCACGACATTACATTAAGTAGGCCTGTCATGATAAATGGTAATGTTGTTGTTTTGAGACCATTTTCCAGTAATATATGGATAATGGTCAAATGGTGGAATTTCATTTGTAAAGACCGTTTAAGACTGAAATTTGATATTTAAATATGCAAAACAAAACAAACCAAAATTAATACATGAGATGGAAATAAAAAGCACACCCATCCCAAACCATAAATAAAATGGATTATGAAGTCTCTGTGAAAAGAACTGCCTGTCAAAAAAAAAAATATTAATCATCAGAATGGAAATGATCAAGCTCATTTGAATTTATCATGCAATTAATTGATTAAGGTACAAAAGCCTGTTGCAATAAGCTACAACTTCACAGTTATGCTCCAATTTGTGTTGATCTGTCAAATATAATCCAAAATTTGCTGTTGTGACGTGACAAAATGTGGAAAAGTTTAAACGATATCCTAACTTGCACCTTAACTTCCTGCTCCTTGGTCTGGTGGCAGAGTTGCACCACCCTCCTCTTCTGCAGCCAGTCGAGGTCCTCGAATGGGATCCTCCCGAGGCGGCACTCCACGGGACAGCCGTCCTCCTCAGGGCTCCACCGCGGCCCCGAGTTCTCATCACAGCTGCTGTAACTGAGGTAGAGCTGCTTGCCCGTCCGGTACGCCAGAAAAGATCTCTGCTCGTAGTCAGACGGCAGCCAAGCCGGCCTGATGCTGAACTCCCCGATAAGAGCCTTCCAGACATGGCCGAGCTTTGAAGCCGGCACCACAGAGAACGCCAGAGAGGCGGAGGAGGCGCCGCTGTCCAAAGACGTGCTGGGAAGTTTGTCTGACAACTGAACCGAACGAGAGCAGGCGTCCTCCTGGGTGATGTCTTCTGCAGAGGAGAGAAAAGAGGTGCAGGCGGTAGGGTCGCCCGACAGACAGGAAGAGGAGGACGGAGTCTGGTCGTCTTCCTGGACGGCTTCGTTCTTCCGGTCCTCCAGCATGTTCCATTCCAGCCTCCTCTTTGATTCTTCGTCCACCCTCACAGGAGGGGCCCTCTTCCTTCGACTGCTCATTGTAAAGACCTTAACAGAGACCAATATTTATAAGGAATTACTTATTACCTTATGCCACATCAAAAATAGGAGCTACACAACTAAGCAAAGCGAGATAAAGTGTCAAACATTTATCGTTTATTTATAGGCATAATTTGGACATACATTAAATTAGAATAAAAGAGTAAAAACTGAAGATGAACGAGAAACCAGTGTCCCCTTTCCCAGTGGAATATTATCTAAATAATCTGTAGAGCTAGAAAGTGAGCTGGAATTGAGCCTCACTCTGTAAATGTTTCTTCACATTTTAGATTTCTTTGAACATGATTGAAAGACGTTGCACAACAATGTCTCCTACGTTTTATGCAAGAACAACTTCTGCATTTTGTTCTTGCACAAAGCAAGAGCAAAGCCTTTAGAAAAGCTAGTATCCCTTTAGCTTCTCTAAAGGGATACTAGCAACACTTTTAACCAGGATGCGCTCGTCATTTTACTACTTTAACCTGTCAGTTAAGAGCATTTGTATCGTTACAAAACCCATGTAACGTACTAGGCTCCATTACATCAGGTGAAACACGGACGTAAATCGACACCGCTTCTAATTTTAGGCTAAAAGCTACTGCTAACCAGCAACTAGTTTGTTTATCCCCTGCACAGGGCACTGTTTCAGGATCTGAAGCCTTGCTGCTAATAGAAACAGCGCTGCAGAGAGAGCACTTTCACCTAACGATGTAGATTTTATCGCTTGACATAAACCAGCCAATTATATTAAACGTCAACATTTACCTTCTTAGCCTTCCCCAAGCTTCTCCGCTCACTGCGACTGTAACAAAAGTTGCTCCATGATGTAGAGCAACTACATCATGCTCTTTAACGAGCAAAACCACAGTTCAACAATTATCCACAGCAACGTCCGTGTCCGCCATTTTTAAATACAGGAAGTGACGTCGGAGGTGGGGGGAGCATGTTTTTTGGGAAAATAAAGGCCCTCACAATATCTTTTCTGATCAATTTAAGTGAAGTCTTTTTTTTTTATTATTATTATTGTTGTTGTTATTGTTTTTGTTTTTTTGTTGCCGTCTGAGGACGTAGAATTTCCAGAGTTTAACATCTTCTCTCTGCGTTAAAGCCACACTGAAAATAAATAATAAAAACCTAGATGTTTACTTTCATACAGCTTAGGTCAAATTTAGCAGACACCTACATTTTGAACATAGTCATAAAAAAATACCAAAATCTCAACTATAACATTTTCAAGTTATTCGATTAAAAACTTTTTTTGTTGTTGTTTCTTTATTTTTAGCTGGTTCTGATCCATATGTGTATTGTGGGTAAAAAGGTACAAGTATGAACACTGCTGTACTGTCAAATAAATATTTGTGTTTCATCATGTAAATTCGCATAACTGTTCACTTGTTCATTAGACAGTGACACCTTTGAAATCGTAAGACAATTTATATTCATATCACAAATAAAACAAAAGAAATTGGTTAATATTTGCTGTATCACATCTATTGATTTATTAAATTCGCAGTTAAATGCTGAAGTAATCATTTTTTCAATCATCCATGTTCGAATGTGCCACAAACATTGTTCAAATAAACGCCACAATAATTTATTTTAATTTGATCTCCTTATGTGGTCGAGTTTTAAATAGCAATTTCCACATGTCATAGTTCACTTCTGTATTTTATAACTGATGAGTCTACATCATTGGCTTTCCCCATGTCAGAATGTAAAGCGAATACAATAAATTAATATAGATAATTATTGAACTATAATTAAATATATAGTTCAAATGTATTGAATGAATCATTCCTATCATTCATTGGGATAATAATCGAAAATGATTGAATTTGACATAAAGGTTGTCATACCACATAATGACCACGTGGTGTCACAAGAGAGCAGCCCCCCTTTTTTTTTTTTTTTTCTTTTTTTTTTTCCCAGCTGCAGCGGTTAACCGCACGTGCGCCGCATCTGTCAGCGACCAAACGAAACAGCAGCGTTTCCTGTCCACGGAGTTTGATTCGTCCCCTACGGAGTTAGCTCCTATTTGGCGTGTCCTCCTGTATCGCAGTGTGTTTTGCGCTGTCACGTCAGCTCTAAAAGTTAACACTTCTGTTCCCCGGGACACGTTTTTTTTTTTTTTTTCTTCTCACGTCAGTCCCCTGTACTTCGCCCCCCCCCCCCCAAAAAAAAAAAAATCCGATTTGTAAATGCGTCACCGTCCCGCCCCGACATTTCCAAACTGTGCACTCAAATCAGGGACACTGCAGCGACTATGACCCGCTTTTAAGATGCAGTGAGGAAAGAGGAGAAGAAGGGGGCAAGCAGTGCAGATGGGAAAGAGAGAGAGAGACCGAGAGAGAGGGAGGGAGTCTCTTGGTAAGGAGAAGCTGGGGTTCAGTCTGGCTGCATCACAGGAGACACAGAGCCCGCATACCCGGAGCTGCCTGTCGCAGGTAAATAAACTCCCGTTTGCTTGCACGACAGCAGGCTTCCCTGACACGGCGCAAAGATGCAGCTATCTCTGATCGACATGCATGCGAATGCCAGCTATAGTGTAGTGTCGTGTAGTGTAGTCAACTGTTTGCCCTGTTGAATAGCAGATGTCGCAATCGCGTATTGGCTTTGCATGCGATGCTTTTAGGTAAAAGTTGAGAAGAGATTAAAACAACCGATTTCCTCACGCAGCAGAGGCAGCTGTCCAAGGTGCTGAAACTGAAAAAGATTTCCCTGTGGCAGGAAATTGAATGTCATCTTGACCACTCCAGTGTCTCCAGCAGACATTGCATTTAAAAAAAACAAAAAAAAAACAACAGTAGCTTTAAGTGTCTTTGTACCAATTGCAGGTCAAAGGCACTGGAGACGATCCCGTGAAGTTCCCATTGGATCCACACGGGATTAATGGACCTCTACTATGGCCCAAAGGAGATGATCGTACACCCATCACTTGTTGTACAATGACAAGCATGATTTACCTGACTGTAGTAAGCATTTTGTACTTGCCCGTTTTACTCTTTGAGGCATTCGTCTTGTCCAAAGGCAAGTATGAGAGGTCAGTTGTCCCAAGCTCTGCCTCCCGCCTGGTGGCTCGAATGGATGGGGATGTAATAATAGGCGCCCTGTTTTCTGTACACCACCAGCCGTCAGCGGAGAAGGTCGCTGAGAGGAAATGCGGAGAAGTCCGTGAGCAGTATGGCATCCAGAGAGTGGAGGCCATGTTCCACACCCTGGATCGAATAAACTCGGACCCCAACCTGCTGCCCAACATCACCCTCGGCTGTGAGATCAGGGACTCCTGCTGGCACTCCTCTGTGGCCCTGGAGCAGAGCATTGAGTTCATACGGGACTCTCTCATCTCCATCCGAGACGACACGGAGGGCTCCAAGTGGTGCATTGAAGGGTCACCCTCCAGCCAGCCGCCTCCTACCAAGAAGCCCATCGCAGGAGTCATCGGTCCCGGCTCAAGCTCGGTTGCAATTCAAGTCCAGAACCTTCTGCAGCTGTTCAACATCCCGCAGATTGCCTATTCTGCAACAAGCATTGACCTCAGTGATAAGACGTTGTTCAAGTACTTCCTCAGAGTTGTGCCCTCGGACACTCTGCAAGCCAGAGCCCTGTTGGACATTGTCAAACAGTACAATTGGACCTACGTGTCAGCAGTACACACAGAGGGTAAGACATCATCCTTCTTTGTAGATGTTAAGTGATATTCTTATTGGAACCTAATGGCATTTTGTCACGTTACATCCAAAAATGATTAACAACGTAGCGAAGAAGTGGGACATGTAAGGGAAATGATGCGTGATTTTCAAAATTATTGAATATGTTGGTCATATATTTTATATTCCTTTTATGGTTTCAACAAATGCTTTGCTACTCGTTTTTTATAGTTTCGGAGTGACTGTGAACTTACTTCAATATGTGGTAATGAAATCTTTCGGACAAAAAAAAAAAAAATCTGATCCATTGGGTCAAGAATCAAACCAGCAGGGTTTTCTCTTGATACCCTGATAAACAAAACAAAACAAAAAAAACATATTGTGTCTCACTGGGCTTTCGTGTGATATTTAACATTTAATTCCGAAGTGCAAATAAAGTTTTTTGGACAGATTAAAACCTGAATCTTCTAGCATGCATTCATGCTCAGTCCACCTGGACTGCGACTTTGCAGAATGACCTTTCATTGTTGTTACGATTGTTCTTTGATTTGGCCATTCTGGCACATGAGTAGTGTAACTACGGTTATATGTTTTGGGAACCTAAAATTGTAACAAAATGCTCAAATGTTGATGAGGTATTGATACTCCTGAAAGTGACTGCAGGTGTTGTTGTGATCCCTGGAACTGACTGATGCACTGTTTGAGGCCTCCTCCACTTCTCACCTGTTCCTGGCACAGGAAGCTGAATGAGAAACAGTAGAAACGGAGCATCCAAGTATTAGTGCATTTTTCAAAAGGTTAAACTGTTGATCGTCCCACGGTGTGTCGTGTCACTCAATTGGGCAAAGCATCCAGCTTTTGGGTCAAATAGATATTCTAGCCACGATTATGATCTGTGCTCATTGGGCATTCAGTTTTGTGAGTTTCCTGGCTTATCAGGAGCACTGACCATTTGAGGTCTGTGGAGGTCAAATCAAGCCTCTTTCCCTAATTGATTCTGGGTTTCTTTATAAAAGCCGTTACATTATTTATTCAGAAGTGTCATTTGCATTTGTAACATTTCTGCTCACAATACCAAGTCCTACATTTGAAAGAAGCAAAACTAACATATCTGTGAAACACATTTTCCAGCCTTTCTATTACCTGCAGTCAAGCCATTATATTCAAGGTTATGATGTAACAAATATAGATATTGAGTTGAAGTTGTGTTTTGTATAAGTATTTATATTTCAGCTGAACATTTTGTCATGTTAAAACCAAAACCTCAGTGCGATTTGTTGGCATTTTCTGTGACAAACCAATGCAAAGTTGTTGTGTTTTTCTCCTAAACTTACAGCCTTTCCTGTAAATTTTGCAAGGGGATCAGTAGTAGAGGTGCAGAAAAAAAAAAAAAATCAGTTCTATAGAGAACTGCAACTTCTAGTCCTGGTAATTCTGAATTGAATCAAAATGCTTAATCGATTTTTAGATGTGTTTAAGTTGCACGTCTTTGCAACTACACTGTGTGTCGCATTAGCCCGGCATCTAAGCTTACGCACAAACCAATTTTGTTTAAAAATGAGCTGATGACGCAGAAATGTAATCTCCTCTGTGTCCCCCACTGCCTTTTCCTCTTGCCAGTCGCACAATTTAAACAGAATCTGCAGGCCGATTGTTTCCGAATCGAACTGGAATTGAATTGGTAGGTACTGAAAGATTCACATCTCTAATCAACAGTCGGGAGGTTCTGTAAGTCTGGAGGAGCTATATGCATCGACGACTCAGGTGGAGGAATCTGAACTGAACTTTTCCTCACAAATCAAATCAAGAAGATCGAGCTCTTGCATTTAAATGTTGGCCTCATCAAAAACACCTCTGAATTAAATTTTGCCTTTACTGGTTTCTTTTGCTTGTAAAATATGGATAAATATACTAGCTTCGTGTGTCGTGAACATACTGGAATTTTATCAATGTCAAAGGAAGACATTGTTGGGCAAAAGCCATAAGAAGACGAATCAAAACGTTTTCTCGAGACATGCGGGTGACCTGGAAGAGACTTCTGTCAGATGAGACCAAACTTTTATATCCGCCCAGAGCGCACTGTCCCCATGGTTACAAATGGTGGCTCAGGCATTATCATGACAGGGTTTATTTCTTCAGCAGGGACAGAGAAGCAGGCCAGAGGTATTTCCAAATTAGCTGGAGCTAAATACATCCCAAATAAGACAAATTGAAATTTGCTCTTTTAAAAGTCACAAAATATGTTAAAAACACTGTATGGCAATTATAAGAATATCAAAATCCCTCACATGATTTGGAGTCAAATTTCATGCCTGCTTCGTTTTTTGTTTTTTTTTTCATGACAGAATATGATGAATGTAGGAAGAGGATTTGATAATCGTGTTAAAACATGATAAGCTTTCTTTGAGGTGATTAAAATCTGTTTGGCAAACAGATCAAAGCCCGCAGTGAGCGCTTTTTAATGCGTTCTGCCACAACAGATTGATTTTTAAGATCCGAGCAGGCAAGTGGAAACAAGATGCAAGTCTTTAACTTCTCTTACAGCAAAAGTAAGGATCTGTTTTCCTCTTCTGTGCCAAAAAGAAAAAAAAACAAAAAACAAGAAGAAGAAATTCATGTTCAGTGAATCTGGAAAACCACGGCGTCGAGAAAAAAAGTTGTGAACGACAAGCCCATTGATCGCGCCTGCTCCCCCGCGGATGAGCCTCGGCTGACGGCTTCTCTTGTCTTCCTCAGGTAACTACGGCGAGAGCGGGATGGAAGCGTTCAAAGAGCTCGCCTCGCAGGAAGGGCTCTGCATCGCTCATTCCGACAAGATCTACAGCAACGCCGGCGAGAAGCACTTCGACCGGCTCCTCAGGAAGCTGCGGGAGCGTCTTCCCAAAGCCAGAGTTGTTGTCTGCTTCTGCGAAGGCATGACGGTCCGCGGGCTGCTCATGGCGATGAGGCGCCTCGGAGTGGCGGGAGAGTTCCTCCTAATTGGCAGGTTCGTTAGGGAATGTTTTCCCAAGGGGCTTCCAGCTTCATGTGTTGTGTTTTGTTGTTTTGGGGGGGTTTTTTAGGACAGAAGATGAATGCTAACAAGCTGAAGTTGCTTTTATCCTCTGCTGTTATTCTGTAAAAATAGGCTGTGAAACTCAGATTAGCTCCTTATTGATGGTACCAAGTAGGACAATAAACTGCACTTAATGGCTCTGTCAAAGCTTGTTTTTGTTCCTTATCGAATGTGCAGGTAATTCTGATATTATCACGAGTTATACATAAACTTTTGACATCTTTATAAAATACAGCTGATGCCGTTTTAAGAAGTACTTATTTATTTATTTTTTTTATTTTGTGGTTTTTATGTGACAATTATTGACTGTTTTTTGCGGATCGATTTTCCATCTTCCAGTTCCATTTGGATTACGGCGCCATGTGAACGCATTCCCTGCTTTTTCACATTTTTGTCACCACAAACCTCTGCATTTTTTATGTGGTTTGCATTGATGTGTTGCGACAGACCAACATGAATACAGTGCAAAAAAGCAGGAAAAGGAGTAAAACTCTGAAAAGTAAGCTGTACATTTGTATTAAGCCTTCTCCACTCCAAAGAGCGGATCCCACAGTCTGTCTTTAAGTGGAAGGAAAGGGATACATGATTTCTAAAAAATGTTTTTCACCAAAAGTCAAGTAGCTTTGAATTTGAATCAGCACTTTGTTAGATCACCTTCCTCTGTGATTACAGTGATTTTATCTCCAAAGTGTGGCTTAAACTTGGAAAGTTTAAAAACTTACCTTGAAAATGCCTGGAAAGTATGAAACCTGTGTTATTACAAAATAAATAAATAAGAATAGAAACAATCGGTAACACTTCTGAAGGATGCATGTTTCTCAATTACATAAACTCTCATTTATTACTCTGAAGTTTGTGGACAACACATCACACAAAACTTTTGCAACTTTCATTCAGGTTTAAATGTCAGCTTCTGTTCATCAAATGGCTTTCCTCATAACTTAAGGAAAAAGAACATCACTCGTCCTTGTCTCTTGTTTAGAAACCATATTTTGGCGTGTAGATGTTCTCGGCCGGAATCGGTTATCACACAAAATTCACAGGAACCTCAAATGTTCTCAATTTTCCCAAAGAATTGCTCTGAAGGCAGAAGGCGCTTTTGAATCAGGCTCGCTGATGAATAATGCATCCACGCAGCAAGCTTTCCCGCTCCCTGTCAGATCTCCGGCAGGATGGGCTAATGTGGGACAGCACCTCCAGCATAATCTGGGGAGTGTGCAGCAAGGAACATCAAAGCTAATACGGCAGAAATGATCCTATTGTGGCGTCGTGGTTCGTCGCTGGTCCGGTTAGCAGCTGAATTGAGGCCATAATTAAAGTTAAATCTCTTTCCTTCATTATAGATGTTTCACCGGGTGTGTGTTTCTCTTATTCGGGCGTTGAAATGTCACCAGAATGTTTCTGAAACCCACATGATCAAGTAAAAAGCGCTTTCTCTCGTGCTTCACGCCTCCCGTGGCTGGTGGGAAGGGTGCAGAAAAGCAGCCTGCGCGTGCGTGACAGAGTGATTTCTGGGTCAAGGAGACTTCTAAAATGGAAAATGTTTTTTTAGAGCAATGCAGTAAGCGAACACACACAGGCGCCTGTGCAGCGGGCCGACCGAACGGCCTGGAGGTGCAGGTCATCGGCCATCCGTCTTCTGCTCTGCCGTGTGGAGGAAGACAGAGACGGCTATTCTGACACTTCCCAATCACGTGAATAGTATCTGTTTTGCCATGCGGAGCTAAATGATGTACAAGTGTATGAACTCAGAGTACTTTACAGTGTGTGTGTGTGTGTGTGTGTGTGGACGTCAGAGCTGTAGGTTTTTGGCACTGGGAGTGTCGGCCTGGGGGTGGCTTGATGCTGTGAAGCAGATGGCCAGGTACTGTGGAGACCGTCGTAGCGCGCAGCCTTTGTCAGCTCAGTCTTGAAGTGTCAGCCAAGCCAAAAGCGCGACTGGCTCCCACAACCCAAATGCGGGTTTGAGGTGGGATATTTTGGTCCTGCGGATAAACAACAATTTGTCCAAAGATTAGGTCTTCAGTCGGAAACGGCACGCTGTGGCCCAGATTTATCACTCATTACGGCACCTCAAACTTTTTCACATTTTAGTGCAGTACAACCACTGCCTGCTATCTGTTTAATTTGGATTTATGCGATAGGTCAAGCACATAATAGAAAATTTTTTTTTTCTTCCAACTACTCCTTTTCATTCAAAACGTTTGTTGCATGTTCATTTTAAACTGTAAATGAATGGAACAAACATAATTGTGTAATTTTAATGGAACTTACTAACATATATATAATGTGTGGTAGTTAAGACATTAAAAAAAGATGGATTAAGATGAATTCAGGGCAACTGGAAGACTTGAGACGGTAGGAAAGCTTTTAGCAATGCTAAAGCTTTGGTTCAGATCAACTCATGCTTTAGAATGACATAAAGTCAAAACTAAATTCAATCAAAAGTCTGTGACAATTTTTGACACTGAAATAGTTGTTCATAGAAACTCTCTTGCTAATCTGACCAAGGCCATTTCAGTGTCTAGACGTGAAAGCCTGTTAGAGGTGTATCCCCCAAAACAGCTGGAAGTTGCAGATAATCAGTGAAAAATGTGTAAATCATTCAGACTTTCCCTCTGCTTCCTAGTTACATGCTACTTTGTGTTGCTCTGTCGTGTGAAATCCCAATAAAACACATCCAAGTTTGTGGTTGTACTGTGACAAAAAGTGAAAACGTTCAGGATTGGCATTTTTTTCCCCCCAAACCACGGTACTTAGCAGAAGCCTGGCAGGCATCCGTATTTGCCTTACGCTACGGGTTGCTGCTTCCTCAGTTTTGTCCAGGAAGAAACTGTGGAAAATCCGTGTTGGTTGTTCCCAGCGAGTGCTGAGGATCTTATTGCTTATTCCTACAAAAAAAACATAATAATTAGGCTTATGTAACCACTGCTAGGGAGCAAAAATAATAATGCACACGGTGGCAGAGTCAGCCAAGGTGGCAGTCAGGGTTCTCCCAATTACAGTCCCATGGAAAATTAGGTTTCTCATTAACTGGAGCTGTTGTTCGCCCCATTACAGAAGAAACTAATCAAACCTATTGCAAGGCATAAAAAAGTTACCATTTTGAAAAGCCATTTAGATGACACACACTTGCCTTTGACATGTTGTTAATTTATTGCAGAAGATGAAGGTGAGCTCTTCAGATTGTTAGCCATAATAAGCGACACTTGCAGCATATAGAGATTATGACCAGTGCGGACACAGATTTCGCCCTTGAGACTCGGATTGTGTGAGCGGGGTGAGAGTTTGAATCTCTTGGGGGCAGACTGCACAGCTACGCTCCTGATCTGTGAATTCTCACCGGACTTGCGATTGTGTCAGTGGACTCTGAGGCTTTACTTGGCTTTTCTCGCCAAGTACAGTGAGAACTGCACACCCTTCGGAAACTGGAAAATGGAGTTGTGGAAACACGGCAGGATAGTTGAGAGAACTCTGAATTTATCTATGGCTCTCATTGATTTATTATTAATTTTTTGTATGTTTTATTTTTTTTCCACACTCATTTTAGGGGTGTAGTCAGTGAGGAAATAGGTTGTTTATATGCTGGTCTGTGTTTTAATGGAACAACTTTACATTGTGTGTCATTTAATAAAGCACATTCTTACAAGACTGGGCGTTTCCCCAATGGACCTTATCAAGCTCCGCCCACAAGCGACCAAGAAAATTCCACCTGGCCGTAAGTCTCACAAACAAAGTCTCGCGGCGCTTTGTTTCTCTGTGAATATGGCGTCTTTCACCCAATACCAAGTTCATGTCATCTTTTTTGGATGACATCAAGGTGTTTGAGAATGTTACTGCCGCAAATACAATCAGGATACCGGACATCAGCAGGACAGATACCCCACTGGCAATGGAGAACCACTCTTTTCCATTGTAGATGTGAAAACTTTCTGCCGGTACATTACCATGTGTTTACTAATGCTTGCACATTAGCTTGTGTTTGTGAGACGGTCATGCACGTGGCAGCCGCGCTACTACGTAGAACGGGCATCAGCCAATGAAACACGGCCTCTCTGGCGAGGTCCACATATTTCCAATATTTAGTCTTACGTGAATAAAAAAAATTAAATAGTGATTTTTTTTTTTTTTAAAGTTTCGGTGTTCACCAGCATTTGCAAAGCGAACATCTAAATTAAATACTTTTTAATTTCTAAACTATTTAAGTGTCTCATTGACAAAATGGCGCCCATGCCTCGGCGTGGTGGTGCCTTAAAAACGCTACCGCCATCACCACGGACCGGACGAGCCCAGAGTGGTGAAACATGGCGGCGGCAGATGGGTGCTTTCAGATTAGTTCGTCTGATTAACTGTGCCGTTTCCTGCAGTGACGGCTGGGCGGACCGTGTGGAGGTGGTGGAGGGATACGAGCACGAGGCTGTCGGCGGCATCACCGTGAAGCTCCACTCCGAGGAGGTCTCCTCCTTCGACAATTACTTCCTGAAGCTCAAGCTGAGCACGAACACGCGCAACCCGTGGTTCCCGGAGTTCTGGCAGCACCGCTTTCAGTGCCGCCTTCCCGGACACCCGCAGGAGAACCTGAACTTCGCGCGCAACTGCTCAGGTAGTGTGTTTACTTTGAACAGAGAAAGTCTGCCACTTTGAAATGTTGTGATGCGTTCAAGTGCCAGAGCGAAGGAGCCAAAAGGCCCCATGAAGTGGAACAACCTCTTTAAATATGAATTAGATTGCCTGAGGGTAAAATTCTCCACCAGTGAATCCAGTACATTTTTTCATATTGTTCATTTGTGTGTTACTTTGCTTTCACAGAGGATGATGATCTAGGTAAATTAAGTGATTTTCATTATTAAAGGAACACTGCTAATGTATTAGCTTTTTCCCCCCTCTTGTTTTCTTGAAATGATGCTCAACAAGCATGTTTCTAAATATTTTTGTTTTTTTATGACACAGTTCTTTTTATTTATTCATAAGTTTGTTTGTTTTTTCAACAAAAAGCTTGTGTATATATTTACGTTTTTAATCAAACAATATGAGGGTTTTATTTAAAAAAAAAAAAAAAGATTCTCACTCTTGATATAAATGACGTTTAAAGAAACTGATAAACGTAAATATAAATTGGTGCATGCAACACCTATTTATTATTTTTTTTTCAGTTAACACCTCTGGCTCTACTTGTGTGGATTTTTTGTTATTATTTGCAGCAATCACACTTTTTTTTTTTTTTTACCTTGTAATACTTTTGGTCTGATGCACAAACATGAAGCTTTTGTTTGCTCCCATGAGCTGTCATGTTTTAATTTAAGAATAAACAACGCATTAAAAATTGCATTAAAAATTGCATTTAAAAAAATTCTTATTTTTGTCTTTTATGTGGAAAGTAGTTCCCGTTTGCTGTTTAGTCATTTTTATTTTTTTTTTTATTTATTAATTTTTTTGGTTTAGAACTCCAAGATGGTGAGTGATTATTATTTTTTTTGTTTTAGTTTTATTTCTTATTTATTAATTTATTTTGGTTTAGAACTCCAAGATGGCTCACCTCACAAATATACCTGGAGGTTGACTGACATTAAAATTGAAACACATGAATGACGCAATTAATCTCAGTGGACCTCTTATATATGAAGCTATTGGGATGTTTTGTTTGGGGTTCCGAGAGCCCAATAATTGGGTTCGTTTGTGCTCTCATGCCCTCCCTCTATGCTTTTAAGGCAGTCGCATAAAACAGCCCAATAACTGGCTGAATCTCGCTGAATTTGCATGTGAGCACACAAACCGTGCTGCTCTATTCACATAGTACGCAGTCAAAGTCCCGCTGTCGTGCAACCGAATAATCCCGACGTGCAGCAGTAGGCCCCTCTGCTTGCATGCAGACATCATAACATCGCCGCATCACGACTGATGAGTGCAGCGAGCGTCAAAGACAAGAAGCTGCTAAAGTAGGTCATCACCAGTCGCTCCCTTCGGATGCTCACCCAGCTGCTAACCCGACTGTAGTCACTGTTTATGTGTTTGTTTGCACAGGCAGCTTTCCCAGCAGCTGTTTTGAAATCGTTACTGCAACAAGCGCAGCAGACAGGAGGAGATGCTTATAAAGAAATACCGTCACCTGCTGCTGCTGCTGCTTAGAGCGGGTGAAAACTGTTTCCCCCCCCCCAAGAAACTACTGCATGATTTCTCAGCAAAGTAATTGAGATGCCACATAACAGGAGATGAGAGGGGAAAACCAGCAGCAGAAAACAATAAAGTAATATTTATTGTTAGAAAATTAAAGTACAATTGTAAAATACATCTAATGAACTCTGTTCTTCTTTCCACACCGTTTTTGATATTTACAAATCCAAAAACGTGTTTTAAGGATTCTGTGAAATTGGCACGTTGATGCTAATCTCAATCTAAGATAATCTTTTCTTTTAAATTTTTTGTGCAATTACAAATATGGTGTTTTCATAAATAACAGCAGCTCAGTTTAATAGAGCTTAACCCTGACCATTCTCTGGTTTTTCATATTTTAGACTAAAGATGATCAAATATATTGTTAAAAAATAGTGAAATAGCTTTTGAACTTAAACCTTTCTCTCTTTCCCTATTGTTTTTTTGGAGTGCTTGTAGGAATCCATATCACAAACATAAAATAACCCTTGCAGATTTTTCTCTGTTTATGCAAATCTCATAGAAAGCTGTGTTTCTTTTAACAGCATAGTTTAAGGTGAAGGGCAGTGCAGTCACTCTCTGCACAAAGGAGGGATGGACATTCAGGGATAGAAATTCAGTCTTGTGTTCAGAAGTGGATCATACTTAGTCAGGCGAAACGCTAATAATTCTTGCTTTAGGATAAGCCTTGCCAGACTTCCAGCCTTCACGCTGGTGCTCCGGTCTGCAACATGAACACCTGGACCCTCCATCTTTTGGCTGAAATCAAGGCACCACTAAAATCACACACACAGTCAAATAGACTACAGTTAAATACTGCTAAAATAAAACAGTTCAACAATGAAAAGGGCTCTTTAAAAAACAAACAAACAAAAAAACTATAGTTTTGTTGGTTTTGACATAATTTCTACCACAATTAGTAGCCATGTGTGGAAACCGAAGGCCGGACGTTTTACCTATGTAGCTTTTCCTGATGGTTTTCTTGAAATAACGAGTGTGTGTGTTGAACTGTTTAGAATTGCATTACAAGAATATTTTAAAACCATTTATTATTTACCTCCCACTTCACAGCTGTGCTCTTCTTTACATTTTATTCTGTCCAGTAAAGTCTCAGTAAAACACAGCAAGTGTTGCATAAGTAAGGGTTTAAGGAGTACAAACACTTTTCCAAGGCATGTGCATGTACAGGATAATGCTATCTTGTACTGATAGTGAAGGTTAAGACTGCAGTCTTGTAATGCATCATTATTAGTTGCTTTAGCTTGCATTGCAGAGAACAAAAGAAAAAAAAAAAAAAAGAAATCAGACTTCAGGGACCTTCAGCGAGAAGATGCAAAATATTGAACAACAGCTATTAACACAAAAAGATTTGCCGCAAGAGAGGTTTAAGTACAATGCGAAACGCTTAATTAAAAAACTGCTTTCTCCAGCTTGCATTACACTGAACTGATAGGGTGTGTTTGAAAAAACAAAATCACATACTCTTGATGTTACTCATTTTTTAAGTATTTGTTAATTCCCGCAGTGACGGATGAAATTAGGAAGCTGAATAAAAGAAAAACCCGTGAGACTTTGGCATATTAATCGTGGTCAAGCAGAATCCAGAGGCAATGCGGTGCAGGTTTTTAAGAGAGTTGGTCCATTTCTAATTGAATCCTGACTCATGACTCCCAAGAATGAATAGTTTTTGCCATGGTAACAAGGTTTCGTCGAAGCCATTTTCTGAGACTTCCAGTTCCTTAAAAGCAGTCTCCCACAGAGGACAAAAAAAAACCCCAGAAAAAAAAACCCGAGCGTCTTTCCAGCAGCTTGAATTCAGAGAACATTTTCTGCAGCTGTGTGCACCCTATCACTCCTTTGTAATACCTTGCATCCTGCCAGGCAACCTGTCGGGTACATATGAACCTGAGAGATGGCATAAAACATGCTACTGCTTGCATTAACGAGGCACTGTACGGCTTTTCCCGTTTCAAAAATGAACACGCTTATCTCTGTAGGAGAGTCCTTACTGTTGTCTCCTTTACGGGCAGGTTACGAAAGTCTTGAAGACAACTATGTTCAAGACAGCAAAATGGGCTTTGTCATCAATGCCATCTACGCCATGGCACACGGTCTGCATGACATGCACTCTCACCTCTGTCCCGGCCATGTGGGACTGTGTGATGACATGAAACCCATCGATGGAAGCCATTTGCTGGAGTTTCTGCTCAAGACGTCCTTCACAGGAGTGTCCGGGGAGGACATATGGTTTGATGAGAATGGAGACTCGCCTGGAAGGTAAGCTACTTTACGTGTGTGGTTGAAAGCGTGGTCTTATGCCACTATTATGGTTAATAGACAATATAAATCTCAGGCATTGCCTTAAAAAAACAAACAAAAAAAACTGTTCATGCTTGAAAACCCTCCAATGTGGGCGAACGTTCATCCAACACAATGTAAAAGACTTACTATCAGTTTTTACTGACACTTGGCGTCAAGGCTGGAAAGTCAAGTTATTGGATTCAGGAAGTGGTTAATTGTTTTTTAAATGGATATGTCACGGTTGTTCTGAATACGTTTTTTGTCCCTCAATAAATTAAATAACAATTTAAAAATTGCTTGTTGTATTTAGTCGTATTATCTTTGTCCTATATAAAAAAATTGCTTGATGAAGTCAGGTACTTAAGCATTACAAATTAAAAAGAAAGTCATTGGGAAGGAAAGTAAAAAGAAGAAAGAAATATCACTAATTTGAACAACACGGAATGGAAAAAAGAAACTGACTTGAAAAAAAGAGTCTGTGAAGGAGTCTTTTTTTTTAGCTATAAATTATTTTGATCACCTTGTCGTCATTTTTCTCCCGCCCATCTTCACTCAGGTATGAGATTATGAACTTCCAGCATGTGGAGCCTGGTGTTTATGACTACATCAACATCGGCTCGTGGCACGAGGGCATGCTGAGCCTCGACGATGAAATGATCCAGATGAACAGCAGCGACATGGTCCGCTCCGTCTGCAGCGAGCCCTGCTCCAAAGGAGAAATCAAGGTCCAGGACTCATCTTTTACACGCTGTGATTAGATGTCACCAATGGCTGACATCTTTAATGTTTCTGTCTACTCCCATTAGTAATAACAGACTTTATTCACACCCTTTAATTGTCTGTTTAACTGCACAGTGTTTGTTGATAGCTAGCTAACTGGCTAACCAGCTAGCTTAGTAGTTAGCTAGACAGCTAGCTAACTAGCCAGCTAACTAGCGGAATAGCTAAATAGCTAACTAACTAGCTGAATAGCTTGATAGCTAGCTAACTATCCAGTAAGGTAGTTAGCTACCACCTATCAATTAATCTAGATAAACACCTTATTAATCAACAAAACAAATTATTGTTAAAAGCATTGCAATTCCAATTAGACATCTTTTGTTTTCTATAAATAATTCTGCTATTATTCACAATTGTAATAAGTTATTTATTAGTAAATCATTTAAAAAATAATAGTTCCGCTACCAATTTGTTACTTATAACTTTTCTTTCTTTAAATTTTTTATGTTTAAAGCAAATATTAAATATTCACTGGGTTTAATTTTGTTCCGGACAGCAAAGAGTCACACAATGGTATTTTTCGATAAGTAGTTTAATTTTTTTGTTTCTTTTGGACAGGTCATAAGAAAAGGGGAGGTGAGCTGCTGCTGGATATGCACCGCCTGCAAGGACAATGAATATGTGCAGGATGAGTTCACATGCAAGGCCTGTGAGCTGGGCTGGTGGCCTGACAAAGAACTGGAGGGTACGTTTGTTTGCCTCCTTCTCCTCGTTTTTACAGCTGCTGCAAAGTTTTGTCAGTTTTGAAGACAAGACGATAGAAGATCGAAAAAGCTTGTACCAAATAACCAGATAATAAATAAATAAGACTCTGTGGCGTTCCAGACGGTTTGATACATTCAATTTTTGCATTTTGCTATATTTGATTTCAACCACTCAGTTGTTTTTGTTTTGTTTTTTGTTTTTTTTGCGAAGGGCCAGTCACTCAATGATCTTTAATTGCAAATTGGGTGCACAGATTCAAATTCATTGTGCATTTCCTCTACATAGATTCAACATACAGCATATAAGCTCAAATAAATAAATACACCACCAATATCTGGATGAATCATGCATGTTTCAGAAAAATCATATCTCATCAAGATTCTGAAGTAATTCCAGTTGGATATTCAACCACTCACCTTTGTAGAAATTGATCAATTTTAAGTATAGTCACATTTACAACCTGGTGTTAGTCTGGGCAATTCCAGAAGCTCAATGTTTTCCTGCATAACACACTTCACCACCAGATTTGATGTGTTTGGTATGATTGTCCACCATCTAAGCCAAGCTCTCAGACAAAGGAAAATTGATGAAGATGCGCAAGAACAATCAGATTTTTTTCTTTTTATGGAGGACCCGTCTGCTACGCCTGAACAAAATTTTTTGTTTGATTAGAAACAAAAGCTAAAGCTTGTTGAGCGTGGCATAGGGGATAGCGCGACCCAGGCCTTGAGTCCTCGATGCGGCCGTTGCGGGTTCGATTCCCGGACCCAACGATATTTGCCACAGGTCTTGGCCCCTTTCCTGTCAGCCTACTTTCATATAAGGAACGCTAAAGCCCACAAAAACCCCCTAGAGGGGGGAAAAAAAATGTTTGGTTTGTTTGCTTTCATGCTGACTTAAACTGGGGTTACTTTAGTTGCCAGAGTCTCCATTTTTTTGGCATTATGCCTCCAAGCAGCGACAATGGCTTGACTTACAAAACCAAAAAGTTCCCTAAAGCTCTTACTTCTCCTGCCAGAACTACTGCACCATGTACAGTTTGTCCTGCTAAGAGTTTTCTGCTTCCCAAACCTGTTCTGTCCTATTTTCATTGCCTTCCCATGACACCTGAGAGCACATTCATCATCTTCACCATTTCATCCGACAGCAGCCCTATTCCACTTACCACTCTTCTGGCCCACTTTAACAAGGCCTTGTACGCCTTTCCAAACAAAAGACATCTTCTTAACACATTAATCACACGCAAGCTTCTGCATTTTTATCAACAACAGCATAACAGTGTTGATGACACCAACAAAACCGGATCGCTCCTTGACTGTCTATGTGTAGATTAAAAGTGTTAGAAATCATACAAATTCCACATTCCCCTTCTACTCTACGAATGAAAAAATATAGGTGATTTTACTCTGATGTCTGAAATGTGCAGCTACTTACTTTGTCCTGCTTCTTCGGCCCCCTGTAGCCTGGCTGCAGCCCAGCCTGGCCATGGCTCAGTTGAAAGGCGTTTATTTATAGTTGAGCTAAAAACCTACTTTAGAAATTACTGTATTCTGTATGTGGTGGCTAAGATGCTCATCATTTCTTGTACATGCAGTCGTGTAAAGTAGCCTGAAGTCTGAAGGGCTTTTCATTTCAAAATTATTTATTCACCTTTGGGTTGATGGCCAATTTTATATCATCATATTTTGTCAGGCTGGAGCCACAAACGTCCATATATTGATAGGGATTTTATGATTTTGTGATTTGACCAAAGTAGTTGGCTTAAGTGTTTAAATGCTGTAAAAAAGAAATTTGTTACAAAGAGAACTAAGTTTGTTGTCCAATTGCCTTCAGCTCTCTGAGTCAAAACTTTTGCACATCAGGAGGCTGAAATGTTGGCCCATTATTCTTTGCAAGACAGCTCAAGCAACTTTAAGGTTTTGTCACAGATTCTAAGTTGGATTTAGGTCTGACCTTTGACTGGACCAGTCTAGCACATGAATATGATTTGATTGTTATTTGGGCTCTTGCTGTATGTTAATGCTGTTGTCCATCAACACACTTCTCCCTAATCTTTAGTCGTTTGCAGTCTCTAATAGGACTTTATCTTGTTTCTGCTGAATAAAAATCATTCCTACATCATAAAGCCGCCACCGTTCTGTAATGGTGTTGCGTAGCCTTAGTTTTCCACCACAAATACTGTTTTGCATGTTGCAGTTGTCAATTTGTGCAACTCTCTCTAATTTATTTTTGGACTTCTTGTTGCTCCTCTCATAAATGCTTTTTTTCTTTTGCTGGCCTCTCAAATTAGGGTTAGTTTCCTAATAAGTTTGCATTCTGACTATGTTCTTTTCATTTTTCAATAAAGGATTGAACAGCATCCTTTGAGATGTTCAAAGTTTGAAATTTTGCGTTCTTACGTAATTTTGCTGTGACTTTTGCCTAAATGTTCCTTTTCTCTGACCTATCTGCTGTCTTTCTTGGTCTTTGTGATGGTAATGTTCTTTGCAAACCTCTGATGCCTTCTGAGAAAGCTCAATTTCCTTTAAATTAATTTATTTCATTTGAAAAAACAAATATTGTAATGTTCCGTTATAACCCCCAAGGACCAGACAGAAGTTTTGCGACCAACACTGGTTTATTTAGGTCAAACATAACAGGGCAAGATTTCTTCCAGTATAACCTCAAAAACAACCTATGTTAAGAAACAGTAACCCTGCAACAGCAACTAATAATCCATTACTGATCTATAAAATTTCATATTGGTCTGTCACATAAAATCCCCATAATGTTGCTGGTCAACTCGAATGGCCACTGTGAGTTTTGTGATTCTGTGACACGATGTAAAATAGCTGTTGTTCTCCCGTCAGGTTGCGAACCAATACCCCTGCACTACCTGGAGTGGAGCAATCCAGAATCCATCATCCAGGTTGTCTTCTCCTGCTTTGGCATCCTGGTCACGTCATTCGTTGCCTTCGTCTTCGTCCTGTACCGTGACACGCCTGTGGTGAAGTCATCCAGCCGCGAGCTCTGCTACATTATCCTGGCTGGGATCTTCCTTGGATACCTGTGCCCTTTCACCCTCATAGCGCGGCCCACAGTGGCGTCCTGCTACCTTCAGAGACTTCTCGTCGGCCTCTCGGCCGCCATGTGCTACTCCGCACTTGTGACCAAAACCAATCGCATCGCTCGCATCCTGGCGGGCAGCAAGAAGAAGATCTGCACCAGGAAGCCGAGGTTCATGAGCGCGTGGGCTCAGGTGGTCATCGCCTCAATACTTATCAGTCTTCAGTTGACGTTAGAAGTTACGCTTATCATCATGGAGCCTCCCGAACCGATCAAATCCTACCCCAGCATCAGAGAAGTGTTTCTGATCTGCAACACCAGCAACCTTGGCGTTGTGGCGCCACTGGGCTACAATGGTTTGCTCATCATGAGCTGCACCTACTACGCCTTCAAGACCCGCAACGTTCCCGCCAATTTCAACGAAGCCAAGTACATCGCCTTCACCATGTACACCACGTGCATCATCTGGCTCGCCTTTGTGCCGATCTACTTCGGCAGCAACTACAAGATCATCACCACGTCGTTCTCCGTGAGCCTCAGCGTGACCGTGGCTTTGGGGTGCATGTTCACGCCAAAGATGTACATCATCATCGCAAAGCCAGAGCGGAACGTGCGCAGCGCGTTCACCACGTCCGACGCCGTGCGCATGCACGTCGGCGACGGCAAGATCGCCTGCCGAAGCAACAGCCTCCTCAACATGTTCAAGAGGAAGAAGAACACCGGGAACGGCAGGTGGGTTCATTAATTGAGTCTGAGTCCTGCTCCTGAGGCACCTCAGGGATGCTCGTTTTACTGGAACTCCCTCTCTGAGGGAGCTTGACATCTAGCTGTATTTACTGTCAGAGAGGCACCTGTTGTAAAGTGTGGCAAATATAGGCCATCGCTCAATTCACACAGACGTGTCAAACTTTGATCTGTTAGCCAATTTAAAACAAGCATTCCTATGTGCTGAGGGATAAAAAAATATATATATATAAAAAAAGGGTTTCTACAGGACTCATTGAACTAAAGACCAGACCAGAAAATACATCTCAGATCAGAAGTTTGCATACATTAACCACTGGCATAAATGTCTATTTTAAACTTTTAGTCATTCATTCAAAGACGATTGACTTTTGTTATTTGTTTTTACAAGAATTGGAGGCACAACTTGTATATATCCTTGACTTTATATATTCCATACTGGCTCAAATATATAGATTAACTGGCCAATCTATAGTTGTGTGTTTGGCCTTTTTGTGTTGTGTGAGGACCCGCTCCTTCACAAATTTTAGCTACTTATCTGGAGGTAATGATAAACCTTCATTGTTCCCACTTCTATTTGTGATGCATCATTGTCACTGGCAGCAAAACAGATCCGTTACATGATGCTGCGGTCACCAGGCTTGACCGTTGTACCAACACATTTAAGTGAATTCTGCAATTTCTGCCAAAACAAATGGTCAAATATTCTACTAGAAAGGATCTGGAAGCTTGTTTAAGTTGGTAAGGTGCAACTTACTAGGAGGCATTTAACCAAGTAGTGGTAGACGTGTGTAGTTAAAATCTGTCAATTAGAGAAAATTCACAATCAATCTAATGCAGTGAAGTTTTGTTTTCAAAAATACTGAAATTGCTTGTTTTATGGTTAGTCTACTCAGAAAAAAGAAAGTTTGAAATGTATTACTGAACATTACTTGACATTCATGCCAATCTTGAATGCATGTAAGCTTCAGACTAAAACTATGAGACGTTTGTGTGCTAAATTCAACTCTATTAAACCTGAAGATACCCTGAAATACCACCTATAGACTTAAATTAGACTAGAACATGTATAAAAACCACAGTTAGTTTCAAACTAGCATGATTTTCTGACATGAACTTGAACCTGTCTATTCTTCTACACCTTTGCGGGGTCCTGCGCAGTAACAGCCATCTTTATTTTGTTCATAGTTCTAATGGAAAGTCTGTGTCATGGTCTGAACCAGGTGCAAGACATCCTCCCAAAGGGGATCATATGTGGCACAGACTGTCAGTGCATGTGAAGAGACAGGAAGCAGGTTCCAATCAGATGGCTGTCATCAAACCCTTAACTAATACCTACCAAAACACTGCCGGGGAGTTCTCAGACCTCAGCACTAAGACGTTGTACAATGTAGCTGAGGAGGACGAAAACGACCCGCTCACTTACAGCTCCCCCGCCACTCCCCCCATGATGGCCCATGGACAGATGCCAGCCTGTGACATGACAAAAGAGGCGGCCGGGGACGTGGAGCTCTATTCCCTGGAGCGTCTCCAGCAAAATAGCGTTATCCCTCAACTCTGCGTCACGGACCGCCTGCAGGAGGAGATTGTTCTGAATAAGTTCAGCAGTGACACCCAGGAGCTCGTTGACGATGTGTGCCTGCCTCCGGCTGTTTCAGGCATGCCGGTGTACCACCAGGCTCACCTCATCCAGCAGGAACCCATCCTGCCTGTCCATCTTGACCCATTTGACGAGGAGCCCGTCTCCCCTTTAGAGGAGGAGGAAGAAATGGAGAGCGAGCAGTTCGGCCTCCTACAGGGCTACATGTATAACAACACCCAGATTCACGACGACGACGACGAGGAGGAGGAGGAGGAAGAGGACATGATTGAGGTCAAATTAGCAATGGAGGACTCCGTCGCCCTAATGCCTCCGTCCCCTTTCCGCGATCGCTCCGGTACCCCAGTAAGCCCGTTTCCCAACTCACCAGTGTCCGAGTCCGTCTTGTGCACACCTCCAAACGTGACGTATGCCTCTGTTATTCTCGGAGACTACAAGCAGAGCGCTTCGACTCTGTGATTTGATGCCCTAAACGTTAAAGGTGCAGTATGTAATTTTAATAAAAACTGCCTTTTTTACATATTTGTTAAAACTGTCACCATGTGACATGTTGCCAGTATGGTTTGAGACAATTTGTGAAAAAATCGATCTCCTCCAACTCCTCCATGAGCTACTATTATCGTCTGAAGAAATGCACCACTCCTAATCAAAAACAACCAATTAGAGCCAGGAGGAGGGTCTTAGCGCTGACACTCATCCTTGTGTACACTCTACTAAATGTGCTAATCGCAGAGAAATACCTGACCACTACAGGAAAACCATTTATCCCAGTGATCACCAGGTCGCCACACTAACCAGCTTGAGCATTCATGACAGACTGTGCTCAGTGTAGCATAGCAGAGAGCAAGAAGGGGGAGATAAATGGGAGAATGAGCAGCGCTACACAGAGGGGTGATTAACAACGGTAAGAGCCTCTTCCTGGCTTTGATTGGTTGTTTCTGGAAAGCATTGGGAGAAGGCAGAGGAGCTTGATCCTTTTTTTTCCCACAGATTATCTGCTTCAAACAGTGTCAGTTTCAACAGATATGTGAAAAATATTTTTTATGAAAGTTACATGCTGCAGTTTTAAGAGTTCTGCTACATATTCCAGTTTACATCAACATGCGCTGTACGTGATAATATATAAGGACGAAGTCACTCTGTGGTCATTTTCACGCGATAGCTTTTACTTAAGTTCCTACAAATTATAAGAATTAAATACGCCGTATGGAGTAGTGAAAGCTCTTGCAAACATGCTGTATATTTCTGATGTAATATTTTACATTTAAGTAGATACTGCCTTTACTTGACAATTGAATAAGATTGCCAATGGATACATGTACATTTATTTATTTGAAAACAGGTTTCTAACCAGACTAACAATAGTTTCAGTGTAAGACTATTCACTTTGACAGTACGCTAAGGAAAATGTGTCTCGTGTTTACACATTGTAACTGCTGTCTTTTCATCAGATGCGAGGAGGATATAAGCAGCTGTTGGGTTTTAGATTGTCTCGTTTATGTTGTCGTAGGATTAGATGAGATGAAGAAAAAGCTGCTCGTAGAAGTTTAAGCTGAAGAACAATGCAGCCAGGCTTCGCGAGTTCTACACTAGCTTAGCATAAAACCAGACGTATAAAATTTCACCACCAAAACGGTGAAGCAATCTGTGGCTCCAATTTCAACTCCCGTTTCAGACTTTTTTTTTTTTTTCCTACAAAACATTTTCCTCAAGTTTTTCTGACTTTATTACCAAAATGTACTTTCTATCACTAATGAGCAGGGATTTGTTTATAAAATCTGTCTCTAATTATTAACAGTGGTTCAGTTTCATCAACTCATGCATTCATTTTGGACCCACATATTGCTATTTTTTTTCCCTTATGTGCTCCGGCTTTTGCGTATCAGTTCAGTTTTTCTCCTAATTATTTTTATGATAAGTAGTTCCAAAATGGTCACGTATAATTTAATAACATTATTTTCTAAAGATTCTAAATTCTATTTTTATGTATTTAATTTCTATTTGGACCAGATGATTCCATTGAATTCTGTCAGATTATGTCCCTGATTTAATCCAACAGCAATGGCCGACCTGTTGTGGGAAGATATTAAATAATGAAGTCATAAAATAAAACCACATTTCCTTACAGTAGGCTATATTCTACAAACTTTGGTTTGTAGAAAATGACAAATTGCCCCACGGCATATTGCTCCACGTGGTAATCAAAAAAATCAATTACAAAATTGCTGCTCAAAAGGGTAAAAACGCACAATGTCTCAGCCGAACACAACAGCTATGACAGCTGCAAGAAAGGCTGGTGGTTGTTGCCAATTGTGAATGCTGAAAATGAATGTACAGTGCTGAGAAATGCTAAAACCAGGCCTTGAACCCGCAGAGCAGGCCCAGAGCTTTACACTGCCACCACCGTGTTTCACTGCTGGTATCATGTGTTAGTTTTACTCCGGATGTAAAGGGATACTTTCCATAAAGCTCCACTGCTGTCTCAACAGTGGACAGAATAATTTCCCATGTGTCTTCTTGGGGATGACTGGGAGGTTGTTAGGGAAACATGAGACAGGGCGACATGGTCATTTTGGTTCTGGTCTTAGAACTTTGCCCTGGAAGCCATTTTTGCTTAGGCTCTGTCCCATGACAACTGATCTCAACTTCTTCTTGGCTCTTTTGTGACCTGAATGGTCTTGAACCCAGTCCTGGGAAGATTCAACAATTTCCTGTTTTGTCCAGTTTGTGGATAATGCCTTTCATTTTCTTTGTCTGGGCTCCCGACGTCTTATAAACTGCTTTGTAGCCTTTTCCAGACAGCTCGGTGTCATTGACATTGATTTCCCATCTGTTCTTGAAGTTGTAAGATTACGCCGTCAGCGTTCAGAATACTGAAGTCTTTCAGGGTACTTCAATCAAGTTCTTTGAAGGTTTAACCTTCATTCCTACCCAGGATAATAGTCGTTTGAAAAATAAAAGAATGCAAATGAGATATGATTTACAGAGATATCACAGGAGGATTAAGTTGGCCATTTACTATAAAGATGATGTTGCGAACGATTACAATACTAACTTACCTTTTATGCCGGAGTCAGACTGGTCTCCTCCAATCGCCGCTCTTCCTCCTGAGATGGATAAATTAATTTCCCTGGACCTAGATTATTTGGACAAGGAATTAAAATTTATCAAAAGTACACCTAATTTGAATTTGGATGAAACGAAAGCACTGAAAGAACTCATCTCTAACCCTAACATTATAATTAAACCTGCAGATAAGGGCAGCTCCATAGTCATTATGGACAGGGAGCAGTATCTGTGGGAGGGATTTAAACAATTGCATAATGAAATTTATTTCAAAAAATGAGACACCCCAATTTACACGGAGACGGCCCCCCTTATAACCAAAATTTTAGATGACCTACACAAAAAGAAATTTATTAATACAAAACAAAAAATCGTATCTGCGTGGCCCCCCTGAGCCCAGGGCCAGGAGGTTTTACCTGCTCCCAAAAATCCACAAAGAGCCCGAAAAATGGAGCAAACCACACGAAATCCCTCCCGGCAGACCGATCGTCTCTGACTGTGGTAGCGAAACATATTACACAGCAGAGTTTATCGATACCCCTTATCAATTCGGCACCAAAGTTGCATCAAAGATGCTTATGATTTTGTGGAAAAGATCAAATTAATTTCTCTACCTCAGGACTCTATTTTGTTCACAATTGACATAGACAGTTTGTACATTAATATCGACATAGATGAGGGAATTGGCTGTATTAAAAACTTTTTTTTTTTAAAATATCCAGATTCGAGGAGGCCAGATCGAGAACTTATTAAATTATTAGAAATTAATTTAAAAAGGAACAATTTTGTTTTCAATGGCCAATTTTTTCTTCAGGTGAAGGGCACGGCAATGGGCAAATAAATTTCCACCGGCCTATGCCGATATTTTCATGACCGAGTGGGAGGCTGGTGCCCTTAGTACCTGCAGAAACGGCCCTCCAGGCAAACCGTTTGGCAGTATTCTCTATATTTTGCTAGAGAAACTGATGCTGGAAATGTGATTAATAATAGCTTCTTCATAATGTGAGCAATCTTTTTGCTTTTGTTTTTTTTTTCACCTCAGGCTAGGTGTGTTTAGACGGATTTTTATCTTCAATAAAGGAAATTAAACTTCTTTTAGGTTTTGTTCTGTTCTTGCCTGTCAGACATTAAATTTGTTTGATCTAGGATTTAAGTAAAAAAGATTAGAAATCTGTGGGGATGGATGGATGGACAATATTCACTGAGTGTATCGTTTTCAGTTTCACCGATTGTATTTTGTTGCATTACTACTGATCACATAACGTTGATGTACAACTTGTTTTTTATTTTTAATCACAGCCTGGTCTTTATGTGTGTTGCTCAATATGACTAGGCACAAACTCACATTTTTAACACTTGGATGTTTAAATTAGAAAACATTAAAAAAAGTATGTGAATTTTTTTTTTGTAACCTTTGAGCGAGGCCTGTCTAGTTTTATGCTAAGCTAAGAGATGCTAAGCTAGCTAGTGGATGTTACTCCTCCTTTAGCGTGCACAAAGGCATATTTTGTCAAGTAAAATGAACCCAAAAAGGTCAAAATATTGCTTAAGTGAACTTTTACATTTATTTATTTATTTTGAAAAATGTATATTTATTTATCTGTCCCACAGGACTGTGTCATGAATGTAGCAGTGGACAACTTCAAGTGCCACATTTTCATTAAAACTTTTGTCTTTTATACGTTCGACACAATTCTATGGTCTTGAAATATGTGTAAATCCAAGTGAAAAATTTGTATCTTTTATAATAATACGTCTTACGTCAGAGCTAGGTACGACTATAAGTTATTTGACGTACATTTGTTTTGTGAATGTATGAATTGTGTATCATATTTTGGTATTCAGATTGTATTCTATATGTGTTACAGTATTACAGTAGACAGAAGAAAGACTTTTTTTTAAATTTTTTGAAAGTCTATCTGTTATATAATAAGAGAAGGCTTCTGTTACCATTAGTAACCAAGCTATTTTCAGATCATTACACTGTATTTACTGTTGGCAATCATTTGAATTATACTTGTCAAAATGGAGTGAATTAAATCTTTTTATGCCTTTTGTTGTCTATTTCATGACGAGGCTAACATCTCTGATAATTTAATTAAGATTACACAAGAAATGGTCCTCAGTAAACTGAAGAGATTTTGTATGCTGTTTATTTCAACGTTCATTTCTCATTTTTGAACAGCATTTTTCAAATTACCCTCCAGTGAACTTTCCGTGAAAAAGTTCATTGGTAGATTCAATATCTACCAGCTCATTAACTATAAAACAAAATGTTTATTGACTTATTGGGAGACAGGGTGCAGAGAAAAACTCAACAGACTGTTGTAAATTTGTTTTACAGATCTTGTGGTATCCTCACATTTTTTAGTGAGGAATCATGGTTTCAAACGTTTTAACAAATAAAAACATGAAAAACATTTTTGTGTGTTACATTCGACCCCAATTCACCCTGACACCCTTAAATAAAACCAGCTGCCTGGAGAAGTCACCTAATTAGTAAATAAAGTTGCTTCAAGCTGTGTGGGTGATTTTCGTATTTATTTAAAAAATAAATAAATGAGGAAACCATGAGTCCTTTTCTTCATAGTTGTGCACCACTTTCTGTTTGTGGGTCAAACCAAACCTCAATAAAATTCACTGCAGCTTAGCAAAATTTTAAATAGTTATGAATGTTTTTGGATGGCTGTGTTTTTATCTGAATAGGCTTCTGACCTTTTGAAAATTCACTCCGGCTGTCGAGTAAAAGCAGTTTTTTCTGCACCCGGAGGTAGAGCCAATATTTACCTCTGTTTTCAAGTTTGACATTTTACATCCGAGATAGATCCGCAGTTTTTCATTTCATATATTCAGACCAAGGCCTTATTGAGTAGATATTTTTTTAACACATGCTACACTGCCTCCAGTGAGTAGTAGAGTAAACGAAGCTTTACTGATCAACATATTTCCAGCTCAAGTAGTTGAACAAAACCAGGAGAAAATTGAATCAAAACCAAGTGAAACAGACAATGATGAAATGAAAAGGTTAAATGAAAACAAAAAATAAAGAAAGAAAAAACTACAAAGGGCACCAGTGGAAATTGATCATTTAAAAATCCCATGAATTTCACTTGTGAAAATCAAGTGTGGATTTGGAGCGCTTGATGGCAGAAAGCCACGTGATTCACATCTTCGCGTATTATTTCCACGCATGTGGAATGCGTGACTGTAAACGGCCTGAAGAAGGAGAATAGTTTAATAAAATCTTGCCCCTTTTCTTTATTTTAACCCTGGAAAGAATAATAAAAAAAAAACATCTACCAAGCTGAATAATTAATTTTACTTTTCATTCGTGAAATTTTATATTTGACCTCTTTTATGCAGTGATGCTACATGCTAACTGGTGGATGCTTTGGCCCCGCAATAAAACTTACATGAAGCTGTGCTGGCATGTGAACTGTAAGAGCTCTGCTACAGTATTTAGTCTGCCGCTTACAAAAAATGTGTTCAAATATTAAAGCACAGGAAAGACCCACACACAGCCAAGGTTTCGTCCAACTGATGCATACACAATGTTTTAAATTGCTCCCCCCTTCCCTTTGCCTTTCCCATGGGGCGGTATAAATATTGATGAGGCAGGTGCCCTGCTTGTCTGCTTGTCTGACATAATGATGTGGCGCGACGCCGTCTCGGCCAATGAAGAGCGCCGCTGGGACGGGATCAAACAAAGGAAGTGTCAGGGCCAGCCGTCGCTGTGTGATGGATCAGCAAAAGAGCCAAACTTAACCTGCCGCTGTTCACACGAAACCTGTTCTTCACACCGAGTCGCGAACCCACAGCAAACCAGAGTTCTCCCTCCGAAGGTCACACACCCAGGCATGAAATCCATACTCCTGTTTCTGCCTCGCTACGATGGCGTGTGGTGTGTGGGCTGCCTCATAAACACCTCTGCTGAGGAGCTCATTTAATGATAGTCAGGGTATTAAGCAGACCAGCGTGACACACAAAGTCTACGACGCTTCCCCTGCACGAGCAAGAGGCGCTGAGTGGTTGACCTACTAAAAACAAGAGGCCAGAAGCTGCGAAACTAATAATCTCTCAAACCTCAATAACACCACAAGAGAGAGCAGAGGTGCAATATATTATGAGCATTCTTCATTAAAACGCCGCTTTTTCAACACGAGACTTACACACCCATTAGGCAAGTCTTGCAGAGGTAAGACGACCGAGAGCTGGAGGCGAAGTACGGCAATGAGCTCGACCTTATTTTGCCTGAAAATGTTCTGAAATTTCCAAGAAAGACCATGTCTTCCTTAAGGAAAACATCAGAAAATAAATTCCCATTATCTTACTATTTTACTATTGAGAATTAGAGGGGCAGTATTAGGCACATAGTGTCATTTTATAGCGCAATCTAGTAACTATGTTACCTTCAGTTATTATAAAAATGCTGCCAAACATGTCTTAGAAGAAATTTGACTTTGCAATTAAACTCACTAAAATTGAGGTTCTGTCTCTTTAAGAAATTCCCGCTCTTCAGGAAGTCACCATAACATGGGTCCTCTATTAGCCCTTTAACAATGTTTTCACTAGAGTTGCACTGCGAAGTCGCTTGCATAATGAGCTCAGCAGTTGCACCAGGTGTTTGCTAATTGCTGCTGGCTAGTCTGAAGGAGCTGAGTGGGGGAGTTGCGGTGGACGGGTGCTTTGTAAGGTCAAAGATAAGATTGGAAACCGCGGCTCCGAAGATGAGCTTCGTCCTTCGATTCCAGGTGTGGAATCTGAATGGTTGCCACAGGAGATTATATGATTTCTCAAACATGCATGAAAAAAATCAAAGCAACACTTCAGGTAATGAGGGAATAACACTATAATACGATGGAAAGCTCAAAACAGTTCATCTTACATAATACTGCCTCTTTAACAGGACAATAATCCCAACTGGGTTTGGAATGGAAAACAAAAAAAAAACAAAAAACAGGCTAATGGCAACAACCAATTCAAATAAGTTCTACCGAGAATCGTGGTCAGTTAGCCAATTCAGAATCATCCCAGAAGCTCGGGTGTACGGATGTACCCGTACACACCAAGTAGTGGTTTACTTTTGAGTCAGTAAAGACATTAAGACGGCCTCGATCTTTTTAGCACTTTCCTACAGTATCCCTCTTAGGAGCCTCTGCTGTACCCCACTTTGAGAGCCACTGCCTCATTGCACTGTGCTCATTCCTTCACCTACAATTTAGTTTGAACTCAGGCGATGCATTTTTTGCACAATTTGACTGTTTTCTCGTCAGTTTGAACGAAGGGGGTTAAAACTCGGGTTGAAGTCATGGTCAGCTGGTTCATTATGATCATGCTTCCTTTGTTGGTGCCTTAATTATTCTGCAGGGATTTCAAAAATATAAAACATTGCGGTGAAAGACTTCCCTCTTTAGTAATTTCTTCCTGATGCAATATAGTGCAACCAAAAATGAAAAGCAAGTGGATTCAGTGTTTGGACATGGAAGCATACTGTTGTTGGACAACTCCCTTCAAACCAGATACTACAGACCCGCATTCAGGAGCAAACGACTAGTCCCAGCCCTTTTTCTTACATGGTACACAAAAGCAGCTCTTCTTGTTTTGTTGTGTGAAAATATGACAGTCTGAAGAAGAAGACTCACTCTCGGCGAGGATCCTTTTTACTTGTACATTATTGATACGCCTTATTTTATCTGCCCTCCAGTGAGGATTTTCTCTGGGAACTTTGTTCACATATGCATGGTCGCATGAAAATTTAAAGGCAACCTAACTTGTAAAACAAACCAAAAAAAAAAAAAAGAACGCCTTATTAACTGCGAATCTATGTTCGTGGCCTCGCTGTTCCTCTTCTTTGACGGATAATGTGCCTCGAGTGACCCATGGAGGAAATTCAGCACTCCTTATCTGTGGAAAGCAGACTTTGAACTATCAGTCTTGGATTTTCTTCCCTGCACACTCATGAGTGCCTCTTGGTGTGGTAAAATAAACTGCAGATGGGAGCTAAAAGCTAAATATGACCGAACTCAATAAAGCAAAACAAGAAAGTCTGGAAGGCACATTTACTGTGAATATGTCTCTGTGTGTTGATTACGTTGTCCACGGTATTGAAAAGAGATGCGAGATTTAATTCAGGACGTGTCGGCAGATTGGAGGATAACACTATGTTAGTAGACGGGGCCATCTAGTGTACAAAGAATGCCTATGCAAAGCCGAGTTTGAGCTAAGAAAAATTTCTACCGATATATTATTTGGAAAAACTCAAAAACTCTGGAGAGCTGATCATTTAAAACCCCATTCATAAGACCATTTTTCTACTTTACTAATTGCTTTCTTAATATTTCCTACCACATGTTTTATATTATTTCCTCTCGTCCATATGGCCCCATCATCTGCACATAATCCAGATTTCAATTGCACTAATTGCACTACCTTGAGGAATTCCATTTTCCACCTTAAATTCTTTTGCATAATCATTTCTGATCTTCACTCTTATATTTCTATCCAGCAAAAAAATTGCTATCCAATTATACATCTTCCCACCTATTCCCATCTGATTAATTTTTATAAGTAGTCCTTCACTCCGTAATGAATCGTAGGCCCGAGGCAGCTGACGTCAGCAAGGTGAATCCCAGAAAGTATATATATATCTATATTTATTTAGATAGATAGATAGATAGATAGATAGATAGATAGATAGATAGATAGATAGATAGATAGATAGATAGATAGACAGACAGACAGACAGACAGACAGACAGACAGACAGACAGACCATAATTAATGGTCAAACATCATAACTCATATATCTCACAAACTCTTTGTCTGGCAGAGTTTTCTCTTCAAACTTTAGCATGATAGAAAAACTATCACCCCTTTCTCCATTTTTATTTCTTTTCAACCGTTGGACTTCAACTACATTACTTCCTGACATATTTGATTTAATGTCATCAACAGGCACATCAGGAGAAATACCTGAAATTACGCCACACACATATTTCCTGTTGTCTAGCATTCTCCCCCTTACATTCTCACCTAGAACTTTTTCCTTTTGTCCAGTGCCCTTTCTTTTCATTTCATGTTAATCATAAGTGATTAATAATGATCCATCTCTCACACTTTAACATCTCACTTTTCCAACCAGTGAGTTGATTTCTTTAGTAAGTTTAATCAGATTCCACGTACCAAAGGACAGACCCTCTTTGACCGTTTTCAAAACTATTTTAAACTCTATCATCACAACTGTTTTTCCTTCAGTTTCAGAAACAGATGATTCTGTTAGTTGTCTTGATTTTTTGCGTTTGTGTTTAGTTTCTGAGTGTAACATATCCCTTCATTTTTCTCGCCATCATAACACTCATTCATTTCCACAAAATCACTCCCTGACGTGTCCGACACACCTCACCAGGGAGGCGTCCAGGAGGCCTCCTGAACAAATGTCTGAGACACCTCAACTGGCTCCTCTCCATGTGGAGGAGCAGTGGCTCTACATCCATCCCACCGGTAAATCGAGAGCTTCGCTTTTTGAGTCAGCCCTCTCTTCATCACGACTGACCGGTCTGCAATGAAGCGGCCGCTTCACTGCAGACGCTGCGCCAATCCACTTGTCGATCTCCTGCTCCCTTCTTCCCTCATTTGTGAAGAAGACTGAGGTTGAGAGGTTCTGGCCAGAACCTCTCAACCTCAGTCAAACAAGTGCACTGGCCATCAGAATCTAGGACCCTCGATAGATATAAATAGATCCCGACAGACAGACTCGAGGCTAAAGAATTATTGGATATTCTATCGGTGGACTCTTTTCTGCCTCACTGTCAGGTCCCTTCATTTTTCTCGCCATCATAACACTCATTCATTTCCACAAAATCACTCCCTGACGTGTCCGACACACCTCACCAGGGAGGCGTCCAGGAGGCCTCCTGAACAAATGTCTGAGACACCTCAACTGGCTCCTCTCCATGTGGAGGAGCAGTGGCTCTACATCCATCCCACCGGTAAATCGAGAGCTTCGCTTTTTGAGTCAGCCCTCTCTTCATCACGACTGACCGGTCTGCAATGAAGCGGCCGCTTCACTGCAGACGCTGCGCCAATCCACTTGTCGATCTCCTGCTCCCTTCTTCCCTCATTTGTGAAGAAGACTGAGGTTGAGAGGTTCTGGCCAGAACCTCTCAACCTCAGTCAAACAAGTGCACTGGCCATCAGAATCTAGGACCCTCGATAGATATAAATAGATCCCGACAGACAGACTCGAGGCTAAAGAATTATTGGATATTCTATCGGTGGACTCTTTTCTGCCTCACTGTCAGGTCCCTTCATTTTTCTCGCCATCATAACACTCATTCATTTCCACAAAATCACTCCCTGACGTGTCCGACACACCTCACCAGGGAGGCGTCCAGGAGGCCTCCTGAACAAATGTCTGAGACACCTCAACTGGCTCCTCTCCATGTGGAGGAGCAGTGGCTCTACATCCATCCCACCGGTAAATCGAGAGCTTCGCTTTTTGAGTCAGCCCTCTCTTCATTATGACTGACCGGTCTGCAATGAAGCGGCCGCTTCACTGCAGACGCTGCGCCAATCCACTTGTCGATCTCCTGCTCCCTTCTTCCCTCATTTGTGAAGAAGACTGAGGTTGAGAGGTTCTGGCCAGAACCTCTCAACCTCAGTCAAACAAGTGCACTGGCCATCAGAATCTAGGACCCTCGATAGATATAAATAGATCCCGACAGACAGACTGGAGGCTAAAGAATTGTTGGAAATTCTATCGGTTTACTCTTTTCTGCCTCACTGTCAGGTAATTCTTCCAAACCGTTATATCCTTGCAAGGCATAATTGAGCTCTGACATGAAATCACAGCACCACAAAAATCCTTTGCTAAGAGCATCACATAGATATCCTAGAGTTATGTTTACAATATCCTCGCTGAAAAGGTATAAAAAATATGTCCATAGTTTGCTCTCCGGTTCTGGCTCTTTTTCCTTAGGTTTTTTGTCTTTGTCAAGGTCATCTGATTGTGTTTGTCTTCTGGTCCCGTCGTGGAACATTGGAAAGCGGAATTCATCGTAATATGTTTGGGTGGATTTTGTTTTCGTTTCAGGTGGTGGGACTATTGCTCTCATTAGATCAATCCTTGTCATCGGTACTCCGGTGCAAAATTTCGTGGTTTTCTCCGGCAAATCCAAATTTTTAGGGTAGGGGATGAATCCTATTTCTAAATCCTCATCAACTGTGGGTTTCTCAGTATTAGTGAGACCCAGTCCTGCTCCAATCCAATGTAAACCTCCGGATATCCAACTCATTCTCTCAAACGTTTTGTCTTGATTTCTTCTCAAAAATGCTCTTCAATGTGCCACAGATTCTCTGCTACTGACTTGCTGAAGGAAGATGAATAAGAGTAATAGCCTCTGTGACTATCTAGCAACGTCACTGCCTGTGTTGCGTAGGCCCGAAGCGGCTGACGTCAGCAAGGTGAAGCCCAGAAAGTACCACGTGACAGGCTGAAGCTCGAACGCCATTTCATGTCAGTTTTATCTGCAGATAAGAGGAGGCGGACGCACTTACTTTTTTTCTATGTGTAAAACTTAACAACGTAGAATTGTTTGTGAATGAAAATATAGGTCTCATGTTAAAATTACGTTTTTATTTACTTCCATAATTGCGCTCGCGGTAGCGGGAAAACGCCTCCACTGGACCCTCAACAAACACAGAAATGATTCGGCCGCCGGAGAAACTTCTGACTTTAACTTCGTCATTCTGTCTTTATATCAGACGTCTTGATATAAGACACGGTACCGACTGTTACCGCGAGTCGAGACGCAGCTCAAAGCCCCGGTACCACCCGGTACCAAATGCTCACTGTTCGCTCTGCTTTTCCTTTAATGTTTCTACCAGGCGGGTTAAACCCGCTGCTGATGGGATCTGGGCTGGAGGTGAGCGGCTATAATCCCAGTCTTGCATATCTAGATCTCAGAGGTGCTCAAAACATTATTTAGAGTTAACCCCTATACAGGAAAAACAGGAGAGTATTTCTTTCGGAGTTAACATTATTTTCATCTAAAAGAGTCATGTTTATACATTAGAGAGTGAAATCATTTCAATTGGTCAAAAGAATCGGAGTACAAAAGTAGAGAAAATCATATCGGAGTAAATCAAGAATACCCCTCTTAAGTTCCTTCAGTTTCGTTTCTTCCACCATCTTTTCATCCCGCAGTGGAAACGGAGGCGACGGTTAGCTGTGTGCTAAATAAGTCCCCAAATGGGTTGTAAATATATTTTACGTGGGGTTTTATTATTATTATTATTATTATTTTAAATTATGATGACGTGCTGCTGTATGGTCGTTTGGGGAAGGAGGGGTGCAGAAAGGAATTAACATGGTTGGCTAACTAGTTAGCATGTGTGCTTCAGCTAGCTTAATTTAGCCGTTTCCAACAATGTCAGCAGAAAAAAACCCACAGTGTTGTACAATGCTACGTTCATTATTGTATTTTACAAGTTAAGGATGTCGCTATTTTTAAGCCTAGAGACAGTTTAAAAGAGGAGGTGCTGTACTACGGAGCTAGCTCTGCTAGCATGTGGAGTCAGTGTTTCGCACAGTTAAACATTTTTGATGTACTATATTTTGTCCATAAACCCCGTTTACATGGAGTTAAATGGAGCTGATATGTTTTTTTTTTTTTCATTTTAGTTGTGGTAATTGGCTAAATTCAAGTAAAGCGCCTAGCCCATTATAGGTAGTTGTTAGCCACCCAGTGCTTCTTCCTCATGATGGTTTCAATCTTTTATCTTAGTTTTTATTCACTTTGAAAAGTATGTTTATATGATTGTAGAAAAAAATATTTTCATACCATATGGATAGGCCTGTCATGATAACATATTTTGCTGGGCGATAAATTGTCTCAAAAGTTATATAAACGATAATATTGTTTGAAGACCTTTTTACATTGATTTAATGGAAAATTACATAATAATACATGCGATTTCCTGCCAAAGATAGATACACTTTACTTTCAAAAGAACACTGGGACTGATACACAAAATAAATAAAACCACCAAAACCAAAAATAAAATAGATTCTTAGTCTCCATTAACAATGAATGTACTTGAATAAAAACTAAACAACATAAAGCCAAAGTGGAAATAAATACTGCATTCAACCAAAAGAGTGCAGATTATGAAGTCTGTATAGTATATTGCCCTTCAGTAATCATTAGATTTAAATAGAGAAGACATCTGACTGCCTGATGCAATAATTCAAACTACAGGATTTTTTACCCCGAACGACAATCTTAGAACATTATTCGTTCTAAAATTGTCACTAGTGTGTGTTACGGTAGATCGTTGTGCCGCTCCGATCTAAATCAAGGATTTGCCCAGACTGAGAGCTGAACGCAGCCTGTTGAATGTGACCGGTAGCCAATCTGAAAGCGCGGATTTTCCTTGTGCTTTCTGAGGGGAAACACGGAGGGAATCCCGAACAGCTGACACGGTGCAACCCGAAGTCCAGCAGACATCGGGTTGTCTGCTGGTAGAAACATTAAAGGAAAAGCAGAGCGAACAGTGAATCTACAAAAATGGAACTAGGTAAATATTACACAACAACCTTTTTTCCTCTTTTTTTTTTATTTTTTATTCCAGCTGTTTATTCAACATTTCGTGTTGAATAAACAACACGAAATGTTGTTTATTCAACATTTCGTGCAAAGAAAATATAAATAACTAGGGGAGGAGTTGGAGCGAAATTACTACCAGAAAACCCGGTAACTTTTCAGCTGTTTTTCGTTAATGTGACCTAAATAGTTATAATGATTTTCATTCAGTCAGACTGACACTAGCTACATGCATTGTAGGTAGATTGTAGTAAGGAATTGATTAATGCCTGGTTTCAAAGTTAGTGAACTGGACTTATTATTTTGTGTCCATTGTTGGACACAACACGGTTTCGATCGAACCGTTATACCGAGGATTTCTGTCGGCTAATGTGTCTCTCAGGTTTTGATAATGGGCCGACAATCCGCGACATAAGATCGTGCAGCGCGCGTTGGCATTACACTAAGGAAATAAGGAAGGGAGAGTTAATGGAGAGAACTGGAGTAGAGCCTTTTTTCATTCAGTGTCATCAACAGTAAGAGAAAAAGGCAGGAAGAAACGATATAGCCGATAATTAAAATGAGGTCAATAGTTTTAATTTATTGTACAATTAATTGACTTATCGTTTATCGCGACAGGCCTACTTGATTCTTGAATCTGAAGGAGTTTTTGATAGCAGGTAAGACACTGGTAGCTTTACACAGGAAGCTATGAGGCGCTTGTAATGAAACGTCACATTGTTTATTGAAAAGCAATGTTCCAGAGTTTACGTGCACATGTGAGTATTAGAGCAACATAACCTCATAATTGTGGTTTAGACCAGCATTTGTCTTTTTCTCTAGCATTTGCAAAATTTGGTGTGCCAGCTATAACAGAGAGGCGTGAAGGTTGTTGACAGTTCAGGGACTGAGTTGATCAAGATGTATTTGAGGATGTTGTTAAGGATCCCTCTGCTGGAGTCCTAACCATCAAATATGAAACTGGTTTGTTCTATTTGTGATTCATGTTTAGTATTTAATAAGCTCGCTATTTCATTGTGATTAGTGTTTTTTGTCTTTAATCTGCTACTCTTATGGTTAGAATTTGTCTCCGTGGTGGAATCGCCTGAGGAATCTCAGCCAAGCTCATCTGATTCTCAAGAGACTCTCATTCTTTCAGAGTCCTTCTGCTAAACGCCAGCGCCTGGACACAGAAGCTAAGCATATAAGAATTGACTCTCAAAAACGAATGCAAAACAAAAAGTATTTTGTTGTAAAAGCCTTTATCACCGTTTTCCCCAGAAAACCTGCTTTGCTCAGTAGGCATGCTAGAACAGTTCTTGTGTTAAATGTTAAAAGTTGCAAAAAATTAGAGGTGCAATAATAGCTTGTCAAGAGTTCGCAGAGTTTGCACATCCTCGCACCAAGTGGAGTGCGTCAAATGTAGCTTAATTCGTTTTTACTGTTACTGGTGCATAAAAAACCCTATTTAAAATGAACAAACTGGTAAAATAAACAAATAAATCCTGGTGATCCACCAGTCTTACTATCGCTTATATTTGAGAAGAGAATTTTTTGTTTGTTTGTTTTTCTTTACTAACAATTACTGTCTTGATATGTGTTTAATAAAAGCTGACATGTTTTTGTTGTTTGAAGTTGGTGGAATCCATTCTTAACAACAAACCTGGTGGCGAAGGAATCCTGAAGGAATATAACCGAAGCAAGTGCCTCACAGATGAAACCAGAAGGAAAATGGTTAACATACTGGCAGAGAAGAATGGGTCATTTCTAAATAGGCTTTAGATAGCCATTAAGATGAAATTAAAGATTTTGTTAAATCCAGTGCATACCTTGGATAATTTACCTTGACCATTTTAATTTTGCAGGACATCACCACCCAGAGAGGTTAAAGAAATGTATGCCAGAGTTGTGTGAAGTGCACAAAATTCAGAGACTGAGGTCCAGACAAAAGTCAGGGAGCAAAACAATCTTTAATACATCTGCAGACGGAGAGCAAAAAACACACTGCATTAGGCACAAATTAGATTCGCTCTGACAAACTCAGAGGTGCATAGTTACTTTATTCATCTCTCTCTACTACCGAGGCGGAGACTCAATCTTCTAAGACCAAACAATTATGGAAGTAAATAAAAACGTAATTTTAACATGAGACCTATATTTTCATTCACAAACAATTCTACGTTGTTAAGTATTACACATAGAAAAAAAGTAAGTGCGTCCGCCTCCTCTTATCTGCAGATAAAACTGACATGAAATGGCGTTCGAGTTTCAGCCTGTCACGTGGTACTTTCTGGGCTTCACCTTGCTGACGTCAGCCGCTTCGGGCCTACGCAACACAGGCAGTGATGTTGCTAGATAGTCACAGCGGCTATTACTCTTATTCATCTTCCTTCAGCAAGTCAGTAGCAGAGAATCTGTGGCACATTGAAGAGCATTTTTGAGAAGAAATCAAGACAAAACGTTTGAGAGAATGAGTTGGATATCCGGAGGTTTACAGTGGATTGGAGCAGGACTGGGTCTCACTGATACTGAGAAACCCACACTTGATGTCGACGATGAGGATTTAAAAATAGGATTCATCCCCTACCCTAAAAATTTGGATTTGCCGGAGAAAACCACCAAATATTGCACCGGAGTACCGATGACAAGGATTGATCTAATGAGAGCAATAGTCCCACCACCTGAAACGACAACAAAATCCACCCAAACATATTATGATAAATTTCGCTTTCCATTATTCCACGACGGAACTGTCAGAAACTGACTGACAACTCCCTGAAAACGGTGATTGTCAGGATGTTCAATGAGACTGTCAGTGCCGAAGACATCTGTATATGGCTGGGTAGATATTGCACTGTGAAAGGCCAGGCTATGAAGGTGCGGGATGCGGACGGCATCTGGAACTGCGCTTGGCGGGTCCCCATTAAACAGTGGGAAGACCCCCAAGGCTTCCAGGGCCTGAAACATCTCCCATCCATGCTAGTCCTGGGGGAGAACAGAGGCTACATCCACTATCAGGGCCAGCCGAAGCTGTGTAGGAAGTGCGGCGAACACGGTCATCTGGCCGAAACTTGCGACAAAGTTTTTTGCGGTAAGTGTAGAGAGGTGGGACACATTTTCGATGAATGTACGAACGGGCGGAAATGTAACTTGTGCGGAGAACAACACCATTTGTTCAGCGACTGTCCAAAGTCTTTTGCAAATAAACTAAAAAAAGGTAAAGTAACGGAAACAGGAAATGTAACGGAGCAAGTCTTCTTCTTCTTCTTGTTGTGTTTATTGGCGGTTGGCAACAAATTTAAAGTAGCATTACCGCCACTAACTGGTATGGAGTGTGGCTCGTGTTGGTCTAACGCTCTCTCTATATATATATATACCTATATATACTCATACATACACCTACAAAAAAAAAAAAAAAACATATCTATATTTATACCTACACATACATACTTACATCCATATTTATATTCTACCCATCACTATCATCCACACATTAACTCTTATGTCTACTCTATCAAATTTTACTGAATATCTTAGTTTTCTTTAAAAATCGAATAACTATTTGTATATGTTTGCTCTCCAAATTCTTCCTCAAAATATCTATTAAACTAAATTTTTCCTTAATACTTTCAAACTCTTTTTTCATATATCTCCTCTCTCTTTCATATTTATCACATTCTAGAATAACATGTTCTACTGTTTCCCATTCTCCACAATACTCACATTTACCAGTTGCATGCTTTTGAATTCTAAAAAGTGAGTAGTTAAGTCCTGTATGCCCAAATCTTATCCTTGTTATCACTCTCTCCTCTTTTCTATTTCTTCTTCCCTTTCTTCTTTCTCCTACCATCTTCTGAATTTTATAATACCATCTTCCTGTTATTTCTTCATCCCACCTTTTCTGCCACTTTTCCATCAGTTTTTCCTTAACCATACTCTTTCCTTCAGCTTTACTTGTTTTAACTTTAATGCTAATTGGATTTTGAATTGCCCCTTTTGCTATTTTATCTGCCCTCTCATTTCCTTCTATTCCAATATGTGCTGGAACCCATACAAAATTAACTATCACACCCATATTTTTTCATCCATCCATCCATCCATTTTCCGTCACCCTTCTCCCTAACGGGGTCGGGAGTTGCTGGTGCCTATCTCCAGCTGCGTTCCGGGCGAGAGGCGGGGTTCACCCTGGACAGGTCGCCAGTATGTGGCAGTGCAACACAGAGAGACAAACAGGACAAACAACCATGCACACACACACTCACACCTAGGGAGAATTTGGGAAGGCCAATTAACCTGACAGTCATGTTTTTGGACTGTGGGAGGAAGCCGGAGAACCCGGAGAGAACCCACGCATGCACAGGGAGAACATGCAAACTCCGTGCAGAAAGACCCCGGGCCGGGAATCGAACCCAGGACCTTCTTGCTGCAAGGCAACAGCGCTACCCACTGCGCCACTGTGCAGCCCCACCCATATTTTTTATTCTATATAATGTGTGAAATATTTCTAATAAAATGTCCATCCTACTATCCGATTGCTTGTTTTTAATACTTAATAATGCAGATCTTGAATCTGAACAGATTATTGTTTTTAATGGTTTTATCTCTTCTACCCATTGTAAGGACAATAAAATTGCCATCATTTCTCCTGTGTACACTGATAATCCGTCTGTAATTCGTTTTCCTATTCTTATATTGAATTCTGGTACTACAAACGCTATACCTACTTTTCCAGTTATTTTTGATTCATCTGTATAGATTTGAATATACTGATAGTAATTGTTTAAATGTACCTGTACTGAACTACTATCAATGATGAAAGATTTATCCTGTTTCTTTTCCATTATTGTCATATCTACTGTTGCTTCTGGTAGAATCCATGGTGGTATTACTGATGTTATTGTTGTATGACTAATTTCCAGACTACTCATGTTAAATTCTTTTATTTTGTTTTCAATTGTCCATCCAAGACTCCCCATTTCTTTTGTTTCTTTTTCCCAACATGGTTTTAAAATTTCCCTAGCTGGATGATCTAAATTATTGCTTTGCAAATTTAACCAATAATTTATTTCCAAACTTATTCTTCTTAATTCTAATGGCATTTCTCCCATCTCTACTTCCATTGCCGCTCTTGGTGTGGTTTTAAATGCTCCAGAACATAATCTTAATGCTTGATGTTGTATTACATCTAATTTAACCAAATGTACTTTCGCTGCTGAACCATAAACAATACAACCAAAATCTATGTTAGCTCCTATCATACCTGTATAAAACTGTTTCAAAGATTGCCTATCTGCTCCCCAATCATTGCCAGCCAAGCATCTCAAAATATTTAAGATTTTCTTACTTTTATCGACAACTTTCTGAATATGTACATTCCATTTTAGTTTATCATCAAACCATAATCCTAAAAATTTTGTACACTTTACTTGCTCTAATTCTTGACTATATAATTTAAATTTGACTTCCCTGTTTATTTTTTTCCTAGTAAATACCATTACTTTTGTTTTTTCAACTGAAAACTTAAATCCCCATTGCCATGCCCATCTCTCTAGCTCATTAATAACATCTTGTAATTTTTTAACAATGAAACCTAAATTTTTCCCTCTTTTCCAAACCGCTCCATCATCCGCAAAGAGTGAACATCCCATTTCTTTATCAATACCTTTAAAAATATCATTTATCATAATAGAGAACAATAACGGACTTATTATACTCCCCTGTGGTGTTCCATTTTCTACTCTATATACTCCTGATGTTACTTCACCGATTCTAACTTGAATTTTTCTATTTAGTAAAAAGTCTTTAATCCATTGATATATCTTTCCTTTAATGCCCAACCTATATAATTTAATTAATAATCCCTCTACCCACATCATATCATACGCTTTTTCTATATCAAAAAATATTGCCACCACATTTTCTTTATTTACTTGTGCCTTTCTAATTTCATGCTCTAAACATAATGTTGGATCATTAGTACTCCTCGCTTTTCGAAATCCACTTTGATAATTTACTATATACCCCTTACTATTTAAATAATATACTAGTCTATTGTTAATCATTTTTTCCATTATTTTACACAAATTTGATGTTAAAGCTATTGGCCTATAATTTTCTGGTATTGATTTATCTTTCCCTGGTTTAGCTATTGGTACTATAATTGATTCTTTCCATTCCATTGGTAATTTCCCCTCCTCCCAAATTTTATTATATAATTTCAATATTATCTCTTTTGATTTTTCACTGAGCTGACTTGTCATTCTATACCATATTTTATCTTTACCTGGTGCTGTATTTTTAAGTTTTGTAAATGTAGAGTTCAATTCAGCTTTTGTAAATTCAACATTTAACAAGTTATTTGCTTCTTCTTCATTCTGCAACAAATCTTTATATTTGAGTTTTGTATTTTCTCTTCCTTTTCTACCCTCCTCACTAATATTATCTGAACTGTGGATTTTACTGAATGTTCTTGCCAATATTTCTACTTTATCTTCATCTTTAATTATATTTATATTATCTACTTTTAATATAGGATATTCAAATTCTCTTTTAATTCCATTCATTCTTCTAATCATTCTCCAAATTTTTTCTATTTTTGTGTCCTTCCCTATTGTGCTACAAAAATTTATCCAATATTCTCTTTTTGCATTCTTAATTATTCTCCTTACCATTGCTTGCTTTCTTTTATAATCAATTAAATTCTCATACTTTGAATTACCTCTTAATACTTTAAATGCTTTGTTTCTTACTTTTATTGCTTCTTTACATTCATTTGTCCACCATGGTACTATTTTCTTATAATTTTTACACCCTACTTTCTTCATAGATTTATCTGCTGCTTCCTAGATTATCTCACAAATTTTCAAATTTATTTCGTCTATATTCATTTCCATATCCACTTTTTCTAATTTTATTTGACTTAAAAATCTAAATTTAATCCAATCTGCTTTATTAAAATCCCATTTTTTATTGACCTTTATATTTTTATTATTTATATTTAATCCTACTTTTATTGTAATGGGATAATGATCACTACCTATTGTTGTATTTTTATCAATGATCCATTCACAAATACTAGCTAGACCATTTGAGACTATTGTTAAATCAATAACTGATTCCATCCCTGTTCTTACATTAAATCTAGTTCCCCTCCCATCATTAATACATACAAGATTTTTAATTTCTATTAATTCTTCTATTTTTCCCTTTCTATCGTTACATTTACCCCATAATGTACTATTTGCATTAAAATCCCCACACCAAATTACTTTTCCTTCCAAATATTCAGTTAATTCCTCCATTATTTCAATTGATAATAATTTACATGGATTATAAAAATGTATTATTTTAACTTTACCACCTTGTTCCCAAATTTCAATTACTATATATTCAAGTTCTTTCCCTTTCCCTAAAACCTGATATTGTATCCCTTTTTTTACAAATATTCCACATCCACCTCCTCCTCCCTCCTGCCTATCTCTTCTTACACTACCATATCCGTTAATCACAAAATCCAACGTTGCTTTTAGCCATGTTTCCTGAATACAAATAATTTCTGGTTTTTCCTCAAGACTGTCAATATAACCTTTAAGCTCCTGTCCGTTAGCAATCAAACTTCTTGCATTCCATTGTAATATTAACATGAATTATTTCCACCAGATGTTCCTGGCTTCCTGTCTACCTCCAATTTTTTGTTTATGTTCTCCCATGATCCCTCCTTAAACCCCAAAAACTTTTCCGCTCCCCTCACTATAATTTTAATCTTCTCCGTTTTATTCTTGGCTTGGTCAGTACCAGTGTTGTATAGTAACGAAGTAAAAATACTTCACTACTTTACTTAAGTATATTTTGGAGTACTTCATACTTTCCTCGAGTAAGTAAATTTTTTGATAACTTTCACTTTTACTTCACTACATTTCCGAACTTAATTGCATACTTTTACTCCGATACATTTTCAATGTGTGGTTTCGTTACTCGTTACTGTGACGGAGGAGCGTCACGAGTTACGACCTAATTAAAGAGTCGCGTTAACGCAAACACACACAATCGCTAACTTATGTTTTGTTGCAGTTTAAACTGGCGCGGTTCATCGTGGGTCACACGCGGTGTTCCCGCTTCAGTTCACATTAATCCTTATCTGTCATTTTCAAACATTTTCCCGGCTTTATTTTCAATTAGCTTTATTGTTTCCGGATCGTGACGCACCGAGAGAGAGTTGCGCGATGTGGTGACGTCATCAGAACGTACTGAGTGTTGGCTGTTTCATGGATTATTGTATTTTTTGGATTACAAGTTTATTTTTTTTTTTCTCTTATTAATTATTTAAACCTTGTGGTTTAGGTAAAGCTCCTAATTTTCTTAACTAAATGATGCTGCAGGTTTATCTATTAGCAGGTTTCATTTTGCCTGCACTTGGTTGTGTTCATTATTTTAAGTGTATTTTACAAGTTTACCAAAATATAAAAAATGCTTCATTACATTACTTGAGTACATCCATTTTTACAGTACTTTCCATACTTAAGTACAAGATGTTTCAGATACTTTAATACTTTAACTCAAGTAACATTTCAGTCAGTAACTTTTACTTTTACCAAAGTCATATTTTGGAGCGGTACCTATACTTTTACTTGACTCCGAGATTTCAGTACTTTATACAACACTGGTCAGTACAATTTATAACATGTGCCATGAATGATATTAGTTTTTCTACTGATATCATGACCTTTTCCTCTGTCTGTATCTCACTTTGCAGTGGAATTTGCCTCGTTTTTTCAATCTCTCTTATTTTCTGTTCTTTCACATTTTGAACTGCTTCTGCATAGCTTATATTTTTAGTCATTTTAATCTGTGTGATTTCTTTTGCTTTCTTCCTGACTTCACATCCTCCATATGTAACTCTATGATTCCCTCCACAGTTACAACATTTTTCTTGTACTTCTTCTTTAGGGTTAGGGTTAGGGTTAGGTTTCGAGAAAGCTTTTGATCGGGTCTCGCACCAGTACCTCTTCCAGGTACTGCGAAAAATGGGTTTTCCAGGGAGGTTCGTAGCGTGGGTGGGACTGCTGTATCGAGATATCTCCAGCAGATTTCTGGTTAACGGGTTTCTGACAAAAGCAGTGGAAGTGAACTGCGGTGTCCGTCAGGGGTGCCCGTTATCTGCCCTCCTCTACGCCAGCATCGAGCCGCTGGCGCAGGTCTTGAGAAGGGACCCACAGATTTTAGGAGTCACAATACCGGGGAGTGGAGGGCAGGAGGCCAAATGTCATTTATATATGGATGATTTTAACATTTTATGTACAGATCTTTTATCAGTGGAGAGGGTTTCACAGCTAACAGAGTGGTTCGGGAAAGCGTCGGGTTCAAAACTAAACAAAGAAAAAAACGAAAGCGCAATTTGACGGCCCATGGAAGAACAGTGAAAAGACAAAAATACAACTACAGATACAAGATGAACAAAAAATACTAGGAGTGAAATTTGACAAAAATGGAGGAGGAGAAACAAACTGGACAGATATAACGAAAAGAGTAAAACAAAGACTGGGGTTTTGGGAAATTTAACAATAGAAGGCAAGATTTTAATAGTCAAAGCTGTGTTTTTACCCTTGTTTTTACTAACCTGTTCTGTTTTTATCCCTCCTAGGAGAGTGTTTTTAGCGCTGCAAAGAGCCATTTTTTATTTTATCTGGAACTCTAGGTGGGAAAGATTGAGAAGAAACATAATGTTCAAACCGAAAGAAAAAGGAGGGAAAGGAGTTCCAGATCTGTTTTTATTTTTAGGCAGCTTTTTTACCAGCACTCATTTTAAACAAGCTTTAAACGTCTCCACAAATGAAAAGTCAAATGCAATGACAAGATTTTGGATGGGAGCATATTTAAGAAAATTAAAACTTTTAAAAAGTGATTTTAGAACACCTGTAGCTTTTAACCTTATGCTTTTATACAGAGTTTTTTTTAGAACATTTTAAACTGGAAGGAGAGGAGGACAGGATTTTAACTAATCACCGTTTTATTATCTCTGTTGTGCAGGACCGGGAACCAGTGACTCCAGTGCGCGGCCTCCTGTACGGAGACGCCACCACCGTTTGGCGCAACGTGAGCCATCCCGTCCTCCCAAACAGACTCCAGGACCTGTCATGGATGGCGGCTCATGGGATCCTCCGGGTCAGAGCCGTCATGCACTCCCGCGGAGGAATGTCTACAAAGTCCATCTGCCCCCGACCCGGTTGTGGCGCGCCGGAGTCGGTGAGGCATCTGCTGTGGGAGTGCAGCGCTGCTGAGGACCTCTGGGCAACGGCCGACTCCTCGCAATTCCCACACTTGCCGGCAGGGGGGGGGGGTCCTCAATGCACAGCTTATGCTGTACGGGGTGAGCCACCGGGAAATCACGACAAAAGACTTCGCAGAGATGTGGCTCACCCTTGCCACCATCAAAGACGCCATTTGGACCTCCAGAAACCTGCTGGTGAGCAGGCGCAGGCAGATCCCCCCCCCCGTGGCTGTGATCCGGATGGCGACAGCAAGAAGAGAGACATTAAGAGCTGCAGGTGGCGCGCCAAGGACACAGCCACCAAGAAGAATTGCCTGCGCCTCCGTGGACGGAGGAGCCGGAGCTTCACGGACGGAGGTCCCGGCAGCGGCGGCCTGGCTCTCCGGGTGAGGCGGTAACAGTCGGTACCGTGTCTTATATCAAGACGTCTGATATAAAGACAGAATGACGAAGTTAAAGTCAGAAGTTTCTCCGGCGGCCGAATCATTTCTGTGTTTGTTGAGGGTCCAGTGGAGGCGTTTTCCCGCTACCGCGAGCGCAATTATGGAAGTAAATAAAAACGTAATTTTAACATGAGACCTATATTTTCATTCACAAACAATTCTACGTTGTTAAGTTTTACACATAGAAAAAAAGTAAGTGCGTCCGCCTCCTCTTATCTGCAGATAAAACTGACATGAAATCGCGTTCGAGCTTCAGCCTGTCACGTGGTACTTTCTGGGCTTCACCTTGCTGACGTCAGCCGCTTCGGGCCTACGCAACACAGGCAGTGACGTTGCTAGATAGTCACAGAGGCTATTACTCTTATTCATCTTCCTTCAGCAAGTCAGTAGCAGAGAATCTGTGGCACATTGAAGAGCATTTTTGAGAAGAAATCAAGACAAAACGTTTGAGAGAATGAGTTGGATATCCGGAGGTTTACATTGGATTGGAGCAGGACTGGGTCTCACTGATACTGAGAAACCCACAGTTGATGAGGATTTAGAAATAGGATTCATCCCCTACCCTAAAAATTTGGATTTGCCGGAGAAAACCACGAAATTTTGCACCGGAGTACCGATGACAAGGATTGATCTAATGAGAGCAATAGTCCCACCACCTGACACGAAAACAAAATCCACCCAAACATACTATGATGAATTCCGCTTTCCAATGTTCCACGACGGGACCAGAAGACAAACACAATCAGATGACCTTGACAAAGACAAAAAACCTAAGGAAAAAGAGCCAGAACCGGAGAGCAAACTATGGACATATTTTTTATACCTTTTCAGCGAGGATATTGTAAACATAACTCTAGGATATCTATGTGATGCTCTTAGCAAAGGATTTTTGTGGTGCTGTGATTTCCTCTCAGAGCTCAATTATGCCTTGCAAGGATATAACGGTTTGGAAGAATTACCTGACAGTGAGGCAGAAAAGAGTAAACCGATAGAATTTCCAACAATTCTTTAGCCTCCAGTCTGTCTGTCGGGATCTATTTATATCTATCGAGGGTCCTAGATTCTGATGGCCAGTGCACTTGTTTGACTGAGGTTGAGAGGTTCTGGCCAGAACCTCTCAACCTCAGTCTTCTTCACAAATGAGGGAAGAAGGGAGCAGGAGATCGACAAGTGGATTGGCGCAGCGTCTGCAGTGAAGCGGCCGCTTCATTGCAGACCGGTCAGTCGTGATGAAGAGAGGGCTGACTCAAAAAGCGAAGCTCTCGATTTACCGGTGGGATGGATGTAGAGCCACTGCTCCTCCACATGGAGAGGAGCCAGTTGAGGTGTCTCAGACATTTGTTCAGGAGGCCTCCTGGACGCCTCCCTGGTGAGGTGTGTCGGACACGTCAGGGAGTGATTTTGTGGAAATGAATGAGTGTTATGATGGCGAGAAAAATGAAGGGATATGTTACACTCAGAAACTAAACACAAACGCAAAAAATCAAGACAACTAACAGAATCATCTGTTTCTGAAACTGAAGGAAAAACAGTTGTGATGATAGAGTTTAAAATAGTTTTGAAAACGGTCAAAGAGGGTCTGTCCTTTGGTACGTGGAATCTGATTAAATTTACTAAAGAAATCAACTCACTGGTTGGAAAAGTGAGATGTTAAAGTGTTGAGAGATGGATCATTATTAATCACTTATGATTAACATGAAATGAAAAGAAAGGGCACTGGACAAAAGGAAAAAGTTCTAGGTGAGAATGTAAGGGGGAGAATGCTAGACAACAGGAAATATGTGTGTGGCGTAATTTCAGGTATTTCTCCTGATGTGCCAGTTGATGACATTAAATCAAATATGTCAGGAAGTAATGTAGTTGAAGTCCAACGGTTGAAAGAAATACAAATGGAGAAAGGGGTGATAGTTTTTCTATCATGCTAAAGTTTGACTTTAACTCTGCCAGACAAAGAGTTTGTGAGATATATGAGTTATGATGTTCGACCATTAATTACAGTCGGTCTAGCTATCTAAATAAATAAATAAATAAATGTAAATATTTCTGCACGGAGTTTGCATGTTCTCCCTGTGCATGCGTGGGTTCTCTCCGGGTTCTCCGGCTTCCTCCCACAGTCCGAAAACATGACTGTTAGGTTAATAGGGCTTTCCAGATTCTCCTTAGGTGTGAGTGTGTGTGTGTATTGTTGTTTGTCCTGTTTGTCTCTGTGTTGCGCTGCGACAGACTGGCGACCTGTCCAGGGTGAACCTCGCCTCTCGCCCGGAACGCAGCTGGAGATAGGCACCAGCAACTCCCGAGAAGGTTAGGGAGAAGGGTGGTCAGAAAATGGACCACCCTTTTCTGACCACCCAGAATATATATATATATATATATATATATATATATATATATATATATATATATATATATTTATATATATATGTGTGTGTGTGTGTATGGATGTGAATTTTCACATTCCTCCATATCATTGAGGTTTGTATTATTATATTCCCTCTGAGATCATTGATGAGCACACTCCAGCCTAGTAGGTGGCGGTAAATGCACCTTAAGTTGGTTGCCATCTGCCAATAATAAATAAAAGAAGAATAAGAAGAAGCATGTTGCTGGGAACCAGAGAAAGATATCTGACTGTCTTGTTAGTTCACGTGAATGGGATGTCAACTGGGAGTCTACATTAGGGAGTGATCACTTTCCAGTAAGTAAAATAATTAATGACAATATAAAGGCAAGAAGATTTCATATTAACAAGATGGTGCTTTAATAAAGCTAATTGGCTAAAATTTACAGTATATTGTGAAAAAACAGTCATATGGTAACATTAAAAGGCAAAGTTGAAGAATGTACAAGTCAGATAACAGAACATATTTTAAATGCTGCAAATTCTAGCATACTAAAAATAACAGTAAAGGTGAGAAAAAAGTAGTTCCTTGGTGGAATGTCAAATGTAGTAGAGCAATTAAAGATTGTAACAAGGCATTTAAAATACTACAGATAAATGTAACAACGGAAAACCTTATTGAATATAAAAGGAAAAGAGCAATGGCTCGTAAAACTACTAAGGAAGCAAAAAAGAAAACATGGAGAGAATATCGTTCCTCAATAGGTTCAGAAATAAAATTACAGAAACTTTGGTCAATGTTTAGAAAATTGACCAAGTAACATTGAAATTAATATTAAAATTGTTTAATAAATATGGAAAGAAGGCTTTTAAAAAAAGGGCAACAATATTACCATTTAATAAGCCAAGGAAAGATCCTATCAGTCCAAATAACTATAGACCAATAGCTTTAACTACTCATTTAAGTAAATGGATGGAGAAAGTAGTAGTTAATAGATTAGGATTTATTCTTGAGCATAAGAAATTAATTAATGGATATCAGTGTAGCTGTAGAACAGGGAGATAAACAACTGATGCACTACCTAGAGTCAGTAATGACATAGAGAAAGCTTTAAAAGTGAAGGAGATAATTATTGCAGCATTTTTTGATATAGAAAAAGCATATGATTCATTACGGAGTGAAGGACTACTTATAAAAATTAATCAGATGGGAATAGGTGGGAAGATGTATAATTGGATAGCAATTTTTTTGCTGGATAGAAATATAAGAGTGAAGATCAGAAATGATTATTCAAAAGAATTTAAGGTGGAAAATGGAATTCCTCAAGGTAGTGCAATTAGTGCAATTGAAATCTGGATTATGTGCAGATGATGGGGCCATATGGACGAGAGGAAAGAATATAAAACATGTGGTAGGAAATATTAAGAAAGCAATTAGTAAAGTAGAAAAATGGTCTTATGAATGGGGTTTTAAATGATCAGCTCTCCAGAGTTTTTCCAAATAATATATCGGTAGAAATTTTTCTTAGCTCAAACTCGGCTTTGCATAGGCATTCTTTGTACACTAGATGGCCCCGTCTACTAACATTGTGTTGTCCTCCAATCTGCCGACACGTCCTGAATTGAATCTTGCATCTCTTTTCAATACCGTGGACAACGTAACCAGCCGCTGTTCCTCCACATCGAGAAGAGCCAGTTGAGGTGTCTCGGGCATCTGGTCGGGAGGCGTCCAGGAGGAAAAGGAAGAGTGCAATAACCTTTTCTACATAATCACACTTATCCTGTGAGCCACTGGTATATGAGTATCATGTCATTAGGATGACATCTGAAGAAAATAGAGAGGGGATGCAAATTTTGGCAGGATAAAATTCCATATTGCCGACAAATGCATCTCCCTGCTAATTTGGAGAAATAAACAGTTAAACAACTTTTTAAATAACTTTTTCTACCTAACCAAAGTAGTTCTATAAACTCCTGGTATTAGTTTTATATCAATTTGATAATATTTGATGAAAATAGAGAGGGGATGCAAATTTTGGCAGGCTAAAAAATACATATTGCCGACAAAATGCATTCCCCTGCTAACTTGGAGAAATAAAGATTTAAGAGTGATTTCTCATTTTCTACATAATGACACTTGTTCTCTGAGTTACCACTGTAAGTTTCATAACAACAGGACAACAGACGGGGGATGCAAATATTAGCAGGCTCAGAAATTTAAATGAACACCAGCCCCTACATTAATGGCTTAGACAGTTACAAAATGAGCCTCGGTTTTGTAATGCTTTGAGCTACTGTGGTGTTGAAAGAAAAATCGGGGAATTTCAAACCAGCTGCGGAGAACATGTTCATCAACGTTCGACTCATGTCTTAATAAAGGTGTAAAACCATATTTATTTCAATTAATTTGCGAAATAAACAACGGATGCAATTCTTGGCAGGCATGCATTTCTCGGCATACCACCGGCAGACTTCTGACCTCACGACTCAGAATTGTTGCAACCGTAAGCGGTTGCTAATGTCCAGTTTCACGGTTGATACTGAATTTGGCGCGAGTGACTATTACTGTGCTCTCCCTTGTGCCCGGCATCATACCTCTGCTTTAAACCTTGCTTGACTTGATTCCTGAATCTGAAGGAGTTTTTGATAGCAGGTAAGACACTGGTAGCTTTACACAGGAAGCTATGAGGCGCTTGTAATGTTACGTTACATTGTTTATTGAAAAACAATGTTCCAGAGTTTATGTGCACATGTGAGTATTAGAGCAACATAACATCATAATTGTGGTTTAGACCAGCATTTGTCTTTTTCTCTAGCATTTGCAAAATTTGGTGTGCCAGCTATAACAGAGAGGCATGAAGGTTGTTGACAGTTCAGGGACTGAGTTGATCAAGATGTATTTGAGGATGTTGTTAAGGATCCCTCTGCTGGAGTCCTAACCATCAAATATGAAACTGGTTTGTTCTGTTTGTAATTCATGTTTAGTATTTAATAAGCTCGCTATTTCATTGTGATTAGTGTTTTTTGTCTTTAATCTGCTACTCTTATGGTTAGAATTTGTCTCCGTGGTGGAATCGCCTGAGGAATCTCAGCCAAGCTCATCTGATTCTCAAGAGACTCTCATTCTTTCAGAGTCCTTCTGCTAAACGCCAGCGCCTGGACACAGAAGCTAAGCATATAAGAATTGACTCTCAAAAACGAATGCAAAACAAAAAGTATTTTGTTGTAAAAGCCTTTATCACCGTTTTCCCCAGAAAACCTGCTTTGCTCAGTAGGCATGCTAGAACAGTTCTTGTGTTAAATGTTAAAAGTTGCAAAAAATTAGAGGTGCAATAATAGCTTGTCAAGAGTTCGCAGAGTTTGCACATCCTCGCACCAAGTGGAGTGCGTCAAATGTAGCTTAATTCGTTTTTTACTGTTACTGGTGCATAAAAAACCCTATTTAAAATGAACAAACTGGTAAAATAAACAAATAAATCCTGGTGATCCACCAGTCTTACTATCGCTTATATTTGAGAAGAGAATTTTTTGTTTGTTTGTTTTTCTTTACTAACAATTACTGTCTTGATATGTGTTTAATAAAAGCTGACATGTTTTTGTTGTTTGAAGTTGGTGGAATCCATTCTTAACAACAAACCTGGTGGCGAAGGAATCCTGAAGGAATATAACCGAAGCAAGTGCCTCACAGATGAAACCAGAAGCAAAATGGTTAACATACTGGCAGAGAAGAATGGGTCATTTCTAAATAGGCTTTAGATAGCCATCAAGATGAAATTAAAGATTTTGTTAAATCCAGTGCATACCTTGGATAATTTACCTTGACCATTTTAATTTTGCAGGACATCACCACCCAGAGAGGTTAAAGAAATGTATGCCAGAGTTGTTACACATAGAAAAAAAGTACGTTCGTCCGCCTCTAACTCTTATCTGCAGATAAAACTCCTGTGACTTCAGCCTGTCACGTGGCACTTTCTGGGATTCACCTTGCTGACGTCAGCTGCCCCGGGCTTACGCAACACAGGCAGTGACGTTGCTAGATCGTAAACCGTTCTGCGGCGTCACAGAGACCATTATTCTTACTCATCTTCCTTCAGCAAGTCAGTAGCAGAGAATCTATGGCACATCGAAGAACATTTTTGAAGAGAAATCAAGACAGGAAACATTTGACAGAATGAGTTGGGTATCCAGAGGTTTACAGTGGATTGGAGCAGGACTGGGTCTGACTAATCCAGAGAAACCCAAACGTAAAGTCAGCAATGAGAATTTAAAACTCAATAATTTGAATCTGGTGGAGAAAACCAGCAAATATGGCACAGGAGTACCTTTGACAAGGATTGACCTATTGAGAGCGATAATCCCAGATCCTGAAGTAAAGTCAAAATCCACATAAATGTTGTACAGGGAAAAATATGATTGTTTTCTTTTAGGGTTATTGTTTTTGTTCTTTTCATGTATAGATAGTTTTGGGGTTTGTTTTTTTTTATTTTCTTTTTCCTTTTTTTACCGTTTAACAATCCAAACGCACTGGACTGAAGGTGGTTGTCTAGGGAGGCGGAGCGCACTAATTGGCCACCCGTACAGGTATCAGCAGAGGCTGAGTAAAGCCAAAATAAAAGGAGCCTGGATGGGAAGAAGGCAGAGAAGATAACCGATTCTGCCTTAGGGAGTCGTATGGGTACACGGTACCTTTATCAGGGTGTGGTAAATAACAGCGAGGGATGGATACATTGCTGAGATGTTTTAGTTCACTCTCCCGGGTTGCCATGCTTTTTGGAGGGTAGCAGGTAGGTCAGGGTCATCCCAACCCCTTTGCTTGGACCAAAGCTGCTGAATTATCACTTTGGCAGGGGTTGTGAAAGGTACCATGAATCCCAGAGGATCATATTGGCTTGGCTACTTAACACTTGGTAGGCTGTCCTCATTGTCAGTGTAGAATGTTCAATGATTCGATACTGATAGCCAAGGGTGTCAGCAGCACAGTTCCAGCTCAGGCCTAAGGTGGGTTCAAGTGGGTATGTATAACTCTGGCTTAGCCACTGTTCTGTAGCTGAAGATCTGGCATCGGCAGGTAGATGGGCTACTACTGCTGGTTGATTGCTGGCCCACTGTCTGAGGTCGAATCCTCCTTCTGCTAATATGGTGCGCAGTTGATTGACTCTTTCTCTGGCTGTAGAGATGGTGGGAAAACTTTCGAGGCAGTTATCAACGTCGAAGCTCTGTTGCACCGACTGCAGTACCTGAGGTTGGTGATCTTGGTGATTACAAGCATGTTGTTGGAGGGCGAAGATGGCAAAACATGGGCTACTTGTGCCAAGTGGCAGTACGTGCCATTCGTACACCTCTGGTGGATCTTCACAGTGCATATTCTTCCAGATGAACTGGAGGAGTGGTCTGTCCTCAGGCTGGAGACGGATTTGATGAAACATTGCACGGATGTCAACGCTCATTGCAATCTGATGCTGCCTGAATCCGATGAGGACTCCCACCAGTGATGGACACAGTGTTGGCCCGTGTAAGGACTGGTCATGTAGTGAGACATTTTGGTGATGAAATGAACAATTGAAGACCAGGCATGGTTTATTGTTGTGGAGTCGTCACCGGAGGCAATTGACAAAAACTGAGGTGGCCTTGCACATGATGGCATGGGTGTATTTTGAGGTTGTCCATGAATTGCAGGAGACTGAGGTGGAGGATAGTTAATCACTGATTGTGGCCTGCGATATGAAGCTGTTGGCAAGTAAGGTAAGGATGTGGTTAACATGCTGCTGTACCTGAGGTTGGTGTCTGGAGCTGATTTCATCTTTTCTACAATATAGCCCTGCTACAGGGGCTTGAAGGGGAGCTGGCTTTATGGGCTGTTGTAGAGTTGAGCTTGGCGTCAATTGACCAGTTGAGACGCTGGGATGAGAGGAGTTTGTGTGGGTTTGAGAGGTTGAACATACTGGGGTGAATGCAGACTTCGCTCTACTACTCCGGAACTTTGGTGTCTCAGCTCAACTTCGCCCTCTAACGTTAAGATCAAATTTGCAGGCGTGTCTGTTTCAGTGCGTGTCTCCATGTGGTGAAGTTGCCTTTCTGCTGAAGGTTGAGGGCCATGGAGATTGGACACAGGTGAGGGTGTGTAGTGAGGACTGTGCGCAAACTTGAATGGGTGTGACACCTTTAATTTTGTGAGTCTCCTCATTCTTCTTTTCCTGATGTGATGTGCTCCAGTAGATCTTGGTGACGATGCTGTCGATATTCATACTGAAAGTTTATGAGAGATTTCAGCTATTTCCACCTTTTCTTCTTCCTCAGTCCTGGAAATGGACTCAATGAGTTGTCTGAATGATGTGGTGCTCAGTGGGTCACCAGGGGTAGAGCTACGTGAGGCTTCGCTAGGTCCAAGATGAAAAGTTTCATCCGCTTGTCCCCTGCCTGCTGTGGCCGCTGCTCTCATCTGCTCCTTGTGCTCTCCATGATCGAGGTGGGAGGACAGAGCAGGCCTATGGGGGTTGTAGGGAAGGATGTATTCTAGATGCTTGTGTGTACGGTGCTGCCTTGCATGTCGCTCTCGTATATCAGTATGAGGGTGGGTCGCCGTATTTTCCTCTGATGACATTCTGTAGCAGTCAACAATCCGGCTCGAAGGACCATTTGTTGAGGATTTTGACCTCTATTGCTGGATTTAGTTAAATCCAGGGCTTCGGTCAGAAAGCACACTGGTCATCAGGTGTTTAAATAGATTTACTGAAGAATTATGTCTTAAAACAGTGGAAATTAATTGAAGCAGTTTCTGAAAATACAGAAATAAATAGATACAAAAGGACTATTGAAAAAATGTAAATATAACAATTCACAATTAAGTTGAAAATATGAGCATTAATTCCCTCTGCTTAAATTTAAATGATGCAAACTTTGAAATCAATCTAGCTCAAACTGATGAAATCTCAAACTAACAGTTATATGCTAGATAGTTAGTAAAATTGTGTCAAATTGTGCTCTTAATAGTATAACATTTTACTCCTAATTTAATTACATTTTTTCCATATTGTTAGAAGTTAAACATTAAACTAAATTCTAAAATAGTACGAAATTTAACTTTATTTCACTCACTAAGCAATTGTTTCAAAGCTATAATACACAGCTGAGTTTGTAAGAGTACAATGCTTAGACCAGAGATCAGTATTTGAACAGCCATTTTTATTGTTCACAGGAAGCAGTATGGAACAATATAAACATTTGCATTCTCACAACTGTATGACTGTTTGGACACCTGTAAATCAAGAGCTTACTTTTATTAGAAGTTTATTCAGTATTGATCTTACAATGTTTCATCAATTTATTTTCATGCTTACAGAGTTGTTATTTCACTTTTGGCCTTCAAAGCCTAGCAACAGGTGATAAGCAAATAGTTTTCTACTTCACGGGAGACAGACCAGACTCGACGGCTGGGCGATTAGATTATTATTAGACATGTGCATGGAGGGCTGTGCTTCTTGGATGATATCATAGATATCTGTGAAGGACAGGTTACAGTATGTCAGAGAGGTGTCTTCCTTTGTCTAGTTAGAGCTCTTCTGAACAGTGTAACTGTTGTGCTCTCCATCTGCGCAGATGCAATAAAGCTGTATTTTGTTCTCTCTATAACAAGGTTTGGACTTTGTTAATTCTCTTGCTCTACACTCTGGAACAGTAAAGCTCTTCTACATAAATAACATGAGGTCCGTCTCTTGTACACAAAACTTGAAAAGCACTGAAATGCTCATTCAGACACACTGTTTGCAGAGCAAATATAAAAACAGTAACCTCTCATCTTTCACAACAACATTGTAGATCTTACGGAAAAGTGGCATTTCACAAAAAACTTCTTCACAAACAACTTTGGTCGTCTCAACATCTATCTCATGAATGGATTTCTGCAGAAAGTTGTACACATTGACCAGATCATGATCATATGAAGTGCTGAACACAAAGTGAGCTTTAAAAAGCTCATCTAAACAGGCAAGAGAACCTTGTGATTTACAAGGTATAGCATGTTTGTCAATCACAATGAAGTACCTGTGAATCACGCTCCTCTGAGTTCCTACTCCAAGCAGGTATGGTTGACGGTTTTCTGTGATGCCATCAAGGTGCTCCTGGATGCTGGTTCCTGTCTGTGGAACCAGCATCCACAGACAAATCCTTGACATCCTTGACAAACTTCACTGGCTTGTCTGGCTGAGAGTTTTCCTGGTCTCTTGTGCCTATGAGGTGACGGTGGCAGGATCAAAATGGATGACATGTCACTGTCCCATCCTAGAAGAAAATTAAAATAAACATAAGCTACCAAAATGTCTTATTTGCAGCCGTGTTAATACTTCCAGAGTAAGCTTACCAAACACTGACGGCAGGAGGAGGTGCACTTATATTGAACCAATTCATATACACTTCTGTTACATTAAACACTTTCTTCAGAAGTCATTGCAACTTAGCATTTTCCACTTCTGTTGTGCCTTTAGCATTGTGAAGAAGGTTCTCACGGTCATCAGACTGTGTGAGACCACGGCTTTGATTGAGGACTTTCTGCTTGTAGACAGTGGGCCACTTGTCCAGGAACTTTGCAGAGATGGCTTCCCCAAACATCAACCTGAAATCTTGCTCAACCTGGAGAACAGATGAAGTGAAACTTTCTCACATCCACCTCAACTTAAACTTTGTTGGTCAAACTGAAGTGAAGATAAACATACCAATCCTCCTATGTCCAGGAATCTTGGGAAGTTCAAAGAGAGACTCGATGACTTCACTGGGTCATGAATCATCTTCTGATGATAGTTGAAAGTCTGTTTCATCTTCCTCATGACAGTTCCTTCATCAGCTGTGTGCTTCATCAGCGCAATGGCCTCAGAACACAAGCTATCTCTCAGAAGGCAGTCTTCTTCTCTCAAACAGTCTCTATCAGTTGGTGGTCCCCCTAAAAAAATGATATGAATGTGAGACTCCATCTTAGGATTTAATAAATAAGGCTTGGGAACTTATTGTGGAGTTTGGTTGCAGGATGAAATGTGTACAAGTATGAATACATATACCTGTTTGGGTTTGTGACAATCTGGGGACCTTCTTTTGTCCATTAGAAGCTTCACTCTGGACAAGCCAGATACCCACTTCCATCTTCTGCATTGTGATAATGCTCCTAAAAGTAGGTGAACGATAAATGTTTTTAAAGCTGTGGAAACACAGACAACCATGAATGCTAGTAGCTGTGATTTACAGATTTGATTTCACATTGTTTGAATTACATAGATCAAATCTCTTCACAGTGTTTATTTTTCAAACTGCAGTAGCCCAACACTGGAACAATGAACTCTACAAAGGTTTAAAAATTGGAAAGTTAAAAACAAGTGGCACAGATGCAGGGCATGCAAAAGAGAAACATTTTCAGTTCTACTCAAACCAAATCTGCTCTTAGGATCAGCCAGGTAAGGGAACAAGGTAATAATACCCTTTGCATGGTCTTCTTTTACACGTCTGGAAGGACTTGTCCTGTAGAGACACAGCAAAAACTATGAGCATCGTTAAAGGCGTAAAGAACACCTTCAATAAAGGTAATTGTGAGGTGCATAGAAAAAATAAATAATTGCAGCATACCCATGTTCACTTGTCATATGGGCAACTAGTATCTTGACCATGTCACGCCGTCTGCTGTCTGATAGGCTTTTTGTCTGTCATTGATGATCCTGTCTCCTCCTGGTTTGTTTTTTACATTTTCAGTCATCTCAGTGATGGTAAAAATGTCACAAAATATAAATCAATACATCACAAAAACATCATACACAAGACAATTATAAATCCTATTTTATTTCACCAAAAAGAGATAGTATAAGAAGAGCTATCATAGTTATTAGCAGAATAATAAGTTATGTTTAACTGAAGTTACAAATAAAAACTTCAAGAATTAAAATTTTTTGGTGAAGTCCAGAGCCTTCTATGGTAAGGATCTGGACTAAAATGTGCAATTTTAATTTTACCGTAGAAAACCCCCCAGCAAAGCTCCTATTTGCTGTTTGTTCATGGACAAACTCCTTAACAATCGCAGCAAAAAACTAAGAAGGAGGCTCTGTGGGAGGAGTCTACCGCTCGGAAAGCGTGAGTCAAAGCATCTGAATTTCGTTACGTCTCAATGAACATAAATGTATAATCATAAAAATCCATTCATTCCAAACCAAACCAGCATTCACTCACACATTCACACCTAAGACAGTTCAGAGAGACATACTCACCTGATACCAACATGTTTTAGAGTGTGGGAGAAACCGGAGTACCCAGAGGAAACCCACGCAAGCACTGGGAGTAACATGCAAACCAATGCTCTTATTAATACATCTTTGTAACGTGATTCAATAGCTGAATCACGGCTTAGATGTGGCATGAGCATAAGTTTGTTTTTACAAGCCAAATTTCTCCTCCAAGTCAGAAATGGCATTTACTATTTTTGTCAAGTGAGCCACTGTCAGCAAGCAGCTCTTCTTTGCTGGAAACAAAAAACAGGAGACTTATTCACATCCGCATTCAAATCATCGTCTAGAAAATAAAGATTTCAAATAATTTCATGCCAAATATTCCTTTCAGAACTTGAATTTCTCAATCAATCAATCAGATACTAATCATGATAGTCTAGTAAACAATGTTTTGTAACACAAAACATACAAACAAACATTCACTCTAACACAGGGGTGGGCAATTAATTTTTACCGGGGGCCACATGAGCAACCCAAGCTCTGCTGGAGGGCCACATCGACAATATTTCAATTAAATTTTGCTCAATATTATTTTTTATATACCGGGGCAATCCTAGTCCTCGAAGGCCGGTGTCCTCCAACTTTGAGCTGTCTCCCTGGTCCAACACAACTGAATCCAATAGTTGAATCACCACCTACATGCAGTCAGGTTCTCCAGAGTCTTGCTAATGACCTCATTATTTGACTCAGGTGTGTTCTTCTTCTTCTTCTTCTTCTTCGTGTGAGAGGAGGGTGTGTGAGGAAGAGCGGAAGAGGAGCGAGTGAGAGTGCGATTGTGTACCTTATCTTTGTTTTTCTTACTATTTTTCACTAGGTGTTTGTTTTTCACTTGTTTAATTGTATTTTTGTGTCAGTTCGTCACGTTTTAGGGGGTTTTTCTTTTCGTTTAGTTTGGGTGTGGCCGTCAGGCGTGCCTGGCTTGCCGGCGTCTGACGGCAACATGGCGGCTGTTGTTGGTGGTGGGGTTTTCTCCTGACACGGAAGAACGGCATCAAGGTGGGTGCCGGCCTCCGTGCAGCGTGGAGGAAGTTTGTTTGGCGGTGGGTGAATTGATTGGGCACGGGAACATCAGGTCAGCAGCACGAATGAATGGGGCTGTGGTTTTGATTGTTGAGAGAGTGGAGCACGCACAACAGGTGGTGGAAAAGGGTGTATCAGTTGATGGTTTATTTTTACAGGTGTCACCTCTCACTTTACCGAGCACCAGGGTGTTGTTATCAAATGTTCCTCCTTTCATAAGCGACGAGTTTTTGGTAAAGGAATTATCAAGACATGGAAAAGTGGCATCACCGATAAAAAAGATCCCATCTGGTTGTAAGTCGCCATTGTTAAAACATGTTGTCTCTCACAGGAGACAACTTTTCATGATTTTAAACAGAAAAGACGAGGAACTGAATTTAAGATTAAATGTTAGGGTTGATGATTTTGATTATGTTTTATTTGCAACTTCGGGGCAAATGAAGTGTTTTGGGTGTGGAAAAGAGGGCCATGTAATTAAAATGTGCCCTGATGAGGCGGAACTGGCCAGGCCGGACTCTGAAAAGCAGCAGGCCGCCGCTGCTGAGGGGAGGAGAGGAGACGGTAGCAGGCATGCTGGAGAAGGAGGGGATGCTGGTGTTGAGGCGACGGGGGAATCCGCCGCTGCTCCCCCGGCGGCGGGGGAGCCTGCCGCGGCTGCTGCGGAGGTGGTGGAACCCGTCACGGCTAGTGTGGTAGTGGAGGGGTCTGCCGTTGCTAATGAAGAGGGGGGAGAGGGGGGGAAAGTGGTGAAGGAAGGGAGTGTTGAGTCAGTGGAGGGAAGTGATAGGAGTGTGTGTGAGAGAGAGAATGAGAGCACGGTGGTGCGTGGTGGTGGGCTGACTGGTGATGGTGTTGAAGGAGAGAGTGGAGATGACAGGAGGACAAGAGGAAGGAGTGAAAGAAAATTTGATACATCTAGTGTGTGGAGATATGGGAGAGAGAGGAGAGGGACAGGTGGATGAAAAGGTGAAAGAAATAAACAGTGAGAAATCAGTTGCAGGAGGTGGAACAGAGAAAGAAAAGGGTGAGGCAGAGGAGGAAATGGATTTGGAAGCGAGTACTCCGGCAAGGAGACGGAGTAAGAGAAGGAATGTGGTGACTGCAGAGCAGGCCAGTAGGCAGGCTAACAAGGTTACTGGAGAAAGGAGAGAAATGTCTGATAGCAGTGATGAGGAGAGTTGGTTTTCTGACACCAGTGAGATCTCAATGTCACAAGGGAGTAAAGAACCAAGATATCCAGTAGAACTTTTTAGAACATTCATAAAAGAAACAAAAGGAATTAGGGGTATAAAAATAGAAAGTTATTTTCCTAACTTAAAAATATTTTATTCCTCTGCAAGATATTATGCAAAACACAAAGAAGTATCAGGGTTTACAGACACAGAGGTTTTTAGGTTAAAGAAAATAATGACGAAAGTTAGAAAACAGTTTTAATGATGCATAATAGCTTTTTAATATTACTCATGGGTTGTTTTTTGTATTTTGTTTTTAGCCTTTTACTCATTATGGATTCGTTTAAGATTGCATCTTTAAATCTTAACGGGGCGAGGGAGGCTAAAAAAAGGGCTTTGGTTTACCAAATGATTAATCAGAAAAGAATTGATGTTTTGTTCATACAAGAAACACATAGCGATCAAACGACTGAAACAGAACGGGTTAAAGAGTGGAGGGGAGAAATAGTGTTGAGTCATGGCACCTCAAAAAGTGCAGGGCTAGGGTTTGTTTTTTCTAAAGCTTTTACCCCACTTAGCATAGAGACTGAGCACGTGATGCAAGGACGGTGTCTTTTAGTGAAGACAAAGTTTGAGCTTTTTAACGTTGTCTTAATTAACATCTATGCTCCGATAGCCAATGCAGAGAAGAAGCGTTTTTATGAGAAAATTGGGGAACGGTTGGGGGATTACGGGACTGAGGATTATGTTTTTATAGGTGGGGATTTTAATTGTACTGAGAATGAGTTTTTAGATCGAAATCACACAGAGCCGCATCCGATGGCCCAACGCGTCTTGAAGCAGCTGGTTGCGTCTCACGGCCTGGTGGATGTATGGAGGAGGATGCACACAGGCTCCAGGCAATTTACATGGTCCCACATTACAGAAGGTAAAATCTCTTTAGCTCGTTTAGATCGTTTTTATTGTTTTAAACACCATTTTAATGTCTTTAAAACATGCCAGATCTTACCCGTGGCTTTTACGGATCATTCATTACTTTTAGGTAGCGTTTTTATTAGTAACATTTTACCGAGAAGCGCGTACTGGCATTTTAATTCTGCTTTGACTTACGATCAGAGTTTTAAGGAGGTTTTAACTTATTTTTGGACCGGTTTTAGAAAAACGAAAGCTGATTTTAGTTCAATCAAGCAGTGGTGGGATTATGGAAAAGTCCAAATTAGACAGCTGAGTCAACAGCACACTGTCAATGTCACGCATGACATTACCGGATCTATCAGAGATCTGGAGATGAGTATAGTGGATTTGGAGCGACTTAGTGATACCACGGAAAATCGAGAGTATTTTGAAGCTCTCAAATCTAAAAGGCTAACTTTAGCCAACCTGCTGGAGAATAAAGTTCAAGGCGCGTTGGTCAGGTCCCGGATGCAGGAAATCACAGAGATGGATGCTCCCTGTGGCTTTTTCTTTAGCCTAGAGAGGAAACAAGGTCAGAGAAAAATGATCCACTCTTTACTGTCGGACACGGGGCAGCATCTGAGCGAACTGGGGCAGATAAGGAGGAGGGCTGTGGACTTCTATGGTTCTCTGTTCCAGAGGGAATATAAAGAGAATGAAGAACTGTTGGAGGAGTTCTGCGAAGAACTGCCTCAGATCTCTGCGGAGCGCAATACCGATCTGGAGCGCCCGCTGGGCAGCTCCACACAGCCCTCCAGAGCATGCAGGGCCAGAGGTCCCCAGGCGTTGATGGGCTAACAGTGGAGTTTTTCAAGGCCTACTGGGACCTTCTGGCCCAAGACATGCTCAAAATGTACAACGAGAGTCTAGCCACCGGTTCGCTCCCCCTATCGTGTCACAGGGCGGTCATCACCCTGCTGCCGAAGAAGGGCAACCTGCAGGAGATTAAAAACTGGCGCCCCGTGTCCCTCCTCTGCACGGACTATAAAATCCTCTCGAAGGCCCTGGCCACGAGACTGGGAAAAGCCATGGAGCAAGTCATCCACCGGGACCAGACCTACTGCGTCCCCGGCAGGTCCATGGTGGACAATGTCTACCTAATTCGGGATATTTTGGAAGTCTCCAGTTCATTGGATTTACAGACAGGCTTGATTTCATTAGATCAAGAAAAGGCTTTTGACCGCGTTGAACACGACTTCCTCTGGAAAGTAATGAGGAGGTTTGGGTTCAGCGAGGGTCTTATCGCCAAGATCCAGGTGTTGTACGGTGACATTGAGAGTGTGCTGAAGATCAATGGCAGCCTGTGTGCTCCTTTTAGAGTGTGTAGAGGCGTCCGACAGGGCTGCGCGCTCTCGGGGATGCTCTACGCACTCTCCCTGGAACCCCTTTTAAAGAAAATGCGATCAGAGATTCATGGTTTGGTTTTACCCGGTTTTAAAGACAAATTGATTTTATCTGCCTACGCTGACGATCTCGTGGTTTTTATTAAGGATCAAAAAGACGTCAGCGTTTTAACAGAAATCATAAGAAAGTTCTCCATGCTGTCTGCCGCCAAAGTGAATTGGGGAAAAAGTGAAGCCCTGGCTGTTGGCGAGTGGCCAGACGAACTCCCGGCTCTCCCCAAAGGCACGACCTGGAGAAAAGATGGCCTAAAATATCTAGGCGTGTATTTAGCCGAGAAAAATTTTGTTGAAAAAAACTGGGAAAACCTAGAACAAAAAATATCAAACAAACTTGCAAAATGGAAATGGTTGCATGGAAAAATGTCATACAGAGGAAGAGTGTTGGTGCTCAATAATCTGGTCGCATCACAACTATGGCACAAGCTCATGGTACTAGGTCCACCGTCAGGACTGCTGGCCAGAATACAGACGGAAATGGTTAATTTTTTCTGGAACAATCGTCACTGGGTGCCACAGTCTGTGTTGTTTTTATCCAGAGAAGAGGGGGGTCAGGGCCTTGTTCACCTGGCCAGTAGAGTCACTGTGTTTAGGATACAGTTTCTACAAAAGTACCTGGTAGGATTTCCTGTGTGGAAGGATGTAGCCAGCTGCATTCTAAGACGCGTGAACTCCTTGGGATTGGATGCTACTCTGTTTTTAACAAATTTTAGTCTCTTAAGGTTTAAAGGAACTCCGCAATTTTATCAGAGCGTTTTTAAAGCATGTGCTCTTTTTAGATTGCGTAGAGCGGAAACGACTGATTCTCTGCATTGGCTATTAGAAGAACCCTTGGTGTATGGAGCAAGACTGGATGTTGGAGAGGATACGTTCCTGGGACTAACGGAGACGCTGTCTAGAGCCGGAATGATGACTTTAAAGAGGCTGATTCGAGCGTCAGGAGCAGACTTTGGCGATGCCCAGGAGGTTGCTGCCGCACTGAAAGTAAGGTCTACAAGAATGATGGAACGTGTCCTGATAAGAATAAGAGAAAGATTGACTGGAAAAGAGAAGAGTTTATTGCAGGCATACAAGAAGGGAGAATGCCTGCCAAAAGAAACGGATCCTTTTCCTAAGGTTCTTCTGAGTCCAAGCTTGGAGGAGGACAGCGGTCCTCTGCTAAAGACCACAGACTCAGAAATGGATTTGTGCAAAGTGGCACCGAAGATGTTATATAAAAATTGTGTGAAAATCTTAAACAAGAGAACACTCCAAAAGAGGGATGTCAGCGTGTGGGTTGAAAGACTGAAAGGACAACCAATCCACTGGAGGACAATGTATAAACCGCCGATTAGAAAAAGGATTGGCGACCTCCAGTGGAGGATACTCCATGGCGCTATAGCCACCAACGCGTTTTTTATCGGTGATTAGTCCCGGTTTTATAAATGAGTGTCCATTTTGTAGGTTGTCTGAGAGTGTTTTTCATGTTTTTATAGATTGTGCATGTTTAACTGTCTTTTAGTTTTTTATCGACCATTTTTAGTCTTTTTAAAATGATTTTTTACTGATGCATTATTTATTAACGGAGTACGTCATAGTAAAGCGACTAGTTTTAAATCACGGCTTTTAAATTATTTATTAGCCGAGGCAAAATTAGCCATATATGTAACTCGAAGAAACAAAATGCAGGATGGACCTCAAGTTGATGCTGTGGCTCTGTGGAAAGTTAACATCAAGGCGAGGCTGGGGTTGGAGTTTGCCTTCCACAGGGCCACTGGAAATGTGCAGGGGTTTTTAGAGTTATGGGGATGTGACAAAGTGTTGTGCATCATTACAGAAAATAACAACATAATTTATACTGATGTTTTATTATAATGTACTTTATTTATTTTTTGTTGTAACGCATGACAGAGGATTAGTGTAAAAAAAAAAAAAAATTGTTTTAAATAAATGTTTTGGTAAAAATAAAAAAAAAATCTTCTTCTTTGTGTGAGGAGGAGAGAGTGAGATTGTGTACCTTATCTTTGTTTTTCTTACTATTTTTCACTAGGTGTTTGTTTTTCACTTGTTTAATTGTATTTTTGTGTCAGTTTGTCACGTTTTAGGGGGTTTTTCTTTTCGTTTAGTTTGGGTGTGGCCGTCAGGCGTGCCCGGCTTGCCGGCGTCTGACGGCAACATGGCGGGTGTTGTTGGTGGTGGGGTTTTCTCCACGCTGACACGGAAGAACGGCATCAAGGTGGGTGCCGGCTCTCCGTGCAGCGTGGAGGAAGTTTGTTTGGCGGTGGGTGAATTGATTGGGCACGGGAACATCAGGTCAGCAGCACGAATGAATGGGGCTGTGGTTTTGATTGTTGAGAGAGTGGAGCACGCACAACAGGTGGTGGAAAAGGGTGTATCAGTTGATGGTTTATTTTTACAGGTGTCACCTCTCACTTTACCGAGCACCAGGGTGTTGTTATCAAATGTTCCTCCTTTCATAAGCGACGAGTTTTTGGTAAAGGAATTATCAAGACATGGAAAAGTGGCATCACCGATAAAAAAGATCCCATCTGGTTGTAAGTCGCCATTGTTAAAACATGTTGTCTCTCACAGGAGACAACTTTTCATGATTTTAAACAGAAAAGACGAGGAACTGAATTTAAGATTAAATGTTAGGGTTGATGATTTTGATTATGTTTTATTTGCAACTTCGGGGCAAATGAAGTGTTTTGGGTGTGGAAAAGAGGGCCATGTAATTAAAATGTGCCCTGATGAGGCGGGACTGGCCAGGCCGGACTCTGAAAAGCAGCAGGCCGCCGCTGCTGAGGGGAGGAGAGGAGACGGTAGCAGGCATGCTGGAGAAGGAGGGGATGCTGGTGTTGAGGCGATGGGGGAATCCGCCGCTGCTCCCCCGGCGGCGGAGGAGCCTGCCGCGGCTGCTGCGGCGGTGGTGGAACCCGTCGCGGCTAGTGTGGTAGTGGAGGGGTCTGCCGTTGCTAATGAAGAGGGGGGGGGGGGTGGGAAAGTGGTGAAGGAAGGGAGTGTTGAGTCAGTGGAGGGAAGTGATAGGAGTGTGTGTGAGAGAGAGAATGAGGGCACGGTGGTGCGTGGTGGTGGGCTGACTGGTGAGAGTGTTGAAGGAGAGAGTGGAGATGTACAGGTAGGACAAGAGGAAGGAGTGAAAGAAAATTTGATACATCTAGTGCCGGCGTCTGACGGCAACATGGCGGCTGTTGTTGGTGGTGGGGTTTTCTCCACGCTGACACGGAAGAACGGCATCCAGGTGGGTGCCGGCTCTCCGTACCATTTTCAGTTAATTGTTTTGAACTTACTTCGTTACCTATTTTTACTGTTATATTTCTATCAGTTAAAAAATTTTTAATCCAATTATATATTTTACCTCTTAACCCTATTTGCCTAATTTTAATCAATAGTCCTTCCTTCCATAACATATCATATGCTTTCTCAATATCCAGGAAAACTGCCATTAAAACCTCTTTGTTCACTTGTGCCCTCCTAATCTCATGTTCTAGATATACCATGGGATCTGTTGTACTTCTTCCTTTCCTGAACCCAAATTGATATGATTTTATCTTTTCCTTTGATTTTAAGAAAAAAATTAGCCTATTATTCACCATCTTCTCCATTAACTTTCCAATACAAGATTTTAAAGCTATTGGCCTATAACTCTCAGCTAGCTGTGGATCTTTACCTGGTTTACAAATAGGGATAATAATTGATTCTTTCCACTTATCCAGCAGCACTCCTTCCTCCCATATTTTATTATATAATTCTAGTGTGACCCGGTCGAGGGGCAGGGTTTCTTTTTTTTTATACAGAACGCACCAGAACACGGATTAAAATACAATATTTTATTAAACAATTTCTTTAAAACACTTCTTTTAAAATATGGTTTCAAACATTCTTCTTGGTCCCTGGAAGGGAAAGGGGTTCTGCGAAATGAGAACTTAAATCATTCCAAAAATTAAATGAACAAACAAAACATGCAAAAGAAAACAAAATAATCAAAACAAAGAAAAACAAATTAATAATAAAGCAAGCACAAACTGTAAACAAAACACTTCAAACAGTGGAATAATTGCCAAAGTCCGATTTCAGAGGCCTTTCAATGGGACCGAGTCATGCCCCGCCTTTCAATCAGTGACAGGTTCCATTCAGAACTACTCAAACCAACACTGACACGACAAGACAGCAGAGCATCCAAAGTGCTGCAATGCCCACAGCGATCATGTGCCTAAAAACAGAAAACACATTAACTGTGAATTAAAGTAAAATAAAGAAAAATATAAATGGCAGGTAGCTTACCCAGGAGTGGAAACACAGCTACCCGGAGAGGGAGCGGACCAACAAGTGAGGACTAGGTGGAAGCCACACGCCACAACAATCTCCAGCCGCAACCGCCAATGCCACACCAGCAATACGCTGCAGAAACGCACGGCAGGAATAGCCCCAGAGCCAAACCACAATCCCAACCAGATGGTACAAATGGCACTTACGATTTTCGGTAAGCGGATCGAACCCAAAGGCCACCCAGCCAGCCAGCATGTAGCAGTGGAAACAAAGACACACGCACCTTGCAGCGGCCTGTCCAGCTATAAAGGCATCTGCCCCGCCCACCAATCAGTGCGCCTCTCGTTGCACCTGGTGTGCAGAGCGAGAAGGGCGGAAACCATCCCACCACACTAGTAATATCACCTTACTCTTTTCACTCAGATTTTTTAGCATGATGTAATTTATCTGGTCTTCCCCAGATGTTGAATTTTTTATATTCTTTAACGCTTTATTTAATTCTATCATTGAAAATTTCATATTTATATGATCATTATCCTCTATTTCCACATGTATCCTTTCACTATATCTTTTTAATGTAATTTCCCTTCCTTCTTTCTCTTTATTACTAAGATTTTCATTGCTATGTACTTTAGCTAAGACTTTTACTAATAGTTCAGACTTATCTTTATCATCAATAATCATATTGTCATTACTTTTAAGTATCGGAAAAATATGTTCTCTTGACTTTCCTGACATTTTTTTGATCGTGTTCCACACTCTGTCTAACGCAGTAGTTTTTCCTAACGATTCACAATACTTACTCCAATAACTTTTTTTTGCATTTCTTATCTTCCTCCTGACTTCTGCTTGTTTTCTCTTATAGTTTATTAAGTTTTGGAGGCAGATAACTTTCTTAAGTGTTTTAAAAGCCTTATTCCTTAATTTAACCGCCAATGAACATTCTGGATTCCACCAAGGAACTATCCTTTTCTTCTTAAACCCTTTACTTTTTGGTATTATTTCTTTTGCCACATCAACAATACTTTTACTAACTTCTAGATTTAATTCATTTATTGGTTTATTTATATCTATACTTACCAACCTATCTTCACTCATAACTTTATACTTTCCCCAATTTGTATCCCCAAACCTCCATCTCCCTTGACTATTTACCTGCTCTTCTTCCATGTCTATTTCAATTTCAATAAATATTGGATAATGATCACTGCCTATTGTACTATTTTTTATATATTTTCCAACTACAACTATCCGCCACACTTTGGGATACTAGAGTAAGGTCAATAGCAGACTCCCTACCACTTATCAGGTCCAATCGAGTTCCTTCCCCATTATTTAACACTACCAACTCTTTTTCTTCAATGATTCCTTCTAAAATCCCCCCATTATAATCATCTTTCTCACCCCATAAAGTGCTATGTGCATTAAAGTCCCCACACCAAATTAATTTCTCTCCCCAATGCTTAGAAATGTTTTCTATTTTTAATTGATCTATTTTCTTACAAGGGTTATAATAATTTTATAATTTTTATACTTCCATGTTTTGTCCACACTTTAACCCCATTTATCTCTAATTCCGTGTTTATTTGTAATTTAATAAATTTTATCTTTTATAAATATGGCACAGCCTCCTCCATTTCCATTTCCTCTGTCTCTCCTTACAATTGAATATCCATTAATACTAAACTGCAACGTTGGTTTCAACCATGTTTCTTGGATACATATTATATCTGGCTTCTCATTCAATCTATTAATAAAACCTTTAAACTCCTGACCATTAGCTATTAGACTTCTAGCGTTCCATTGCAGTATTAGAATTATAAGACTATTTGACTTGCCTCACTTTCACCTGACCCCTCTCCTTGTCTGAGTTCATCTTGAATTTTCTCCCATGACGGATCTTTAACACTAAAGAATTTTGCTGCTGCTCTTACTATAATTTTTATTTTTTCAGTCTTAGTTCTTGCCTGTTCTGAACAGTTTATAATATAAGCCAAGAACGGGATCAGTTTTTCTAGTGTGATACTGTTTTGACTTTTATCTGCCTCATTCTTCCTTTCTACTTTTGCTCTCTGACTAATCCCTGTCCTTTTCACCTCTTTTACTGCTTCCGCATACGACATTCTCTTCTCTATTTTTCAGTTTTTGAATTTCCACTGCTTCTTTCCTCACCGTACATCCTGCATATGCTGCGGTATGATCCCCTCCACAGTTACAACATTTTATCGGATTCTCTCCACACTCCCCATAAGGGTGTTCACCTCCACACCTACCACATCTTTGCTTTCCATTACATACATTTGCTGTATGGCCATACCTCTGACATTTGTAACATCTTATAGGTGGTGGAATATAATTTCTTACATTGAAGCTCAAGTATCCAATCATAACCTTATCCGGCTTTACTTTATCTTTGAATTCTATTAATACAGAAGTGCTATCCACTCTCTCCCCATTTCTAAAGGCCTGTAGTCGTTTGATACCTAAAACCTCCCCTCCTTTTATTACTTTCTTTAACTCATCCAAGTTTTCTCCTATAGGAATCCCTGAAATCACCCCCTTTTACTCCTCTTTCCTCTCCTATTACTTTCCTCTCCATTACTTCTCTTTTGCAGATCGTTTGTATTTTAAGTGCTTTATTCTTTTGTTCGACATTCCTACAAATAATCAGAAGGCTTCCATCTCTTAAAACTTTAGCTAACTCCACATCTCCAATAATCTTTTTTTAATCCATTTGAAAGTGTGATTGGGCTCACCCCAATCAAGTCCTGTCCAGTTCTGAATTTCAAAATCACTTTAAAGTCCTCCATCATTATCTTCTTTCTTGTCTCAACATTTTCCTCTTCATCCTCAAAAGATCTTTTGCCTGTATTTAGTCCTTTTTTACCCTTATCTTTCCCTCCTCCCCCTTTCTTACTTTCTACCACAGACCAACTAGTTTCCATACTATCGTCATCTGAACACCCTCCGCTACTACTAGCCGTCTAGATCCACTCACAACCCAGATTATGCCAAGAAACCGCTACTCCACTTCCAGCTTCCCGTGACCGAACCTCGCTTCGTCAGAGTTGCTGCATGCAGGGTGACGGTCTTCCCTCCTCCTTGATTCAAGCAATACGACCCTCAGGTGTGTTGAAGTAGAAACAATCTAAAAGTTGCAGGAGACCGGCCCTCAAGGCCTGGGGTAAGATAAATAATAATAATTTCATTTAACCTAACTTAACTTCATACAAAAGCAGATTGCTTTTGATGGTTTTATTTAAACTTATTCCTTAAATATTTATATGAGGCTATGTGACATTGAAATACAAAAACAAAAAACAATCATTGAATCACTGAAATTTATCTTTAACTTGTTCACACTTTAACTTTGTTCCACAAACAAGGACAAACAACAAACTACAAGTTTATAGAAATACTGAAATACAACAAACAGTAACTTCTTTTGTTTTCCCACCTCATTTTATCTCTTCAGTGTGAATAATCCAGTCTGTTCTGGGCTTGAACAAGGGCATTGAAATTTGGCTGAATGTCTGAGGTGGCTATGCAAAGGACAGATGGGAGATAATCATCAGTGATGAGAGGATCTCTGTTTGGATTTGTTGAACTTCATCACTGAAAATGTCTGCTCACATACATACGGGGATCCAAACAGGACCAGATTCCTCTGAGCATGCCTCCTTAGGTGTGGAAAGTTCTCCTCTTTGAGGGAGGAGTAAAAGTCCAGCAGTGAGACTGACCTGAAGTGCTCTGCCAGAAGTAGGTCAGACTGCAGGTCGATGAGCTCCATCTGCACATCGCTTGGTGGATTGTCCACACTGCAGTTGAAGGGACGAGAAATCATGTGCGTTTCACGCTCAATAGTTTTGAAATCGCCTCAAAAATTCTCCATGCAGTGCTTCTCACTTGCTTTGAGTACTTGTGGAGGTGATCGGCTGATCTTGTGGCTTCCTTTAGTGTTGGCAAGTGGGTCAGAATGTTGTCCTTCACTTGGCTTGAGAGAAGCTGCAACTTTGTCATGAAAGCCGTCACTGCACTGTACATCTCATGCACAAAAAGGTCCTTGCACTGCAGTTTGACATTCAGTTGGTTCATGAGTGCTGTCCCATGAAGCTCAGAGTTTCCAGCGATGGCCTCGGCCCGCCTCGTCACAGAGCGTCGGGAGAGTGACATGTTCTCAAATGCACCCTTCTTCTCCGGGCATATCAGGGCAACAGAATCCAATAAGCGCTCCTTAATAAACTCTCTGTCAGAAAACGCCTTACTTTTTCTGGCGATTTTGTGAGAAATGACGAAACTTGTCCTGACGGCTGCATCTCTGTGGGTGTGAAGTTTGGTACAAAGTCCTTGCTGGGTTTGTAGTTTTACCATCAATGCATCAGCCTTCCTCGCGCGCTCTTCATCAGACAGATTCAGGTCTTGTGCAAAATTCGGCTCCCTTGTGAAAATGTTCCCTCTGTGTCGGGAGCGCGCATTGCAGCCAGAGAGGACCTGGATCTGACCATTTTCACGTCGCTTCTGATCGATTTCTCGGTAAAACTCATATAATCATGTCAAGGTTCTAACATTCAGTTTAATTGGCAGCTGTTGTTGAAAAAAATTGTAAACTAAATAAATAAACGAGGTCTTCTGACGCTGTTTTGTGTTATTTTAAACGCGAAGAGAATCGCTCTTTTCCCAACTTTTCTCACTTAAGCCTGGCAGAAATAAAAGTCAGTCACCAAACAAAGTTTTCCAACTACAAGATTTAAATTTTTGGGAAAAAATGTAATTTTTTCCAAAAAATTCCAATAATGTCAACTTTGCATGTGTTAAATTCTTGTTTTGTTTTTGTCTTTCACTAACTTCATAGGTCTCTGAGTGTTCATCCTGCCAGTCGAGAGCCCAAGCACTGAAACAGCCATCAGTGTCTACTCCAATAAAGGTAAAATAATAAAGAAACGGCTTCAGTGAAAATACATGGTGGTGTGCAGAAGTGGTTGGTTGTCCTCTTTGCCTGTGTTCTCATAAAGGGCCTACATTTTGAACAAGTTGATGTATGAAATTAAGAAATGTATTTTTATTATACTAAACATTTAACAATATATTGAGAAGCTACTATTTTAGATTAACAAAATAATGTGTTTAAACATTTTACTGTGGTCTATTTTTTTTTTTTTTTACTTATTAATCTATGAAGTCTTTCATTTAAGGTTTCCCAGCCCTTTGAAGTAATTGGGATGGACCTTATTGGAAATATGGCAGAAACAAAATCTGGACACAAGTATATTTGTGTCATGATTGACTATTTTACAAAGTGGCCACAAGCATATCCCCTAAAGTCTAAATCAGCACCTGAAGTAACAGAATGCATAATTAAGTTTGTGCATCAGTTTGAAGCCCCCAAAAGGATTTCGACCGTCAAGAGAGAGAACTTGTAAATTCTGTAAGTATTTGTTTTCAATCTCTTAGAGAAATTTAACGCTATCAATGTCCTCCTTTACACTCTTTTTTTCGATATGTTGTTTAAATTTACAGGCTATTTCGTCAGAGCTATTTGTTTATATATTTTCAGATAAACCAAGAAGTGTGCAAAATTCTTAATATCAAACGAAGTCTGTGTTCCCCATACCGCCCCCAAACCAATGGGTTGGTTGAAAAAAACGAATGGGACCATTCAAAGGTGAGTACTCTCTCCAATGCATGCATGTTCAAAGAAAGATCACAAAACATGTGTATTTGCTAAACTACTTGCATAATAAGGCAAATTGTAAGACATCATGTGTTATGCATGACATACCTTTCATGTATCTCAGAGCTCTGGGTAAGGTTGTGGATGGCCATCCACACACCTGGGATGAGTATTTGGGTGCTGTGATGTTTGGGATACGCACCAAAAAGCAAGAAACCACACAGTATTCCCCATATTTCCTCATGTTCGGAAAAGCAGCATGCTATCCCTCTGAAGTCCCTGAACATTACATGGTAGGGTTATGGGCAATTTTTCCATTTCATGGTTGTGGATTTAAGGCCAATATTATAGTTTTAAATTAACTCTTAAGTTTCTTCAAAAATGTTTTATGTTTTCTTGCATAATCACAAAGACTTTGCATTTGAATTAAAATTCAGTGAGGTCATAAATTTATGTAAACCATTTGTGTATCAATCACAAAGGACTTTATTCTGAAAAGGTTTTCACAATTTTTTTTAAAAATGTGAAAATTTTATGAACCCTTTCAAGAGACATTCAAAGGGTTATTTTTCAGAATATGTCATAATATCTCACTCCAGCAAGCCATAAAAATGATGACTACATGCTCTCTAGATGACAGATTTGAACTGACACTTGAAATATTAAATTTGTGTTGAAAGATTGACGGTGCTGTGGAGGACATCATTGGAGTGGAGGAGTTGGCGGAGGACCGGAAAGTCCAAGAAAGCCTGCGGAGCATTGTCAGTGAAAGTGTTTCCAAAAGCCAGGAGAAAGCAAAGGGCAGAACACAACACAATGGTACTGTGTTTAAACCTGGTGACCGAGTGTGGAGGCAGAACATACGCAGTCAGCAGAGAAAAGGTGGGAAGTTGGATGCTGGCTTTCTCGGACCCTATACAGTGATAAATATCCAAGGCAAAAATGCAGATATTCAAGATGACAATGATGTGATATTCCAGAAGATAAACACTAACCATCTGAAAATCTACATTAGAGAGAGTCCCCGATCGCCACGTTGTTTAAAAAAAATATCAAAGAAGAAAAATAAACTTTGCTCAAGCCCTGGCTTTGAGCAAGCCCCGGTAATGGTTACCGGGGCTTGCTCAGGGAGGCTGATCCAGCATCACCCTCTGTTTTTTTTCCAGCACCATCTCCAGTTCATAAACATTTCAAATGACATGACTAGCAGATGTGACCTTATTGTAATTTTTCCATGACAGGGGCAAGAGGGGTTTTGAAGAAATTAAACTAAATAAATGTCTTTTTTAAATATTTAATGGTTGATTATTTTTTTTTAAACCTTCACAATTTTATTTGAACAATGAATGAAAAATTATAGTCCTGCACTTTTAGGATCACACTTTCCATCTGCTCGATCAGGGCTCTGCAACCTGAATCTCTGGAGACACAAGTAGCTCTTTGGTTCACATATTAAATGATGAAATGCTGCTGTTTCTGTTTATTTTTCTAGTGTCTCCATAAAAAACACTGACTGCCCGGGCCCCTGTGGTAAATTTGGTCTAGAACCAGCCTTTAAAGAAAATGGTAAAGACCAACATATATATATATATGTTTATATAGGTTGGTGACTTTGTGACTGTTCGAACCCCGCCCTCTCGGGTGATATACTGATGCCTTATCTATTGAGCTATCCAGAGTCGGCATCCGTAGCCAGTCTTGTTGATAATTTGGCTGAGGGGGTTCAGGCCTATGCAGAACAGTAGCGGGGACAGAGCATCTCCTTGGTATATGCCACATTTGATGGACACTTGTGCAAGTGGTTTGCAGTTGGCTTCAAGGGTGGTTTTCCACAACCTCATTGAGTTTGCAATGAAGGCTCTCAGAGTCCTGTTGATGTTATACATCTCTATTGGTCGGTAGTTGGGTGGGACTGGACCCTTTGATGGATCCTTCTGGATTAGGATTGTCCGCACTTCAGTTAACCATTCAGGGTGAGTCCCACTTTGTAGCAGCTGGTTCATTTGGGCTGCCAGTCGCTCATGGAAGGCAGTGAGTTTCTTCAGCCAGTAGGCATGGATCATGTCAGGCCCTGGTGCTGTCCAGGTTTTCATACCTGAGACTCTTTCTTGGACATCTGTCACAGTGATGGTTACCGGGGCTTGCTCAGGGAGGTTGCTATGGTCCTCTCGTAGAGAGATCAACCACTGTGCATTGCTGTTGTGGGACGCCTCCCTTTCCCATATGCCTTTCCAGTATTGTTCTGCCTCCAGCCTTGGTGGGTCTGCTCTGTTGTTATTACCCTGCCATTGAGAGTACACCTTAGCTGGTTGAGTGGAGAAGAGCCGGTTAATCCTTCTGGATTCATTCTCCCTTGTGTATCTCTTTAGGCGGCTGGCCAAGGCTTTTAGTCTCTGTTTGGTATTTTTGAGTGCTCCAGGTATGGGCATCTGCCTGTACTTTCTGGGTATTGGTCTTTTCATTACACCCTTGTGGAGTTCTGATAGTTGGCTCACTTCCCTCCTTGTTACCTTGATTTTAGCCTCTAGCCGTCTTTTCCATGGTGGGTATTGGGTCTCATGGTTGTTCTTATAGCCAAGTATCTCAAGGATCACTGATGCTGAGTTGTAGATCAGCTCATTGGTTTCTGTTATGGTATTGGTAGGGATCGTTCTCAATGCTGCATTTTGATGGTACTTCACTCAGCCATTGTAATTGGCTCCGAGGAGGTCTGGTTGTCATTCGGGTCATGATTCTGTCTCTCAGGTCAACAGCTTGAGGGTCCTGCGCTGTATCTTGGCTGTGTCAAGGACTGCATATTTCTGGACTGAGATGTCTGATGTTGTTCCTGGGATCTGTTGTAGCCATTGATCCAGTTTGGAGGTTACTGCCCCGAGGGCCCCGATGACCACAGGCACCACTGTGGTCTTCACCTTCCAGGCCCTCTCCAGTTCCTCCCTGAGGCCCTGGTATTTCTCCAGTGTCTTGTGCTCCTTTTTCCTGATGTTGCAATCGCTTGGTATTGCTACATCTACCACAACGGCTTTCCTCTGTTGTTTATCCACTACGACAATGTCTGGTTGGTTCGCCATTACCATTCTGTCTGTCTGGATCTGGAAGTCCCACAGGATCTTAGCTCTGGCATTCTCCACCACCTTTGGGGGTGTTTCCCACTTTGATCTCGGGGTTTCCAGTCCATATTCTGCACAGATGTTTCTGTACACTATGCCTGCCACTTTGTTATGTCGTTCCATGTACGCTTTCCCTGCCAGTATCTTGCACCCTGCTGTTATGTGCTGGACTGTCTCAGGGGCCTCCTTGCACAACCTACACCTTGGGTCTTCTCTGGTGTGGTAGATCTGGGCCTCTATTGCTCTGGTGTTTAGGTTGCTGTTCCTGGGCGGCCAGGATGAGGGCCTCTGTGCTGTCCTTGAGTCCAGCTTTTTCCAGCCATTGGTAGGATTTACTGATATCAGCCCTTTCGGTTATTTGCTGGTGGTACATCCCATGTAGGGGCTTGTCCTCCCATGATGGTACCTCTGGCACTTCAACTTCCGTTTCCTGTTGTCTGAGACATTCACTGAGCACATTGTCTGTTGAGGCTTTGTCCCTGATGTATTTATGGATCTTAGTTGTTTTTAGCCGTTATATATATATATCACCCCCCCAATAATTTAATTGAACTGTCAGGTTAATAAGTGGGCTTTCTTGCCTTATAAATAGTCATGAAAATAAAGAAAACCCATTGAATGAGAAGGTTGTGTCCAAACTTTTGGTCTGTACTGTGTGTATATATAAATATATACTTTTTTTAATCAGCTATAAGGGGTCAAACTTGTATCATCAGCACTTCTATTCAAATGGCATTGCAATTTTAAGTGGCAATGTAGTACTTAGTTTAGAATTATTTTATATATATATGCAAAAATTTGGATACATAATAGCTCAGTCTGATCCTGGTTCTCATTGCTCTTTTTTGAAGTTTGACTGGTGATTGCTGTGCTGTTTTGTAATTAATTACCCAAATCTCTCTGGAATCACTTAAATAAGATATAACTGAAGATCAGTGCAGAATGTTAGGCTGTTTCTGTGTCAGTGAACAGAAAGGTGTTTGGTACTGAAACTATGATAGACCCACTTCATGAACTGTGAACTGAAATAGTAAAACCCCGACTCATAATGTCCATACATGGACATTCTTATTTAAAGAAAAAAGGCCAATAGCTACGTAACGTTCAGATAAAAATAATGGTAATGCAATTTCTAAGTATGACTTTCAAATAAAGTTAAGGTAAATGACAAGTTTTTATGAGTCATTTACCTGAACTTCTACCTTGATGATAAACTGGCTTTAGAAAAATGTTCTTCAACTGACTGGAAATGCATAGTTTAGAGTAGCTTTTATTTTTAATTTCTGGGACAGCAGACTCGGACTGTGTCACTCCACAGCAGCACGTCTCATTAATGTTAGCAGATATTGGCAGGCATGATGTAGTCTTGATATTCTGTTTCAAACTGAGTACCGTATTTTCCAGACTATAAGTCGCAGTTTTTTTTCATAGTTTGGCCGGGTGTGCAATTTATACTCTCGAAGGACTTATGTGCAACTTTCCCAAATAGACTTATATATGCATTTTTCTTCTTTATTATGCATTTTACGGCTGGTGTGACTTATAGTCCAGAAAATACGGTACATACACCTCTGGAAAAATTAAGGTTGTCTGATTTTACTCATTATAAGTACATGTTTGAGTAAAATGAACATTGTTCTTTTATTCTATGAATTACTGACATGTCTCTTAATTTTGTTTGTGAATGTATGTAAATAAGCAAGATTTAGAACATGCACGAACAAATATCTTCGTGAGTCTTCGCCCTGCTGAATCTGCAAGGAGGTTCTGGCTAATGATAGCGTGAGACCCTGTGAGCTCCGGCGTCACATTGAAACAAAGCACCCAAGTTTAGTGACCGAGCCGCAGGAGTTTTTTGAGAGGAAGCTGAAAAAGCTGTGCACACAGAAAAAAAAAAAAACAATAGAGACGTTCAGTACTGTTAACGCTAAGGCAACCTGTCACAGCTGCTGTTGTGCGCTGTTGACCACTCGCACCTGATCATCATCCTCCTGATCTCCAGCTGCTGCCATATAAGGACGGAACTCCCTCAGCACGGCGTCAGATTGTTGTGAAACCCTCAGCGGTAACACCTTCAGACCTGCTACACAAACTTGAGCTGACTGCCCAGAATCTAACCCGTCTGTCTCTGCCTAGATTCCTCTCCTGTTCCCGATCCCTGACCCCCTCCGTTGGATAAGGACCTCCTGGCTTCGACCCCCTGCCTGTCTGACCGGATACCCGTTTCGACCTGAACTCTGGACCCGCGAGCTCGGATCCCCGTTTGCCTGGCCCGAAGATCAGGGGCCGCCTGATCCTGATTTGATTCCCTGGTTCTGACCCTGGCCTGTCTGACTAAGAGTTTGTTGACCTCCCAATAAATACCTGGGTTGGAATTTTTCTGTTCAGTCAATGTGTCCGTCTGTGCCTGAGCCTGACACAACCGAAGCATCTTATCGGGTGGCTTTACGCCAGGGGTCACCAACCCGGTGCCCGCGGGCACCTGGTCGCCCGCAGGGACCTTTTCAGTCGCCCGCGGAGCTACTCTTAAAAATAGCCATTATTATTAGGGAGCACTACCAAAAAATAATTTAATTAAATGTTTTTACATTGAAGTAATAACTGACGTTTATATTTAGAGTTCAAACGAGGGAAATGATAAAAACGTTTAAAATAAATTGCTTTATGCATAAAACTCTTTCCTGCTGTTAAAGTTCAGAACTTTAACAGTTCAGAACTTTAACAGTTCTGAACTTTAACAGTTCTGAACTGTTAAAGTTCTGAACTGGTCTTTCATCTGTTATATCCCCTTTATCAACCTTGCCAGATAAAGTATAGGAAACTATAGGAAACTATAGTTTCCGATAGGAAACTATGGGAGCGCAGCAGCGCCTGCAGCTGCACTCTGCGTACCTTCACATTTTCCTTTCAGTAAAGAAAGAAAAGAATAACTTCTGAAGTTTTTATTATTTAACCCTATTTACTATTAACAAAACTGTGAAGAAAAAATAAATAAATTGTGCCAAAACATCTTATTCGTAGCGCACATCGCAACACCTGAACCTGGGAATCAACACCGTCCTCTTTCATCTGTGAGGCACTTGCTTCGGTTATATTCCTTCATGATTCCTTCGCCACCAGGTTTGTTGTTAAGAATGGATTCCACCAACTTCAAACAACAAAACCTTTAACCTTTTATTAAACACATATCAAAACAGTAATTGTTAGCAAAGAAAAACAAACAAAAGGATTTATTTGTTTATTTTACCAGTTTGTTCATTTTAAATGGGGTTTTTTATGCACCAGTAACAGTAAAAACGAATTAAGCTAGATTTGACGCACTGCACTTGGTGCGAGGATGTGCAAACCACAATTATGATGTTATGTTGCTCTAATACTCACATGTGCACATAAACTCTGGAACATTGTTTTTCAATAAACAATGTAACGTAACATTACAAGCGCCTCATAGCTTCCTGTGTAAAGCTACCAGTGTCTTACCTGCTATCAAAAACTCCTTCAGATTCAGGAATCAAGTCAAGCAAGGTTTAAAGCAGAGGTATGATGCCGGGCACAAGGGAGAGCACAGTAATAGTCACTCGCGCCAAATTCAGTATCAACCGTGAAACTGGACATTAGCAACCGCTTACGGTTGCAACAATTCTGAGTCGTGAGGTCAGAAGTCTGCCGGTGGTATGCCGAGAAATGCATGCCTGCCAAGAATTGCATCCGTTGTTTATTTTGCAAATTAATTGAAATAAATATGGTTTTACACCTTTATTAAGACATGAGTCGAACGTTGATGAACATGTTCTCCGCAGCTGGTTTGAAATTCCCCGATTTTTCTTTCAACACCACAGTAGCTCAAAGCATTACAAAACCGAGGCTCATTTTGTAACTGTCTAAGCCATTAATGTAGGGGCTGGTGTTCATTTTAATTTCTGAGCCTGCTAATATTTGCATCCCCCGTCTGTTGTCCTGTTGTTATGAAACTTACAGTGGTAACTCAGAGAACAAGTGTCATTATGTAGAAAATGAGAAATCACTCTTAAATCTTTATTTCTCCAAGTTAGCAGGGGAATGCATTTTGTCAGCAATATGTATTTTTTAGCCTGCCAAAATTTGCATCCCCTCTCTATTTTCATCAAATATTATCAAATTGATATAAAACTAATACCAGGAGTTTATAGAACTACTTTGGTTAGGTAGAAAAAGTTATTTCACTCTTAACTGTTTATTTCTCCAAATTAGCAGGGAGATGCATTTGTCGGCAATATGGAATTTTATCCTGCCAAAATTTGCATCCCCTCTCTATTTTCTTCAGATGTCATCCTAATGACATGATACTCATATACCAGTGGCTCACAGGATAAGTGTGATTATGTAGAAAAGGTTATTGCACTCTTCCTTTTCCTCCTGGACGCCTCCCGACCAGATGCCCGAGACACCTCAACTGGCTCTTCTCGATGTGGAGGAACAGCGGCTGGTTACGTTGTCCACGGTATTGAAAAGAGATGCAAGATTCAATTCAGGACGTGTCGGCAGATTGGAGGATAACACAATGTTAGTAGACGGGGCCATCTAGTGTACAAAGAATGCCTATGCAAAGCCGAGTTTGAGCTAAGAAAAATTTCTACCGATATATTATTTGGAAAAACTCAAAAACTCTGGAGAGCTGATCATTTAAAACCCCATTCATAAGACCATTTTTCTACTTTACTAATTGCTTTCTTAATATTTCCTACCACATGTTTTATATTCTTTCCTCTCGTCCATATGGCCCCATCATCTGCACATAATCCAGATTTCAATTGCACTAATTGCACTACCTTGAGGAATTCCATTTTCCACCTTAAATTCTTTTGAATAATCATTTCTGATCTTCACTCTTATATTTCTATCCAGCAAAAAAATTGCTATCCAATTATACATCTTCCCACCTATTCCCATCTGATTAATTTTTATAAGTAGTCCTTCACTCCGTAATGAATCATGCTTTTTGTATATCAAAAAAATGCTGCAATAATTATCTCCTTCACTTTTAAAGCTTTCTCTATGTCATTACTGACTCTAGGTAGTGCATCAGTTGTTTATCTCCCTGTTCTACAGCTACACTGATATCCATTAATTAATTTCTTATGCTCAAGAATAAATCCTAATCTATTAACTACTACTTTCTCCATCCATTTACTTAAATGAGTAGTTAAAGCTATTGGTCTATAGTTATTTGGACTGATAGGATCTTTCCTTGGCTTATTAAATGGTAGTATTGTTGCCCTTTTCCATTTGTTTGGTATTAAAAGCCTTCTTTCCATATTTATTAAACAATTTTAATATTAATTTCAATGTTACTTGGTCAATTTTCTAAACATTGACCAAAGTTTCTGTAATTTTATTTCTGAACCTATTGAGGAACGATATTCTCTCCATGTTTTCTTTTTTGCTTCCTTAGTAGTTTTACGAGCCATTGCTCTTTTCCTTTTATATTCAATAAGGTTTTCCGTTGTTACATTTATCTGTAGTATTTTAAATGCCTTGTTACAATCTTTAATTGCTCTACTACATTTGACATTCCACCAAGGAACTACTTTTTTCTCACCTTTACTGTTATTTTTAGTATGCTAGAATTTGCAGCATTTAAAATATGTTCTGTTATCTGACTTGTACATTCTTCAACTTTGCCTTTTAATGTTACCATATGACTGTTTTTTCACAATATACTGTAAATTTTAGCCAATTAGCTTTATTAAAGCACCATCTTGTTAATATGAAATCTTCTTGCCTTTATATTGTCATTAATTATTTTACTTACTGGAAAGTGATCACTCCCTAATGTAGACTCCCAGTTGACATCCCATTCACGTGAACTAACAAGACAGTCAGATATCTTTCTCTGGTTCCCAGCAACATGCTTCTTCTTATTCTTCTTTTATTTATTATTGGCAGATGGCAACCAACTTAAGGTGCATTTACCGCCACCTACTAGGCTGGAGTGTGCTCATCAATGATCTCAGAGGGAATATAATAATACAAACCTCAATGATATGGAGGAATGTGCAAATTCACATCCATACACACACACACATATATATATAAATATATATATATATATATATATATATATATATATATATATATATATATATATATATTTTCTGGGTGGTCAGAAAAGGGTGGTCCATTTTCTGACCACCCTTCTCCCTAACCTTCTCGGGAGTTGCTGGTGCCTATCTCCAGCTGCGTTCCGGGCGAGAGGCGAGGTTCACCCTGGACAGGTTCAGGTCTGTCGCAGCGCAACACAGAGACAAACAGGACAAACAACAATACACACACACACTCACACCTAAGGAGAATCTGGAAAGCCCTATTAACCTAACAGTCATGTTTTCGGACTGTGGGAGGAAGCCGGAGAACCCGGAGAGAACCTGCGCATGCACAGGGAGAACATGCAAACTCCGTGCAGAAATATTTACATTTATTTATTTATTTATTTAGATAGCTAGACCGACTGTAATTAATGGTCGAACATCATAACTCATATATCCCACAAATTCTTTGTCTGGCAGAGTTAAAGTCAAACTTTAGCATGATAGAAAAACTATCACCCCTTTCTCCATTTTTATTTCTTTTCAACCGTTGGACTTCAACTACATTACTTCCTGACATATTTGATTTAATGTCATCAACTGGCACATCAGGAGAAATACCTGAAATTACGCCACACACATATTTCCTGTTGTCTAGCATTCTCCCCCTTACATTCTCACCTAGAACTTTTTCCTTTTGTCCAGTGCCCTTTCTTTTCATTTCATGTTAATCATAAGTGATTAATAATGATCCATCTCTCAACACTTTAACATCTCACTTTTCCAACCAGTGAGTTGATTTCTTTAGTAAATTTAATCAGATTCCACGTACCAAAGGACAGACCCTCTTTGACCGTTTTCAAAACTATTTTAAACTCTATCATCACAACTGTTTTTCCTTCAGTTTCAGAAACAGATGATTCTGTTAGTTGTCTTGATTTTTTTGCGTTTGTGTTTAGTTTCTGAGTGTAACATATCCCTTCATTTTTCTCGCCATCATAACACTCATTCATTTCCACAAAAATCACTCCCTGACGTGTCCGACACACCTCACCAGGGAGGCGTCCAGGAGGCCTCCTGAACAAATGTCTGAGACACCTCAACTGGCTCCTCTCCATGTGGAGGAGCAGTGGCTCTACATCCATCCCACCGGAAAATCGAGAGCTTCGCTTTTTGAGTCAGCCCTCTCTTCATCATGACTGACCGGTCTGCAATGAAGCGGCCGCTTCACTGCAGACGCTGCGCCAATCCACTTGTCGATCTCCTGCTCCCTTCTTCCCTCATTTGTGAAGAAGACTGAGGTTGAGAGGTTCTGGCCAGAACCTCTCAACCTCAGTCAAACAAGTGCACTGGCCATCAGAATCTAGGACTCTCGATAGATATAAATAGATCCCGACAGACAGACTCGAGGCTAAAGAATTGTTGGATATTCTATCGGTGGACTCTTTTCTGCCTCACTGTCAGGTCCCTTCATTTTTCTCGCCATCATAACACTCATTCATTTCCACAAAATCACTCCCTTACGTGTCCGACACACCTCACCAGGGAGGCGTCCAGGAGGCCTCCTGAACAAATGTCTGAGACACCTCAACTGGCTCCTCTCCATGTGGAGGAGCAGTGGCTCTACATCCATCCCACCGGTAAATCGAGAGCTTCGCTTTTTGAGTCAGCCCTCTCTTCATCACGACTGACCGGTCTGCAATGAAGCGGCCGCTTCACTGCAGACGCTGCGCCAATCCACTTGTCGATCTCCTGCTCCCTTCTTCCCTCATTTGTGAAGAAGACTGAGGTTGAGAGGTTCTGGCCAGAACCTCTCAACCTCAGTCAAACAAGTGCACTGGCCATCAGAATCTAGGACCCTCGATAGATATAAATAGATCCCGACAGACAGACTGGAGGCTAAAGAATTGTTGGAAATTCTATCGGTTTACTCTTTTCTGCCTCACTGTCAGGTAATTCTTCCAAACCGTTATATCCTTGCAAGGCATAATTGAGCTCTGAGATGAAATCCCAGCACCACAAAAATCCTTTGCTAAGAGCATCACATAGATATCCTAGAGTTATGTTTACAATATCCTCGCTGAAAAGGTATAAAAAATATGTCCATAGTTTGCTCTCCGGTTCTGGCTCTTTTTTCCTTAGGTTTTTGTCTTTGTCAAGGTCATCTGATTGTGTTTGTCTTCTGGTCCCGTCGTGGAACATTGGAAAGCGGAATTCATCATAGTATGTTTGGGTGGATTTTGTTTTCGTGTCAGGTGGTGGGACTATTGCTCTCATTAGATCAATCCTTGTCATCGGTACTCCGGTGCAAAATTTCGTGGTTTTCTCCGGTAAATCCAAATTTTTAGGGTAGGGGATGAATCCTATTTCTAAATCCTCATCAACTGTGGGTTTCTCAGTATTAGTGAGACCCAGTCCTGCTCCAATCCAATGTAAACCTCCAGATATCCAACTCATTCTCTCAAACGTTTTGTCTTGATTTCTTCTCAAAAATGCTCTTCAATGTGCCACAGATTCTCTGCTACTGAATTGCTGAAGGAAGATGAATAAGAGTAATAGCCTCTGTGACTATCTAGCAACGTCACTGCCTGTGTTGCGTAGGCCCGAAGCGGCTGACGTCAGCAAGGTGAAGCCCAGAAAGTACCACGTGACAGGCTGAAGCTCGAACGCCATTTCATGTCAGTTTTATCTGCAGATAAGAGGAGGCGGACGCACTTACTTTTTTTCTATGTGTAAAACTTAACAACGTAGAATTGTTTGTGAATGAAAATATAGGTCTCATGTTAAAATTACGTTTTTATTTACTTCCGTAATTGCGCTCGCGGTAGCGGGAAAACGCCTCCACTGGACCCTCAACAAACACAGAAATGATTCGGCCGCCGGAGAAACTTCTGACTTTAACTTCATCATTCTGCTAAAGGCCCGGTTCGCTGCAGGCCGTCTGAGTCGGTCCAACGACAGATTGAAACAATCTCTGTCTTTATGTCAGACATCCTGATACAGAATCGCAGCATAAAGCCAGACATGCCACAATGAAATGAATCAAAATGTCCCCAAAGCATCGAGGGACTGACATAAGGGCCACCGGGGGATTCCAGGTGGATTCCAGAGATGCGCATCGCAGCGGGTCTTCATGCAGGGCCAGCTCGAGGTAATATGGGGCCTTAGATAGAACCCTCCTGTCCTACTAAGAGCCTCCGCATCACTAACGTTTTTAAATATCGATAAGGTGAATCTGTGAGAGGGAGACCAGGTTTATTGGCTGAGTTTAATGTCAGTCACTGATTATTACTATTATTATTATTATTATTAAACCCAAGTCAAACACAAAGATTACACCATATTATAGCCACGGTCACACAACAATATCAAGACGATTCTTTAAACTTTTACAACGTAAACTTCCTAATTAAATCCTAAATGTACAATTATTTTCTCAGTTGAATGCATTAAATAAAATTTAATAACATCATTCTCTATAAATGGATGCTACAGATTGAGATCTATAGTTTGTGTTACAATTAAACCATCTTTAGGGGCCCCTGAACGTCTGGACATCATACCTACGGGTTTATTATTAAAGGTCTCAGATGTTTTTGCTCCTGATCTTTTACAAATAATTAATAAGTCACTCTCCTCTGGAGTCTTTCCTCAGGCCTTAAACTAAAGACTGCGGTAGTTAAACCACTTCTCAAAAAAGCACAATCCAGACTCATCAATTTTATCCAATACCAAACTTTCCATTTTTTACTAAAATATTAGAAAAAATTGTTTTTCAATAGATAAATGGCTTTCTCACCCTAATGTCCATCAATCAGGCTTCAGTCAACATCACAGCACTGAAACTGCTCTTGTCAAAGTTTTCAATGACTTCCGACTACACACTGACCGCAATAAAATGTCAATATTACCTGGTGATGTTTCTTTAATCATTTTTTTTATTTTAGTTTGTATTTTAACATTTTTCCTTGTTTCCAATGGTGCTAAACAGTTTATCTTATCCAGGAACATATTTAATTGGGAGAGAAACGAAAATGACAATGACTGTTTTGAGTTCTTTGTAGTGATGAAAAAAAGACCTGTTGTGTCAGTCATACAAATATTTTTAAAAAGTCATTTTAACTTTGTACTTGGGGGAAAAAAAGGAGTAACAGTAAAGAAAGGTTTCCTACAGTGTTTTAGACTGTAGGTTGCTAGATTACTGTAGTTGGTGCTTTATCTGTGGGAAATTGTGTGAGAAAAAAAAACAACTAGTAATCATTTTCACTATTGCATACTGTATGCTTTACGCTCATTGCACATTCCAGGCTGTAATAATCATGTCTATAATCATCTATATACGCTTTTTTCCACCCCTCAAGAACAGTTCACACAGCAAATGTAGCACCCGTTTGAAATTTTTTACTCATGAGAAAATTTCAGCTTATAATTAGACTTTAGACTTTAGACTCCTTTATTGTCCATTAAACTTACATAAAATGGAAACGTTGCTTTGGTAATCGCACAAAGACACACAACACAAACACACATCACAGTCGACACATTAAGGAAAAATAATAATAAGTTATGTATAAATGATAAAACGAGATCTGTGAAATAAAATATTACTCTACCCATGTCATTCAGTTAGATATTAAAAACCATTTAAAATTTACCATACTACTGCTAAGAAGAGCACACAGAACTTTCTACACTAAGTTACGCTGCACTGTGTTACTGTGTGAAATTAAAAATCAATTCAACAAAACATGCCAAAGTTGCCCATAAAAAGTTTTTGTTTTATTTTCAGCATACAACACAAGGAACTGAAAAAGCCCACTTCCTGTTGAGGCGCAGTTTTAAAATGTTGGTCGTTTTGTTGATACTTTTAACAAACGCTTCCTTACGAATGTGCCGACTAGAAAGGAACACCGTTCAGCAGGGTCGCTGAATCCGCTGTAACACCGGTGTTGTACCGACAGAGGAAGGGGAAAAAAGAAGCCCCCCCTTTCCCCCGTCGAGCGCGCAGGCGCAGTCCTCGCTGCAGTTCACTGCGTTTCCGTAGCCAGCTCGCTACCCGCTGAGCGCTGGCTGGTGAGGCAGTTCGCCGAAGCGGTTGATCCCCATCACATAACGTCAAAACTTGCCTCCTGAATGGCGGATTAACACGGCTGTCGGAAGGGACGCTCTAAATCAATGCTTGCGACTCGGGCGCTTTTTGGGAGTGGGTTGGCAACACCCTCCGTAACATGTGAGATGTGCAGAGAAACATATTAACTGTGCGTTATTTCGGCTAACTAGCTAGCAGCTACCCCCCAACCCCCCGTGTCAATCCAATTAATGGTAGCTCGCTCGGGCTGTTTTCAAGCGTCGCGTCTGTAACGGGGAGGGGGAAATGAAGAAGTTTAACATAAGGAAGGTGCTGGACGGCTTGACAGCGGCGTCTTCCTCCTCCTCCTCCTCCTCCTCAGCAACTGCTCAGCCGGGTACTCCCAGGGAAAACGATGTCGTCCAGGAGACTCTCCAGTCGGAACATTTCCAGCTGTGCAAGGTACGTCTCCGGTCGGCGACGGCTGGCGTTGACGGGACTGTATGCGTCCGATGACGGCGGCGTGGCCAAACGTGAGCGTCGTTTTCGTCTGTGTCGGCGCGGCTCAGTGGGTGGAAAACAAAGTGTACAAACGGGCATCAAAACTCGCCAGGTTCAGTGTGGGCTGTGGTGACCTTAATGGGGGAATCAATTGCATTCATTGACTGAGTTGTATCCAGCACACTTGGCCTTAAATCACTTTCCCTCCTCCCCAGTGTTCCACTGCACTACTTTAGGGTACAGTGTTCACACTGGCCGCCTGTGGATTTGCTGCAAGAGCTCTCCTCAGTGTTAAATCCCCTCACAGCATAATAATTCAACAGGCTTTTATTTTGTTTTTCAGCTGCACTTGGTATGAATTGGCATCTTGTTTTCCAAAGAAAGTAAAACTCCCACAGTAGTGAATGCATGTCTTATTTGTTAATCCCACACTCAGAAGAATGTCTGGTGCATTTTAACAAAGAAACAGCGGCGACCATTGTTTGCATTTTCAGTGCATCACGAGGGGGCTCTGAGTCTTTCAGACACTGCCTTTGCAATTTATTTTTCTAATGTATGTTTCACATTTTGTCATTTCGAACTCATTGCACTTATATTAGGCCGACACTTAATGTCCCACAGTTGTGAAAATGTAACTTTTCCTCAACTTCACGTCCTCCTTTCGCTGCAGTTACGGCCGCAAAAGTGGTTTATTTTCCACTACGTTTGCAGAAATTAGAAACTGAAGTGTTTGCCCATCCTCGTTTGGAGATGAACTCGCTCGGATTGGATGGAAAGTGACTGTAAACATCAGTTTCTCAATTGGATTTGAATATGGAATTGCAAATAGTTTGCAGGGTTTCCCCCAGAAGGCTTGTCGAGCCCGGCGCTCAGGGCGCCTCGCCAGTGATTCAGCCGCCCGCCATGTTTTTGAGTTAAAAAATGTTTAGAGGCGAGAGGGAATTTTAAAATATAATTTGATAGTTATGCATTTTTGGAAGACTGGAAGATTAATACTTTAACGTCAACTAAAAAGTCTTCAAAAAAAAAAAGGCCAATCATAAACGAAAACTGATAAATTTACAATGTTAAGTCTGGTGGGGGCACAAGATAAGCCTAGTGGCCCACCAGGCTGATAGTACACAGAGGGAAACCCTGAGTTTATCTTAGCCATTTTTGTTTTTTAACAACATCTCTATGTTTAGGTTTGTTGTCTTGAACCTGCAACCCATTATCAGGTCTCCTGTGACCTCTGACGGTGTTTCCCCCTAGACTGCTTTGTATTTAACTTTCATATTTCACATCACACCCAGTAAAACGCACTGATTTGCATAAAACAGCAGAAAGTTCACAGAATGACGGAAATAACTTTTTGCTTGCCGTTTAGGATTTCCTGTATGCAATTTGTAAAAACCTGCGGTTTAATGTCGGGAATAATTTGAGGGAAGCGGCCCACTAGTTCCTTCCGCAGCTGGGAGAAGAGTAGGTCAGTTCCCCAGGTTATGTGGCCGCGGCGTCGCCTGTTGCGTAATCCCGCTGCAAGCTGCACAAACCACGGGCGGTCGAGAAAGGTCCTCAACATGAAATAATTGCATTACAGATGCCCGGTGATGATCATATTTGAGCGGCTGGGCTGCTAAAAAGGTCCTGGAAATAAACCGCAGTTCAAACGATACAACCGTGTTGAAAAATGACCCCTGCACAACTAATTTTAGTCTCCCCCATGTCCCCTGTTTTAGCTCTGCTGTTTAAATTTAGTGTAATTTGTTAGACAAATGGGACAAACGGTGCACATTGATGGATTATATATCTTTGGGGATTGTGATGATATATTTTTTTCCCCCTCCACAAGCCAGCTCTGGACTGTGTGGGAGACGATAGATCAGGCCGACTGGATGTCTGATATAAATTGTGCTTTCTCCTGCAGACCGTGCGTCATGGCTTTCCATATCAACCGTCATCGATGGCTTTTGACCCCGTGCAGAAAATCCTGGCCGTCGGGACTCAGTCCGGAGCTTTGAGGCTGTATCCTTTTCTTTTTTTTGTTTTTTTACGAGGGGAATTGAAAAGTGCTAAACAAGGAAAGCAACTGTTAAACACTGCAGTGGCGTCTTAAGTTCCTCACACGAGGAAGCTGGCCTTCGACAGTCCACGGAATGAGGTGGGAATTCACCGTCGCGGCTGACGGAACGAAAAGGAAATGATCACACACACATGCCTGGGTCGCATTGCTCCGCAGCTGGTGGCGGCTCCTGGAGCAGCCGGGCCTAATTAGCGGTAGCTGTGCAGTTGCGTGAAAACTCCCCCTCCCACCCAGTAACCCCCTCCTCCACCATATGTTATGGAGCCAACCTCAACGGCTGTGCTGCCCAGTCGGTGCCAGGATGCCACTTCATATGTGCTGTAAACAGAACCGGACTTGCACGACACACCAACGCACGCAATCATTTGTGCTTTCGGGTTGTTGCCGAGAAATTCCGTTTTTTTTTTTTTTTTTTAATTGACCAATTACTGATTCTCACTGACTTTCCACACCTACTTCTCGTCCTCTGGCTCGAAGCGTTAGCACGCTAACTTTGGTCTTCCCTTTGTGATGATGTCCTACTCAGGAAGGCCCAACTGCTTAGCTTAGATTTTCATTAGCCCTGACTCCGTCCTGGTCTTTATCCACTCATCAGATTAAGAGAGTGTTTTGTTTCCACGTGGCAACACACACACACACACACACATACAGGCGCGCAGCTACTATGTTGCCCCTGTTGGTGCAAGATGAAGCTGATGGGATTACTGTCACTCAGGCAATTGGTCCATTTATCAAAAAGACGCGCTTTATCGATCCGCCTCGTCGGCGCTGGAGTTTGGAAACGCTCGCACGGCTCAGAAGACATGAGCCCAATGAGGTATCTACAAGCAATAAATGTCTGCTTTTACAAGACCTGTCTCCGCTACAGTGTTTTAATCAGCGGGTTACTGTAGACGGTTTCCTGCGCTTTACAGAGCTCGTTTGTGGTCGGCGGTGGCGTTGGATATCTAGAACTCTTCCATATGTACTCCGTTTGTAGACAGCAGGCCCAGACTGATTATCATTACTAAGGTATTGTTTAAAGGCATAAAGCAGTTGTGGTTTTAAACCCGCAGATATTTTTAGAGATGAGCAGATCGGGTTCTTCCTGCCTACTACCTACAGCATCTTTTTTTTTTTATTTCCTTTTGAATGTTCTGGATGCCTAAATTGAAGAAAATTGTGTAATTGGTCCAAATCTGAAATGACCTCCAAGAGAACCAGGTAACTGTTTTGGCTGAGGGAAGTCTGATCAGTGCTCTTCTGTGCTTCATGTAGGGAAGCAACAAGGTACCTTAGAAGGAGACTCCTCCACAAACCTGCCCCCGAAATCTGCTCCTAAAAGATGCTTAAGTTACCAACTCAGATAAAGTTCAGGAACTTGGTCAGAATTTACGTTGTTGTTTTCCAGACTTCAGACAGGCCCCATACGTTTGTGCGGTCCAACAGGGTCCACTGACCCTGATAAGTTTTTTTTTTTTGTGTGTGTGTGTGGTTTCTGGATCTGACGGTCTGACAGGACAACCCTGTCTGACCGTGACATGTGGTACATAGGCCTGTCACGATAACAGATTTTGCTGGGCGATATATTGTCTCAAAAAATTATTGCGATAAACGATAATATTGTTTGAAGACCTTTTTACATTGATTTAATGGAAATTATGTAATAATACATGTGATTTCCTGCCAAAGATAGATACACTTTACTTTAAAAAGACACTTAACACTGGGACTGATACACAAAATAAATAAAACAACCAAAACCAAAAATAAAATAGATTCTTAGTCTCCATTAACAATAAATGTACTTGAATAAAAACTAAACAACATAAAGCCAAAGTGGAAATAAATACTGCATTCAACCAAAAGAGTGCAGATTATGAAGTCTGTATAGTATATTGCCCTTCAGTAATAATTAGATTTAAATAGAGAAGACATCCGACTGCCTGATGCAATAGTTCAAACTACAGGATTTTTTTACCCCGAACGACAATCTTAGAACGTTCTTCGTTCTGAGATCGTCACTAGTGTTGTGTGTTACGGTAGATCGTTGTGCCGCTCCGATCTAAATCAAGGATTTGCCCAGACTGGGAGAGCTGAACGCAGCCTGTTGAATGTGACCGGTAGCCAATCTGAAAGCGCGGATTCTCCTCCTGCTTTTCTGAGGGGAAACACGGAGGGAATCCCGAACAGCTGACACGGTGCAACCCGAAGTCCAGCAGACATCGGAAACAACATGAATGTTTATTCAACAGTTCGTGCAAAGAAAATATCAATAACTAGGGGAGGAGTTGGAGCGAAATTACTACCAGAAAACCCGGTAACTTTTCAGCTGTTTTTCGTTAATGTGACCTAAATAGTTATAATGATTTTCATTCAGTCAGACTGACACTAGCTACATGCATTGTAGGTAGATTGTAGTAAGGAATTGATTAATGCCTGGTTTCAAAGTTAGTGAACTGGACTTATTATTTTGTGTCCATTGTTGGACACAACACGGTTTCGATCGAACCGTTATACCGAGGATTTCTGTCGGCTAATGTGTCTCTCAGGTTTTGATAATGGGCCGACAATCCGCGACATAAGATCGTGCAGCGCGCGCTGGGCATTACACTAAGGAAGTAAGGAAGGGAGGAAGTGGAGAGCACCGGAGTTGAGCCTTTTTTCATTCAGTGTCATCAACAGTAAGAGAAAAAGGCAGGAAGAAACGAAATAGCCGATAATTAAAATGAGGTCGATAGTTTTAATTTATCGTACAATTAATTGACTTATCGTTTATCGCGACAGGCCTAGTGGTACAATCTTCTTAGTTCTTCGCGCTAAGACCGTTGCATAACTAATTTACCTGGCTAATATCACCTACTTTTAAAGGAGCAGAAAGGTAATATTCTGCATAATAAATACACATTTATAGTGATTAATCTGTTCTGCTTAATTCTACGTTGTCATCAAAGTGATGGAAAAGGAATCCGTTTACCTCAAAGATTCCCAGTCTTGTAATTGATCATCATAGTGTAAAATTCTCACCCAGCCCCATGGTCGGGTGAGTGCAGAAAAGCCTGTATTCTGCAAGTTTGTGTTGGGTCAGGTGACCGGTCACGCTAGAACTCAAGACTTCCAAGTCAGCTTTCGAAGCAGAAATATGTCACGGCGTCAGCCGACTTCTTTGTTACTTTGTTCTCATTTGGACCCGACGTGCTTTTGAAGTGGCTGTGGAAAACAGTTTCTTCTCTCCCACATGTTGATTTGCACAATAAAAGAATATTTCCCACTCAGATGATAAATGATTTGACTTCCTGAGAAAAGCAGCTGATGGTGAAATCTGTGGTCTACCACTTTGGCTTCCCAAATGGGGAAGTCTTTATGTTAAGGAGGGATTACTGAAGTGTGTAAACTCCACAGGAACAGTGAGGAGAGATGGTAGATTCTGTTTCGGTTTGACGGAGTTCATTGTTTCCAATTCATTTCTACACTGTAGGTTTTTCATATTTGTTTGAATCCATGATTGAATTATCACATGTACAACACAGGGCTGCAGATTGTCATTCTTCCTTTATATGCTGGTAAAATTTTGATCTAAAGCTGCCGCCAGAAGATGACATCTTCTCATAAGGGGCATAATTTCCATTTATTTGAACTATTTTTCTGGAATTAGATATGCAACATATTGTCACTCTGGTTTTGTTTTTGTTTTCATCAGGAATTATGTGCAGATACAGTTTCAGATATACACATCCATTGACTTTTACATAATTTATGAAGACGTGATGACATTTTCAGAATGCCTTTGTACTTGACAAGGCTATTGCCTATTAATTTGAGGCTGGTAGTTCTTCTGTACCAGCATAAAAAAAAAGTACTGATTTGACCAGACCTTAGAACGATGTAGAAGAATTTACAGTCACCAGAGAACCTGGCCAGCTTCTTCAGAAACTATAAACTAAAGCAAGACACCTTTTACTGTTATTGAGGCCTTGCTGTTCAGAAAGTAAAATATTTATGCTACAAATCTAGAGCAGTTAAGCGCGTTAACCAGAGTAGCGGCTAACGAACCGACCCTTGCCAAGTTACCAGACATTTAGCTTTCAGTGTTGATTCATAAAAGGAAGAATGGCAATAAGCATCCTTACTTAATGCTTCTAACAAACACCACAGATGTTTGTTTCATGTTTTGGTCTAGTCTTTTACCATCGTGTGCATCTGTTCATTCTTACTTCATTTTTAAAAAATTTATTTTGCATGTCATTCCCCACAGTATTAGCATCACAAAGTCTGTTCAAGAATATTCAGTATTTGGTGACTCTTGTTGCTTAACGCAGCACAAAATGTTACTTAAGATGTTTTGGTTATGTCATTAAGAAACTGCATTATTTCATTGCCAAAAATGGCAGAGCAGTTTACTCAATAATAATAATAATAATAATAATAATAGTAATAATAATAACAAAAGACCATGTTGAAGGGAAAAATCTGAATGCAATTTATTTTTTCTCTTATAGCTGGACAGCTTATCTGGGTTCTGTTTGCAAGAACCCAGAGCAAAAAGACATCTACTCTGTTTAGCGAAGTACCTGTTTCCTTCCTACAAGTCCTATCTTAATATCACAACACGCACCAACATTACCGCATGCTTTCCTGATATTGTGCAGCCCTGTCGGCGACAACATTATCATATATTGTAATTTTATTTTAGCTGCAGCATTGTAATAATTTTTGCTTTATGGATATATCGGAGCCTCTGCACAGCTGCATCATTACATTGTGGTGTGATGCATCATCAAATCAATGGCTTAGAGAAATTATTGGTGTAAGACTGTAGACTGTTTCATATCCCAACATGATTAAACAGAATCTTGCAGATTAGTGCCTTGCTCAGAATGGAAATGATGCGAAACACATGCAAAAGCATTTTAACCCAATGAAAGACAAAAAACAACAGCAGATATTAGAGTGATGTGTTACTTAAACAGCATTGTCATTAACTCAACAAACTGAGAAACTGACTTTGAAGCTATGATTTCTGTTTAAGGATTAAATCCTTCCGAGTCCCAAAATAAAATAAAATTAAAACCTCTGGGGAGTTGATGTACGTCTCGCAGTGGATGGACGATGGACACATTACTTTTGCAACTTATTGGGGGTTTACTTTGTCTTCCCCTTTTGAGAAAAGCAGAACATTTTTAAACATGTCGTAGTAATCCAGCAGTGCAATCCATGCAGCACTTAGTGAGAGGAATTTTTGGCATATTTTGCTTTCCTCCCACCAAGGTATTGTGTTTAAATGGAAAATTACAAGGTAAATAGTGAGACCAGTGGTTGTTTTCTTATGTGTACCTGTGTTTTTAAAAAGGTGAAAAGTAAAAATACACTCGGTAGTTTGTACTTAGGCTTTAAATGATGGTAGTAAAGAGTTGGAGGAAGTTTGAAAAGAGTGCTGCCTTTGCTCACCAGCGTGATTAAGATCTAGTTTTGAGGTTTTGTCTTAGTAATTTCCTGCTCGCCTAGAAAGTGGCTTTGCTCTGCAGCGCTATTAACCTACATTAAAACAGAAACAGGTTAAACTAGTACAACACATGCTCTCAGCGTGCAAAAGGACGGCCTGGGCAAGCGTGAAATGTAAGCCTTGTGGCCTCTGAAGCAACCCATCGCGTTACCACAAACATCCTCATTATTTAAACTACTCCTCTGCTCTTATTTAAATTTGCCCAGAGGACATAAAATTCTTCCTCCGCTCCGGACTGAGTACGGCACGATTCCCATTAATAATCCTGACAACGAACCGGGAGCGAAAACCAAACGGAGTGAGGTCAAGGGTCAGGGCGAGATCTGCTGACAGCAGCTCTGAACTGGCGCCAGCTTAAAAGTCTAAAAGTCTGTGTTTGCCTCTCTGCTTGTGCAGAAGGGATGCCTAACGCTGAGTAGTGTGTTCTGTAACCGTCTCCTGCCACCCCACCTTAGTTTGTTTAAGGAGCCGAGGGCTTGTTTGATTGCAGCTCAGTTAGATCGGCTTTAGCCGTCGCTGCTTAAACACCGCAAAGGGCTAAAGGTGCCACGACCCAGGAAAAAAACTGATTAAGTGTTTACATAAATACATGTTGTTCCAGTAAAGCTGTAAAAACGTCATTAACTAAATAAGTAATCAACACTTAAAAATTCCTAGAAAGCTCTTTGTGCTTCACTCTGTGACATATTTAACATCCAGCTCTTAAGTCAGTTACAGGAATGCAACCACACAGCATTTTTAATATTATTCTTTGTTTGAACTCGTCAAAATTTTAGACATGTTTTGTATGTTCTTCATGTTATATTTATTTTCTGGTGGAAACAAATGCATACACACACCTTCTAATGTCCATCTACTGTCTATATCTGCTTATTCTTGGATCATAGGATGTAGTTGATCATCATTTAAGTGTTTTTTGTTATTTAATTCAAATATTCTGTGTTGGAGTCCACCAAAAAATAACTAAACCTTTCATATTTTCGTGGACCCGGATGTTTTATTTGCCACGGATGTTGTTGTATTGCGAACTTCATCCATTCACTTTAATTGATAGCGCAGACAGAAGAAGTAAAACATATATTGCATGTACATTTCAATGAGTATTTTTTATATTATTGATTAATTTAAAAAATTTTTTAAAGATACCTTAAGCATTTTGGTACCAATTCTAAATTACTTGGTTCAATAAAATATCATTCCAAAACAATATAACGTAGCAAAAAAGAAACATAAACATTTACTTATTATTACATATTCTAATATGTAATGAATTCAAATTTAAATGTCAATAACTAGACATACATCTGTGTATATATGCTTTCACAAATTAATAATAAAAAAAAATCTGTTTTCATTTCTGAATTATTTATTGGATTCCTTGGATCTTTTTGAGCACGAATCCTGACCGAAAGTGAATTTCTTGCAGATCACACCAACAAAATACTTTTGTTTTCACAACCATGCCAGTCCCGAACTTCTCTGTATGATTAGATCTAACACCATTTCCCCGAACTGTTGTGAAAGCTTTCACAGACCAGTTTTACCAAACACAGATTGAAACAGAAACGGCACATTAAAACAGACGTGTAAAGCAAGCGTCTCTGAAGTCAAAGCTCGCAGCGCTCTCTCTGGTTTTACTGGCGCATTTGTGGTTTCCCTGCTTTATTCACAGGCTCTTTTCAGGAAAAAGCCACATTTTAAACAGAGCCTTTTTGTGCAATCAGGATCCATTCCGCTCCCATCCCTGCATCACCTTTGTTGGCAACTCTTCCTTATTTTTCTTTGACTGAGCCAACTCTTAGGTTTGGCCGGGCGGGCGTGGAGTGCTACTGTCAGCATGAGAGCGGGGCTGCTGTCATCCAGCTCCAGTTCCTCATCAATGAGGTGCGTTGTCATCGCCTCTGCATTGTACTCAATGCTCTTTTTTTTTTAACTTCTCTCAGTCAATCCATCTCTTGTCTCTTTATCTCTTATTCATTTTCTTTTTATGGCCTGTTAATAGTGCTTTTAAACCCCGATCCAGCAGTAAGGCTACTGATACAACCTCTCCTGTTATATTTTGTAAACATAAAACAGTGAGGGAAGCCAAGCCATGTGAGCTGAATGCTAAACATCCCTGTGTTTTTTTTTTTCAATGTCTCCGCAGGGGGCGCTGGTGAGTGCCTTAGCTGATGACAGCATCCATCTGTGGAACCTGAGGCAAAAAATCCCAGCGATCCTGCATTCGCTCAAGTTTAACCGGGAGAGGTACAGCAACGCGTTCCCCTCCGCTCCGCGATCCGTAAACCAAACTTCGATGCTGTGATCGCAGGCTTATTCGTTCGTAAAGCTTTGTAACGCGTTGGCAGTAATTTTATGCCTTATTTCAAGTTCCTTGTTTGAAAACTTCAACATGCAGTGAGTTTGATATTTTAGGCTGCGTGTTGAATCACACATCAGAAAGTTGTGACATTGCGGTCGTAACGATTAATGAAATCATCTGAAAATGTTGCAATTTTAGCCAGTAATCACACCTTTTTCGCAAGATCTGACCAAACGCCATGCTTCCTGTGCTTACTTCTTTTTCTGGCCAATAACGGCAAGGCCGCAGAATTTTGACCAATTGGCTTCGCCCTCTTCTAATTTAACTTCCTGTTTCATCACGTCGCTTGAAAGATGAACCTGCAAGATGAAGGATGTAAACTGTAACATTTGCCATTTTTTAAAAGATTTTTTAGTTTATTTTTTGCAAAAATCATTTTGAGATGTTTTCTTTGGTTACACTGTGTGTACAGTTAATTTTCACTTAAATAACCAATATGGATTTTGACTCCTCAGGGCATCATTTTATTTTTATTAATGATTCTACTGCATTAAGGTACTTGAAAATGTTATTTTCACTTCAACTACTGTATTTTCTGGACTATAATTCACAGTTCTTTTTTATTTTTATTTCTTTGTCATAATTTGGCTTTGGCTGGTGCAACCAGAGCAACTTATAGTAGGAAAATACAGTGATAACTGTTAAAATCTTTTTTATTGGGGAAGTTATGTGCATCAATTGAAACTTTTTAGTAAGATTTTCTTCTGTCAAAAAGACAGCTTGAAACGTTGCAACTTTGGCCGCAACTTTTTGAAAAAAAATAAGCAATGTTAGGCTGCAGCAATCACAAAAAGACATCGTAACATCCTGGAGGGACTGACGTATTTTATCTCTAGCAATTTGCATTTATATGTTTAGCTTATTTTTAGCCTTTTCATTGTGAACCTGAAGCTTTTTTCCCAAATGTTAGATGGAAGTTGTTTCTAACACTAAAAAAGTAGCATCTTGCTGTATTTCTTACCACAGCTTCCCAGGTTGGCAACAATCCACCTAAAACACAATTTCTCGTTGTTTTTGCTGCATCTTTTAAAATTTCTTTGAAAGTCCCGGCAGAGGGGATGTGTGTTTAAAAACACAGCATCTGCACAATAAGTACATCCTATACACTAAAAGTGATGTACGGCCCGGTCGAGAAAAGACAGCAGTATTTATTCTGCTACTCCTCCCCGCTGAGTTATAAATAGTACAGGTTCATTAGTGTGACACAGTGCAAGGCCTTTGTAATTAAATTCTAGTCATTCAACGCTCCTTCCAGTTGGACCAGCGTGATTAGGGACATGCGGGGGCCTTTAGATGGCTCTGACTCATGGGATAATGAAAAGCCTGCTGCTGATGCATCCTGATCTCTTGCAGAATCACATACTGCCACCTGCCCTTCCAGAGCAAATGGCTGTACATCGGCTCAGAGCGAGGAAACATCCACATCGTCAACGTGGAGTCCTTCACCCTCTCAGGCTATGTCATCATGTGGAACAAAGCCATCGAATTGTGAGTCTGTACTCCACGACGCTCTGCTCTCTTCCTCACCCTTTTGTCCTATTTGCATATCTCACTGTCGCACCGGTGCAGCCGACACTCAACCAGGAAACTCCAAGATGCAGAGGAATGCGACTGGCTGTGCAGTCGCTGATATTGTGTCCTGCAGAGCTGATAATGCCGTAGCGCTGATCAAGTGCGGCTGCGGCATAAGGGTGGTGATTATGCTCTGCCAGGACATGTTGTGGAGACTCCTGGAGGTGTTTGCTGCCTGATTTGACAGAACATGACAGGAAGTGCCCTCTTGATAACCCCAGTGACCCAATTCTGTGACCCAAACACTCATTGTGATGATCACAAGTTTACATCCTACCCTTTTGTTTTTATAAAGTTACTTTTGACAACACAGGGTTTGGTGACACGACACTGTTAATTAAATACCAAAATCGGGAAGCTTTCAAATTGTATCTGAAACATTTACTGACGAAGGTAAAACTATATTAAACACCTACTGTTAAGATTAGGATCAATTTCACAGCCTTGAGCTGAAAAATGCATTCAACTTAATCTTCCTTAGCTATCTTTCTTCCGCCTTTTCTCTCCCTCTACTTCGGACGGTGATCTGTAGCTTTGCTTCACTCCCGAGAGCAGCACACAGCAGCCAGCATTGCAGACAGACATGCAGGAGCCGACTTTGTTGGCGTTGCAAACTGAAGTAAATTTTTTTTATTTTGCCACCATCAATTACACGGAGAGGAAACCCTGCAGCGTTTTGGTCAGAGTTGATCTCGGCCTTGGTAAATTTACGATCGGAAACTTTGCTTGCCGAACAGCTCCTGAGAAATGAAGACTTGAGCCTGTATGTTATTTTCAAGTAATTTAATTTTTTCTCTCCACCCTCAACCTCGCTTGTGCAGTATCCTCACAAGCGAGCTAAGAAAAAAAAAAAAAATAGATTTTTAGACGGTGACTGGCAGCCGAAATGAGTAGCAGACACTGAGGTGTGTGTTTGAGTGCGAGGCTGCAGGTGAAATCCGATAAATTGCTGCTTTAGATCTCGGAGTTGAAAGTGTCAGAGCAAAGTGTGCCATCCGTGAAGGAAACAGCCACTGAAGATGGGAAATGATTTTTGCCTCGCCGCTTGTGAAAATGGAAAAGAGAAGATGTAGTGTGAAATGTGAAAGATAATTCACAGTCATTTCTTTGTAAAAGGCTTGTCAGATCTCTGACAGAAATGTCTCTTTCTGGGCTTTTTAGCTCCGTGGCTCGCCTCTCTTTTCTTATGCTGCTACTTATTAAATGAAGGAGCCCTGCTAGCAAAATAATTACAAAATTCTAACATCTCTTTATGTTTTGGAAAGTTGACAGTTATGACATAGATTTGCAATTTTGCCTCTTGGCACCATTTCATTTGACTTGGATTATCACTGTTAACTTATATTTAAAGAGAGGAGCTGTGAGTTTATGTAAACGGGCTCAATTGAAATATTCTGTAAGATATGTGAGTAACTATGTCCATTGTTTTTTTTAAGATTGTGCTTTGACATGTTGTGTCCAAGGTATCAGCATCCCGTTAAAGATGCAAAAGCCTTAGAGTACGTTGTTTAATTTCTTCAGTGCAACCTTTTGAAAAAATGCTTTTCTTCTTTTTTACTTCCTTTTTCATATTTGAATGTTCATTGCATATTTGCAAATGAATATTAGCATGTTTGAGAACTCCTTTAATCTCCCGTGGCAACCATTCAGCTGTGTGAAACGACAGAGTGAACTTAGCTCCGCCTTTCACAACGAAGCTCCTCCTTGGACCTGCAGTTTCCTCACAGAGCATCGGTCAAATTTCTTTTAAGTCATATTTGATAAATTTAGCATTTTCATAACACTTATAAAAATGTAAATGTAGCAGGGAAATACATAATACTTTATAAGTTCAAAAAAATTATATTTTAAATTAAAAGTTTAAGAATTTTTTTAAGGATAATGTGCATTACTTTCCTTGACTCATTAGACTGATATTTATTGCATTTTCTCATCAGATTAATGCAATCTCACCTCTGCAGTTTTACAGAGGCAGTTTAATTGATAATTAAATTTTATTTGATCAATTAATTTTAGGCCTTATTTTTGCACATGAATACCATTTTCTTATTCAGAACATTTCTTTCAACTTTCCAAAACAATTTCCTAAACTGGCAAAACATCCAGCACATATGTTTATCCCAGTACAAATATAAAAAATTAAAAAAAAAAAGCAATATATATATATATTTTTTTTTTTTCCAATATCGTTCAGTTGTAATAAGTGACGCCAGAATTGCTACTTGTTCAAAGATAGAACTTTTCGGTGCAGCCGTCCAAATCCTGACAACCAGAGGTGGGCGTATCATTGCCAGAGCCTTCAATCAGCAGCTATCTTAATGAATCCACAGCGGAGATTGCTTTTCACTTACAGAGCGCTGAAGGCACGACAAGCCACAAACAGGCTGCAGCCCTTCATAAAGAACCTTATTATCCATAAACACCAAAGCTTCTGATAAATAACGGATTCTCGTGCAAAGTCTGAATAGTCACCCTTTTTTTTAGTCAGAAGCTAAGAATCAGTCGTGTTTCGAATGCGGTTCGGACTCATTTACGACGGCGTACAGACACTTTTATCCAGGCGGTGTGTTCCGTCTGCGTGCTTTCATCGTGTCAGCTGCCTGTTTAAGCCGAATCCTCATTAGGGACCGGCGGCGGCGGCGGTGGTGGCGGCTGGAGTTCATCTTCTGGTCTTTCGCTTGTTTTCTCTCACTGCGACATCTCTGTCTGTGTTGACTCATCAGCAGCAATGAGATCATTAGCCACCGGAGCCAGACCACACTCAGAGACAGCAACACGTTCTTTAGGCCAAATCTTCGCTTTCCTCCGTGCCCCTCACTCCGTTGCCTCGGTGATCCTGTCTCCATGCAGCATAATCTCCCACAGACCCCCTCACTTGCTCTGTTTCCCTCTCATGTGTCATGTCTCTTTCTGTAGTCCACTGGTGCTTTTTTTTTCTTTTTTTTTTTTCTTACAAGGATATTTAGTTTCACCTTTGTGTGAGCCAGTCAGTGTTGCTCGTTATTTTTTATTTTTTCCTTCACCTAATTACCTCATTATCTGAACTAGGCTTATGAAAGCTGCCACAGTTTCTCTGTCAGTGTCTAGCTCTAAAATGTAAGATGCACATCATATCTGACCATGCTTCAAAATGTTCTTGGATTGCTTTAAAATGCGTGCTGCTGTTCTGTTGCAGATCCACCAAGACACACCCAGGGCCTGTTGTGCACATTAGTGATAACCCCATGGACGAGGGCAAGGTAACTTATAAATGAAAACACCCATCAATTTAAAAGTGCGTCCAAATCTGTTTTATCTTAATGTCTGTGTGTGTATTCTGTATGTTTATAATTATGTGTAGTATGCAATCATTTTCATTCATTTCTTAGTAATTGAATTGCATAGAACCACCTTTCTGGAATTAAGAAGGCATCTTACTGATTTCTTTGGTTTTGTTTCTTGGGATGCGTGTTTTTGACTTGTTTCACTGTTGTACAGCACTTAGGTCTTAAGTATGTTTTTTAAATAATCTGACATTGACATTTTTAGCCTGCTATAAATGCTGTAGCGCTCCGAACAATCAGTTGTAAATCATAACATTTTTATTGAAACACTTTAAATGTTTTTTTGGGGGGTTTTTTGGGACATTTTTCCAAAAACTGTTCTTTTTTTCCAAGACAAATAATATCATACTTTATTACTTCTCATGTCATAAAGTATGTCCTCAACTCTAATGAGAACATCAGGGATGTAATCCAGTTTAATTTTGCTTTTTCTCTTCTTATTCCAGCTTCTGATTGGATTTGAGTGCGGCGTCGTGGTGTTGTGGGATTTGAAGTCCAAGAAAGCTGACTACCGCTACAATTACGATGAGGTAAGGCATTTTCTTTCACTTTCGCTCAGTATTTGTGAGCGAACCGGTTCGGTCCGGGGCTTAAGCTCCCAAAACGTGTTTGGACTTGTTTCATTTCTATTCGAACGACATTTCCCAAATAGTTTGAGTCACAAAACCTGAAAGAGCTTCTTGTCAGTGGAATGGCCAAAGAGAAAATAAAACAAGATTGGAAATTATTGAGCAAACTAGTTACCTCCTGTTGTAATGGCCAACAAGCTTTTACATCAACATACCTTGAAGTTTTCCAATATTTTGTCTCATAACTTTGACCTCAATGTATTTTAATACATTTTGTGTGATAAAGCACCACAAAGAAGTCTGAAATTGTGGCATAAAAGGGAAAACATACTAGACTTTCAGGTTTCTGGTAGCGGTCATGTTTTTTCCAGTGTGCCGTGAGTTTGTATTTAGCCCCCTTTACTCTGATGCCCCGAAGTAAAAATATAGTTCAACCAATTTCCTGATTAGCTAAGAGTTTACCTCTTTAAGTAATTTAATTTCAGTCTAACTCCAGATGTTAGAGAACATTAGTGAAAATCATCATGAAGACGTTATTTTCTAGTTTTTATCACTGAGATAAACAGTTTTGAATATCAGTTTTCTGATTTTATTTGTTTAAAAAAATTATGCATTTTTGTGTTCCTCTAAAGCCACTTTTGTCTGGATGTAGTGTTATCAAATGTTAGAAATCTGGGAGCCTGGTTACTTTTGCAATGAACTGTATGCAAGAAGATGTTCACCACCACTTATAAAAATGCAACAAACGCCTGTAGAGAACCTAATTCTGACTTTCCATTTGGTGGAACACGATGTTACACATCCTATCGATGCGTCTCTTTGTCTCTCAGGCGATCCACTCGGTTGCTTGGCACCACGAGGGGAAACAGTTTGTCTGCAGCCACTCCGATGGCACTCTGACCACGTGGAATATACGCGCCCCGGCCAAGCCTGCACAGATCATCACGCCACATGGTAGGAGCTGTCGCACACACATGCATACACACATACGACATGCGGCGAAGGCGTCGATTCTATAAAGTTCTGAAACTACTCCTCCTGGCTTCTAACAGGAAAGCAGCCTAAGGATGGAAAAAAGCCAGAGCCGTGCAAGCCTATCCTAAAAGTGGAGTACAAAACTACAAGAGCTGGGTAAGTGTGATGGCAGAAAGCTCCCACCCTTCCTGTGTCTGCTCGCGCCTGGATCCATATCCTGTGTTGAGAGGCGCCTTTCCTGTTGTTCTGCATAAACCAAACACATCAGTTTTGAGGACGGCATCCTTATTGTAGATGGAAAGCTGGAAAGGTCCCCATCATCAGCGTTTGTGCTCTCAGAGGTTGTGTTTTGATTATGCAATGGATGATGTTTCCTTATGATTAGTTGTCACATGCTTTACAGTAGTAGTGTTGGAGAAGTGGTCCAGTAAAGCAGAAAGTCAAAGAATTTCTAAAAAGTCTTAAATTCATCCATCTGAAATTGAGGCCTTGAAATGCCTTAAATTCCTTTAAAAGAAAGCTGGTCCTAAATGTATTAATCATAGGTCTTAAATGTGATTATTTAATGTTTTAATCTTGTATATTCAATGTAGTTTTTTTTTTTCTCTAAAAAAGAAACTTTGAGTTGTGCACAATGTTTTGTCACTCAGTGTTGTTGTGGCTACCGGTAACTAGCTGGTAATATACCCTTGCTTGCTAGCCAGTTAGCTTTTCTTTTTCTTTTTTTTTTTTTTTTTTACATTCATCATGGGTTTGTGCGAACTTATCTCCAGTTGGCTGGATGATGTTCATCTTAGCCACTGACTCACTTCTGTTTCCAATTCACACGATTTATTTATTTGTGATTTTTTTTTTTTTTTTTTTTTCTATCATGTTGCAGGTCTTAAATTTCATTCATAATAGTCTTTAAAAGGTCTTTAAAAGTATTAAGCTTACTTTGGACAAGCATGCAAAAACCCTATAAAGAGGAAACTGACGCTTTGCTATGTCAAGGTCGAAAAGTAACAAAAAAAAAAAAAAGAACTTGAACATCCTCACAGAACGTGATCTAGTTATTATTTCACTTTTTTCCTCAGGTATTTGAGGACAGGGATTAATTAGTGGTTATGATTAAAAAATAGGATTTTTCTGAAAAAGGGGGCCAGACACTCTCAGGAGAAGGTGCAACAGTAAATTATGTCCCTCTTCACCCATTTACCACTGACACGACCTGGTCCTTTTAATATTTACAACAGTCCGATGTAACTCAGCGAGCCGTAAAGTTCTTTGCGTTTTTGGCGTTACCAGGGACCCGTTCATGGTTCTGTCCGGCGGGCTGTCGTACGACACGGTGGGGAGGAGAGCCTGTTTGACCGTGATGCACGGAAAGAGCACTGCCGTCCTGGAGATGGACTATCCCATTGTAGATTTCCTAACGCTCTGCGAAACTCCATATCCAAACGGTGAGTCATGAAAGCTGTCCGCAGCAGACTTGCTTCATTTTCGTTGAAAGTCACAGAACTTCAAACATTTATGTTCATCTTTTGCTCTCATTCTTGCCAGACTTTCAGGAGCCTTACGCTGTGGTGGTCCTCCTCGAGAAGGATTTAGTTGTAATTGATCTTGGACAAATTGGGTAATAATTTACCGTCTTTAAATGTAAAAAAAGAAGAAGTACATATTCAAAGTTAAGTTTCTTTACTATAACACGTTAAGGCTGCAAAAGAGTGAGAGAGAGCAAGACTTTGAGTTGCTAACAACAAATTTGTTCTGATATTTTTAACTTTTTAGCTCTGCCTGTCATTGAAAACTACAGATTTGGTCATGTTGGCAGCTCTTTGTGCATCTTGTATGCAATTATGCAATTGAATAATTCTCTTTCTCTAACACAAAAAAATGCTGTCTTAGTAATGCTAACCCGCTAATAGCTAAGACGCTAAAGCCAGTTTAGAAGGTGCTCCGTCATTTTGCTTTTGTTTTAAAATATTCCCAAGCTGCTGTTTTACACAGTGACACTAGTTGTCAAAGTTTTAAGAGAAATCAGAAATAGAAGATTTAACACTTAAAATATGATTCAGCGAATTTCAACATCTTTCAGAAAACTTTGATCGGTGCATCTAACTTTTCTTTCATCTGTTCTCATTTAAAGTTACAGTTGTGTTAAAATAAAAAGAGCAGGGGTCAAATACAGAAATCATTACCTTATTGGCATCTTTGACAAAGTTCAATTATCAACAAAATTATCTTAAACTACCTTGAAACGTATAGTATTTTCCTGAAGTTATTTTCACATGTCAACAGTTTTTGTTTATTGTGACAGGTATCCGATATTTGAGAGCCCCTACCCTCTCTCCATCCACGAGTCACCGGTGACGTGTTGCGAGTATTTTGCCGACTGCCCCTCTGAACTCATTCCTGCACTTTACTCTGTCGGCAGCCGGCAAAAGCGACAAGGCTACAGCAAGAAGGTGATTCACTCCTCTTTGTTAAATGGACCTGAAATGGTGTCTCCCGTTCTGGCGTTTGGTTTCGGAGACACAGTGTCTAACGGGAAGGCAGCAAGAGACAGAAATCTTGTGGCAGATACAGTAAATAATTTGGCCTGAGTCAGACGGGTAACGATCATAATTGAATCAGTTTTCTCCATTTTACAGGAATGGCCCATTAGTGGTGGAAACTGGGGCCAAGGCACACAGACTTACCCAGAGATTATCATCACAGGGTCTGTAATTATTGACCAAATGAAACAATCTGTTAGTGTTTTGCCTTTCATTTCTGGAGTTGCAACTGATGCAGAGTTTTGATTTTTTTGTGGTTCTCTTCAAAAACAGGCACGCCGATGGGTCAATCAAATTTTGGGATGCTTCTGCATGTAAGTGTTTCTTTTTTGATTGGTCATACACACACAGTCCAAAAACAAACAGAAAACTGAACACCTGTTACTAGATTTCAATTCACAAACATAGCTGGAACAAATGGCTAGTTAAGTCAAAGGTGTTGTTTGTCTGTTGCCAAAGTAAAGCTGTTTTTGCTTTATTTTAGCTTTTATTTTTAACCAAAACTGCAGGATGTGGAAAATATTCACACACTCTTTTAAGAAATCACCAGTAAAAGCTTTCCCACCGTTCCAACGAATTATAAAGACCCAGCTTTAAGTCTGGCACACAAACCGTGTTTTGACTTTGCAAAAGCTGAAATGGAGAAAGCAGACTCTGCAGTGGATGGACGAGTGGGGGTAAAAGTCCCACCTAAGGGGCCGTGGCTTCACTCACTGTCAACCATTGCGGTGAAAAATAATGCGTGGGAGGTTTGTCACCCCCTCACACACTTTCTTTTGTAAATGGCACACCTTCAAAATTCAACTGCGACATAACAAAAGAGGAAACAAGATCTTTGAGAATCCATTTGAACCGGGGTTGAAATCGGAGATTTTGTGGGAAAGTAGGTTCCCAATTTCAGACTTAAATATTCCAGAATCTGAGAGGAACAAGCATGTTAGATTTCACGAAAAAGCCCATTTTTTGCTTTTAAATGTATTGAGTAATTAAAAAAGGCACCAGAAATGGTCAGATTGAGGCCTTTTTCTGGTTGTAAACAACAAAACTCATTTTTTTTATCTCGTTCTTTTCAAGTGCATCATTAACATCGCGTTTCTTTTTTCTGAAACTGCTGGTCGTTAGCTGTATTCCTCTCTCGTCCTCTGTTTTCAAAGTAATGCTTCAAGTGCTGTACAAGCTGAAGACTGCCAAGGTGTTCGAGAGGGCCCGGGGTAAGGAGGAGAAGCCGAGCACCGACATCGTGGACGAAGACCCGTTTGCCATCCAGACCTTGTTCTGGTGTCCGGAGAGCAGGATGCTGTGCGTGGCTGGAGTCTCTGCTCACGTCATCATCTACAGGTTCAGCAAACAGGAAGTCACCACTGAAGTTGTTCAGGTAGAGGCATGAGAACCAATCCTTTATCACTGTTTTCCATTTCTGGCTTGCAGTGGCTCCTGTACTGAGGATGCTCAGATTTTATGGATACTTGGGATGCAAATAATTAATCAACTTATGACTGTTGATTTAATTGTTTGTTAGATTAAAATCAGTTCCCATCGATTAACCGATAATGTCCGCCAGTTTGGCCGCCATCCAGCAGAGGGAGCAGCTGGACATCCTTAAGTGGAGCCAGTTGATACAGAAACAAAGATGGTGGGGCCATCCCAGAAAAAGAAACAGTCCAAATAGAGACCAGTGTGGGGTACAAAATATATTGATGACATGGTTGTAAAGCTCCTGAAGTCTTCGGGAGCTTTACATTGGTCAAACAAGATTTGACCAATGTAATGGAGGCGAGGAAGTGATGGAGAGGTGGAGAGCGTAGCAGAGAGAAATTGCAACATGATGGAAAAACATAATGCCAGTAAGAACGGTTGATTTTTGAGGTTCTGTCATGAACTACATGGAGTGAAGTTTTAACATTCCTTCAGGAGAAACGACAGATTAAGTGTTTGTCATATTTTAACCTTTCAATAGTTTATTTTTCTACTTAGCAACCTTTGAGGTTCCTGTTTTATTATGTATTGTAAATATGTCTAAGTTTAATAAAGACATTTTCTGTTTATTCAGTCACTACTGAACAGAGCCGACACAAAATAGTGTTAAAATCTAAAGATTTTTTATTTATTTATTTTTTTTCAAATTCAACATGAAAAATTTAGTGTTGAAGAAAGACAGTCGACCTCATTCATACAGGAGAAAATTTGGGTTTCAAGAAAATGGCCATTAGTTGATCGATGACTCGCATCCTTAATACATGAAGTTACTTTTTATTTGTGTGTTTGTTTAAATTTTCTCACGGTTTATGAAAATCATGCTTCGTAATCCTGCAAGTAAGAAAGGATGTTTTTGACGCAAGCTCTCCTCTTCTGTCTCGCGTTCAGCTGCTGGAGGTTCGGATGCAGTGCGAGTTCAGCGAGGTCGACTCCCCCGACCCGGGGGGAGAGCAGACCCCCACCCTGCCAACCTCTGCAGCTTCCTCCAGCCCTCAGGAGGCCGAGCCCCCGAACCAGCTCACTGCAGGCGTCAACTCCTCCGATGGAGCTAGAGACAATATACCATGCCTTCAGTACGCACAGTTTTGTTTTGTTTTTGTTTGTTTTTTTGGTTTTTTTAGTAAAAATCCTTATTTTTACCACATGGTTGATGTCTTTGCTGCTTAAAAAAAAAAAGGCGTTCACAAACTCATAAAAGGCAATGCAGTCATCAGATGATTCCCTCTGGAGGTCAGTGGGGAAATGATCCCGTCTATAAAGGAATGTTAGAAACAGTAAAGATGCCTGGACAGTAAAAGGCGGAATGAGGAGATTTAGTCGTGAGGGTGGCCTAACCCTGCGGGGGAGAAAAAGAGGAAAGATAATTCATGGTGGTGTAACGTGCGGCCTGCTGTCTTGTCCCGCTGCGTGTTTGATGCAGGGTGCGGAGCGCCCCGCTGAAGCAGTCTCCGGGCTACCAGGTGGAGCTGGTGGTCCAGCTGGTGTGGGTGAGCGGGGAGCCGCCTCAGCAGATCACCAGCCTGGCAGTCAACTCCTCCTTCGGCCTGTGAGTGTTCACGCATCACGTCACGTCTCTGCACACAGTTCCTGTGTACGTAGGTGTGGATTTGTTCTGAATTAAAATAACAGAGCAGAGCACAACCTGAAGACCTGAGAAGTCTGGAAGGTTGATATGACAGCAGCAGAAATGTAGTACTGCATCAATTTTATCTAAGAAAACGTCGAAGTTCAGAATTGTATTTGTAAGTAAGTGGAGCATTAAACCACATGTTTGATGCGTATTTGCCCAATGACTTGGATTATGGGGTTTGACAAAATGTTTATTGTTTTATAATTGGTGACGATTTTCATATGTAAAAACAGAATTGCCTTGTCGCTGAGATGTGTTATAAATAAATAAACCTATGCCTTAAAATCCACTGAAGACCCCCCGGTCCTCTATCTCTCTTCGCCTCTCAGCGTGGTGTTCGGGAACAGCAACGGTCTGGCGGTGGTGGACTACGTCCAGAAGACCCTGCTGCTCAACCTGGGCATCTCGGAGCTCTACAGCCCGTCGGACCCCTGCCAGAGGCAGCCCCGCTCACCGCGGAAACCACGCCAGCCTTCTGGAGGTGAGTGAGCGCTCCCACCTCTGTCTCGATTCTCTCCCGCTCTGTGCGCCTCGCTAAATACCGCAACACGACCGCTCCCAGAGCAGCGGCCCTGGTGTCTCTCTGTAAAGCTGAACTTGATCAGGTGGCTAGAGGTGGAGTTGGATGGGTGGAGCTGACAGTTGGCAGCTTCCCTGACTTCACACCATGAGCATGGCCCCCTGCAGTAGCTTCTCTCCCTCAACAGGGGGCATCACTTACAGGTTCTCCATCTGTTGAGTAGGACAGTGCAAAAACTGCAGAGCGGGTGCATGTTGCATCATGACCAAAATTACCTTTTGATTCCTTTATGTGATAAAAATATTATATAAGCTTTACTTACGTCCCTGTTAAAAATCTTGTTGTCTACAGTCAAGATTATATATCTTTTTTTTTCTATCGTAATAAACAAACCTAATTCTAAACGCAGCAGTATAGAGGAGTATAGTATAAGTTTGAGTGCGTGTTCCCTTAAGAATGTAGAGTTCTAAGATTTTCAAGATTTGCAAATCCAGCCTGTTGCCAAACAGAGCGACTGCAATCCATTCAGCCTTCATGTTATCTGGTGAAAATCAAACTCTCACGCATGGTGCAACATGACATACAAGATACAGTTTCCTTTGAAATAGCTCCTCACATTCTTGTACCTTCTCTGAATTTAAAACGTATATATAAAGAATTGATTTGTTTTTGCTCTGTTGAAACTTCCACACCAAAGAGGGTTTTTGTTATGGCAGCCTTGTAGTGTTCATGTGTGCTGGAAAAAAAAAACCCCACCCGTTCAGTCACCACCTGATTTTTTCTTAGGCCTTGTACTCTTATAACCAGATATCTCAGAAAACAAAGACATTTTTATTCTTTTTGACCTTTTATCCACACCAAAACTTTTGGGTCCAGTGAACTTACAGCCTGCGACAAATAATTCAACGATGTATTCACATACTTGCTTTGACGTGATTCACAATTATTAACTTTATGTTCTAACACACTATTTAAAAAGAGTTCAGCCAATATATCTTTCTCCAAAAGGAAACCTTCTGGCGCCATGCCTTACTGCTAACTGGATGTCGAAGCAATCTGATTGGCTAACATAGGTTTTAACTTTGCGCTACGCTGCCCCCTATAGGTTTGGCATGTTTAAAACAACATTCAGTAGTTGTGTGGGTTCATGTGGATGAAAACCTTTCTGACACCAATCCTGTGTGTACAATATTGTTTCTTTAAACAATGTGGCAGTGATAGTTGTTTTCATAAACACCTGGCTATATGTGAGTAGAGCTATCGCATCTCAAATTTGGGGTCTGAAAATATTCATCTAGTTACAGTTATAACAGTACAAAGCTGCTTACTATTGTAGCTCAATCTGATACTAGTGCATCCCTTTTATTCTATTCAGAGATTAATTCAGCAGCAGGCCTCAGAGAATCTGTGCTATTTTTTTTGCCATTTTCACTTCTAATTTTCACTCATTTTTTTTGTTCTGTCTCAATGATTTTCACTGTTTTTGTTGGTCTCTTTGTGTGATTTTTGAGAAAGACATTCCAACTGCTTCGTCTCACATGTCCAGACTTTCTAGCTTGTATTCTCAGTCTGTGAAAAAACTGCGCTCCTCTCACTTCCGTAAGTCCCATTGTGTCAGATTATTTTTTTTATTATTATTATTTTTTTTTTATCTCCTTCCCACACGATTGTTTTGCTCTTGGAAGCTTTCCCTCTCCCTCATTAAGATACACTCCCTGGTTTTGATTCAGAGCGGCCGCTTCAGATCTCCAAAACTCGTGGTTTGAGTTCTCAGCAGTGGAATGAGATGTTGGGGAGGATGAGTTTTCTTAGGCTTAAAGGTCATTTAACCAAAATCAGGTTGTGTATCTTTAAACCCAGCTTTCAGTGTTAGTAGACAAACAATACCGACCTGGTTAAATTATTAGATTTGGTCCGTATTTGGTGTTTTGTAATAGTTGCCATCCCTGCAGCTTTTCTAATAGTTGACCCCTCCTATCAGTTGCGTCAGACATAGGATTGTTTGGGGATTTCTAAGGAGTAAATCAGGCTAATTTTATTTTTCTTCCCAATCAATATTTCTGCAGGATTTTGCGACTCCAACGACGGGTCTAACAACTCAGAGGACCGATGCAAATCACCCACGTCAGGTAAGCCGCTTACCTAAAACCATCCCGAAAAGTTTTTTTTTTTTTTTTCAAAGAAGCATTTTTCCCAAATGCTCCCATCTATCACCCAGGATCTACCTCACCCTGCAATTCAGACGATGAACGAAAACAGAACTTCATAGAGAAGGGTACCGTATCTTTCAGTGCATGCGCCCTCTTAACTCCAGCAAATCGTAAATGGCTGAAGACGTCTGATTTGTCCTTTTTCCCCCACCCCAAACTCTTCCCCCCCCAAAACCTCATTTCCAGTGAAGTTAAAAAGCAGACGCTTTTCCAAGACGGTTGCCAATGACTTTGGTACTGTATATTTCACGTGCATTCTTCCTTCACTCACCGTTTCTCTCTCCATGAATGACGACGCTCTAACCAAACTGTGCCTTGACCCTCTGCTGGTCTGTGCGTAACGTGCCAATGAAAGACAGATTTTCAGTGGAGACGTGGCTTTTTTTTCTTCTTTTTTTCCTTTTTTTTGTTTCCATGAAAAAAATAATCTTTTTGCTTTTATTGATTGCATGACAGGATGCCTTTCAGGTTTCAGCCTTTCTTTCAGATTTCCTATTCAAATTCTCTTCACACTCTACGGATTATTGCTTGGGGACGTAATAGCTGATGCTTTTTACTTGCTGTCCCCGAAAGAAAGCTGTAGAAAATCTGCTTTAATATTTTGTGTCACTAACCACTTGGATTTTGAGTTCTCTTCGATCGTCGATGCTCGCTGCGTTTCCCTTCCCAGGGTTTCGATTCAGTGTGATCTTTTGGCTACCCGCTCATTTCTTTTCTTCCCTCCCCACCTACTCTCTGTGCATAACGATGTTCACTGAATTATAATTATCTTATTTCTCAACTGCGTCTTGCTTTGTTTGACAGTGCCGGCTCCTCTGCGATGCTTTTCTGCTTCGTCTGTATTCTGATGGCGGTTCTGAGGGTGGTTGTGGACTGCTAAGGCAACTTTTGGGAGATTCGTGTTTGGGAATGGCAACAGTCCTGGTAGCAAAAAAAAATAAAAATTTGTTGCTTTTGTTTCTCTTTTTGGAATGTAAACACATTTTTGGTTTGTATTCAGAATCTGGTTACAATCAAGACAATTTGGCATAAGCTCTATGCACTGTTTAGGATAAGATTTAGTATAAAAACTTGTTTGGGCTTCATGAGAAATCAACTTGATGCGGTGCATAATTGTGATTTAGGAAGGAAAGAAAGAAATGGTTTCACAAATGTTATTTTCAAAAGAAATCCAAACATCTTTTTGCCTCCGTGCGCCTTCAGATGTCACCTGGTAGCAAATTGAGTTCACATGCGTAGAAGAAGATCGTAAAAACGAGATTGCATCTTGGCCTGCCACAAAAAGCGATAAATCAATTAATCGCACAATAAATTAATTAACGTTATGACGTAACATCTGTTATGAAGACGTAGGAGTCTTTATGAATGTTTATGACTGTTGTCATGAAGTGCCATTCGGTAAATAATGACACTTTTAATTCAAAGATTCAAAAAAATTTTAAGTGCAAACTTTGCATTATTCAGTAAATAATGACACTTTTAATGCAACATTTCTTTAAAACTTGCATGAAAGGTTAATTAAAAGCATCTGCTTTGCATTAAAAGCATATTTACCAAATATTTACTAACATTCATAAAGACTCCATGTTTGTAACAGCTGTTATGTTTATTACAATGTCATGTCAGTCTTATGCACCTGTCTTGAAATAAAGTGTTTTCTTAATTTTTTTTATTTATTTTGTATATTTAAAATGTCTTCCGGTTCCTTTAAGTTAGAACTTAAAGTTTATTGATCTTCAAGAATGTGTTCTTGCATTATTATGCCACGATTATTATATTACTCGAAAATGATTATTTTCCAACGAAATTAGTTAGTTTGACAGGCCTGATTGCAGCCTTTGAACATTTCTCGGCGCTTGGTTCAGTTGCTCTCATTAAAACCCGCCTCTGCATGGTGACTCTGGAGGAGCTGCAGAGATCCATCTGTCACGTAGACAGCACTTAGTTGTGCACGTCGTATATCTGAAAAAAGTTGACCTATTGCTGCCGCACTTTTCAGATATTTTTAGATCCATGCATCCAGTTCCTGTTTTCTTCCTGCAACTATGCACCATTTTATGTTGGTTTTATATGAGTTTGAAGTTTGAAATATGAAATTTTGCGGCTGTGCAATGTGAAAAAGCTCAAGGGTCCACGAGCGCCTCTCGGAGAACCGAGCCTCAACAGTTGTCCTACAGTTTGTACCAAGTGATCGTTTTCCTGAATGTCTGATGCTGCAACTGTTGGGACAAGTGCCTCTAATTCCTGATCGCTGTGATTTATCTAAGCAGGTGCACAAAACGTCTCTCCTTTTAAAAATTAGGGGTTTTTGTTTCTTCTTTTTTTTCCAGCCAAGATGTCGCGGAAAATTAGCTCGTCTGGTGAGCAAAAGCTAGATCTGGGTAAGCCAACAAATGAATTGATCAATTTTGCTGTTTTAACTTCTTTTCCTCCCCTTATTTTAACAGGAAATATTCTGTTTTTGTTTTATATTAACTTCAAAGATGTAATATATATATATATATATATATATATATATATGAGAGCATTGCAGAGTGTTTGTGTGAATTTAAAAGTGCTGCTGTGTCTGCCCCGGACACAGAGGATTCTTCCCGCCGGTGGTCCCCTCGGTTGTGTAAACGGCCATTTGGTAGTATGAAAAATGGCAAGCTGACGGCCTGGATGGTCCAGAAGTTGAGTGTGCATAGAACTCAGTCAGACCCGCACCGATGTGAGTGGACCGGTCGCGGCTTGGACTTCGGCCGGAGTGGGATAACTCGTACTAATCCCCCCAAACGGGGGCTTTTCATTGTGAAAATGGATAACACGTGACACTAATCCTCTCACGGTGATCGTGTCCTGTTTCTTTCCGAGGAAGTTCCGTGTTGCTCGAGCGCATGTGGCACCAAGAATCTTACTTTTCCTGTTTCCAGTTTCTCCCTCGAGAAGAACTCGGGTGAAGGGCGACGTATTAACTTTCCACCTTGCCTAGTTTTTCTGTGGAGATCCCCTTCAGTAACTTTTTTTGTTGTTGTTGTTTTTAAGAAGATGATCAAACTTGTGCTTCGGCTGGAGCTTTTCACATTGAGATTGTCGGCTTTTAAACAAACAAAAGCAAATTGGAAGAAAACAAAAGCGTCTCAATGTCCAAAAGCCCCCTGGTCTGTCCTTAACAAAGGGTTTGCTTCATGTTGTCTGCCTGGTAACTTATAAATGAGTCGGGAGGTGTGTTTTCACAGAACATCTGACCTGGTTTCCTTTTTGCTTGGTAACATGAGAACCAGCTTTCTCTTGGCGTCTTACTTAAATCATTTCCTGATTTTTATCTCTGCTTGGTTTTTCTTCTTTTTTTTTTTTTTTTTTTTGTTCGTCCACAAACCTGCTAGATGGGAAGGATAACGCATTCACCCGCTCGCGTAGCTCGAGCGTGACCAGCATAGACAGAGAGTCTCGAGAGGCCATCTCCTCCTTTTACTTCTGCGAGAGTTTCCCCAGGAAGTCGGACAGCCTGGCCAGCCCCTGCCTGCTGGTGGGGACCACGCAGGGCTCCGTGATGATGGTGGCCCTCAGCCTGCAGCCGGGCGGCGACCAGAAGCTCCAGCAGCCGCTCAGCTTTGCCTCCTGCGGTGAGAGACCCAACATGGGGTGCCGTTCAAAAGCATCCATACGTCTTGAGCTTTATTTTATCAGGAAAAAGCCTCATATTTTACTACGTTTCAATTAGGGCTGAAACGATGAATCCAGCTAATAGTGATTAATCGATTCTTGAAATCATTGTCAACTAAATTAGTAATCGATCAATCTTTAACTGGAGTATACAGACTCAACCAAAACGCAATTTGCTGAAGGAGCAATATATTCAGAGCAGTAATTGAACCAAAGTTATACAGAACATTTATAAATTTTTCATTTAACATAAAAAAAAACCCTGTGTTGTAAATATGGCCTACCAAAAACTTTCTAAATGTCATAGTTTTAAGCTTCACCCAGTCAAAATTACTGTAAAATAAATCTCCTGTTAAGCACCTTTTGCTATCTGACATATTACTGCATTACAGGCAATAAAATGTTTAAAAAAGGAATTGATTTATTGGTTCATTTGCAGCTTTAAATAAATGTCAATATTATATAAATAAGGCCTAAATGAAAAATGTACAAAATGTGACAAATTTTCCATATGACTAAGTGATTAATTATCAGATTAGTTCCCTTATTGAAGCATTTGATTTCAACCCAGTTGTTAGTGTGGAAGAAAATTCATTTGGAAGGAACAGAATGAGAATTGAGAGCCACAGATATGAAAACAAATTGTCTTCAATTACAGTGAGAACAGAATAAGATCTATAATTTATAGAAACTATATGTATAAAAAAAATTTGTAATTTTCTTTTGTACATTTTGCATTACAAATCTTAAGTGTTACTCTTAAAGACCATAAAACATGTTTTATTTGAGCTTTTGAAACCTGCAGGAATCCTCTCACAGTTTCTCTCTGTGCTGTGTTTTGTCGTTTTATAATCCAAACTCGCATTTCCAGGCACCTTGGTCCAACTCAAAGGAGGCATCCTGACCACGGCCCTGCTGGATGCTGCAGGAACTCTGCTGCCCCCTTCCTGCGAGGCGTGGTACGACCCCAACGCCTCGGACGAAGAGAAAGAGAAAGAGAAGACCCGGAGGCGCAGGCCGGCCACGCCTCCGTCCTCACAGGAAGGCCAGGACTCCCAGTTTGCCGTGCTGTGCTCAGAGAAGCAGGCCAAGGTTTTGGCCATGCCGTCCCAAACCAGCATCTACAAACACAACATCACCGAGACCTCGTTTGTGCTGCGCGCCGACGTGGTGCAGATGGCCGGGGCTTACTGCATCGCCTGTTTCTGTGCCAACGGCCACATTATGACCCTGAGGTAGGCGCTGGTACTTTGCAGGTTTGATACCTCTGATCAAAACGCCTCACCTCTCTTTGACTTTCCAGCCAAAAGTGTGGCATGTTGTGTCTGGACACAGCTAACGAAGTCGTTTGTAGAATTTGTTAAAGCACCACATCCCTCTAAATATCTTTCCGCTTTCTGGTTATAGCTTGCCCAGTCTGCGGCCTCTGCTGGACATCAACTACTTGCCGCTGACAGATATGCGGATAGCCAGAACGTTTTGCTTCTCTAACCTGGGCCAAGCTCTGTACATGACCTCCCCCACCGAGTTCCAGAGGATCACCTACAGCCAGGAGACGTGCGACAACCTTCAGGTCAGGCAGCAAGGAAATTGGTTCATAGGATTGCAATTTTTGGCAAACAACTGATTGATTTGTGTGGGCAATTTTTATGACGAGCGAAATCACAAAGTAACTATATTTTGGTCTGTCAGATGTAATTTTTAAATATCGAATGACTGATGTTTTCATCTGTTACTCTGTACCTGAGTCCACACCAGCTCCTCTGTGAAGCACAGTGGTGGCAGTATCATGCTGTGGGGAACGTAGGAAACCTGGAATGAATTCTGATGGCCAATAATTGCACTGGATTTTATTTTTTGTACTAACGGCTAAATATAAGTACCCTTTTCTCTAGAATTTTGTTTTCTTTTTTTTTCCGTTTCACAAATATGTCCCACTTTGTGTTTGTCTGCTACAGAAAATCTCGGTGAAAATCACTTCTGTAAAGTTAATCTGTTAACTATTGAAGGGAGTATTGACATTTTGGTAGGAAACTGCATCATTTCAGATCCAGGGTTGTTTTTTTGTTTTCGAAGCCGACGTTCATTGACTGAACAACTCGGGGGACAATATATTGAAACTGACGTGCTGATGCGTTTGTCGCCCTCAGGAAATGCTCAGCGAGTTATTTACCCCCGTGGAGACGCCGGAGGCTCCGAACAGAGGCTTTTTCAAAGGCCTTTTTGGCGGAGGAGCTCAGTCTTTGGACAGGGAAGACCTCTGTGAGTGCGCAGCGTCCTTCGGCGTTACATAAGGCCGCTCTAACCTTTTACTTCACATTTACATAATCCCTCCACTCCGATCTCAGCAGTTTTCCTAGCTGTGATGCTTTCACTGCCCTTTGATTTCTCAATGGACCAGTGAGAGCTGGCTCACTGCTTAAAGCTGCGATCAAAGTCACTTACTAAAGTTTGTCTAGAGAACATATCATTCAATTTTTTCATACACACTTTGCTTTTTTGTTATTTAATGATAAAACTAATACATCTGGTGACATCACATAAGGCAATTCAGTTTTTTTTTTGCTTGTTTTGTCTTTTTGAATATGTCTATTTATAATCTTAGAGGGTTTTATTTGTTTTCAAGGATTAAAACTCGCCCATGACGTTTAAGCTAGGATCAACTCTTGTTATTTATTTTTATGGTTTTAACTGGGATTCAAACGATTAATCTAATGAATCGCGATGAATCGATTATTGAAATAATCGTCAATCTAGTAACTGATTAGTCGTTAACTGGAGCACAAAGACTTAAAAAGGAGACTACCTGCTGAAATAAACAACAATGTATTCACAGCAATAATTAACCGAATCTGTACCAAATACGTCTACATTTTAGATGAAAACACCTGACCGTAAAAATGCATCACTAAAGAAGCTCCTGCAGTTTTATAGTTGCAGCTCCAGCTGGTCCACATTCACTAAAGGAATGCTATGCTATTGCATTTTAGGAATATATTGTTTTACTTAATTAAAAAAGAAATGTCATTATTTGCTCATTTTCATCTTTTAATGTATTTCTAGTATTGCATGTGAAAAGGCTTATCGGTGAATGAAAAATCTGCAGAATGTGCCAATTCTTTTTATTTATTTATTTATTTATTTATTTTTACATCCGATTAATCAAATAAACGTCAGTCATTTTTGTGTCGCTGTTTGCTAGTCGGCGAAACGGCGGCCGGCAAGGCCTCGCGCAGCCTGGCCCAGCACATCCCGGGCCCGGGCAGCATGGAGGGCATGAAGGGCGCGGCGTCCGGGGTGGTGGGCGACCTCGCCCGTGCCCGGGTGGCGCTGGACGAGAGAGGGCAGAAGCTGGGAGAACTGGAGGAGAGGACGGCAGCCATGATGGCCAGCGCGGAGTCCTTCTCGAAACACGCCCACGACGTACGGAACGGCCTCCGTCTCACCCGGTTGGCTTTCTTCTTGTTTTCCGTCTGAAATCAATCTGTTCTTCTTGTCATTTCTCTCCCCAGATGATGGTGAAGTACAAAGATAAAAAGTGGTACCAGCTCTGATGACAGCGAGCGTAGCGCTGGACTCTGTTATCATGCACACCAGTATCTCTGGGGAGCTGGGGTTCCTCCTCTTCTCTTTTGTTTTTTTTGTCCCCTGTTTTTTTCCCGCTCAGGCGGGCGGGCGGATTGGGGGTGCTCTGCTCGACAGAATCATGCTCTTTCCCTCAGCACAATAATCTTCAACTCTCCATTACTCCAGTCGACAGAGACGAGAAGCGAGCTCCTTGGCTTCTCTTCCTCCGTTTCACCCGACGGCGATAGAAGATCGACGTATATCCACACCTGTTGCTTGAAGACGGGAAGGGAGGAGGGACAATTCTGCAAATATAATGTACTCTGGGTGGCCTGGCTGCACTTTCCCAGACCCCTTTTTTCCTTTCTAAGCCCTTTATTGTGTCTGCCAAACACAGCGAACTTAAACGAGGAGAAAAGTCTGATCCTTCGAAACGAATCGAGTGAACACGTGAGGTTCCACAGGAGTGACCGGGAAGGACTTGTGTTTCGTTTTTTTTCTGTTCTGAATCATCCTTTTTCTCAGTTTTCTCCATGTGGAAAGGGCCTTGAAGCACTTAGAGTAGTAGAGTAGATAAATTGGACAAACAGATGCTGGATCTGTTGCCTCTTAACTGAACAAGGGCTGGTAGTTCAGTAGTTTGCCATCGACCTTTTCACGGCTACCAAGTCGCTTTAGGGCGCGAATGTTTTCTGAGTCACTTTGGTTTTTATTTATGGTAGAAAAATATTTTGGCATTGAAGATTGTGTGTTGGGCATTAAAAGTTAAGTGAGCAAAAAGTGCTAAAAATGTTTACCCCCAAAATGAAGAGTTTACATTGTTCTCTAACAAATGAGTTGAGACACTGGAAATCCCCCGAGTGCTGTAGTCAGATCTTGTGACACGCTAAAAAAAGATTGTCGGTAGTTTAACAAGGATAAATGTTTTTGTTTTTTTTTGTTTGTTTTTTTTTTTAGAAGTGAACCTTTTTTCCATCCTGAAGATGATTTTTGTCGGGTTTTTTTTTTTTTTTCGATGCATATGGAAGAAAAAGCGTGTTTCTCTTACAGCACAATGGAAGTGGTGATGCCGTTTGTGTTGGTAGACATGACCGAGCACAAGATGACGTGCTCCACACAGTGCCACAGCTCGTCTCTCTATGAACTGCTCTTTTAAACACCGTCTCTCTCTTTTTGTTTTTGTTTGTTTGCCTTTGCCTCTAGCTATGTGTATGCTACTGTGACTTGCGAAAGTATTCATCCCTCCTGAGCTTTTCCTCGTCAAAGAAGTGCGTAGTTGTGAAGGTTTGGGAGTATTTTTGGATGGTTTTCATGTTTACAAATTGAAATCCGTAAGTTGTGGTGTGTTTTGGTTTTCAGCCCCGTCTCCATCATGATTTTTGCGGTGTGTGGTTTTTAACATCTTGCCTCAGAGTTTCGACGTTGACTCGGATCATTCTAACAAAGCATACAGCAAACCTTTGACTGTATGCGTTGCCTCGTCGTCACTCTTCGCCACAGAACTCCGTTGCAGCCTTCGTTCAATACAAAAAGTCCCGCAGCATGATACTCCCACCAGCGTGGGGTTTTTAGGGTTTTGGACTCCGGTCTGCTGTGAGATGTTCAAAACTGAAGCTTCTCCACAGTTGTAACCCCGAACTGTCCATTCTTTTTTTTTGGTCTTTGTGATATTTGTTTACAATCACAGATCAGCCATATTTTACTCCAAGCTTAAACTGCACACAGTTCCACTCCATTTGCTAATTAGGTGACTTTGGTTGCACTTTATATTTAGTGGTATCATATAAAAAGGAGGCTGAACAGACATTTTTTAGGTTTTCATTGAGAACAATGAAGTTTGTGACACAGTGAAGTATAAAAGAAAAGTTCCTGGGGGTATGAATACTTTTGCTAAGCGTTTGTGTTTGTGAAAATGCCTATAGGAAGGAATATGTTGTAGTATGGCCGCTATGTCGACGCAGTGCATTACATCAAATCTCTACAGGTTTCATTCAGTTTTTGCTGGAGTGTCTTTGTGTGAAAAGTCCTCAATTTTTTCGTTTCCTTTCACAAACTGCAAGTATCTGCTGCTGTTAGACGCTGACATAGGAATTAGCAAGACGTCGTCAGGCCAAATCGCTGCCAAATGTTGTAAATATCGCAACGGGTTGACGCGAAACTGAGCGCGCGAGCTTCGGCAACACTGTAAGCTTGCGGCCATGTTGTTTTCTGACACCAAAGAGTTACCTTTATTTCACAGAGTTGTCTTTATTTATGTATTCCCCCCCCCCCTCCGGAATACTGAGAGCGTATTTTGACACTTCGTCGAAGTCTACTGTGTCCACGAAGGAGAGCAGACTGACTTTTTTGTTAGTTTGTTTGTTTTTTCGTATAAGCACGACACTTTTCTCACCGTCTCGACCTGCTTTGATTATTTTATTTCGTTCGTAAAAGTGAGCAGCGCGAGCTGGAAGGGTTTTTTTTTCCAAACCGATTGATCCACCGGAGAGAAAAAAAAATCCAGAACCGTCGACTGGAAGAGACTGAAATGTCTCAACCCTGCGGTGGATTATGTTTTCAAAGAAACCCTTCACTTGTCCGGACAGCTGGTTTTAATCTACTCCACTTTATACTACTGAGATAAACCCATGTGGAAGAGCAAAATATGTGGGTTTTGCACTATTTTTTGTACTCTATAAAATTTTTGCTATGATTTTTAATGTGTCCCATTTTCCTTTTTTTTTTTTTTTGTTTTTTTTTTTTGGAAGGACCAAAACGTCGTAAACTTGTGCTTATTTATATCATTCGCTAATTATGATCTTTTTTTTTTATTCTCAGATTTTGTTCATTATTAAAGAAACTATTAAATATTTATATTTTAAAACAAAATATATATATATAGAAATGAATATATACTTTTATTTCAACAATCTAATAAAATAAATACCTTTGTCATTTTGAGATGGAGGAAGTGACGTTTGCGTCCAACCGATGGCTCTTCATAACGCCACGTCATTCAGAAACCATTTTCCTGTACTCTTCTGCTGGGCTGCTGGGTCCTTCCCACAAAGAACTGTGGCCTCGACTTTAAAAGTGCTTCAGTTTGCAACTTGTACGCCCTAAATGGTCTCTTACTGCACATTGAAGGATGCATGATATTAACGTGTTTACAAACTTGAAACGACCATGTATTATCCCTCTTAGAGATCGTCTGTCCTGGCATTTGTATTTAGCACCACGTTGAACAAAAATCCTGAAGTTTCCGTTTCGCCTCCCTCATCCGGCCATGCCAGTCGTGCGAGGGGTGGAGGGAGGGGCTGGGGGATGATATATATATATATATATAATATATATATATATTATTTTTCTCTCTCTCTGGTATATTTGTTAAGGTCACTGTTTGCTTCAGAGAACCTCTCGCTTTCCCCCCCTTTGCGCTGTAGAAACGCGTCCCGCAGTCGAGCACCATGCCGGACAGCTTTCACCATACTTCCATCCATCCATCCATCCATCTATTTATCCATCCGTCCATCCGTCCGTCCATCTTCTGGGATGATCAACATCTGTGGAGTTGCAGTATTTTGTTTGGCAAAAAAAAAAATAGAGTTTTGTACAGTTTTATTAAAATCAATTTCACATGGATGTCTGACTTAATCTGCTGCCACAAACGATTTAGACTGTAGATACAGTATATATAGATATTATTGTGCAATGTAAAAAAAAAAATACAAATAAATGTAAAAACCCAACGTAACATTTGTCCTGTGCTTTCTGTTCTTCTGTCGTCAGTCATTTTATTGATCGAGAGGTTTTTGACGCTCTTCGGGTCACAGTTCCTAAATAAAACACACGCACAAAAAATTACTACAAAACTTCTCATTTTCAAAGAAATTACTTTTATTTGCCTCACTTCTTCTGTGGTTAGATATTAAACATTCACTCCCCCTGATATTTTCTAGACTTCATCATGTCGCCTTTTAAGATCCGTCAGGTTTGACATGTTTGGGCTCCCATTAAATTATTTCAAACCTTCTTTTATCCACAACTTGTCAAACAGCTTCAACCATTTTAAGAACTCTAATCCTTTGATTTCCTGCTTCTTTTCCTGTCAGAAACGCATTTCTTTGACTAAATCTGCCTGGGACAAGAATCGTTTTGGGTTCAAATGAATTGGGAGAGAAACCTCGCTTTGTGCTGACGTCGACAACTTTCTAGCCAAGTTCTGGCTGAATATTTCACCACTTCTTGAAAATGAGTGCAAATTATTATCACTATTATTTTTAATCCTTTTAATTTTCTACCCTTTGATTTGATTTGAGCGTTTTTAACCTTTATTCTGTTCTATTTAAGTGGATGCGCTTCTCACGCAGGCCTGCAGGTGGCAGCAGCGCTCACCGCGCTCTGCGGGCAGCAGCATCTCCACTCGGACTGAACTGTCCGCGCGAGCGGAGGGACGGGAAACTTGAACCGCGGGGAGCCGAGCGGGCTGAACTAAGCGCTCTGCTGGTCCGGAGCTTTTTCTTTCTCCTTGTCACAGCGTTGTGTTTGTGCTGCTGCTCCGCGTCTCTCGCCGCTGCCGTGGATGAAACAAAAGACTGACGGACGGACGGACGCGGTCCCCGGGGGGGATGAAACGTCCCCGCGGTTTATTCCCGGATTGAGAGAAAGTATCAACTTTGAGGTAACTCGCTGGTTGAGATTTGGAGAAAGTCTGACAGCGGAAGAACTTCGCCGTGTCGCCTGAGATGCAGCCTCGCGCTCGTTCGGACCGCGAATTCAGCTCATTTGAACACTTCACGTGACGTCACAGGTGCGGACGGGGGGTCATTAAAGCGTGAACCTTCAGCTGGGTATCTGACCTGAGCGCCCAATGACTCCAGGTAGCGCCTTTTATTTAATTCTCTGAATGCTTCAAATATGAGTTTGCTGTGCTTTCTGAAACTTGCCTGATTTGCAGAACTGAACCTGGTTCTGTTGGTGTTGCATGGACCACTCAGCTGCACTGCCAGGGGGGAGATGATGATGATGATGATGATGATGATGATGAATGGTATGAGTATGAATTGAATTAGCCTTGTTAATCCTGTCCTAAGATGAGCCAGGGGGCAAACCTCGTCCTCCAGTGGCTCTCGAAGCTCCACCTGGCCCAGTACCTGGAGTCTTTCCTCGACAACGGCTACGACGACCTAGAAGTCTGCAAGCAGATCGGAGAGCCGGACCTGGACGCGATCGGCGTCCAGGTCCAGCACCACAGGCACCGGCTCCTCGCAGCCGTGCAGGAACTCATAGAGGAGGACAGAAGGAGAGCACCTGGCTACTATTTCACCTTGGAGCCTCTGGAGGCTTCTGCTTGTCACCACTCTGACAGGGCGCGTGACCCGGGGTCGCTGGGGTCACGCGCGCACACCACAGCCCTACACCAGGCCTCCTGTCCCGGAAACCACAACCCGAGATTCACAGACTGCAACGACTTCGTGACTTATCCCAAGCTGAAGCTGAAGGTGCTGATAAGAGACAAGCTGGCGAAAGATGGAATCAACCTGGGACAAGCACCTTACACCCACAAGGTAGGGAACTGTCACCCCGTGTGTTTCGCTCTTTGTTCCGACTGGACGCTGGCCCGTCGGAAGCTGTCTCTTTGAGTTTAATATGCTCACTTTGCTGTGTGTGTGATGAAGAGTGTGACGAATTCCTTTGATGCTGCTGACGTCCATTGATTCCTCTTTAGGGCTCTTGGGGATGCGTTGCTGTCTTAAGCAGAGCTCTGCAGGGACTCACCGCACTCTTAATGTACTCAGTCTTTTTAAATTAGGCTTCACTGACTTGATTTATTTACAAATTTCTACTCCCTTCTGATCTTTGCTGCACATTTTTTAGATGGAAGTAAACCCACTTCCTGCAACGACAACCATCTTAGGAGGTTTTTTTTTGTGCCTCGTTTTGTGGAGGAGAAGGTTTAGAAACTATTAAAATCTTGAAAAGGTTTGACTTGTTGCATTCGGTGCACGAACATGCAGAACATTGATGGTCTTGTTGAACATAAGATGATATGGTGTGGTTGATTACGGGCAAGTTTTCAGTCAAATCTCTAAATATACCATCTTAAATTTTCCTTCTTCGTTCATTTAATTGAATTACTATTGTTTTAGTTTAGATCCTTGGTGTTCAAATGTTTTGCCACAAAGTCAAAGTCTGCAAGCTCTGGAAATATGTTTGTTTTTTTTCTTTTTCTTTCAGTAGAAACCGGGGAGGTGTATAGGAATTGAAGTTTTAATGCAACATTATATGAAAACGTTTTACGATCATCAATAATTTCACAAGGCTGTGTTTCCGTTAACTGTATAATTGCACAAGTAGGAATTGCAGAATGAAATTAGCTTAATGGAAGCTTTCAAATTTTGAAACAATTCACTGATAAAAAGTTTTTGTCAGGATGTTCGGCTTTATCGAAACTAGTGTATTTCGCAAAAAGGAAACGCTTTTCTTTTTACATTACATGAGTCACGCAATCAACAGCCGAATGTCACTACTGACGGAAACGACGAAGAAAATCACAGGAAGTGTTAGGAGGACGATGACACCGCTTGTTTTTTAACCCTTTATGTCCTAAATTTAAAATCTCCACCTGGGCATTTTTGCGTATTTTAATTGTACGGAGATCTTTTAAATGTTCTGTGAGTATTTATCTATAACAACTTAAACTTTCAATATCTAGCAAGTTATTTTCAGAAATCACCGTCTATTGAGAGAGCGTCCCTCAGATCAATTTCACTTCCTGCTATGGCGGGAGATAAATTACCGTAATAACCCGATGTTGGTTGGAAAGCGCAACATCTCCCCATTCAGAAACCGTTTTCCAGAAAGCGCAACATGTGGCGGATTACGGTACTGCAAATATGGCTGGATCGTCGTCACTCCTTTTAGGACTCAGAGGGTTTAATGACTCATCACTTAAATTTATTCTTGTGTCTCAAATTTAGTGAAAATACCGCAAGTTTGAAATTGTTTTTCTGGACATTAGTGGAGTATCAACAAAATTTTGCGCACATTTGGAAACTCATCTATACTGTTGTTCAGTAGTCATTGCAGGAGGGTCAGCGGGACCAGGACGTTTGGAGTCCAGGCCTGTTTGTGAAGTGTTGATCGTTCTTCAGATCCCCTGCAGATCTAAACTCGGGCGCTGTGGTTGTCAGAGTGTTTGTTTGTTTGTCTGTTTGTTTGTCTCGTCTGTTTCTGTGGCTTCGGCCTCTGATGCAACGTTGACTTGTTCCTGGCCTGCTTCCCCCTCTTGACAGCTGCCATAGGTTTTATCCCCTGTGACCTCAAACAGGTTGCATCTAGTATAGAAAGATGCATAGACAGCTTAGTGTGAGGAAAAATACTATAATCCACTAAAGGCTTTACACTATACTTGCAGCACAATCAGCAGCAATTTACAATTTGCTTGAAAATGGCAGATGTTTGCTTTATGTGGACCGTCTACTGAAAGCGTTTCTTGTGTCGTGATCCACTTCCTGCAGGACCGGTTGGTTCGTGTAGATGTAGAGGATAGTTGTTGCACTCAGGCTGTGATATACTCAGAGGACAGTCTGTGGCCATCCAGGTGAAAAGAGGAGGGAGCAGGTCCGGCTTGTTTTCAGCAGAGTGTCTCTGACTCTGAGGAAGGCAGCACTGATTAAACTGTGGACGTTTCCTCAGAGAAGATGGGTAACGATCGCTGCAATCTGTCCAAAGTGTGTCTGTTTTGGCTGTGCTGTACCTGACTGTCGGGATGAATCTTTACCAACTAGCCCTGAAGAGTATCTTAACATTTTCAGACTTTATGACTGAAAATGTGGGGGACAAATGTAACCATTAACCCCATCATGCATCTTAAGAGGAAATTCAACCAGAAACTAAACGAATGCATGGGATCTGCTCAGTTTGAAGAGCGTAAAAGTAAAAAAAAAAGTCTCTAAGATGATGTCATTATTCTGGTATTTAGCAAATGGAAGTAACTTTGGTAATCCTGTGACCTTAAACTGGGAATGTTTAGTCTGCTTACTGTGACTGAGTCAAGAAAAATATCGGGTTTCAAGTTGTTTGTGCATTTCAGAGCAGTCAGGCCAGATGTTGGTTCCTGTCTGACTGAAGTGGTGCGTCGTATTTCTGCTAATAATACCAAGTATTTTGAGCGCCTGCAAACACGATCCTTAGTCGTATGCCAAATGGTCTTGTTTGCCTTTGGTGAAGATTACCCACTTTGGCGTATTGGCCTTATTTTGATGATGAAAATTTAATTTCCATCTGCTGCTTTAAAAAGCGGTTTCTGTTTTCTCCCAGAGCCGAATAGCTGTGGCCAATTTCTCAATTTCAGGCGCGTGCAGCTGATGACAGTTTCAGGGGTTACTAACGACTAAGATCAGAGGAACTTTCTAGTTGACTTTTGACCCTTTTGGAGCGGCTGCAGCGAGTAAATACATTATTAGATTTAAACGCTTCTCTTCTAATCTTCTGATATTGTTTCCACTGAGTGATCGTCACTAACAAATTATCGATGTCCAGCTTCGGTTCTCTCGCCTTCACCTCTGCTCCTAGCGTTTAGAAGCTCATGCTTCATTTCAGTGGGCCGACCTTTTCGACACACTACATTGACCCCCTTCAGCTGAGACGACGACGCATGCGGTCGGTTCACCCATTTTCATTGCGACTCAGTTGGACTTGGCAGTCAGTCGTCAGCGAGGAGGGATTTGAAGCCATCAGCTGGGATTGGTTTGAAGCAGGCTGGCCTTTCAGGTTCACCAGATTCAGTCCATTAAAACGGCTGCAGGTATGTAGGCCACCACTGCTATTTTTTTACCCCCTCCCAGTATAAGTACAGTAGCTCCAGGCTGAGCTGGGATGATATTTCTACTTAAGATTTGTTTGAGGTTTTCACTGTCTGATCACCTTGAGGGAAAAATACACCAAGATGTTTTTAAAATCAAGAAAAAGAAAATAAACAACATAATGGTTTTTGTATAAAACAAAGAATATTTTTTTAACTACTGCTGCTTATTATAATTATTATGCCATTGTGCTAATATTTATGCAATGTTTGGATGAAAATATATACTTAAGAGGTTTTCGGTAAATTATTATAGTTTTTTGACAAATTTCCTGTGTTATTTAAAGAAAAATAAACATTTTGGCCAAATAAAATGTCTGAAATCAGTTTAAGTAAAACCAATATGCAAGTCGCAAGACTTACAGTAAACTCAGAGGAAGACTGTGAGCCAAACTCAATTTTTTTATTTAAAAAATCAGCATTTAGGTAAAGCGTAATCTTGCTTAAGTTATTTTTTTTTATAAAGCTGAAGAAAAGAAAAGCTCGTATAATAGAACATATTATACCAGTGAATAAAATCTTTCTTGTATAACGTCCTTCTAAACCCATTTAACTTCAAAATACTTATTTTTCTGTTTTTCTTTTTACAAAGTAAGCACAATTTTAACCTAAAATGAATAAAATTGTCTGGTTAATATACAAAGTGTCATAAATTCCATAAAATAACAAAATGTGACAGGATTAAATTGCATTAAAAACATGTGGGTTTGTCATTTATCTCTAAAGGGGTTTTAACTATGAGCTCTAGTTATTTAGCAGTTCACATCACACAGAAACAGGAAGCTGCAGCAGCCAACACATTCTCTCTTTCTCTTTTTTTTTTCACCTTGAGGATTAGTTTAAAGAGTGAAAAACTGAATTTGAATTTTCACAAAACGTACATTTTTACCCTATATATGTATATATATATATATAAAATATAAACTCAAAGATTTTCCATCTTTGACGAAACCTGCCTTACATTTGCAAGGCTCCAGCTTTTCCTCAGCTGTTGTCTGGGTTTCACTAATTGCTGAAGTTTAGATTTCCTATTACAATGCGAGCACATGTAATGTTCCTTTGGGAACATCCATAGTCTGTTAACAGATCAATACAATATGGCGTCCTCAGAAACTATAATTAGGGGACTCTGCTCCTGTTGATGGGATTCTTTCCTCTGAAAATGGTAGTTTGGTGATTAACTTCAATAAAATCCTAACTTTTTGTTTGCAACATGCTCTATCAGTATCTTAGTAAGCCTCAAAACCTCAGAAGGCCTCTGTCCTTTGCTTTGCCTAAACAAATTCCCCAGAATGGTGAATACATCTTTGTTGTTTGGAGGGTTTTTTTTGTGTTTTTGCTTTGCCAAAGCATCAGAGGACAAGAAGGACCAGCAGGCCCCCATTGATACAAGAAACGAGCATCTGAATAGGACCTGACAAAACACAGGGGCAGCAGCTGGCAGCTGCTTTTGTCAACCAGGGCCTGAATGAGGCGCCACTTGTTGAATGTAGTTGGTTTTAAAATACCATCTGTGAACATGTATGTTGTGTGACACAAAAGAAACAGGAAAAATGTAAATGAATGAAAGGAATGGCCTTTGAAACTACTTATAAAGTCTTTGCAGCACAATAACACCCTGTAGGGTAAACGGTAAAACCTGGACTTTAAACAGTTCAGGGATGAACTTGGTGTTCACGAATTACACAATGTCAACATGACCCGGTGAAAACCGCTAAGAGTTTTCAAAGCATCTGTTATTTGTGCTGTTTAACCATAAAATCAGGAGGGTGACGATGCATCCAGGTCAAAACCGCTTTGACAAGAGTCAACAATACTGTGACAAACCAGGAGAGTTGGTTTCAAACACTACAACAGGGTTTCCCCCAGTGTATTATCAGCCTGGCGGGCCACCAGGCTTTACTTGTCCCCCCCACCAGGTTTAGCATTGTTTTTTTTATTTTATTTTTTTTTTATTTATTTATTTATTTATTTATTTATTTATTTATTTTTGTCTTTTTAAAATATTTGTGTTTTTTAAGACTTTATCGTTGGTGTTCAGGTGTTAATCTTCCAGTCTTTCAATTGCACATAATATCAACTGATATTTTAAAATTTCCAGTCAATTTTAAACATTTCTCAGCTCAGAAACACGGCAGGCCGCTGGATGAATCACTGCTCTAGCGCCCAACCACCGGGCTTAGTAGGTTTTCTGGGAGAGACTTTGTACAAAATGTATTTTAAATATCTCACAAAAAATGGAGATATGTAGCTTTCCTCATTTTGTAACCACATTCACTGTCTGTTTCCTTTTCCAAGAAAGGTATTTTAGATATTGATGGCAGATAAAGCCTAAAACTGCACGATTCCAAGTCATACCAAACTTACTCAAAAGGAAAAATTTTTGAATGTAACCTCAAACGTTTTAGATAATTTAAAAAAAAAAGCCAATTGTGCGCAAAGGTTTGCTGATTATTTTTTTTTAAAGACTGACTTATCTTTACTCTGTTCAGTTGCATCTTCCTCACTTCGCCTTCCTTTGCTGTCCTGAAAGAGCCGCCACAGACGGTGCAGTACGCTGTAAATTCATTAATAAGCAAACCTGGTCACGCTTTAGCCCTCTGCATGCATGTTCTGTATCCATTATCTCTGCCGTCATGCTTGCCTGGCAGTGCGGTGTAGGGTAGGCCTACTTATGGACTTTATTGATGTTATGTCAGGGTGGATTAGGCCACACCAATAGACAATTGCAGGAATGTGGTTGGATTATAGCTCTGATGGTGCTGAGGGGGGAGGACTGGTGGATGGACTGTGTGTGTGGGGGGGCAGCACTTAAAAGCTTAACTTGCTACGAACCTGTTTGTCATAAATGCTTTGGGTTTCAGAAAAACTCGTGTCTGAATGCTCTCCCTGTTAAAACAAATCGCACACGTCTGCATATGGATCTCTGTCGTCGTAGCGCCAGCGACGTGGAGTAACGCTGCTGAGCTCTGTTAGGACAGCAGGCGTTTTTCACGCAGCCTGATGCATAATGTACATCACTGTGTAAAGCGAGGCTCAATCTCTGACCTATATTAGTGAATTTAAGATTAGAATTGTCCAGAGTCGCTTGTTCTGTGCATCTTTCCAGCTATTTTTTTCTTGTAAATGGATCTGATGTCTTTTCCTTCAAGTGGAAATTATTCAGAGGAACATATAGCAAACCATGCAAAGTGCATTAAATACTCAGTCTGACTAACAACACTATTTATCAAGCCTGGTTTGGATTCATGGTGTAGTTCAAGAAGTGGTGGACTCCATTGTTCTTGGATTTCTCTGAACTGCCTCCTTCTTTTTACCTGTGATGTTTTGACTTTTGTTTTTCTATTGTCTTAGCCTTTTACAAACTGAAATCACTGCATGGTGAAGAAGAAATAACTCAACACTGCCGTTCTTGAAATCTCTCCCTCTTCTTCTTTCTCTCCAAAAATGATAAAAACTCAGACAATTCGACGTTGTGCTGCTAGCACTTAGCAACAACTCGTAGGCAGGAGCGAGAGCGCTGCCCAACACAATAACGATACGTTAAATAATAAAACATAATTCAATTAAGCTAATATTTGCTCGAGGAATTTTGATAATCGATGTACTGGAATCATTCGAGGAATCGTTACAGCCTGAGACTCCAGGCTTGAAAGTGTTTGATAAAAAGGAAACTGAGTGACTTCAATGATGTTGAAGCCTCGGTGATGAGTTTGTCCTCTTACCCTTCGACTTGGATTATCTAGTAACTCTAGAAAGCAGGTGGAATAATTTCTGTAACATGACTTGAGGATGGGAGCTTTGGCCAAAACAAGCCATGACTCTGACATGTTTATGCCTCCAGACAGAGAGAATAAAGATCCAACTCTTTTCTTTTATGTTCTTAAAATTTAGTTAGCTATTAACCTGTTAACCAGGAAGCTGCATCTCATCGTGCCGCTTCCCAAACGAGGATCAAAAGTCATGCATTTGGGATTATTTACTGTCCTCTTCTGAGGTAAATGGATGCACAAGAGCTGGATGCAACATCAGTCTGCGGCTCCGAGGCCTTTGACAGTTGGTGGATCCGGATTTGTCTGAAACCTAATGAGGCTCTACGTCAGCTCCAAACATTACCACAGATTTAGTGATTATGTGCCGTCTGTCTTCAGTAGAGGTCAAAATTCCTGACAAATATTGGCCAAGTTAAGCAGTTGTTTCACCAGAAGTCACAGATGTTAATTCAGGATGGAGAACGGCTCGGCTGGTCGGCATTATCAACTGCATTGTCACAGCATTTCATGTCTCCTGGGCTGATGAAACAGTCGAGCAGCAAGTTTATTGTGCTGGTTTGTATTGTTGACTTGGTTTTTGAAAATGTAGTTTCTAGTTTTAGAGGAAAAAAAAGATAACTCAAGAACTGTTTTCTTACTTCAAAATGAGACTCTCTTTGTGTCACTTGAGACATACTATTGTTGGATTTCAGCAGTTTCATAACCTGGTAAAGGCCGGAGCCTCGACTTTCTTTTTATCCTAACTGTGTAAGTCCTGCCAACAGTCAGTGAAAAACAAGGCTGTAGTTACTTTTCTATTTTAGAAGTGCGGCTATATTTTCACAAACTTTTATTGTTATGCATCATGTTTGTTTTTTATGACTGTATTCAGTAAATCAGCGTTTTTATTGAATTCTCATTTACAAGAATGTGAAATCATGCTTCAGTTTGGAGTTTTAATTCATGAAATAATAATGTAAAATGTATTTATTTATTTTTATTAAGATGAATGAAACCAACAGTGAGATGATTTGAACATAATCTGGACGCCAGAGGGAGAAATGTGGCTTTTTCCATCAACAGCCAGAGATTTTACAGCCTATTAGATTTTAAAATGTAGGTCATATGTTGAAGCTTATGGTTTGTTTACATGCTCAGGCTCTTTGCACATTAATAGTAATTCAACATGGTATATATTAGTAATGAGTGTCTCTTGATTTTTGTCGCACAGAGAAACGACTGAATATGATGTTGATTGAAGCTGCTAAATCTGCTCTTCTAGCATATTTATTTCTTTTTATTATTTTAGTGCTGTTGAAATGTAAATTGTTCCATCCTACAGTTCACACCAAGACCATTTTAAACAGGAACATCCATTTTGTTCATTTCTTATTAATCCCACTTGTCTGGTTTACAGTAGAAACAAGCAGAAGAGACTTTTCCTGTTTTTTTTTTTTTGTTTTTTTTTGTTTTGGATTTAGCTGCAGAAATTGAATCCAACCTGACATGTTTTTACACCTTTTTACTATCTGTTCAGTTTTAGTTTTAATATCTGCCTTTTGTTCTGGGGTCAATGAAAGGTCACGGTGTGCTTAGTCTCTGACTCATTTGGCTTCAGCTTGACCTCGTTGTGTCCCATAATTCACCTGGAATGGGGGACGGCAGCGGGAGGGGGAAAGGACATGAATAAGGGAAATGCTAACAAAGCATTCAGATGAAGTGGATCTAGTCAAACACTCAACTATGCAATCCGGCCTGTGATGATTTCAAAAACAACGCTGCAGATTAAGGACTCCACATAGAATTGACTGGAGCTCAAATGGTTTTCAATAAATAAATAAATTCACCACAGTTCATCGTTTTAATGCATTTAGGATCATAAATAGCTGATAAATCAGTATTAGTTGCAGTTGTTTAGAGATAAATCATACTTTGATATTTAAGTCATAAATTTTGTAGAGGCCCAACTCTGCTGGTTTTCTAAAATGTAAATGCATGTTTTTTTTAGTCTCTGCTTCTGAAAGCTTCCTGCAGATATTTTCTGATGTTTTTACTCGTATTTTCTGTACATAGAAGAAAATACTGTCTGTAGTATTTTCAAGCAGTATTTTCAGTTCAAAACCTCATTTTGCTGCTAAATTATCGAATACATAGATATATGAGCTCAACAACAAAGATATTCATTGTTTTTAATCTGTTATTTAGGTCATTCAGCCGTCAGATTGTTGTTATAGTCATTTAACTTTCAAGTGTTTCAGGAACATCTTTGGAAAAATACTTTGTGAAATAAAGTGATTTAAGGTGCAGCATATAACTTTTATAAAAAAAAAATATAATTTTACATGTTTGTTAAAGCTCTGACTACGTTGTGACACTATAGCATAAGAGATGATCTGAGGGGGAGGGGGGAAAAAAATCTAGCTAGTTTGCCCAGTGCAGCAATGCAGCGCTCGGTCAGAAACAACCAATCAGAGCCAGGAGGAGGGTCTTAGCGCTGTCAATCAGTTTTTAAGAAAGATGTAAAAACAATTCCTTTTTAATAAAAGTTTCATACTTCAGATTTAAATGTGTTAAAGCTTTTAACGTATTAAAATCAACGTAATTAATGAAACAAAATTACGTCCCGGTTTTGACCTCGCTGGTTTGTTTTGGCTCATCTTTGCCCTCCAAAGCCACAAGATTACACTTATTGCTGCCTTGTGCACTGTGATGGTATTAATTAATCGACTTTAAAGATATAATTGTATGTGCATACGAATGTATACTGACATTAATACTAAAATAGTAAATGCAGAGTTGGTGTCTAAAGGCTTGTCATTGTCTTTAAATGCCTATTTTTGCTTCATATGCGTAGACCTAAAACAGATTTCTCATGTTTACATATTTGCTTTAACTTTTATTGCTTTTTTTATGCTGTTTACGTGGATCCAGCCATTAAGAGCAGTCATTTAAATCACAAATAACTTCCTAAATCAGTGGCTCTGTTTGAGACCTTTTTGTGGGGTCAGCCCTGCTGCACAGATGCTTGTTGGATAAACCCTCAGGCCGTTCAGGGTCTAGTTTGCATGTCGGTCCGTTGAACGCAGAGCGGTGAAAGTTTTCCCTCGGATAGTTATCGTGGCCCTTCGCGTACAGCCACTCTACAGATGAAGAGTTCACGACCTGCCCTGCATCTACGGCCTGTCCGTGCATGTGAGCCTTCAGACCATACAGACAACATTGTACTTGACCTTTCAGGGAAGCTTTGGCTGTTCGAAGCAGAAACAAGCCAGGGGGACACACTTCTGTCCAACAGTGAATGCTATACGTTCTGATCGTGACCCATTTTCTGCTCGTTTCTGCAGCGGCTAAGACCTTCCTCCCCTTATGAAATTCAGATGACAATTCATGTGACGCATTGCCATAGATCCAACCGTAACAAACCGTAAGCTGAGCTACTTTCCCTTTGATCCATTTACATCCAATTTTCTCAAGTCTAGTGATCGGTGTCGTGCCAAATTGGGATGACAGCGGTTCCTACATTTATCCACATTACCATGCATTTAGTTTTCCCAGCCTATTTAATGTACCAAGTGCCCACTGCCAGCATAAGTAATGCATCCACTTAAAGAAATTCTTGAAAAATGGATGCAGCTGCCCTTTACTCTCAGTATTGCCTCGGGTTCACCCATTAACCTCTTTTTCACTTTTAGGGGAAATGTACAAGCTTAAGTCATTGCTTATTCTGGGATGAGGAATCCCAGAATAAGGGCAATGTATGTATATACATTTATAAATCAACCATACACATTTAAACGTCCTAGCATCATGGCTCGCATTGTGTACAGCACTCAACGACACACCAAAGCCTCTTACAAAGAAACGGTCGAAGCTGTCAGACGAGTGGATTTGCTGAAACTTCAGAGTAAGTTGTTTATTTCCTCCTTTCATCCGTGGAGAGAAATTGACTGAAAAAGTGAGGAGGAGGATGAGGAAAGAGTAGCTCAATGAATGTGAAAACAGTGATACTTTTTGACAGACGGTAAAAAAAAAGAAGTTAAAACACTATTGGCAAGAATTTTCAAACGTTGACAATCCAAATAATGTGTCTTTGATTGAGAAACCTTCTATATTTAGGTCAAGGTTTGATTACTGGAAGAAGGTAAGAACGTAAAGGTTGGATGTAAGTGATATCCCATCAGACTGTGTGCATTACTGCTTATGTAGTCGTCTGACTGAAAGCATGGGACGTTATGGTCTTAGACGAACCTCTTAGAGGAAATTTGATCCACTTCCTTCAGGTTTCAGATATGTATAGCTGTAAATCAGAAGGAGTAAGCTGAAGTTGCTCTCAACTTTTCCTCTTTGAGGGATTGCAAAACCTGACTCATGTCAAAGCTCCTCATCCAGCTAAATGGATGTACAGTAGGGCTGGACAATAAATCAATAACTATACACACCATGATAAATACGTCCGATAGAATATTCAGTAATTTCACTAAACTCCGACCCAGAACCGCACAGCATTTTGGGGGATGTAGGCAGAGGAAAGTCTTAAGCTGCTCAACTTCTCACGGCAAGCTAAGCTAGGTGAGTCAAGTGACTCATTCATTCTTTCAACCTTTTTCTTTAGATGAAATATATATAGTAAATATAGTTATAATACTAGCAAAAATATTATGTGCACAAGATGAAATGTAGTGGAAAAATCCACTCTTAATAATTTTAAAGGACCTGATTTAAAACGTATGCTGCCTGTGTTGAAAAACTGAACTTTAATAATAAAAAAAACGTATATAAACATTAACTCCTCTTCAGAAATTTAACTTTATCTCATAAGCAAATCCTTCTGTTATATATTTTTAACTTTTCTTTTGCTGTATTAAACCCTTAATGTATTGTTGACACTTTTTGTTTAATAAAACTGTAGAAATGAAAAATTGCACTTTGCTTTATTTTACTAATTTATTCAACTTTTGTTGTTTGCTTTATTCATTCTACTTTGAAGGTTGCAAAACTTTAACACCAACATTGTAAGTATCTGTGGTTATTCCTTATTTATAATATTTGTCTCTACAGGAAATGGTGGATAAAACAGGAAAAGTTACGCCGGTATTTCAGATATTTAAAAAAAAACTAATCAATAAGTAGCAATCGACTGATATGGAACCTTTATAGCGTGATATGTTTTTCAGACATATTGTGCAGCCCTAATACAACCATTCTTTATCATGACGATGATCAATACTGGGATAGTTTTGGTAAATTCATCAGTATAAGTATTATAATTAAGCCTCGCCTTTTTGTGGTTCAGTATTTACAAATTCTTCTATTTGCACATTTTCTGTGGAACGCAACTCTAAATCACTGAAAGAAAATGTTGCCTCGGCAAAGACTTTTGCTTTTTTTTGTAGAGCACATCTAAATGATTGGAAACTAAATGAAGCCTGGGAAACGTTTTTTTAAGGCAAGTGCTCGGACGGTCTTAAATAGAATAGTGCTGTGAAGTGCCAATGCATTCTCTTTCACCTCTGCTGCCCCTCATAAAAAATTGATTACTTTAGGCTTCAAAATAGGTCGAAAGGAAAAGAACTGGACCAAGTAACGGTGTGTTGTAAACTGAGCTTTTTCTGAAGTCGGAGTGGGTGAAACCAGTCGTCCTGAGCGACACTGGTGGCTTTATTTGTTCATCGAAGGAAAATGTACAATACACACATCTATTTTTCCAGAGGTGTCTAAGCTTTACGCTCACTTTATTTTGTTTTAATATATGTTACGGTAAATCTGATATGTGGAAGTCTGTCCAAGTATTGAATTTATTCAGACTGAAGTCATTTCTTTCCTTTAATTAGACCCAAGTTCAAGTTTTAAAGCCACCTTCTTCATCCTCGTCTAACAAAAATGTGCACATGCACTGTGCCTTTTTTTAAATTGTACCTGGGTGTTTCTGACAGCTCTTTGAATGCTTGTCCTACTTCAGTGAGTGTGTGGAGACCCGTTCCTCTTTAAAGAAGCTTTGACGAGCAGGCGGGGTTCCCTGGACGGCAGATGACATGAATCATGCTCACCGAATGAGCTTGACGTTCCCCCAGGTCCTTCCTGGGAAGCCGAGAGAAAGCGATATTTGTGGAAAACTACGTTTCGGAAACCATTAGAGTGGGTGTTGTTATCAGCTGAAAGAATTAGGGCAAACCAAATAGGTGCACTCTGTGCAGCTATGCATGCCCACGTGAAAAGTAATGCCTGTTGTGAAATATTGATTCTCACTTCTTATAAATGTACAGATCTGTGATGGAGATCGGATGTGAAAGCTGCGTTAACTTTTCTTTGTGAAGTTCTTGAGGCTGTTCTTACCTTCCAGCTGATGCTCATAAGACTTTCATGTAATCGTCTTTCAGACTATTTGATTGACGAGGTCGAGATTTTACTTATTTTGGGTCACCTTTTTCTCGGAAATGCGAGTCGTTCTGTAACTGACAAGAAAACCAAACTAGAGCTGCAACTAATGAGTATTTTATTAATTTATTATCCTAGTGATTTATTCTGGCAATTAATTGGATAAAAAAATAGAATATTTTCCAGATTTCTTTGTTTATTTAACGACCTAAGTCATTTTTATGCAATGTTAGAAATGCAATAAAAGACTAATTGATTTCTAAATTGACTGACAATTATTTTAATATTCGATTCATCACAGTGAACCGTCCCAGCCCTAAACTGAACCACAGTATCATGTTATTATTGGGCCTGACCGACTCGGCAAAGAAGTTTTAGCCTGTAGACTTGCAGAGACAAACCCAGAAGATGTGGAGTTGTCATTTTGGGTTTTGTGTGTACTACATCATCTACAAGACTCTAGGAAATTGACGAGCTCTTTTTGTGAGAGCAATAGCAGCCACGTTTGACAGAAGAGCACGATCTGAAAAAGATGTCGCCAAGAAGCAGAAATGAAATCAACAGAGAAATGACGCAGAGATGCATCTGGTCTGAAAAATTATTTCATTTTCAGAAAGGCTGCTTTTTAAATATTTTTAAAAATCTTTTTATTTGAAGACAGTCAGAGCAGTACAGTTAATATTTCTACTGTCTATAGTGATGCCTGTTTGACTATTTCAGTATTCCTGTTTGTCACAGACGTTCAGTCTAATACTGCTCTGTCTATTAGAATCACATTATTGCAGAGTCCTGTGTTGGTGAAAGGAGTGTTTCTGTTCACGGGGTTAGTGTTTAATCCTGCTCTGTGTGTGTGTGTGGATGTCAGTGGGTTTACCAACTGTCTGTGCTGGAGAAAGGATTACAATCCCCAAGCTGAAAATGGGTCTGCTGACTGCGTATATGTTTCATAAATGCTCAAAGACAAGAAGAAGAAGAAGAAGAAGAAGAAGAAGAATTGTCACTCTTGATGAGAAAATACAAACTACAGCCTGTACCTGTTGTGAAATGTTAGCAAATGTTTAATAAATTGTACCTTTTGTAAAAAGTTATGACATTTGTATTGATGGCATTAGTACCAAAAGGGCCTCAAAGAACTGCTTCATTCGCTACTTTCATAAACTTCTGTGGTTAATATAGTTATTAGAGATTTCACATAATGTGCAAAACAAATGAAAAAAGATCACAATTCCTACAAGGAAGAAGAGAAAGAGGAAAAAAAACATTTTTACATTCCTGTAAATATCGTCACCTACAACGAGGTGTGTGGCTAAAATAAAAAATGAAGACCAGACAAAAACCAATGTCAGGATTTATGGAACCCCTGCTCAGCCAAAGTTTCAAGGGTCTGCTATTCCTCTGAGAGTTTGTTGAAAATAATTATAAAAAATTTCCAGTTTTTTTTTTGTTTTTTTTTTAATCTATTTTTAGAACCTCTCATTACATACCTGATTGTCTCTCGTTTTAAGTTAAGTAGTGTGTCTTTCATCCAGTTTGAGACTCTGCCTGCAGTAGCATTCTTCCATTTAAGAAGTGGGCAGCGTGTTTGAATGTTGAGAATGTAATTACTATGATCATATCCCAGATGATTGGATCTGAAGTTCTTGGAGGTGTAAGTGGGGAAGTGATCCATTAGTTTGACGGTCGCCATGTTTGACTCGTGCACTCGGAGCAGAGGTCAAGGTTATGTTCCTTTATTTAAGGCGTTTCTGCAGCTGTTTGTCAGATTGTTCCTGTTAGAAATAAATACTAGACAACGATCAGGTAGCACGTCAACACTGTCTACAGTAACAAGTCAAGTCCTGGCTGCCATCTAATCCTCTTTATGCCCCTTTATTTACATTTACATGTAGGCATTATTAATGTACTTAACTATTTCTGTTGCAGTATCTCTACAGTGCTATGAACCATCTGGCCTCTGTGTTGTTTCTTTTGTAACTGTTGTGATATCTTTGTACTAGTTTGCATGTTTTAGAGTCGTTGTAGTGAAGCTACCACGAAAAATGCAGCTCTGTAACTTTTGATTGCAACTTTTTTGTAGAAATTGTTGATGTGACAGTGAGGCATTTGGGGGGGAAAAGCATTCCTCCATCACTGTTAAATCTTATGAAATGTATCCTGGACCAAACAACTAATTATATTTAAAGCAAAAGTACCATAAAAGTACCAGGTGCACAACTTTTTTTTTGGATAAAAGGTTTTGCACTACTATGAGTTTGTTTGTTTGTTTGTTTGTTTGTTTTGTTTTTTGTTTGGCTGCATTAAAACTGGATTTTGCACATGCTGCAATGGAAACACTTTTTTTTGTACGAGCCATGTGATCAACAGCCAGATTGTTACTACTGCCAGAAAAACAAAGAAGACGACAGGAAGTGGTATTGAAGGACAATGGTATTTTTATGGTTTATCAAAATAACAGGCTTGTTTAGATGTGATTTTAATTGCTTTTCTTCTTTAGATGATAGACTGCAATTATGAAATCCTCTTTTTTTTTTTTCCCCAATATTCAAAGTTTTGGGCATATTTGTATTTAAGACGCAGCTATAATTGAATCATAATTCCACATAGATGCAGTTATATTAACGGACATCCAACCACAGCATATCTGATGGTAAATTTGCCTTTGGTGTACTTCCCTAATTCGTCTGCACGTTATTCTAATTTTTAACAAGCTTAAAGTTTGCCTTATCTGGCCTGAACTCGTGGTTAATCTGCATCTCGATTCCAGCTACCTCACAGGGCATGTGCTGGACTTGTGTTTTTAATAAACCCAAAGAGTCAGTCAGGCTGTGTCATAAACATCCTCTGGTGTTTCTGCCAAGTGGTTTAGTGAAACGTTAAATGAGATGTATTATGGTGGAATGGACCCATTCTGCTTGGCACTCAAGTAGGCCAAACATGGCAGCTTGGTTAAATCCCCAGTCTCCACTGCCAACAGGGTGATATAATACAGCTGATGTCTGTATACAGAGGACATTCTTTTCTCTAAATGGAGAAACTTGATGAAGGAAGCAAAATTTGGAGTTTATTTACATTTTGTAGGCTAATGTTAAACAGTAGAAGATCCAGAAATGTTTTTGATTTCACAGTTTTGTTTTGGAGCAAAAGGTGTATTTACCTGAATGGATTCCATCCTTATAAGTGATTAATAAGTGAAGTTATGTGAAACCAATTAAGTACTTCTAGATGTTGCACTTATTTCTGTCTGTGGGTTTATGGCTTTTCGTTTAGAGCAGGAACTAATCTAATGAAATGCAAAATGATTCGACAAAACTGTTGTGTAATATCTGTGCATGTGATTTTTCACAATGACTTCCTACCCACTTTTTTATTGACGTACATTTTAACATAATCATTAGCCACTTTAGCTATCGATGGTGTAGTACGTAGTAAACAGGCCATGTCCCTTTGTCTTTAGGCCTATTTGCATACGCGTCTCTCTCACAAGCTTGCTTTTGTCATTCAAATATTTATTTTTCATAATACTTTGCTGTTCTTTTCTACATCTTAATAATGCATTTAAAATTTATGTTGATTTTGCTCCCAAGATGAAATAATCCAAACCAAGTAGATTTCTTTGTCATATACACTCACACTGATGAGTGCATCGGGGTCAAAGGTTCACCACCGTGCCTCAAGGCACATTGACATGTAGAGCAGAGATGGTGGGAATTAAACCCTCCCTTGGATGCTCCACTTTGCAAATCATTGGACATAAAACATTAAAAAATAATTTTCAAAGTTGTTTCTGTAAGGTTGTGTCTGTAATATTTTAATGCTAGGTAGAACTTGAATCATTTTAGAGGAGTTCAGTCGATCTTCAGTTCATCAGGAAGTGGGTGTGGCTGAATCGCGGCGGGGAGTGTGCACCGCGTTTGGTTCTGCCAGCGCCGTAGTGGGATGCAATGGTTGAGCAGTGCTTCCATTCATGTACATTTGTGCGTTTTGTTTATGCGCCAGTGACCGGGTCATGAGGTGACGACTCAGGGCCTGCAGCACCTTGTAGCTCAAATGCTGCTTTACGCTCACTGTGTGCTGCGTCTAGATTAACTAAATCCGCAAAACCCCGTAATTAAAGCTGTGTTTTCACCATTTTCATCTGCCATTAGAAACTGGACATGTTATAAGTGTTATACCAAAATCGATTCTGTCGAAGTAGATCAAATCCACTCTGGCCTCCGCCTGACCTCTTACTAATGATAAAAAGCCCCTGAGGGATTTTAAAAAGCATTGTGGGGTATAATTGGGATCCTGCAGCCATTTGGGTCAGAGAGGCTATAAATAAACATCACACCAACATATACAGTGTCTGATTGATACTTCCGTTTTCCTTTTACTTCTATCACTGCTGTCGATTGGCTCCGTAAGCGGCGGGAGGCTGTGAGCGTAGGGGCCACGCCGCGCGGAGTCGGGTCTTTCCGACTGCTAGCACGTCATTAACTAATGCGTCTCCGACTGACCTCAGCCTGACTCGATGTCGACTCTGCCAGGGGCTCTCTCCGTCATGCCCCCGGACGTGACAGCTGTGCGAGACGCCGAGGCCCCGTGGTTCACCTTTGCCGCGGCAGGTTGCGGTGGATGGCATGTCTGTTGGTGTGTGTTTGGCTCTCACTGCGATTCCATATGGCACAATGAGGCCAGCTCAATGACCCTGGACCTCTGGCCCCGATGCCTCGCATGTTCTTGTGTGCGGGGAATCACAAATAAGAGCGGTGGTCCCGCCAGCCATGAATCTAATGAATATTAAAGTGATGGATTCAGAACTGGAGACACGTCGAGGTTCTTTTCTTTTTGCACCACTTGTAGATTTTGATCCAAGTCGACAGTTTACATGTTGGGAAAAAATGTAAGTTTTCTAAATGTCACATAGATATTATGTCACTCTAATGATTCATGCCAACAAGATTTGTTGGCATTTAGATTGTAAGTTCAGTCAGGGGGTGTGGATGGTGGCATGGTCTGGAGGTAAACAAACTGTCCTCTACATGACGGTAAAATGTCACTTTGGTTTCAGTCGCCTCGATGTCGACACTGCCAGAGCAGAGCGATGGTTGAATTATGTCCATGTTCTAAAACCAATAAGCTTCACTTATAATTAATCATTTTCAGCGGTGACGTTTTTAGCTTTCCAGGAAACCATTTCTGTTACATAATGAAAGCGGAGGGAAGTGAATCAATCCAAATGAACTCTTTAGTTAAAGATTCCAGGAATGACTCAGTTCAATTGTTTATAAAGCGCTGATGAGTAACTGCACTAGACGAACAGATGCAGTTTGTGTCCAGAGATTTGCATTTAAATCCACTCCTGTGCATTTTGACTATTACATTCATTCCAGCTGGACAGTCGTCATGATGCTGTCAAGATTGGTTTAAACACCAACTGGTTTAAATGTTTTTAAATGTGAATCCTGCTGCAATACGCTACTGTTGCTTCCATTGTGTCATTAACTTTGCAACAAACCCTCATTCTGATGGCAATAAAAAGTATTGAAAATGTTTTTGACCAACTTCAGTCAAAACACAAATACTATTATTAAAAACAACATAGAAACTTAAATAATACGCTTCTTCATCTGCACACTGTAACTACAGTCAATATTTTTGAATTTATTTTTGTTTGTTGAACAAACGGCACTGTCAGTTTTTGGTGTTTTCAGACTTGACCTCCAGCTGAACCCAGTTTGCTATAACTCATCTAGGATTTTTAAAAGACAGCAGAAGGAAGGACAAAAAATAAACACACAAATATGCAATCAAAAATCAATTGTTAAAGTTCAGCTGTCATTCGACGTCTATTACAAGAGCATTTTGTGTGTTATTGTTAAATTATCCCACTCAGTTGCACCTTTCTTTGAATCTTGGTATGTTGTCTTTTTTAGATACATTTATTTATTTTTTTTATGTTGTAAATTTGTCCTCAATGTGTTGGTTCTTTATTCTATATATATATTTGTATATTTTACATTTATATGAATCTGCCTGTCACTTCCTGAATCTGCTCATTTATTCACTACTGATAAATGGAAAAAAACGAATAAAACAAACCTAAACGACAAAAAATTGGGTGAAAGATTTTTTTTTTTGTTGAGCATTTCTGTCTTTGAAGCTTTATGGAAAGGATTTTATGGCTTCATGACTCCAACAATCTTACAAGACAAATAATTTGAGACGTGTGGAAACGGCTCTGAACACATGAACAGCTTTTAAAAACTAATGTTTAGATTAACTCGTCACTTCACTGCTGCATTGAAACGCAGGGAAAAGATGTAATATTCCACACAACCAGTAATGGAAAACGACTGCTTAATTAAGCATGTTTTAATATCTTTAATGACATTACAACAGCTTGACGTTTTTGGGGAAATGGCGCTCTTCCCCTCACAGGAAGTTTCAGTTTCAGACCTGCTTTGGCGATGAGTTGAAGTGATTTTCTTTGACCTACTCATGGATCATAAATGAAATATCATGTAGCAGCAGGAGGATGCTCTGCTAGTTTGTTTCAGTCAGAGGTCATAATTGTCATATTTCATTAAGGGTCACCTGGTCAGATCAGGGTCAGTGGTCTTCATTTAATGAAACATAATAAGACGCTATGAATATTTTGATTACAGGTACAAAACGGAAATACTTTAAATTGAGGGTGTGAATGGACCTGCCTGTGTTTTACTACACACTTAATTTACCTGTCATTTATTACCAATGTTAGTTTTTATTTTATTTTATTTATTTATATTATTTATTTATTTTATTTAGTTAAGTTTTGCTCCCTTTCGTCTCAGTTTTGATTTGACACTCCCAGGAGACACTGGACTAAAACACGGCAGGCGTTGCAGCTTGAATTGTGGGTTTTGACACCACGCGTTTAAGCTCGGTGTTCAGCCCGATGCCTCCGAGTTGCCCCCGCTGCGCCGTGCGCGGCTCATCAAATGCCTCGCATGACCTGACATAGCAGTGATCCCTAAGAAAAGTCTTGTTTGTGCGACTGCTTGCCCGGAGGGAAGCGATGTCGCCTCGTGGCTCAAATCCACAGCACTGAATATTTACCCCACTCTCTCGTTGCGTTTCAATGTGCTGACGTGTCTGCGAGCGCATTACTCAGGCGAATGTCGTTGTTCTAGTTAAAACCAAGTTTTCTATGCGTTTTTCTTTCTTTTTCTTTCAGATAAACGGCGGGGTTCAGTTCATGAAAAGCCGTTTGCAGTAGACTAACCAGGAGAATGCTCATCGCTGCTGACATTTAACTTTCAGCTCTTCAAAGTTCCTTTCTGGAGCCATCCTTGCAGAAACATTGATTGAAAGTGCAAGACATTTTGCCGTACAGGTTCAACCATGGATGTAAATAATGAAGTGAGGGAAAGCTTCTTGGCTTTTGGGAGGGTCTTGTTATTTCATCTTCTTGTAGTTGATTTTAATACAGAAAGACTTGTTCTACAGAAAAAGAGAACGTTGCCAGATTGGACCTTAGTGACCTCATAAGGTGTAGCTGGATGCAGATGGGTGTTTAAATGGTCAGTTTAATTCAATCTATCACTAACGCACTGCAAAAACACACAATCATACCAAGTATTTTCAGTCTGGTTTCACATGCAAATGTGTTGGTAAACATGAAGTAACTCAAAACTAACTTACAGATAACTTTTCAGGAAGATATAGGAGCTTGTTTTAAACAAATATTCATTTTTCATTTTGATTTTGTTCTATTGGAAGATTATTTAATTTATACCAAGACATTTTCCCCATGTTATAAGTGATTTTTTCTGCCAATATTAAGGAATTATTGCCTTAAAACAAGCCTCCATATTGTTCTGAAAAGTTACTTTTTCAAGTTAGTCTTATTTCAAGTGTGTTAAGATATTTTCAGTAGAAATTAGACCAAAAAAACCTGGTAGGATTTTGAGTTTTTGCAGTGTACTGGTCTCACCCAGCCTTTAAAAAAAGCAGTATATTACTTTTAAAACAAAATGTTTTCGACAACATTTCATTTGAAAGGTTGCTGACACAATAGACTAAACACTAAGTGAGCTTAAATATTATGTTATCAGTCAAATCAAAACAGTTTTTATCCATTTACTGCCAAATTACATCAGCCAGTCCCTCCAGTTTCTTGAGAATTATCATGGAAATTCACACAAAATCACAAAATCACCCTGAACTTTTTTTGTGCTGATATATAATTGGGAGTTTCTTGCAGATTTTTATCAAAAATTGTCAAAAACCTTCTTACTTGTACTAAACAGCTGCCTCAGCCTTCATCAATAACAGATTATAGTCCATGATCCTTACAGCGAGTAATAAAAAATCATATTTACTGCCATAATTAAGCGCAAATATTTCCAAATTAGTGCCTCAAAGTCTTTGATTTTTATGGCAAAAAAAAAAAAAAATCACAAAATTGTGGAGGAACTGAAAAGATGTTCAATATTATTTAATTTTAAGGATTTATTGATACATTAAAAGTTTGTGAACAGGTTTTATCAACGTGTTCTGTCACAGCCGGCTCTTTAAGAGCGTTAATAATCTTAATTTGGCCCAAAACAAACATTGGATTGACGCCCCTGGTCTAGAGAAATGGTAGAAAGATAAATTTTGAGTTCTTGCTGGAAAAATGCGGCTGTCGATGGTAAAAGTGGGAGTGATTATGCAAACGGTGGTTTTTTGCTTGAAAAAAATCCTTGAGTGGAAATCTGAGTAAACGTTTCTTGTAAAGAAAGAAACGGCGCCGCCTGCTTCGTCCCGACGTCCTAATCAAGGATGCAGCCACGTGCGATAAAGTCATCTCTGATCACTGTTGAGTATTAATCTCATAATGGACTCCGTGATGATCAATAAAGTTTTTATTATGAGAAAACTTAACAGCAGACACGCTCACGGGAGCTCTATAAAACTACACATTTATTATTCATTCTCCTATATTGGATATTAACATGGAAAAGGCATTAAAATGTGTAGAAATTGCTTTCTTCCTAATTATCGGCATCTTTTAACAGCTTCAAGAGGTCGAATGGCTTTAATTCCATTTTTTTTAATTAAACATGTCCCATATAAATCACAGAATGCAGATTTTCCTGCTGTTTATCGTAGGGTCAGCACTTCAGACCAGTGGGGGTTTTTCCCGGTGCTTTTATGTCTATCGTTCCACATCTGTAGGGAGGAAATCTGGTACAAATCAAGTCTGCATTCAGCCGAGCAGCAGAGAGTCGGGTCTGGTTTGTATGTTTCTGTTCTGTGTGACAAAGATAAAAATCTCCAACAGACAAAGAGTGGTTACCACTGCGCGCAGAGCTGATCTTAAGCATGACTTCTCCCGTCTCCCTTTTTGCCCTTTTGAAAGCAGAAGGTGCCTCTTCACTTGTACTCTTTTCCATGTGATCGCATCTGAAGGAGCGCATTAGATCCGTGCTGACATTTAACTTCCAGGGAAGTATCCCGTTTGTTTTTCTTTCTTTCTACAAAAAAAAAAAAAAAATCTACCTCACGTCCATCATGTTTTCTTCTTTTTTTTCCGTTTTTTTTTTTTGTTGTTGTTTGAAGGAACAGAGTTTTAGTTGAGCAGATCTGGCAGGGGAAATAAACTGGAGCTCTTTGAGAGTAGCCGGCTTTAAGCGTCAGAGGTCAGGCTTCCCAAATGCTCTCCAAAGCTGCTGAAAATGCGCTGAGACGATAAATCTGGTGTCTAACATTACAAAAAACATCTGCTAGAAAACATACACTGCAAGCCCAGCTGTAAAGCTTTCATATATTTGAAGCAGAGGAGTGTTTGCAGATGTTGATCGTGGACCTTCAGATTGTCGTGTTCAGAAGAGCGCCACCTCTTTATTGTTCTCATGAAAATACACAGTTTTTAAGAAAAATATTTGTGTCTAATCCCCCTTTATGTGCAGTGACTAAATCTGTGCTCCCAGTGTGACTGTCGCTGACTGTTCAAGTGATATAATCAGCCACAGGCAGCGCAGCTTTGAGGTAAACATCTGAACAACATCTGCGCTAATCTCCTGCAGTCTATGAGCTAATGAAGCCCCAGTGGACAAAGTGTGTTGCACGCTCAGCTTCACTGCCAAATTTTTTCATCTCCCATTATTCGTCACTCGCTTTAAGATTTCATATATTGAGGTGCTATAATGGCGAAGAACGACGTCAAATCCGTTTTGTCTGACCGCAAAATTAAAGCACAGCAGATACTATATTTGTATCTGCGTATATATCTGATTGGTAATCTTTTTAAAATTTGATAAAATGCATGTTTTTTTCCTAAACGTTTCCTTATTGATGTATTTAATCTTCAGTCATTTCTTGCACAAGTCTTAGTGTTTGCAAACACTGACTGACGTCTTTTGGCTAGTTTTGTTGAAACAATTTTTTTAGAGGAGGCTGATGAAAAGGAAACTGTGTGAAGACATGGCTGCAATTAATTCAGTCTGTTAGAGAGACTTTTACAAGATAACAGGAAGGCTAATTGGTTCAATGCTTCACTATAAAAAAAAAAACTCAACTTTTGAGAATTTAAAAAATAAAAAAAAAATTAAAAAAAGACATGGAAATTTCTCAGTTTGAAGAGTTGAAAATTTGCAAGAGAAAAACCTGGAATATTTTCCAAATATTTATCTAGAAATAATTCAGACATGTTCAACGGAGATTTTCCGGCTGCTTTCCTTTTGCAGTTTTGATAGTAATTTCATTTTTAGCCATGAAATGATCTGTATGGGCTTCCATGCAGGTTTGCAAGCCGGGCAAATTAAAATCGTCAATGATTTAAAGAAAATAAAAAATAAATCTCTGCAAAACAATCACTTTAACAAAAACACACACCAGCAGCCACACTTTAAAAAAAAAACTTTACATATATTGCACTTTTTTTTTTTCTTTGCTTCTCATTGAGAAATAATTACTTTAATATGTAATAGTTAGAACTTTGTAAAAAGTGGATAATATTTCTCTGTTCTGACACGTAAACTCAGAACTGACAAACATTTTTTTCTCTATTTGAAAGAAGAAAAAAACACTTCGAATAACACATCGACTCAACTCTGATTAACTGTTGTTTGAAAGTCTCTTGGCTCCGTGCAACAAAACAAAACCAGCGCAGTTCTATTTTAAACTTAAAAAAAAAAAGGATTTCCCACTAGAAATAACGGTAATGTCTTTTGTGCGTGACAAGCAACATGTGCGCTGTGGGGACGGCTGCTGTTTTATATTAACGCTGCTGTTGGAACATGAGAAGGAGGATGTAGGTGCTCTGATAGCTGTGATGGGGAAACTCCAGAGAAATGCAGACGCTGCGTTTCTGTGAGAAATGACAGGAAGCTGCGTGGCAGGTATTGTATGCGCTCGGCCTGCGGGACGGACGGAGAAAGTACAGAACAACAACTCTGACCTTCCTGCAGCATTTTATCTGGGAAGGGTTTATAATTTATATATCGATCTATTTCCGGGATACGTGAATTAAAGATGCCCTTTTTAAAGCGTTTACTGTCTGTCCGTTGTTGCTTGCACTTTCTACTATCAATCAATCAATAGTTTGTTTGAATAGCACATTTCAGCAACAAGGCAATTGCTTTACATCTTAACAACGCAAAAATACAAAGTCATAAAAACGCCAAGCAGTCAAAACTAGTAACAAAACATTACATTTTGGTGAGTGCCGCCTCCAAAATTATTGTTGCACATCAAATAAGTTGGTCAATGTTCAATTTATTACAGTTCAAACCAACTCTAAACTGGTGGGTTTAGAGTTGAACAGGCCGCGACTGAACAGGTTCAGCACAGAGTGGGTAACATCAAAATAAAAACATCTTTATTTAAATGTAAATTTTAAGCTAATGCATATTCTCACCGCTGCATTTTTAAACTAATACTTGATCCAAATGAACTAGAAAAACACATATATATGTGCTATTTAAATATAAGTCTTCTGAAGTGGTAATTTTGACTCTGTCCCACATGTTGACTTTAAATAATCTTTAAGTAATCTAGCTGAATTAGTGGATGAATAAGAAGAGAAATTCAACAAGCCCTGAGAGGTTTTCATTGAAAAATGTGAAGCTGTTGAATCCTAGTTTGCTGCCTGCTGGTTTGATACTTTTCCAATTTCAGTTAAACACTTTGCAGCGTTTGGACCATTAATTTCAAAGAATTACAAAATGAGGTTTTTCCTCTCATTACGCTGCGCAACTATCAATATACTTTGTTACATCTAGTCCTGACTGATTTCAGACGCAGCCGTCAAACACATGAATCGGGTCTAAAACTGTAATTTCTTACTTTAAGCACTTAAAATTTGGCGAACTGTTTTAAAAGGTTTAGTCAGAGTTGTGTGTTACTCTTTAGCTCAACGTTAAATCCTGTATCGTTGGTTGATTTCACCAAGTTCAGCCATTCATGAATATGTAACACTGAATAATTTCACCAATTAATAAATGATAAACTTGAATACTTTCACTTTAGTTGAATCATATCCAGTTTTTTTTAGTACGTTGCAAACATTAAATAATTCAGCAAACCAGTCCAGTTAGATGAATCAAAACTCGTGAAAGTTAGTCTAAGGTTCAGAACATACGGCCATCTAATTTCTTTGAATTATTTTTGTCTTCTTGGCATTTCCAGTGTTTTCCTTAATTTACTTAAGTAAATATTTTATAACTGTTCAAAGAAATGTTTGCAGTCGCTCTGTAAGCAGACGTATTTTTGCCATTTCCTCTGCGGAGCTTTTGGGAGAAGTCTCGCACTAAGTGGATTTTGTGCGCTAGGAGCTCTTGATTGGATTACCTCAAATTCAATGTTAGCAGAGGCATAAAGATGGAAAAACACTCAGAAAGTCACTGATAAACACATCCCTCCTGTTCTGTGCATTGTAAGCAGACAAAACACTTACATTTCTACATGATGTGAATTTTTCATTGCTTCCCCTTTGCTGCCACGTTGTTTTCCTGAACAAACTTCCTGCAACTGAACCAGAAAAAAAAAAAACATAAATCCTCAGAAATCCCTCAATATTCAATTCAATCATATTTTATTTTATCTTCTGTTATTATTTATCAGTGAGGATTGGAAAATGAACTGCAGACTAAGACTTAAACTACAGATTTATGACTTGGACCATAAGACGTTTTCTCAATCATCTTTCACCCGGTGCAAAAGTAAAAAAAAAAAAAAAAGTTTTGGCAAGAAGTGATTCAAAAATGATTTATCTGTTGTAACCGTAATAATATAAAGTTTAATATATTTTATTGGGATTATTTTATGATGAAGCAATGCAAAGTTGTGCAGAATTGTCAAGTGGATGTTAACAAATGGTTTTTATGGATGAAAATCCCTGAAGTGGAGCTGCAGATGGACTCCTTCAGAAAACGCAGCGGCTGGAAGGTAATCGGCCTTAATGTGACATTACAGGGGAGATGAGCTGACGGTTCGTAGAGGGAAGGAAATTGAATCGGACAGGAAGTCAGGTCGGCAGCTCTTTTAGGACGACTGCAGACGTTCAGAGTTAGTCACCGCAGTGTGAAGATGAGAAATGGATCTTTGAGTAAAAGTAAGTTGAAGAGTCACTGCTGGGTCAAAGAACAACCAGCTCTTTGTGGTTTCCACTAACCACCCCGTCTGGGTCGCATGCAGCCGACGTCTCACACTGAAGGTGTTGCCCAGTTTTTAAGAAATCAATGTTCTGTTCTGTAGTTGTAGCTGTTTATGGTCCACAGAGGTCACAGCAGTCCGATGTTGGAATCAGTCTCATGTTAGTCTGCACTTTGTTGCAAAGATTGCCCTCACACATCTGTTGGATGTGCAACTGTTGGAGGCCATGGCAACCGCCTCCCTTGGGTTCATGCAAACACAAAACCCGGGTTTGGACATCTAAGCTCCTAAAGCATGAGGGAAGTACGATATATTGGCACGAACTGAAGAAGTTAGCGCTGTGGTCATTTTGTCAAAGTGTGGAAAGGATGGTGAAATGTATATATTTACTGTAAACATCAATTATTTGCCAAAGTGTCAATATTATCATCTCATATTGATATGTGTTCAAATTGTCATATCAGTGCATCTCTGCTGCTGAGATAATTTCTAGATTACTTTGGTTGAAGTGTTTGAGTTGGATGCAAGAGGGCATCAATTGCAGTTACTGATCTTTAAAAAACCTGACCTGCCAAATCCAATTTTGGCCGATAACCAATTGTTTTTGTCTAAAATATCGCTAAATATAGCAAGAAAGGCGCTGATTTACTAGTAGGGGGCTGACTATTGTTAACAGGAGCTGGTGGGCCGGTCTGTCAGTCAAACCTCTCAGGGGAGAGCAGAAGAGGTCAGCGGGGGATTTTTACACCTTTGCTGAGGTGGATAAGATCAGCTTCACATCAAAGTATCTGTCAATCACCGATTTCCCAAAATTAAGAATGAATCAGTTTGATGTCGTTTATTTCTACTTTAAAGCATCCATCTCTCGGGGCTCTTCTCCTCCTGATTGGTTCGCTTCACATGTTTCTTCCCACTTCCCAGAATGACCCCCTCCCCACTCCTCCCACCTTTCATGTCATGATTGGCAGCTCCCCCTCGACTCGGCGCAGGATCTCTGGACGCTGCGGCCTTGCCTGCGCGGGGTGAGTGGGGCTGCCACTCCGATGCAGCCGGGAACGCTGGCAGGCGCGTCTCGGGGGGATCGCGGCACAGTCACACAAGGGTAATTACCCGAGCGCTGGGGTGAGTGGCACATGAAGCGATTTCAGCACCTCCGAATAAAACACGGTCCACGGACTGTGAACAATCCACAGGCTGCTTCGCATCAAACCCCGGGCTATTCATAGAGCCTTTCTAAAAGCGAAGGCCCTGTACAGTTTCCAGGTGTGAATTGTGTTGAATTTTGAGGGGAAGGTGAAAGTTTGGGAGGCGTGGGACCTGGGAGGGGGGGGTTCTGTGTTTGTTTTCAGCCCTGCTAAATTAAACATGCTCCGAAGAATCAGAACAATCTGCATGCCACCCAGACTGCAAACACGTCGCCATCCAGAGGGGATTTAGCTTACACAGGATTTCAGTCCCTGCAATTTGAATAAAATTTACCATTTGGTCTTTGAATTAAGCACGCTCCGAGGCTTTGGAGAAATTTCAAAGCTACTCCGAAAACAATCCACGGGCCCATTTCAGAAGCGACGGGCTCACACAAAATTATTCAGCTCCGGATCACGATGCACTTTGAAGCCGAGAGCTTCTTGATTATTATACAGCAGCGGAACATCATAATTCATTTAAAAACGTTTCTGCCTGTCTTTTAAAGCAGCATTTATCCTGGACAGCCGAGCAAATATCTTGAGGATAAAAGATTTAAAGAGGAAAAAGCTCCAGTGACTCTGTGCCACCGTTAAATTAATCATTTGATTCAGTTTTAGTCTTCAGTCTCCTGTTTGGGGTGATGACCAAGTGACACACCGACACCTTATCAAGTAAATCAACAACGTCTGATCAATTTGATCGCAGAAGACATAATTGGCTCAAACAACCTGGTGCAACACAAACTCCCCCCAACATATTTACACTAAAACATGGTGGTGGCAGAGTCATTCTCTGGGCTTATATTCCGTAATGTTGAACTGAGTTAATAAAGTTGTGAACGGTTCCAGATGCCAACATCGACAGTGATTTTTATTTTATCAGTCAATACCAGTGTATCGCAAAATCAACAAAACATTGTTCAGTTTATTTTCCAAATCTGCCAGAAAATAAACTTTGTGTGACAAATATCACCGAGTTAAAATGCTGACGGAGAGAACCGAATGCTGAAATCAAAACCACGTCGGAGCATGAGGTCAACCAGGTTTTTAAAAATACTTTTGTTCACTTTTCTCCTCAGATATTGAATTGTAGATGATACATTATATGGCGGAAGAGTTTGAAATCGTTTATCTCAATGTTTTTTTTGTTCAAATAAGCTGAATCTCAGCTGAATCGTTCCTATTTACAAGAGAGAACTGCATTTCCAGCTAAAATCTCCATCAAGCCCAATGATTGAATTTTGGAGACAAAGGATTTTTTTTTTTAAATATTTTTAATCTGCCTCCTGTCTGCCCTTTTAATCTTCTTTGGAGTTTCACTCCCGTCTGTTGTTAATCTGCTCCCAGGCTGGTCTCTGTTGGTGGTATGATCTTTATGTTTTTGCAGCATGCCAGGAAACAATGAGACTCTATTCGCTCAGCTTTTCTTTTTTTTTTTTTGTACTGATTTGTTTTGTGTAGGACTGCAACTACCGCTTATTTTAGAAATCGATTATTCTGACGATTAATTGATTAATGGAGCACAATCTACAAATTTGTCACGTAACCACTGTTACCACTGCTATACAATATTAGAAAGACGTCATTTTGTGAAATAAGAAAATGAACATTTTATTGCCAAAATGCAATCACGTAGCTAGTGATTTTAAAGCTAAAACTGAGTTTTGAAATTGATCTTAATAATCAATTAATCGCGATTAATCGTTTGAACCTTAGTTTTGTGTATCTTTTAGCTAAAAAGGTCATTTTATTTCATTTCTTCATTTCTATATCTCGAGTCCCATAAAGGAGCAGAACCTTTTTTTTAATTTTTCTGGATGAGAGAAATTTTCTGCGACGACGGGATCACGAGTGATTGATGCGGACCTCGCTAATGCAGTTCAAGCAAGACCGGTTGTTCTCTGTGCCATCTGCGCATCTTTTAGCGATGGTGTGCATGTTACAGCGCGACCCCTCTCATCAAACCTGCATTTGGGGCTTGTCAGAATCCACTTAACCACTCAGACATGAATGGGTAAGCTCCTCCACTGATCCTCTTTCTTCCCCTCCAGGGGATCCTGTCGGTCTTGGCCCTCGCTGCTTTCGAATGGAAGTAAAATCTTACCGTGTCCCGTGTCGCTGCTGCCATGTAAAGCTGCTGATTGATTGCATAATGACTGCATCACGGACTGAACCATAAAATTTAATAAAACACAAAATTTCACAGAGTATCGGCGAGAAGTGAAGGATAAGCAGTAGTTTCCGCAGTGTTTTCAACAATACTGACCGTTTTTGAGGCCTTATGGACGTTTTCTTCCAGGATTGCTCTGCTATTACCGCCATCCATGTTTTCGTCAATTTTAACCAGCTTTCCTGAAAGGAAACGCTACCCCCACAGCATGATATTGCCACCACTATGTTTCACCATGGAGGGCTCTTTGTGATTTCTTCCACACTCAGAAATCACACTGCGTTTTTCTTTCTGCACGCAGGCCAACACATGCTGCTTCTGCTTCTTCCAGTTCGTGTGTTCCTGGTTTCTGGCGAACAGCACATGGGAATTCTTGTGCTACTTTACCTTAAAAGCCTGTCAGTGATGTCCAAATTTTTCACCAAGTTGAATCACCAAAGAGCCTCTTTACTCATCGCTTCACTTTACATACACACATTAGTGCTAAACTCACCAATATTTCTGTATCTTGTCAAAAAAATCCTTACATTTTCTTTTAAATTGTATTAAATTTTGACTTTAACTCTTCATTTAACTTAATTTTACATCATGAATTGAAATACAGAAGCTCTTTCTTGTTGTTGGTAAAGTTTGAATTCTTAAGTTTGAGTTGAAGTTATATCTTCCTTCTCCTTCATAAAACTTACCAGGTCAGGTAGCCGTTTATTTTATGTGTTTATTAGTTTATTTATTTTACTGTTCATGTGTATTATAGTTCACAGACTCCCCGCCCAATTTGTTTTGTGTGTTTTAATAAGTTCTTCATTGTAGCTTGTTCAATCCTTCAGAACTTGGTTTGGTGTCTGTGTTCCTTGGTGCTGATATTTCCTGTATGTCATTGAATGCGACTGTCTTACGCGTGTTCCTCGGACTCGAGGCGGTGCGCTGTTTTGGTCCTGCCGAGCAGCGTTAGGTGACAGGCAAAGTTTTTGTATTCAGGTAAATAAAACCTGTTTTGATAAGCAAAGACAACTCCGGATGTCGTCTATGCCTGATCCCAGCAACAGATGCCTTAAACATAATTTGAGCAACTTTAAATCCCACTTACTTAATAAAAGCTTAATACCAGCTCTTTGTAACATGAAGTCACTCTCCAGTAGTGTTACTACAGGGTATATTCAGGGACTGAGTGCCGGTGCACTTCCTCCTCGTCCCTCGAGTGCAGCGCAAAGCCCGGCTGAGCGCTCATGTTGGCGCGCATCGAGCCAGGAGGCCCGGCGGTGACAGAAAGCGGAGCTGGCTGGCTTTCTGGCTGGCGGAGAGGAATGGCGACCGTCTCCAGCCTCCGCTGCGCGCGCACGGAGGTGGCGAGCCGCCCCGCTGCTGTGTAGCCAGGCGGAAAACTGACCTTTCTGGCACGCGCTGCACTCGGCCCTTTGGCACCGCGCGCTGATCCGGGCCCTCCACCATCTCCTCCATCCATCTGCAGCTCAGCCTGGTCCGCAGCCGGAGGTCGGACTCCTGCTTCCGGCTTCCTGCTCCTCCCTCTGGAGTCGGGGGTCCGCGCGCTAAAAGCGGAACAATTACAATAAGCGGGATCATGATTCAACATAAGTTATATCTCTGAGTAATACCGCAAGCGAACCAGGTCACCACCCTGATGTTTAATGTATGCTCTGAGGATCTGGAAAGGCGCCTCTCTGTTCTGCATTTCAACGCTCTCGCCAACTGTTAACAGAGGGAGAAAATCCTGCGGCTGTTCTCTCATGAATCATTCGCTTTCACCTCAATCCAAAGCTTTATTTTCACCTCTCAGTCGTCACCTCCTGCCCTCATGCCTCTGCACTCGTGTGACCTGGGAATGGGGCACGTAAGTAACCATTTGCTGCCCCCTACTGGTGTGTTGCGTTGACACAAACGTATCCGGGTCTGTGCTCAGCATCCAGACATTAATGCGGATTACGTACTGCTGGCCTGTTTCTCTGAAACTGTATCTTTTATTTATGCTCGTTTCCTCTGAGGTGGGGGTTGGTGGGTAGCTGTTGCTCACGTCTGGTGTTGATAATAGCAGTAATTATTTTTCACATCTCTCTTAAATGTGTTTTATAGAATCAGGATATTATAGAAAGCACAAATTAACATTTGATGCATCAAGGGGGAGGAAACGGATACTAATACGACCACTACTATCGCTCATTTAATTTGTTTTAAAAATACATGAATAATCTTAAACTGAAAACATGAGCACATAAATCATGTCCTTATTGATTAATTGGTTTCTGGTTTCCTGTGTTTCTGCTCCCACAACATCAAGCAGGACAGACCTCGACGTCGTTACTCCTCGTCATTTAAGCGTAAAACCATCTCCAGACTCTTCAGAGTGCATCATGCTATGCTAAAAATGATCACACTACAAAAACATTACCCCTCTCAAAACAAGTTGAGTGTAGAAAATAAGAATCTGCCAATTGAACTGGTATTTTTCTTCCATCTTCAAGTATTATTGACTTAATACAAGCTCCTGTATCTTGCTGTAAAATTACTTTGGTGTTATTTCAAGTTCACTGGGAAATTATAAACTGGACAGAAATGTTTGGTAATATTTTGTGTTTTTGCAGTGCAATAGAGCTGACAGTTTTTTTAAGTGAGGTCATGACAATGTCGCTCATCCTGCACATAGAAAACAGAAGTCTCATGTTAGTTCATTTTTGCATGAGAAAACTGACTAAATCACAAAAAGACTAAACATTTTAGACAGTTAAGTTAGCGAGCCAATTCTCCCTAAAAGCAGCTTAATCTGAAACCAACCTCAGAAGAACATCTGTTAGACGGATGAGACACATTTGGAAAAATAAAAAACCAAAAACGAACGGCTTGTGATCACGTTTTATAATTGAGAGTGATGGTGGGGAATGGTTATACTTTGGACTGCTTTAAAAGCATTTGTAACTGGGACGCCTTCAGTCAACCAGTTGACCACAAAGTCCTCTTTATGCTGACATTTTCTTGGGTTAAATGCGAGGCCACCTGTCTGCCAGCTGAACATTGGTGCAAATCTCGTCAGTGTGCCAAGCACAAAGAAAAAAAAGTCTAGAACAAAATCTAGGCTTTTGTCTTGGTACAAAGTTCACAGTTTAAGGCTTTGCTAGAAACTTATGGATGGTGAAAGAAATGTAAAACTTTGACAAAAACTACAATAGAACAGTAAAGTGATGCACCTAAGAAGAACCAATATATTGTTGTTTTTATAAATTGCTCTTTTCAGTTGTCTACTCACTGCAAAAACACAAAATATTACAAAGTGTTTTTGGTCTAGTTTCAAGTGCAAACATCTTATTAAACTTGAAATAGGACAAACTATAACTGAAAGCAACTTTTAAAAAGGTTTTTAAGAAGAAATTCCTTAATATTAAGAAAACAAAGTACTATTTTCACTGGCAGATTGTTTCACTTATAACAAGATACTTTCCCCATTAAAACTAGCTCCTGTTTCTTGTGGAAAAAAGTTACTTGTAAGTTTGTTTTGTCTTGATTAAGATGCAGTAAGTTTTTTAAACTAGAAATTAGACCATAGATAGTTGATAATATTTTTTCTTTTTGCAGTGCTGGCTTCTTGCTGTTGATAGTCACATTCACTTTTATACCTTAAGTTAGGAAAAAGTGTAAAAAAGGCCGTTTCAGCAAGCTGTGGTTGTGGCCAAATGTTGCTGAAGCATCTTAAAGTTACATTTGAAACTATAAATTTGGACAATAATGCATGACAAAATGGTCACTCAAGAAGAAATCATTCTTATTTTATCTCTGGCTTCAGTTTGAGTTCATAAAATGAAGATGTACATGGTGGCTTGTCCATCGAGGAGGAGGAAGTCAGTAGAAATGTCTGAGAGACCTAGCAGACCGGCAAATCTCACAGGTTTAAAATTGCATTGTGAATCCGGTCTGTTTATAATTAACCACTTCAAACCTGCATTGTAACCTGCAGGTGCATTTGCTTTTAACAACTGTGTCACCAAACCACTGTAAATTGGTGAACCATTATTGTATAAAATGTAACAATAGTGAACGGAAGTAGCCAAAAGTCTCACTGTGCAACAATTTAAATGCAGTACAGTAATGTAGCTGCCAATACATAATTTTGATGCCACAGTCAGTCATTCCACTCAAACTCTAAGTCCATCTACAGTTTTCTAATATGTCATTTAACCCTAAAAATAAAATTAAATCTAATGATAAACATGTTTTGGATAACAAAATGTGGTCGTCATTGGGAATAATGTTTGGAGAAAGTGGATTATGATTTTTTTTTTTGTATTAATGCGATTCACAGACGGCATCAGAGCACATGAAAAGGAAGAACCATAGTTGGGAAACTTTATGCTCACAAACAGCCATGTCTGCCTCCACACTCTGCCTCTGCTTGCCCTCTCTGTGGCGTTAAGTGGACTGTTTCCTTGTCCCTACATCCTGGGATCTTTCTAACTTTGAAGCAAAGTACCAACTTTTTTCTAAACTGGGGACAAAATATAAAAAATGTTGTTTGTTTGGATTCTTCCGTATTTGGTAGCGCCATCGAGGCAAGAATCCAAAGACTCATTCTGTATCCTGAATTGTTTTGAAATGACTTTCCTCCTCAGAGAGACTGTGGGAAAGCTGATTGTGATTTAGTTCTGACTCAGTTTGTTGATTTATAGGTTTTATCTAGTTTGCTTTGAATCGCTGCTCTTTAATTTTACTTGTTTTTTTGGGAGGTTTCTTGAGTAAAAAGTATTACTTTTACCTGCATTGGTATGTAAAACACCATAAATCAAAACCTATCTTTGCACATATAATTCACCTCATCATTGTGTGCCGAGTCGTACGTGGAGGTCAACAGAGGAGCGCTCCCTGCAGTTGCAGAGCAGCACTTCTAGGTGGTAGTTTATTTGAAGAGCAGATCCATGAGTCAGCCAATTCCCCCCGTGGGCCGCAGCTGGAGCGAGTCGACGGCTCCACCCAGCTGCAGCCAGCGTCATATGTGGTTGCAAATTCCCCAACCTCCCCGCAGCCAGACTATCTAATTTATGCACATCGGACTCCCCTCTCCACCCCTCCTCTGGCTGCAGGATGTATTGTCCTCCGCTCTCTAAACTGAGTTAAGTTTCTGAACCGAGCGTTTCACTTAACAGAGCTGTGGGAGGACTAAACGCTGCTGCTGCCGCTGCTGGATAGCTGTTGTTGGCAGCCAGATGCCTGTTTGTGGTGAGTGTGCTTTTTTCAAAAAAATGTTTTGCACTGGAATGTGATCCTGTGAATGCGGTTTTTCCTCTGGAGATTCATTGAAGAAATCAGTTTTCTTGCTACAGAGCGAGATGTTGTGCGTGCTTTCTGACCGTTTGACGTGTGGATTTGATTCTGTTTTAGGTCATTATTTCACTTTGACGAGTTGGGGAAACTTTAAAACATAACCCCCCCCCACACACACGCGCACACACACACACACACACACGCAAAACTGTAACTGTAACTTTCAAACATCCTTGAAGCAAAATCCATAAAGCCGGTTCTGCATCTATCCAGGTGTGGCATTCCTTACATTTCTTGCTTTTCAGACAACTCTCTAGTTTTAGTCGTTCTTGTCGTTCATGTTCAGTCAATCATTCATTGTGAAAAGTCCTTTTGAAAGCAAACCCAGGAACAAAGTCTCCTAACATCCTGAAGTATATGACTGGCCTGGTTTCCTGAAGACAAGTTAGATGAGCTGTACAAACTCTCACACCCTGGACCCCCAGGGCAATGCAGATCTTTTGTTTCGCAGTGTGATGCTGGGAAACGTGACACCGCACTCTTCTTTTTTAAAACCTCTGTGGCTGAAGTGTCACGCTGCAGCTTCGGCCTGAACACCGACCATTTGCGGACGGCTGTGAAAACACTGCAAAAAAAAAAAATCCCCCAAATTCATACTAGAGCAGATATCTTGGTACACTTGAGATAATTCATAGTAAAAATAGCTTTTAAGCTCAATATAAGAGCTGATTTTATGTAAATAAGTTGTTAATACGGATCAGAAAAAGAGTTATGCTTACAGCATGACATTTTTCCCACGTTATAAGTGAAACTAAACTTTTTCAATCAATATCAAGGAACTATTTACTTGAAATAAGCTCCTGTAAGCTCCTTGAAAGTTACTTTTAAGTTAGCTTCCTCTCAATAAAAGCGTGCAAAGATATTTGCACGAGAAACCGGACCAGAGTGGAAAAAAAGATTTTGTTTCTGTGTTTTTTTTTTTTTATATATATATGCACATCCATCCATGATGGAGGCTAGTCGGGGTTATGCGCGCTCTCCAAACCATGTCGAATAAGCGCCGAGGCTGCTGCCATATCATGTGGCTGCGGGTACAAAGAGCTGCTTATGTGAAGCGGTGGCAGTTGCAGGCAGAAGAGTGTCTGCTGCCAGGCACAGCGCTCAGCTCCTCAGACCCGCTCCTGCTCTTATTTATTGAGCGTACGAACAGCAGGCAGGATTTCTCAGGCCATTTGGCACCGGGGTCACGATGAATGGGCCTCTCTTTTCTGGACAGTCGGACCAGTCACGGACTGTCTTGACACAAGGCGACGGAGTCCAGAGTATCGCTTTCCGCTGCAGTCGGAGCATTTGCATAACGTCAGGGTGAGGCATGATGATGATGATGATGATGATCTGTGCAGCGGTTTATGAGCGCAGTACCTGCTTATTACAGACGCAGCGTGTGCTTGTGTGCTAAAGGGCCTCCCAGGTTTTTGGAGCTTATAGTGTGCCGTTTGGTTTTGTTTCCCTGGACTTTTTTTAATGTTTTGATTTCTTATCAAGAAAGTCAGATTAAATGCATCAAAGGAGCTGCTATTTTTGTTTCCCCCCCAGACTATAAACTCATCGACTGCATCCACACACTTTGATGCAGCTTGTTTAAATTTCATTTCAAAATGAAAAGTGTGGATTTGATTGAAAGATTTTCCAGGTCTGAATAAGCCTGCAAAACGTTTTAGTTAGCCCTAAAAGTTTCTGTCTTCCACCCTTTATTCCTGATGTTTCTGTTACCTTATCATCCAAATATTCTTTTTCTTCCTTCTCTGTTCATCCTTCACTTTTAGTCCCTTCTTTCCTCCCGTCTCTTTTCTTCTTCTGACCCCAGTCCTCATTCCAATCTTCCTCCTTTCTATCTTTTTGCTTCCTCAGTCGTGTTCTTCTCGTTTCTGCCGTCTCCCCTTTTCCCTCTTCCCCTCCTCCCTTCCTTGTCTCCTTCCTTCCTTTCTTCCTGGTGTTGGTTTTTGTCTCTTTTTCCTTTTCTTTCATCTTTGTCTTGAAAGGTTTGATATTTAAAGCTGGCTCCTGAAACAATATTTGCTGTATCATTTATTAACTTACTAAAGTTACTGAAAACTCTGCAGATTTGCTTCACATTGAAAACTGTAGAAACCCTCGAATTAATAATCAATACCTCTATCAATAATCTGCAGTGCATTTTTTTTCTCTTTGTGTCATAGTCTGAGGAACATGTTGAGGTTTGCAGGTCAGACCTGAAAAAACCCCAGAAATCTACTAGTTTTACGGAAACCATCAATGACGGCACATCGACTCGGAGTGTCAGGAATTGATTTTAATATTGATCATTTAACATTTCTCTAATTGAGATCAATTGGGTGTGAGCGATTATTGTATTGTTTAACGTGAAAATTACAATTTCCAGTGAAGATGTTAAACGACCAAAAAGCAAACTGACATTATTAGAAATGTTATGTTCATCATTTTGTCCAGTTTGTTCCACAAGAGCATCAATAAATACCAGTACATTTGAAAACATGGCTTATAAATCATACTTCTTTAAATAAGTGGCGTCAAGTGGAAGACGATGTAAGTTGGGGAGAGAGGCGTTTGTTTTTGCATTCACAGCCACACAGTTGCATTCAAGACAGTAAGTAGTTTTTTGTCATAATTTTTATCATTGTTGCAATAATACCTCAAAATATCATGATGAAGTTGGACGGAATCATAAGAAAGAACAAAAAAAAACTAACAGATCAGATGTCAGAGAAAACTGATCATCGGTATTGACCAATGAGATAATAATAATAAGAAAAACTTTTTATTTTTTGCACATTAACCGGAAAGAGTGTGTTCTGAAAAATGAATATATCACACAGTGAAAAACCTCTGAGTTTCACAACTGAAGGAACCTGAAGCGGAGTTGCGTGACCGACTCCTGGTGGGTCACGGTGGGCTGATCATTGGCCTCTTAGGTCGAGTCTCGACGGCTTCGAGGACTGTGAGTGTCGGAGTTGCGTCAGACGGGTCCTCTCCTTCCCCCTCAGAGGTCACATCTGAGCAGGAACATGACGGCTCTGGAGAAGATACAGGCTTTATCGCAGCCTTTGCCCTTCTGGTGCTTTATCTCTCCCACTTCCTGCTTGTCTGTGTCGCCACTGACAGCAGCAAAAGTTTCAAACAATGGCTTATCACCACGGTGGAGGGATTCCTTTTGTTCCTCTGTTTTGTGACACCTGTGTGTGTGTGTGTGTGTGTGTGTGTGTGTGTGTGTGTGTCTGTGTGTGTGTGTGTGGCAGGATGGCTCTGTGGGGAACCTTGATGACCTGGCCCAGGAGTACTCGCAGTACTACGGCACCTCCCTCAGCGACGTGTGCGAACGGATGGAGGAGCTACGGAAACGCAAATTAGTGCAAGAGATGGAGATGGTGAGGAATCTTTTACCAATTTTTTTTTGTTTGTTTTGTTTGTTTGTTTTTCTTTCTTTTGTCGTCACTGAAAAAATCTGCTTTGTTCAGGTAGCAGAGAAGATTAAATGTCTTCCTCGGGATAAATATACAGCCTGCAGCGGAGGTGTGCGGCTCGTTGTAAACACCAGAAGCCTCAATGACATGTTTTGTCTTTCCAGGCTGCTATTTTCTCCTGCTAACTACAAAAGAGGGGTATTTATTTTCCTCTCACAAAGAGGTTCTGGAAAGCGTCCTGTCAGTTTTTGTGTTTTATTTTAGGTCAAATTAAGTCATAATAAAACAGTTTACATCAATTCCCAATATCTTTAGTGACATTTAATTTGCATATTTTAAACAATTTTTCAGAGGCACATTTAAAAAAAAAAAAATTGCAATATTTTGACCAGATGTGCAATCTTAAACTAAAATGTTTAACGTAATTAACTAATACTCTTAATTTATCTGTGCTCTTTGAAACATTGGTTTAATACTAATTTTCCTATTTTATACACAGTCTTATATTTGAAATTAAATGAAATTCGCTTTTGCGCTAACTCCAACATTGATGCTAACTGCTGACATTTTAATTAATAAGCATTAATATTAATACATGTTTAAGTAAATTAACAAGATCATACTTTATTTTTAAAGCACCTTTTAATTATTTCAGTCTGCGTCAGTAGACTGAAATAATAATAAATTAAATGATAATAGATTAAAATGATATTTCTATTAATCTCTCCATGTAACCCCACAGATTTTCTTTTGGATTTAGTTCAGAACTTTGACTAGGCCATTCCGAAACGTTAGTTTTCATCCCATTAAGCAGTTTTCTTTTTGAAGAAGATGTAAGATTTGAACAATTTTGATTCTGCAGCCCCACAGCATGATGCTGCCCCCACTATGCCCCTCTGTTATTGCAGAGGTTGTTTTTTTTTTTTTCACCTTTTATGCATTTTTCCCTTTTATGCATTTTCCCCTTAAAAGATTTAAATGTTTATTTTTTTGGTGATCTTTCCCTTATTGTACAATATTTGTGTCCTTTATTCTGTGTTTATATGTACTTTATATTCTATTTTTCTAGTCTGTATGCAGATTTAGTCGTGTAACAATAATAAATTTTGCTGGATGATAAATTATCCCAGAAGTTATTGTGATAAATCATAGTATTGTCGTTTCGAGACCATTTTTAAGTAAAATAATGGCAAAATAATGCAAGAGCACATCCTCAGAGATCAATAAAGTTTAAGTTGTAATGAACATTTAATACAGGAAATGGAAGACATTTAAAATATTAAAAATAAACTAGCAGCATAAACAACAAATAGTCTCTGTAAACAAAACTGTCCCTCAGATAAAAATTATTTGAGACCAAAGCACCAGACTGAAGATTAAGTCAGTTTTGGGCAGAAAGAGAAAAACGTTGCATTTAAAATCTTTTCAATTTAATTGCGGTTAATTGATTAATTGCTTATTGCGACAGCCTTGCTGTTATTGCTTGTGCCACCAGAGGTGGAAAAAGCACAAAAATCTGACATTTTATCAGAAAAATTTACTATTTTGACATCCACTATAATTAAAGCGTCGAGAAAAAAAAAAAACGCATTTTCCAAACTAACTGCCTGTAGGTGTTGATGTTCTGCCCCGTTTGGGCTCAGACGTGATTAAACAAAGGTTAAAGTAACACTTTGGAAATGTTTACTGACCATATAAACCAGACGAACCTCAAGCCAAGTGTTTCATTACGATGACACTGTGATTTACTCGTCTGCTTCCACTGCGTTTCAGGGAAAGGTTGACTCAGCGGCCGCATCGCCTCACCTCCGCTCTCAGGTCCAGGTGAGTGTCAGACCCCAGGAGGACGCTGCCGCTTCCTGTTCTGTGCGTCAGCAAGACAAGACCGCTCGAGAGGCGGCCGGGAGGGGTCGCCGGGTCATGATAGTCGCCGGGCAAAGTAACGTGAGAAGCCAAAAAGTAACATCTGACCCGCTGGGGATGCGGAAAAACTGTCTGTGAAACTGCAGCTTTTGCGTTATTTCAGACGTAAACACGAGGCGGAACATGGGCAGTTTATCTGCTGCTGGTTCCCATTCGAACGCAATGTGGATCAATAGTTTTGTGACCTTCAGTGATCCAGATTTGAAACTCTGAAATGTCTCATCGATTGATTCTCATCTTTTCAGGAATCTCTTGGACTCGGCAGCAGCACGTCTACTCCGGAGACTGAGAGAAGGTACAAACAAAACCGATGGCGACCCTCAGTAAAGGGAGGGTCAGATCTAGGATCTACAGTCTGGATCCACGTCTGTGGGCTGCAGCCTGATTGGGCTTCCCGCATTATCTCCGTCGGGCCTGAGGCCACGAGCGTTTCCTCCCCTTCCTGCTGACCCCGCAGTCACACTTATGAAGCGTTTCTGCGTAACCTCCACACTTCCTTCCTTCCCTGCATTGTCTCTTCCGAAGGTTTACAAGGATTACTCACGTTTTCTGTCATTAGAAAGCTGAATCAGATTTATAAAATCGGACATAGTTGATGACTAATGCCAAAGAGTCGTGATTAATCAATCAGTATTGTTTGAGAGGAAGAGTTCAGACATTTTATTCTAACTACCAGTCTGACCTTAAATCTGGATGCAGTTGTAAAAAACAAAAGAATGGATTTCTTACTCAACTTTCACATCCATTCAGAAGACGCCCATACTGCCCCCTAGTGGCCTGAAAGCATATTGTTGTAAATAACCTCACAAGCCTATCTGGCCTATCAAAAACTCAGAAATCCAATCCAGTTTTGATCAGTAAACGCAGCACAGCCAGGCATTAATGCACTGATATCAACCCTCTTTAATGTGAAAGCTGTTGCTGTGGCAACAAGACTCAAATGTAAAGTTAATCCAACAGATTTGGGTCTGAAACCATATTTTAGTAATGTTGTTTCGCAGCCGCCCAGCTGGTTGCCTGCATGTGGAGTTAAAGATTAGGGTAATGGTCAGCAGGCCCTCCAATCCAACATGCAACGATAAGAAGGGCTTCAATTTATATTTGGCTTCTGTAAAATAGTAATACAATAAGGCAAATGTTTATTGCTGGATCTTGTAGTTGCTCTACCTGAATGTCTGTGAAGAGAATGGTTGACTCACCGCAAAGCAGGTCTGATCTGTTTGGAGACAGAAACAACAATAGGAGTCAGCTGAGGGAGGGACTGACAACAAAGAGCTCACAGACAGACAGACAGACAGAGGGAGGGAGGGAGTGTGAAAGTGTGTGGGGAATTCAGAGGCCACAGTGCTGCTGCTGCTGCTGCTGCTGCCACAAAACCCCAACCAGACGAGAAAAAGCCTCCATTGTTCCAGCGATGGCCGCAGAGCGCTGACCTCTGTTCATCAACGCGGAGCAGCACAGAATCTGCTTCGTCTGTTTCCAGCGCTTTAATTTGCCCCGCTGTTGTCATGAGGCACAGTGCGCTTTTGTGATTCCTTTTGGGTTTTCGTGGGCTTGTTCTTTGTGACTCTGACGTAAGTGGAGGAGATAGACAAGACTTCTTGATAAGCGAGTGAAAAATGGTGAAAAGGGATTGAGGATGAAGAGAGTAATTTTGGATCGAAGGTACTGGCTCTGGTCAGGGGGTTGACTTTGCAACTAAAACAATTCAAAAGTTCAATGTAGATTTAATGTTTTCAGGTTTCCTGTCCACAAATCCAGCTCGGACGATGGATCAGGAGGTAAGGAGAACTTTTTACTGGAGTTCTCATATTTCCTGACTCTTCCGTAATTATGCTTTCATTCTTACTGTCAAAGTAGAAAAGCTCCTTGCGTGTTTCTCTTCAGGAAAATGGGATGCGAGGAAAAAGAGCAAGTCTTTATGGCAGAGTTTTCGCAAGTCCCAGAAGGGAGTGATGCGCCAGACTTCAAAAGGTCAAAAAACAAACAAAAAAAAAAACGTGATTAATACAAATTATTGACCAATATAGCTCAGTTACTATTGCTATTTGAGCGGCTGATTTAAACTGCTGCGCTCGGTTGTTTCAGGTGATGATGTTGGGTTCGTTGCCAGCGAGATCACGATGAGTGATGAAGAACGCATTCAGCTGATGATGATGGTGAAGGAGAACATGATCTCAATAGAGGAAGCCCTCGCACGGGTATGGACTTCTAAATATTTTAGTGTCAAAACAGAAAATTTACAGTGAATCGAGACAAACTAATATAATCAACAAAAACCTGTAGGAAAAAAGTTTCTTTCAAAAAAAATGTTAAAATGTGCAAACAGGTGAAGATAAATGCATAACATTAAATTCAAATACAGAACTGAAACTCATTATGTAGATTCAATAAAGACAGGGTGATTTATTTCATGTCTTTATATAAATTTTAATGAATGCAGCTGAGCAAAACTCCAAATTCAGTTTCTCAAATAAGTTTAATATTCATCATGTCAATGAAAAGCTCCATATCTGGGTTGTTTTTGCATAAATTACTGCATACATGCAGCATACTGTCAACGTTTTCAGCTTCCTAGATACTTTTGTTGGAGTCATTTGTAAACATATGCTGCCACATTTTTCCTTCCACACAACTTTCCTATAAAAGAAAAGGTTTATACAGTATTCTGTAAAACAACCAGCTTTTCCAGCACTGACCTGTTTTTGACTTAAACTTTTTACTATAGGACTGAACTGTTAGCTCAATAGTGTTAGCATAGCCACAACTTTGCGTAACTGGATTTTAAAAAATCATTTTTAAGTTCATTAATATTCACACTTCATCGTGTTATAATAATCATCAAAATTAAGAAAAATAAATGTTTTGAATATGTATGTGTGAAAAATGTTTCCCATGTCGAATTTACTTAAGATGTAATGCAGTGAGATGCATCTTTATAGTCAAACCGTGTTTTATTTATCCTAAAAAAATCCTCGTCTCCCTGAACCAACCGAAAAGCTTCTGTTTCTCTTTGCAGCTGAAGGAGTTTGAGACCCAGAGCAGACAGACGAGCCGATGCGAGTCCCCGGACCTCTGGGGCCCCGGCACAAACGACTCGTTCAGCTGCACCGTGAGTCTCTCGGCTCTCCAGGCCCTTCGGTCGTTGTTTACCTCTGAATCACTAACTCATGCAGCGGCGCCTCTGGTTTGCTGTTGCCAAGGCCGCTGAGCTGTTGACAGCACTTCCCCTCTTTGGCTCTGCCCGTGTCCCGGCGATGAACCGAGGCCCCTCTAAAGCTCTGCAGCTCGGGGCCCTTTCCCAAGCGCAGGGCTCCGGTTGGACTCCTATTCATTGCTGTCAAAGTGCTAACCCCCCATTGTGCTGCAGCAGGCGGCCGGATTCAGCACAGGGCCACTGTTATGCACGCCGCAGCTCTTTTATGCACCAGCGGGGCGATTAGGGCACATTTTTCGGATTCATCTGAACGTCCTTTCTGCTTCTGATGAACTTCATTTGTTGTTTTCGCTCTAATTTCCCCTCATATTAAACTTTCTGTTTATAATCGACTGTCGTTTTTGTCTCCAGATGAGTATTCTGGGTTACATGCGCCGCCTTCGTTCTGGTCAGAAATTAGACACGCCACTGGCTTTCCAGTTCAGACGGTGCCTCGCGTTATTTTCGAACACACACCGGTGCCTTTTCACACGCCGTATTTTAGTCTTGCTTTCACACGTAGCTTAATGGTTTGCCTGATGCACAGCAATACTTCTGTGGTTTCCTGCAACGAGAAGTAGAGGCAGACTGTGTCATTGTCTGTAAAAATAGAAAATGTTCAGTGAAACTGAGATGGAAATATCCAGCAGTGTTACAATAAACATCTTTTTTTCGCAGCCTGTTGAGCAGTCTGACAACGAAGAGGAATCTCCGACGTTCAAAAGGCTCCACAAACTGGTCAACTCCACTCGGAAAGTGAAGAAGAAGCTGATCCGAATAGATGAGTCCAAAAGGCCTGCAGCGGACGGTACGGAAGCCTCCGTCTCTATACATACAAATAAAATCATTAGCAACCCTTGAACTTTCTTTTTTTTTTTCACAACTGAAAATGTGAAAGTGATCAGCTGACCCTCTCTCTGTCCTCAGTGTGAAACCACACATGCACCTGCAGGTCTGTCCGCGTTTGTCTCAGCTACAGTCTGAATTTTGTTGTTGCTCCATCAGTACAAAAGTCTGTCGATAACTTTCAACTCTTATTAGTGATTCTGAATTGGATTTAGGTTTGAAATCTTAGTATGGGATTCTGATAGATAAATAAATATGGTTTGCGCTAAGCCAGTTCTTTGTAGCTCCTGCTGACTCAGGGTGATTGGAAGATGAACCTCTGCATCAATCTCTGGTTCTGGTTCTGTTTTTTTTTGTTTTGTTTTGTTTTTTCTTTCCCCCAGCGTTTCTCTGTTTTAAACATCATCCATCTTTGCGTCACTTTTGGACCAGCTTCCTGCTGAGTGAAGTTGCCCTCCATCACGTCCCGTCTTCAAATCAAGCGAAATTGGTGTCAAACATGTGCAGCAAAAGCGTTTATTTATAGCTATTGGGACGTTTTTCCAGAGGTCATCAAAGGTCAACCAGCTCCCCGCCACATTTATAAAATCAAAACAGTTTTGTGTCAATAAATTGTGATTGAAAAATATATTCATTTTAGTAGCACAAAAAGCAAAATAAATTTTTAAAAATGTAGTTTTTTGTTAAAGTGAGGGCAGAGGTGACCTCTGGAAACTTTTTTTTTTTTTTTTTATGTTAAAAATTACAGCAGCACAAATGACCCATTTTTGCTGTGAAATTGCCACCATGTTTTGTTCTAGTTGTAAATGTGGACTGGCTGGTTGACCTTTGCCACACCAACAACTTCCCTCGCACCCAGTTTCTCTGTCCCCAGATGAGCATCATTTCTTACTGTGCAGTTGAGCGAACAGATTGGAGTCATTTATAATGCATTAATCCCTGCTCTACTAAGAATCTGACAGGTTTCCATGTGATTCATGTGTTTCTTTACCCTCCCAGAGAGCCTGAGCGAAGATGGTCTACCCTGTGGCGATGGCAGCGTCTCCCAGCATTCAGGAGTCCAGGGGAAACCCTTGGTTTGTCCCCTGGACTCCTTGGCTTCGGCTCTGCAGAAGCAGCTGGCCCCCGACAGGGACTCCGACAGCCTGACCACGTCCCCGTCCTCCAGTCTGGACACGTGCAGCAGCCAGAAGGTGGCGCAGGGCTGTGGGAAGCCCAGCGGGAGCCCCGCTCACCAGGGGTCCGCGGTGGCGGAGGACGTGAGGGAGGCCGGCGAGGGCTCCTCCTTCTCTGAAACGGAGGCGTGCGGCGAAGAGGAGCCCAAAATGGCGCGGTCGGTGACCGACGGAGAGCTCCGTCATCGGGCTCTGGGCTCGCTGAGCCATCATGGAGTGAGTACTGGTGGTACTGGAGAACTGCATCATGTTGGTTCGAATGTTCTGATTGATTTCTAATACACGGTAATTGTAATGTTCTGATCTGCCGGCATCGATTTTGGAAACTACACATTGCTAGCAATGCATCCTGCCATGAGTGAAAGGAACTGATTTACATGAAAAAGAGGGACGTTCACTGGTCATAAAAATATTGTATTTTTGAGCTTGTGTCTGGTCATTCACCAGTTTTTTTGTTTTTTTTTGTTTGACTTCCTTCCTGTTTCAGTCCAGACCAGTTCTGTGACACGGGACTCAGTTGTCTTGTGTCGTCTATTAGTTTCTGTTTGTATGTTAAAATGCTGCACAGTGAACAAATACAGTGCCGACCATTCGGTCCTCGTATCTGTTTCCAAACTCTGAACTTTTGCTGTTTTGTTCTGTGGTTTCTCGCAGAGAGCTTGCAGCTTTGGAGGATTTGACCTGACCAGTCGCTCCGTTCAAACAGTCACTTCTGACATCGACAGCACCGTATGTTACTGGAATTTAAATTTAACTTCAACACCATGCTAACCAACTCCGAAACATTTCAAAACTTTTCCTTAGCATTTTCTGTGTTACAATTGTTAGTCCAGTGATTGAGTTTGTTTAGGAGTGAAGGGGGTAGAATATGTGCTTAAAACATCCCATTGTAATTTATTGGAGTGTGTGGTTGGAATGCAGCAGAGTGATGTGTGAATACTTCTCCAAAGCATCAAACCATTCTCCTCATTCTCATTTTTAAATTAGACAAAAGATGGAGAGAGCGGCTTGAGAGGCGAAGTCAAGTCTCCCTCACTGCCACGGATTTCTCTGGGTAAAAAAGTCAAGTCAGTGAGGGAAACCATGAGAAAACACATATCCAAGAGATACCACTGTTCTCTCTCTGAGCAGGTACGGCGTGTTGAGGCTTGGTCATCAAATCCATTAAAAACCTCTGGTAATAAGCTTTTTATTTTTGCTCAGTCGAGTCCAGACAGAGTAGCCAGCTGCCCTCACTCGCCTCAGACCGACTCCGACTCTTTGGAGAAACCCAAACTGAAGCCAGGAGGCTCCGTGGAGAGCCTGAGGAGCTCCCTCAGCGGCCAGAGCTCCATGAGTAAGTCACCCGCTTCGCTGCTGTGGGCTTGGGTACGAATCGCCTGGTTTGTGTTTGACCAGCTGCGTTGTGTTTATCGTCCAAGCATTTTTCATCTGTTAGAAAGCAGATGAAAAATTGCTGATCGACCCATAGAGGCTCGTGATCTTGATGCGTGTTTTTTTTTTTTTTTTTTTTTTTTGGTGTGTGATTTGTGTAGGCGGCCAGACGGTCGGCACCACCGACTCGTCCAACAGCAACAGAGAAAGTGTGAAGTCAGAGGACGGAGAAGAAGACGAGCTGCCTTACCGTGGACCTTTCTGTGGACGCGCGCTGGTTCACACAGACTTCATCCCGAGTCCCTACGACACGGACTCCCTCAAACTGAAGGTGCGCTACAGTGAGGTCGCATTCATACCAGCCCTGTTTGGTCCACTTTAATCGTACTCCGGTTCGTTTGGAGAAGTGTGAAGGAGCAATCGAACTCTGATGCAGACCAAAAGATTGAACTCTAGTCCGTTTAAGAACCACGGACTCAGTTCGGTTGAAGTAAACTCTGGTTCAAGTGAATGTCAAGCATAACAGAGAGACCACTACAAAAGCAGAAAGTGGACTATAGCGCAGGGTATTCTGGGTAAAAACAACCAAAACAAACACATCAGTCTAATGCTAACGGGAGAAATGCCTTGTGGTCTTTTACCAGCAACGAAAGAGAAATCCTGCAACCTCTAAAATCTTAAAGCTCTCCAGTTTCATCTACCAAACGTTGCATTCAGTGTCTTCTGAGGTTTTTGTGACGTTTTCTTCAGTAGTTCTTGGTGCGGCACCACCACAGGCAATGGTTGCTTGGACTGGTTTTCAATTAGTTTGGATTTTTGGATTTTTTGAAGGGAACTGCATCAGCTGAAAATATAACAAATGTTGCAATTTTGGTCCCGAATCGAACCAAGTCTGCCGGACAAAAAGGTGTGAAAACACCCTAAATCACACAACACATAGACAACACCTTGTATATCGAAAGAAACTCACTCCAAAGCTCTTATTGCAGTGTGGAGACGTGATTGACATCATCAGTAAGCCCCCGATGGGCACCTGGATGGGAATGCTCAACGGGAAAGTCGGCACCTTCAAGTTCATCTATGTGGATGTTCTGAACAAGGAGGTGAAGCCCAAGAAGACGCGCAGGAGGAGAAAGGCCCGGCATCCCAAACCCACATCGGTGGAGGAGCTGCTGGAGCGCATTAATCTGAAGGTAACCATGACAACAATCAGCCACACAGACAGAACCATGCAGCAGTTTTTGGTGCTGAAGTAAGTAAGGATCTCAAGGGGAAGGGCAGTTTCATTGGATTTTAGCTGAGTGTGAAAGTGAATACAAACACACCCCAAAGCGATCTGGTAGCGCCTACGGATGGTGTGTTTATTAATCGAAAACAATCGTTATTTTGAGTTTAGGCTCAGTTGGCTCACGGTTCTCACCTTTCTGCCTTCTAAATGTAAAGAAAAACCTTTCCACTTCTTTCATTTCCTATGTTTGCAACACTTCTTGCTCAGAAATGAGTATAATGAACCCAGACAGCACAATCAAATGTCTTCCAAACTGCATCTGGAGCTTTTCGAAATCTCTTTTGGATTAATTTAGTTTCATGACTTACTTGTCAGTGTTTCTAAAAACATCTCCGGCTCTCCTCTCGACAGGAGCATCTCCCCACCTTCCTTTTTAACGGCTACGAGGATCTGGACACGTTCCAGCTGCTGGAGGAGGAGGACCTGGACGAGCTGAACATCACGGACCCCCAGCACAGAGCGGTGCTGCTCACTGCCGTGGAGCTGCTGCAGGAGTACGAAGGTGGGTCTGAAACGGCGCAGATGGGGCGTCCTGCAAAGACGGGAGAAAAAACTGTGATGTGCAACAGTCGGGAAAATACTCAACCCACACTTGATTCATTTTCCATCTCTCACCAAATGTCTTTGGTATCCTTTCTTCCTTTCACATTTCCTCCTGTTTTTCCTTCCATCTAGATTCCTTCTTTTCTTCCTTCATGTCTTGATATCCTTCCTTGCTTCCTTCTTTCATGTCCTTCATTCCTTCCTTCATTTTGTCGTTCTTTCCTTCCTTCTTTCCTTTCTGCAATATCCTTCCTTGCTTCCTTTCTTCATGTATCCTGTATCATTCCTTTTTTCCTTCCTTTGATATCTTTCTATACTTCCTTTACATCTTAAGTTTCATTCCTTCTGTCATGTGGTAATTATAGTGAAGTTCTGTTTCTTTCAGAACAAAATTACTGAAGCAAATAATTGAATTTTGGAAATTGTGTATGTATAAAAATATCCGTACACACAAGCAGACGCTCAGCTATAAATGTGACACTAATGTGACTGTCTGCCCCCTGCTGGTGGCTGCAGGAAGCAGCGACCCCGAGCGGAGCGCCCAGTCCCAGGAGAAGCTGCTCCTGGACCGGCGCGGCGCCCTGGGCGACTCGCCGCGGGACTCCGGCTGCTACGAGAGCAACGAGAACCTGGAGAACGGTAACGACAGCCTGACCCGTCTCTGAGCCCTGTCCTCTCTCCTTCAGCCCTCCTCTTCCTCGGTCCACAAACACTCTGGAGGCTTCTCTTCCTCCTCGATGCTCCGGCATTCCGACCCACCAACTTCAGCTTTCGCACTCTTCCCGAAAGACTTTATCATCATTTACCGCTGATGCTCTTCTTGCCACGCCCTAATTCCCCCGGTTTTCTGCTGCTGCGCCACTTTATCACGCAGAGCTGAAACTAAAGACTTGATGGCGATGGCGGATTTCTGTTTTCATGAGACTAGAAGTTCAACCTCAACCTTGAAAACCCTCATGCGGTCTAAATGTGGAGCGGCTCGCAGGCTCCGCTCAGCGGTCTGAGCTCTTTTCTGCTTCCACTGCAAATAGAGACATTTCAACCACCGTGTGAGGAGAGTGTTTAATAATCGAGCTTTTGTTCTTGTTTTGTTTTACTTTCTTTTAACTCTTCTCGTAATTGCAGTATATACTTACCGTGAGTGCTCGGCCTATTTTCAGCTGCGGGGCGGGTCAGAAGTTTACATACAGTCGCGGCTGACATGAATCTAGTCGTTTCAGACTTTCCTAAGTAGTTGAACTGCTCCTTTTTCAGGTTGAAATTATTAACTAACTCAAATGATTAACAACTACAGGGACGGATTTTTAAAACCAGAGACGTCGGGCTGCAGAAAACGATTATTTTTGTTATTATTCAAACGATTAATTGGATAAAAATAGTTTGATACATTGAAGATTTTTCTGATTTTCCATTAAAATATTAAGATAACAAAATAAATGCATGTTTTATTTCCTAAAGTTGAATAACACAGCATGCTACTTCGATATGTTTACGTTTATAAAGCAGCAAGTGTGAGATTGAACTTGCAGATTAGAAAAAAAAAACCACAATAACATCAAAACTGCCATCAGTTCATATTTGCAACATTAATTAAAGTCGTACAGTCATTCAAATGTCATTTCGATGTAGAATTAAGATCCTCAAATGTCTGAGTTTCTCGTGCCGTGGCTGTGTGTAAACCTCTGACCCGTACGTCATGCTAACTGTCGTTATTTGCTGGAGTTTGCTAACTGTTAAAACACAAACGCTTGTATTTATTGTAAAGGAAAAGAAAAGGTGAAACGCTCTGAATGTCAGCGTGTCGGCTTGGCCTCACCCGCGTTCTGTTGAGATTCTGCTTTTTGTGTGTATATTTTTCTAGTTTGGTGAAATGTCATGTTGCACAATATTTTATCATGTGCCTGAAAGCTGCTTGGTGCAGTGGGATTAAAGTATTTTACTTCCTAGTCTACCTGTCGAAATGTGGCATTTTTGTATAACTAACTGTATAATGCACTAGAACGCAGAGCTGATGTGACGTTTTGGGTGAAAGTTAAGACGGTTCTTCCAGAAGCAGCTCGGGTTCTGAAGTGGGCTTCTGTCATGGTTGAGCATGAGGAATAAACGGCTCCATGCTTCACCACACCGGACTTCTCGCCTTTTCTTTCACACGTCGTTCATTCCAGCTCTCGCCGCTTGGCCGTCCTTTTCGCAGCTTCTCAGCGTTCCAGCTGTGGCGTTCTTCTGCTTGGTCTCGCAAAAACACTCACACTTCTCGAAGTTCTTCACATTTTGTTGTGTTACGGCCACGTATTTCTATGCATCATATGCGATGGATCAACACAAAGTGAATTTTTGACTATCTAATAGTGTGACGTGCAGCACTTTGTAGAATCGCCTCCAGCTGCAATTCCAGGTCAAATTCTGACCTCTTTGCTAAAAAACACAAACTGTCTGGTTGGATGGTATGAAAGAGGAATACAGCCACTGGAAAAAACACTATTTCACTTTTTCTTTCTCAGAATTCTGATTTTCTTTTTTGTTCTTAAAATTCTGACTTTACTCAGAATTTAGTTGTTTTTCTCAGAATTTCACTTTTTCTTAGAATTCAGGTTTTTTTTCTCAGGATTTTGACTTTCTTTTCTGAATTCTGACTTTGTTTTTACAAAATTAAAATTTTTTCAGAATTCTGACTTTTGATCTTGGAGGATTAAAATCAGAAAAAAGCCCCGTCCATCTTCCTATTTTTAACCAGTTTGTCTGTCTCCACAGCATGATGCTGCCGCCTCTATGTTTCAGTCTGATAAGCTGGGTGAGGTGCAGACATGCTTGTTTTTTTTTTAATTAGTATTATCATTTCTAGGATTATCAAATTAAAGGTGGCTGAATACAGATCCAACTCCTTTTCATGTTTTTCCAGATTTTTACTTGCAAACAAATGTTTGTTTTTCAACCACCTACCCCACGTTGGTCGGTTGCACAAAATCGAAGTAAAATATGTCAAAGTTGTGGCTTTAACATGATAAAATGTTGGGAAATGGTTGGAAAAGTTGCAAGAAACTGTTGGTGCAACGTGTGAAAGGACCAGGTTGCACCTGCATGATCCACACACACTTTCCTTGTTATTCCAGGACGGCTCAGAAAGTCCGCTGCATCCATCAACAGGTCTCCGTCTGGATTGGAGACCAGTCACATCCCGCCCCCCGATTCCATGCTAGTCTCCCCTTCCCCGTCTCCTCTCCAGACCAAAGCTCTGCTGCCCTCCATTCGACTGTCTATCAGACCCCAGAAGAACTGCTTTGACCTCCTGAACTCTAGAAGTCACAGCTGCACAGAGCTCAGAAAAAACCCGGCAGCCGTTCAGTTGCGGCGCTGCGTCTCCCTAAAAGCTCTCCAGAACGATCAAGAAGGGAAACCCCCCACCCCTGAAGACTGGGAACTGACGGCCGCAAACCCCACCCTGCCCCCACAGCCCACCGTGGACCCTCTGCCTGCGCGTAGAGCGTCTGATCCGGACAAACGTCACGCGTCGGCCCCTAAAGGGGAAGAAAAACCAGAGAGCAGCATTCAGTTTCACCAAGTTCCAGAGAAGTTAAGTCAGCCAGTTTCATTCCCAGACGTCTTCCCGACAGAAACCACCTGCAGGCGCGAAAGCACCAATCAGACCTCGGCAAGTCGCTCCGTTTCTGCCGCTTCGGAGGCTCGACGCCTGAAAATGAGAAGAAATGCAAAGATTTCCACGCATTCAGTGAAGTAGGAGCTTAAAGTGGGGAAAAAAATTTTTTCAACTCCAAAAAGTTTACCTAAAACTGGAACCAATTTGTGCTGGAGTTGAGATTTCAGATGTGCAATAAGAAAACGTTTTTTATTTTCAATTGTATTTTTTGGGGGGGCTTTGCTGCAGCTGCGTCTGGATGCGGCTTTTCTTTGATTGTTTAGAAAAATGGGATCCGTTCAGAGTCCAGCAAGACCTTCAATGTCGCCTAGGTCACAGAACCGAAATCCATCCTGTCCGACATAAGTTTCAAACTTAGATAATGCTCGTCGTATTCATGTAAATATATCTTCCCAGATGAGACGAATGAAGTGTTTGCAGTGCGTCCCTGTGGGTGAATGTTTTGTAGGAATTTAATGATTCTTACAGATTTCAGACGGTCACTGCAGCATCACGGCTGATTTCCTGTCCGTTTCCCACAATTAGTGTTTTATTGTAAATGGCATGTGGTTCACCTGTTCATTAATTTAATTAATAAAGTTTGCTTTATTAAATATGTGCTGTGTAAAAGTACAAGCAAACTGCTAAGTGTTTGACGTTCTGTAAAATCTCTTGAAAAATCTCAATTTTAAATATTCTTTCTATACTTTATTGATACAAAAATATTCTGTTTACAGCTAAATAAGCCGGTGCGAGAGTTTCATAGAATAGCCATGAAAGAAAGTGTCGTTCTGCTCCATCGTGGTGTTAATATACAAGATTGGAACAAAAATATGCTTTTATTGGAAACAGAGACGCAAGAATTATTTAACAAACAAATTATCTAGCAAAGTTATCCAAGTAATTATTGTTTGATTTCCCTGTAAATTAGTACATTACCAAAAAATGGCACATTTTCATTACAGATGTTTTCAAAAAGCTGTTTTAATACAATAATAATGTGACATCAAGGCCCACATAATTAAGGCGAGTCGACAGTTTGGCAAAAAGTCAGTGATAGTTTAGTGGAAGGAAAAAGTATTTCTCGGTTGTTTTATTGCACAGAATGTTACACCCTTTCGCTGTTCTCCGCTTTATACTTTTTTAAAAAGTTGGTTAATCAGGTATTAACCACAGATGGGTGATGCTGCTACGCTTCTTTGCAAATGGAAATATTTCTGATTTTTTTGTTGTTGTTTTTTAAATGTATGATGATATTCTGTGGTGATAAACGTGAGGCCAGGATGTTCTGTCTCTAGTAAAGATGTGTTTTAGTGCCATACTAGTTTAGCCTACAGCTTAGCCTGAGGCATTTCCTTCAGGCACTGTCTGACCAGCCCCAGGGTGTCCAAAGCCGTACCCCAGGCGATGGTGACCCCCCAGCCCCCGTGGCCGTAGTTGTGAACGACCGGCACGCCGCGGCCCTGCAGGAGCACCCTCTCCCTCTCCACCCTGGGGTTCCTCCTGCTCGGCCTCAACCCGACCCACTCGCCCAGAACCTTGGCTTTCTTCAGGGACGGCTCCAGCCTGCCGCAGCGCTCCAGGATGCTGGCGGTGTCTCCGTCGTCCACATGGAGGCGCCAGTCTCCCTCCTGCCTCGTCCCGCCTATTGTGACGCTGCGGACGCCGGGGTAGATGTAGGTCTTCCCGTCCCCGTCCCGGATGAAGTGCGTCAACAAGGGGGCCTCCACCTTGAGGACCTGGCCCCGGACTGGGAACACCCCTCCGTCTCCCACCAGCGCTTCGGAGCCGAGACCGGAGCAGTTGACAATGAGGTCAAAACCGTCGCCCAACTCCTGGAGACTGCTGACTCTCCTCTGCTCCACCTGACCTCCTGCTTTTCTAAACCTTTAGGAACAACAAACAGCATTTCATGAAGCTCATGTTATCACAAGTCTAAGATTTTAAAGGTGACCCATTCCTGGAACGCTTTACCATAGATCTACAGAGAAAATCTTTGCTCCTTTACTCATTTATTCCTTTATTAATTTGCACAAAGTAATTTTTAGATGATGAGATTTTAGTCAGGTTAGTTCTCTTTAAATCTCCTTTCAGATTGAGCTGTTTTAGGGCCTCCTGTCACTTTAAATCCAAATATTCTGCTGCTGGCCACGCCCCCCAACTCAACATTTACATTCGCACATGAAAATGGCTGCAACAGATGTGCAATTAAACAACCCAACATCCATCCATCCATCCATCCATCCATCCATCCATCCATCCATCCATCCATTTTCCGTCACCCTTCTCCCCAACGGGGTCGGGAGTTGCTGGTGCCAACCCAACATCAGTAGTAATATTTCAGGTAACAATATAGCAGAACGTAGACAAAGCAAACATTATGGGATGGGAGTGAGGAATGTTATTCACTCTGATGGAGGTTCTGGATTGGAAGTGCTCAGTATTGATATGGGCTAAGCTCCAAACCGTACATCTCTGAAAAGCAAAAGTGGCGCCTCCAACCAGAACGCAGCAAGTGGTGTCTAGATGGCAAGACAACAACGAAACACTTGTTTTTTCCAGCAGCCATTGTACATTGCATACAGCAGTAAAACTAGCTGACCAAATGTGCGGGAGCTCAGCTTGGGTTGCTAGGCAATAGGCTGGGGTTGCTAGGTGAGGCGCAGTTCCTGCTGATTTGTTCCACTTGGAAGGTTTTTGAAACGGCCCATTTTCCAGACACCAAAACCCTTTACCTTGTTGCCAAAATAAACAACAGTTTCTGCTTTTTTGAGAGCTTGTGCTGTTTTTAGAAGCAGTAGAAATCTAAATATATTTAAAGGCAATCTTTAAATAAAGAGGACAAACCTTTCCTCAAGCCAAGGAAGGTAGCTGGAGCATTCACATTTTACAGTAGTGAACGCCTGTCCGAACTTGTGGTCTGGAAAACGTTCCAGTTCCCGGTTGGTCATGGCTCTGAAGCCAATCACCAAGTCGGACCAGCATGGCTCCTTGGTGGCCGGGACCTCCTTAAAAATCTGCCAGCTGTAAAAGAGACAAAAGCAAAATGAATGAATGATTGAATAAAAGCTGAGTGGTGATGTTTTTTTTTTTTGTATATAGATAGATCTATATGATGTTACCCAGAGCTGAGTATTACGCCGGCATCTGGAGAGTCTTGAGATTGCGCGATAGCCAGCAGGTGATCAAAGCTGTCCTTGAACCAGCGGCGTTGTCTTTCCAGAGGGATATTTAAGAGAGAGAGAGGTGCAGTAAAATCACCTGAGTTTCAAGCTTTACACATTTCAACACGGAACGACATCAAAATTCACCGTATGATGCAAAAATATCTTATACTTTGTGGAACGACGCGTCTTTTGGGGTTTGTTTCTTCTCTCCAGAGTAAGTTTTTTTTTGTTTTGTTTTTTTTTTTTGTGAGGAAACTGGCTCATGCTAACTCAGGTTAGATGAACAGTTTGACTGGGCCAGTCTAACATGAATGGATCTGCAGCTGGTGACGGTGAACCAACACCTCAGTCTGCTGCTGCCTCCATCAGCAGCCAGGCCTGCTGAGGAAGAGAGCATCGTCCTTTATCAATCAGACGGTGGGGGAATTCACTTGTAACTGTAACAAAATCTAAATCTATATCCTCTGTGTGTTAAAGTACCCACTAAAATCTGATATGACATTTTTTTAAAAATCCATTCCATGTTCAGGTAATATGAAAGAACTGTGATCAGACTTGGGTTATATAGATATTGCACACAATGGACATATTATTTCACTGGGAAATGATGACAGACATCTGTAACGCTGATAGGTTGAAAACAACCATCCACAGCATGATGCTCCCACATAAGTCAGGTGCTTGAACTTGGAATTGTTTCATTTACGGGTGGCAGAGTTACGGGGGACAGTACTGACATAAAATATATTTAATGATCACAAAACATCATTTCTCTTCCGCTTTACAGTAGAAAAAACAACTTTGCTTCTTCTTTTTTTTTTTTTTTTTTTTTTTTTTTACCCCCCCCAACAAAGAGAGAAAAAAAAAGGTTAAGTGTTGCAATGTGACGACATGGGGGGGAAAAAGTTGAAGTCAACTCGCACCTGGAAACGGAGCGGCGAACGCGATCCCGGCGGCTCCGTCGCTGGTGGTGTCCGGGCGAACTTCTCCGCCGCGGAGCAGCGAGGCAGCGACTCCGCGACGCAGACGGCGGTGGAGAGCCCGACCACCCCGGCGCCCACCACGACCATCCGGGCTCCTGTCATCTCTCCCTGTCGCAGGCCTGCAGAGGCGTCCCGGACTGCAGAAACGCAGACCTATGACCTCTTGTTAATCCTCTACTCGGAGTTGCGGTGCAGCAGATCCCATTGAAGAACCAGCAACCAAAACGTCGCTGTCAGCAGCTTTCCCCGTGATAACGCATGATGATCATTGACAGCGCGGCCGCTGAAAGGCCGCGTCGCATGTGTCATATTTATGAACGGACACCTGCCGGCTTACATCTCCAGTGCTGACTGACCCACGAAGCACAAAGACCCTTCCACTGCAGGAGAAACCGGTGTTCCTATGGCAAGCCGTTTTAACAAAAAATCGGTTTTACATTCCAGATATCTCAAATTGTTTTATGACTAGACGTTTTAGTCATTTGAGATATCTCTAATTATATTTTGACTAGACAAAATACCTATTTGAGAAATCTGTAATTACATTCAGATTTACCATTGAGTTGTAAGGAGTAATTCAAGATATCTCGATTTTAGTTTTGACTAGTCATAATTCTAACTAAAGATATCTGGAAGGACAACATAATGCAAGATACCTTAAATGTATTTTTGGATAGGAGAATTGTAGTTTTGACTAGTGGAAACTAAATTGGTTATACAAAATGAAACATTTGAAAGATAAATAGAAAATAACTTAGCAAAAAACTATCCCTGTTCCATGTGTTCGTTTTAGAGTAATTTTAACAAACAAACGCAGCCTTAAAACACGGATTATTTAAAGCCTAAGAATGCGGGCAAACGTTGCTGTTGATCTACAAACCATGCATCATTTTGTTGTCCATTCATAGCGTTAGTACGAAGCCGATCCTGAGCATGTTCAGATCAGCGCACCGCAGATCACGCGTTACATCTCGCGATAAATGAGTCCACTTGACGCTCTCAGTTCAGCAAAGGTAAGGTCCTTAAAGCTCACTAGTTTTGGTTACATTGCGGCTGTCAGAAGCCTGCTGAATGAAGCTTTGCTCGCAGCCATACATTATAGAACATTAACACTCTGAATACTAAGTCGGACCAACACGGTCCGACTTAGTATTCATAGCCCTGTTAGCCGGTTGCTAACGCATTGGTTGAGAAGGCTAGCTTAATTGCTAACTCTCAAGGCTTCAATGTATCTCTTAAACATTTACATCAAGCGTCTGAACTCTGCTAATTCAATACAACAAGTATTGCAGCCAAGCAATGACTTGTTTGTTGTATCAGTTCGTCTTTGTTTTACCAACTTCAGAGGAAACGAGTACGGAGAGAAGTTGGTCTGAAATAAGGACGATTTCTATTTTGGATCGTGAAGGAGAACGTTTGAAGCTAGTTAAATCACCATGGCAACAGAACGCAGGCGCAACTTCAGAGCAAGTTTTGGTCGATATTTGCTGAATATTAAAATAACCTAACAGATCTGAGGTCGCTGAAGTCTTGTGTTGATCATCTGCATATACATTATAATAAATGTGCAGATTTTTTTTTCTCTATTTTTTTCTATTTGATTTATTTTTTGCCTGTCAGGAAGCCTGTAGTTTGCAAAACAGGTTTGACTGGAATATGAAAACACAGCTGAGCAAAATAAAAATGTTAAAATGAAGAACGAGAAAGCATGAGTCTTTAACGGTGGATTTATGACATTTAAAGAAAAAGGCTTCATGTGGAAACCTGGACAACATGTTGTCTCACATGTGGATAAGTTGAACTGCAAGAAAACTTCTTAGAAGTTGACTTAGAATGTGAGAACATTCTAAAATTTATATCTGAAGTGTTAGGAAAATGACTGTTTCTTTGCTGTTGAAGAAAACAACTAAAAATGTTTTTTATACAGGCAGCCTAAAATTATACTCAAGTAAAGGTAACAAAGTAGTTATTATTCAAACAGAAGCAATATATTATTTGGTAAAAAGGCTATTCCAGTATTGAATAACTGAGCGAAACATCAATATTAAATATTTTTGGTCTGTTACCAGACAGACCAAAAACAAAGTTATGGGTATTTTATAGTGTTTTAAAGATAAAAATGAAAACAATTCATGTAAACAACATTATCACAAAGTGACAAAAGATAAATCAAGCAAAATATTAATTTTTTTTCCAAATCAAATGCTTTTAATATAAAACTTATCGAAATTGTAACAAAACCTACAAGCATTTGTCTGGTGAATTTTTGGTTAAATGAAGCTTGTTCAGTAAAGTTGCTCACAGTAGGTTGTGTATTTAGAAATGTTACTCAAGTGAAAAGTACAATGTAGTAAAAATACTCCTGAAAGTAATTTTTTTCCAAAAAGCTGCATAAGTAAATATAATTGAGTACATGTAGCTAATTAGCCTGCATATTGGGAAGTTTAAAAACATATGTAACAAAGCAAGATGTGTGCTATCATCTATGTTCCTAGTATTCTTTATTGTTTTACAGGATCATTTGCGAAACGAGTTTCTTCTGCGAGAGAAGATGTCTCTGAAAGAAACGTCTTCCTCCATCATCCCCCTGCGCTCCGACGAACATCAGCAGAGTATTCTGAGCAAATTCGACACGCTACGGAAAAAAGACCTGCTTTGCGACATAACTCTGGTGGTAGAGGACGTACACTTCAAGGCTCACAAGGCTCTGCTGGCGGCCAGCAGCGAGTACTTCTCCCTCATGTTCACCGCGGAGCAGCCAGTCCCGCCGTCCACCTACAGGCTGGACGGCATGGCGGCGAAGACGTTCGGCGCGGTGCTGGAGTTCATCTACAGCGCCCAGGTGTGCGTGGAGGAGAGCTCCACGGTGGAGCTCCTGGCCACGGCGCAGAGGGTAAAGGTCAGCGAGCTCGTCCGCGTTCTCGTTGAGCTCACGGACTCCACAGGCGCGAAGGACGAGAAGACGTCAGAGAGAACCGAGGCAGCGGACCTGTCGAAACGCAAACGGGGGCGGCCGAAGAAAAGCGCACGCGGACTCCATGACGGCTCGGATGACGTCCAGGCCGCAGAGGGCGACCCGGCCGAAGACCACAACAACGGATCTGGCCAGAGGCGTCAAAGCAAACGCAAGATAAGGACGCCGGTTAAATATAAGGGCTACAGGATCAGCGGTGACGGGGCAGGAAGCAAAGAGCCGGCGAGGAGGAGCTACAAGAGGAAGTACCCCAACACCGAGGCGCGATGCGACGACTGTGGGAAAGTCTTCAAGCACCATCTGTTTCTAAAGATCCACCAAAGAACTCACACCGGTCCTCACAGACACTATTCAACAAGTTTGTGACCGACAGTCCTGACGTTTGTCCCCACTGAACCTTCTCCTGTTTTTGTCCCATCCCGCTCCCCATCCAGGAGAGAAACCGTTTCAATGCTCGGTCTGCGGGAGGAGCTTCACTCAGAAGCACACCTTGCTGGCTCACCAGCGCATTCACACGGGGGAGAAGCCGTTTGTTTGCGGCATCTGCTCAAAACCGCTTTCCACCAAACACTCTCTGCAGGAGCACATGAACCTCCACGAAGGTAGACGCACGGCGCTTTGCTCCGGCTTCATCCGGGTTCAGAGTTTCACTTCTTCATAAAAACTACCAGCCTTATGGTTTTCTGTTAACTATACTCTGAAAGTAAGGTTTTTAAAAATACAAAACTTTATAACAGTTGCCTCTCGGGGTGGGCATGTATCATTTATCATGATCTTAATTTGATTTGTCAAAATAAATTCCAATTAATGATGTTTTAAAATGAAACCTTGAAACTGTCCATATTGTTGGGATTATTAGTTTTACTATTTCCTCCGCTGTTTGCTCAATAAGTGTCTTTGTTCCCCGTTTTAAACAATTTTCTTGTTTCCACAGGAGAGAAATCCTACAACTGCGACAAATGTGAAAAGACCTTCACTCAAAAGAAACAACTGAAAAGCCACTACAGAGTTCACACAGGTCAGAAAACCGCCGCTAAGCTTGCTCATGCTTGATGATGTCACTCTTCACATCACCGTATATTTCTATTTTTGGGCTCAAGGCAAATCATTGCCAGAATGTGATCTGTGTCAACACAAGTTTATGGATGCGGCTCAGCTGAAGAAGCACATTAGAACTCACACAGGTAAAAAAAAATAAAATAAAAATCTCCAAACAAGTTTTCTGCTCAGAAGCCAAGTGATGTTTTCACAGCGTGCGGAAACTTTTGTTTTCCACAGGTGAGAAGCCTTTCACTTGTGAAATCTGTGGCAAGTGTTTCACAGCCAAGAGCACGCTGCAGACACACATCAGGATTCACAGGTGAGGGACACAAGCTGCTGCTGCTGATTTATCGAACCTTAACATGCACAGATATCCAACGATTACACTCTCCAGCTATATTGACACAGACTGTGACAACTTACCCACGAGGCTCTGTTTACCCCAACTGTTCATCTGCTAGCTCAACGGTTTAGTGTAGAAATGATGTAAAAAGGGTTTTCATATCAGGCTAGTGTTAAAAATCTGATATAATACATGACTTGTTAGTTGTTGTTTTGTTTCTAGAACATAACAAAATTGCAGTGGTACCCTCAGTTGTAAATAGATCAATAAAAGAATAAATAAGAAAAACATCTGGATAAACAATCGATGCTTCATGTTAGTTGATTAAAGCCTTTCTGTTACGTTCCTGTTCAGAGGTGAGAAGCCATATCAATGTAGCATCTGTGAGAAGTCGTTCTCAGACCCCAGCGCGAGGCGACGCCACATCGCCTCCCACTCCGGGAAGAAACCCTTCACCTGCTCCTTCTGTGGCCTTTCCTTCACCCGGCCGGACAACCTGAAAACGCACACGAAGTCTCACAACAAGGAGAGACCGGCCGCCACGGAGACCGAGGCCGCGCCGGCCGCGCCGCCGCCGGAGGAGCCGCGCAACGTCCTCCACCTGCAGCCGTACCAGCCGGCGCTCAGCTCTGACCAGGAGATCCAGCTGGTGGTGGCTGGCGGGGAGAACAACATCAACTTCGTTCCAGGTCAGGATCAGGAGATCAGCCTGGTCGCCGCCGACGGAGGAACGGCACAGTCGGGCCACTCCAGGGTCACCCTCCTCGCCCAGCCGGCAGGGCAGATCCAGAACCTGGCGCTGGTCGCCCAGGGAGACGGCGCGGCCCACGCCCCGCAGGTTCACTCCATCGGCATGTTGGAGCGGCACCAGCCGGAGCAAATGCACGTCATCACCCTGAGTAAAGAAGCCATGGACCAGCTGCAGGCCCACCACGGCCCGCCTCATCCTCTGCAGATAGCGCGCCCCCTCCAGGTGATGCAGCAGCCGCAGCAGCTGGCCGTGGCGCAGGAGAGCTCGCAGGTTCACAGCCAGGCCATCCACATCAGCAGCCAGGTCAGCCAGCCGATCTCCATCAGCCAGACCAGTGAGCAGCTCTCCAGCCACCACATCCAGGGGCAGACGTTCCAGATCCAGGCGGGAACCGTGTCGTACCTGTACACCACCGGCCTTCCCCAGGACGCCTCAGAGGAATGCGTTCTGCAAACCAAGATGTGAAGGTGCTCACACCGAACCGATGCTGCTGTCCTGGCTGTGGCTATGGATGGAGACGGATCAGAAAGTTGGCCAGACCAGCCAGAACTAAAACAAATTGGAGGATTTTAAGCATAAAACAAAACATTGTTTAGCTCAATGATGAGAATAATGGGGAGACCTTCTTAAATGTTAAGATTACACTAAAAGAATGGAGACACCTAATCCTAACCAATGAGAAGATTATCGCAGTGCATCCCCGCACCCTTAAAAAGTCTTAAATTGATGTATCTAAAATGAAGACCTTAAAAATTTCTTAAATTTATTGAAAATCGATAAACTGTGATGAAATACATTAAAGTTTGTGGTGACAGAACAATTTATCTCTTATATACCATGGAGTTTATTTTTTTCTGCCAGGAATTTATTGTTATGTAAAACTGAGTCTTGTAGACATTTCATTGCGTTCTGTGACTCAGGCTAGCTGCTAATATACCCTTGCTAGCTACTACCTTGCTAGCTAGCTAGCTGTAGTATCAGTACAGGATGCCTATTGTCAAGGGATTGCTAGGTAGCTACAGTCACAGTTCCGAGCTATCGAGCAAAAGGTGAAGCTGTCTAGGTTTTTAACATCCATCGTGGGGAAATGCTGGACAATGTCCATGTTAGCCACTTCTGTTTCTAACCAATATTGTTTATTTATTTGTCATTTGATTTTGTACATTTCTGTCTGGAATCAGGTCTTATATTCCATTCATAATAGTTTTAAAAGTCTTCAAAGTGAGTTGGTGAAACCTACAGAAACTTTGTATTATTAATAAGATGTGTATCATTTGACCTGCTTCCCCAACAGTCACATTTTGTGTAGAAAATGAAATGATCAATTTGGCTGATGATCTGAAATATTTTCTTTTTTTTTTCTTTAAAGTTGTGATTATGCAGACATTTTAAAAGTTAAAGGGCTGCATTTTGTTCTCATTTGCTTATACTGTCAAGGGGTTGTTCTTGGTTTTATATACAGTCGCTGTCATTTTCTCAGTTGTAAACATACAACTAACAGATAAACTAACGAATACAATGGTAGAACTCAGAACATAAATCTTGTGTGGAAAAATGTTTATTTGTAAGAAATAATCGGATGTGATTTGAAAGACAACACGAAAGTCTTTACAGGACAATAATGATGCCGTAAATTGATAAATATGAACACTATATTGAAAAATGTATGGAAGCAAAAATAAATAGAAAGAAAGATATAGCTTGAAAATGAATGAAAGTGAAATCTTTGTACAGTGCCTTACAAAAATAATTCATGATCTTTTTATAAATACGATCATCATTGTATTTATTGGGTTTTATGTGATTGACCAACCAAAAGTGGTGCATAATTGTAAAGTGAAAGAGAATTTTTTTTTTTTTACTAATACAATTCTGAAAAGTGTGGTGTGCATTTGTATTTTTCCTGTCTGTGTTAAAACCTTTTAGAAGAAGCTTTTTTCATGAGGTCATGCATATGTTTTCCAGCCCTTGGTTTGTGGTGAGCCCTTCAGATCGAGGGCATTTGGGTCAGGAAGCACGGAAATCATCCAAAACCCACTGGCAAGTCCGTCTCTGAATGGCAAATGGAGATTTTGGAGTCTGGACTTAAATCTGATTAGGATGTTGTAGAATAACCTTAAACCGGTTGTTCATGTTCAAAACCCAACCAATGTGTTTCAAATAAAATCCTTTTATAAAGAATAACAGACAACAATTCCTCCAATGTAAAGGAAAAGAGCAATTTGTAGCCACCAAACGTGTCACAAACAGCTATTAGTTTACAGAGTTTCTTATTAGGGTTTTTTTTCCCCTAAATAAATGAGATCATCAATTGGAATATTTAAGTGAAACAAAAACAGTCTAAATCTTTAAGTATGCAGTTTGCCAAGAGTCTTTGTGTTCTGGGATGTAACCTGCCGCTTGCTGTTTCTGCTCTCCGGGTTCTTGGCGGTGCTGAAAACTCATCAAGTGTTGGGTTTGTTTTGCCGCCAACATCGAGGATCGACTGCTGGCTCTGCCTAACGGTCCTGGGCAGACCTGGGACAGAAATAGAACAGCCAGGAGGTTTACCGCAGAGCACAAATCAAAGTTTAAAAAAAATCTTCAAGGTATCCGGATGATATTGAGAACTTCATTATCACATCTCTTCAACGGAAAAAGCTCAGAATGTTAGGTTGAGATTTTGACGTGTGCTCAATTCTGCAGCTAAAGCCTTGTACGTTTTAGACTTTAGACTTTGTGCAAATTAAGTATAACACTGATGCAAATCAGTCCCACAGCATGACGCCACCAATGTTCCTCAACCCAAGTTATGCTTATTTATTTCATTTACAGCTTAAAATGGACATACCACTTAAGTTAAATAACAGTTTTGAGTATAATTGAGTAGCTGAAAGAAAAAAAATCTGATATAGTCAATTCAAACGTACAATGTATCAGCATATTGCTTTTGCGCAGCATTTTTTCTCGCTATTGTAATTTTATTTCTTCATATTTATTCCACTGTTTTTGTCCCTTTCGGTGCATCACGGTTGGACTCCCAAACCCCAACCTTGTATTCTTGGATTTTATGATAGCTTTTGCTTTTTAGCATGCCACCCCCTGATTATTGGCAGCTTAAATCTGTAGCCACACCAATAAAAAACCTTTTGGCAGCGCCAAGGCTGATGGTGATGCAGATGGTCCACTGGGAGCAGTAAACTGAGCATAATGAGCTCTTTTTAGCCACATCATGCTGATTTATCGGTGTCACCTCAGACTGAATCCTGATTGTGTCTTGATGAAAAGCATCCCCTTATTTTTTTTTTTTTTCTTCTTCTTCTTCTTAACTCAATATTACAGCAGCTTTGATCAGATGTAAAACATGCACAACCTGAGCGAAGCTCAGTGTGTATGGTGTGTTGTCTCATTTACATAAAAACACGCATGTCCTTTTCGCCTGAGCAGCCATTAAATTTTAGTAGCCATAATTGAGTTCATTAGATTTAACATCCTGGTCAAGGTCATCTTTGTTGCCATGGAGACAGTCAGGCTCTGCCCCTCTTTCCCAACGTTCAGGGCGTCTTCCAGGAGCAGCGGATGCAAACGGAAACATGCACTGAAGGCTGTGAAGGTTTCCGCGCTTCAGGTAACTCCCGTATTTAATTAGAAGTCGATGAAGGCGTTTTAAAAATTAAAAGATGCCGAAAAGGAATAACTGAACGTCTTCAGAACGCCATCATTGCACTCCATGGAGTTGGTGTGTTAAGTTTGGGAGCAGGGCCACGCCCAAACCACACCTCTAATTTCCCAGGCGGCCTATTTATACTCTGCCCACCTACTCATCTCAGTCTGTTACTTTTTGTCAGCCCTACCCTCCCCTACTCTTTATCTCTTTCATTTTATTCTCCTTCATTCATAACCATGTTTTTCTTCTTTGTGCTGCAGGTTTTGTCTGGGGACGGGGGTCCTGTGCAGGCTTGGGGAAATAAGATCTGTTTCCCCACACACAGCCTTCACCTCCCAAACCCTCCAACAACCTCCCCAGATAACCAAATCAAGATCATTCGTCCCTCTAACCCCGCATCCCTCCATCCCTCCATCCCTCCATCCTTCCTGGATCTCCATCCGTATCACTCTATTTGCTCTATACCAAAATCAAAGTTGCATTTTGAGCTTTACAAATAAAAGATTTCCATTTGAATCATTTCTCTCTTACGGTTGAGCGAGGCTCGCATTTCTTGCACTAAAACTGTACATGAATCTAAAGCAGTTGCCTATTTTCAATTCAGTGTCCAATGGGACAAGGAGCAAAATACGACAAAAAAAAAAAAGAACATTTATTTCTCAGAAATACAATTTAACATAAGACCAGTACAAAAGGTAAGTGGTAAATCTCAAACGTTTCAGCTTTCGAATCAGATGAGCAAAAGAGAAACTTTTCAAAGATATTTTAAATTATTGAGACCCGCCTAAGAAATCATGTAGTGGATAGTTGATAGTCCAACTTTGGCCCTGCCCTACTTATTCTAGCATTTAGACTTATCTCCTCTCTAAAGAAGTTATTTGTCCTTTTTAAACACTGTCTACATGTTATTTACACATTTGTTCATCAAGGTCTGTTTGTGTTTATGCTCTGCAAGTCCAGCGCAGCCGCAGCATCAGGGCTTCCTGTGTCCAGATTCACTATCTGGTCTGCAGCACAACCTCACATGCAAAACAGGGAAATTCTTTCTGCTCCTGTCTTCTCAGTGTAAATCCAGACTGTGAAAAACAACGCATGAGGAAAGTTTTCTGACAAAATATGTTTGTAATAAATGATTTTGAGGGCACTGTGACTCAGCAGGAGTCGTGCCGGAGCGGAACAGGAACACGTTAATTTATTTCAATGCTGCATAATAAAACACCTCATAGCGTGTCACATGTTAGATGGACACGTCAAATATGGCTGATGGTACCTGATTTTTAATATGTGCATTGCACACTTGTGGCATGGCTGTTTACAAGCAGGGGGAGAAGTGGTGTCATATTACCAGGCAGATGGTTTATTTTTAGTCAAAGGTGCAACTTGACGTCACACGTGCTCTGTTCTCTTTTTTATTATTATTATTATTATTATTATTATTATTATTGGTACTCGTGACCCAAACCTTCCCCCCCACTAGTGAATCGTTCATTATTGCTACAGCGACTGGTTTCACCTGGAGAAACAGAAAATAATCTATCAATGTGACAGCAGCTGTTCATTTTGAGTTAATGCAAAGTCCAATCTCAATAATAATAAAAAACTGTTTAGTTTTTTTTTATATATATATATAATTTGGCGCAGTGGGAGTGTTTTTGTAAAGTGAAAACATAGAGTAAAATAATGCTGGAACAAACAATCTAACAAAATAAATCATACTATGAATTTGTTTTTGCTTTGGTTGTATTTGTAGCCAAGAAATTGGTAACGAATGAATATTATTTAAGACTGAAACAAACAGCTATTTATTGAGATTTTAACAGTTTAATGGTTTTTATCAATACCTTCTGGCACAACCAGCCCTTTAAGAACATTCAGACTTTGGATTTGGCCCAAAATAAAAATGAGTTTGACATCTGTGCTGTAAATGCCGCAAACCTGCATGCAGGATTTGCAGAAGAGAGGTGATCTGCACTGGCAGTGAGTTGTAAATAACTTTACTAGCCTAAATGTAAATAGATAAATAGTTGGAATAATGTATTCTTGCTTGCTTTCTGCAGGAGACAAGCGCAGTATAGTGGCTGCTGACACAACGTGACTTTGGCTGATACTCAATAAGTAGCACATAAATGATGTGATGATAAATTCCAGCTAAAGACCAAACAGGAATCAAGTGTAGCCTCAATAAGTGACACTTTCTAAGAACCGGACTTCGAAAAAAGATCCTAAGTGACAATCTTCTTTCTTACATGTGAGAAGATTTACATTAGTGTCTATTGTATGATTATCTATAAAATAAAATTAAAAACCTCTCAACTTTAATTTGCTTTTGTAATAATTTGTATTGAAACTGTTTACATGCATTCCAAGATGTTCATTGAATGTTGGTGATGAGCTTCTGAAAAACATTGTTTCGTCACACTCAGACTCATGTACTCAATCAGGTACATGAGTATGTCTGCAGACATACTCATGCACCTGATTTGCTGTTTGAGCAAAACTCTTCTCACACTGGCCACAGCTGAATGGTCTCTCTCTAGTGTGGATGCGTTGATGGACTTTGCTCACACAGTCATCATGGATTTTGCTCCTGTTGATGCTGATATAGTTCTGTGGGACCAAATGAGACAGTGAAAGAAATATAGTAAAATATTGCATCATAATTATACAAGACATAATGAAAGATTTTCCATAACTTCTTGTGGGGGGAGGAGGGAAATATGTTCTGCTTTGGTACCGATGGCTAAAAGGACACATCCAGTCTCGTTTGGTTGGTGGTAATTTAGTAACTTTAAACATATTTTACAAGATCCAATGTTGTGCAGATCTACAATCACAGACAGACGAAAGAAATCAAAGTGCAGATGCCCGTTGGACAGGAAGAAACGCAGTACGCTGAACAGCTCTAATTAATCGCACATCAGATGACAAAGGCAAAGTTCAAATTATGAGGAAATGTGATGCAGAGACAACGACTGCATCGCCATCTTTGTGACAAGATATAATCACCAGGAAAAACTATTTGCACACCACTAAAGCTGGACATTTCCTTCAGACTGAAGCAGGAGATCAAAATGTGACAATTTAACAAATAGCGATTAAATAGGTTAAAACAACAGATCAATCTGTAGAGATGGATGTAAAAAAAAACTCCATTTTGAAACGACAGAGAAAACTGCATTGGCTCTCCACTGCCACTGTGCTGATGTCTATAGAAGTGTGTATTTTCTCTCAGCCAACTTAAACTACCAGTTTACACCATCGGTGTGAACTCAAGTCTCCTGCAACCCTTAGATGTGTTTCTACTTCAACACACCTGAGTCAAATAATGAGATCGTTAGCTGAACTCTGGAGAACTTGACTGCATTTAAGGAGGTGATTCAGCTGTGTTGGACCAGGGAGACGTCTAAGAGCAGGACACTGGCCCTCAAGGGCCAGGATTGCCCACCCTTGACATAGAAGCTAAAGTGAAATCGAATACACGTCCAGTACTTCCTTCAATCTGATTAATCATTTTTAATCAACTTCGGTTCTAACTTTAATTGTACAGCTACATGATTATTCATATTTTTGAAGCATGATGGCATAAAACACAGCTACTCCCAGATACTTTCTTCTCTAAACTACAGGAAACAAACGCACCATTCAGCAGTGTCAGATGTCCAATACGTCCTTGCGAGTTGTTTGTTTTGATTTGATCAGTCTGACTGGTGCTCTAGGTTTCCTGGGCAACTATGGCAACAACAGTTTCAAAGATTCAAATTTGAGAAATTGGAAACAAAAATGGAATCAGAATCGGCTTTATTCAAGTTTCTGCACACAAACAAGGAACTAGACCTTAGTGACACTTTGCTTTACATTTTAAATATAGATGAATGAAAAGCAAGAATAAAAAACAAATTATTTTGTAAATATGCATAACTGAAATGTTTTTATAGCGCATATTCAAACTGACTTCAAAAGTAAATTCTTAATTGCAAAGGAAAATTCAATGTTGTAACTCATTGATTGAAACTCTTCAAAGAGTTGCTGTGGATGGTTATGGCTGTTGGCAGGAAACATATCTTGCAGCAGTCTGTATTACAGTTAATTTGAAGTAGCCTCTGACTGAAGATGCTCTGTGTCATGAAGAGGATGCTGGGGGTTGTCAAAGCAACACCCCAGGTATGTGTTGGATGACGGAATAGCATTATGACGCAATGTAAAGCCCCTAAAAGTCCATTTTGCTTTAAACCAAATAAGTAACACGGCACTTCATCCTTTAGTAAGCAATAAAGTCAGCAGGTGCGACTTTATTGGCATGGTTGGCATCCCCAACATGGACAATTTATTCTAAAACTAATTCTAGATCATTTTCATTTTTAGCCATTTAAATTTGGTAAATGTTAATTATGCACATAAGTTTGTAGTGTTTAGTAATAGTGACATTTTAAAGTTAGCTGCTAAACCTTGCTAGCTAATTGACCATGTTGGTTCAATCAGGAGTTCATCATGTCCACCTGAGAAATGGCGGCCTCGTATGTTTAGCTGGGTTGTATTGTGAACTGTATGACGCTGTGGTAAATTTACGGCAATAAAATAAAATAAAACCTCTAGCTAAGAAAGTTTCTGCGTGGAAACCAGAACGAGAGGTTGGATGTAGCTTTAGCTAGTTTAGCCACAGTGCTACTGACGCCGCTAGCTAGCAGAGCTCCACAACAAGGGAGCGGCCGATGCTAATTAACGGCTAATCTTAGCTGTTGCCAGGGAAACAGCGTTACAATAAAGACTTTAGCGTTTCTTCGTTAGTTTTCTTGCTTATGTCTAGCCTCGTTTGTTTCACACGGTTTGTTTGTGGCAACCATCCATCCATCCATCCATTTTCCGTCACCCTTCTCCCTAACGGGGTCGGGAGTTGCTGGTGCCTATCTCCAGCTGCGTTCCGGGCGAGAGGCGGGTTCACCCTGGACAGGTCGCCAGTATGTGGCAGGGCAACACAGAGAGACAAACAGGACAAACAACCATGCACACACACACACACACACCTAGGGAGAATTTGGGAAGGCCAATCAACCTGATAGTCATGTTTTTGGACTGTGGGAGGAAGCCGGAGAACCCGGAGAGAACCCACGCATGCACAGGGAGAACATGCAAACTCCGTGCAGAAAGACCCCGGGCCGGGAATCGAACCCAGGACCTTCTTGCTGCAAGGCAACAGCGCTACCCACTGTAAACTGAAATTCATAAGATAAGGTCATTTTATTTATGTTGAATGTCATTTGTGCTTTAAAAACAATATAGGCTACTTCTTTTTCTTTTCCCCCCTCTGCGTCACTGCTCACTCGTAAATATCCATAAAGTCCTCGCTGCCCTTCACACACTCAGTACCAGCATGTGACCAGTAGGGGGCTGCCTTCCCACCCGTCATATTTACTGAGGCTTTTTAGTCACCAACCAGAGAAACACAGTGATTTGCTATATGTAGTGTAAAAACGTGACATCAGCTGCCGAGGCGCACCTTCCTCAGCAACACCTCATCTCGATCCGAGCATCTCCGTTCCTCCTGGAAACAGCGCGTGGTTGGTTCTTGGCTCGTGCAGCTCCTACCCAATAGCAATTCACCTTCACTGTGTCCTGCAGAGTGAAGTCAGCAGCACAGCAATGCCTTTCCAGGAAACAGAAGGAACAGAACAGTACAAACGCCCTGAGTTTCAGTGGTTCTTGACCTTTATTTACACATACTTTCTTTTAGAAAAACTGCAAACAAGAATTACATCTGCCTTCCCCCCTCTTCTCTTTCCTTTTTGTTTTGTAGGAGCAAGAGAAGCAAATCATGTAGGCAGTGAAATCACTTAGAATCGCCACTACATTTTCCATTCACCCAGAAGAAAACGTGTTGAGAGTCGTCTCACAAATGTATTTCTTTTTTTTTTTTTTTTAATTTTTTGTTTGGATTTTAATGTTCAGCTAACGAACAGATTCAGCCAAACCTTTGCATCTCAACTACGACAAAATGAAGGCTGGCTCGGAAAGCAGCGTTTCGATACGCACACAACTCACTATATTTGCAGAAGGAAAGAAAACAATCAATACCTGACATGAAAAAAGTATTCACATCTCTTGAACCTGTTCATATTTTGTCATGTCACCACAAATTTCTGTGCATTTTTTTTTTATTTTTACATGATAGACCACCACGGTGTAGGACGTTATTGTGAATTGTTAAGTAAGTGCGTTCAGGATTACTAATATTTAGGCCAAAAAGTTGGAACTTTTAGATTCTTAATCAGACCAAACCACCTTCTTGAACATTGCATGTAATGTATAGATTGTGGTTACAATAGGACAAACAATGAAAAATACACTCAAGAGATATCAATGCTTTTGGAAAACACCATAAATATTTTCTTTCATTCAAATAATTTAGCTAAAAAATAAAAACGACAACAATAATAATAATAATAATAATAATAATAATAAAAAAAACACATTTAAGAAGTTTCATCCTCTGGTTCCTACAAAAGTCAAGCTGAAAATTATTTAAGAACACCGACTTTTACTTTTTATTCACTGTAGTTCCTCATGTACCCACTTATTTATATGCAGAAAGAATTTTGGCAATATGATAAATACAGTGGTTCCCTCTCTTATTGGCAAAGAAGATGGCTCTAGAACTGTACACACCCTCGTCTTGCAGGGTAGAACCCATTTCCCAGAGCACCTGCTGAAGTGCTGATAACAAAACGAGCGGCTGCTCCGTCTGCAGCCACTCCCTGCTATCTTCATTAAAATAGCACCAAGAACTCCTTCCAACATTAACACTGGCATGTAAGCGACCAAAGGCTGATTCTAATGGTTGGGTTTGCTGACGCAGATGGCGGGAAAATCCCCCTTCCTCGGTTTCTGCCCTAAACACAGGAATCACTTTCAAGGATGGAAAACGTTGAGCAGGGATCTGCTGCAGTGATAAACCTCTTCCGGAGGAAAATAATTCACAGTACTGTCACTAAAATCACAGGGGAAAATTTGGTTTAAGAAAACCAAAATAAAAAAAGGTACAAAAACCACACAACGCAGACCTTTTCACATTTTTATAAGACCTCATCCCTTCACAGGCTGATGATATTTAGAGCTTGACTCGGTGCGCCATTGGGGAAATGTGTTGGAAATGAAGCGCCGAGATTCCTCCACTCGAACGGAATAATAGGACATTCTCTGCAGCTTCGTTTTTTGTTTTTTTTTTCCTGTAAACAGGCCGTTGGCAAGAGGCGGACGGCTGGTTTGGCAAAAAAAGTTGGTCTAGGTATGAAAGAGCAGAGAAAGCAGGTGGAAAACACAATTCATCTTCAGTTACACCTATCACATGGTGATACGAGTGATTCCCTGAGACTAACATGAGTTGATGCTTTCCGGAAAGATTTACATCAACGCTGTTCCTCCCGCCATCCTGGCATTAGTCCTTTTTTTTTTTTTCCTTTTCCTACGATGGCGTATGAAGGCCATTGTACAAACAGGGGAAAGAAGGAGTACATTTCTGCGCAAAAACAAAAACATTTTTTGGAAAATAAAACACAAAAATTCCCGAGATCCAAAAGTTCTCAGGAATTCCAGGAAAAAAGCCCTCAAATTTTAGATAAATCTCAGAAATTTTCTAGGAAAAAACTTGGACATTTTTGACTTTTCAAATTCAAAAAAAAAAAAAAAAAATTCCCTAAAATTTGGAATTAATCTCAGTTTGGCAGAAATGTACTTCTTTTTTTTGACCCTATCCACAATGGCCGCAGGACGCCGTCATACCGCTGTGTGTCTCAGACACGTGAAATACAGTACCGCACTAAATGCCTCACATTAAAAACATTGGAAGAAAATACTACATAAATACAGTTTTTTCCCCTCTCGGTGCTCAGCGCAGGCCAACGAACCCAAATTTACACGTTGAGGCGCTGCTCCTCAGCTCGGCACCCAGCTCTGAGGGGAGGTCTGCTTTGCGCCGGAGAAGCTTCCCGAGTTTCTGTTGCCGTTCTGGGTGGAGGTGGAGTCAAAGCTCAGGTCCAGGCAGTCCGCTTCCATCAGCTCGTTGCGGATGATTGAGTCCATGTCGTACTCCAGACTGTCGTTGAACACGTCCAGGTCCAGATCACCAGGGAAGCGGTCCTGCATCGTGGCGTTCTTGCCGGGAGACTTCAGGTGCGGCGACTTGGCGTTGGCGTGGACGCCTCCGTCGCCGTCGGGGGTCGACAAGCCAGCTTGCCAACCAGGCACTGAAGCGCTTTGGCCCACTCCGCCGAGATTAGCCATCGTGGGGTCCTTGCGGAGTAGAATAGCGTTTCGGCGAGAGTTCTGCAGGGCGATGGCGGTGCTGGCCTGCGACATCAGGGGGTCAGACTGGGTGAGCAGGACGTTGTTGTGGCTGGGGGAGTCCAGGCTCAGCAGGTCCTGGTGGTCACTAAAGTGCGAGATGGAAGTGAAGGTGGTCTGCTTGTTCTCCTGGATGGTCTGCATAGGTGACTGCCGCAGGCTTGTGATGGACGTGGGGCTGAAGAGGGGGTTCGGCCCGTAGCCTCCGGAGGGACTGCCGGCGCAGCTGAAGGTGAACACGGAGCCTCCCTGGCTGATGGCTCCGGGGTCTTCCTCTCCAGGAGGAGCCTGCTGGGTTGCAGTGAGACTGATGTTGTCCAAAAGGTTGTCCATCAAGTTGTCCGACAGCCCGTCGTTCAGGTTCATCGTAGCAGCCAGGTCAGGGAGTCCCGTGGGTCCTGTGGACGGGGACATGCTGCTGGGACTGGAGTACAGCATGGGGGAAATGGGGGAGTCGTCATCGGGGACCTCGTCCAGCTCCAGGTTGGCCAGGATCGGGGACAAGCGGCCGCTGAGCGTGCTGGCGTTGGAGTTGGTCCGGGAGCGGAAGTCTGTCCAGGCGTCCAGCTCGTCGCTGCTGCGGGACGTTGGACTCCCCGTCCATTTGGAGAGGCTGGAGGAGCTTTCAGAGCTGCCGTCCTGCGCAGCTTGCAGAGAGGCTTTCTTCTTGGTGGCCCGTCCTCGGGCTCCCTTGATGTACTTGCTGTTGTCCATCGACACGGCCCGGCGACGGGGAGCTTTGCCTCCTTTACCGCCTTCCGGGTTGACGATCCACCAAGAGCTCTTCCCCGTCCCTTCATTCTGGACTTTCACAAACCGGCTGTGGAGGGACAGATTGTGTCGAATGGAATTCTGAAAAAAATAAATAAATAAAAAGAACAAAAACAAAACAAAAAACATGGTGTGAGGTAGGAGTGGACAATACGGACTTTAAAGTTGTATTACAATATTTTGTGGATTCTTTTTTAGGTCAGTGTGTGGCTCTGCTCTTGTCCTTTATTCGCCAATCATCTCTCACAAACCTCTAAAGCCAAACAGCTGAGATTTGTCTCCCCACAAATTAACTGCATTCGGTGACTCCTGATTGGAATTGGCTAGACCTTTATTTAGGAGTAGCAGAGTACAAGGGGTTGAGTACAAATCCATGTCAGACTTTTAGGTGGAGAAAATGTTGAAAATTAGGGATTATTTTGCCGTTGTGAGAATTACAGCATCCAGCTTTTCTTAACCTTGACAGCAAACTATTTTGACAATCTTATTTTCCCTTAATTTGTCTCACAAAATCTTCCAGTTTGATCCAACCAATTAACCCAGGAATAACGGAGTGAGAAGGAAGATGGTCAGGATAAGGAGTCGACATATGAAGGGAAATTGTTCCATGTTTCCCTTTTATTCAGCTTTTGGAGAAAGAACAAAACTCAAGATTGTTATTCCAATAAATTCCCCGTCCAGAAACTAGTGAACCTTCTGCAGAGCTGCTAAAATGATCGGAAAGGCGTCAACCCAAACACGAACGCATCTGGTCACAGATCAGGCGAAATGAGAGTAAACAAGCGACGCAAACCCTTCAAAGCTGGATGTGTGGGTTTCATCCGTGTGTGTGCAAGCTGCTGCGTGAACACTGCAGTCCAACAGACTGCTTTGCACCTCTCACTCTGTCCTATTTCTGGCTGCTCGGAAAGGTCTGCAGGATTTCTCTGGAGATCTTCCCAAGCGTGTACAAAATTAAAACAGTCGGAGCCTGCACACCCAACAGAACCCACACCTCACAGAAACCAGAGACTCGCAGTCCAGTCTGAAACGGTGCCGTTACGATTCGATTACCGCGTTAAATCACGAGTTTTATTTCTTGCCGTAGAGTGAAGGCGTGAGAGCGGCGACGACAGAGCAGGCTCAGCTCGTCTTTGTTAGGGTTGCACATGTGCAACGTGGAACAGAGGTGCAAGCGCAAGGTGGGATCTTTTCCAGATGTCGCAGGATGAAAACAACTGGAAATGTGATGAGGAAATTGTATTTGCACTTCATTGATACTAGCATGGCACAGAGGGGCCGTACTTCCCATTAACCACAATGTAATGTTGCACAAAAGTAATAGAGAATTTGCTTGGAGGGCAAACGTCAGCAGACGGTGCCACCCTGGTGGGTGAGCCATTTTCCCCATTTCCAATTTGGTAACAGCTCAGTCTCAGGGAACTTGTAAAAATACACTGCTCAAAAAAATAAAGGGAACACTCAAATAACACATCCTAGGTCTGAATGAATGAAATATTCTCATTGAATACTTTGTCCTGTACAAAGTTGAATGTGCTGACAACAAAATCATTGTTGATTGTCAATCAGTGTTGCTTCCTAAGTGGACAGTTTGATTTCACAGAAGTTTGATGTACTTGGCGTTATATTGTTTTGTTTGAGTGTTCCCTTTATTTTTTTTAGCAGTATATTTTAAATAAGTCAGCCGGGACTAAAGCGGGCCAAAACAGACGCTCGGAAGAAACATCCCGACACGTTGCCCGTTTTGTAAGTTGCAAGTTGAAACCAGGACAAAACCACGTCCTCTGTTCGGTTTGCTGTAATCCAGCGCAGCAGAGTGGCAGTAAATAAATGAACTTTTACGGCCAGTTTCGACAGAGGTGGAAGTGATTCAGCTCTGCGGTCTTTTTCTAGGCTGCAATTTGTGGCGGTGCCGAATCGGACTGCGTTGTGTCACAACAGGCAGATGTGTGACCACAAACAAAGGCTAAAGCTCTGAATCTAAACAATTTTGCCACAGAGAAAATGGAACATAAAAACTTTTAAAAAGGTAGTTATTTACCAAAGAAGGGTTGTTTTTTTTTTTTGTTTTTTTTTTTTTGGATCATGTAGAGTTCGTTTAGTTTGGAGTTATGAAAAGAAATCAGATAAACTGATTGCAAAAAATTGCGTCTATGAAAACGGGTTGAGAACTTTACAGATTCTTGGTATCAATGTATAAACACAAATATTTAAAAATAAAATGTATGACTGCTTTCATTCTAAAACAGGAGAATTATTCCAGTAGCTTAAATGATTACATTTATTATTAGCTGTTTATTGCAGTTGTTACAATGGTAGAACTTTTATTCATTATTTTGATGCAGAGGCTTCAACAGAAATAAATGCCACAGAAAGTTGATTTTTGATTTTTTTTAATTTTTTTTGGTGTGCTGCTTATTGTGAAAAAAAATCACTTTTACTAGCTGATAATTAGTTGGGCTGCAGTACAAAGTTTTAACAGTTTTGAAACTTTTACGTTTTACACTTTAACACACAGTGGACTTCTGCCCATTCACGGTTCAATAGTCACCTATTTGCGTATTTTTCTATGGAAAGTCAGTCAGTCATTTGTGGAAAATTTACCAATTTGCACTTTTTTTTATTTTTTTTTGTAGATTACATATATTTGAATAAAAATGCAGCTGCAGCTTCACGGCGAGCATTATTTAGCCTCGGATAGGCAAAACAACTACGAAGTTGAAGTTGGCTTCCAATTTGACAAATGGCTAAAGGGCAATTCCACTACATTTTTCAATACATCAAGAATCTTTAATTTGCTCTGATTTAAAGATGTCAATCCTTGGACTCTTCAAACATCGAGCGTACGAAAAGCAAAATATTTAAAACCTAGTTTGTGATTTGTGAAATCTTTGCTTAGTGAAAGGGCCACATTTGTGCAATGATGTGAAACATGTGGTAAGAACTCGACATATCCTGTTATTGTAAACAAAAGCAACGTAAGCAAACAAAATGATTTAACCATCTGGCTCATTCTTGCACAGCCAGACTTTTCTGTCTTCTGTTACTTCAATTAAAAATGCTTTTCATGTCCATGTTTCACACAGAGGAAGATCACTGGTGTTGCACTGCTTCCTGCTTCCATTGCCTGTGCAAATAATCATGGACTTTTTGGTAAATAAAAGCCCGATCCAAATATGAGGAGGTTCCAAACTTACATGATGTTTTGAGAAGTCCACTTTGGTTTTGACCCCTTCTGGACCAATCATTGCACTGCTTCTAGAACCAAACAGTGTGGAGTGCCTCTGCAAACTTTCCAACGTGATCTTCTGGCTTTGGAGCAACAAAACCGAGAAGCCATTACAGAATCTCAGGAGTTTTCTTTTTGGATTCTAGCCGTCCGGCTGCAGCCTTCGGGCAGGCTACTCGGGTGCAAGCGGCATGTGCCAAATGGTACTTAAAAGATAAATCACAAAAAAAAAGAGAGCAAGCATCCCCCCAACCCCCTCCCACCCCCGACGCAAAGTCACAGCAGGACGGGTTGAGAGACTGGACTGGACTGGAGCTGTGCCAGTTCGGCCAAAGAGAAACACTCAGCTGCTCTCTCACACCACTACACATTGACCTACATAATTTATAGCCAGTCCATTGATTTGCCTTGCCCGGGCCACATAAAGACAGGCTGGCACACAGTTGGGCGAGTAGAGAGAGAGAGAGAGAGAGAGTATTTTTAGCCTGGATGCAAACGATGACGAGATGTTGCCACGATGTGTGTCAGGTCTGACTTTACACGCCGACGATGACACATGAAGATGAGCAACCGCGGACAGATTGCCGCCGAACGCGCAGAGACAAACCGTCTCCTAAGAAATGCTGATGTCAGCACGACTCAAACGCCCCTCGGCATTAACCCTTTCCGCGCCCCGCCGGACTCTTGTGTGGAGTCGCAGAACATGACCCGACAACCCACCGCCTCTGATCCGGAGCATCCCCGAACCAGACGAGACCAATTACTGACGACCACCCATTTGTGTTTGACCGCCTTGATTCCCCCCCCCCGCGTCGACGCTTCACACACACACAAAAATATTCAGAAGGCGGCTTCCTGGAAGCGGCCCGCCTTGCCTCCCTCAGTCGTGCGGGATTACGAACCCATTTCCCTCCCCTCCGTCTAAATCCTGCAGAAAGCTCGAAGCTTTCATCCGACTTGATTCCATGTCAGATGAATTGGTTCGGTCCGGCACAGACTAATCCTGACAAATCAAGCCGACGCAGAGGGGCCCCCCGCCCCCGCGAGGCCGCCTCGCTGCAGCGCGAGCAGTTTCTCTGAAAGTGAAATCAACTTTGCATCACTTTCGTACCCGTTGATTCTTCACTGGATCACTGTGCACCCTCTTTTCTTCTTCAAGATTTAGTGGTGTCACACCGACACACCACCGAGACAAAACATAAAACGCCCGTTATGTCGTCACCACATATGACGGTAGATCCAGATGTTGCGCTACGCCGCGCTTTCGGCCCAACCGTTGCTTTAAAGTAACGTGTTTTTGTTCATTGACGAATTTACACTCACAATAAAAACACATCTGAATAATGAAGTATGGATTTCCGGGACAGGTTTGCACAAAATGCTGTCGGATTTTAAAGGAGAGAAGAAAAAAAAAACCCCGGCTAATTATACTTTGTATGTTATGTTAAGACAATGACATCACAAGAGGCACAAGAACAGAGTGATTAGCTTCTGCTCCTTCATATCTCCATTTCATACTGGTAAAAAGGAAATTTTGTAAGATTGTGTTTAAAATATCGCATCATACTCTTTATTTTTGGTTGCAGCTTAGTATCCCCCCCCCCAAAGCAAAGTATTTTTTTTCTTTTTATCAATAAAATGATTTCTACAAACATTATCTAACATATATTATTGTAAAAAACAAATCACCTCGTCATGAAATTGTGTGTTTTTGATATTATAATGACAAATTATAACTTAAAAAAAAATAAAATAAAATAAAAATCAACTCCACAGAGGGGGCCCCTTAGTGGCCCTGAGGCTTTTGCTCTGGGGGGCCCGATTATGACGTCTAGGGTCAACCCTGTCTATTCAAGCATGTATGGCTGATTATGGCCACAGGAGAAAGTTATTTTAAAATGCTGCATAAACTCCATAAACCCCTAGATTGCTCTAGACTCTTCATCTGCTCCCACTTGTTGCACATCTTCGGGTCACAATGAGAACTGCAGTTAGTGTTGCACGCCTGAAATAACATCCACGAAGAAGAAAACTGTATTTATGATGCAGCAATAGAGCTAAAATTAAGACTGCAAGGCTTCCATAGTCTATCAAAGGACTGTTGTAAGAAGCTATACACTTTCTGATTATCACAGTAACAACTGAGACGAATGATAAGTGTGTTAGCATCGGAGAGGCTAATGACTAGCCTGCCTAAGCGCATTTTTTAAATGAAACATGGTTGACGTCCAATACCTGAAAGCGACATGCGATGCTGTTTGTCTTTAACGTTATCAGCTGAGGAAAAGTATTTATATCCATTCAGTAAAAGGCAACAGTAGATTTAAGAGGTCATGTCAAATCTAACTGAGAATACTTTGTTGATTTCCAAAGGAAAACGTTAAAACAAATGAGGAAAAAATATATATTTTGGAATGGATATAGCCTCCTGCGGCAAACATCTTCTTGACGTAACCGCCTTAAAATTGGGCCTCTGTCTCTTTAAGAACTCCTGCTCTTTCTGAAACTCCCCTCACTTCAGGAAGTGGTCACTGGCTCCTCTATTAACCCCTCAACATTATGCAGGAGAAGTAGCTCCTATAATGAGCTTAGCAAATGAGTAGTTCCACCAGATGTTTGCCAATTGCCGCTGGCTAGTCTGAAGGAGCAGAGTGGGGGAGGCTCGGCGAAGGAGTGGCTGCGAGGTTCATCCCAGTGTTTTGCACAGCTGAATGGTTGCCAGGTATATCAAATGATTCCTCAAACATGCATAAAAAGCAACGCTTCCAGGTGTGTTTATGACGAGGCAACAACATTTTAACATGATGTAAAAGCATCCAGGCTGTTTGCTGGAGCCGTATTGAGTGAAATTAAAAACTGTTGCTTGAAAACCTGCCTGTGAGGAGGACAGACCAAATAAACGATAGTGGATGTAGTCAAATCATGTGATGCCACTGTAGGTATGCAGTGAAATAAGGAGGGTAGATTTTGTGACTTGAAACAAAAGAGCAAATCAAACAGAAAAACTGTTTTGATTAACTGTCACATAAATGCCCGGCTCGCTGCTGCTGCTGCAGCAGCAGCAGCAGCTGTATGCATTGTGCGTTAACATGACCACAGCGTGGTCTTTGTTGTGATGACAGCACCATCATGTGCTCACCTTCCAGCCAGCAGAGCTGTTGCTGTCGCCTTTGTCCTTGAAATATGGCACAGACCTCACCATCCAGTCGTAGATCTGGGACAAGGTCAGCCTCTTCTCCGGGGAGCTCTCGATGGCCTGGGTGATGAGGTCTGCATAGGAGTAGTTGCCCCAGGCGTTCCTGCGGGCGGAGGACTTCCTCAGCTGCTGGGAGGCAGAGCCGCAGAGAGCCGCGCCGGGGATGTGCGCGGAGGAAGGGGATCCGTCCTCTTTGCGGGGGCCGCCCTGGAGCTCCACGGGCCGCGAGACGCTCGGCTCTTTCACGGAGTCGCCGCGTTTCTGCGCGGAGCCGCTCTCTGCGCTCCCGCCCTCGTCGTCCTCCTCTTCGGGGATGACGTCAGCGTCGCTCGCCCCGGGCTTGCCCGCGCCGGACTCCGGACGAGGCAGCGGCCAAGTGCAGGACCGCGGCCGCTTCTGGGGCTCGAAGTCCGGGTCGATCTCCACGTTCGGCTGGTCGCTGCTGAGCGGCGCCTCCGCCATGGTGGTTGCAGTTTCTCGGTCGATGCGGAGGAGACGGCAGAATCACTCGGCTCGCATTCCATCAATGATGAGCGCAGGCTTCTTTGGGGACTTTATTTACTATGCAACGCGGTATGCAAATTTGGCCCCCCCACCTCCCCCTCCCCTTTCTTACCCCCGCAGCTCGGTCCCAACACGTGTCCCGCTCGTCTACCAGCGTCGATCCGCAGCTCACAGCGCCAACTGCGCTGACCAGCGTCAACAGAACATCGCCGATTCCTTCCGTGGCGCACAGCCGGGAGAGAAAGAAGCGACAGGGGCAGCGGGGGCCTCACGGCAAACCGAGCGGCGCTCTGTTACGCGCGTCCCGCTCTCCAGTCCCGAGCGGCGAAAGCAAACGAGCCTCCCACATCAGAGCGCCATCACCCCGCGCACAGCTGCCATCTTGACCGCCTCCCTCCTTCCCCCGCCTTTACCCCACCTCAAGGTCCTAATCAGAAGCCCGCAGAGCCGCGCTGCCAGTAGCCGGAGCGGTGCGCCGCTCTCCAGATACCATCAAGGCGGAGAGGAGGTGTCCCTCACGGCCCCGGGAGCCGCTGCGAAGGGAGGCGGCGAGGCTCAAGCGATCCGCCCTACGAGGCGCCGAGAAGCATCTGACGCATCCCGGCTGCACGTCCCTGGCATCCTGCGCTGAAGCGGAGCGGCGCGGCCAGCAGCCCGCCGACGCTCCTCATTCGATCTGCTGCAGCTGCGGCAGGCGCAAACAGTCCAGGGCAGAAGGGGCGGAAAGACGCGATCCTGCCCCGCTGGACCGAAATTAAAGAGACAGTGTCCGCTGGCCGGTGACGTCACCCTTTAGAAAGCCTCGCGTCACTAACAAAGGAAGGCTGGAAATCATGTTGCATTAAACGCGTTGTTTCATATATAGATAATATATGTATAAATAATAATACTTATACTTAAATAAATAAATAAATAAATTATATGGGATTTTGTTTGTTACACAGTAAATAAACAGAAAAAAAATTGGTCTATTTATTTTGTCATAGAGAAAAGAAAATGTGGGTGTTCATGTTTCGAAATCATATTTTCACCATAATTTCCATCAGTTTGTAATTGTCCGAGTTTTCAAACTAAATATTCAATCTACAAGCTTCAAATCCTCAAGGCTGAATATTTAGTTTCCAAAAATAAATACTTAGCTCTAAATTAAATACAAATATTTAGCTCCAAATGAAATGTTTATTTCAACTATTTAGTTCAAACTCCCTGTATTTCCTAATGTTGAGGAAAGACACAGAACTGAAATGACTGTAGCAATGCATTTTAATGAATTACAATATTATTTCAGCAAACTAATTCAAATAGTTAAACTTTTAATGATTCTTTTTATTTCCCAGTGAAAAGTGTTTGGGAAATAGGCAACTCAAGTACTTAGTAAATGATCAAAATATCAATCAATAGTATTATTATTATTATTATTAAATATCAATCACTTAATACTTAAAAATGACATTATCAGGTGGACCAAAATACAAAGTTATGTGGAAAGTGTCATATTTTAAAGACCTAATTGAAATTAGGCAAGATGTATATGCTTTTTTCCCCCCCAAATCAATAACATTTGAACAAAAACTACATCTGTGGTAAATGTTTGGTGAAAACAAGTTGGAGTGAAATGTCTCACAGTTTATAGAGTATCCAATAAAAGTAACAATAATTCAAAATAGATTACTCAAAAGCAAAAAGTACAGCATAAAACTCTTAAAAGTACATATTTTCCAAAAAAGTTACTCAAGAAATTAATTACCGCACAACAGGAAGTCGCCGACTCTCTCCAATAGGAGGGTAAGGCGCTGAGAGTCCTGTGTCCAAGCATTTCAATGGAAAGTGGAGGGGAAAGGTGTGATGACATTAAGGACAGCCATATTTAAGAGTTTGGAAGAGATTCACAAGGAGGTAAGCTCACACCGACATGTCCAAAGATGTGAGTTACAACTGTCTCATTCTTGGTCAAACCAGTTCTGAACCAGAAACCCGAGCGAGAAGGAAAACAGGCTGGGCTGCTGCCGAGTGGCTTGAAGTCCTCTTTTCAGATGAATGGACATTTTGCATGATATTTCGAAAACCCAGGTCACAGGTCAGAGCAGCAGGGAGGTCGCAGAATATTTCGAAAACCCAGGTCACAGGTCAGAGCAGCAGAGAGGTCGCAGAATCCATCATCATCCAAGCATCAGGATAGAAGAATTACTCCTGTATATATTAAACACTCCACGTTCTCATTTGGACCTCCAGAACTACTCCAAGCGTCATCACCTACATAAAAAGTCAAATGACCGCGGGTGTCTTGAGAGCCATCGGACATTGGATGGAGTGCTTTTTAGCAAGGTGTGGGTACAATCACACCATCTTAAAGGTGAATTTGTCCAGAGTTGATCGTCAGCTTCAGAAGACCATGGCCTATAAACGTCAGATCTGATCAACACAATGCTGAAGCTGTTTACAACAACAGGACACAACAGACTGAACTTGTAGAGGACGGGAAGCTCCTTCAGTGCTTGCGGCAAGACATTGCATAATCCTCTGTGGCGGAGAGTGTGTGTGTTTCTTCCTCAAAGCCGTCTGTTGAGGCAGCAGATTGGAGCAAAGTGAACAAAGTGATCAAGAGAGCTGCCTCTGTTGTCAGGCCTGCTTCACAGGCCTGACAGCAGAGGGGTTGGATGGGAAAAGGCGACTGTTGCACAACGTCCACCGCACCAATTTTACACACCGTGCAGATCGATCAACACGGCGACTTCAGTTCAACGCTCCTCAAAGAGGGACATCACAGAAAGCCATTTCTGTCCAATACAGTTTTAGTTTATTTACCCATTTTTAAAAATCTAAAGCAAAATGTTTTTTTTAAAAAATTTGTTTATTTCTCAGCCTTCAAAGGATTCTCAGCGGTTTTTATGTATATTCTGAATAAACTGTTGTTTCTAAACATCAAAAGTTACGTCCCTTTATGCAATCTGAACAGAACTCTTTAAAAATTCATTTTTCTCTGTTCCTCGGTCTCACCAGTACAGAATCCTCCTGGATTCAGTTCCAACTCAATCAGCTGCTCTTTTGTTACCATGCAAGGTTCCTGAAATACCTCTGCCTCAATTAACCCCAGTGTTGCTCAAGGGCTGTTTCTTGGGTCCCTTTTATTTACTAGCTACAAGCTTCCCCTCGCTCAGACCATCTGCCTCAAAGGTCTTGGATCTTATTTCTATGCTGACGATAGACATCTGTATCTCAATCACTTAACAAACTGTAACATGGATAAAATCTAACATATAATTGATTTTTATGGTTGCCCCATCTCACCAACCCAAGATGTGTGCAACATGGCTGCTACACACATTACAATCCGACTTTATCCTCCACAAAAAAGGAAAACGTTGCAGACTTTGAACATCTCTGCAGTCGGGACATCCGTCCAGGCCTTTTGTTCCAAACCATCTGGATTTACGTCAAAGTTATACAACAATAGCAAGGCTTCAGTCGGAGGCTTTCTTCAGAGCTGTTGTAAGTCAGGCAGCTACAGGAGATCCTTCGTGTCCACAGCGTTTACAACTCTTGAAAGAAAATAGTCCAATATGAGCAACAACGTTTCATTTCTCTCTGGGATTAATTATATTGTAGATGAACTCTGAGTTGTTCAGACCGTCAGTGAAAAACAGTGATACTGCACTCCCACAGCATGATACTGCCTCCACCATGCTTCAGTGAGGAGCCCATCCTCCCACACACCACCCTCTCCTCTCGCCGTAGCTCCAAAACAAGTTACTGTTGGCTTCTTTCATACACAACATTTTCAAAATCTCGCTCTGTTTGTAGAAGTTTTCAATTCTGGAGAAGCGCGGTCACGCCTCTCAGTTTCACTAAAGAATTTGACATTAAAGCATTTTTCATCTTTCGGGATTTCCACCGCTTGTGTTGCATCTTTAGCGATGGCAACACAACACTTCACTTTAAGGACAAAACCCATGTGTTTGCACCAAACAAAAGCCGCGGCGCAGGAACTTAAATTATGGAGCGTTTTCTCACTTCCACATCCCACACGCTGTATGTAGCCTTTTGTTTTCAGACGTGCATATGCATCTCTATTAATGTCGACGCGTTAAATGTCAACCGGTCGACGCGTCGCCTTTGAGAAGATGAACCATTTCCAGTAAATCAAGGGTTTGTCTCAGAAATAATATCCTGAACGATCAGGATATTATTTAAATAGTGTAGTCACTTGAGATACATTTATAAGTGGTATTAAATTGGGTGGACGACGCAGATTAGGTTGCATTATATATATGGAAGTCTGGTTGACTAAATGCCAGGAAAGCGGGATAAATAATTCACGTTAGTCCACTGAAATTTTGGAAATAAATAAAAATGAAATTAAAGTATCTCTTTGCACATCAGAAACCAAGATTTAAAGTAGTTATATTTAAATGATCTTTTCATCCATTTAGACTTATTAAGATAAAGCACAACTCAGTGAGAAATCATTTCATTGAAATACTCAAAACAAAACAGACTCATAAACCTCTATGAGTCTATAAATCATCCATGTTGCGTTTTTATATCCTTTTCCCCCCAAACAACAGAGAAGTTAAATACATGAGTTATCATATGACACTGGATTAACGGCAACATGTCTCCCCAAAAATCCACCTTAAAATGATCCCTAAAGTGCAAATTTGCATCTAAATGATAAACTTATTTTAGATAATAATAAATATTGCATGTACATTTGCACAGACACTGTTAAGTCGTCCCCTGGTGCTCCGTGCAAAGGGAGATGGAGTAGTGTAGTATTTCTTTTTGGCATATATGAGAGTTGTTCATAAAGTCTCCTGCATTCTTATTTTCCGGAAGCTTTTAAGCTTCTGTCCCCGTCCAGCCAGTAATCCTCTGTCTGCATCTCAGTGAGTCGAGAAACGGTTCTCTGGAAGGCAAACTTCTCCTCCTCCCCGCTGAAGATGGACAGACTGCGGGCTTCTTCCTGTCACGGAGGGAAAGTTCACAGAGTGAAAACAGGCGACGCTTCAAAGAAACCCGTGAATATTAGCGGAGAAATGTTGAGTTTTCAGTCACGTTTGGGGCCCGAAAGCAAGTAAATTAGTGGATTTAATGCTGGTCCAGTCAGACATGCATAATGTTATCTTCGACTTTCAGAACATTGTAGACAGATGGAAAATGACAGAGTTACTCAATTTTACAGAATCACCAGAAAATTGATCATATGATTCAGATATAAAACTACAATTTAAAAAATGCTAAAAATGTGACAAATTAGACCATCTTACAAAAATATTCAATTATTCATAAAGAAATGTTCAGATCCGAACGCCTAATTTCAGTTTGGAAAAGGAAGAGATTTGATCCCAATTAAACCATAAAAACTAACTTTTACTCATTAAACAGAAGTAAGAAACAAAACAGGATTTTCAAGCTGAAGAAAAGTTAGAACACCCTCCACCATAAAAGTACCGAATGGAGTTTCATTAGTGGTCCTGCTGTAGCAAAACCTGGGATGGAAATGAAACCTCTGTGATCTCAGTCTGAGCTTGTGGTGACTTTCACTGTGACATTTTAGGATTTTTGGGGACTTCTTTCAGCATTTTACGATCTGCATTTAGAGTAAGATTTCATGCATAAAAACAAAATCAGCCACGTGACAAAACTAAACGTTTGTTTAGTTTTGTCACTTTTCAGCAAGACATGGGAGCTTGTTTTAAGTCAATAATCCTGTAATATTGAAAAACTGTTACTTGTTATAAGTGAAATAATGTTCCAGTGCAAGTAGTACTTTTTAAATTAATGATTGAGGGAGAGTGTTATGCATTTTCCAGGTACAAAAAAAACCATCTCACAGCACAATAATGTAACTATGTTAACTTCAGTTGTTCTAAGTCAAATATGACTTCAATGAAATTTGACTTTGTAATTTAAAGCCTTGAAATTGGGACTCTATCTCTTTAAAAAAATCTTGCTCCTCTTGAAACTGCTTTCAGGAAGTTATCACAAGCTCAAAAGAGTTGATTTTCTAACTAGTTTAAGAAATTATTTACGTAACACAAACCCCTATTTCCTGCTGAAACGCTACTAATGAGTTAGTTTTGTCTTATTTCAAGTTCATTAATATTTTTCCATTAGAAACTCAACTCTTTGGATCTGCAGTTCTGTTTCCTGGCGTTTTTCTAAGCCCGTCTAAAAAGCCCGACAGCACAGACTGTTCACGGAAAACAGGTTCAACAGAAAAACAGATTCTCACCCTTTTCAGCCCCAGGTCGTCCATCAGAACGTGGCTCTCGTCGTGACTGTGATCCGCGTCGTGAACAAAAATGTCCTCCAGCGGGCGTTCGGCGAGTATCACCACCCGCACCTGAGCCGAGAGAAGACTCCACGTTTGCGTCTCGCTCCACGGACCGGTAGGGCGATCGAGTGACGGCGGCGTACCTTGTGGTCGTAGAGCGCGTCCACGAGCGTTATGAGCCGCCTGGCCTGAGTTTTCTTGTTGAGCGTCAGCAGAGGAATGTGTCGGATGAAGACTGTGTCAAACAGTCTGGATATCTCCAGGTAGTCGCTGGCCCCCAGAGGCTGAAAGAGAGATTTTTGGGTTTCAAAATAATGCAGCAAAAAAACAAAAAAAACAAATATGCTTCATGTTCGATTCAAGCAGAGAATCAAACTCATTGTTACTCAGACACCTTTAATAGAAAACAAATGTTGAATTTTGTAAGATAGTCACTTAAAACTGTGTTTTTCAAACTACACTGCAAAACCACTAAATCTTACCAAGTAGTTTTTGTCTAGTTTCTAGAGCAAATATCTTGAAATGAGACAAAACTAACTTAAAAACAACTTTTCAGCAATAAATAGGAGCTTTTTTTAAGTCAATAACTCCTTAATATTGATGAAAACGTTCTTGTTCCATTGGCAGATTATTTCTGCCAATGGAACAAGATATTTTCCCCAGATTTTTAGTGAAATAATCTGACAAATTTAACCACTACTTTTTCATCAATATTAAGAAACTATTGACTTAAAACAAGCTCTTATATGTTTCTGAGAAATTACTTGTTAACTAGTTTTCTCTACTTCAAGTGTATCAAGATATTCATACTTGAAACTCGACCAAATATTTGGTAATATTTTGTGTTTTGTTTTTTTTTTCAGTGTGGGGTTCTGTGTTTATGGACACATGACCCCTGTCAGGTCAAACAATATCTACCTTAAAAATGCGAAACAAACAGACTCACTCTGTCGCACAGCTCCTCAAACGTACAGTCTGCGATCGTCCCGCACGCTTTGTTCAGGCGGACCTTCCGGTTGTGAACGTTTAAAACTCGGGGCCGGGTAACTAAGCATTTTTAAAGAAAAGGACAAACGTTAGCCGTGCCCCACAGCGGCAGACGTCGGCGGGTGTCGAGTTCGGCACTCACTGTCGTTCTGTTTAAAAGCCAACTCGTCGAACATCTTGTCTAGTGTTGCCTCGGCGTCAGCTTCATCGGAGCTAAACAGAATGAAAGAATTGCTAAAAGAGAGAAAAGCGGCGTTCCTGCTAGGTTTTCGTCAAGCCGAGCGTGACTTACAGGAAGTAAAGTTTCCCCGCAGAAGGTCTGTTCCGTTTGCGGTAGTCGATCCCGGAATCGAGGCGAAGAGTTTGGCAATATTTCTGCAGGTGGTCAAAGAGACGGTTGACCTTCAAAGGGTCGTCTGCGCACAGCTGGATGGCGGGTTCGGTATGTTTTAACTTACCTGCAGCACCGCGATAAAAGGCACAAAGTTGACTCTCTGCAGGCCGTTTTTATACAAATCTGATGGGACATAACATCATTTTAAAATGTTAGCTGCAGCTTTTGTGAAATGTTAAATAAATGAATCGGTTTCAACAGAAATGGACCCAAATCCTGTTCTTATCACCAAGAACAGCCTGAATAGTTTCCTTCATTTTTTTTCCCATCTGAGTCCAAAAGTGTTCGCAAACTCGATGTGTTTCTTTTAATAATGTCAAAAACTCTTTAAGTTTTGGAGCTACAATGATTTGAACTTCCCTTTCTTACAAAGATTAATGAAAATATTACTCCTTTAACGGTTTAATTAGAATTACTGCCTGGGTAAATGTGCCAACCTCCAATTTACCTTGTAGAATATTAGAGTGACACAAGACCTGTGAGATTTAATTTGGGTTTTCTTGGGGAGGAAAAACTTCCGATAACTTTTAAAAAATTGAATTGATTAGTTTCTTCTTATCCAGACAGAAACTACAAAAAAAAACAAACAAACAAAAAAAAGAACAAAAAAAAACAAAAAAACATGCAGTTTTAAGCAAATGTGCTAAAAACCTCACTAATGACCTTCCGGTGGACGGTTGGACGTCGCCACGACAACAACGCCGTTCAGAAACAGATTTTCAAACAGCTGCTTTAGGATCATGGCGTCGGCGATATCTGTGACCTGAAATGAAAGTCAGCAATAAAAGTAATTTTTTAACAGCGGGGATAAACACATGGGGGTTCTGTGTCTTTAAGAAAGTCACCTACACCACCTGGAACTCATCGAAGCAAAGCAGACAGGCCTCCTCGCTGATCTCCTCGGCGACCGGAGCGATGGGGTCGTAAGACTTGGCCATTTTCCCTGCTTTCCTTTTGGGCATGCTCTGCTTCAACCGATGGATTCCTGAAACCAAGCGGCGAAAATTAGGTGCAAAAATTATTTAAAAAAAAGAAAAAGTTTGAGAAGTATTAACATCCCTAAGTGACTTTTCCCAAAATGTACTTCTGTCTCTCAAAGGAGGAGCATGTCGTTTTTGTTGATGCATTCAGAGCTAATTTCTTCATCCATTATTCTGCACCGAACCAAAGCGCTGTTGCCTCAGAACCAAACAAACTACTCACTTTTATGCACGTCCAACATAAAACCGTGGAAATGGACCCGCTTTTTCCTCTCTGTTTCCACGTGTGAATAAAACATGTCCATCACCATCGTCTTCCCTGTGCCTGAAACAAAAAAAAACAACATAACATAACAGTTAGGATCGGATGAATAAATAAAACGCATTAGATCCAGATGATCAGGCTTCATTCTTCAGTTCTCTTACCGACGTCGCCGTAGATGTAGCAGCCTTTAGGGGGCTTTGGTTTGGAGAAAAACTGGAGAACACACACACACACACACACACACACATAAATCAGTAACAAGATTCTGACCAGTTTGATTTAAGAAGTCTTTTCATCATGTAAAAAAAGTAATTGAAAGCAGTTTCATGAACAAGCAGAGGCTGCTTTCTTCTCTCTTTACCTTTAGTGAAGCATTTGAAATATTTTTGTTCAATTCAAATTCAAGTTTACTGATCCCAAAAGTAAATTTAAGAAGTTCAATGAAATCCAAAGTTAAATGCAAAGTTTAAATAAACTCAATAATGATGGAGGATCAGAAGTTAAAAAAAAAGTGGCTCTAATCCTATTTTGTATGATAGACAATATGACAACAAACAGCGGAGGGAGAAATCACACAATGATAGGTACAATCCGTGAACCAGAAAACACTTCAACAAATGACACACACACACACACAAAACACATTGCATGAACTCAAAAAATGAACAACATAATAGCAGTAGATCTGTACAGACACCAATACACCCAATAATATAAAATGTTTTATCTAATTATGTCTTTACAATGTAACAATCAGCTGCTGCACTGTGTACAATTACACAGAAAAGTATCCACACGCACAAACGTTTTTGGCACGTTTGGCAACCCATACTACTAAAAGTTACGCTTCAGATAACTTACGTACAATGTTTTTCTGGTTTAAGTCATAAGAATACGCGGCTGTTTAAGCGGTCACGTTAAATTGCGAACACGCGTGTTAATTTTTACCCTCGACACGAGGGATGCGGGTCTGTTGGTGTATCCTCTCAGCGTTTTGTGCAGCTCGTCCAGCTTCTGCAGCACCGCTCGCTGGTGCTCGTCCTCCCGCAGGCTCCCGGCTCGGATCAGCCCGCTGTAGTGCTCCAAAGGACCGCTGAACCCGGCGGCGGTCACACCGCTCCCCGCCTCCACCGCCGCAGCCGCCGCCGCCGCCGCCTGGCCAGCTGTCACCGGGTAACCTGACAGACGTCACGGCGAAAACAAAAGAAAGGTTCGTCACTGCTTTGTTTCCCGCTTCAAAAGTCCGAGCTGTGTTTATAAAGGCGAGCACATTTGAGAAGGTAGCTTATTTGACAGCTATTTCGTTGTACAAAACAGCAATTAACAAGACCAACGACACGCTTATAGATATTTTTCATAAAATAAAGACTAATTATATTAAAACACGGAACTAATTCGTCTCACCTCGCCTGTAGAGCTCTGTTAGGCGTTTTAAAACCTTCCTCGAACAAAACTGTTCTCTAAAAACGCTCTTTATGCCCACCAAGGCTGACAGTGACATCTTCACAGAGAGCGGCACGTAGGCTGACATCTTGGTGTCAAAGGTCATTGGCGAAACTTTATTCAGCACAGCAACACCGAGCAGAAGAACAGCGAGGAGTTTCTGGTAAATCCTGCAGGGGGCGACAGATCTCTAACTTTGAGTTTTCTGTCGCTGTTTTTATGCGACAAAATATTGTATTTGAGCGCGTTTAGTTTTATTCAGCGGCATCAGTCGTTAAAACGGAAGAGACAGGACACTATTTGTGAAAAAAAAAAAAAGTTTGGAAAAGGATCTGTCCTTTTTCTTCTCCTTCACAAAAGTGGTCTTTTAAATATGTGCTTTAGTTCAATTGAAATAATCACTGGAAGCATTTCCAATAGTTTTTTTTTTTTTTAATTCTTTCTCAAACTGATGGTTTTGATAGATGCTTTTTGGAGGTTTTGCCGCAACGTCCATCGTTGCACATTCATTGTTTTATAATGCAGTGAAGAAAAAACACTCACTGATACCATTCGGATAGCTAAAACCGCTCTGTGTTTCAAGCATGTTCATCTTTTGATCTTCACAAAGCATCTACAAAATGATAATAATGACATAAACATGCGAGTGATTCCCCCAATAAACCTCTGCGGCCTTAAATCCATAACAACATTGTAACCAAAAGGAGAAACTATCATCTCTGCACTGAGCCTGAGTCGATGATAAAACATGGCAGACAAACGGCAGGGCTTACAGGCTTGTTGTCATGACAACAGAGGCCCCCCTCCTCCTCTCCCTGCATGTCTCTTTAATGCACACACACACATATTGTCACTCGCTCACTGTCTGTCAGTGTCTGCTGCACACACACACACACACACACACACATACAGTATTACAGTGGAATCCGCCTTGCTTTCATATAGGCGCTCTGCTATTGGAGGCAGGGAGGAGAGCCAGCAGCAGCAGCAGCAGCAGCCCGGAGCGCAGGGAGATCCTCCACATCTCCACATCTGCTTCGGATGGTGAGTGCAGCCGACGGATCGATTCCTCGTTTGTTTACGTGCCTCGTCTTTCACGCCGATCTCCTCACATTAGGATGTTTTGAGCATGAGAGCAGCCGGCTTATTGTTTCTGGTTGTATGTGCTGCTGCTGCTGCTGCTGGGGGGGGGGGAGAGATAGCTGAACCACAGTCCTTATCTGTTTATTTTGTTTGTTTTTTTGTTGGAGTTTTTTTTTGTTTGTTTGTTTGTTTGTTTCCTTCCCTCTGTTTCGTCTTCTTTTAACACCGGGGTAGACGCTGTCATCTTAATGGTAATTCATAGCTGGGTAGCCATGGTGAAGTCAATTTCACCCCCCTCCCTCCCTCCTACTCCATCCCTCCCTCCCTCCCTCTCTCTGGCAGTGCTGAATGCATTAGTCTAATGAGATGTCTGCAGCCTGTGTGCCGAGCAGCAGCAGCAGCAGCAGCAGTGTGTTCACCAAAAGGGGAAAGCCGCATGCAGAAAAAAAAAAAAAGAAAACAACCTAAATGGCTTTTCCTGCACTGTGAGGGATTTAGCTGTTTGTCACCTTTAGGCCTGTTGGATATAAAACAAACGCTCTCTGCTGCTGGGCTTTCACAATAGAGGACAGCAGGTAATAGTGCCTCCCCTTCCCCTATCAGGTTTATTTATGTGTTATCAGTGCAGGATGGAGGTGGTGTTCCCTTACAGGTCGTCCATGGCTTCTCTTTGTGTTGTTTAATTACGGCAGAGCTAAGTGCTTCTCCTGAGAGCGTTTTCACTGGTCAGATGTTGCTGCAATCCACGCTTCCCTTTCCAACCCAGCCCGCTTCTAATGGATGCTAATGCTGCGACTCATAGTATTCAGGATCAATGTGCAAGCAAAGTGCAGGTCTGAAAGGTTTTTTTTTTTCTTTTCCCCCCTTCTTCTTCTTCTTTTTTTTTTTTTGTCTGCAGCTCCAGATGAGTTTGCTTGCTGCAGCGGCACAGAAGTCAGACAGCAGCAGCAGCAGCAGCAGTAACGGTGACATGCAGTCGGCCGCAGTGGCTCCCTCCTTCATCCCCAGCCAGCCGGGGAAGATACCGGGCAGGAAGAGGGGCAGACCCCCCCTCCGCAGCGTGGCCAAGATGGATTTCCCCAACCGGTACCCCGAGTCGCTGCCGCCGCTCAAAGTGCCGAAGAAGAGGGGGAGAAAGCCGGGCTTCAAGGTCAGCCAGATGGGGAGGAAGCAGGGGATGGATGTGCTGGGCGGGTGATTAAAAATGGATGTGAGCACAGGGAGCTGGAAACACAGGCTGGGGCGCATTTCTGACTTGGCTGATGTGTTTCTTTTTTTTTACTTGTTGTTTTTTTATTTTATTTTATTTTTAACCATGAATTAAAAGGCAAAAAAAAAAAAAACACAGATATTGACATTGGCAAAAATGTTGTTTTGATGAGCTCTGATTGGGTCGTCAGCCGGTCAAATACTGAAAAAGCTGAACTGTTCTTCCCATTAATTGATTCGGAATATTTTTATTTTCATTTTTTTTAACGTATGACGAAGAAAAAAAAATACTTCCTATGTCCAGAAACTCACAGTCCCTACACCCAGCCTGAGGCGTCTTATTACAGAAACAACAAATTTCACAGCAGAAACTTTTTTTTGGCATTTATTTTGAATATGTAAATGATAGATAGGTTCCAACTTGTTACAAAATAACATAAATGTCATAATATCAAGTAGAACTTAAGGAAATACAGTAACTATAGAGCAACCAGCCACACTATTCAGAAAGAATGAGAAGAAGAATAGCTCACTGTACAAGATTTACTTAAATAATGTTCAACATTGGATTTTAAGGGTTAGGCTTTGTTTTTTGTTTTTTTTAAAAGAAAAGTGAATCAATATATCACTCATGAAAAAAAAAAAAAAAACTAATACGCATTTTATTCATGGTAAAAGAAAAGGCAATCCAGTCAGTACACAGGCTTTAATTTTCAACCTCAGATTGACAGAAGCTCAAATAAATCTGTTTGTTAAGCTTCAAATTCAACTACTTATCTTTTCCAACTCTGCGTTAAAGTCAAAGTAAATCTCTGATTTATGAAAATGCGTCCCTGTTGAGTTGGACAGACATTCGACAGAACTGCGTAAACCTATAAAGCGGGAAACAAAAAGCAGTTTCGGTTTTATTTATTCCACTTATTTATGAGAAGCCTCGTGAGGTTCAAAAGTTCAACTTTAACAGTGACCGGGTCGTACAAACAATATTACGCAACATAATAAGGTGGCAGATTTAAAAGTAAAAAAAAAAAAAAAACAGATTTAGAAATGCAAACACAGCGTGATGTCGTTTTAAAGCAGCGGCTTATAGTCCAAAAAATACGGTAATTCTTGGAACCTTTGAAAATATTTGCTGCTCAAATTTAAATGACTTGAAAACACAGAAATTACCTGACGAGAAATTTTAGTGAAGCTTGTGAAACCCCAGTACACCTTGTTAGTGGGACCACTGCGTAAAACGTAGCATCTGAGAAATGTTATTTTATTTTATTTTATTTTTTTTGCTGCAGGCACGTTATTGTTCCCACTTTAGAGGAGCAAGTCTTAAAAAGGCTCTCTGCGTGATTAAAAAGCATTCTGAAACTTTTTCTTCTGCAGCTCAAACCGCGGATGGTGATGACCCCTCTGGCTATTTCTCCACCCAGCAGCACGCCCGAGCCCGACATGAGCTCCATCCCTCAGGACGCTGCCACCATCCCCCATTCTGCCACAGCCCAGGTGCTAACAGGTAAAAAAAAAAAAAAAGAAAAAAAAAGAAAAGGCAGTGCCTTACAGAAGTTTACATACAATTAGAAGTTTTTCCTGTTTCAAAACCTTATAACCACAAACCTTAACGTTTTCAGTTGGATTTTACTTGGCTGACCAGATAAAATCTGGAAATATCTATCACGAAATAAGTCAAAAGTGTCTTTTAAAGATGCAAACAAGTTATCGACTTACGATTGATTGTCGATTCATTTTAGTTCCAGTCTTTTTATCTGATAAAGTCTACTTGCCTTCTTTTAAGTGCTGTAGTTTGGTTGTAGTCCAGAAGAGGGCGCTGCTGGTCATCCTTAACCAGAGCCAGTTGATACAGAAACAAAAATGAAGTACCGTACCAGACATGGCAAAGAGAAAGCAGAGTCCACTATGGGATGCAAAATTAACTTAATGTGGTTCTGTTCTGAAATATAAACACTCAATAAGCTCTTTAAGTTTCATATTTTTTAAATCTACCTTTGTGATATGGAAACTCTCTTTATATAAAAGAAATCTTCAGTGTTTAAGAAATGGCTGCTTCTCAGTCATTCGTTAGCCGACTTTAGATGAACTCATGCATTCCTAATGCCTTTTCCAGGGTTCCCTTCATACCCGACCTTAAGAGATTAAAAAAAAAAACAAAAAAAACACCCAAACTTGTCAGAAGAACCCAAACCCAGGTGCCATCTCTCTCCTCTGCTTCAGTTTGCATCTACATCAACAAGCAGGCCAACACGGGCCCCAACCTGGACAGGAAGAAGATCCAGCAGCTTCCCGATCACTTCGGACCCGACCGGCCGTCCGTAGTGCTGCAGCAGGCCGTCCAGGGCTGCATCGACAGCGCCTTCCAGCAAAAAACCGTGTTCACTCTCCTCACGCAAGGCTACGGAGGAGAAAAAATATCAGGTGCTGTACCAAGACCTCGACCAGGTGTTGTTCTCTGCTTGTTTACTTAACTTTTTTTTATTTTTTTTGCACTTAAATTGTGATTGGGTTGAGAGGAGAGAAAACCCCCCCCAACCCCTCGGCAGAAGTTTGGTAATCCGATTTGTGAGAAATGAAGTGTAAACTGGTGTCGTTTTGCGCTTCCAGCCACATTTGATGGGAAGCAGCATCTTTTGAGCCTCCCTGTGGTGAACAGCATCGACTATGTGCTTCGTTTCCTCAAGAAGCTCTGCCGCAGCCTGCACTGTGAAAACCTCTTCAGCGATCAGCCCATTAGCCAGCGCGGCGGCGGATCCTATCACTCAGACGGTATCGCTTTAGCCTCCCAGAGTCAGACACGCCAAACTTGCTCTGATTCTGTCTTGACGTGGCTCTGTCTTGGCACCAGCTGAGACGTCTGTGGCCGACGACTATCATGGAGACCAGTCGGAAGGCAAGCGCTACTCCGTCGACCACGGCGACTCCGCCTTCGGCTCCATCAGCTCGTCCTACTCCTCCAAGTCCTCCTACGGGTTCCGTTCTTCGCAGCAGTTCTCCGGCGGCTCGGGCTCCATGAGCATGTGCAGGCAGCCGGCCTCCAGCCCCAGCATGTTCCCGGACGGCAACAGGACGGGTGAGAGGCGGCCCCAGCACACAACACAAACCCCGTCCCGGTGTCGACCTTTGTTCCGCCGACGGGGAAATTAAAAAACTCCTCGCTCTGTTCTCTCAGGAGGATACAGTGTGTCTCCAGAATCCCAGGAATCCAAAGCTCCGGCCAATAAGGACCCGACCACGTGGTCTGTGGAGGATGTTGTTTGGTTCATCAGAGACGCGGATCCCCAGGCTCTGGGCCCCCATGCAGACGTCTTCAGGAAGCACGTGAGTCGGATGTGTGTGCCGCGATATGACCTGTTAGGTATGGGACGTCCTCCTCCTCCTATCCATCCATCCATCCATCCATCCATTTTCCGTCACCCTTCTCCCTAACGGGGTCGGGAGTTGCTGGTGCCTCTCCAGCTGCGTTCCGGGCGAGAGGCGGGGTTCACCCTGGACAGGTCGCCAGTCTGTCGCAGCTCCTCCTCCTACCAAAATGTAAAAGAAAAAGACGAATATTGGCCGATACCGATGTTAGTGCCGATATATCATGCATCCGATTGTGATATAACTTGTTTTTCCAAATTGTGAAGTAGCTCCTTGATTGCGGAAATCAGTTTGCTTAGTTTATTTTTGATACATTTATGCCTGATTGGACGTTTGATTCATAGCTATTAAGCATCCATTATTAATTCCTGACAGTTGTTTTTGTGAGACCAGAAGGAAAACCTCACTGATTCTTCCTCCTCCTCCTCTTCCTCCTCCTCTTCCTCCAGGAGATTGACGGAAACGCCTTGCTGCTCCTGAAGAGCGACATGATCATGAAGTACCTCGGACTGAAGCTCGGTCCGGCCTTGAAGCTGTGCTACCACATCGACAAACTAAAGCAGACCAAGTTCTGAAAACTGTGCCAAACCCGATGTCCGGTAGAACGTTCTAGAGGGGTTCGGTTCTCCGGCCGGCCGGTCTGTGATCCGACGGGGAAGAGAAAGTCTCCGTTTGATTTAGGATCCTTCTTATGCTTTACATTTTCAGCCTTTTTAGAAACATTTCAGCATAAGTGTCACCTTCGGTTCAGCATGAAATGGTCCTAACTGGATCGTGAAAGGGCATTTCAGTGGATGGAAACCTACAGGAAGTAACTCGTTTATGTTCGAGAGGCTAAAAAGCTGTTAGGGCGGGGGAATTTGACTTGAGTTTTATTTAACCAACAGAGCCAATCGAAGCAGACGGGCAGCCAAAGAATCTGATCCGACGCTTGTAGACGACCGATGAGATTCCCAGAGGCTCACAGACCAGAAGACTCTTTTTGGACCGGTTTGCCAATAATTTCATGATGTCACACGCGATTATCACAGATTCGCCTACGTTCACAGATCTCCACGTACAGTTCCAGTCAGAAGTAACTCCTCTTTGTCATGGACGCCACAATAAAATACCTCTGTTCTGACATATTTATCTAGAGACGAGTGTATGTAAATATTTGAGTCTTATTAGAGAAAATCCACAACAAATCCAAAGTTGTGAACCTAATTCCTCTTTTGTTTTGTTCCATTTTTTTCTATCATGGAAACAAATTGGAAAAAAAAAAAAATAAAGTCAAAGAAATTAAATGATAGTAAAATCATTAAATGCTCAGAAAGACGTCATTCTGATTTGATGTTCATGGGTGGATGTAAATTTCTGACCAGAACTGTACAATCTTGATTCTGAAAAACATCTTTTACACATGTAGCCTAAAAAGTCTCCAAAAAAAAAACAAAAAAAAAAACGTTTTTTTTGTTCTCTTTTTCACAACGATCATAAATCATCGACCAAACATGCTGCCACCTTGTCTACTTAGGAGACGCAATGCATATCTGTAACCAGTACTGACCAGCGGTGCATTTAAAGCAGCGTCGACTCAACAGGTTTAGAAAATCACTTTGATACTATTTTTTCACATTGCCGTATCAGTAATGGATTTGTCATTCTTTGTTTTTGTATGAACTTGAATATTTAAACAGTATAGCAAAGCAAAAAATAACGCAGAATATAAAGAAGATGACGGCACAGTCTGTGTGATATATTTATGTCTTAGATTGTTATCTCCGCTTCATCTTCTGACGTTTTATTGTTTTTCTAATTTTTTTATTATTTAAACGTTAGTGTCCCCCCCCGACGGTTTTGTAAATTGTTTATTATTTAGTATTGCTTTTTGTATGCATCCTTTTCTAAACGACTGACCTTTGTAAGCGAACGCCGCCGTGAGACACTTGCAGGTGGAGCGAGTCCAGTGAGATCAGACAGAGGCGTTTTACTTTGAAAATCGCAGCGAGTTTTTAGGAGAGTCCGCCGAGGCTCTGCTGGTGCTACACTTTATCTACGTGTTTAACTGTTTGCTTTTGTGTTTGTGAGATCTCCAGAGGATCTTCTGACTGTGCTGTGCTGTATGTGAGCATTAAAACTCAACCCAGAGTCCCAAAAGCGCTGGTGTGAAGTCACTTCTTCTCGTCGTTTCATTAATTTTTTCGGATGCTGCAACTGACGATTATTTTAGTTTTTTAAAAATTTGCATCCTGCGGATTTTTTTAGTCGACCACGTAAGCTTATTTTATACAACACTGGAAACACATAAAACCTACAAATAGTTCAATTTCTTTTTTAAATGAGAGAATGAACATTTTATTGCCTGCAATGCAGCAGCAGAGCGTTCCTTCAGCGAAGGCTTGATCATAAGTCGATCAATTGCATTGACAGTAGTCGAGCAGCAAAAGAGTTTTTTTTTTTTTTTACAGAATTTGCACCAGGTGAAGCTGAAACTGTGTAACTTTTGGAGTTCTGCGAAGAACAAAGATTTTTTTATTTTTATCTTAAATACAAAATGTGCATATTCCACGTACAGCTTCGGCTTTACTACTGCTCTGAATGCGACTGTTCAGCAAATGATTTTTTTATGCGTCTGCATTGTCGAGCTTACCATTAATCGATCCCTAAATTAATTGACAATTATCTCAACAAACGATTAATCACAAGAGATCGTTCCAGTGCCACTGCATGGAGTCAGGCTTGTGTTTGGGTCTGAGAGCAGTTTTTCGCCTCATCTGTTCTTGAGACACACTCGACGAAGGTGACCTGGTTTCCTGGAGCGCTGACTGCCGTCCAGGGACCGTCTGCGGTTCCTCGTGGGGTTCTCACGGGTCCCGATTAATCAGGAACAGGTTCACCTGTCAGCTACACCTACAGCAGAGTAACATATTTAAAAAAGACCGCATTCCGTCCAATCATGTAGAAGCGTCACAGGCAGTCGGTTTACTGATTTCAAACAGTGTTTTCTTTAGGGGTAACATAGCAAGAGGGGAGGTGAAGACACAAAATTCAGATTTATATCTCTTAAAAAAAAACTGTGAAAACTAAAACCATGTCGGTGTCGGTCTCTCCAACCTCGACAGAACACACAAACAAATAAGATAAAACTTATTTACTTTCGATCAGAGTTGTGAATCGTTTCCTATTAACTGTTTCTCCGTCGTCAGCGTCTTTCAGCCAGCGGCAGCAACAGGTGGGGGCGGGGCAGCACCGCAGAACCCCCCCACTTGATATCACTCTGGCACTTCCACTTCAACAAAAGGACTTTATGTTCTAGAGAAAGAGTAATCAAGAGCAAAACTCAGGGCTGTTTAAAAACGTCTAAAACGTGATGACAGAATTGGGCCTGTGTCCAATTATTATTATTATTATTATTATTATTATTATTATTATACTTTAGTTGTATAAGAAATGTTCCATCAAAACAGAACAATGTCTTGCTGTTGTTGCCATACAACTGTAGAGGAGATGCACAAATAATCTTAGCAATCTAATCATGCACCGAGAAAAACAATAAAACCCCCTTAATGTTCACATCACGGCCAGGACACAGAGAGTAAAATCTAATATGGAGCCGTTTCCTGGCTCCGCTTTTATATACCGGCGTATTAAGTGAGCAGAATTTGGTTTTGAAAACACGAACTCTTGTCGCAGCGAGAAGCTTCAGACACACGGTCGACTCTTCTCCTCCGTGGCACAAACTGCACATACGTTCAGCCGACGGCAAGAGGTGCGACATCCGACCTGCACGAAAGTCTGGATTCCCATTTGCACTCGCCAGAACCAGTGAACAGAGCACCACCAGCGCCGAGTCCACATGTGGACGTGAGACCTGTGAACTTTGACCTCTTGGAGAGATTTTATTTTCACCGTCACTGAAAGAAAAAAAACAAAAAGAAAAGATCTTCTAAGGTAGAAGATGAACAAAGAGATGGATTTTTGAGGCATGTAGGGTTAACATGTTCTGACAGTGAATCTAATTTTGCATGTGAAAACTCAAACCTTATTGATACTTTAGATTTCTTTTTAATAACTGGATTTAATATGATAGTTCAGAGGAGCTGGGATTTCCAGAATCATGAGCAAACGTATTAGAAGAGCTTCAGGTTTCTTTCTTTATTCCTCACGCCATCTATGGGGAAGCTGTAGAGATGCAGAATAAATATCCTGAATGCTCTTAAAGGGCCGGTTGTGCCAGAATTAGTTTTTTGAAAACCCGTTCACAAGCTGCTAAATATCAATTTATTCTTAAAATCAATATTATTGAACAACTTTCCAGGATTACGTGATACTTGTTGGATTTTTAATTTTTTTTTTTTGTAATAAAAATCAAAGCGTTTGTGGTTCTAATTTGGGAATATTTGCGCTCATTTATGACGATAAATGCGACATTTAATTATATGTTTTTGACAATTTTGGGGGAAAACCTGCAATATACTCCCAATTTTGTTTCAGCACAAAAATATTGTCGTTTTCGTGTGAATTTCTCGAGAAACTGGAGGAACTGACTGATATAATTTGGCAGGAAACAGATTAAAAACTGCATTGATTTGACCGATGACACAATATTGAAGCAAACTCAGAGGGCCACATGAAAATCTACGGTGGGTCAGATTTGGCCCACGGACCTCGAGTTTGACACATGTGCCGTAAACGCACATGTGTCAGTCACAATAAATCCCAGTCAATGTTAAACCGTCCATATTGTGGAGACTGAGAGTTTGAGTATTTTCTTCACTGTTTGTATCAATAAGAGTATCACTACATATTCATCTATTAAATAAAATAAAAAATAAAAAAAAACATGATTAAATGTGAACCATTTAGTGACACAAACCGTTCTCATCGTCACTTTTATCGTTCTCACAAAATATCGTGATAAAACCTCCGGTTCATATCGCCAAACCCTGCACGAGTTTCCAGTTATTGTTTTGTTTCGAGAAACATTTTGTACCTTTTATGAATTAAATTCTTACTTAAGCTTTTCATTGTTGCTCCTAATAATCCCCCCCTTACTCTGTTTCTAAACAATTCCTCTCCGCTCCAAACTCCCCGTTGAGCCAAAACAAAACATTCGACTTCACGGAGCCGCAGTCGGTCCAAATTGATTTGGCCGATGCTTTATTGATGAGCAGCTCACCTGGGCCCCCTCTCTCCACCACAGCCTGCTTAATGATTCCCCCTCCGTCCACGGCGGGGCAAAGGCTGCGGCTGCAACGCGACAGCAGCCAGCTGGAGCCACACGGAGCGGCAGCGCACAGGCGAACTCCTCATCCCACCGGGCTGTGATGCGCACGGGGTGACGCCGCGCTCCTCCAGTCCGCACGCAGACAGACAGACAGACAGACAGACAGGCGCAGACTCGGCGCGGGATCGGACCCTGCTGCGCCTCATCTGGGGGAAGAACAGCGTCGGGGGCAAAAAAAAAAAAAAAAAAATCCCGCAAAAAAAAAAAAAAGCAAAAAACAAAACAACGCGTCTCTCTCCGTGCGGTGTGCGAGTGAGAGAGAGAGAGAGAGAGAGAGAGAGAGAGAGAGAGAGAGAGAGAGAGAGAGAGAAATATAGCGCGTGCGCGCACATGTGGGTGTTTGGGGTGTGTGTGTGTGCTCGCGCTCGGGATTTTTTTCTGTTTCTTTTTTTTACTTCTTTCTTTTTATTTTTTAGTAGGCGATCGTTGTTGAGAATAATCGGGGTTTTTTAGGTGAACGTTTCCATCGGACCAACAGAGGGGGGGGTTTGTGGACTTTGCAGAGGAGACGAGTCGCTTCAGTCCCGACAGACAAACCAGCACAGAGGCTTTGATCAGGTAAGAGCGCGGACGGCTGCATGCGTGCGTGGCGCGTTGGGTTTTTTTGTTTTTTATTATTCTTACATGCAGCCGTCAGGGTGTGTGTGTGTGTGTGTGTGTGTGTGTGTGTGTGTTTGCGCGCGCGCGTGTGCGTGTGCGTGTTGTTTCTGTGTGAGCGCATGATGTTACATGGGGATGTTCCATGAAAAATAAAACCTCTGCGCTCCGCCCGCAGCCAGAGAGAAACGAGAAAAAAAAAATGTCGGGCGGTTTGGAGACAAGCTGATTGGCCTTTAAACAGGGAGATGTGTTGGCATATACGACGACGAAATGTGTATTAGATTGTTACCAAAAAGGTGTGTCAGATCGTTTTTTCCGTGTCTGTGGCTTGGATGCGCTGGGAACATGTGATGGAGGGGATCTGGTGGGAAAACGCGCTCACTGCGTCGTTTCCATCGGAATGCAGCAGCGTCTCCTCCTCCTCCTCCACCTCCTCCTCCTCCTCCACCCCACTCCCTCCTCTCCGCTCACACAGGAGGCTCTAATACCATTAACTCATTTGTTATTGCCCAAAGCGCCATAGGGGGGATACGGCATCTCCTGGCACCCAGTCTGCCAGAAAAAAAAAAAAACAAAAAAAAAAACGCGTCGTTCCCAGCTGAGGCGTGATCAGTCATGATTTTTTTTCCTTTTGCTTTGTTTTAATACTCTGATGATGCGAAGAGGGAACGAAAACGCCGGAGCATGCCGACCTCCTGATCCAAAACTGTTTTGTCCTCAAGGTCATTCACAGCAGCCCGGTTCAAACCGCACATCCGCGGAGGCTGCAAGCGGCCACTGATGCGGGTTGGGACCGTGAAGGCGCAGTGGAGGCTGAGCGTCAAAAACGCGGGGCTTTGCATTGATTTTTTTTTTTTTTTTTGGCTGCGGCGCACATTAGTGCTGCTGCTGCTGCTGCTGCTTGTTGTGCAGGCCCGAGTCAACGCAGTGCAGTGTGGTGGAGCTGCTGCTGCTGCTGCTGCTGCAGAGATGTGCACCAACATTAATCCATACTCCTCCAACTTAGTTTAATGTCTACGTCAAACATCAAGCAAGGGGAGAAACAGCCGATAAAAGTGGCAGGAGATGGAAGCATGGTTCCAGGATATTTAGAAGGACAAATCTGAGAAGTGTGGCATGCATTTGTAGTCTTTTTTCTTTGTTTAGAACATAATAGACGTACAGTAACATCATAGATCAGCATGAACATGCAGACCTTTAAAGACCGAGAGCAAGAGGAAGAAGAAGCAAAGTTAGCTTTAAACCAATGATGTTTTTTAAAATCTTTATTCAATTAATAAAAATGAGCTTGGTTAAGAGCATTTGGGCTGAGCTCAAGGAAACGTTCGAACGGCATCGTCACAGCAGAAGTCGAAATTAAAGGTAGTATTTTGAGAAAGCAAAAGTTTTGTTAAATAATTGGCTGAATTAGAAATGAACAACCTTTTGGAAAGCTGACTCTTTAATGAACCGTCACAGCCTTAAAACCGAAGAAACCGCCATTTTGGGAATCTCTTTACAGTCCCACAAAATTCCTAAGCAGCATTTAACAGCAGCGGCCTTCTGCCACGACTGATTACACAGTAGCTTCCTCTCTTTGTGCTGCGAAATGCAGAATCAATATCAGCAGAGCGTTTCGCTTTTACCATTAGCATTAAGCTAAGAGGCAACATTTAGCAGGTTTGTTAGGACATTTTTATAAGTTAGCATGAAGAAATGAAAGGATGGCTTTGTGGTAGAAATACTGCCAAAACGTTTCCCTACCTGAGTCGTAAACCTCTGCAGCTCCTCCATAGCAACCAGGCCGCCTGCTTGTTTGGGCTGTGAGTTTAGGTCAGTCTTCGATGACCCGTGGCCCTGTCCCCAACGACCAGAATAAAGTGGCTGAATTACAACCACAGGAAAGCAGTCGCGTTACAATAAGCTCCGCTTGTGACTTCACGGCTTGATTTGGACGTTTGAAGCAGAGATGCATCTAAAAGCTCGCGTCATTAAAAAGAGTGCGCATTTATCGGATCGCTTCATCGTTTATCGTGATAAATTTCTTCTAATGATAAGAAATTTGATTTATTGTTGTCATAATAAATTCCAAATTTATTGTGACTGTCTTTATTGTCAGGACTGATGGTTTTATTATTTTCTCCACTGTTTGTGTCAATGAACACAGACACATTTGAAAATACAGTGACTGTGTGCAGGTCAGTGGCACAAATCACTCCTTTATGTGACCGGTGTCCCAAAAAAAAACAACAAAAAAAAACAAACGATCACAATTAAATGTTGTTTAATTGTGTTTGTGGGACTGTAATTGCTGCGACACACGGTTACAGTCATACACTTACCTAAAAAAGGTGTAATAAATAGTTCTTATCGTTACTTTTATTGTAATGTAATAGTTGCACCAAATTATTGTGATAAAACCTTCAGTCCACACCCTTAAACAATGTTTTATGTTGGTTTAATACATAAAAATCCCAGTGAAAGACGTTGGGATCTGAAGCTGTGACGCGACAAAAAAAAAAAAAAAAAAAAAAAAGCAAATGCACGCACTTGCTGGACGTTTCCCCTCTCTGACCCCTGCGTCCCCACGCCTGAACAACATCCGTTTGTCTCGTTAGTTTAATTATGCATCTGCCTATTCTTGGCCGTCTTATGTCATTTGCCACATCATGAGTGAATAATTCATGAACGCGGGGCTTCAGAGAGGCAGCTGCAGTTGCTACTGCTGCTGCTGCTGAGCGCCTTCATCATGCGGTTAACAAACTAATCCGGAGCTGACGGCGCACCGGACCTCTCCGCAGCTGGTTTTAAGCACAGCGGTACTCACAGACCACTCAGTCATAAGCCATACTCCCCACTGATCCAGATTACAGCCGGCCCTGCTGCGCGCTCCTGCGTGGACTCACTGCAGCTGCGTCTGCCTCGCACGCGAGCGGAGGCTTTGTTGTGATTGTCATCGGCGTGGGGACGGTGTTCGCAGTGGAAACTTGATATCGCGGCGATCGAACGTTTCGGTGAACTGGATCTGCTTCGACGGTGACGATCCAGGTCACAGCTGACTGGGGGCCCGGAGCCTGGCACCGGCAGGGGCCACGGAAATAGAACGCGGGGCGTCATGGAACGATCCGTGCTTCTGTCCAAGAAGAGGATCGGATCAATTTGTAGTTTGTATGACTCGAAGCTGAACAAGAGCTTTTCTTTTAGAGCTCATTATTAGGCATAAATACATAAACGAGTTCACCCTGTGCCGCATTACTCACAAACTGCAATGGATTTGATTTGATTGGACTGGACCAGAAAGCAGTGCACAACTGAAGTGGATTGACAGGAAATCTGAAAAATGTGCCGTGCATTTGAATTCACTTCTCTTTCTTGACTCCGCTACCCTTAAATCAAATTTACTGCAACAAATTACTTTAAGAAATCGCTCACTTAGTACATGAAATCCTTTTGTGTGTAATTTGATCTGACTGTAAATCCAGCTGGATAAAGTGAACTCCAAACTCTGAGACTTGTGTGGGAAAATCCGTTGATGTACGACGTCCTATTTAAAGCTTTCCACAAGCCATGTAGGGAACATATGGAAGAAGGTGCTCTGCAATGCCTGGCCCAAGAGCACTAGGTCGAGGCAATGAAGTGTTTTTGTACGGCACGTTTCGGCAACAGGACCGTTCAAACCGCTTTCCGCCATAAAAAAAAAACATAACGGAGAAACTGAGAAACAAGCAATAAGCATTACATTCTGTCAAAAGAAATAATCAAAATCATCAAGCGAATGCACATGAAATATGTCGATCGTTGTTCCAGGTACTAGGAATCAAAGGCAACTCTAAACAGGTGGGGGTTTACCCTTGATTTAAGAGAACTCTGTTTCAGCTGTTTCGAAGTTTTCTGGAAGTTTGTTCCACGTTAGTGGAGCATAAAAAAAAAAAAACGAATCCTGCTTCTCCATGTTTGGTTCTGGTTCTGGAGACGTGGGGCAGACCAGAACCAGAAGACCTGAGTGGTCCAGAAGGCTGATGCAATGACAAAAAAACAAAAAACAATCTCGCTGGGGGAGGAAGTCAACATTTTCTGAATGCAAGACAACCAAACCCCAGCTGTCCGCTGAACCTGATGATACCAGGTCTTAACGTCGGCCTCAGGACACCGACTCAGGCAGTGCTAGCATGGGAAGATGGATGTGGCCGGAGCAGGTACCTCAAACTCCAGTCATCGACGGTCCTGCAACCTTTACATACCAATATTCTTCAACACGTGGAACTCAAATATACAAGCCACTGACAGAAAGCAGCACTTTGGACCAGAGATGGATCTGAGAGTCGTAGGACACTTGCCCTCGAACGCTGGTGTTTGAAATAAAGGGTTCCAGTCTCAGATCTCGGTAAAGGAAAGCATTAGTCTAGCCTAATCCTAGACGCAAATTCAACTGAGAGTCTGTTGCAATGATCGAAACATTATGTTTGCAGACACTCTGAGCTTGAGGTATTTTGCTTTGAAGAATTTCCAGTCTCTAGATGTGCAAATCTGGTAGAGACACACCCTAAGAAACAGGAAACGAGTGCATCTGCATAAGATACACTACTTTGCTTTGGTCTATAAAAATGTCGATGGACACGTTGAAGTTTGTGATTCAAGTTCAAGCGGTGTGGCTGCTTTTGCAAAGCGCCGTAGTGCATGACTTTAACTGCAGTTCAGTATTTTAGCAGCAGGTTTTTTTGTGTTTGACGTTCTGTTGCTGCTTGTCTGAGAGTGTCTGTCAAGGTTCAGAGTCCTGTTCCCCTCACCGTCCTCTGCAGGGCGTTCTTGTCTGCCTTGTTGCAGCAGGAGTACCACTCCAAAAACAACAGAAATGCAAAGGCGACACTCGACCCCGACATTAACAGCATGTTCTTTTACCACAGGAATCATGGGAAAGCAAAACAGCAAGCTGACTCCCGAGGTGATGGAGGATCTGGTGAAGAACACAGAGTTTAACGAACACGAGCTGAAACAGTGGTACAAAGGCTTCCTGAAAGACTGCCCCAGCGGCCGGCTGAATCTGGACGAGTTCCAGCAGCTCTACGTCAAGGTTTGTGCAACCCGCCTCGCCCTCTCACTTTCTCTCGCCAAAAGTCCACGCCGGCCAACTCACGACACGCCTCTGTTTTCGAACCCGCGCAGTTCTTCCCGTACGGCGACGCGTCAAAATTTGCACAACACGCCTTCAGGACCTTCGACAAAAACGGAGACGGCACCATCGACTTCCGAGAGTTCATCTGTGCCCTGTCCATCACCTCCCGCGGCAGCTTCGAGCAGAAACTCAACTGGGCCTTCAACATGTACGACCTGGACGGCGACGGCAAAATCACCAGAGTGGAGATGCTGGAGATAATCGAGGTGAGGGATTATAGAGTCATTAAGCTTTTACCCATCAGGGGACTGGGTGCATTTTTGTCCATCCGTCTGCAGCACACCTGCAGAGCAGCAACAGCACACACACACACACACACACACACTCGTACACGCAGCGCCTCGTTGTGGCAAAGCTTGAGCTGTATTGGATATCTTGATGCTATTTCAGGGAACACAATCTATAAGATGAATCTGATCTGTGTTGGTGATATTGGAGAGTATTGACAAATCCAGCTGGGATAAATATAGTGTTTTATTCCAGTCATATCAGATGCACCATGTGTTTTCGCAAACTAAATTTAGCATAGGACTCGTGAACTTCAAGTCGAGTGACGTCTTCGTCACCAGAGTTTATAAGGCTCTGAACCCGACCAGGATTTAAGGAACAATATTTTATAAAAAAAAAAAAATTATAATAATGACAGTTCCTCTGGTCCCACGGGTCCGTCACAAACTCTGCACACGTCCCGTTAGGCCTCCACTAGCAAAAGCTCCTCGGCTAACGTTCGCCCTCCCTCTCACGCGCAGGCGATCTACAAAATGGTGGGCACCGTGATCATGATGAAGATGAACGAGGACGGCCTGACACCGGAGCAGAGGGTGGACAAGATCTTCAGCAAAATGGATAAGAACAACGACGACCAGATCTCGCTGGAGGAGTTCAAGGAGGCGGCGAAGAGCGACCCGTCCATCGTTCTCCTGCTGCAGTGTGACATGCAGAAGTGAAGCCGCATCCCTGCACCTGACCCCACGACCCCCGACCCACTCCCACTTCCTGCTTGCGCCTCTGTCCCCCCCCACACACACCCAGTCTGTATCCACACACTCTGGACAGCCGCACACGGTTTAATGTCTCATTAGGTTCTCTGCCATTTCCACAGGGGGAAGAAAAATAACAGAAGAAGAAAAGAAAAAAAAAAAAAAAAGAAAAACCACCAGTAATAACGTAAAAGAGAAAAAAACAACAACAACAAAATGCTTGGACTATTTTTCAATGGACTCGCTTCTTGTGGTCGTATGCATGAGAAATGTCAAAATGCAGAATCATTTTGAAAAATAGCTATAAGATATATCACAGATTTCTATTTCTGAACATGCCAGCGTGATTCGTGCACAGTAACCCTGTCCATCCTCACCTCTAGCTTGTATATCAGTGGAGCACTGCATTCAGTTCTGTTTCTACAGTATCTAGGACCCCGCCCCCCCTTTGCCCACCCCAGTGTTCACCGCTGCAACTACTGTATGCTTTACTTGATAGTAACAAAAAACAATAATTCCTATGATAATTGTAACTGTCTCTACTATCCAGACTTGTTGAGCTCTCGGAGAATAGAAAACGGCTCCCGTCTGTTCCAGATGTTCTCACTCAGTGGAACCGAGAAGAGTAGGTTCTTTGCATGCATATATTACGTGTCGAGAAAAAAAAAACAAAACAAACAAACAAAAAACTATATAATCGCTTACCTTTTTGCATGGGCTGTACAGTGTGTGACGCACCCTGTCATTAGTTCACCCCCTGCCCTCCGCGCACTGACGTGGGAGCATCCCCACTCCTCCTCCCCTCCCATTCGATTCAGCGTTGGTGTGAGATACTTGAGTTGTCGGAAAGGCGTTCGGGCCCAGTGGCGCCCCAAAGAGGGGGGACAGGGGAGTCGTGGCCCCCCTCTTAAAAAATCCTGGCCTCCCCAGAGAATCATATTCATGTTACAGAAACGTATAAAGCGTCATCCGCTTCAATGAAAACATCAATGTGCAACCCTATAAATAAACAAATATAAAGTTGTTATATAACATATAGTAAATATTACATATAGTTGGATTCTATTTCATTTTATTTTTAGCGTCTTGGCCTCCAAAAATTTTTTATTGGCCTGGTCTGGCCACCCTTGTGAAATAATCTGCGGGGCGCCACTGGTTCGGGCTGCAGCTGTGGATCGGAGAGCTTTGACGTCGGCACGCTGCGCCGTGTTTTGGCTTCGGCGTCTTGTACGATGAGCAGAAATCTACTCGTGCGTGTGTGGACATGAGTTTTTTTTTTTTTTTTTTCGTTCCCTTTCTTTTGATCACGTCGTACTGCTGCCCTTTTAGGGGAAAGGTCAGAATCCCCCGCCATCATCAGGTGCAGCACTCCAATAATTGGCTTCTTCTTCTTTCTTTTTTTTTTTTTTCTCAGGCTGCTTGTTTTGATTTAAACTTGAAGAAATACTAATAATGACAATAGCAATGAAAAAAAAAAGGGTAACTTTAACTTACATATCAACATGTTTACAGAAACAAAGAGCACTGCGAAACTAGTACGTTCTTGGCTTTTGGGTCCGCTGCTTGGGGCTCGCGCTCAAGGCTTAGGGAGCTTGTGAGGGCGACTCCACTTCCAAACAACGCAGCTAAAACAACGACAATAATGACAAACAATAATGACAAAGCCTCATCTATGTTTACTGGACACACTGCATTCCTTTGTGTAAAACTTTTTTGTAAGGAGAAACTTTTTATTGAAAGGTGTCACCTTCCTGTTTACCTGTCTGCAGCGATCATTAAAGATGCGGGGAAACCTCAAAGAGGCGTTCGGTGGCGTTTCTTACACTGTGAGACGGTCGCGTTTTTGGTTACTGCCGAAATGTTTCTCTTTCCGACAGTTTGCACCTCCTCCTCCTCCGCCCGCTCCCCCTCCACCCCTCTCCTCTCCTCTCATGTTAGGCTATGCAAGCATGGACTGGGAGTCTGCTTGTTGTCCACTTGCACAAGTGGAAGTTGCAGAAGAAGCTTTTCATTGTTTTTGTTCTTTTTTTTTATTTTGTCTGGAACATAAATGAAGCCACCACCCCCCCATATCTTCAGTGACTGGATTATTTCTACATTTTAGTCCATATTTATCCCCCCCCTTCCACCCTGTTATTTTTGTCGAGTAAATGTTTCTATCAGATATGAAAACTCATTATAACAACTGACTGTATTCTTTTATACATGTGGCATGTGTTGCACCCAAACTCGGTTCTGTAGTGTTTGAAACGAATAAACCATCGACAGGCTTTTTGGAAAGACACAGGCTGGTAGGTGGAGTTACTGGGTCTGCACTGAAAATCCAAAATAAAATAATAAAATAAAAAAAAATTAAAAAACACTAAGGCTGTGGATTGTTTTAGCCCGCCAACTGCAAGGAGAATGCTATTTTAAGATATCTGCATGTACATTCTGACTAGTAAGAATAATAATTCCAGATATCTTCAATTACATTTTGACGAGTTAAAATTTCTTTCAAACCATGACACTGGATCCGTCATTTGACGGGACACATATCCGTAAATACAATTGAAGATATCTTGAACGTAATTATGACTAGTCAAAATTACTATTTTAGGTACCTGAATTAAGAATTGCCCCTTTCTACAGTTGCCTGCAGAATTTAATGTTTCCTACACAAAACTGTCAGTAAAGGCCACAACGTAGACAGAGCTCGGCGATGTTGGATATGCAGAGAACGCAAAACTTCCATCAACTACAAGACTGCTTCTTCAAATCTGCAAAGAATTTCCTGTTCATTCATTTCTCGAATTCATTTAGAGATATCTTAAAAGGAATTTTGACGAGTCAAAACTAAAATCGAGATATCTTAAATTTACTTTATGAGTAGTCATGATTTGACTGAAGATATCTGAAATGTGTATGTTTAAGCTGGACAATTAAACAATTTTAAGGACAGATGCTAAAATGTAGAATTTAAAAACTTTCATATGTGAAGCAAGAAAAAGATTTAACAGGAAGTTCCATTAATTACCTAAAATAAGCATGTTATACCTGCTTTCAGGTGCTAATTAGCTAAAGTCAGTGTACTGTTGAACCACAGAAAAAACCCCAACAACAACAAAAAGCACCATTTCCCACAACAGTCACTTGAAAACTACATAATTTAATGGTGTTAAAGTCAGCAGCAGTAGGAACAATAGTTGCTATTCTATATGCAGTTAAACCAATTAGTTCATGTCATACATTCATGTTACACATTTCTGTGTGAAAAAAGACAACATGGGAATGCAGCATTTATGCCCAAGTCAGGACACGGTTAGAGTCTCGTGCCGGCCTGTCCTGAATCAAGACCACCTGCTTTTCCTCACGCGGCGCCAGCCCAGGCAAGAAATCAAACACGTGGACAGAGAAAAGAAACAAACAAGTGAATAGCAAAAGCAGAAGGTAAGTAAAATCCATCATTTTTGGTCAACAGTGAGTAGGTCAACAGCTAGGACACAGTATGTGAGGCGCATCTCTAGAAAATGAGGCGGGACATAATACATAAAGACAGACTTCAAAATATACAGGAGAAAAGACGACAAACCAAACATAATAATGATTTCCAAGTACGTTATCCCCACACGATTGTTCATAAAGCTTTCACAATGCAAAATTCTGCAAAACGTGTACACAAACTGCGACACTAAGGTCACTTGAGTTCTTTGCTTTTCTTAGAAATAAAAAAACAATTCACAACAAAACGAGGTTTCTTAAATAAACACTTAAAACACACAGGTTGAAACCCTTCTTCTTAGGTAAACGACTCCTTAAAAAACACTTTTCTCAAACACATACAGGGAAACATCAAGTAAAACCATAGAAATACAGTACTGCCAGTGAGAGTTACTGGCAGATTTAGGTTTCCATCTAAATCTTCATCTATATACAAAGAATAGAAAAATAAATCTTACCCCCAGTATATTTATACTCGACTTATTTAAGTTTCATAAAAACGATACTTTCCAGCAAACACCAGAAGATGTAATGACGGGGTTTTACCACCGTTTTATGTATAAAAAGCACGGCTGGTGTGTGTCACAGATCTTTGTCTCTCGATTGGCCGTCTTCCCGCTCAGGATCCCGCAGATGATGGATTTTGATGAGAGGCGTTTTGGGGAGGTTGCTGAAAGAGAATCGACAGTTTTCACCGGTTGCCCAGCATCACTGTGGCAGCACTGACGTCACGCCAGCGAAGCTTGATGGTGTAAACAAGGGAAAGTTTGCAGGGGGGGGGGGAAACTGTTTAAACTACCTGGCTGCTGGACACAAATCATTATTTCCTCTCCGGATACGTAAACGGCGCAGTTCAAGTAGCCAAGTTTTATTTTTTGACTTTTACATCTGATTTACGATGACAGAAAAAAAAAAGGAGCTCTCAACGTAAAAATCCACCCTCAGCGTATGACTTTTCATATTTCTAACACCCGTCCTTTTTAAAATATCTCACTCATTAAAATACCATTTAAATGAATGGTGGACGGCGTCAAATGCTTCTAAACTTGGTGATGGTTGAAACCTTAATACTTCCAGACAGAAACACCATATAAAGCTCAGAGGGTTGACGAGGCTTTTGGCTGTTATGCAGGTTTACAATAACTTTTTCCGTTCTCATACAATGACTGTTGAAGACACTCCAAAGGGAGATAAAATACATTTAACAAGATTTACAGTTAGTTTTTTTTCCCCACAAGCTCTCAGGGCTTTTTTTAGAGCAACTGGAAGTGAATTTCTATGAATCTCAAAAACAAATTATTCACCAACTCAAATGTAAGACTTTTTACGGCCACGATGAGTGGAATTTAGGATCTATATCTCAAAAGAAATGCACAAACTCCATCCAGCCAATTTGCAATAAATTGTCTCTTACCCATAATAGAGGCAAACCAGCTGGCTAGCTAGCAAGGGTACGTTAGCAGGGAGTCACAAGATGGAAATATAAAAATAAATGCATAGAATACACGCAATTAAACGGACAAAATTTAAGACTTGTGATTGACGTATTTAAGGCCAACTTTTTTTTTATTTTAAAGTTATTTCAAGATATTCCAAGGCCTTAATTTTAGCTAAATGAATTTAGGAGTTTTTAAGAACGCGTGGACACCCTGGTATATGTGAAAGAAGGCGTCACCTGGTGTTCAGGGGAGTAATGAAGATGAACTGCCGAAGGTGCTGGCGCTCTGAAAGCTCCAGGAGGAGGTCCAGACAGATCCTCCTGTTGTGCATGTCCTGCAGAAAAACGGTTTTCAGTTCAGCCGGGTGTCCGTGCACACGAGGCGGTGTTTTTCCAAACGCTGTTCACGCGCTCACCATGTAGACGTCGAACTCGTCGAGACATCTGAACGGCGATTCCGTGATCTCCCAAAGGGAGAGCATGAAGCAAACGGTGGAGAAGGAGCGCTCCCCACCAGACAGAGACCTCATGTCGCTCGCCCCGTCTTTGTCCCTGCCTGGAGGCTTCACCTTTGGAGCAAAACAGAATTTAGCTATTACTCAAATTATACGTACTGTATTTTTTTTTTTTCTTTCTTAAGATCTCAGAGACCTAAAGGTAACAGACTCCTCGTCTTGGACGTGTGGATTATCCTTGAACATCAGTTTGTTACTTTAATACAATGATGAAAGCAGGCGTCTTTTTGTTTTTTTGTGTAACATTTCATTTCAATTAAAATACGACTCAGACAACATCACAAAGTCTCACAAAGCTTTTACAGCAAATACCTTTGTGCACTCGAAGTTGGACAAAACTGACACACGAGTAATTTTTCAGCAAGAAATAGGAGTTTGTTTTAGCTCAACAATTAATATCAATGCAAAAGTACTAGCTCCACCGGCAGATTATTTCACTTATGATATGGGAAAAATGCCTCGTTATAAGTGACGTAATCTGGATGTGGAACTTCTGCATTTTTGGATCCCTGCATGTGCAAAACCAAGCCAAAGCAGATCCGCGTACGGCGAGTAGCGCAGATAAAGACGTACCGAAATTGAAAGCGTCTCGTTGTTGTGATCAAAGATCATGGCGCCGCAACAGTTCATCTTGATTAAGAAGTTATTGAAGTACAGCTTGCACCTCACTGAGAGGGATCTGAGGGAGGAGAGGACATTGTTGTTCTGTCATATAAAACCCCCAGGAGAATACAGCCGCGTCACACAGCGCTTGCCCCGTTCCTGATTTCATATGACGTTGTGTGCCCGTCAGACAGAACATCAAACCAATTTAAATATTAGTCAAAGCCAACGCAAGTGAACACAAGATGCAGTTTTCAAATTAAGGGGGGGGGGTGGAAAACAGAGATTGGCCCCTCAGAGCGGAGCGACGACTCATCCAGGCCACAAAAGACGCCACAGCAACGTCTGGAGAACTTCAGGCCTCGCTTTCCTCTGCTAAGGTCGGAGGTCATGCCTCAACCGCAAGAAAAATGGCCAAGACGGAATCGCTGCTGAACAAAAATAAAACTCGTTTCAGTTTTCCCTTTTAGACTATTAGGAAAACTTCCTGCGGATTGACGAGAACCAAAAGTTGAACTCTTGAGAAGGTGTTTCCTCCGTTACAGCTGGTGTAGAACTTCACACCATCGGTGACACACGGTGGTGGCAGTGTGATGGGTCTGTTTTGGTGCACTTGATACCAGTTGTTGCTTCTCAGGGTGAACCCCAAACAAGTTATCATTAGATTTAGGGGCGATCACTTACAAGGCCATGTACGTTTAGATGTTTTTTTCCTCCTTTAATATTTAACACCTTTACGTAAAAAGTGTTTTCTGTGTTTACTTGTGTTGGCTTCTACTCCTGTGTCAATTGGTTTGATGCTCTGAAACACTTTGAAACAGGAAATCGTGAAGGGGGGGCGAGCACCACAGTGAAATGGCAGTGAGATGACAGTGAAAATGCATCTGAAATGGCGACGGCTGCTTCTCTACCTGCGCATGATTTTGTATCTGTTCTGCCTGTCCGACATGATGTTGTTGAGCCGGTCGATGAACTTGCGCAGATCCCTCACTTGGTTGGTTTTCTCTTTGTAGAGCGAGAGGGCCTCGGCGTACTCCCTAATGAGGTCAGAGGGAAGCAGTTGGCAATGGCGTAAATATTTCTGACTTAAACTGCATGAAACCAGGGCACAAGATGAGTTAGGAATAGCCAAGAGGCAGATCTGATTGAGGTACAAAGGAGGCTCAGCAGAGGTTCGGCCGATCCAATGAGACCGCTGCTTCTATTAATTCTCCCTCTTTGTTTTTTTTTTTTTTTTCCTCTAGCGCATCCCAGTTTGACTGTCTCTGTTTTTTTTTTTGTCAATGTGTGCATTACAGCTGCTTCCTTTTCCTCTTTTCTTTCCTCTTTACGCTGGTGTTCTCTTTCTGGGGCTTCTCTCGTTTCTCTCTTTCCTGCTGCATGTGACCCAGAAATGGGTCAGAGCCCAGAATCCTGAAGAAAGTCCTGTTTCCTAAAATGCAACTGGACGCGAGAGGAAGGAAGCAAAATGAAGACCCGGTGGAGAAGCTATGAGTTGGTATCGCTACCGTTACGCACAAATACGTTCTGCCACTGAAATAACAGAGGAGCGTTTTAATGGTTCTTAATAAAGCTGTCAGTTACTAAAAGAAACCTGCTGCTTCCTGTCGTTCTTTATGACGTCTTCTGATTTCCTGTCCTGGTCTGACCTATTTCGAATAACTCGGCTGTGCATACGTTTGTTCTCGTTCACCCTGGACCTTATGCGATAACATTTCTTTGGATTTCTCCACAGGAACGAGGCAGATATGTAATCGGGAGAGCTGAAGACACAAACATCCAAACGTACGAAAACGTCCGAACTCAGCACGTCGGAACGTTTGTCGCCATCGATGTGGGAGCGGAGAGACGTCGTCTCTCACCTGATCACTAGCTCCTGCTCGCCGTGGTTGCCCTCGTAGACCTTGAGCTTCTTCTTGAGCCGCGTGATTTCTGTGTCGATGCTCTTGGTGGTGGAAGTGACGTGCTGCCGCTCGGGGCTAATCTGCACGGCTTTCTCCACGTTTTCCTGTCAACACGTCAATCATGTCTGGTCAGAGTCTGGCCTTTGCAGGCGAATAAGCCATCGACTACGGCTGGAACGATTAATCGGGTATTAACATAATAGTCAATAGTCGATTTAGTAATTGATTAATCGTTAACTGGAGCATACAGACTGGAAAAAGGCACAACATATTCCCAGAGGTAATTAAGCCAAAACTGCACAAAATGCATTTTGAATTTAAGATCAGAACATCTGGAAATATGTTTCAGGCAAAACTCCTCAAGCTGCAGCTTCACCCGATTCAAATTCACCGAAGGAACGTCATTTATGTTACCGTCAACAAAATGTTCATTTTCTTTATTTAACAAAGGAATTGAATTATTTGCACATTTTAGAATACATCTCATTTTTTATTCAGCAGGATTTTTAATTGGAAAATCTTTTTTTTTTTTAGCAGATTAATTGTCAAAATAATCGATTACTAAAATAATCCTTCGTTGCAGCTCTACCATCTGTCCATAATTGCTGAAGTCCAGAAACTAAGTTTACTTGAAACAGATTGGAAAAGTAAAAAAGAAAAAAGAAAAAAAACAAGCAGAGTTTTCTTTACCTGCAAGTCTTGCTCTTTGTCTGAAAGTATGCTGTTCAGTGCTTGGATGTTGTCCTCGTGCCCCTTCAGTTTCTTCTCTAGTAGTTTAAGGTTACGTTCATGTTTTATACACTCAGTCTCCAGTTTTAGCTGCTCGTCCTGGAGGGCAAGAAGAAAAAGAACGATCTTTTTCACCATCAGGAGATCCTTGTGTTTAAAACCTGGACGATAAATGTGGCAGCAGAAAACAGACTGACCACTCAAAATGTCAAAAATGTCAGCAATTTTTTTTTTTTTTTTTACCTTCAGTGGCTCGATTTCCTCCAGCAGCTGATCGATTTTATCTCTGACGGAGGAGTACTTGGACTCTGCCTCTTCTGAAGTTTTCCGCTGCTTGTCAAGTTCTGCCTTCGCCTCCTGAACGGCTTGTTTTTCCGCCTCGATTTTCTGTTGGTTCTCCTGGGCCACTTCCTCCTGTGCGTCGAGATTTCAGGCGTCAGATCTGGCACAGCTCACGAACGTCGTGTCTGATTCTGACAGCAAAGATCAAACTGAGAAAAGCCGAGGCTCACCAAGGAGGAGATGTCGTCACGTTGCTCCTCGTTCGCCGTCTCCAGCTCACTTATTGCTGCCTTGACCTGGTTCTCAGAGGCCTGCGATGCAGCCAAAACAGAAAAACGATTAGAGAAAAATAAAAAGCATCCGAAGAGCGGGGAGGTGACGACACGGTAAAACTAGATTTGAGAGGTGATGTTGCCTCCCGCTGACCTGAGTCTTCTTCAGGGTCTTGATGGTGTTGTTCAGGCTGCTCTCCATGTTGACTATGTCTTCGCTGACGGAGTTCACCTGAAGCTGAAACCTGGACAGCTGAGCTTTGAGATTCTCCAGTTCTGACTCCAGCGCCCTGCGACACACGTAGGAGATTTTTCTCTCAGTCAGCGACTTCCCAACAGTTCAGACTGGACTCAAAACAAGTTCATTTCAACATCTCTAAAGCCGGACTTCATAGGGAATTTGGGATCAGTGTCCGGTCTGAGGCGACGCTGAAGAACCTGGACTTTATCCTCTTCCTTCATGCCATCGTCCGGCCGTCCATCGAAATGCACCAGCACAACTGGCAGGTTGGTGTTTTCCCACCAATGCGGGTCGAGTGTGTTCCTGTTCTGAATGAACTGATGCTGCGCGTTTCCACAGAAAACAAAAAGGTTCCACAGCATAAACTGTGACTTTTCTGCACAAACCCCAACACCGCTTTATGGACCGAAAGCAATAATAATGAAGCGCGGCACCAAAGAATGTGCAGCAGCGATTTGTTAACCTGTCATAATGAGCAACACATCAATTAATTTCACAACAAATGTAATTTCCATTTGGAGAGCAGTCGTTAAAGAGACGCTCCCCTGTAAAGTCGGAAAGAAAAGCCGGCATGTTGAAAGTACGATGTTTGCACTACCTGCCACTTCTGCCTGTTGATTATTATTGTTTTGAAATGCAATTTTGGTTCCTGAGACTTGATAAAGCATCATTTTAGGGTTCATAATTTTAACTGTTGTTTCATTTGTTTATTTGGGACATTTAGAATGCTTTCCGGTCCCAGTGTTGAATATTTTTCAGTTGTTTTGATTCTTGCTCAGCTGGAGTTTGTGGCGATGGAACGGCGTCAGTTCTGATGATCTTTGTGTGAAGCTGCACAGCAAAAAAAAAAGCTCCAGAGCTTTTGCGATGGTCTGCAGTCAAACTGGGGCTCATTTTACCTTCTGAGCAATCCCAGGTAATTTCGGATCGGTTTACAGTTCGTCCAGTTAAACGAGGATTATGGCAACGCGATAGCTGTAAAAGCTACTTAAAGGTCAGCTGAGATATCCAGTTGTGTAAAAACCTTTTACAGCAGTTTGTTTAATTATTTTTATTTTGATTCCTTTTCTTTGTTTTTTTTTTTGTTTTGTTTTTTTTACGCTGCTGGAACCATTTCAGGATAACCATTTGCACAAAGGGAAGCCAGAGACAGATCAGAAAAACAAAGTGTGTAGAAATCTACCCTGGTGCTGAGCTGACAAACATTTAAATCCAGTTTTAATATTTATTGAAAGGAAGCAAAGACTTTCATGGACTCATAGATAGCATAACATCATCAGAGCCTTTATTAGGAGATTTTAACAAGTACATTTAAGTTAAGTTATAAAATACAGATTAAAGCGATCGCCACTGCTTAGGATGGCTGATTTTAGGTCTGAATGGAGCAGACACACTGCTGCTGCGTGTGTGTGTGTGTGTGGTTGTTCTCACAACAAGTTACATCTCACATGCTTTAAATATAAATGCCCCATTACAAACTACCACTGCGTTAAAACCAGTTTTGATTCACTTTTTGAGCTTAACCGCTGTAACACGTCATAAATTATGTCTGTCGGCAGCAGAGTGCGACTCAGATGAAAAAAATCCATCCTGCAAACACATTTCCATGCAGTTTGTAAGTGGAAGCAGGCGGCTTTTAAACTACAGCCGCGGCGAAGCGGCCTCAGGTTAATCGTATATTAGTCTGATTTAATCACGCTGAATCTCACTGCCGTGTCGGGTGGGGATCTGTGTCCCGAGATCGCAGCAGCAGGAGGAGGAGGAGGAGGAGGAGTCGCTCTGACCCAGGGAACGTAATCTACATAAACGACCCAGTTCTCTGACCCCACAATGGGAGCGCGCACAAAAGTAGCCCAGGTGAAGAAACAATTCCAGGATATTGAGCTCCAGACAAAAATAAATGAATAAATAAATGCTCTGTCACGTTTAAGGCCTGTGAAACAGCTTCGTACGACCGGCAAGATCATTTCAAATATCTATGTGCGATGGCCTGATTGTTGGTTTCAATCTGCTCATGGTAATTACACTGCAAACCGCATCACGCACCATATCAGAGTGAGTCAGATCCAAACTTCCTGCACTTCCTGTGTTGTCAAGAATCGGCAAACCGAACCAGTCCTGCTGTCTTCCCAGCTGTATCTTTAGCTGCTAAGCTGAAAACGCTGCCCAGGGAGGTTTGCATAATGGCAGCAATTAGTGAAGCAAAAAAAACAAACAAACAACTGCTCTGTAATCCATTGACGTAAAAAACGGAGAAAATAAAATATCTGCTTGCTTAAAGGGAAACTACTATGCAAAATTCACTTTTTACACGTTTGTGTGCTTCCATTTGGGTTTCTACTGCTTCTACAAACAGAAAACGAGCCGTTTCAAAAACCTCCCGATTGTGAAGTAACATCCGACAGCCACTGCGGAGTTACCTAGCAACCAAAGCAAACCCAGGCACATGACGAAGTAACCCAAGCGGAGCTCCAACCCACTTCGTCAACTGGTTTTACCGCTGTACGCACTGTACAACTTCAACTGGAAAAGACAAGTTTTGTTTGTTGACTTATCATCCAGAAAACCCTTCACGCATTCCTTTTGGTTGTGCAGCAGGCTCGACTTCTGCTTTTCAAAGATGTATGGTTGTATAATTTCACATGCGTTTGCAGCCATTTCCATGTGCAAGTGTAAACATTGAGCGTGAGGGCGTGGCCAGCAGCAACTTATTTAAATTTAAAGTGAAAACAGTTCATTCTGAAATTATGTCAAAATAAGCTGAATTGAGCAGACTAAAATCTCATTGTCTAAGAATGATTTTGTGGAAAAATATAATGTTTTGTATAGCCTATATACCTTATATATATAGACTATATATATTATTGTTGTGTTTTTCCATTTCCTCTGGAGTAACAACACAAAGTTGTAGTTTTGTAGTTTTAGTCATTAACATTTATCCTGTTTAGCCCATAAAACAGCCGGTTTCAGGTCACGGTCCTTTCTATGACCGATTTTGACCTCCAGGGCCAACTGTACGTCTTATACGTATTCTTTCAAGAACAAACCCCAAAGTACTCACTGTATTTCGGTCTCAATATCTCCACTGAGGTATTTGGCCACGCTGAACTCAGAGGTGTAGTAGCGGTTCGGGAACACCTGATCTCCCTCAGCCGTGAAGGCTTCGCGGCAGTTCTTTGGAGGCCGGCCTTTCTGCTGCATGATCTTCCTCGCCTTGTCTTTTTCCTGAGACATAGTGAAACATAAGAAGGTGCAAAAAACCCCAGAAACTAACGTCTACATCAGTCCAGGCAAACACTAACTTTGATTACGAGGATGGTTTCTATCCCCCTCATATCAATCAGACAATTGACGATGACAGGAGTTACCGATGTGATCGTGTCCAGCACCGTTGGGTAGTCTGGATGACATGCTTTTCTGGTCAACAAAAAAAAAAAAAATGAGAAGAAAAAAAAGTTAATTCAATAGTTGTCATGAAATGCAACTGGAGTAGAAACAGCAGCAGGTTCTTACCGCGCATGAACGTTGTAGAGTTTATCGGTGAAGGGGCTAACGATGATCTGCGGCCTGTTGCCTTTCGGATAGAAGCGAGACAGGAGCCGCTGAAGGACTAATTCATCTTTGTAGTTGTCGCAGCAGAACGCCTTCATGAAGCTCCGCAAACAGCACTCCACCGCCACGGCCAGGGTGGGATCCTTCAAACTGATGCAAGCCCCTGAGACCACACAAGAAATGTTATGCAACACATCAACAGAGTAGTCTACAGCTGTGGAATGGAAGGGAAAAAATAAGTGCATTTCAATGTTTACTACAAATTTAAAAACTGGGGTTTTCATTTGCAAACATCCCCTTTAACCGAATGGCCCAGTCAAAGTCCAGACCTAGATAGAGTTAAGAGTCTGTCACAGGACTCGAGCATTTCTGCTCACAGTCTCCCTCCGTCCAGTCGCACTGAGCTTCGGCTGTTTAGCAAATAAGAAGGCTCAAAATCAGCTTTAGTTGCAAGGAGAAGTGACTCTACAAGATCTGACTCAAAGCTGCTAAATATAAATGCACTCCACACTTTTTATATTTTTCTGTATACATTTAAAACATGAATCATTTCTTATACATTGCAATTATGCACTGCTCTGTGTTAGTCTTTCACGTCAAATCCTAATTTTAAAACACCCCAGTTTGAAAACATTTCAGGGCAACAACAACTAAGATCCTTTCTGACGGCTTTGAAACCATTTCATACGTTCACAATCAGCACGAAAGCACTGATAGTCAGCAGCTATCTGAACTCGGCATCAGAACAGGAAATGGCATCAAAACAAACTCCTACTGGTTGATTAGTTGCCTGATTACTGATCATGTCGCCATGTTTACTTTGCAGGCATGAACATCACTTCATCAAAATACAACACAAGCAGAAATTAAGATTTAACTTTTTTTTTTTTTTTTTAAATCGCCATGCAGTAAAACACCTTGAACAGCAATCTGATTTATTAAGATTTAACACGTTAGACCAACATAAAAGAGCACATTTTGTTCAATATACTTTAAAATAACAAACGTATTAAACCTTTCTAAGTCACCTTTCCAGTAGATCAACAGCGTCCAAGAATATACATCATCAGAGCAATTATAATCAGTGATTTGATTGTCGACTACAACAGAAATATTAATATATTAATATTGATACTGGCCCAAAATGTTCATATGGTTGCCTCTCTAATCATAATTTGAGAAGAAAAAAAGTTAATTCAATATGCTTTGATCCGCGACAGCGAGTCTCTTTCTCTCTTTTTGCGATTCTTTCTTCCAGTTTTTATATTTTTTTCATATTAATCCTGGACGACGCATATAAAACCAGAGTGAAACTGGTTAGTTACCTATTGGCCCGACGGGTTTCTTGATGAAGCTTCCTGCAGCGAACGCGTCGTCAATGGCAGCAATCAGGTCAGGAACGTCGTCTCCAAACCGCTTGAGCTTGTTGGATCGACTGGCCAGGAGCTGGTTTTTCCTCTTCTGCTTGGACTCGTAAGCAAGCTGCACACTCTTTGCTTCAACTCTAGTATAAAAGGAGGGTTTTTATTTGTTATTTTTAAATAAATAAAAAAAATAAATAAAAAAAACCTACCCAGGGAGTTAGCTTGCATGAGAAGCAGGCAGTATTTCTCGTACCTTAGCTTGTCCCGTTCTTCTTTTCCTTTCAGGAGAGCCTGATGTTTCTTCTTGATGTCGTCGTTCAGCTGCGAACACGTCCTCTCCAGCTGCGCCAGCTGCTCCTTCAGCTCGCCCAACGACGCCTGTTGTCTCGAGCGTCTGGTTTCTCCGCTGTTGTTCAGTCTCTCGCTGACGGCAGAGGAAACATTTCAGGTTGCTGCGCGGTCCTCTAGAAAACTAAGCCAATAAATGCACTGCAAAGACACGTCGTCTCACAAGGAGACGTTTCTAATGCAAATATTAGTGCATTTGAAATGAAGCAAAACTGATTTGCAAGAAATGCCTCAGCAAGAAATAGATTTATTTCATTCAATAATTCCTTAATATTGATGAAAATGTGCTTCCTGTAAGTGAAATAATCCATTAGTGGAAAAAGTCATTTTCCCCATTTTATAAGCTAAAATGTCTTGTTCCAGATTATTTCACTTATAACAAGCACTTTTCCATCGATACTAAGAAATTATTGGCTTAAGACAACCTCCAACATCTTGCAGAAAAGTTACATATAATTTAGCTTTATCTTGCTTCAAGTGTGCTAAGATATTTGGACTAGAAATTGAACCAAAAACACTTGGTAGGATTTAGTGTTTTTGCAGTGTAAGACATCTGAACAGCTCCAAACCTCGCTTTGGCCTTGTTGATTTTCTCCTGGAGAAGGTTCTGCTCGCGTTCTGTTTGCGTAAGTTTGTTCAGAGCCCGGAAATAAACAAGCTGCGAAAGAGAAAAAATGATGCTTAAAAAGGAAACACGCTCAGATCCCGTCTGTTTCAGACGATCGTTTCGAAAGTTGTAAAGAATACCTCCTGCTCCTTGTGAGCTTTGTTGACGATCTTTGCTTGCTGTTTAAAGTTGAGATTATCCTCCCTGAGGGACTTCTGCTCCTCTCTCAGACTGTCGGCTCTCTTTTTAACCACCTGCAGCCTTTTCTCTGTTTGTGCGAGCTTTGACTGCAAGAAATAAAAAACAATAAATAAGCAAAAGCTGCCCGGTAAAGACAAGGTACGTTTATAAAAAAAGATTTGGACTTTCCAAATTAAGGGGGGATAAATTGCTTTGCACCTGACAGAGCTGCAGATTATCTTTGTGTTTCTTATCTTTCTCTTCTTTCTGGATTTCCTCCTTCAGCTGCTGTATGGACTGCTCCTTGTCTCTGACCTAAAGGTGATAAAACATACATGTTTATCGTGTTTCGGTGCAACAGCGTGCTAAACTCTATAGATATCCCAGAAACGACGACAGGCGACGGCATCCTGTTTTATCTAGTATAAGTTAGCTTCTTGTTTTCTTTCAACAAAGTTATAGTCAGAAAAATAAACATAAATTAGTTCTTGTTAGTCTTTAAGAAAGGAAAAATAAATCCCAAGTGGATGTTTGGCCAATTAACAGAACACAGAAAGTGGGTGGCGTGAGTCCTACAATTGTTTCCAAATATCTCTACGCAGGAAAAGAGGCAGACCTTTCCTCTTTAAAAAGGTGGAAAGAATGGACTTTTTCAAAAAAAAGCAAACAACAACAAAAAATAACAACTGTTTCTCTGTTCAAAATACATCTAAATACATCAAAATGTATCAAGGCTAAAAATCTGCTAATCTCTTATCTTCAAGGTGAGGAAAAACCAAGGACTGAGAAACCAGGACCCTACAACGGATAGATGTCGCACTGAATCAGCAGCTACGTTATTGAGGCCATTTCAGGTGTTGTTTGTGAGCATAAGGTTTTCCAACTAAGAAACTGTGTTGAAGAGCGGGGTTTTCTTCAAGTACAGCCACTGCAACCTTCAGGGAGAAAGTTATGAAATTAAATCAATATCCGCTCGCTCCAACTGTTCCTCCTGCATATTTACCTATTATCAAGACCTGCAGAAGCAAGCCATTATTTTCTTAATCTCTGAGCCAAACCAGGGTCTGACTGCAGCCGTCATGCTGTTTATAATAGCATAAATACTGTTTGTATCACACTATTTATTTGAACTTCCCTTGTTTTTACCACAAATAAAGAACTGGGTTGAAGAGACTTTTCTGGCTGACGTTTCGGTGATGAGGCGGTCTCCATGAGAGACTTTCAGCTGCTTCCATTCACTGCTGCTGTTTCACGCAAGATGCTTTGCTCCTGCTTTCTTTTAAACCGTTTTAACACGCTCTCGAGTTCGGATGACTCTAAATGATAACTAATACCGGTAAGAGTTGAACACGTCGACGTCTGACAACATCTTACCAAACACCACGCCATTTGTTTCTTCAGGCTCTCCAAGTTCTCCTGCAAATCACCGAAGGACGACAAGCTTTCATATCGCTCTTTCTTCTGCAGGAACTCCTGCTTCAGGTCCTTGAGACACTGAACACAAAACAAAAATTTTTCCCTTTTTTAATTTTTTTAAGAAATAAGGTCACAGACATGCAAAAGTATCAGCAGCAATTTTGTCTCTTAAAACAGAGCTAAGAAAATGCATCTAATTTTTATTGTCCTCATTTAATATATAGAAATCTATGACATTACTAAGCAGCGATTCTTTAAACAAGTGTGTATTTTGCAGATAGAAGTTGATAAACAAACAAAAGGGGAACAAAGAAAGAGGCTGCCACATATATAAAAGATTACGGTAAGTGATAATCTATTAAGCGTCTTGATTTTATGTCATTTTAATAAAGATATGAAAACAATATAATGGAAATAGACTGGATTTAACTGAATTGAAATTAAGTTAATTTGAACCAAACAGGATTCCATGAATATTTGGATAGAAGCTGTAGATTATATCACACCATGAATTTAACTGAATTAAGTTAGATGTACGGCAGTGTATTAAACCACAAGGTTTAAATGTTTTACCATACTTTTGAACTGCAGAATAACTTCATAATGCATGACGTCACTGATAAATATGTGGATTGGAAATCAGAACATCCATCAAACATCTGGCAGATTTATCAACTCCAGAGTGAAAGAGCTTGAGGCGGTAAACGCGGGCCTGTACCTCCTCCTGCCTCTCAACCTGTTGCCGGGTGATTGTTTCCGTGTGCTTGATGTGGATGTAGTCTCTCTTCATCTGCTCGAGTAAAGTTGCCTTCATGAAGAACTGGGAATGGCAAAACGACACAACTTCAGCTTGAAAGACAAAGCCGATGCAAGCTGGAGTCAGTGACCTCAGAGCGAATGTGGCGCGGGACCTTGTATTTGTCCGACTCGTTTTTCGAATGCAGGAACTGTTTGCTCATTTCTTGGCTGAGAATGGACACTGGATTATCCAGCTGAAACACACACACACACACACGCGCGCAAAATAACACACCAGAACCACTGATTTTCCTTAATATCCCTTCAAATTTAAGGAAACATATTAATTGTTACCTGGATGTTAAAGTGGTCCAGAATTGCTACCAATTCTTCTTTCTTGTTTGAGACAAGTTGACCTAAATATGAAAGAACAAATAATAACCCCTTTAAAATAACGCAAATCAATTAGAATTAGTTTATATTATTATTATTACAGTAATCCACTGAAGAAAATTGTCACAAAGATATTCAGACCAGACCAGATTCATGCTTTACCTATACACAGTACAGTGTATATAATGACATCTGAAGGAATGAGTGGAATATCCAGTCCAGTTTATTTATATTTACACCAACTCAACAGTAACATTCAGAATAAATTCAGTCTAAATTCAGACGCCGTCACATTAAAATGATTATATGACCAAAGTAATTCCTATCGATTGTTGCAAATCGTTGATTTTTCAGGAGGCATCATAATATTGGGATATTAGGCAGGTCTTGATGTGTTACCGTTCTTTACGGACTATAGAGTGCACCTGGATATAAGCCGCACCAACAACTTAAAAATGTTGTAAATATGTAGGCAGCAGTTGTCTCTAAGCCACAATGTATATGTAACTTCTACCAGGTAGACGAGACTTTTGATAACGAAAGACAGACGGAGGAAGTGTGTGACGAAGTGATTCTGGGGCTGAGTGCTTATAAGAGCATAAGAGAAACGCGAAGTTATGTTTTTTTTTACAGCCACCGTGTTCAGAAAGAAACATTTTTTCTGAAGAAAGCACAAATAATATACGTATTTTTGTATATTATATGTCCATATTTAATTAAAAGCGTTAAAAGCGTAAAATAAAAAATCTGTACAGCATCATTAGGTGTGAATGTCTCCTGTTACGACACAATATCAATGTCAATTTATTCTCGAGGCAAAATTCGCTCTTGAGCTTGTGCTTTCTTCATCTTGCTGCAGTTCAGCATTTCAAAATCCACAGGTAAAAATTCATATATTGGCTGCGTCATTGTTTAAGATGCAGTGATCACAGTGTGAAAAAAAAAAAAAAAAAAGAAAGTTGTGGCTTTTGTCTGGAAATTACGGCATGTCTCACGCACCCTTAATCCAGGCATGCCATTTTAACATGAAGAACACAACTAATACTTGTTGGAAGATCTTTGTGTTAATAAATAAATGTAACTATGGTGTAAAAACTGTCTGTGAAAAAAAAAATCACCTGATTTGCTTTTGAGCTTGTAGCCACGAGATCCATCGCTGGAGATGCGTTGTTCAACGGTGATGTAGTCGCCATACAGATCCTTCTTGTAGGCATCTGCTCCTCTGTTTCTCAGCTTTACAATAACATCTGCAGTACTAAGCAGACGAAGAGAGCCCACCCCCATGACCTTCTGGATGGAAAGAAAACTATAGCAGCCAATCAGAACCATCATCAACTTACCTTTCTCCAGTTTTCACGAAATCCTTCAGCGACACTCCCCTGTTTGTCATGGTGGCCTTCCCACCGAGGCCAACAATCAAGCCGGTCAGAATCGCACTTTTTCCACCTGGGAATGGAAACGCCACCAACAGAGAAAAGGGTCATGAATCAGTGTGGGGCTGAAACGATTCCTCGAATGATTCGAGTACCTCGACTATTAAAATTCCTCGAGAAAAATTTATTTGCCTCGAAGCTTCGTTAAATTATGGAGGAGAGAGAGGCAGACAGAGATGCAATTCCTCGGATAATCATAAAAAATATCATACATATAGTTTCTGTACAAAGAAATACTATTATATTGTAAAGAAGGAGCCTTTGTTGTACCATTTAGCTGTGTTACTTTTTATTGCTAAATTAATCAGGCTCCTCAAACATGGGCCTTCCTGAAAATACGCCTATATGTGTAAAACACACCAATTATAATTAGCAACGTAACTTTTCAGCGCATCAAAAGGCGCCAAGCATGAACTTACTCCCATTGTTGCCCACGATAAAATTGACATGGGGCCCAAACTGGACCGGTCCAAAGGAGTGGTGGCACATGAAATTTTTTAAAGTGACGCTTTCAATGAGTCCAATATCCCCCTGCAGCCAGAAGAAAAGACAAAACAGTCAACAGATAATGATAGATAAAGGCACAAAACATGACTTGAGGTTTAAATGTATATAAATATATGTCCTACCGAAGGGGAAGGAGTGAAGACGCGTGAAGATAATCCCTGGTGATTTGTGTCCGTTGCATTTTCAGCACCTGCAGCCGTCACTCGCCTGGTCTTCAAAGTCGATGCATCAATAATCACACTGGCTTTTCGCTTGCTCATTTTGAAAGAGTCACTGAAAATACAACCAAGCACATCGGGTTCAGTTTAAGAGCAGTTTACGAGTTTATTCCGATCAATGTAAAGCTGTGAACGTTTAAAAGAACAATGGCCAGTTTTGAACGTGAATATATGGTGTGCTTACATTATTATGCTCAGGAGTGAATATGTGTCACTGGAACTAACTCTGAGGAAATGTGAAGAAGCTTTTTGCAGCAGGAAAACAAAAGACAAATGCAGCTAGGGAAGGAAGGAGGTGACAGCAAAGTTTCAACTAAACTGTATTGAAAAGTTCACACACTGCTGCGGGTTAATATGCAAAAATACGACGCCACCACAAACATTTGGCTATACTTAGTAACACAAGCCAGTCCTCCAAACAGTGAATCTGGGGGAAAAGCTAAAACAAGCGATCTGCTGTGAAGCAGGAAGCCATGGCTTCCTAAAGATTCACGCAAATGATGAATGGAGCACGTGTGCCTTGAAAACAGTGACTAACTGAGCCAGTTACATGTTACTCCCGAGCAGATGATGCTGTTTTTCCACAACACACGACATTTGTCCAAGCGCAAAAACAGCCAGCAGAGCAGGCGTGACCCGAACCAGAACATAGTCACAGGACTCGTACCTTGTTTCGGCCGGTCCTCGGTTCCTAAACAAGCAGCAGAAACTCACTTACCATCATTCAGCAGCCTGCAGCCGTCCACAATAACATGGGGCCACGGGGGGCTGCTCCGCACTTCCTGCTCCGACTGAGCGGAGGAAACCACAGCAACACGGAACTCAGGGCGCGGCCTCTGATTGGCTGACGGCGCACCTGCGTGAGCGCGCGCGTGTCTCGCAACAAAGTACCGTCTTTGTTTTTGTTTTGTTTTTTCCAAATAGGCGGCGTACGCCTGCGAACCATGAGAGTGCGCAAAAGGCGACTTCTAAAGTAGCCCTGATGACGTACTATCGAGTTGCCGACAGAAGCCTTTAAAAAGCCGCGTGAGCGCAGCGCGCGAGCGTCCTTCAGTCGGTTCCAGTCACACGAGAGGAGCAGGATGAAACGAGCCGCCAACAATGGTGAGGCAAAGGTGGCCAAACGCCTTAAAGGTTTGAATGGTCAAGTTTAAAAGTAGCGCTTGAAGCCCACAGGTGCCATTTGTTATCGTTTAACAAAAATGTGGAAGTAATATTATTTTAAATGTGTTTATTTTATTTAATTAGCCGTGAATGAAATTACCGAAGTAGTCCGGAAAAACCGGTTTCTCTCTAAATCATATCAAATCAATCCAAAAATGACTTGAAAGAAAGTTTGTCTCATTTTTGTCGAAAGACAGTCTTGTAACTGGATATGCAGCATTTGTCTTTAGAAAAGCTTGTCCAAGTTTGCGTTTAAGAAAAAGTTGATCAGTGTCTGTGGTCCAATTTGCATTTATTTAAGCGGGAGCAAAAGCATGATTGAATAAATGAAAATGCTTTTTAATATGTCCATTTAAAATATTAGCTACACTACAATTGCAACTAAAATGTTTCCAAACATGTTACTCTTTCTAAACTACCTCATCAGAAAGAAATATTTGACTTTTTAACTATTTAAAAGCCTGTGTGCTTTTTAAGGAGACAAAATGCAGACAATTTGGGTTGGTAAGCAATGGTTCAACAACTGAAATTTCAGTGGGACATATTTCTGTCACATTTTTTTGCATAGCTTGGTTACTTTAGGCTAATTCAAGGAACTAAAATGAAAATATGAAATTTGTGAAAATGTCACGGGGAATTTGTTGCAAACTTAGAAAATTTGAATCATAGCCAATCTGGATTTAAAAATATACAAAACAAATGACATAGATGTCAGTTCAGGTGTTGTTTGGTGTTTGTCAGTTTTGATCAAAAATCAGTTGTGGACAAACTAAAGTTTGGTTTCTGAAATTTAGTTTCTTTTAAAATTTATATATGAGCAGTGTTTTTTTTGTTTTGTTTTTTTTTTTCTTTTTGAGTTTACAAGTGCTGTCATTTTCAAATTCTAGCTAACGACAGAAAAATGTATTTTCCACTCCGAGACGGTCTCTCTTCTGCATTGTTAAATTTAATCAAGTTTGACTAATAATACCATGTGCTGGTATTGCTGCATATACTAATGTGTATTTTTTTGTACCAACAGGATTCAGTCCATCGTCGAAGCCTGAAGATCCAACGTTCTTGCGACTGAATGCACAAGCTTTTCAGTATTGCCTATTTAACGTGCAAAAACCCATCAGTCCCAAATGGACCATTTCTGCACGAAGAGACTTCCAGAACTTTATGAGCTTGGACTCTGTGTCTGGCACTGGATTAAAATATGTTAGGAAGACCGTGACATCTGAAGCTGATCTGGAACTGAATGTGGTAGATATTAATCGTTCTCAAACTGGGAGTCAAAGTCCCCCAGAAGTCCCAGTGGATGAATATAACTACTCCACACACAATATCAAAGTGGGTGGAGAAGAGAAGATTCTGGTGACATTTTCTGAATCGGTCCATCACTTCTACAGCCAATTGGACAGAAATCTGACCATGTTGGAAAAACTCTGCAAAAGTGTTGCGCTGCTACCTGACAAGCATCAAAGCTCAGATTGTCCACTTGGACTTAATAGCATTTGCTTAGCCAAGTATACTGATGATCAGTGGTACAGAGGTCTAATAGTTGAAAGATCCCCAAATCTCAAGGTGCACTTTGTTGACTATGGGGACACCCTTGCTGTCCTTGACACCAATATTCGCCCCTTGCCCCCTGAAGCAAGTATCGCCAGGTCTGTTCCTGTTCAGGCTGTTCCACTCGGGCTGTTCAATGTTCCTGCAGATTTATCACTGGAAATCAACGAGTGGTTTGCCACCCATGCTGTGGGGAACAATTTCACCATTTCAGTAGCAGCAAAAGGGAAGCAGGGGAAGCTGTTGGTTGAACTGTTCGACGGATCACTAAATGTAAATGCCTTGGTCAGGGAAAAGGTGACAAAAATGAGACGGCCAAAGATGACTGCTGTGGATGACGTCTCTGTCTCAAAAAAGACTACTCTGCCGCAGGAGAATCATTCCCCACCTGAACTCACCAATGAGTTAAAGAACAACACTGGCCCAGAAATGCAGGGAAACAAGGAAATGTGTCCCACATATGCTTCATCACCAAAGGTGGAGCAAGTGAAGGATCCGGACATCATTCTTGAGAACAGTAAAAGCAGGACGGAGACTTTAAATCATAGTTTCTATGGCAACTTAGCAATGACTAATTTTTCATCCCACAATTACCCAAAGCAAAATGCAGAGGGTTACATGTACAACTGGCCAAAGATTTCCCAAAACATGGCTGTGGATGCATATGCTTCTTGTATTGCAGGCCCACATTACTTCTGGTGTCAGCATGCCAACACAGAAGACCTTGACAAAGTGTCACGTCTTGCTAATGAGGTTGCAAAGGCGCAAGACGTAATTTCACCTGAGCATCTTAAACCTGGTGTTCCCTGCCTTGCTCTGTTTTCAGAAGACAACAAATGGCACAGAGCTCAAGTAACTGAGAATTCAGACAAAACAGTCCATGTCTTGTTTGTTGATTATGGCAATGAATGTGATGTCAAGAAAAATGATGCAAGATTGATGTCTCAAAACCTGCTAAAGATTGCTCCTCAGGCATTTCTGTGTCGTTTGGATGGTTTCATGGAGTCCAATGGCTTTTGGGATAATGAGGTCTACGATGACTTCTACAATCTCATAGTTGACAAACCACTTAAAGTGACAGTTGTGGCAGTAGAAAGTCGTTCAGAGAACGGTGTTCCCCAACAAGCAGTAACTACAGAATGTGACAAGATTGTGGTCAACAAGGTCATTCAGAAATACTGGAAATCATTTTCTGGAGAACATTCTGGAAATATAGTGGCAAAAGATTTTCAAGGCAGCAATAGCAAGGATAATCTTGGGCCCTCCAAAGAAAAAACATGTACTTCCACGTACAAGCAGCCAGAAGTGTTCAAAACTAAAACCGAAACAGTGTACGCGTCCTGCATTGCAGAGCCAAAATTCTTCTGGTGTCAGTTTTCCAACATGGAGGATTTATGTGAAGTGTCCCAGTTAGCCCAGGAAGCTGGTAAAGCAAAACAGGATGTGACGTTCCTTCAAGGTCTTGGACCAGGGAGTCCATGTCTCGCTTTGTTTCCTGATGACAAGCTATGGTACAGAGCGATGGTAATCCAGAAAGACAACAGAACGGTACATGTCCTGTTTGTTGACTATGGAAACGAGTCAGACGTTGACATCCAAGACACAAGACCTTTGCCTCAGGATCTTCTGGAGAAGGTACCGCAGGCCTTTCTTTGTCGTTTGATTGGATTTGATGAGTCTAAAGGCTCCTGGGATGACCAAGCTTATGACAACTTCTACAAGCTTGTGGTTGATAAACCCCTTAAACTGACTGTGTTCAGTGCAGAGAGCCATTCAGAGATGCCAGTCCCTCAGTATGCAGTGGAAGTTGAATGTGAGTTGGTATCCATTAATGCATCACTGCAACATTACTGGAAACCATTTACAGAAAAAAGTGCTGCGACAGAGAACCTTTAGACAATCAGCTCCTCATAAGGCAGCCCAACTCAAACATTCCTCCACTTTGTGTCTTAGCAGAATGAAGCATATCCAGAAGTATGATGGTTTTGTGTGAATTTTTTTGATGACCCTAGTTCCCTTACGTGTCAGTGTGTCTGCCCTGAAGATCTGAAAGAGTTGTGACTCACATCCTCGTCCGATAACGGACTTGTATATGCTTCTCAGGGGATTCAACATTCCTATTTCTTCTCGTCTATTAAAACTTGTACAAAACCAAATAAAGACGTTCATGAGCAAATTAATTAAAAAGCCTATGATTGCATTTTGTTTTCTGTTGGGACAAACCTCAGATTTGATTCTGTAATTGGTCTCATAGATTTGCTTTCTGTAGAAAATCATTGAATCCTAAAAGATATAGTTCTGACCATTTGAAAGGTAAAACAAGTTTCTTATTAAGCAAAGTGGTGTGCAGAATGAAACTATATTTAGTGCATGTCTATATATATATATACATATATATATATACATATACATATATATGCTTGGATTTTAAACCATTCCATTTTATCTCTGGGTGGATGTTGAGGATCATTCCACTGGAAAGTGAACTTTCACCCTTGTCTCAAGTCTCTTGCAGTCTCAAATAGGTTTCCTTCAAGCATTTAGCTCCAGTCATTTTCCTATTAACTCTGCTCTGTCTTGGCTAACAGTTTCAGTGTTGGGATGGTGAGTTCAAGATTATGTGCAGTGTCGGGTCGCACGTAATCCTGCGACCTGACAATTTAGCATGCAGGTCAAATTTCACATGATCAAAGCACCTTCTTCCAAATTAATTCTCTCACAATGGGTTGGTATTCTGAATCTTTGTCCCTTGACCTAAATCCTTGCCAGATCAACTCGTTCAATCTTTTGATGTTCAGTTATATTTCCATCCATCCATCCATTTTCCGTCACCCTTCTCCCTAACGGGGTCGGGAGTTGCTGGTGCCTATCTCCAGCTGCGTTCCGGGCGAGAGGCGGGGTTCACCCTGGACAGGTCGCCAGTCTGTCGCAGCAGTTATATTTCAACATTTTCAATTATATTTTTATTCATTTGAAAGCAGAGAAACTGCAAGCAGAATTTCCTATTACTTTCTTAATCCTCTTGATGCTTCTGTTTATTGCCGTAGTCCAATGGCTTTTGGGATAATGAGGTCTACGATGACTTCTACAATCTCATAGTTAACAAACCACTTAAAGTGACAGTTGTGGCAGTAGAAAGTCATGACCTGGTGGTCTGTGGGCCCTGAGCAGCGGTTTAGTTGGCTTTTGCTTTGAGCCCTCTCTGTAGTCTGGCCCTACTGGTGTTTCTTGGTCTTCATGATTCTGCCAGCTAATGTTCTCTAACTTCCAAAACCTTCACTGGATGATTATATTTACATAGGTAGTGAAGTACCCACAAGTGTGCTTCATTTATGTGCCTTCTAGAGTCAATTGGTTGCATCGCAGTGGGTGTCAGAGTAAAGGAAGCTAAATACTGTTTTTCTTTTGGCAAAGTTATCTTCTTTTCTATCCCTTTACACATGTCACTTTTTATTGGTCCATCATAAACCCAAATGTAGAAAAACTAAGAAAGTAACTTATTTTTGCTACTTTCTCACAGTGACAAAAATATTAGCACAAAGGTTGAATCTTTCTCCACAAGTAGAAATGTCTAAACTTATACCTTTCATCCCAATTTCACATGTTTTAATGGAAGCAGTCCTATAGCCTACTACAAATCACTTAAATGCGCCGCGCCTCCTCCGGTCTGTCCAGCAGGTGGCACCATCCCCTTTCTCGTTGCTCGGGCGACGACGCCGCCATTTTGCATTCGGAAGCCGTTGCCGGGCAACTCCAGAACAATGACAGAGCTGCACCAAGTGGTGGCAGCGGGAGATTTTGACAAGGTGAAGGAATTGCTGAAGAATCCGAAGTGCAATCCCAATTTCAAAGACGTCGACTGGAGCTGTAAAACCCCTCTGCACTGGGCAGCAGCTAATGGTGGGCGCTTTAGCAGGAACTTCACCTTCTACCTCCAGCTCTTTCCTTCCTGCTGTCTCGAGTTACACTTGTCCTTGTTCCCTCTTGACGCACGACGGAAGAACTGACTCTTCCAGCGCTTCTCTCTTTTTTTCATGAAATGCACATAAAGATATCTTTTTGTAGTCTGAAGCTTGTCTTTTTGTCTTATCAACTTCAGTTGCATGGTAGGTAAAAAAAACAACAACAAAAAAAAACCCTATTGTTTTGCTTCTAGGATCTCAACCTCAGGCATAACAATATGACCACTAACAGGTGAAGTGAAATGTTAGACATGCAGGATATATCAGACTTAAATAGCAATAAGCATTAAATACCACAGTATTCACAGACAAATCCTGATATTGATTTAAGAGGAAAAGAAAATATGAGTTGCTGTGAATCCACTGCAGGACGGACCATCAAGCGGGTAAATTATGTATTTGATAGCAGATAAATCGTCAAAGGCTCTTATTTTGCTGACCTGGCAGCAAGAAAACACAAAGTTTTTCCTTCGTTTCCCTTGGATATTAGAGTTTAAACATAATCTGTTATGTTGCATAATACTAGTTTCACTTATCAGGTTAGACGTTGAGTTAAATGTGTATTTTGGAGTGCCTGGTGGTTCTGCTTGAAAACAAGTTCAAGTGTTTTTGAAGTTCTCAAAGATACTTGCGATTCCAACTACAATCTACAAACTGACTCGCCTACAAGCAAATGTTTACAGTACGTCCCTATTTTTTTTTTTTTCCCTGTTTTTTATTCACGTTAGAAAAAAAGTGCAGCAGGAACAACTAAATGAAAAACAAAACTGCAGTGTTAGATTGATCACTGCACTTCATAACACCCAAAATAGTTCATGGAAAGGGTCTCCAATTTTGTGCGACTGAATTTGGTTGTTAACGTGGACAATGGTGTCCGTCAGTCTCGTGTTGCATTTACGTCCGTCACAGACAGGTCATCATTTTATGCTGCACCGGTTTTGATTTCAGGGGTAATTTTAACGCCAAGATTACCCTGTTCTTTATTTACACTGACAAAAAAATGGTTCTTAGTGCAGACTTTTGCCCTTTTTTCAAATTCAACATGGTATGCAATTTGATCTATTTAAATTGTAGTCTAAAACGTGTCCAAATGAGGCAGGCCAGTGCATTAAATGCAGAAAGGTTTAAGAAAAGGGTACCAATCTCAGCCTGTAAGGTTATCCTGCGTTCTAGCTTTATCCACATAAAGGATAAAGTGTGGCTTAATGCTTTCTAATTCCTACAAATGTCTTACTTCCACTGCATTTAACCAATGTTGCTTCTTCAGCGGCTTGTGGAGTCGTAAGATTCACCATAAAATCTATCAGTTTGTGTTTACTAGTCCGGATTTAAACATGTTTTTGGTTTATTCTGTGGTTTAGGAAACTCTGTATGGCTTTTGTTTTTTTTTCCCCCCTCAGGAGATACAGAAATTGTCAAGATTCTGTTAGAGAACGGAGCCAATCCGTGTCTGAAGACAGTGCACGGATGGACCCCTGCCCACTATGCTGCAGAGTCCGGTCACCTGGCCGCTCTGCGGATGCTGCACGCCTTCCACGCACCGATGGACAAAGAGGACTGCTGTGGAGACAAGCCGATCAGATTAGCCGAGATATACGGAAAAGAAGAATGTGTTCGGTTCCTCCAAAAGTACGAAACAAAGCCCAAGTTTCACCTATTTTTGCTTTATTATGAACAACATTTACAAAAGTTTCTGATTTAATGTTGCAAATCTTTTTAATATGTTGCAGGGCAGAGCTTGAGTACCACGACTTCCACGAGAAAATGGATGCAGAAGGCATTTTCAATGACTCAGACGACGAGTGGTTAAAGCAAAGCAAAGAATACGAAGAAGACATTGCTTATAGAACCAGGAGGAAAGCTAAGCCTAGACTCAACTTTTGCTAAAACAACATTTTGGCATGCAGGTTGAGTCTTTTGCTCCGTTTCTCTTCTAATATATCAACTAAAACCTGAAGCATTCAATGTGACTCTGGTCACAGCTGGTGCTTGTGAAGGCTGAGTTTACTCATTAAATCCTAAAGGTGCATACAGAATAAGTTCATGCAAAGAGTCACACAAAGAGGCTAAAGATAATTAACTATACATTTATAATTTTACTAACAATATTAATAAACAATCGCGTTAAAAAGTTACGGAAGTCGAGAGTGGACGTTTTCTCCCAGGGGTTTTCTCGAGAAAACCATTTCGGATCCAGTCGTCTCTTGATCTCGAGTTGATTGGTGTGTGTTGAACCTGATTCCATTCTTCAAATACATGCCACACGTGTATTTGCACAACGGCACAAGCAAAGTTTGTTCTGCTGAGATTCACTTTTTATCCCATGAAAACCATCGGGAAACAAATTCATCTCGAGAAAATCATCAGGAGATGAACTCTATCGCGAGAAAACCAATAGGGAAATTATATTGCCATTTCCAGAAAATGGAACATCGACTCGTTATCTCAAGAAAACCTTTTGGGGAAAAAGTGCGCGCAGAAAACATGCGCTCTCGGCTTCGGTAAAAAGTGAACGCACGCTGTACATTTATTTTCACTGGCACATAGATGTGTTACTAGTTTCACGCGTAGATGAAAATGGCTTCATTTCTTCCATGTTGACTCTGACTTAGAGGTGCTTTCACTGACACTAGATGCTGGAGCCTGGAGATCAGAGGGAAGAACAAATGGCAGTGAGACATACAGTATGAGACAAATAGCCGTGGTATCACGGAAGTGTAGTTGCGGTGCACCTACTTTCTTCTTAATGTGTTTCAGCAGCGCCTCACGAGTCTGTGGGAATTATGGTGAGAAAATCATTAAATCGGTTATCAGGCTGAAAAACGTCTATGATTAACTACGATAAAAGATGGCAGCTATCATTACTGGCTTTGAACCATGTACACACCCTTGTAAGAATTTCATGTTTTTGAGCAACAACCTTAGTGGGCACACCATTGGTGGATTTGGGTCTAAAATACTAGTCAGCTTGAGGTCAAAACTGAACTATTGCTAAATCAATGTCTTTGTCAAAACTACCAGTACAGCGAATTAACCAATAACTAGCATGACATACAGTACCACCATGCTTTAGCATGGGTACTGTTCTTGTTTTGTGATGTTTGTGTGTTACACTTACCAGTACTTTTTAGACTGGTAGTCAAAAGCTCCACGTTATGGATATTTTAGTTTCTATTTTAGTCCAGCATATAGGAATTTGTAGTCAAATGCAGCTTCTTCTACTGTTAAGGTTTACATATAATACTCTGGGTCTATTGCACTCTCCTCCAACTGATCATTTTGTGAGATAATCGTGTGTTTGTTTACTAAAGGACGCATCACGCAAAAGAGTAAATGCCTTCCGATGATACCGAGCCATTATGTAGGTTAATTAATTTTGTGGCGTGTCCACAAAGGCAATCAAAGAGTCATTTTTCTCAGTTGAATAAACTGCAATATGTGTCGCATTAAAGGTGGAAAAGTTTGTTTTTTTCCTCTTAACATCTGGAATTTGAACAGGGCTGTGTACACGGTCATCATATTAGGTCTTAACATTGCCGTAAACAACAGCTTAGAGACATTGTGATGACACTGTGTCGCATTATTGAGCTGCGAGTTCCTCATTGCCTTACCATTCTGTCTCCGAAGCATGTGGTCAACAAAATGAAGAAGCCCTGGAATTGAAAGAGAGTGTACTTGTATGGCAAATACTTCAGCTTGTTTATGCGTTGCACTGAATAAAATATTTCTGACTGTACCTGGAATCCGTTGAGTACGGTGAAGATGTATTCGAACGCGAACGCCTCAGGTCCGCTTGTGAGATCAAACAGCAAAATGGCAAATCCAAAGATCCACGTCACGCCAAAGATCGGGGTCAGTAGGATGATGGATCTCACAACAGTTTTGGCTGCTGCTTTCTCCTTTTCTGGTGAAATGTCCGTTTTCTGGTGTATTTCGGAGTGGTGGCTTATGAGCTTCATGATAACCACAAGCATTGCGAACACATTAATGAAAACAATCGCTCCAACAGGAATGATGAATGTGAAAAAAGTGCCTTTGAAAAGCCCGCCGTAAACCAGCCAGCAGGTCTTCCTCAAGTAATACGTCCCCTCGGCTCCACCGTTGGAGCTAAGAAATGTGACAAAGACGATGATCAAGGGGATGGCGTAGCCTACAATCAACGAGAACCTCAGGTAGTTTGCCTTGCTAACCTTGTGGAACAAAAACACCGCCTGATGAAGAAGCGTGATGCTCAAACAAAACGTCCAAAAGAACATAGCCAGGTAGCAGAAATGCTTCAGCACCGCAGAGGTTCGACACCAGAGGTCTGAAATATTCTCTGGGTCGGAAGAGGACGCCAGAAAGCAGAGGTTACCGATCAGCAAACACAGACTGATGTTCACATGGGCAGTGTGGCGCAAATATAACGTACTCGTCTTGACGACGTCACTCCAGACTATCAGTTCTATCACGAGAGTGACGACGAGTGACAACACCGACACCGACAGAGCTGCATAAGTTACATAAGTGATACCAGGGACTTCCAGGGGCTCCTTGGACAGTAGCAATGCAAACGAGGAAAGATGAGTGCAGACGCAGCGGCCCTCATTTGAGGGACCCTCCCACTTGCATCCGACTGATGAGAACGCATGGTTTTTAGTGTCCCAAAACACACACGTTAGCAAAACATTACGAGGTCTTGGCTTGAACATGTCAAAGTCGAGGGTAATGCGACTGAGGTTGTCTGCGGTCGTGGAAACAATGACACTGTTGACCTCTGATTTATTGTCGAGAGGGGGCAAATATCTGTCCAGTTGTTTGAACACAGCTGTTTTCACGTTCACTCCACCTAGAAGAGAAACTGTGACATTGAAAACTCTGATGTTGCATTCGGTGCCGTTGCACACATTCACCTGCAGGTTTTCCTTCCAGGTCGACGTTGTCATATTTGACCTTTTAATTAAATTCTCAACAGAAATCATGAATCTCTCGGCCATCGAGGAGTTTTCAACGGGATTGTTAGTCCACGAGCCTTCAAGACTTTTATTCAGCAAATGACTGGATGAGAATAGAAAATTCTGAAAAAAAAAAAAAGAAAAAAAAAAAGCTGAATCACAGGTCATTTTCAGGAAGATGGTTGTGATGTGTAATAAGCGCTACATACCAACCTATATTGATGTCATTTTTTTGCATTAGGAATTTTAAGTGTCGTGAGAAAATCTTTTAAGTTAATAAAGATCCATAAATTATCTGCATTGCTACATTGAAAAAGACTATTTTTAGGACAAAACTGCTTTGTGACATTTAACTTTTTTTGCAAAAAGCTTTGAGTTGGGCTGAAAGCTCTTAGTTCGAAACTGCTTTGTTAGACATCATGGTTTCTTTTCACCTTAACACTGTTTAATACGTCAGTGAAGTTGTAATAAAATAAACCTTTTAACGAAGTCATGAAAGCGTAGTGATTATGTCTTAATTCATAAAGATCAAGATGCTTTGATACTCACGTCTATGGCCGTCTCGTTTGTAATAGAACTTAAATTTTTTAACTTTTCATCCATGGTGCGAAGTACTGTGACCGCTGTATTTATGTTGGCGTACCCAGGTAATTTTGATGTCTTTGTGACCGTTGCAAAGCGCTCAAATACTATTGCAGCATTTGTAGCCAGTATACCGAGTCCAATGTCACTAACCTGCAAGAACAAAAAATAAGAAAGTTATTATTGCGTATTCTACAGCAACTTCTTCAATCAGGAAGCTGAAGCATATTATTCTACCTCAAGTTGCATACGTGTTATAGTAACAATTCCTATTTACTGTAATTCCATGGAAATAAAAAAAAAAGTTGAAAGACGATTTAAGTACAACCGGACAACAAAAGGCAGTTTAGTTACTGTACTACTCGATTTCTGTGCAATGACATAAAGTGAATATGATAGTAAAGTTCACATACTTCAGCATTTTCCAGCACACTAGCGAGGTCCCGTTCAACACATCCTGAAACCTCGACACCCCATGTCCCGACCCGGCTTTTGGGGTCTTCCCTGAAAGTATTAAATCAACCTTAATGAAACCAATCAGCACAAAAATGAAATGTTATAGAATCGTTTCATTAGTTAAATAAACCACGAATTGTGCTTTTCAAATTTAGAGGAAATAAATGTAGTGAAGAGTTCAAATCTCACCCATGCGAACAGGTTCGCTTTCTCGTTCCAGCTTTATCCGCGCATTTTATTTCTGCAGTAAAGCCGGCCTTGGTGTTTCCCCATTCGTCTACCGCCGGACAATATGTGTCTTCAGCTGTTGAGTACAAATAAAACAAAAAAAAAAAAATTAAGTACAAACAGTACGCAGAGCAAAACTCTCGAGTTTAAAAATGTTATTGTGAGGAAAAAAGTATCGCATTAACTTTTAAACAGATGTCTCTTGAATTATAAGATTGAGGGTGATTTTTTTTTATTTTTATAAATTCTCTAAGCTGTATTGATTTATTATGGGACTGCAGCTCATCTACACTGCTGCTTCTGGTTGCTGAAGAAGATTTTGGTCATTTTACTGGCAAGTCCCAAGATTGTGAGCCCTTTAAAAGCTCCAGACAGACAGCAGCACAAGCTGTGGAGTTGATAAACCACAGAGGACCAACGCCTGCAGATGACACGGCAAGTCAAGCAAGCTGGATTGTATGGCTCTTCACTCTTCCTCCACTTCCTCCGCTTTACCTGATTCTCTTGAATGGGCTCACAACGTAGAGATATTTATGTGGTCTTTTTCCCCTCTACTTAGCTTTAACATAGTGTGAGTGGAGACAACACTCAATGGACAGCTAGCTTCTTTAGCAATGATCTTTTTCAGCTGAGTCTCCTGCTGGACATCTGTCAACCCAGGAGTCTTCTTCTTGAATGTCCAGATTGTGACGTGGTCCAAACATTTATTTTATTGAACTTAAATAATGCTGCTATTTCCAGAAGACCAGATTTCTTGAGCTTCATTCTCTGAGACGTGATCATCACAATTAAGGATGATAAACACTCGAAATATATCAAGCAAATGTTCACATTTTTGAGATTACAGTGCAGAAATAAACTACATTTTTGTGACATTTTGATTTACTCTCAAAGTGCTTCTCCGTCAGATACATGACGGGTCAGGATTGATTTTATTGGATTGAATGTGCCCAAAAGTTTGATTCCAACAGTTCAGAAGTTGAATGGCCTGAGCTTGTGTAGCACTTCATCAAGTCTAAAGAGCCTCAAGGTGCTTCACACTACATTCATTCACCCATTGACCTGCTGATGGAGGCAAGTTACTGGATGGAAGCATCATCGGTTCCACCCGTTCCTCCGGCCACCACTAGCAGGCAAGGAGTGTCTTGCCCAAGGACTCATCGACAGAGGCAGAACTGAACCAGCAACCCACTGATTGAGAGATGAACTTCTACCTCCCTCAATCAGTGGGTTCGGTCTCCATCGAATTCAAACCATGCTTTTTCAGTGCAGTAAAAAAAACATACAATTCATTGTGTTAAAGAAAAGAAAAAAAAACATTGTTATCTTAAACTGATACGTACGATAAATGACTTGGACCCTCATAGATGCATTTTCGATTTGGTTGCACTCATTAGTAAATTCACAATATACCACAGAAGAAGCTGAAGAATTTTTATCACAGTCCACTACGTTTTGAGCTGAATAAATCACTTTGTTGTCGTCTGTGAAAATGACATGAACAGGAGAAGTGTTACAAGAACAAATTCATTCAGAAGACGGTCCAAAGAGCGAACATGAATAACACCAGTGAGATGCTCCTACCTCCAGTCGTGGGTTGAGCAGTCGCACCTATTTGCCACTTCACATTGTATTTTTCGGTGGTATTCTTTATCTCACATTTCACTTTCACAAGAAAAACACTATTTTTTGTCTGACACAAGGGAAATGCCGGATCTGCGGAAATGTCGATCTTTGGTTTGAGGCATACGTCCATTGTAGCATTGGCTTTATGGTTTATGGTTATTTGGTCTTCTTTTTCAACAAAAAGACATATGTACTCTCCTGAGGAAGGAACAAGATGGAGGGTTCAAACAGAGGCAAAAGGTGTAAAATATATTTCAAGGAATTAGACAACCGTTATGTGATAAATGCTCAGTCAGCAGACTAATTTTCTCTTCCTAACGAATAACACTGTGGCGGTTCCCGGGGGAAGAAGTTGTGCTCTATATTTCGGAGGAGCTGCAGAAATCCTCTGCTCAGATTAGATTTCTGACAGTTCACGCTTCAGATCTGGAGTTTATGAAGAAAAAAAATAGAATACTTGGGAGAAAACATTTGTCTGACTGCAAAGAAATAATTTTAAAATTCCCTCTGGTCAGGAAATAATGGTTTAAAAAAAATATAAATCAATCAATTACCCCAGAGTGTGATATGCAAACATCAGAAATGTAAACATAAAAGGTCTGAATGACTCCCAAGTTAGAATTTCCAACAGCAGGTGAACGCACCCCAGGTAAACAGAGAACGTAACAGCCGTTCGTTTGGAGGCTCTTTTAAGGTTTCGGAAGAAAACGATACGCTGATCTGATACGATACGTTTAACAAATGTTGAGACGGTTCGGCGAGGACACAAACAACACAACCTTTAACACGTCAAATTTTGATCAGTCAACTTCAACAGAAACCATTGCTTTGGTGGAGAATTCAAAGTATTTGCGATGCCCAGGATGCTAAAGACTTTCACAATAAGCCAGTCTTCAGTAAGCCATTGGTGAAGCTTTTGACAAAACAAGGCATTGAGAAGGAATCAGAAAGCTATTGGTTATTGGTATTGGTTTTTTTTAAGTTATTGAATCTGTGTCTGGATTTAGAATGGTGTAGTCAAAGTCCAAAGCTACCCATCCAGTCGGCCTAAGCTTGAATTGTTTTGAAAGGATGACTGACCAAAATGACATGATAACATGGGTTGTGAACATTTTGCAAGGCATTGTGGGCCAAAAGATCTGAAATGTTGAGGCTGTGACAAACTTACCTTGCCAGAGTTCGTTAACTTGTTGAACCGTGACTGTACTTTTTTTTGCTTGAATTTCTACTGTTGAGATGCTGCCATTAGTTATGAGAAACTCTCCATCTTCTCTTTTCAGAGTCCATTGTGGCTGGGCATTAAGCTTTTTCTCGGTTTTACAAATGACTGTAGTGTTGTGGTCATAGAGCACTGATTCCTTTGATATTTCCAAATTGACAATGCCTGCGAATTTAAAAAGTTTACAACTTTAGAAAATTGACACAGGCGTTTACGATCTTAAAAAAAATGAGGTTGCGCTATAAATGGAAAAACTTTTTTTTTTTTCCCTCTAAAGCACAACTGGAAAAAAAAAAAACACACAGAAAACAAGTCTGGTTAAATGAAATTTGGAAGATTTTCTTTTAAAGCTGTAATAAGGAGGTAGAATTAGCATCACCAGGTAAAGTGCTTATTAAAACTACAATCATTTCAGGGTGTGCATAATTTATGCAACCTTTATTTTGTGGAATCTACTTTTAAAATGTATTTAGCATAATTAATATTGCATGAAAAGTCGGAAGAGGTTTCTTCGATGACATCGCTATCTTATTTTTCCACCAGAGTAAAATTACATTTTAACTTTGGTGTGAAAATTTCTAAATAATAAAAAAAAACAATTCATTGAAGCAAGTCACTGAAGAAACAAAACGGGATGTAAAGTTATTGTGAAATCCAACTGGTGAAATATATAGTAGTTACCTTTCGTCTCCAAAGTCATACTGCCTATTAGAGTTTTTGTCAGGTTTGCAGATTTTTCAAACAGTTCTGTCGTATTAATGTTAGAGACGATCTTCATTGTGAAGTCAACAATAATGCTCCCGACTCTTTAGCGAAAAACAAAATCAAATAATTATCTTAAACATTTTTTTTTTTTTAATGGATGTGTGCTTTTTTTTTTTTATTCATAGAAAAGAAAGTACCTGAATTGCATTATTGTGAGACTGTCAAATCCTCTTATTTTACTGTATTCGGCTTTCATCTAAGAAGACATTATCTGCATTATTTATGTGTTTCTAAACGTATCAAATAATTATATTTGGTAATTATTTTAATTATGGAAATGATTCTACCTTGATTGACAGCTCTTTATGACATTCCTTATACGTGTCTGAGTCCTTATCTGTCAGACATTTGCTGTACTCAGTTGCCTCCAGCTTGAATCTCCCTATGATATCAACTGTTAAGAACAACATGTAGAAGGTTAATGAGCGTCAACCCTTTCTCCAAAGAGCACACGTAGTTTAAAATGTTTGGTCAAACAAACAGTAAAAGTCCACATACCTGTAGTGTTTAAAGTGCACGATGTAGCAGAGTCTTTCTTGAGGATGCAGCTATTTTCGTCACAATCTAGCCCCTGGAGACGAACTTTATCACTCCATTTGTGGCCAGGTTTGCATGTACACGTTTTGTTGCCGTTGTCGTTTTGTGTACATTCTTATTGGGGGTGAAAGAAACACACAATCAGAAAACAAACAACAAAAACAGAAGAAAACACAATTTTATCCACTTGGTTTTCTGGAACTGACAAATCTAAAAGTGCAATATTCCTTTGTTTCTTTCTTACCTGTCGTCATTGTAACCTCCTCGATGGTCACGTCCCTGTCGCTCACATGAAAGTTCAGTATCGAAATGATTCTTTCCATTGCACTTCTGTCTATTGTCAGTTTAGCGTAATACATCTGCGTTGAGTTCTCTGAAACTTTCAGAGAAACTGAAACATTAATTGATGCTTAAAGGCGCAGTACGTGACTTTTATGAACAATATGTTTTTTACACATTTGTTAAAACAGTCACTATGTCCTGATACTATATACTATAACAGATTATCAGTGAAAAGATCAATGTCCTCCACCTCTTCCGTGAGCTACGATTGACCTCTAAAGAAATGCACGGCTCCCGACCGAAAAATCAACCACTCAGAACCAGGAGGAGGGTCTTAGCGCTGTCACTCAACTTCATGTACTTGCTGATAAAAATGTGCGAAAGACTGATAACTGCAGTTTAGCAAGACGGAATAGCAGAGGGATGAGCAGCGCCACACGACATTGTGATTGACAGCGCTAAGACCCGCCTCCTGGCTCTGGTTATTTCTCGTTAGCACTGGGAGCACTGGGGGAAGTCAGAGGGGCTTGATTTTTTTTCACAGATTATCTGCATCATTCTGCCACAACACAGTGACACTTTTAGCAAATATGTACAAAATATTTTTTATACACGTTTTATACTGCAGCCTTAAAGCAGAGGGCACCCACAGATGGTAAACCTGTGAAGCCTTTACCATCATCATCAACAGCCAGTGAGACAGAAGCTTTAAAGAAATGCTTTTTACCTGCAGAGGCCTGCAAAGGAAAAAAAAAATAAATAAATAAAAATACAGTTTCATCAATCTGTTGTTCTCATTTTAAATTTGAATATCTTTTTGTGGAATATGACAAACCTGACTGTTTAGACTCAGCATGCAGAGAAATATGAAGGCCCACATCTTGATCCTGCAAAAAAAATAAATAAATAAAAAATTATATATTACCAAAGTCCATCCATCCATTTTTTAATACCCTTGTCCCAAATGGGGTCAGGAGGTGCTGGTGCCTATCTCAAGCTAACGTCCCGGGCGAGAGGCGGGGTCACCCTGGACAGGTCGCCAGTCTGTCGCAGGCCAACACAGAACTTACTGGAGGGTCTGATATGAAAGTTCTGACTTAGAAACAACTCAGGTTTTCCCAGGATGCACTGGGGCAGGGATGTCTGCCTTACACTTGTGGAGCTGCAATCCTGTGTCCCAATTTTATTTGCAATCCTTCCTACTTACACAGATATATGCCTCATTCAAAAAAGCAAAACAAAAATAAAACCTAATTAGATATTGTAGAAAGTTGCTAAAGTGACCATAGATACGGCTGAACTGATCTAGATTTAAAATAACTGACCACAGTTTTATGCTAATAGGACGACTGGGTGTGACGCACAGGAACACTACGGGCCATAAATGATGACATATAAAACTAAAGCCCACTTTTTACATCAAATTTCTGTATTTAAAGAGTTCAACCGATAAAGTTAATAAAATAGTAAATGTTATATTATTTTTGTCTCGTTTTTATTAAAACTGTAAAAACCGCAACACTATTGCACAAATTTTGTACGAAGGTTTGTGTTCCTTAAATGTCCCTATTTAGCAAAAACACACAAAACTACAATATTTAACAACTATAATTATTTATTACTACAAGTCATAGGCGTCTTATAGGCATCTGTCCATTTTCTTACTTCCTTGTGGGAGGGATGCTGGTGTGTATCTCCAGCAAGACGTTTCAGGCTAAAGACCCCGGGCTGGGAATCGAACCCAGGACCTTCTTACTGCAAGGCAACAGTGCTAACAAATGTGCAGCCCTTCTTGTAGACATGTTTTATAAATTTGAATCAGTTTTTTTATGGATCATAAGGAGCATTGCTTATTTACAGATGAACACGTCAAACAGGTCACATCAGTTTCGTCGGGACAAAAAGACTGTCATCGATAAAAATCGATGACACTCATCAGACACATACTGTACTTGAATCACTGACACTGCGTCCGTGTTGCACAACTTGTGTACTTTTTAAAATTTTGAGTGCACAAATGAAAAAAAAAAAAAAAAAAAGATTTCAACAATAATGACATACTGACGTTTATGAGGCAAGAGGCTTTGTGTTATGTGTTTTAAAAAATAAAAAATAAAAAAAAATATGCCCTGAGCGCATCATCCAAACCACATTAACTTATGTGTTAATTGCTTTCATCATTAAAAACTTAAAAACCAATTAGAGTCAATGGCAAAAATAATTGCATTAATACTTATTATGAAAAAAAGAAAATGCAAAGGTGAGCTCACCTGTGTTTTCTTGATGCACATCAGTGAACCTTCGCAGCAGCAAACTGGCGGGAAAAAAAGCAGCCGTCCGGTGAGAAAGCCAGTTTTTACACCCGGGTTTATTGCAGACATGCAAACAAAACTGGTTCCAGCGATGACAGTTTCATTTGACTGTCAAATCAGATCACAGTCCGTTCTTTGTTTCACCATGCCATCTCGGTGGATCTTTTGCTGTTAAGAAATAAAGTATTATATGTTTCATGTAATTTCCCTTCGTTAAAAAAAAAAAGACAGAAAGTTCTATGACTAGTTTAAAGAGTAATGCTGATATGTAGCTGGTATTAAATACTCTAAAAAGTAAGCAGCTTTGTTTGTACCATAACACGTGTAAAATCTGCAATTAAGACTGTTTTGTGTTTCCTACAGCCCTCTCGATGTCAAATCCAGACTTCAACGCAAGGCATTTAAATTGTGCTGAGGAAAGGTTGAAAAACCACTTTAAAGTAGACAAAACAAATGGAGTTCATATTCCTTGAAAACAATGAGATAACCATTTAATTTACCTCCAAATAAGAATCTGAAAGTCAGATTCAGTCTGACTTTCTCGCCGTACTTTCTCGCACTGAAGTCAGCCTGACATAAGACGAAGCACTGGGAGTTCATTTTTAGTCATATTTTCCACTTTGTTGCTCATTTAAAATGTCAGCGTCTCAAACTATATACTTAGTGAGCAAGATAAATATTTAGTTTACAAACTATCTCGCTCCAAACTAAATAACTAGTTAGCTAGCGAGCTATGTATTTAGCCTCAAACCAAATATTTAGTTAGCTAAGTAATAGTTTAATTAATTAGCTTGTTGTCAAACAGTTTTATTGAGGAATCAAACATGAAGATTAGAACAAACAATACAAGTCCGTCCTCTTTTTGATGTGAGCATAAAACAGAAAGACAATACAAAGTCAAAACAAAACAAAGGTAACATGAATAAACAAGGACAATCTCAAAACCCACCCACCCCCCGTAGGATTTACATCTTATCACACCGAGAGTCAAATCAAATTCTCTTCAAATAAAGTTATCAATATATTGTCGAAGTTCTTGCCAAGTTTTATTTAATCGCTTGAAGTTACTTGTAAATGAAAACCATATTCTTTCCAGATGAGAGAACCTTACCAGTTCCTCCAGCCACAATTTGACTGATGGAGCCTCAGATTTTTTCCAAAACATCAACACTAGCTTTTTTCCTACGATGAAGGCATAAAATAAAAGTTGTCGTTGGTATTTATTAAATTGTGAAAATTGAGCAGAAACTCCCGAGTACAATCAGAAGTGGGTTCAGCCTCAACTCTGTATGAAACATACCTGATAAAGTTTTGAATGTGCCAGACAAAAATGGGGTCAACTTAGTACACAAGGAGTAAGAATGGAGAAGTGTGGCTTCTTCAATATGGTATTTGTCACACAGTGGGGATGTGGTAGGGAAAATTTTATGTAACTTCACCTTACAGTAATGAAGCCTGTGAATAATTTTAAATTGAATAAGACAAGTGTCTCGAGTTGGCAGAGCACTTGTGAATCTTCTCTAGCGCAGCCTTGCAGAGTTCGTCGTTTATCTCCGTTCCTAATTCCTGCTCCCGGCTCCCAGCCTGCTCTGAGGCCCTGCATGGACGGTGAGGACACATTATGAATCTGGGAGATTAGATGTCCTTCCCCACCACCAAGTTTAAAAAGTTCATAAAATTCACATGTGTGTTTTGGCATATGCCCTGACCTGTAGGTATCTAAAATGATTATGTTTATGGAGACCAAATTTGGCCTGAAGTTGAGAGAAAGAGGCAAAATTGCCACCCACCAACAGGTCACCAATAGTCCTGAGGCCTAAATCTTTCCATTGTGTATAACCTGAATCTAAAGTGGAAGGGACAAATGAGGGATTTTTTGCTATCGGTAATAAGATAGATATAGATTCAATACCAAACTGAGATTTTATCCGTTTCCAAATATGAATAGTATTGTGAATGATGCGGTTATTGTTGTATGCCAAATTATCTATACTTGTTGGTGACAAAATAAGAGCACCAATTCCATGAGGGCTGCAGTCTTCTTTTTCCATTGTGATCCACTCGGATTGTGTAAAATTGGGATCTAGCCAAATTGTGATGATGCGAAGAGTAATAGCAAAATGAGAAATGTGGGAAGGCTAGTCCACCCTTCAGTTTTGCCATGCAAAGATGAGCCTTTGTTAATTCGGTGCATTTTATAATCCCATAGAAATGGGACGATTATGGAATCAAGTTTCTTGGGTAGAAATAATGAACTAGCTTGTTAATAAAACAATTAATTTGATTCAATTAACAGCCTCAAAATGAAAGTTTACTTTGTAAGCTAAAATTTTAGCTTACAAAGTGAACATTTTGTCTTGTGAACCTTTAAATAAATCCCTGCCTGCCTCACATTGAACTCCTGAATCGTTGCTCGCGTCATCTCCTTTGTATGGCTACAAACGTTTACAGCCAAGACGCAGGTTTTATTTTGATAGTCCACTTCCGGGCTTGAATTCGGACATTAGCTAACTGTTTAGCTTTGAGCTAACTATCTAGCTTTCTCATTAAATGTTTAGTCTGCAATTGTGACATTTATAAATGAGCTAGTATGGAGTGAAAACACTTTGGAAAAATTAACCCAATGTTTTCCACTAAAAAGGAAACATAAAATAAACTGAATTACTGCAGGTTTGTTCAGATTGTCGATGCTAATAGCACACAGAAAACGGAAACTTTTTTTTTTGCTTAAAAATCAAACAATACCAGAAAAAAATGTACAACTATTAATCCTGAAACGTATTAATTTGGTTTCTGTGGCCTTTAAAAAAAAATTCTCATGTGAAAATGTTCCAATAAAAACTTTGAATACACAGGCTAATTTGAATTAAAGATGATTTATTTCAACCACACCCATGATAGGGATCAGTGCCAATTTGGAGAGAATCTGAAAGTTGAATTGTAAAAAGTAACTCCAAAGAAATCAGAAAACAGCAAACACCCAGTTTCCTATTTATTGCGACTATAACTCATGTACATGTTTTGGATTGGACGGTCTTAAACATTTGACAATGTTTAAGTCCCTGTTCTAAACTGAACTCTGCTGTTCTTCTGTAGTTTTTTTTCCATAGGACCTAGTCCACATCTAAAGTGCTGCAGTCAGGTATCTAGTTATAAGGACACACTTTCCAATGACATCATCAAATATCAGTTCCCAGCCTCAGAAAGGTGGTAAAGGTTGATTCAAAAAGCACTTAACTTCATCCAGATATTTACATTCTAATACTTTAGTGTCAAACTTTAACCTCGAAGGCGAAACAGATTACTCAGAAATTTGCACCGTCAGTGATCTTATCAGGTTTAACCAAATGACTGAGGGATCTTTATATTGGATCCTGTCACTGGATCGTTTCCAGTTTGTACATCCAACGTTTTTATTTGCCACTGATCAAAGTTGGTTCAGTTTATCTATTATCTCACTTTAAAGCGAAAAGAGCAAAAAAAAAATTTTTTTTCATTTATCAATTTTAGCATGCCTTCTATTTTAATGGAGTTTGTTTTGGTTTTAAATAATGATGGCAATGCAGCGTTGTATAATTTTTCAGTAGTACAACATTCATGGTTTCTTGTCATCTTTCAGTGCCTGAATGTATCAACCTCTCACAGGGTTGGTGTTTATTTGCATTTCCAGATAGTCTTTACAGAGCCTTGTGTAAACTGTTGCAGAACAGCAAATACAGTGGTTTTGTATATTAGTCCTGTTCTTTTTACCATCAATACACAGCAAACATGTTTGACAAAAACACAGCTCATTTTACACAAAGTAACATTTAGGCTAAATTAATAAATTAACCGGTTAAGTGATGCAAAAAAACCTGACCACACACACTCAGCCTGAATGATAAGTCGAACTATTTCTTCCACTGCTGGTATCTGCAGATTTTAGCAAGTCGACTTAACATAATTTTAATGTTAAGTCAGGTCTTAAACAAATATAAATATTGGGGAACCTGCTGGTTCATATAAGCTGACAACAGAAGTGAGCTGATGGACACTGGTGAGTCATCAGCTGGCCACCAAGCCCCTTTAGTCACAGAACGCGCGTGACTCAAACGTTTGAATGACAAAAAAAATGTCTCGTGAGAAAAAAAACATTGTGCATACAAGGCTGAACAGTCCTGCCGCAACAAAGTTCGACACCTTGGTATCTTGGTTCCATCTGAACCAAGAAGCAGAAAAACTCGCACACGAAAACAAGCATTTCGGCCTTGTTTTCGTGTGCGAGTTTGCCCGCGCGTCTCACAGCGCCCGGGGAATCATGGTGAACGGGAGGACGGGGCTGCTGGCCTCCAGGTCCAAGGCAGAGACGAAACACTCGATGGCCTCAGTGGCTTTCCCCTGAACCTGCAGCACCTCGCCCAGACTCTTCCACATGTCATGAGAAGTGCTGACGAAGCAAGAGGCAAATTGTTTTCACTTATTGAATGTCAATGAGAAAAAAGGAAATTTGCTAAAGCAAGCAGATTGTCACCTTCCTAAAATAATGGCCTGGGTCATTTGTTTGCCAAAAGATGTTTTAGGCAATCAAGCAATAAATAAATAAATAAATAAATTTAGGCCATTACTTTAAGAAGGTGGTGATATGAAAATTGTGTCTTTAAGAAATATATATGTAAAGAAAAAATAAATACATTTAAAAGAAAAGATACAGGGAAAAGCACATCTAAAGAGTTGTGATAAAAACATACCTGTCGAGCCGCACACCGTCCCTTAGGATCTTCTCAGACAGACTGTAGTTCTCCAGCTGGAGCAGAATCACACCCTGAGGAGACCCATAAACATCACCACTTAACCGTTGTTTATAATAACCGATAAAAGTGTTTCATAGTTTCAGTGATTTTGACAAAGACAGCCATGAAAGCATTTTTACATACAATCAGGACACAATAAAAATGTTTACCAGGATCCAAAATCATCTAAATTAAATGTCAAGTGTACATAACAAAAACGAAAACATACTTTCAGTTTCCCTGAGACACAGCAGGGATTTGATTATTAGCAGGTATTTGATTAATTAATTACTCGTCACACATCTATAAATGTCGGAGCTTCTTAGTTTTCTCAGTTCTCAGCTGCTTCGGAGTGTAACGGTGTGTGTGTGTGTGTGTGTGTGTGTGTGTGTGTGTGCGCGTGTGTGTGCGTGTGTGTGTGTGTGTGTGTGTGTGCCAAGGCAATGAAAAGGTGGAAATACATGAGCAATAACGTTAAATAAAGCAACTGTAATCATGCTCATGAATCTGGCAATGGCTATGAAGTTATTTCAAAACTACATGGAGTCCATTATTTTACAGCGGAACAAATAAAGTGGAAAATATTTAGGGTGTCAAGCAATTGCACCAGCAGAAGTAAATTTAGGTTTAGCAGAAGTGAATACAAAAGCTGTTTCAGACTTTGCATGTCTTATTTTAAATGTTAATTTTTATAACAGCACTGTTAGTAATAGAACGGAAAAAGTATAAATTTTTTTGAGAGGATGCCAAGAAAATGTTCTTTTCTCTCGAAAAAAATATTTTACTAGTATTTTTGTGATGTTGACATCTGGACTCCATTTGGACAACAAAGGTGTGGAATTTGTTACACTGCTGAGATTAGACTTAATTAATGTCTAATCAAAGCAAAGACCAGACCATTTTTTTATTATGTTGTAATATATGAAAGCCTTGAAGCGAAAGAGGTGGTTCACACTATTAACCACAGTGCCAGGATTTATCTTAAAGATTTTTCTTATCAATTTGAAATTGTACTTTTTTACCTGCAGTACTTTTACAACTGCATTTATACCTTTTTGAGTTATGCATGTTAACATAACCAAATTATACTGCATGTATTTTTGAGTAAATGGTTATAGAGTTTATTCCTGATTTGTGTTCAAAAACATGTTAGTAATTATTTCTCGTCCTCATAGAAAATCCCCCCAAAATACAAAAAACAAAACCTTTTCTTGCTAGGCTTTTACTTTTGTTTCTACCTCAAAAAAAATCACCACCAGTTCAAGGAAACTTTGTAATAAGAACAATTTTTTACATATCTGAATCATTTAGACACATGTAGAAAGTTTGAGTTTGAGCTGCGAGGAAGTCTGATCAAGTCGAGGGTCATTTCTCCAGGAATGTGTCCTGTTTAGTTTGGACTTGTTTAGCAACCATGCAAATACAAGACCTCTGTTTTAAACATTTAAGCTGAGCGCTGCATGCATCAAGAAGAAATAAACAGCCACGGGTATCTAATTTAAGACACTAATTCAGCACTGATGTAGGCTGATTTGCTCAGGGCAGTAAACGGTGCTTCAGGACTTTTGCACAGTGTTGTAGAATCACAGCAGGGGTTTTGATATCTTACCAGTCTCTGGATGGACTTGACATGAGTGGGGCAGATACACAGAGCTTCTTCATAGCATGTTTTTGCTTCTGCTACGTTCCTCCTCAGCTCGGCTATCTGCCCCCTCATGTAAATGGTATAGTGGGAGGTGGGGAACAGATTTGCGGCCTCCTGGGTGCAAGCCGTGGCTTCCTCAGGTCTGTTCATGCCGATGTAGACCTCAGCTGTGGGAGGAAACAGACACCCAGAGAGGGGAAAGTTTGCAGACGGCCCCAGAAAGCGGCACTTACTGGAGTAAAGCCATGCCAAAATGGAGTTTCATCGGACAGAAAGAACAACAGAATCTATGGAACTTTGCTCTCAAAGCAACGCAAACAGATCTGAACAGATCATCTGATCGATGATGAGAACTAAGTGAAATCGACAGAGCAGGAGGGAGGAAATGAGCAGAGCCTCCATCTTCTCTCTAATTGGTTGATTACATTAGTTGCGTCGCCAAGCTGGAAATGACAAACAAATAAACCGCCTCCGTCAGTGTGCGTGAGTTCACGGGAGCCGTCTGCTTCTGTTTACATTCTGCTCCGCAAATGTCTGCAGAGAGAAGAATCAGGGCTCCAGCACGCAGAGAGGGAGATCTGATATCCAATCACTGCGCTCTCAGAAAGAGCTGACAGCAGCACGCTCGCCACGTCTGCTGGAGTGAGTAGGAAGTAGTGAGCTCAATATGCAGATGAATCGCTTTTCAGCTGCTGCTTGTAACCAGGATGTTACCGTCTAGGTCATGATCTGTGCTTTTTAAAAACTTTTTATATGTATTGATTTCCAAGTAAGCAAAATTTACAAATCATAATGCCAATAGCTTACTTAAGAAGAAACTATGAATAAACATATTAATTATGACATATAAAACAATGTTACAACTCTATTTCCAAAATTAAATACACAAACTGAGAACATAAAGTAAAATAACGATAAAGTGCAAGTATTGTAAGAGTAGATTATCAGGGTTGTTTTATCAAGCTCTGTCTCTGAAAATAAAATTGGATTTGAGTTTCAAATAGCTAAACTAATAACTTTGTCACCACAAACTAAAATGTTACATTCATCCAGTCGTCTATGGTTGGTTTGTCCTGTGATAAACATTAAATATTTGTTTCTTTCGGGAGCCAACTGAGGCATTTTACCATAAAGGAACGTTCCAGGTCCCAATCTGTATTCAATGACAACTACTGGTTGAGAAACCCTTTTCAAGGAAATGTCGCTTCAATTTGCGTAAAATCAACGCGTGGAAGCAGACCTGCATGAAGCCAGATCTGAGCCAGGGTCAGCCAGGCGTCCAGGGGTCCGTGTTTGGGGACGATGGTGCCCCGGGAAGAGGGGTCCTCCAACAGAGCCTGCTCTAGCCGGCTGGCTGCTGTGGACGTAGAAAGCACCGAGCCTGCAGGGTGGAAAATCCATCGCTTTGTCAAAACACACGAAAAGCTGCCAAAAGCCACTGACTGACAGCTGAGAAGCAGCTAAGCAGAAAATGACTTCTAGTTACGCGGCCAAGAGCAGAACTCACTGACCACACCTTCAGGAACGCAATGAGGAGCTGAAGTGTGCGTTCTGTTGCAGTGAAGAAGCTCACACCGATGTGCAGTACACACCATGCCACACTGTTATGGCGTTGCATAAATGAGTTGCAAAAAAACAAACATCGTGCTGCTTAGCAGCTAAAAACATCCAGGCTCTTTACAATCTACGCTGATGTCAGTCTGCACTGTAGTCTATTTTTTCTATTTTCTGATTTCAGTCAGAACACCTACTCATCTGAGTGTTTGTCAGCAGGTGTGTGTGTGTGTCTGTGCCTACCATCATCAGGGTCACTGAGGTCACCCAAGGTCATGGTGTTGAACTGTCGCATGGCCGTGTCCAACAGGCTGCTGTGAAGCCCTGAATCACTGTCGACCACAAAACCCATCAGTCGAGACGAACAGGCATTTCGGTTGCTTTAGTGATTATACTTTTGTCGCAGCGGTGTGCGTACCGTGGCAGGGTGAGGTCGTAGGTGCTCTTCCAAATCTCCAGCATGCGTTTGCAGGTCAGAATCGCGTCCTCCGGTTCTCTGCACATGGCGTCCAGCTTCACCTTCGCGTACAGCAGACTACACAGCACAAACGCCATCGGCTCAGGGTCTGGCACGCCGTTAGACAGACGGTGAATGCTGTTTGGGAATGTTTTCGCTCACTTGAAGTTCTCAGGATACTCGGACAGGGCCATCTCCAAGGTTTTGAGAGCGTTGTCGTACTGTTTCAGGGAAGAAAGAAGGAGAACCAGCAGGAGCAGGGTGTGGACGTGATCTCCTTGTTCCTGCAGCGACAGTCGAACATACACCATTGCCTCGGGGATCTACACACACACACGCACACGCACACACACACACACATTATAGCTCTTCACTGGAGTTAACATAAAACACAACCCTGTGGAACTGAAAGGGTCGAATGCTTCAGTTTTTGATCTTTAGTTTGTCGGCGATACCATTCTGGAAATGGCGAGCTCCAGTGCCAAATAAAAAGATGTCAGAGGGTCATTGGGAAACAAGCGGTGAGCTCTGCAGATGAAAAACAACAACATTTTGTGCTCAGACATGTTCAATCAAAAATGACATCAGCAACTTCAATATTTCAGAGAGAAATCAAAACCTCTGAAAGGCCGGCAAAGCTTTCCTACGGTACTCCTCCTGTGTGTTTTGCGCCAATGCTGAAGAGACGCAAACACACAAAATAAAAGCTTCAGATAAGACAACCACAATTACACAAGCACAAGAGAACAGCATATACACCTATACAAACACCTTTTGGGGGTTTTTTTCTGCCTGACTTATCAATCTGTTATCAATCTTAAGTGTTCAGACATTAATTTCTGCACAGCTCTCTGAAGATCCCAAAGTCCTTATAACCCCTAACAGATATACAAGTATAAAAACAGTTGCTTCTCAATGGTCATTGCAAACTCCTAAAACCTGTTTATGTAGAGCGGATCACACCGATGACCATCGACTATTGAAGTCCATTTGATTCCTTCAGTCTTGATTCCTAAAGGGAGCTACGTAAGTGTCCTGAGTTTTTTGGGGTTTTTTTAAAGTTTAAATAGATTTAAGATTCAGGTTTCATCTTTGTTTAATAAATAACAAGTGGCAAAAGTTACCGCTTCATGTCGCATTTTCATTTTGCAAGTTTGGCTTTCAAGAAATGTGGCAAAGCAGGAAGAGAGTGAATTTGCGTTAATATTTGCGATTGCGACATCTCAGCTTCCTGAAGGGAATGAATAATGAGAGTGGAAGATGTCGTGTGACGTAAATTAGTAAGCAGACTTGCCATCGGTGGCTTTGAGGCTGTAAACCAGGCCGAGGGCCAAGTGACCTTTAGCTCTGAACTCCACTTTCATCTTTTTCATGCCAATCACCATCTTTGCATACTTCTCCCCTTCGTCCAACTGAAATATCAACAAATCAAGACGTAAGACAAAACTACAGGAGAGAAACACGGGAAAAGTAAAGCTGCACTTTCACTTCTGGAAAGAGGGCGTGTGCTTCTTACCCAATGGAGAGGACCGATGCACAGTTTAACGACCAGCAGTGGGATGGTGGGGTTATCAGGCTTCAGACGGACGCACTCCTTCAGAATCTTGACAGCACGAGCGGATTTGCCGGCAACCATTAGTGACAAGGCGAACTGGTACCACAAATGGAACTCCTCAAAAGCGAACTTCAAGGTTCTCTCCAAGCACTGGGGACGGCAACACGGCCCATTTTCTCAGAATTTGTTGGTCTAATTGGAAACATTCATTTCAGGAGTGTAGGTCAGTGTTTTATTTTACCCTCGACAGCATCTGATACTGCCCCCTCCTGCCCAGTGCTATGGTCAGTAGATCGTACACCGCGGAGGCAGACTGTAGGCTGATGATCCGATCGTTGTCCTCAGGACTCCTGCTCAGGACAGCGTCCTGGTTTGCCTGACAACAAACCAGGCAAACAGACAAAGCTAAGTAAGTAAAATCTGCACAGCATGACAATGTTTTAAAAGTGGGACGCATCTCACCATAGACTCACTGATCAGCAGCAGCAGCAGAGCTTCCTCTGTGTCATTGTGAGGACAAAACAAACTGAAATGCAGCAAGGGAGAGATGAAGATGGGCGGAGATGAGAAGAACAGAGAGACTGTTTTGAATTCCTACCAACAAATGTTATACAAATGTCATACTTCTCTCCGGAGTACACTCGTGAGGCTCGGCGCTGCCTTCGCCGCCTAGGATCATCCATGGGTGACACTTTCGGAGGATCTTCCAGAGGAGACCAGTAGCTCTGTTCACACATTCCTTGGAGGAGGATCTCTGCAAGCTGTCGGGCTATTGACTGCATAAACAATGAAATTACGGACTAAGTAGGGCAGCAAAACAGCAGGAGTGCGCCGATATATGTGACGTTCAACTTAAACGGCAAATAGAATGAATCGGCAAAATCCGGCACGAAAGTTTGAACATTTAGATAACCATGTCGCAATAAGAAATTAATGATGAGAAATTAAAAGGAGCTTTAAATTTCACTTTCTGAGAATTGATGTTTGTTTGAAGCCGAGGCCATTTTATTTACTGTTGTGTGTGTTTTATTTTTCTGTTTAATTTATTCTTTTTGATTGTGATTTATTTTGGATACTTAAAATGTCTTCCAGTTAAAGTACGGAGGGTTTGAGAACTTGCATTATGCCACTGTCAGTATATTACTCAAAAAAGGTCTCAAAACAACATTACTGTTGTTATCGCGAGAGGCCTACATTTAAGTAGTAATTATTCTTCTCAAATCTGAAAGGCTGTCAAACACAAACTCATCCAACAACATGCGAATTATTTAGGACTTTTGGAATTAGCAGTAGAGAAAAAGAAAATCTGACAGACAGACAGAAAGGGAGACATTCTCCCCAATGAATTCTCACCATGCGAAGGTTCTGGGTGGTTCTGGTTTCAACAGCCCGAAGAATCTCCCGAAATCTGCCCACAACCCGGGTCAGGTCTCTACACACACACACACACACACACACACCAGAAAAAAGATGACAGAAGAGATTCTGTGACTTTTCCGGCTGCAGATGTCTCCATGTTGTTAACAAGACCTGGCATGTCATGTTTTTCAAATTTTAAAAGAAGAAAATATTTACTTTTTACAGCTAAAATCATATTATCAACTGACTTGAGAATTTGATAGCGATCTTTAAAGATTCATTTCACTGACTGATGGACAGACAGACCAATATTATAGGGGTGGATTGATAAATAAATAAAGTTGGACCAAAGGAGATGGAACAAAAACAAACCTATAAATAAAAACCTCATGCCACTCTCTGTTTTCTTTGAGCAGGAAGCTTCACCAGACTAAATGTAATCCAACATTTCTAAGCCTAAAACCACATAAGGTGTGAGAAAATGTCAAAGCTGTAAAGTCCTATTCACACTCTACTGCATAAATCAACTTGTTAACTTTGTCAGATTACAACTGCAAAAAAAACACACAAAAAAAACAACAAAAACTGAGTGCGAATTCTGTCAAGTGACTGGTCTTCAACAACAATGTAAAAACTTTTCTGAACGTCAGCAGCATGTTTTTTTTTTTTTTTTTTTTTTTATACTTATTTTTTATTGAACATTTTTGAACACATATACAGTGAAGAGGCATCATTACATTCAACTTCATATACAATGTCGGACAGCCGCGTCCATATTTAACTGGTTACAAGAGTGGCATTTTCCCTACGTCTATATAGTCGCTCCATTTTTCCCATTTAGCAACAAACTTGTCCTCATGCAATCTTAGTCTGTATGTAATTTTCTCCATTACAAAGATCTCTTCTACAATGCACAGCCATCTTTCCACCGCAGGGGGAGTTTGTCTATACCATAATTTTGTGATGGTTTTTCTTGATGCTGTAAGTAATATTTTTAACAAATATTCATCCTCCTTTTGAATTGCATCGTGAGTGAGACATCCCAGGTAGAGTATTTTGCACGTTCTGGGTATTCTATATCCCAATATGTTTTTCAAGATAAGGCAGACATTGTGCCAGTACAGCAGCATGTTTTTATTCACATTTTTTTTTCCAGGACCCAAAGTAAACTTGCATTAATATCTATGCTTCCCTTTTCTCTATCTATGTATTTTACCCTTTATTGGAGTAAATGACTTGGGCCCGATGCAGGCCTGTCTCCAGAAAGTAGTTCAGTTCCAGATCATGAGTCATTGGTCCTGGCTTTTGACCGTGGTGCTGAATACTTGCTGATAACGCCTACAGAAACACAAACACAACAGAACAGCAAAAGTCAGGAAATATTACGACAAAATTACAAAAAATTATGCTTGACTTTTGTCCAAATCAATAGAAACTAACAGAGAGGACCTTTATATAGCTTCATATCTCTGTTGGTTTCCTACTGTTCAGGCTTTCTGTATATAAAGATGGCTCTGTTTGTCAGCTGGCCATCATGAGCAGAAGCACATTTTTCAAACTTTGCTCAATCATCACACTCCCACAAGGACGGCACGACATTTCCTGGCTCTGGAAGTAGCTGGTGAGTGTTCATGTTCTAGTTTCTCCCCCTCAAACACAAACCTTCTCAGCTTCCTGCAGGTACAGCAAAGCAATGTCTCCGGACTTTTCATAGCAGGCGATGATTTCCTGCTCCCGTGCTACTGGGCTCTGTTTGCCCGTCGGAGAGCTGGAGTCCAAAAAAAAGGGAGACGAATCCGGGATCTTCTCTAGACACAATCCTGGGAGAGATCAGCGAACCGGAAATGGAAACAAAATGCGACAGACGTTTCAGGAAGCTTAACTGCGTCATGTCTCAAAATATAGTTTTAACATCTTAACGTATCAGTTTAATTCAGTTGAGTTCGAGAAATATAGTGTTGCCCACCGTGTGGAGATGAAAAGCATTGCTACAGAGATTAGTGAAGATTGGATTTGAGATGTGGAAGTGGATGTTAAGAAGGTCACGAGGTACAAATGATTCCCGTGTGTGTCTGTGTTTACCTTTGGTGGTGTAGGCCTCTGCTATCATAGACAGTCTGTACACAGGAGCTCCAACCAGCTCCAGCTCGTCCAGGTTCACCCGGCTGTAGTAACCTGGAAAAGCAGAACTTCTCTGCTCAGTTCCTGGACTGTGATCGTCTATTAGAACAAGAATCAGCTCTTCAAAGAGGCCAAACATCTGTATTAAAGTCTTCTTGTTCAACACACTGGGTTCGTACACAATCTGGAAAGAGGTATTTTAGGTGTTTTCAGGTTTGGAGAAGTAGGAGTGAGTGTAAGACTGTAGAATAATATTCATATTTTCTCACTTTATTCCCCCATTCTCTTGTCTAAAACTTGAATTCATTGCTCCTTTTGTTTCTCCATTCTTTTCTCAATCCATATTCTCCTCAGTTTGTCTATTCCACATCCTCCGACACCGATCCATTTTTCCATTATTATCGTCATTTATTTATCCCTCCATTCTATTATTCATCCATGCGTCGTTGTTTCCATCCATAGATCCATCATTTTTTTCCATTATCCATCATCCTACTAACCCTTCCATACATAAATTAATCAATTTATTTTTATATTATTCACTCTTCCAACTTTTCATGTTTCAAGGAAAATCTGTATTTGTCGCAGCTGATGCCATCATTGAAATTCTTAGCAATAATATCTCCACCACATCCTTTTATACTATCCTGAACTCCCATTACATATTAAAAACTGCACTTCTGTAAAAAAATAAATAATAATAATAATGATGTATCTGGCCTATATTCATAGAGCATTTCGATACAGAACGTGGAAAATTGTATAGCGTCCCTGAACAGTTTTTCAGCTGCTCTGAAAGGTTTTTTATTTTTAAAAATATGATGAGATGCTAAGAAACAGCATCCAGCAAAGACCTGAAACAGGACCTGACAGATTCACCAGCTAAATCCTTGGAAACAAATTAATCAAGTGACAAATTTTTAACTTCAGCAGTTACAGAACCCCCTAAGGGACATGTGATTTATTTATTTTTTTTTCTTTAGCTTTACTTCGCAAAACTTGCAAATAATGTGCTGATCAGTTCATCCGGTATAATTGAATACTGTCAGCCTTTCTTACCGGGGTCATCGTACTTTCTCCAGTTCCATAGGAGAGGTTTCCCCATGTATGTTAACATCTCGTTGTGAAATAAAAATACATAAAAAATATAAAAAATTTTTCATATATCTTTCTTTATGATAGAGATGCACCACAAACCTATGACATAAACAGAAACTTTCCGTAAGTAGGAAAGAAGAAAAAATACATCCAAAGTATTTGAACTATTTCTGAGTTATTATCATGGGATAATAAGTCATCTGACAGTTTTGATTGTGCCTCTGTAGTGTTGGTCTGAAAGGTTTTCATCTCCATCTCATACAGACAGACATAAACATGCAGTGAACAAATGGATTTTCAATCAGTTTTTTGCTCCAAAGAGTCAAGAATAAACACTGAAAAATGACATTTGTGACTGTATGCAAAATACACCAGCAAATATTGCAGAAAGCACATTGCGCGAGGGAACGCACAATGTGACATAGAGAAAAAAAATGTTATCCACGTCCCCTATATGTCTCTGTACATCAGCATTTAAAGGAAGAAAGCATCAAATAAAAAAACAGACAATGATTACCTAAAGCTTTACTGTGTTCTCCTTCAATATAACAGAGTTTGGCCATCAGCAGGTCGGCTTCCACGAGGTGATCAGCCTGAAGAAGAGTTAGATGGAAAGAGGTAACTTTATACAAGAAGTCATCCAGTCAACGATGCACCAGGTGCTCTTTTCAGAGTTTACCTTGAGGTTTCCTCGGTCCACAGCAACCGCAAGGTGCTTCCTGACCTCCATCAGGTGGGGCTGAGTGTTTTGGGGACTCGAATCCAGTTGGATGGCCTGGTTTTTCAAGTACATCTGGAGCTTGGATTCTCCCAACAGCAACTCACCTAAATCATCTACACAGAGAAAGGCAAAGCACTTTAAGAACGACAGCAACTATCAAACAATTTAAAAAAAAAAAGAATGACATGTTGTTACTTGACAGGAGAAAAAACAGTAGTGTAAGCACCAAATACAATACCAGAAAAAAAACATAAATGGGACAACTTTATCCAAAACGATACATTTTTAAATGAATATGTCCTGTCAGTGGTCTCCATTTAACAGGATTAAAAATATTCCGAGTTTCAACAAGTAACACAGAAACGACACAAATACCAGGAAGTATTAGGTACCAAGTAAAGCTGAACCATTCCCTAATTCAAGTACAGATCCTAGTCACAAACCATTGCTCAAAGCTCCAGTGGATCAAGTTTATTTCCATAACAGGAGCATTAATCAAAATAAATAAATCACCAAGTCTAGTCTCTGCCATAACACAGACTAGACTTCCGTCAAGAGCTTGGTTTCAGTCTGCAACATAATGGCACATTTTATAGAAGAATGTGTAAATACCCAAAGAAGTACTTTGCAGGTCTTTATTTTACACACGAGTTACACTGGAACATTATGACTCTATTGGCTTCCTTACTTAAGCAGATCCTGTTTTAATTTGTGGAAGTCCGGGTGCTGAAAAACATGAACTATCCGACAGAGGGATGGAGATGTGTCAGCAGAGACTGACTGACTGACCGACTGTTTTTTTGTTAATGGAGTTCTCCTTCATCTCTTTGCCAGATTACGCTTTGGTTAGAGCAGATTGTAAAAGTTCACAGCTGCTGCCATATTTTCCCTCCCCTCCTCATGAGGACGAATGCTCGAAATTCAAATTCAAAATACTGAATTGATCCAAAAGGGGGAATGAATGCAGATGGTGATGGCTGGACGCAGGACAGATGTTCTCCTTCCATGAAACAACTGGCAATAATTTTGGGAAAAAATATATATATATATCTTGATGCACAAATTTGATGCTCGGTACCGGGAGGGGAGCCATTACTCTTAGTGGGATTCGGAGTAACCATGGCGACGTAAAAAGCGCGAAAAACGAGCAACATTTAACTCTCAGCAACTGCCGCTCCATTAGCAGGAGGAATGAAGTGGGAAAACAAAATTGTTTTGACCCCCAAAAACAGTTTTGAAATCGCCCCCACGCCCACAAATATCGCCCTATCGGTATCAAACTCGGTCATGACGTTGATGTGCACGCCTGAAAAAACATCCTGCGTTATGACGTGTTGCTGACAGGAAGTAGGAACGACCCAGGCCCCGGGGGAAGAGAGGCCTGGGGAATAAATGTCACCGTTAAGAGCTTCGTACCGTTCGCCGACATCCGCCGAACCAACTCCGGCATCTTCTCCCACTCTCCATCCGAGCGGCAGCGCTCCACTTCCTTCTCCAGCGGTGTGGACGAGCCATTTGTCGGCGTCTTTCGTGACTGAGGGGAAAGAATGGACCCGGTCAGAAACGCCACAACAGGCTCCCTCTCAGAAAATCTGGTCCTGAGTTACCATGGTAACCTTGGTCCTGAGTTACCATGACCAAACTGGCAAAAATACAGTATTTCCGCTACAAACACACAGTAAATGCCGACGTTTATAGCCGTTTCACTCAACACTGACGCCTGCTAGTTATAACCGTCACATCAGTTATAAAGGAGATTAAGTTTTGTCGCATAAAAATAGAAATTTATGAGAAAAAAAAATACTATACCGAACATTAGCCAAATACCGACATATCAATGGTACCTTAAACAGTGACCAACCAAGCAATTTAAACAACGCAGGTCAAAACCTCGTACAAATCTGTCCAAATCACACACATAAGTTACACGAAACACTACAAAACTGCTCTCAATGTGTTTACAGAACATTTAAAGAAGCTGTTTTTGTGGCCTCATAAGAGTTGTCTTTTATCCTACCTCCATCTCGTGAGGCATCTCGGCGCCTGTCCGTATGACCTCACCAGAGGGGCCGCGTTTCATTGGCTGATGCCCATTCTACTTCTTACCGCGGCTACCACGTGCGTGGCCGTCTCACAAACACAAGCTAAAGTGCACTCATTAGAGTTTTTTTTTTAAAAATAATTATTCAAAACATAAAATATAACAACAGCTTGACTGTCGGAGTTAAACTTTTTAAATTTATTTATTTTTTTATTCCCATCATATGCAATAAACATCAGATGTACACAAACCTGAAAAACTTGAAGAAGCTGATCCAGGCTGCTTCCATATACACAGAGGACAAAAGAAACAGAAAAAACACACACACACACACACACAAAAAGAAAAAAACCCAACAACAAAACAAAAAAGACAAGCCAGCAGTTTTCCAGCAGTTTCAAATTGTTTATCGTATTATGCAGTTCTGCATCTTGTTGTTTGTCCATGAATTTTAGACATGAGAAGAGGTGGCAAAGTTCCTTTTAAAAAGTGGGGAAAGATGGCTTTAAGAAAATGACATTTGTGAATGAAAAACTTGCCCCTGATAATTATTACACTGAGTAGCCTTTCAGTTTGTTTGTTTTTTCTTTTCTCAAGAGTTCCCACAAAGGTCATGTCCTTTGTGGGAAAATTCCCACAAAGCTTTGCAATGCACACATTCATAGAAAAGATGTTCAGTCGACTCAATATCAGAGCCACAAAATAAATAAACATTATTATTAATAGAAAATCGAAGTCTAAGTTCTTGGTTTTATATACAGACGCTGTCATTTTCTCAGTTGTAAACATACAACTAACAGATAAACTAAAGAATACAATGGTAGAACTCAGAACATAAATCTTGTGTGGAAAAATGTTTATTTGTAAGAAATAATCGGATGTGATTTGAAAGACAACACGAAAGTCTTTACAGGACAATAATGATGCCGTAAATTGATAAATATGAACACTATATTGAAAAATGTCTGGAAGCAAAAATAAATAGAAAGAAAGATATAGCTTGAAAATGAATGAAAGTAAAATCTTTGTACAGTGCCTTACAAAAATAATTCATGATCTTTTTATAAATACGATCATCATTGTATTTATTGGGTTTTATGTGATTGACCAACCAAAAGTGGTGCATAATTGTAAAGTGAAAGATATATATTTTTTTTTACTAATACAATTCTGAAAAGTGTGGTGTGCATTTGTATTTTTCCTGTCTGTGTTAAAACCTTTTAGAAGAAGCTTTTTTCATGAGGTCATGCATATGTTTTCCAGCCCTTGGTTTGTGGTGAGCCCTTCAGATCGAGGGCATTTGGGTCAGGAAGCACGGAAATCGTCCAAAGCCCACTGGCAAGTCCGTCTCTGAATGGCAAATGGAGATTTTGGAGTCTGGACTTAAATCTGATTAGGATGTTGTAGAATAACCTTAAACCGGTTGTTCATGTTCAAAACCCAACCAATGTGTTTCAAATAAAATCCTTTTTATAAAGAATAACAGACAACAATTCCTCCAATGTAAAGGAAAAGAGCAATTTGTAGCCACCAAAGCTGTCATCAAACAGCTATTAGTTTACAGAGTTTCTTATTAGGGTTTTTTCCCCTAAATAAATGAGATCATCAATTGGAATATTTAAGTGAAACAAAAACAGTCTAAATCTTTAAGTATGCAGTTTGCCAAGAGTCTTTGTGTTCTGGGATGTAACCTGCCGCTTGCTGTTTCTGCTCTCCGGGTTCTTGGCGGTGCTGAAAACTCATCAAGTGTTGGGTTTGTTTTGCTGCCAACATCGAGGATCGACTGCTGGCTCTGCCTAACGGTCCTGAGCAGACCTGGGACAGAAATAGAACAGCCAGGAGGTTTACCGCAGAGCACAAATCAAAGTTTTAAAAAAATCTTCAAGGTATCCGGATGATATTGAGAACTTCATTATCACATCTCTTCAACGGAAAAAGCTCAGAATGTTAGGTTGAGATTTTGACGTGTGCTCAATTCTGCAGCTAAAGCCTTGTACGTTTTAGACTTTAGACTTTGTGCAAATTAAGTATAACACTGATGCAAATCAGTCCCACAGCATGACGCCACCAATGTTCCTCAACCCAAGTTATGCTTATTTATTTCATTTACAGCTTAAAATAGACATATCACATTCAATGTGCCCTTTTTTAACTTTGAGCCCCCGTCCCTCCAAAGGTCTCTGCACGGCCCTGCTTTGAAACATTACTTCATAGCATTTCATTGTGTATACTGTATTTGCATTACCGATGTGAGGAAACATCGATCCCTTTATAGTGCAGATGGTTCAAGCAGCATAAATCAAAATGCTGCATAAATCAAAATGCTGAAGTCCGCCGTACTGAATGGACGTAAAGACTATTAAGTCTTGTGGTTGGTGTTCCAAAGAATGTAGATTGCAAAGAGTATTTTACAAGTAATAAAATACATAATTAAAAAAATGAGATGCTTTTTATTACAAATCTTTAATCTCATATAGAAGAGGTTTTACAGTCTTAATTCCAGGACACAGTCTTAGACGTAATTGGGGTGCCAAGTCTCACAGCTTTAGTAGAAGAGATGCAACAAATAATCGCCCAAAGACTTGAATCAGCCAGTTTGTTGTGGATCGTCTCTGATCATTCATATATCCGAAATTAGTTGAACATATTTGCTCTATAAACACATCAACTTATTTTGAATTAATAGAAAAATCTGTCGAAGATGAGGCACATATGCAACAATGCATAAATGGAGACAATTCATTTTCTGTTCCATTGAAAACTAGCACCTTGATAAAAGAGACTCCAGCACGATTGTTTTTTGGCTCTGGTGTTACAGTCGATTGTAAAAATTGTGATAAGCAGGTCAGCTTTCAAATAAAACCTGAAATCCGATCTATGACATAGTAGTATTTCTCAAATATTCAAATATATTTTCTTTTTTAAAAATGGTGAAAAAGGATCAACTTGCTCATCAGCTCCTTAATCTTTGATTTTTATCATAGTGCACTTTCACAAGTATAAAGACAATCTAGAAACATTCTAGCAGCTGACTGAAACGGAAACATACTGTTGCATTCTACAAAACCGACTCCGCTGCAAATCACTCAATTACACACACACACATATAAAAAAAAAACATCAGTCTGGAGCTGCTGCTGCGGCTCGTAGTGCAAACCTGATAAAAAAAAAAGATCCGTCACCCCGAAGGAAAGGCATCACTATGACAAATGCAAATGCAGAGCTCCGCTCCGAGTGCTGTACGTTTCGAGAGATTTCCGTCTTCGTGCGTGGACGACGTCGACGTCACACCGCTGTTTCGTACTCGATAACATGCGAGTCGGCGTCAGGCAGTAAACACTCCGGCTGCTGCGATGGCGTGCTTTGGCCCCTGGTGGCTCCGTTGCTTTCTTTGTCTGAACGTGGCCCTTGTGGGGATGGGTTCTTAGGACAACACGGAAAACATTATATTAATGCTGAGAGAGACACATGGAATTGATTCAGACGTGTTACGTTTCAGACCATGTGAGTAACTTTATTCAGTCAATAAGGACGTGTGAAATGACCTCAGATAACGTCCGGCTACAAGAGAACGTTGTGCACAGAAGAGTTAACGGTTGAAAAGGTCTTGTTGGTATGAGGAGCTTCTGCTGAAACGACGCGTTATGCTTTTGTCTGACGTGGCGTCCCAACGTCGAGACAACGCCAATCATGCAGCAAATTCATTTCTGCATCTGACCTGGATAAAACTTATATGGACAGGAAACGCTCCTGTCCATATATAAGGGCTGGATCTAACGAGAATTTTAGTAATTATCTGTTCCATCGATTATTCTGGCAATTAATCAATTAACTGGATAAATAAAATTTGCCACATTCGGAAGCCTTTTCATACAATATTCGAAATACATTAAAGGATGCAAATAAACAGCTAATTCAATTTCTTTAAAAAAATAAAAAATAAAATAAATAAAAAAATACACACACATATATATATATATATATATATATATATATATATATATATATATACTTTTTCCCCAAGATGAAATAAGATAGTATTCCTTTTCGATTGATCATTTATAGCCCTTTCTGCCTGACTTTTTGACTTAATATCAGTATAGTATAGATGCGATCTGATTAATTTATGGATAAATCGATTAATAAATGGATAATCAAAGGTGACAATAGGAGACATTTTTAACAGAATTTGAACAGGATGAAGCTAAAACTATGACACTTGACTTCTGGGTAGAGCATATTTATAGACAAAGAACATTTTCATACATTTTTCTGTACAGTTTTAGCTCATTTAAAATCTGAGGGTGTTGTTCTTTAAGCAAATTAAAGTAATGATTAATGGGTTATTAAATTAGTTGAGGATTATTTCAATAATCAATTAATCACGATTAAGGGTCACACTGATTAACAAAGGTCAAATAATCAATTGTATTTTGTTAATAGCAACAACTGGTTGCTACCTGACTTCTTAAATCGCAGAAAAGTGCCAAGGGTGTGCTTACTTTCCATCATTAATAGCCGTTTGAAAGGTTTTTGCCTGACTTGGTGTTTGTTTTTGTCAGAAACTTTAACCTTTACTTACAGCCGGTCTCAGAGGAGTCACGCAGCAGACCTTCTTCTTCATGTGTTCGGGCAGAAAAAAAAGCAGTTTTCCTAATAAGGGATAGACTGTTCCAGGTGTCGCCTCCCCTTCTTTCATTGGGCCTTGGCAAAAGCACAAACGTTCCAAGTTTAACGTGAAGAAACGGTTTACGCTGAAGTGCGGCGGCACGGGTAAATGTCACGGTTTTGCATACCTGTCAGAAAGCTGACGGTCAGCCCGACGAGGATGACGATGAGGCAGCTGAAGCCGGCGTACCACATGTAGGACAGAGAATAAAACCTGTGCAGCCCCGTGGGCCGGCTGAAGGACAAAGAGTTCATTTAGTCGCGGGAAAAAAATAAAAGTCGCCGGTGACATTTGCCGTTAACGGCAGCGTTTCCGACCTCGTTGTGTTGTTGATCGCCGTCTGAAAGGCGGTGGTTGTGTTGACGTGGCAGCTGGGCGGCAGCCGCTTAGCGCCAGAGCTGCGGGTGACGATGCTGCCGATGCCGACCCAGAAAGCCCCGACCAGACCTGCGCCCAGACCGGCCACCGCACCCTGGAACCAAAGGACAGAAACTCTATGTGAACAACTGAATAAAGTTCTTCAATTTGTGTTTGCCTGGAATAATTGCTGGCATGAATAAAGTCATTTAAGAAATTAAATATCATTTCAATTTGATGCGCCACTATTCAAATAAAAACTCATTTGTCTTGACTTTCAGAATAAAATTTAAGCAAAAGACTGTCATCCTAAAGTTGTGCTTATGTGGCCACATACAGAGCAACGTCAGGCCGAATTTGGCCCCCGGGCCTCCAGTTTGACACATGCAGTATAGGGGGACATGGAAACAATAAGAAAAAGGTCGTCTTGAACACATCATCCACAGTGCAACGATGTGGTGCTGCTAAATGATTGAATAAATACACACAAAAGCTCAAAAACAAAGATATTTATTGTTTTTAAACTTGTTATTCTGGTTATTCAACCATCAGGCAGGTGCAAAGACCTATTATGAAATATTGTTTTTATTTCCTTCTGCACTATAACAATAAAGGTATTCTGATTCCGATATCCATTCGGCCTCTAAGTGTTTCAGGAACATCTGATCATTCATGGAACTTGTCAGAGAAAAATCTTTCTTTAAAAATATGAAGTGTGGACACCAACTTTCGTGCTGACATACTCGTATTCATATTGTTTAGAAGCTCACGACTAAACATGCAAGAGCAGCTCAAACGAATGTCGGCTTACGGTGGAGTTGGCCCACGGGAAGAACATCCCGAGGCAAAACAGGCCGAGAATGGGTCCGCCAACCATCCCGAAGATTTTTAAAGCTACCTGCAACACAAAACACGAGTGCTAATCCACGCAAAGTTACTTAGAAATAGTCCGATCAAACGCTGAGCTCACCAGTAGGACCGAGTCGCCCAGGAGGTGAGTCAGGTAGGCCATGGCCAAGCAGAGCAGCCCGTAGGACGCCGCTGAAGGCAGAGAGCCACATCATGAACCGTTAGAAAGTAAAACTAAAACTTCACCTTAGCGAAGTTTAAAGCCGAAAGCAGCTCACCTAAAGCTTTGGACAGCAGCGTCGCTCTCTCCTCCGACATGGAAGGGAAATGCGGCTTGATGAGATCTTCCATCGTCACGGTGGCCAGAGAGTTGAAGGCGGACGAGATGGTGCTGAATGGTGAAAGCAAAACATAAACCCACGCCTGTGTTTTCTGTTATTTGCGATGTTAAAAGTTGTGCAAATCCACAACAGCTGAACAGGTTTTTAGGTTTTATTTTTTTGTGTGTGTGAAGCAACGTGATCACCTGACATGGTTTTCAATGTGAAGACCACATCAAGCATTTCAGATTACCGCTAAACGGTTTCCACTCTGGCACAACACACACTTCCTCTGTTAAAATGAGGAATACAGGAAGAACCCGCCGTCTGTGTCGTCTTGCATGTTTCGGTTTCTAATGAAAAAGTTTGTAATAAAGGAGGTCATTAACAAACCCATTCATCTAAATTTCTTGTAAATCAATGGGAAATAAAACTTTTACTTCAGCCTGTGAATGCCACGCAATTCTGCCTTCACACAGCAGAACCCTTTGGCTTCATGTTCCCCATTTTCTTTCCTCATCCTTGGCGATGATGCCCCAGGTTGTTCAGTTTTAGTTTTAGGACTTCATGACTATTAAATAGATTTTTTGTATATAAATCCACATTTCAGATTGAAGCAAAACTCTTTTTGAACTTCTTTGTTAAAAGTGAATGATCTGGTCCCTTATGTGATCAAAGTAATTTTAAAACCTGACATGCAGTAACGTGGTGGCTGTCAGTCCACTCAGAAGAATGTCTTCTTAAAGGTGCAGTACATCACTTTTATTTTAAAAAATATCTTTTTTACATATTTGTTGAAAATATCACTATCTCTTGACACGATTTTATGAGACACAGATAATCTCCTCTGCCTTCTCCTAGTGTAAACTGGAAACAACCAATCAGAGCCAAGAGGAGGATTTTAGCGCTGTCAATCACCCTCCATGTGGTGTTACTCATCCTCCCCTTGAATCTTGATTAAAGTCAGAATTCTTTTTTTTTTTCAGTCACCCTAATCCTCTTCCCTACTTCTCTAATATATTTTTTTAATTTATTTTTGCACCTCCACCCGTACAAATTGCTATAGGTCTAAATGTTTTCTATTAATCTGAACAATAAAATCTTATTTTTTAGCTTTGTCTGGAGTAACTGATCCAATTACCAGTGACAAACATAAAAGAAAGCCTAACAGTATGCTAACTTTCAGTTCTAGAAAACGCCTCCGCCTCAACTGGATAACTGAACACATTTCCTCTGGGAATTTTTGTACTATAGTACTTTACATATTGATGTATATCATTTCACATCATACAGATAATCCACAATCTAAGTGCTGTCTCCTGCATTTAAGTGTGACAGTAGCTAAATTAAATCACAGTTCCTTTGTTTTACAAAGGAACAATTTCACATTATTTTCTTATGTGTTTTAGACATCAAATAGGTTTTATAGTTAGTAAAGGTAAAATAGCCTTTGCAGCTCTAAACGAATTTGTCTTAATTGTGGGTTGTGTTAGATTTTTTTTTTCTTTTTTTACCACACATAGTATTTTGCATTTTGGTCTCACAAAAGTTACCATGAGCCTCAAGGCTGCTTCGCTGATTACCACTCTCAGTCAAATTATGTTGGTTTCAAATTTTAATTAATTCACCTCTGCAGTTAAAATTAAGTAAAGAAGGCAAAAACATTCAACATTATGTGAAAATACAAATATTGTGTGTGTGTGTGTGTGTGTGTGTGTTTTCAAAACTCATCCAAAGCTGAAAAAAAAATGCAAATAAATTAAAATAAAATAAAATAATATTTTTTTTTACTTTCCTAAAACATGCAAACAAAAACATAACAAAACTAAGAAAAAAAAAACAACTCGACATTTGCAAAAGTAAACACACAGCTGCCGATAAGGAGGCCTGATAAGAGAACTCTGCTGACACGGCGTAAAGTCCCGTACCTGAGTGCCGCGCTAAAAAGACAAGCGACAAACAGTCCGGGCAGTCCGGGCAGGCCTTGCAGCATGTCCATCACGAAGTATATCACCATCTGTTTGAGGCAGAGCTGACGTCAATGCTTCCTGGAAGCTTCTGGTTTTTGCATATATTCATTTAGTCAATAGAAACCACAAAACAAATGTGACAGCATGACCCGTGTCAGCAAACAGACTCCATATTTAAGTCGCATGAGAAATGCGATGTGAACGTTACTGTTGCACATGCAAATACGCAGGCTGCAGTATTTGCATTTTTCTTTTTGGAGTTTACCGTCAGGTCACATTTTTTTACAATTTTAGCTGGAAGTCGGTTTCCTTCTGTGCTACATTTATGTATTCTAAAGAAAATAAATTTTTAAAAAAATGTCTTGAGGACATTTGAGGGAAAGAGGGGGACTCACCGCATCTCTGGAAGAGCTGCCCAGCTTCTCGGAAAAGTCCTCTCCACAGTAACGTGCAAACATGACGAGGCCCATGATGCAGCTGAGACCCAGAGCCAGCTGAAGGGAAGGAAACACCATGTAGCACGACCTGCTCACACACACATGCAGCAAAGGTGGAAAATAGGAAACATTTTCACTCAAAGATCCCCCCATTAAAGTTGGATAGAATCCCTCTTTGGCACAAAAACATTTTGATTCCATCTAGGATTGATGTAAAATACTTCCATTGCAAAGTTTTGCTGCATCTGATGACAGTGAAAGAGGAAGAGTGGAAATTTTGTTCTTTTTTTTTTTTTAAAGGAGAAAAAGAAAAGGGAAATAAAGGAGAGAAGAATAAAAAGAAAGCAGCCGTTTTTAATTGGCAATCTGATGAGAGATCATGGATGAAAACTTAAGTGTTTTACTGGAATAAATCTGCTAAAAGCAAACCAGTGTTCGGTCCTGAACTGTAAACAAATACTGCAAACCCACGTGTTGGGTAATCGGAAAATGGAACCATAAATTTAATTCAGAAAAACTCTGATTACAGCCTAATCTACCCATTTAATCAGGAGGTTATCTTTGTGATAAGTCCATCAGCGCCCCCTGGTGTACAAACTATTAAACCCTTAAGGTAGGGGTGTCAAACTCCAGTCTTCAAGGGCCATCTAAAAGAGGCAACTTTTAGATGTGCCTCTGCTGCACCACACCTAGAATAACTAGATCATGAGCAAGGCTCTGGAGAACTGATCCACACAAGGAAGAGGTAATTAAGTCATTTCATTCCAGTGTTTTTTACCTGTGGCACATCTAAAACCTGAAGGACAGCGACCCTCGAGGACTGGAGTCTGAAACCTGTGCATCGCTTCTTGCCTCGCACACTTTCTGAGAAAATCTACAGTGCAAAATTTTCTAGAATGTGAAAATTTTTTAATTTTCTTAAAAAAAAAAAAAAAAGCTTCTGGGATTGATCAAAAATGTTTGACTTTGCAAAATCTGAGATTTTCACATTTTTTTCCATTATATTTCCAAGATAGATTTAAACATTTCGAGGTTCCTTTCTCACCCATTTTTGATTTTTGGAGCTCAGAAATGTCCTTGTTTTTGATAGAAAATTTCTGAAATTATTCTAAAAAAAAAAAAAAACAACTTTTTTTTTGGTGGAAATTTTGCTCCTTTTTTTTTTAACTACCCACAACGGTCCTAATAACACCGTCGTATAAACCCAACAGATGCTTCCACATTTTGTTTCATAAGCATTATTTATTGCCAGTTAGATGATTTCTGAAAGACATTTTAAATGTAAAGAATTTTGAAAAATAATGATTCTATTGATTCACAATCATGCACTCCTTTGTATTTCATGTAAGAACATTCTGATAAAATACTTTCAGGTTTGTAATGTGCCAACATGTGAAAAACCTCTGCAGGAAGCTGGAAATTGATGTAAAGCACTTTATTCTGAGACCAGGGAAAACTCTTCAGATTCATTTGTACACAAATAACTGATAGTAATAATAATAATAATAACAGTAACAAAAACAAAATACCTCACAGCTTCTCTTTCTGTCCGCGCGCTGAGATATCTTTGGACCTGAGCCTGGTTGACTCCGTACAGGGACAACATGAGGAAAATCCCGCCGACCCCCAGAGTCCAGAAGGTGTGTCTCTCTGTGGGATCTGGGTTCAAGCTGAAACACAGAAAACCGTTTTAAAGTTAGGATTTCATTCAGGCCTGCAACTATCGACTATTTTAGTTCATCTGACAATTAATCCGATTTTAAAGTTGTTTTTTTGGCACATTCTGCAGATTTTTTGTTGAACCACTTAACCTTATTTTACACAGTTGGGTATATTTTAAAATATACACAACAATTCACTTTGCTCAAAAATACTTCTAGCATCAACATGTGAAAAGCTCTGCCCTTTCTGCTCAACCTTTCATCAATGTAGCAGTCTAGGGCTGATTTGTTGATTAATTTGGGAAACCAATTATTGACTGCAAAAAAAAAAAACAAAAAAAAACAAAAAAAAGATTCTTATTGGGTGAATTTTTTAATTTGAACCAGATGAAGCTAAAACTATGCCACCTGAGGAGTCTGGGTAGAAACAATTTACAGACAAAAGTTTTTTTGTTTTTTTTTTGTCTTAAATGCAAAATCTGTGTATTTCTCGTATGGTTTCATCTTAATTACCGCCGTGTGTGTGTTGTTCGTTCAGCAAACGGCCTCTTTTTTAGTCCGTATGCACCAGTTAACAATGAATCAATTACTAAATTAGATGACGTTTATTTTGATAATGCTCAAGGCCTTAGCATTCACTGAACTCACTCCAGTCCAGAGAGGCGGTTTCCCTCCTTCACTTTCCTCCAGACCTCCGACATTCCTCCGGTCCGCTCCACTCCCACGATGATGACGGCGATCTGGCCCGCGAACATCACCACCGTCTGGAAGACGTCCGTCCAGATCACCGCCTTCAAGCCGCCCTGCGAGCAGCCGAGTGGAAACATCCAGTCACACCTCACAGCCAGATCTAAATGGCAACGCAACAGCCTCAAGAAATGAGACTGGAAAACTTGGAACAGTATTCAAACCGCTTCCAGAATTTTTCTGCAAAAGCCTGGAGCAATAAGCAATTAATCGCACGATAGATTAAAATGAGCTTAAAATTTCCATTCTCAAGATTAATATTTGAAGGGCAATTTTGTTTACAGTGTACATAATACATTTTATTTATGGTTTCTGTTGAGTGTGTGTGTGTTTCCCCCCATTTTATTTATTGTTTTTGGTTGTTGTGTTTCATTTTGAATATTTAAAATATCTGCCAGGTCCGGTGTGGACTGTTCTGTCCAAAATTAAACCGTGTAGGAGTTACGGCTTCCTTCCTTCGCTACTTCTCTTTCAACCCTGCAAGACACATTTAGCTGTCAATCTGAAATGGTTTTCAGATGTTTTCAAATCTTTGAAACCTCAATCAAGAGTAACTTGGTAGTATTCATTAATCATGTCCACATAAAGTCTTCCAAGAATCAATGGTGTTTTTTTATGGACACGGCATAAAATCTCAAAAACAGACACGTTTCAGCTGTTTTACAAACACAGGAAATGATTTTTTTGCATAATTTGGTTAATTAACTGAACATGCTAACATTATTGCTCCAGACAGAGAGCGCTCATCTGCCAGTTCTCTCGACGTTCAAGTCAACTCACCAGTGTCGTGTATAAAGTGCACACTAGTCCGGTTACCAGCACTGTTCCCCAAAGCTGAAATCCGGTAGCTGCAAGTAAAACACAGCAACATCCTGGAATTTGTTTCAAACTCTGATTTAATGAATCAAATTAAAACATCAAACTTTTCATACCTGCGTTTAGAGCGAAAGCAGGCGTGTACACACAAACACCCATATAGACAACCTTAAATCGAGTGAAGAGACAAATCAGAAACTGGAGTGTTTTAAAGAGAGGGAAAAAAAATAGACAGTAAAATACACAAAACACCCTTAATGTTTGTTGCACTGATTGGGCAGATTTTACTGGATTTTGCTTAGAGATCCAGTAAAAACCGTTTCAGCTTCTTTGCAAAAAAAATTGACTAAAAAATAGAACATTTTGACTGTAATGCCTGTAAAAACAATTTATTAACTCAGTGGGAGGGAATAAAAATGCATGCCATATTTTTCAGATTTTTTTTGAGGGGCGTGGAAGTGTGTTGGACAGGATGGTTGCTGCTCTATCAGAGGGCAACACATGACAGCAAATCCTGAACTAAATACTTACATCTATCTCAGAGCCACTTAGAGTGGCCATATTGGCTCTAAGAAGAGTTAAAAACCTGACCTTTAATGTTCTTAAAGTTTGAAGGATGGTTCCTGCATTTTGCATAATCACAAAAGAGTTTCCATGCAACTTCACTACATCACTGCTGGATTTCCATTTTGGCCCATACAAGTCTCGGGTGATGTTATACAAGTTATTTTACCAAGAAAACTTTACAGGATGGCTGACTGGTATCTGAATGCACCCACCATTTGAAAGATAAACGTTAACGTTCCACATATCCGCACTACTTTGCTGAACCGTAGCTCCAGATACTGCAAAACAAGAACAACAACGCTGACTCATTGCGCACGGACGGCTGACGTAAACGGACGGGGGGGTTTTTTGTTGTTGTTGTGTTTTTACACACCTGGTAAGCGCTGGAGAGCCTCAGCCTGTATAACAACGGAATGAAAACGTGAGCAGGAATTAAAAGCCCCAGAATGTAAGCGCAGCCGATGAACCAGTACTGGGTGCCGTGAGTGTAGATCTCGGCCGGGACGCCGATGATGGCCACGGCTGATTGGAAGGAGGCGATGAGCGACAGCGAAACGGGGAGACACCGCATGCTCCTGTCTGCCATCAAGAACTCCTGCGTGGTGCGTTGGCGGCCCCCGGACAGGGCGTAGAACAGCCCGATGGCCACGGAGGCGGCCAGTAGAAGGGCAAATACGACGTAGTCCACGGATGAAAAGTGCTTTTGATCGGACGGGTCCATCTTGGCTTGCTTCCTGGGCCGGAGAGATCAAGTGGCTCTTTGTGTTGCTCCTTCATGCGAATCGGAAACGCTTTTCTTCGCACCCATCAGTCACAACAATCCAGAAAGCCTACAAAAAAAAACATAAAATATGAGAATTAAAAATGTAACAATGCCAAAAAGGGAACAGTAAGAAAATGGTAAATGGAGGAACCAACATGGATATAATATATGACGTCTATGCAATGGATCTACTGATTTTATACCTCAGATTCCTCAGAAAAATGTAAGCAATATCTGAAAAAATAGAAACATTTCCTTTGTAATTAACCACCCCACATCAGCGTTGAACTCTACATATAATATTCATAATTTTGAACTAAACCCCATAGAAAGTGTTGTTTATTATTACTTTTCCTCCTCTTTTCTGATGTTTATTTCAATTGGTTTGTTTGTGTCGGTCCAAAAATCTCCAGGAAAACCCCCCCCCAAAACCTACATAACTTAAAAAGTTTCTTTAAATGTTGTATAAAAAATGGGTTTTGTTGTGATTTAGTCAGCTTATCTACACTATATGAACATTGCAGTCTGTTATAGACGAGGTCTTAGCAGATCCTTGAAACTGTTATCTGAGAAAGCTGGAAGCTTTCATTTTGTTTAGCTCTAAATTAGCTCGGAGGGTCAAAAGCAACTTTATGTTTTGAAACTACCTAGTATAAATATAAAATTGACAGTCAGAATGCCTCCTGATGCCCCACAAGGGAGCCAAAGAACAGCTTTAAGTAAAAGAAAAAAACATACATAAATTTCTCATTTTTGAGAGACCCTCTCAGGGTTAGACAGCTTTCTCTTCTTAAAGGGGCAGTATCATATATTTTTAGCTTTACATCATGTTATAATTTTATTCCCTCATCAGAAATATACCTGGAGTGTTGCTTTTGATTCTTTCTAGCATGTTTGAGGAATCCTTTAATCTCCCATGGCAACCGTTCAGCTAGCTAGAACATTGATATTAACGCTACGCTAAAAAAAAAAATAATACACTGTTGTACAATTTATCAAAAAAAAAACAAAACAAAAAAAAAAACAAAAACAAGCCACCAATGCTTAACAGTCTTCCAACTACAAAAATACGTACAAAAACGAGATTTTTCCAAGGTACAAATCGTAAAATGTTTACTTCCTCCCAAGTGCCTAAATTCTTGTTGGCAAGGTTACTAGAGAGAAATACCTCAAAGATAGTTTGCTTCCAAGAGTGCTCACTCGGTCATGTTTCTGAAAATGTAGAGTTAGGGTTACAAAAAAAAAAAAAATGCTTGTAACACTCTTATCAAATGTCAAACTTTTAAACTTGTAACCACTCTTAGCATTAATTTAGTCATGCCATTAGCTGACTCGGAACCTATTTGCCAACGTATTCGTTTAACTTATTTTCACTATGAACAAATAGAGTATTTGGCCGAATGGCATCACAGACTTTATCTAGTATGATGCAGATTTTGTTAAATTGTCACAAAGCCTAACTTGTATTAGAAGGAAAAAAAACAACCAAGTTATGCTCAAAAATATTGGAAAACTGAGCCTTGTCATATTTACTTTAATTTAAAATGACTTAATAAAAAGAAAAAGTAAAGTTTTACTATTTTTATCTTCACACTAACTTCCTATTTCTTGATTGCCAGGTAAACTGACCTCTGCACAAACCACACAATAAGGTTGTTTGGATGTCAAACTATGAAAAAGTGCAAAACGTTTCTCAACCTTTATGCTTATTAACAACATCTGTTGATAGCTAAATAAAGCTAAAAAGCTCACCAACCAGCTGCAATAAGCTTGATGTGCCCAGTAAAGCTTATTACTCCAAAATGCATTCAATAGACCACACTAGTGAAAATATTCACTTAAAACAAATACATTTGAACAGCAGACGTAAATCAGAAAAGTGTACTCTGACTGACGTCCAGTCTGACTCACCTTTAGTTGGAGGGAGCACTGACATCCGGGTCACATTCACTAATCAGTAAACACATGTTTGTTGGGACTTTCAAGGGCTCTAAATGTGTTAAATGGCACCTGTTTGCGCATGAGTATCAGTGCCGGGGCCACATGCTGCAGAAAGTTGACCTCCCTGTTTTAATTTCCTCTACTGAAAACATTGAACGGCGCGTTCACCTTTTACCCACAGCCACGCTAAGCCTTGCTGTCGATTCTCTTCCGGCAGTTTCTGACGTCAGAGCGACGTAGCGCGCGCAAGCAACAAACCGCGAAAATTAAAAACAACAACAACAAGTGCGGGATATTTTAGTTGCTAATTTAGAGGTAGCTGAATTAACAAGGAACAAGGTGGACAAACATGGAGGGAGCGTCGACGAGGGGTAGGCCGGAACCCGGAAGCTAACTTCTTGTTAGCTTGAAATAACGTTGTGTCTGCGACGCCAGCATGTTAGCCGTCGCCGAATTCATTTCTGGGTTTGTGAAAGTGTTTCCTCCCTCCAGGTGTTTTGAGCCACCTCAGCCTGCTGGAAGTTCAGGCCCGGAGTCGGGGAAGTCGGGTCCCACAGCAGCCGAGTAGAGTGAAGGAGCTAAAGGCTAAAGTTGAAGCGCTGACCTCGCAGAGAGACCAGCTGAAGGCAGAGCTGCAGATACACAAGGTGAAACTTCTTCTGAGGCTCTGAGCCAATACTGCGCTCTTAAACAAACGTATTTAGACGTTGCACACAATTATGCTGTAATATTTTCTTGCTGCCTCTTTGATTCTGGTTTGTAGCTGCAGAATTTTGAATGTACAGATTTTTCTTTGGCCAAAAAAGATATTGGGCCTGAAACAAAAATGTAGATCGGGGTTGTTTTTTTTGTCTCCTTCATCTATTAATAATCTAATTTCTTTCATTTAGAGATGGAAAATCATAAGAGTTTTTCAGTGAGACTCGAAGCAAAAAGCACAAGTCTTAACTCCCCCAAATCCTGACCTCAGAGTGAAGCCACAGCATCCTTGAGTAAATAATATTTTGTCAATGTTTGCCTCCCCCTCTTGCAGAAGCTCCAGAAACTGAGAGCACCTGCAGGCAAATTGCGAGAAGATGGAGAAGACGAGGAAATGGACGTAGACTCGGAGAGCTCAGAGTTGTTCCACCTGATGGCCAGACACTCTGAGCTGTCGGATCTTCTTCATGCTCACAACCTCATCGGTAATGGTGACATATGAATTTAATTTTTTCAAATTTTCTCGCTACCTAATTGCTGTTATTTATTCGGCGACTCTATTTGTCAGGTGGGTATGACGCCGTCGCAACAAACAGAGGGAAAGGCATGTGCTTCTCTCTGGCGACCGAGTACGAGGGTGTATATTTGGACACCTACAACCTGGAGCTCAACCTGAAGCCAAACGTTAGGATCAGCCGCCACAACATCCCGCCTTTCATTCCTCTGAACAGCCTGGCTGAGCAGAACGACTTACAAACCGACCTCAGGGCTTTCCTGGCCACAGTCAGCCAGCATCTGAATGCGTTTGCAGGACGCAGGCAGCAGCTGAAGCTTGTGAAGGTGCCAGATTTATGTAAAAATAATGTTGTAAGAGTACAGAGAATTGTTCCATGTTGAACACAACTAGCATTTGTTAGGAATTGTTCACACTCTCTTAGTGTTGTGGTTGGCAACGCTAAGTTGACCAAATGTTGGTCAAATAGACTATTTATTTATTGGTGTGCACACGTAGGTATTTTGACCCTAACCACTAACAGATTTGTCATGGTTTACTTTTCTAACCTGTTTGTTTTTTTTAATAGTGGTGCGTACACCTTTAAGAGCCCATTGAAGAACCCTAGTTACAATAATAGAAGAGCTGAAGCTTCTGGTTCTGAATGAGTGTGCTGATATTTTCCTCTTGCTTATGCTGCAGGAGCAGCATAAGTCCGTTGAAGTGATGGAAAGCAATCTGTTGTGTTCGATACTGGTGCTGATGTTCACTGTGCCCAAACGCAAGACACCCTTGCTCTGCACGTTGGAGTACACTGACCACACCAGGTGTCTTCCTACTGGAGTCCACCTGAACTGCGAAGGTAAGGTTATTGTTCACTGTGATAAACATCCCTTTGTGTTATATATTTTTCCTTTAGTTGTGATGTAATTATTGAACCTCTGATTCTGGGGGTTGACTTGAATCAGAAGACCAGACCGGACTGGGCTGGATGGACGATATGACAACATATCTTTGATGTATTTTGGTGCTGAGTGATGCAGTGATTTTTATAAACAAACAGAAATATTTTCAAGCCTATTCTCTGCGCTACAGGGAGCCAGTGGAACAACTTTGGAACTGTTTTCATAGTTTTAGAGAGAACGTGAGACCTCAAGATTTCTTTTTGGAATGTTAGTCCTTTAATCCTAGAACCATCTTTCAGGTGATAGAAGACTGACTTTGTAATTGTGTTTATGTGTCCATGAAAGTTCAGGGCTGGATTCATGGCTACACCCAGAGTTCAGATCTGATGAGTACTTTGTAATGTGTTTTTAAATCTAAAATATCCTAGTTTTTTTATGTTTATTACAATTGCACATGCAACTTTTTATATTCTCTTACTTAGACTAAAGTAAATAATTTTTGTAAACTTGTTGTAAAGTCTTTTATACATGTGCGCTTTTGCAGACGAACTGCTTCCCAACTCTCCCAAGTGGAAGAAAAACTGCAGCCTGCTGATGGAGGTTCCTGTGCACAGAGCTTTAACGGCCATAAAGAAAGCTAACGATATTGTTTAATTTATTCTCCAGTATGTAAATTATAACTGTTGGATATACATAATACAGGAGTTTGCTCAAAAGGTCAGTTTTGTGTAAAATTGACTTTTTTTTTTAACCTTTCAGCATGTCACAATGTTTTTCCCTCATCACAAACTCTGTCGCGCTGACCTCTGTCATCTGAATTTAACAATCTCCTCTCTATGATTGTTTCTGTCGTGGAAGCACTGTGCTGTTTATCCAACGTTTTTTAGTTTATTCTGGAGCTGTAGCGCCCCCTTCTGGTTCAGGACTCTTATCTCAATTCTCCCTTCAGCACAAGTCCTCTATATAATTGTTCCATCATCTCCAAGAACTGAAAGAAAAAGCTTTCCATTTCTCCTAGTTTTACTTTCGTTATTGTTAAGAAGCAAATGTTTTCTTTCTTGAATGTGTGCAGTTTTTATGAAACAGCATAACAAGCAAATCTGCTCTTTGTGTTAACATGGTGACATTATATTGTATGTTTGGGAAGAAATCCAGTTACTCAAGACACAGACATATTTTCCAGATTAACACTTGAATTGCACATAAATACATGAATTGCATTAATCCATGAAACATTTATAATTAAATGGGGAGCTATCCATTTATTGTTAATGCTAACTCAAACCTTGTCCTTACAGATTGTCTAAAAGGTTTATATGATTTCATGTTGGGGAAAAAAAATAGCACAAGGAAATGTTTTGATTTATTCATATTCGCATGTCCTGGAAGTGAGAATAAACATAATGGTACATAATATATTGTATTTGTGTATGTGGTGCCTACTATTATTGATGAAATGAAGACAAAGTTGATGAAACCTGAACACAAAGATGAACATTTTGAAATGCACATTTTTTACTGCCAGTAAATAAGTTGTTTTGTGATGTAAACACCCTACACCTTATGTCAGCAAATATGAACACAAGTCACATTACATGACTGAAGTGAGTCATTACACTTAGTGAAAAATATTGAGTCTTCCTGTCGTTTTTTGATTATGGTTTATAGATAGAAAACGCCCAAATTTTGTCTCCGAAAATGAGAATATTGTTTGAAAAACGTAAATTAATAATAAAACAACATATTCATAGAAAGTTAAGTGGAAGGGAAATGTAAAGTGGGAAAAGCTCCAACCGAAACATGGATAACTGATGAAATAGGTTACAGATAATCTTGACCAGACTTCGAAGCAAAATCCTTTAATGATTTGGGTAAGCTTCACAAGGAGCGGACTGAGAGCCACTTCACAAAAGATTCTCCAACATATGGGCTACAAATATCCCAACACAAAGACCTCTGTGACCTCACAGGCCTCTGTGACCTCACAGGCCTCTGTGACCTCACAGACCTCTGTGACTTCATAGACCTCTATGACCTCACAGACCTCTGTGACCTCATAGACCTTTGTGACCTCAGGCTCATATGTCTTTTTGAGATGTTGCTGAAAATCATCAAACAATATTTGTTTGATGATTTTCAGCAACAGAGGTAAATCCAACTTTTTTGTTATGTTTATTGAAACTACATAGTGGTTTCAAAGTAAAGTAAGGCAAAATAAAACATTATAAGACAGAAACAAACTGCTAAAAGAACTGAACTGAAAAAAAACTCAAAAAGAACTGAATTGAACTCAAAAAGAACTGAACTGAACTCAAAAAGAACTGAACTGAACATCTGTGCTTTTTTTCTTTTTGGTCTTTTTTGGTTTAATTCAGTGTTTTATCTTGTGTGTGTTTTCAACAGAGCTCAATAATATCTTCCACAGTTTTGATTTTTCCAAGTTTCTTGTTGTGCTCTGAAACTTTGGAACTCAAAGAACCTGTTGACAGAAATTATATTTGCATTTCTGCTGTTAAACTGAGCTGAAAGATTTCGTCTTTCAACTTCTGATCTCCTAAAATTTTGGACATTCCTGTTTCCACTTTGTCCTCCAGGCCTTTGTGGACCAGGAAAGAAGATGGACCCTTGGTCTGTTGACAGCAACATATTTCCTCTGGACCTTGTCTGATTCCATGCGTGATGATGTCCTCTCCATTCCTGCTGTGGAAACTGTCTTTGGTTCAGCGGCGGTCTTTTGCAGTGGTTACTCTGGCCATTTGCAAAGTCGTTGCCAGGATGGCGTTGATAAAAGTTTGGAGTTTGTTGTCTGAAGTTGGGTCTTTTATCCTTCGGAGCAGTGGCCCTATTCTTCCCAGGATACTTTCTCTGAGTTTGTACCTGAGGGAAACTCTTTTCACTGTTGAATCCCTCATTTCTTTGATGCCAACCACTGAATCTGGTGTTGGACTTCTTCATAGAGTTGCTCCCATATTTTTGTTGGGTGGAAGCAGCCATTCTGGACCAGTGTGGCTCCTGTCTTTTCGACAAGTCAGAAGAATCCCTGCGGGGGATCTCACCCTGATTTTTCCAAGACTCCAGACTTACCAGTTTTCTGTCCTCAGTGCAGTCCATGGATTCGTCTTCCATCACTGATTTGGGAACCTTCCTAAAACGTGCAAGAAGTTCATCCCTGCATTTTTTACGCAAAGCCCACAAGCCAAACGAATCCTTGCTGGGAATGGCAGCCGGGTTTCTGTGCCGGATTCTGACGCTTGCAATCTTATTGAACTGCTTTAATATCGCAGCCATATTTAGCTGACTTGAGACAACGTCAGCCACTTCAAACAGCTGACCTTCCTCCTCGGTGATCAATTTTGTGATTCCTCTGTATCGAGCGAGGATGTCATACCTGAGGTTTTTACGCCGCGCCCACAAATCACTGGGGTTGCTTCCTCTCATTTTCCAGTCTTTGCTCAGACCGTGGCTACGTTGCTTTTCCATGTTTTCAGCGTTTATATTCTGACAATTCAAACGGTCGTCTCAGCTCTTTCCAAATACTTGGACGTATTTTGGGATCAAAGAAGTGAAACTTGCTCCTTGCGCCCCTGAATCAGACAGAATGACATAACTTGGACATTCGGGGAGATACACCCAATAGCTGTGATGTCATAAACAAATGTTTCAGGCATTTATGACGTCACGAGGTGGTGTGTGATATCATCTAGCTTTTAGATGTTTCTCGGCAGCAGAGGGGATTTCAGCTGCCAGAAAAACCAACAAAGCTAGTTTTTACCTCGACCTCTCAGCCATTAATCTTCTGCTAAATGAAGTTAACAATGTGCAATTCTCTTAGTAGATAATGAAGTGCAAAACTATTCACAGCTCTGAAAGACTTAGATTAAGAAAAATTTTGTTCAACAATAAAAGTTTGTTTCTGATTCAAAAAGAAAAAAAAAGAACAGGTTGGAAGTTCTCAAAAATAATGCTTCTTTCACTGTGAAAGAAGCAGCATTTTCTTTTTTTTTTTATTAAAAAAGGCTTTTAGTTACATTTTATTGAACATGGGATTAAGATATTTCTTCATAATCTTGTCAATAATCAATATAACAATAGTTATCAACCCCATTTATTGTCCCTGACAAGCTTTTTGCATTTTAACACTGGTATTTTGATCATTTATCTTTAGAGATCTTTAGAGCTCCAAGTCTTTGAGGTTGGAAGGGTCTTTCCCTCAAAATAGTATCCAAAATAATAATTCACTGTATAGAATCAAAATAAAATGCAGGGAAGTTTGCTGTTGCTATGGGACATAATGTGAAAAACGTTTAAGGTTATGAATAACTAAGAAATATTGAAAATATGGGTAGGTTTGTGTTTTGCTACTTAAAAATAAAATTTTTATATAACTCTTCAAGTTTTTGTTTTCATCTTCACCTTTAGAAACAATACAGCAGGATTATCTATTATTTATCTGTTATTAGATTAGATTTTTCACCCCCCCAATATCCTTCCTAAAATAAGAGGTAGAAAGCGACATTTCGTTGAAATGTTCCTTTAACACCTATGTGGGTAGGTTAGTTACACTGCCGCCCCCTGGAGGACGGTGGCCGGAACTGCGCCGAACTGGACTCCAGCCACAAAACTTCCCAAAAGAGTCTCTTCAGAGCGAATTAACTATTTCCATCGCTGCTTGGTGAGTTCGTCATTTAGTTGCTCTTTGCCTCAACACGGAAAATAACCGGCTTCAGGTTGTTTTGCGTGGATTATCTGTATGTTTCGCCGATAAGTAGCTCATGTGACTAAACCAGAGTTGTCCGCTGCATTTGCTTTAATCAAAAACACTCGAAAGAGTTTTTATTTCAGCGCATGCGCACTGCGTATTAACCTGTAGTAACTGTGTCATTTCGAAACTAAATTACTACAGTTATTTTTTTTTTGTTTGTTTCGTTGTTTCTCTTCTGCGTTTCTACCTTTGGTTCATTCATTTCTTTCTTCTGCTTTATAGTTTCGTTATTCGCTTCCTTCCTTTGCCATCCCCACTGCTCACTCTGCGGTACGGGAAGCAGAAGCGTCCAAAAAACACACACGCATCCACCCTTTTATTCATCAGCTAGAAGCGACTGCCATTTAATTCTTTAGTTGATCACTTCTAAATCAAGCTTCTGTTTACTTTATATATATATAATTTGACTGCATGTCATTTTCAGTGTTCATTTTATCTCTTCATTTTTTTCCCAACACTTTATTATTGCTTTTATCACATTACATCCCGAGATTATAAAATGCCTCACTTTCTTCAAACTGGGATTTTTATGCTAAGAAAAACCTGCAACACGGTAAGTGGATGAAAATCTATAACAATTGTTATGGAAATATATAGACGGATGAAGGAACTGTGTAAAAATGAAAGCCTAACAATCATGTCTAATGGAAATGCTTGTTTGCTGTGTTTGGTAGAGCTGGAATAAGAGTTGCTCGAGCTTTGCAAAGATGATGTGGGCAGTTTGTGTTGATGTCCCTGGAGGACCAGAGAATCTGGTACTGCGCTCCATCCCCAGACCTACACCTAAAGTCGGAGAGGTCCTAATTAAAGTCCAAGCAGCTGCCCTCAACAGGGCCGACTTGCTACAGGTTTAGCAGGTTCAAGAGCAGGAATCTGTGGTTTGGATTGAAGGAGATTTTAGAACCTTATCATGTTTTTCCTGTGCAGAGAAGAGGTTTGTATCCTCCTCCTGCGGGTGAGAGCGACATAATCGGTCTGGAGGTCGCTGGAACGGTGGACGGTCTGGGTCAAGGCGTGAAGGGGAACTGGAAACCAGAAGATAGGGTGATGGCTCTGCTGGCTGGAGGAGGATATGCTGAATATGTTTCTGTTCCCGAGGAGCTTTTGCTACCGGCACCCGACAACCTCACGTTCTGCCAGGCTGCTGCCATTCCGGAGGCTTGGCTCACCGCTTTTCAACTGCTGGTTTTCATAGGTACACTCAGCAATGTGATTAGATAACACAGACCAACACAAAGTGAAGCACAGAACCTTACAAAAAAATATTCGTACTTCAGTTGTTGAAGTTTTTCAACACTTCAGTGTGAAAGACCAACACAAAGTGGTATATAAGTGTCAGGACTTTAATTTAATATTCTAACTCATACTTTTGGACCAAAACCAATAAAAAGCTCTGGCTGGAAGTACATAACTTTGAATTGTTCACTATGTCGAGTTGGTCTCACACATAAAATCATGAGAAAATACAGCTAAGTTTGAGGATTTAACATCACAAAATGAGAAAAGCTTCTATGAGCACGGGTGCCTTTACAAAATACTGCAAATACTCTGGAAAATCACAAAATCTTACAGTCACTTTGGTCTAGTTTCTAGTGCAAATCTTGTACAAATAACTTTTTTTTTTTTTTTTTTGCAAGATTTAGGAGCTTATTTTTCATCAATAAATCCTAAATATTGATGAAAAAATAGTTTTTTCATAAAAGAAACTAGATTCTTTCACTTAGAACAAGACATGTATTCCTTTGTTATAAGAGAAATAGTGTTAAGTACTAAAACACTTGCACTTGAAACTAGACCAAAAATATGCTGTAAGATTTTGTGTTCTTGGAGTTTACATACCCAGCTTGTAATTTCACGCCCTTTGAAGGAGTTATTGTACTAAAGAAAAAAAAAACAAAACATAACTCATTTCCGTGCGTCCCATCTTTTGTTTTCCACCACAGCGCAGGTGAAGCAGGGTGAGGTGGTGCTGGTTCACGCCGGAGCCAGCGGTGTGGGAACGGCTGCCGTCCAGCTGGCCCGTCTGTTCGGCGCCGTGCCCATCGTGACAGCGGGGAGCCGAGAGAAGCTGCAGCTGGCCAAGAAGTTGGGCGCAGCGGCTGGATACAACTACAAAGAGGAGAGCTTTGTTCAGGGAGTCCATGACTTCACAGGAGGTAAATGTGACGCTCTGCAAACGGCTCTTAAAGTCTGGGAGAATTGTTTTCCAGTCTAATGTAAATTTCCTCGTGTTTTAATTTGCCGTCAATTTGATGCAAATATATTAATCAAGCTATAATTGTACATTTTATGGTTTATTTGATTAAAATGAGTTCCAGTCGATTAACTAATAACATCTGCTTCGACTGTCTTTTAGTGTTGTAGTTTGGCCGCCATTTAGAGGAGGGCGGTGCTGGTCATCCTTAAGCGGAGCCAGTTTATATAGAAACATAGATGGCGGGGCCATGCCAGAAAGGGGAAAGAGAAACAGTCCAAACAGAGTCTAGTTATCAGCTTAACAACGCTCATTCAGATGAGCCAACGTCTTATTCAGAAATGTTTGACTCAAACTCAAACATTTCTAGAAATTTTTCGAGATTCATCTCAAAATATCAGATTTTTTTTTGCAGAAATTTGCTGCTCTTTTGTTCTGTCTGCCATACGCTGCGGATAAGATGTAATGTCACGTGATGGAAAATGTCGCGACTGTTTTGAGCCTGTTGTGGGTTAACGCACTTCACCTCCTCAAAGACAACATATCAGCATCTCTGCATTTAGTGTTTCACATGTTTCTTAATGGCCACTCATCGATTAATCGTCAGTTGATCGAGAAGATCAATCAGGATTAGATCAACTCATTAGTCGATGACTTCCATCCCTAGTAGTGCAGTATCTTGTGGTAACTTGGCAGGAAAAGGAGTGGATGTGATCCTCGACTGCATCGGTGGGAGTAACTGGGAGAAGAACGTGAGCTCCCTGGCTGTGGACGGCAGATGGGTGCTGTATGGCACCATGGGAGGCAGGGCAGTGGAGGGAGACCTGCTGGGCAAGCTGCTGTCCAAGCGAGGCCACTTACTCTGCAGCCTCCTCCGCTCTCGCAGCCTTCAGGTGAGAAACGTCTCAGCTGCTCTTTTCATTTCTTGCACTGCAGCCACATCTGTTGCGCAAGGATGAAAGTTTTGTTCTTCCTGTTCCTTTCCTGTGTCCGATGTTCTGAAATTTGCAAATTTTGCGTGTTGCTTGAACCACTTCCTGTGTAAGTCACTATAATGTAATTTATGCGTATTTGTCCTCCTCAGTACAAGGCAGACCTTGTCAGAGCCTTTGTGGACAGGGCATTGCCGTGTTTTTCGGAGCAGCCTGCCACCTTGAGGCCAGTGATTGACAGCACGTATAAGCTGGAGGACATCGCGGAGGCTCACAGACACATGGAAGCAAACAGAAACATGGGGAAAATTGTTGTCACTGTGACTCCACAAAGTGAGGAGACTTCTTGACTGAAACACAGCTGTGAAGTGCTTATTTGGCCAGAGTTAATGAATTATACAACGTTGAGATATGGTTCAATCAATAATAAAATTGGCTAAATGTGGTTTTCTGCTGTATCATTTATTCTGCAAAGGAGGATTTTCTGACACTTGATGCTTAATATTGGTTTGCTGAAATCTGCACATAGAATATAACGTCTATAAAAAGTTATACAATCTAAGAACTAAAAAAAAAAAAAAAAATGCAAAGACCAAAAACAGAGTAAATATATCTGTGCTTTTGCACACCCAATTTCAAAAACAACTTTATGTTTTACAAAATGTAAAATAAATAAAACAAGGGTCACTGTCCTGCAGTTCTTAGATGTGCCACAGGTCCAAAAGACAGGAATTAAATGGCTTAATTACCTCCTCCTTGTGTAGATCAGTTCTCCAGACCCTTAATGGCATGATTATTCTTTTCAGGTGTGGTGCAGCAGAGGCACATCTAGAAGATGCAGGACAAGGGCCCTTGAGGACTGAGACCTGTTGTTTAGAGCAATCCCTAGATAATAAGCACAGGAATTTTACTTGGCAGGAGCTCTGTACACTGCTGCCAATTTCACTTTCCATTTTGAAAGTAAAATGGAAGAGAACCATTTTACGTTCAATTCAGTTTGACTTTCAAAACAGTGAGCTTTGCCTCTGATAATAACCTTAACAAAAGGTAAATGCTATATTAAAACAAATGAATAATGTGACAACTGTTGGCAACAGCTCAAAAAGAAAAACAAAAAACATGACTCATCATAAATTAACACAAAAATAACCTATAAATAGTAGAAGCAGTTTTCCAATTGTAAATGTATTAATTTAGATGAGCAACACTGGATTTATGACGTGACTCAATTTGAATGTATTGTTGTCCTTTCATTCAAATTATAAACTAAATGTCATTAATCTTCATTATAAAGTTCCGACTAAATAATACAACATGCCATGTGTGCTTGGCATGTTGTATTATTGTTCTAGTGACTCTGTAAGGATTAAAATATTGCTTCACTTCTAGATTAAGATTGATAATCTAGATTACAGGTTTACATCATGTGACGTTTGGCGTTGGGTGTTTCGAGCAGGAACCTCCCTCTCTCCTTTTATGACTCTGATTCCACCCCCCTCCCCTTTCTTCTTACCCAGAATTCATTTCTGTCTCAAATCTTCCGGGCCCTTTAGAAAGTTGCTAATAGTCGCTAAAAGTTTCAGACGGAGTTTTTTGTCGGACTCTATGTTTCGACGGACGCCTGGGACATTAACCTCTCCACCGTCGGTAGGTCTCATTTTGTCACATTTACCGGTAACGTCGTGGGGCTCAGTGGAAGCTCACATGGTTTAGCGTGAAGTGACACAAACCTGTAAAACACTCGAGTCAGAATGATGTTCTCAGAACTTGTTAAACCGCAGTTTGCGTGTAGAAAGGTGTTGTCAGGACTCGGAGGACGGTCTCATTGCAACATGGTTTCTGTGTGCTGACTTCCTTACCTGGGGTTTGAAAAAATGTCGTGTGTGTGGTAAATGTCGTGTGTGTGGTAAATGTCGTGTTTGTTGGTAAATGTCGTGTGTGCTGGCGTTTCTGTCACAGTTCATTAAAGCATGGAGGACCCAAACATGCCTCAGAGAAAAATGTCCAGGGCCGGAGAAAGCTTGTACGTGGTCCTGGGTTTGGAGAAAGGAGCGACCCCCGACCAGATAAAAAAGGCTTATCGGTAAGTTTATTATTCGCTAAGTTTATTATTCGCTAATTATTGATGTTCGCAAATTGCCCGCTAACGTGGCTAATAGGGTTCTTAATAATTTGTTACAAGTAACTGACTCACAAGTCACATATATTAATTATTGACATGATTCAACTATGTGAGAATAATTAGACGTTAAAATTTTGTCATATTAAAATTAATATGACCACATTTTAACAGCTCTTAGTTAAGAAAGCACACTGTGGCTGCAAAAATGTTGCAACGCGTTATTAGGAATGGTATTGAGCGGCAAGTTTTGTTGTTTGTATTGAGATAATCCTAATGAGATCATTTAAATAATGTTTTAAACTGACATTTCTGGCTTTTTAGAAGTATATTCAAAGTTTTACTTCCTGAAAATATTTGTCAAATTTTTCTGCAATATTACAGTTTTTTGTTTGTTTGCTGTGGGTCTTTTTTTGGAGAAAAATATTTAGTAAATCTACCTGCAGGATATTACTCAGTCATTTTAGTTTGATCTGTGATCATAGTTAGTCATATTTCATTGGAGTAATTTGGTCCAATGGGCTGTAAAAAAATATTTATCATAAAATGAGATTAGAAGTAAGATTTGAGCTATATCATTTTAATTTTTGATACAGGTTGTGTTGAATATGAAGCTTGTGTGTCATTAAAAGATAAAAAGTGGCATTCATCTTTTAGAATAAAAGAAAATATTTGACTGAAATAAACAACAAAGTGATACACAGTAGATGGAGAACAAAATTATTTATTCACTTGTGTAAAAAGGAAATAGAAAGCAAAGAATGGACCCCAAATAAATATGAAAGGGACTAAATTGATTCATGATTTCACTATAACAGTGGTGACATCTTGCTCACAAATCTGAATAAAAAGACTATAACGTATGTTTAAGATCTTAACATTAAATTTAACAATGCACGCTTTCGTTCTTTTTTTTTATTTTATTTTTTTTATTATTTTTTTAAGATCATGCTGCTAAAGCTGCTAAGACTTGCTGCAGAAATAACCAAAACCCAATATAAAAAAATTATCTATTCCATCTGGTGAATGATTGGCAGCTGGTTAATGCACAACCTAGTGTTGGTTTTTTCTTTCTGTCTTGAAGCTCCACCAGCCATCCTTCATTAATTTCTACTATTTAACTCTTTCACAGATACATAGTGTGCTGAGTTTGTCTGTACAATATTATCAAAAAGAAAGCATACCTTCAGATGTGGGTTACAACATATGTTTTCCATATTATTTTTAGTACTTTAAATCTCTTAGTGATCGTTAAGAATTGAGGTTGCGGTCAACGTTAGCACAAAGCTAATGATCCTGCATCACATGTCATGAGAGACAGATTGAATTGGTTAAAGTCCCAAATGTCTTAATCCTTCTTGTTAGAACCGTTTAATAAGTTAGCTGCTGCTTGTGCTGCCGGCAGTAAATTTTATGGCTGCAATTCAGTCATGCTGATTTAAGGCCATTTGTGTTTCACGCTACCTAAATCATAATACTAATGTTCCTTCAGGAAATTGGCATTGAAGTATCACCCTGACAAGAACCCGGACAACCCAGCTGCTGCAGAAAAGTTCAAGGAGATCAACAACGCCAACGCCATCCTCAACGACGAGAACAAGCGTAAAATCTACGACGAATATGGCTCCCTGGGCCTGTCCTTGGCCGAGCAGTTTGGTGAAGATGGCCTCAAATATTATTTCCTCATGTCAAAGTGGTGGTTCAAGGTGAGGCTTGGCCACAGAGGAACAAGCCAGAGGATTTATGGCTCAATGACCTTTAGTTGTTTTCAGTACGTCTAACGTTCATGTCTTTCAGGCCCTGTTTTGCTGCTGCACCATCTTCACCTGCTGCTGCTGTTTGTGCTGCTGCTGCTTCTGCTGTGGAAAGTGCAAAACCGGAGAGGAAGAAGAGCATCCCATTATCGACCCAGAAGACCTGGAGGCTGAGCTCAGAGAGCAGGAAGAAGGTGAGGGACTGCCGGGTCCTTTTCTGGGGATTTGATTGATGTTGTGCTGTGAAGGATGAAAACACGGCACTTTTATCTTTGGAAAGTTTTATGGTTTGATTGTGATGCTACTTTACAATATTGAATTATGAAATATAATTTTTAACAATGAGCATTTGTTTGGTTTGCATTAACTCGTCAAACATTAGCAAGAAAAAACATTTTTTTTCTTATTCAATGAATGTTTTTTTTTTTTGTTAAATTTGGACATTTTATGTATTTTTAAAAATATTTTTATAATACTAAATTGTGTTTTCTAGCACAAGGCCACGTAATAGTTATTCAGCCCAGCTCCTCTGAGACCTCAGGTAACTGTCGTTCCTCCTCATGTAACCTTGATCTCCCATCGGCTCCCTGCTGCTTGATTCAACTGGCGGAGCTGTTTTCTGTCTGCTTTCATGCTGATTTTATGCTTTGTGTCACAATGCTTTCATAAGAAGAAAACGGTAGAAGATCAGAAATTACATTCCCTGCAATAGTATTTGTAGTCTACATTGTCACATCAATGTTATTGTTGTGACGTTTGGCATCAGAGTAAAAGGGTCAGAACTACTTTGTGTTGGTCAGTTGTATGAAACCCTTCCAACATGTTTCAATACTTTGTCAAAGCTTTGTGAATGTCGCTAGTCAAAGCCAAATAAGGATTCCTTTTTGTTAATGTTTATGGTCCACCATAAAGCAAAGGGCACTTCAGCGCTAGTTGAATATCACCAAATATGACGCTGCAATCCGTGTGACCGGCTTGTGCTACTTCCATGTCAGATAACGAGCGACTGATTGAGGTGCTTCAGAAATCATCTTGAAATCAGCTGCCAGAGGCTTTTCTTTTTTTGTTTTTTGCTGCTCGGGATAAAATGTATCCGAAGGAAAAATCGGCTCATTTTTATGTTTAATCTCTAAATGAAAAGAACCAGAAAGATGAACTGATTCATAACCGATTCATGCGGAAAAGGATGATGAGGGTAAACTTGCAACGTTTTTCTCAAGTTCAAGCGCAGTGAGGAATGTGTTCCCAAAAAGTTGATTTAAGACTTTTCACATTATCATTGTTTTTTTGTCATTACGGCAATAAACGCCACAAATCGTCTTCCTCTTTTTCTTTAAAGTTCAAAGTTCGACAATATGGACGATTCTGCTGCTTACGCTCCGTCCTCAGCTGTATTGTGATATGCTTTGGTATCTTGGTGTCTTTATGTTTCATTTCCATTGCATTATTTTTGTATTTTATATGGAAACTGGAAGGTAACTAACAGTTAAGTGGCTTGCTTAGGGGCACATCAACATGTGGCAGCAAGAAACTGGAATTACACCAAACTCCAGTCATCCAGCTTCATTCTGTATTTGCATTTTTTCCCACACAAGTGATTATTAGAAGTGTTCATTTCTGCTCATTTTAAATCTATTTTACAGCTAATGAAAATTCAAAATTCAGCTTCTCTCAAAATAACCTAGAAAAAAAAGAAGAAAAATTTTTTTCAACTCACTGAAAATGTGTGTGTGTTGCATAGTTTCCTCAGAGTGGCTGGTAGTCAGAAAACTGAGCTTTATGCAGCTCCATATTTATTTATTTTTTTATTCCGATTGTGGGGCCGGAGAGCATAGATCTAATTTTCAAACGAGTTTGGGAGGTTTCAGGTAAGCCTGTATAGTTTCAATATGGCAATTTGTTTTTATTTAATTCGCCCAGTTATTAAAGAAGGAACAGTCCTTTCTCATCAGAAGAGCGCGGCACGGCTGGGTTTATAGGGTTATTCATCAAAGACGGCTTTTAATTAAGGAAATCTCGCCATCATAGTAATCACTCTTTGCAGAAATGCATGCGAATTTTAGGCATCCAATCACAAATCTTCAAGCTTAATTTCCTCTGGCATAAAATCATGTCTGTGGCATTCAGCGCTCCGATCTGCAGATACCTTGACTGTTCGGAACAAACAGTTTGTGTCTTTGTGTTGTTTTTTTTGCAGGTGAGAACGCACCGATCGTGATTCAGCCTCAGGCATCCAACAGCACAGACATCCGACATGCTGAATGAGTGAATAAATCCATGGATGAGTGAGTCTTTAAGAAGACGAGCTTCACATTATTACTATTTATTTATTGTTTTTCATTTCTTTGGGACTTTGTGTGAACTTGAGATCTCACCAGCTGCTGGTGTTCAAACAAAACGCACAGGAAATATATCGGGCCTTTTTGTTTACATGAATCATGATTCATAATGGTATTGCTATGGCTTTTTTTTCTTTTTTAATGCCAAAGCCTTGCTGTTCAAAACCACTGATCTCTCAAAAAACAGTTTTTGTGTTTTTGTTTGTGCACTTTAAACTCACAGGTTAGTGTAAAAGTTGCCATAGTGGTCTGAAAACGTCTCTGCTCAGGATTCCTACATGTGGACTGTTTTATTTTTTTTACATAGATATACATATATTTAACAGGCTAATTCTTATTATCCACACTATTTGAGGCCAACCACTTGTCTTCCTGTAAATATTTTACCGTAGGAATAAATGACCTGATGACTTTTAGGTTGACGCATCCGGTGATTCTCTGTCAGGTGACGCTGGTTTATCTATACTTCAGATGTCTTTTCTAATCAACTTCACTCAATCTGATGATTTTATGTAACTTACACAGAAAGCCAGAGTGGCTGCAGCGAGCTACTTCCACCTTCTTATTAGGTAAACTTTAACTGGCGGCTTAAAAAGGTGTTTAGATTATTTATTCGTTTATGGCTTGACAAGGTCATCGGTGTCACTCATGGGCCTGTATGAGATTATCATGATATGATGACCTAGAGTGGAAATACTACAGTTTCGCAGAAATAAAGCGGTATCGATGACATGTATTTATCTTCATTTTCATGTAAAGCCGTAAAATTTAGGGGCTGGTTACAAGGAAACATCCATTTTTGCCAGCTAGCCATGCTGCCAGCTCATCCTGCCATCGAGCAATCATACATGCTACTCATAGCTTGGTTTTGTCTGTTTTTTGTGACCAGAAATGTTCCCAAACATCCAAATTCTTCTGTTTTAGAAGATGGAAGATAAAATTGCTGGCGTTGTCCTTTAGCCTCCTGACCACCAGGGTGCAGCACCAGCTGGGTTAAGATGTTGGGCTGCTCTGCTGCACTCACTCTTACAAACTGTTAGAAAGACATGATGAAAAATGTTCCTGGTTTTGAAATTGTAACTCTTTTAAAAACATTTATCCGTCACCATTCTGTGTCTCTTCATTATTTAGCAACAACACCGTAGTTTGCGCTGAAAGGCTGTAGTTTGGAGAGAAGTGAAGTTTTTATCTTGTCTCAGGGAGACGCTTCAAAAACTGGCCTGCAGGGGGAGCCAGAGGCACACTTTCTTTTTAGTATTTTTAATTAAGTAAAGGATTCTGATTCTCTAAACTAGTAATCTGCAAAGTTTATTATTGGGCACTTGGATAAGGTGTGGTTATGAAACCAAAAGGTAACTGCTTTATTAAAAATATGACTTTATTGTAATAAACCAAGACGTTCCTGGAGGTGTTGAAAGTAATTTGCTGCAGCAGCGTCATTTTGAAATGAGCCATCACTACAACAGGAATGTTATGTGTCCAAATGTTTGGATGTGTTACCATTTTCACAAAATATCTGCACTTGCACACCGTTTTGTTTTTGGTTTGTTTAAACCATAAATCTGGTGATGGGATCAAAATGTTCTTTTTTTCTTTTGAGATATTGTAAATTATTCTGTGAATTCAAAGCTGCATTTTTTGACTTTTTTTTTTTTTTTTTTTCTTTTGGCTGTGTGCTAACATTAAATTATATTTCTGACTAGGTTCATAGTATATTTTTATATTTATAATTATTTTTTGCCTCATGTCTGGATTTGCCACGGGTCTGTACTCTTTCTTCTACTGTCTGCATGAAATTCTAAAAAAAAAAAAAAATGTCTGTATAATTCCTGGAAATGACTCTGAAGTGCCTGAATATATTCTTGTCCTGTTGTTTCTTTTATGTTTATTAGAATATTAAATATTTTTCTACTTTTTAGTTTTTGTAAAATGAAAGCAACATAAATGTATGATGAAATAAATTTTTGGGCTAATATGAAAATATTTCAGTGTTTTGGTTATTTTTTTGGGGGTTGTTTGCACCCATCATTGGCTCCTGTCACGCTCCTCCCTTGCCAGATAACGCGTGTTAGAACAGGTGCCAGGTTTCCAAGCTTTACTTCCACCTCGAAGACAAAAAACAAAGCATGGACCCGCCGTCTGACTCGGAAACGCAGCTCCTCGTTGAGACTTACCTGGAGCCTCTCACAAGGTGCCCGTTACCGTCTCGTCTCGACAGTTCAGCACGGTTTGCTTCTCCAGTGTGGGCTGAAATGCTGCGTTAACCTGGCAGGTCGAGTCCTACGGGGATTAGGAATTCAGATTCGGAGCTCAGCGAAGACGACTGCGGCGTGGAGCAGGAGCTGAGCGACTTGGTAAAGTCTGAAAATAAGACGAGACGCGTGGCCAGAAGGAAGCTCCTCGTCGCGTGCGCCGTCAGCCTCGTTTTTATGACCGGAGAGGTGATCGGTGAGATGCAAGTAATTTCCTGATTTCTGTGGCTCTTTTATTTTCTATGAATTCTGTTGAAAGAACATGCTGGATTTATCTCTAGGATCTTCTCGTGTTTCAAAGAAACGGGGAAGAATATCTGGACCGACGAGGTTTGAGCTGAAATAAAAACAATAAGATGCTTTTATTTAGCCTACATTTTTTTTTCTTGCGTCCTCCAGGCGGATACGCGGCTCACAGTTTGGCCATCATGACGGACGCGGCTCATCTTCTGACGGACTTCGGCAGCATCGTGATCAGCATCTTCTCCCTGGAGGTTTCGTCCAGGCCTCAAACCCAAACCATGACTTTCGGGTGGCACCGAGCAGGTGGGACTGAGCGAGAGCTGCCAGCTTTCTATGGCAAAATGACACATTTTCCATCAAGCGGTGTGAAAACGTGCACAATTGTTTTGGTTTCTTTTACTGTAATTTGAAGACTGAAAATGTAGAGCTTTTCAATACGTTGAGATGATGCTTTGTGCCTGCCTGATGATGTGCTTTTGAACATATCCATTTAACGAAAATCAACAACAACAACAAAAATTCAATTGTACTCCCTGTTTCTGTCAGAGTCCTGCTGTGTCACTAGCTGATTGCCCATTCACGGTTCACTCATGACTCTTTACAGTTTACTTCAAATCTGCTGATTCTTGTCGGAAGCGAAACAAACTCCCAGCATCACAAATCCTCCACCGTGCGCTTCCTCTCGTCTGACCCAGTCCGGTCTGGTTACTGGTGGCCAACAGAATGAGGCCAATCTGTGCCGGGTCACATTTACACACCGAGAAAACGGGAAGGGACGGGTCACTACTCCCACCAGAGAAACTCTTGACACATTTTAAATGACAATGACGTAGAAATAAATAGAAAATAATTTGCTCGAATGGGATTTACTGTAGGGCTGCACAGTGGCGCAGTGGGTAGCGCTGTTGCCTTGCAAGAAGGTCCTGGGTTCGATTCCCGGCCCGGGGTCTTTCTGCATGGAGTTTGCATGTTCTCCCTGTGCATGCGTGGGTTCTCTCCGGGTTCTCCGGCTTCCTCCCACAGTCCAAAAACATGACTGTCAGGTTGATTGGCCTTCCCAAATTCTCCCTAGGTGTGAGTGTGTGTGTGTGCATGGTTGTTTGTCCTGTTTGTCTTTGTGTTGCCCTGCGACAGACTGGCGACCTGTCCAGGGTGAACCCCGCCTCTCGCCCGGAACGCAGCTGGAGATAGGCACCAGCAACTCCCGACCCCGTTAGGGAGAAGGGTGACGGAAAATGGATGGATGGATGGATGGATGGGATTTACTGTACACATCAGGCTATTCCGGATGTTCAGTAACATCTGAGCTTTCACACATTTAAAGAGTAGGCTGTTTGGCTGTGCAGAGATTCTGGGGATGTTCCTCTCCATCATGTCGGTCTGGGCCGTGACGGCGGTTCTGGTCTTGTCAGCCGCGCAGAGGATCGCCGAGGGAGACTACGACGTCGACGGTCAGATCATGCTCGTGACCTCGGCCTGTGCCGTGCTCGTCAACGTCCTGTGAGTGAGCCGTGATTACATTGGCCAAACAAACCCTGTTCTCGAACCCGACAGGGGCTTCAAATCCTTGAAAGTGCTGGATTTTCTTTCTGCACAGTTTTGTAGTGAAGTGCAGACTGGCGTTTGATTAAAAAGCCTGAATTTGGAAAACGTTATCTACAGTTGAAACCAGACATTTTCATGCACTTAATAAAAAGTCTTTAGTTGAATCGAACTAAACTTTTCTTGTTTTAGGTCAGTTTGGGTTACTAAGATAATTCCTGTTTGCTAACTGCTAGAAAAATTAGTGACATATTTTTTAGTTTTTTTTTTTCTTTCTTGTGACTATCTTTGCATCTTGTGCTTTAGCATTTTGTTTGAGCAGGATCATCATTTATGTTGACCTGATTTGTTAGGATTGTTTCTATGTAACTGTTTTTCCTAACAGCTCAATAATAATAAACTGTGCGAACCCTGAAACTAACGTGGCCCTTTAACTCGCGCAGGATGGTTCTGATTCTTCATCAGTCTGGTGCCTCACACGGCCACAACCACGGGGTCACGGTAGCGCAGGGGGACAAACGGATTCGAGGTCGTCACCACGGCAACGCGAGCGTGAAGGCGGCCTTCGTCCACGTGTTGGGCGACCTGCTGCAGAGCGTCGGCGTCCTCCTGGCTGCTGGCGTCATTCACTTCTGGGCGAGTTTCAGTGAAATCCCAGAGCTCCCAGAGTAACGTGTCCAGACGTTTCCTCCCAGCTTCTGATTCATAACTTGACTTTGACTGAAGACCTGCTGTGTCTTTTGGTTTGGAAAAGTATTTCTACCCCTTGACTTTTCCTACATTTTGCCACTATAAATGCCAACGTATTTTGTTGAATTTGAAAACAGTCGCTTAACTTTTATGCATTGTTTTTGTCTGTTAAAAAGTCTGTTAAATAGAAGTAGGCGGATCTACATAAAATTTCAATAAAGTCAATATCAAGTCCGTATCGGATATATACTTAAGTTTTAGATTCCCTCTTGGAATTTTTAGTTCATTTTTGGATTGTAATATCGCTGATCTACCTCAAAACAGTTTTGATTGTCTAGCAAATGACAATTTTTTTTTTTTGCACTTTATTTAGGAAAGAAATTTGCAAACAAGTTATGGTAATAAGGTGTTGATGTATTTTGTACAAATTTGTAAAACCAGCACAAATTCTGTCCTTGGATAGAATAAAATAAATCAAAAAACTACAAGAACACCTTAAAGTCAGAAGATTGCAGAAAATGACATGTTATGTGAATAAAAAGGTTTTACAAAGTACTTCATATGTACGTCAGCAGCCTTTTGGTGCTTTATTGTTGACCTCGGCTAATAAATATACTTTCTCGCCGACAGCCTGAGTATAAAGTGGCAGATCCCATTTGCACCTTCCTGTTCTCCGTCGTCGTTGTCGGGACGACGCTTCCCGTCTCGAAGGACGTGTTCAGGATACTGATGGAAGGTAAACGCTTCGCTCCGCATGTGTTGCTGCTGACTGGAGCTTATTGACAGCAGGCGCCGCGCCGTCTTTCTGCCCGCGTGTTGATCTCGTTTAGGCGCTCCTCAGGGCGCCGGCTCCGTCAGAGAGCAGCTGCTGTGCGTGGGAGAAGTCAAAGCTGTTACCCGTTTGCACACGTGGAGCCTCAACATGGACCACGCTCTGCTTTCCGCGCACATCGCTATAGGTGGATAGACGTCAAACGCGCCACAAAGGTGTTTTTAAGGACCCGCTTCGTCATAGTCAACAAAAATGTTTGTCTTCACAGATGAAGATGCGGATTCACAGATCATCCTCAGGAAGGCAACAAAGCTCCTTCGTTCCAAGTTTGGTTTCTCCGGCGTCACAATCCAAGTGGAGCGATGCAAGGCTTCATCCGAAAGATGATTCTGATTGGCTGCTCCCTCCGTGGCAACCAGCTGCAGCCGGTTCTAAAAAGCTGCCTCCGTTATTTGGAGTATGCAAATGATGATAAGTGAATAAATAAATAAATATGCCCCCTGCTTAACACTTGGTTAATTTGTTTCAAATCAAGCTTCTTTGTAGAGTCAGTAAAGCTTGCTTCTCTACAATAGATTTAAATAATTCAATACTCGATGAAAACAAATGTAAACGTTTCACGTGTTTATTGAAAATGAAAACTTTACAAAAGTATTCACACTTTTCACTGAGATCTTGTGGGAGGTTCCTGCTGTATTTGCAGGAATGTGACAAAGCGCTGAACATGTCTGCTGGACTCAGTAGGGTTAATGAAATGGTTAATCTGTGAGATGCATCAAAACATGTTAAAAGGACATTTGGACAGAAGTAGCACTTCCTTTTTTTTGGTTCTGCAAGTGAGTCAGAGGCTCAAAGAGGAAAACGGAGGGGACAATATGAGCCAAACAAAGCATTATTCACCGACTGTTCAGGTTTATGTTGAACAGATTCTTTCCACCATCATAGCGGCGGTAAGCAAACCCACTTTGAGGAGGCAGCAGCTGAGAAAACCCTCAGGACTCAGTATAGATAAAAAAATCAGTGAGTTCAGCTCACTCAACTGTAAGGCACCACAGAAATCAACTTTTTCTTCTTGCTTTTGGGCTAAGGAGTGTTTTTGTTATTTAATCTACATAAAGATTTTTGATTTTTTTTTTTCCTTGCTGCTTCAGATGAAGCAGAACAATCAAAACACTGGGTTTGCCACAATAAACGGCTAAAGATTTTAATCCACCAGGTGTCGCTGTGCATAATTTTTTTGGTATACTTGGGGGGTTTTGTGTTGTGCTCCAGCATCATGATTAGTTTATCCTCTATTACGGTTCAGATCAGGTGGAGTGTCGTCCCTCGGTAATAGGCACGTTGTACAGTACAAACAGATTGGCTTAAAGGACATGTACAAACTATTCGATCCTTATGGAGATTAAAGATGGCGTCATAGTCAAAACAAACACTTGATTAATAGAACCATAGCTGCTATTGGGATACATTTTGTTCTGTTTTTTCCCCCCTCCCCCATCATGTAACAGTTGTAAAAGAACAAAAAGGAAACTTCCCCCCACATGCAGAAGTAGAGAAATCCTCCGACAACCACACTGTTATGAAGGCAGACTGACGGACCTCCACGCGTCATTTTTGCCTTATGAACCAACACCGAGGTGAAGACGGCGGGCAAGAAAATTCTGTAAGCAGCAAAAATTTCTTGTTTGTGCTGCTTTGGCTTGGAAGATATTAATGAAAGGTTAAAGGTCAACCAGCCCCCCCACGTTCATGAACGCAGACTCAGCTGGACGTGAGGTGGGCTGCAGTCCATGATCCATTTCTTGCGATATTCCAGACTCCGTTTTGATTTTGGAAATGTAATAAATTGTATTCCGCCCTCTGTATGTTCTGGGTGACGGCTGGTGGGATTACTTATTACCCACTGACAACTTGGACCGTGATCATCTATTATTTTCCTCAAAATCTCTCTGGCTGCAGCGTGTTTTCCATAATAGATACTGTCAATATTGTGGGAGTGCTGTACTTGGAACGCTGATTCCAAGTACAGTACAATGATTGGGGGAGGATTGCTCTACGTTAACACGGAGGCGGAGCCGTCATGTCAATTGTTCCAACAAGATACAAAAAGAAACATTCAAGATAATGTCGACGTAACACAAGTCTTCACTGTTCAGAGTCGGGGCGTCCGTCCTTCCAGTAGTTCCTGTACGCCTCCTGGAACATGTTCTTGCAGGCGATTCTGGCTTTCAGCTTGGAGCAGATGAGGAAGGAGCCGCCCATCTTCCTGTGGAGGGAGTAGGTCTCCTCCGGCGGCGGCGTCAGGCGCTCCCGCAGCATCACGGGGATGAGCCTGTGGATGCGCTCCGTGGTGCTCTGCTCGCCGAAGTCGAACGGCTCCTGGGAGCTGAAGGCCTCGCCGAGGATCATCACGGCGTCCACGTGGGCGTTCTCCATCGACTGCGGGAGAGGAACAGCGGAGGCCGAGTTAACGTTCGGGAGGGAACAACGTTGGCAACACGTTGAGGAGACGCGTAAAGCAGGGAGGCCTCTGATTGGTCGCTGTCTTGGAGCTGAGGCTTGAGCGTGCAGAGAGAGACAGAGAGAGGTGTAAAACAATCCCCCGCTACAAGAGGAACAGATGGGGCCCCCAGGCCAAAATCAGACTTGTGCAGCTCATGAACTGAAAGACGACTGGCGAGGAAACCAAGAAGATTCTCAGAAGCAGATAAAGAAAAGGTTTAATGAGGATGGAGAACTGGCTTAAAAAGGAATGAAAATACTCAGTAAACAGAAAATGGTGCCTAGCAGCCGTTTACGTGGCGTCAGCTGGTCACGTTTGCGTCTTTTAGCATCAGTTTCCACACGACTGATGGACTGGTGAACTGCTTCACTCTGCTGAAGGCGCGTTCTCACCAGTTTCCAGAAACATGGCTACAACGAGTCATCTGACTGGTTCTGACGTTGGCCGGGAAAATGAGCACAAACCTGATGATTTAACAGCAGGAGCCGCGATCGGAAAATCTGGAGACAAATTGATTTGCGCAGCTGAATTGTTTTAAACAGAGCGTGACGCGTTTTCAGGTTCAATATGGCGGAGTCAAAAAAAAGAAAAGAAAAAAGAAAAGCGTTCATTCGCAACAAAAGTCAACGCGTTCGGTTTCAAGACGTCAAAATTATTGCTGCTCCAAAGGTCAAAATAAAACATATATACATTTTCATGAGTCAAATAAAGCTTTTATTTGGAGTCTTATTTATTTCTAAATGTCTAGGTCACACTGAGTGAAAGTATTTGAAGCCTTCTACTTTCTTGTAATCTTGATGGTTTTGGTTTACAGATTATGAAAATCCCAAAATTCAGAAAATTAGATCAATTTAAACAAATTGTGTTCATTTCCATGGCGTTGCTGTTTGGTCAGATGGAGAGACTGGTTTTGAGTTAATTAGCTGAGTAGGATGTGACTCCAGGAGTCTTGAAGATTTAACCATTTCACTACGTCCCAATTTTTGAGAACATTCAACTTTCGGTTTTCAATCAAAATAAGAATTCTCTTTGTGTTTAGTTTAATAATATGGTTTTTAAGCAGTTTATGCAAAGAGAAATTTTTAAATGGATCAAAACAAAATGACTTTTATGACTAACACTGAGGGTTAGCAGACAGAAAACCACAGATGGTTCACAAATGGACTTAAAAATCCCTTGAAATCCCAAATAGACACACAACTGCATGTTATTATGAGGCAAAGCTTGGATAAAAGATGCAACAGATGTGCTGAACATATGTTTTACAAATAGTTTGTTTTTTGTAAAAGAGAAAAAAGCCCTGCAAGTACTTTACAGATTGTTTTCTCAAGCCACAAAAACAAAGACATTGGGATGAAATGTAGTTTTTTGGGGTGGGGCAAAGTAGATTTTAGATAGTGCTGTGAGCGTTTTTTTTTTTGTGTGTGTGTGTTTTTGATGTGTTTGGCTCCGACCTCCTGGCAACTATTAAACTAACTGGAGATCCTCTAAATGTGCAACTTCATTACAGCCTCTTGCAGTTAAATAAGAGTTTCTCACCTTCGTCTCATATCCTGTGAGGAACTTCATGTCTCTGGATTGGAGCAGGACGCCTGCTCGGTTCTGATCCGCAGCTGCCCTAATGATCTGAAGGCACAAAGTGATCCAAACGTACAGGTTGGGTTAATGGAAATTAAAGATAAATAAAGATTCTGACTGCACAACTTTCAACAAGCTGGAACTTTATTATCACCCGACTCTGGAACTGCATTGTGGTGTGACTGAACTGTATCAGGATGAACTGGGTGAACGATAAGTCCAGCACATGACTTAGAAGCTGAATATTATGTAAGAGTTTAAGAAACTAAGCTGTTCCATTGATACCATTCCTCAAAAAGTCAAGTTACAAACTGATATATATATATATATATATATATATATATATATATACCAGATTTGTTTGTTTTTTTGACTACTGCACAACAGCAGTGAAAAATAAAAGTTTGATTCCTGCACTACTTACCTCGATGTAGCTGTCTGTGAATTTCTTGTCAAATCCTCTTGTAGCTCCAAAGTCCAACAGCGCGACCTGAAAACAGGGGAACGACACGACCCGTCACTCACCGCCGAGACGGGAAGACATCTCACACCAGCGACACTCGGGTTGACCCACCTTATGGTTCTGTGGGTCGTAGAAGAAGTTGGACCAGTTTGGATCGGTCTGCATGAATCTGAATTCAAACAGCTCCCTGAGGCATAAAATCAGGATCTGCTCACAGATCTGGGGAGTGGAAACAAGCGGCTATCAGGAGTTATATTAATACTAAAGCTACATGTTATATGATAACATCTGTGTCATTTTGCTTTTACTGAAAGTATTTTATGCTGTTTTTATGTGAAGGTAAGAAGAAAACGAAGGTTTGTGGTTATGCTGTGGAAGTAAAAGTCCAAGGCCGTGAAAGCCTTTGCGGATCAAACCCGATCATCTCCCACACTTCAACAAGGGCCGATGCGTCGACGCAGGCGTACCTCGTTCCTGAGCTCCTGAGGAAGGTCCGTGGCCTTGTCCAGGGGGAAACCGGACACCAGCGTTGTGGTGAGGACCCGCTCCCTGCTGAGCTCGTCAATCACATCGGGGACGTAGAACAACGAGTGATCCTTCAGCAGCTCCCTGCAACGCAGAGGGAGGCGCACAAGGTCAAATATGAAACGACACAAAGATCGGGCTGATTTCAACAAATGCTCTCGACTGTGAAGGATTTTAATCGAGGAGCTGTTTGTGGTCGAACCCAGAGCTTGCAGCTGACCCAGCTGCACCAAACTCCCCAGGGAGGTTCCTCTCTGTCCGAGAGAAATACCTCAGTGTTGACTCTCGTCCGCCGACACTGAGCAGTCGTCCTAATGTGAGACTGGAGTGCTTTTGTCCAACAAAACAGACCCCAGGATGTCAGGCTCAGTGGCATTTTTAAAATACTAGTTTGTATTTTTTTTTTTTAGACCTAATTTTTTAAAATAAAATTATCAGCCTTTTCCTCTGCTTAACTCCCAGCATAAATCAACTCAAGCTCTTGGGAAATTAACCGTTTGTCACTGAACGTGGCGCAGCCCTGCAGGCTGCAGCGAGGGAACCTGAAAAACACGGATGATAAAGAGAAAATAGGAGGCCAGTTTCTACAGCGCGAGGCTTCAGGAGTTTCACTTTTCAAACCTTCAGAAGTTCAGGTTGAGTTCAGTAGAAGGGAAATAACAGAAACTACTCGGAAACCGGCCTTCACACTAGGCCTGTCGCGATAAACGATAAGTCAATTAATCGAACGATAAATTAAAACTATCGACCTCATTTTAATTATCGGCTATATCGTTTCTTCCTGCCTTTTTCTCTTGCTGTTGATGACACTGAATGAAAAAAGGCTCAACTCCGGTGGTCTCCACTTCCTCCCTTCCTTACTTCCTTAGTGTAATGCCCAGCGCGCGCTGCACGATCTTATGTCGCGGATTGTCGACCCATTATCAAAACCTGAGAGACACATTAGCCGACAGAAATCCTCGGTATAACGGTTCGATCGAAACCGTGTTGTGTCCAACAATGGACACAAAAATAATGAGTCCAGTTCACTAACTTTGAAACCAGGCATTAATCAATTCCTTACTACAATCTACCTGCAATGCATGTGGCTAGTGTCAGTCTGACTGAATGAAAATCATTATAACTATTTATGTCACGTTAACGAAGAACAGCTGAAAAGTTACCGGGTTTTCTGGTAGTAATTTCGCTCCAACTCCTCCCCTAGTTATTGATATTTTCTTTGCACGAACTGTTGAATAAACATTCATGTTGTTTCCGATGTCTGCTGGACTTCGGGTTGCACCGTGTCAGCTGTTCGGGATTCCTCCGTGTTTCCCCCTCAGAAAGCAGGAGGAGAATCCGCGCTTTCTGATTGGCTACCGGTCACATTCAACAGGCTGCGTTCAGCTCCCAGTCTGGGCAAATCCTTGATTTAGATCGGAGCGGCACAACGATCTACCGTAACACACAACACTAGTGACAATTTTAGAACGAAGAACGTTCTAAGATTGTCGTTCGGGGTAAAAAATCCTGTAGTTTGAACTATTGCATCAGGCAGTCAGATGTCTTATCTATTTAATCTAATTATTACTGAAGGGCAATATACTAAACAGACTTCATAATCTGCACTCTTTTGGTTGAATGCAGTATTTATTTCCACTTTGGTTTTATGTTGTTTAGTTTTTATTCAAGTACATTTATTGTTAATGGAGACTAAGAATCTATTTTATTTTTGGTTTTGGTTGTTTTATTTATTTTGTGTATCAGTCCCAGTGTTAAGTGTCTTTTTAAAGTAAAGTGTATCTATCTTTGGCAGGAAATCACATGTATTGTTACATAATTTCCATTAAATCAATGTAAAAAGGTCTTCAAACAATATTATCGTTTGTCGCAATAATTTTTTGAGACAATTTATCGCCCAGCAAAATCTGTTATCGTGACAGGCCTACTTCACACTACTCTGATGTTAGGGCTTTACTATCAGAGCATCTGAAGCTTTAAAAGAGCCAAAACTTTGCACAAACTCAACGTGACATAAAGAAATAAATGAATCCTTGTATATAAGATAGCCACCCAGTTGATTATGTTCTTATGTGGGCTGTAAGACTTGCTTTTGAGTTTCTAGTTATTCCAAAATTAAGATGAATGCAAAAACATTGCTAATAAATGGGAATCAATTTTTTTAGACCTCGTATTTTTTTTCTTTTAGAAAAAGTTATCTCTAAAATCCTTCAGGGAACTACAAGTGACCCTCAAGCCACACTTTGGATCCCTCTGCTTTAACTCATTATCAGTTTTATTACCTCATGTTTTTGTTGTTGTTGTAATTTAAGATAATTATAAATCATGATTTGCTCTTTTCTGCAAAACAGGCAAGAAATATCTCCCAGTTACCACAACGCAAGCAAATCTAAAACACAAAATGTAATACGAGAAGCCGAGTCAGAAATGTTTCGATTGTCATTTGATTAACTTCTAAAAGACTGACATAAACATATTATAATATCTGCCATGAAAAAAAAAAAAATAGTGAAGGACTTACTGAAACTTTCTGGCACAGTTTGCCTCCCTTATGTAATCACACTCCCAGGCCAGCTCACGACTCATGACCTCAATAAGATGTTCTGGAAACAAACCTGTGAAATTGAGGAGAAAAACAGAGAATGGAGGCTGTTGTACATGACGAGGTGTTCTTGGTTGGCACACAGGTATTATCAGGCGTGAACCGCCTGCACTCAATAGCAGCTGTTATCTTACAAGTGATAAAAAAAAAAAAACCACCTCCAACAATGTTACCTTCAGGCAGAGCGTTGCTTAAACTCAGCGCCGTCATGATGTTATTCACGTCGCTCTTTATGCTCTTGGCGATTCCCGGGTACTGGTGGAACATTTGGGTTTCAGTTTGCAGAAGGCGGACACGGTGCACTCACATAATCCCGCGTGAACGCCGCACTCACCTGGATCTTCATGGCCACCTCTCTGCCGTCCTTCAGCCTCCCGAAGTGAACCTGGCCGATGGAGGCGGCCGCAAACGGCTTCTCTTCGAAGTGCTCCAGGCTGTCCCTCCAGTTCGGGCCCAGATCGCTGGTGATGATTTTCTGGAGGTAGATGAGGAGGAAGGAAAAAAAAAAAAAAAGCTCTTAGTGAAGAGACTGGGAGCCAAATCATTTCTTCTGTACTGCTAATTGAAATAATTGTACCATCATCTGTTTAGTGGGCATGAAGTCCGCGCTCTGCCGGACCCGCTCGAAGATCTTAGCCAGCTGAGGGTTGATGAAGGCGTCGTCTGATGGAGGAAAATGAGAAAACAAATGTAAGCTTACTGTTCACCAAGCTACTGGGGTTGAATAAACTTCAATCCCAGTCCAACAGCTAACAGCTCAGCTGGCGCTCTGCGCTCAGCCGGCCTGCAGGTTGATGAAGGAATCCAGCTTGTTGGTTCGAGAAACTGAAGCCCCGACAGACGTTAACCGAAGCTTTTTACACACGTCCTCGTGGATTCATATTGTGCTGCAGCCTGACGAGCCCAACGGCTCAAGGAGCTTCAATAAAACAATCGTTTTGAGAGTTCACAGGAAATTCAGCTTACAGAAAGGAAACTATTTCGCCTCACCTTGAATGCTGAGCATTTGGCCCATTTTCAAAGCTGCTCCTCGAACTTTGCAAAGTGTCCGAACGATTCTTTCAGCGTTCGCCTCAGAGAGGAAGGGATTCGAGTCCAGGACGGCCTTTTTGTTCCCTTTGAAGAAACATAAAGAAAATCACATAAAAATGCAAAAATGAGCATGTTTCAGAACACATTCGCTGACTGATTATCTCTGCATGCTGCTTCAAAGAACATCCTGTTGTCGGGTTTTGTCGCGTGGCTCATTGACCCTCAGTAAAGAAGAGGTCAAGTGCCAGACTCTGATGAACAATCGAAAACAGAAGCTTACACAGATAAATAAAGACTCTGTTTATTGTCCGTTTTAGCTAATTTAGATTAAGATTTTAAGCAAAACAACAGGAAATCCAGGAGCAGGACTTCCCAAAACGTCTATCGTCAACACAAACCAACGATAGACGTAATTGTCAACCCAGAGTTTGTCTTAGTGCTTATCTAGCCTGGTGCTGCTCACTGATAAACTCCTGCTGTGTCAGATCGGCAGCAGATTCACCAGGCCGACAAACTGAACATCCCTTCACTTCCCGTTACCTGGTTGTTTAAGCTTCAGACTCTTCTTAGCCATGTCCGCGATGGCTCCGATGCCGAGTCCGACCGCCAGGCCTGCGGAGAGAAACCACCAGGATGAAACGAAGGCGATGCTCGCCGAGAACGGAGGTCGAGATCAGCAGCCTGGAAGTCCCACAGGAGCAAGTCGGATTTTGACGATGGAGGCCATGATGGGGTTTCTTAAACCGGGGAGGAGAAACTGAGGCCCAGAGAAAGGTTTTTAAACCAGCCAGATTGTCGGCACGTCCCGGAAACTTTCCCCTCAGGGAAATGGAAGCCTGGACTTCCATTCCTGTGAGGGAGCGAGTCAGCAAACAAAAAAAAAAAAAAGAAGTAAAATCTGCTGACTAAGACGAGTTCACCTTCTCTGAACTAAATCTATAATGAAACTTTGTTCTGTTCACACTTCACTGAAACAAAACTAAAACACTCTGGCTTCCTGGTAGCTGAGGTTTGGACTTTCATAACACATTGACTCTTGGTGATCTCCTGCAAACCAACTTGTTATTCTCCCATGAGCCTTTGCAGCTGCAGAGGAAGATTGCACAATCTACTTGCTCAATCTTTTTTTCTCCCCAGAAATTATTACATTACCTAATGAAATGTGAGAGTTGCGAAGGATTATTATAGTATTTTGTTTTTTTTTAATTCTGAGTCACAGAACCTGTTTGGGAAATGCAAACGTAAAAATATAAAAGCACAAAAAGGAGAGAGAAATCATGTTTGTTTTCCCCCACATGCTGGCGTTACCGTCGTTTACTTGATGTCATCATTTGAAACGGCCACAAAACGTCCAAATTTAAACTACAGCGAGTTAACTTTTTAAATAAGCTGGTTAAAAGCAACTTTACCAACTTAAAGTGGCTTTTTTTTCACCTCCCTTCAATGTTTACGCATCAAATATTAATCAAAGCTCCTGTTTTAAAGCTTTGATTCAACCTTGTTAAACATGATTTATATGTTTTTTTTATGATAAACGAGATGGTAAGTAATGAGAGAGTTTTCATTTAATTTCCCAGCACAAACGGCAACAAGGTTCAGGGTCCGGCAGTGAACTGGTTCCCACCAGAACGTTTGCTCTTCTGGGAGTTTCGTCGCCCAGGTTTCTAACCCAAAACTACATCGGACAAAACAAATGAAGGTTAAGATGGAAAAAAACAAAACTTAAAGATGAAAGCAATTTTTGATGGAAGAAGCAGCCAATTTAAAAGATTTATAAATGTTGTCTCGTCAAATTTTCAAAATAATCCAGAGAGAATCACAGTAGATAGTAGGAAGACTGAGCAGAGTACTACAAAGTCGCTCAGTTCGTCTTTCCTCTGGTTTTTTTTTTAGTTTATGTCTCGAATGGAACATTTTGGATCTGGCAGCATTTCTGGAAATGTGATTAAGGTAAATATCATTTTCTAGGAAATACCCACTGTTCACAGTCAGTAGAGCTAGGTGCACTAACTTCTTTTTTTATTTTTAATTGCAGACATAAGATGCTAAAAAGTCAAATCCAGTAGTTATATTATGTCTATTTTTGACTCATGTAAACTCTGTCTTATGGTCACTGTGTGACGTCGTCTCTATCCCCTACATAAAAAAAAAAAAATAAAAAAAAAAAGATTTTAAAAACAAAAATGTTGGAAATCAGCCACAAATCTCTTGCATAAAAAAAAACAACTTAAAAACACTTACTTCCAAAATTGACCAGCCTTCCTATCCGTGTGACCGGCACTTTCCTCTCCCGAGCATTTTCACTCAGCTAAACAAAAAGAGGACAAAACTTTAACAAAAGAACTTTTTTTACTTCTTGTATCCACGAGCCGGCATTATTTACTGCCTCTTAAAGACACAGTACCGCTTGTTTATACTGCTTTGGTTCAGTTTTCTTGGCGCTTCTTGCTTTTTCGATGTCCTCCGCCGTCAGCCGCCCCACTGTGGAGTTGTCCTGGTTATAGAGCCGCGCGTGTCCAGAGTACAGCTGACCCGACCAGCTCCTGCGGTACCTCGCGTGTCCAGCACCGGGTCTCCCGCCGCACGCCCCGTGAGCGCTGCTCACCCCTCCAGCCAAGCGGGAGCCGAGGTACGACCCCACGGTGGAGTATCTGAGGAAGTGAGCCGGCGAGGCTCTGAGGATGCCGCAGTCCATCTGTGCGATAAAAACAGGAGGGAGGGAGCTGCGGCACATCACGCCGTTCACACAGGAAATTAGACACTTAACGAGAAAGAAAAGTGAGGTTGTGGTCTGGCGGTTCTTTAAGGACTTGAATAGCAGAATAAATAAAGTAGATGTTGAGCTAGCTATCGTTTGCTTTATTAACGTGACGCTGACGATTTCCCTCCCTCAAATGCTGATGTGCACTGCTGGCCAGCTTGCTGAAACAAAGCAACTATAAAGACAAACGCAGCTGTTTTGTACATTTTTTCTGTCTTGAAAAAACACTGGCGGTCACGCTAGGGTTGGATGACAGGGTTTAAAAATAATTTATTTTGATTTTTATATATATATATATATTCCAGGTCCGATTTTGATCCTTTCCCCCCCCCCCACTTTCTTTCTTCTATTTTCTAGACTGTAAATGTTTATGTCAATCATTGTTGACCTGATTGAAAACCTATGGCATAGATACATAACTTTAATACTGAATATGCCATGTTATTTCAGCATTAGTAGGAATTGCTGTTGCTTTTTTGTTCGACATAAAAACAATTGGGCCATCTTCTGCTTTTTAGCTACAAGTGTCAGAAACTGTGATATTTTTACTCAAGGTCATCGAAACATAAGTGTCTCATAGCAACCGAAACAAAACTGAAGAGTTGGTTTCGGCGCGTACCGCCCACCGCAGCGCCTGCCACGTGAAGCTATTCTGCCCAGACCCGAGATGGACATGAAGACTGAAGAATGGAAACAAAACAGGATACAAAATGTCTGTAACAAAGGCTTCTTAGAAGAGACGTTTACAACAACAAAAAAAGAGAAAAAAAAAGTTCACTGCAGACCAGTGGTTAGTGCTGTTGGGTTCAGATCTCAACTGTTGTGAATGTCTGGGTTTTCTTGCATGTGAAATGTAAACATGAAACGTGCTGGAAGAAAATCCATAACAGTTTTTTAACGTTATGACGCACCAATCAGGTTTCTCCCAGCCAGTTCCTGTTATCATCAAGGTCAGACTCTGACACGCACAAGGAGGAAATCTGAGCTGAAGGTTCTTAGAGGGAATGTTTTTAGGGGTAGGGACACACCGATCCACTGTTTTCACTTCCGATACCGATATCTGAGATCCAGTATCGACCGATATTAATACAGAAAAACGGCACAAAATCGACTTAATCACTTTCTTTTTTTTTTTTTTTTTTAAACACAAATTTATCTGATAACTGCACTGTGAGACACCAAAAACTTCAAACGCGTTGAAACAACACAACTTTAATGTGTTCAGTCAGTTTAAAATAAATACTAAAGAAACTCACAGAAAGAGGTTGTTTTGCCAAAAACGCAAAAACATAAACTGCAAATTCTTTCAAATCGTTCAGAAAGTCCATTAAACATAATGCAAAATAAACAAGAAAACACTCAGAAAACAGAATTAAACTGAATGGATTTTTTCCAACATCAAAACCGATACAGATATTATTATCGGATAAATATCTATACAAATATATTGTTTTACTCAGAGAACGCCACCAAAGTGCATCCCGTGGAGAAATGCATTCATGAAGGAAACATGACCCCGCTCTGCAGCTGCATCCTGGGCCAAACTGCAGCTCATTGCCCACCCGTGCAGATCTGACGGTGGATCTGGTGGATGCTTACCAGCCTGTGGTTGTTGGGGCTGCTCAGGCTGCCTCTGCTAGCTGCCTGCTTTATCCAGCTCAGGCCCCTCAAAACCACCGCGTCCCCTGTCATGATGTTACCCTGCAGCGACCTGCACAGAAAGTAAAACAACAACCTAAAGAGAAGGCTTGGTGAGTAAACCCAGCTGTGTTTTTAAAGCAGCCATCCTGTGAAGACACCACAACCACCAACACCACGCTGTAGCTGCACAATGTAAACACCGACGGGAACAAGAGAAGACGGCTTAAAAACAGGGAAATATGATGAAACATGCTTCAGTGTGAGCTCAGAGACGATAGAGCTGGAGGGTACGGACTTCAGAGCCGAGTGGACAAACAAAAGAGCCTCAACTTCCACTCACCACCAGAAGCTTTCCGCCTGGGCTCAGAGCGCATGCAGAGCAGCGAGCATTGCGCAGCCGCGGAGGCGCAGCGCGAGCCCCTCTCTCACCTGGGTTTGACTCGACAGGGAAGAAACAAAAGACAGAAAAAAAAAAAACTCCTGCGAGACGAGGCGCCACGCAGACGGGTTCCCCAGAGGGAGCTTCAGCGCGCGCCGTGCAGCGAGGCCAAGTTCGGCGACCTGGACGGTCAACAAACCCGCGAACCTGGTCGCACGCGCTGTCAGTCTCTCCTCCGCCGCTCGTGTTGTCCGCTGACGTGTCCGCTCAGGGCGGGTCGCGAGCTGCTGCACGCGCGATACGCCCACAGGCTTGCCCGCCCATTCCTGTTTTGTTTGTTGTTTTGTTTTTCTTTAAGTATCACGTGATTAAATGGCTAACATAAAACAACAAAAACACCAAATGCATAGCTTTCACGTTAGAGCTGAAGAAAGCAAAAATACTTTTTTTTTCTTCATAATTTGGCCAGTGACGTCACAAGAGGTACTCCTAAACATGGCAGACCAACAGTTTTTTTGTTTTTTTGTTTTTTTTTATGGCGTTCCTTTACTGCCAAAAAGTGTGTGTAGCCTATATGTCTCTCATGGGCATGTAATTGCGATAGTAGTTTTGTTGTTTACTGTAGTTTAGTTCATAACATATTTTAAGCAAAAAAGCTTGTACTGCGTTTTTATTCAATCCCAGTGGTCAATGTTTTGCAGCTATTGCTTTGACTATTTCGTTAGGATGTTTAAGTTGAACAGAGCTGTGTTTCACCACACAAAGAATGAAACAAAAATGTTTCCAGCTGCATAAACACGAACAGATTCCTTTGAACTTCACCTTAAGTACTGGCAAAGAAAAGCTGAAAAGTTGAAAGCGCGAGTCTTCAACACGTTTTGATTCAGATAACCCCCACCCCATAATGGATGTACTGTGGAAGCAAATATTAACAACAAAACTGATCAAAATCTGTTTGTGACGTTTGCATTTTTCCATCTAATTGGTTTATATGTTTATTCCCCACTTGTAAAATGTCTAAAATGTTCTGTTTGCAACACCTTAAAGAGTTGCTGATGATAAAGTACAGTTGCATGGAGTATAAAATCAAACTGACCTGAGTAACTGATTATTGTATGGTATCAATGGTGGGTAGAAAGATTAGGCTTGCAGTTGGTGAGGCATCAGTTCTGCCAGAAATATTACTGAAAATATACAACACACACACCAGAAATGTGTGTAAGTCACCAGAAATAACTTATTTTTGTTGTTGTTTCTAAAATTTGTTCATTCCTGGTTCTTTTTCAAAAATCACTTTCATGTGTCTTTAGTGTTGACAAAATCGGCTGAAATCCATGCAATGTTCTCATCTAAACAAGTAAATAAAATTCAGCAGCTGGATGATCAGATCCTGATCAGATGCCTGAAAGGAGCAAAACTGTGTCTAAAATTAATTCATGTTAAAAATAAGCTAGTTTGTGTTCTTCAGTTTTGGAGATTATTTCTTGGTCCACACCATCTTTGGAGAAGATGTGCTAGCAAGTTGTACTTTGACATTTTTTTCTAGCTATCAGCAAGCTTTTGGACTAATTCTGTTTGTAGGTTTGAAATTTTGGAGTTTATTAGAACTGATTGGTTTGCCAGATTCCTAAACATAGTCCACAACTTTTCAGTAGGGTTGATGTCGGAGTCTTGGTAAAGAAATCCCAGGAATCTTAATCTCAATCCTGATTAGATAACGGTTTAGTAAATAAATGAGATAAAATTAGAAAACCACTCTTTTGTTCCAACAGGATGTTGTCCTGCTGGAACAGAGAACAAATAAAGGTTTTCACAGTAACAGGACATCAAACACCAAGTGGACATCAGTTGTTTTATCAGAATTCAATTGATTCGATCAGTAGCTGTCCTGTTTACAGCCTGTTTCAATTAGTTAAGTTCTTCAGGTTTACGCAATGACGCGCCGTTTGCTCAGCACTTTGGAGACAACAGGAAATTCAAAGCGAGTCGGTTGTTTGACCCGAACAGATCAGCGGCCCGCCAATCAAAGTCAAGGCTCTGGGTGGTTTCGTTTCCGTTTCTCGTTCTCTCTGGATAGTGCCTTTCTCTCTGGTGTTTGTGTCTCTGATCTGCTACTATGAGCCCCCCCAACCCGAACCCCCCCACCACCACCGCCACCTCTGCTCTGGATCTGTATTGATGATAAATGTAAATAATCCGAGATGTCCCATCTGATCTTATATGAAGATCAGCATTATGGACCAGGTACAGTTTTTTTAACATGTCATGCCTAACTAACTTTTGAGTTACTTATATAGCCCAGATTTCTGGATCAGTCCATTGCAGTGGGCCAATCTACTACAGATAGGGTCAAGAAGTTGCCTCGTCAGATTGCACGTCAGCATCGACTTAATCTCATCAGGCGCCCTAAACGTAAACACAGCAGCAATTACTGGGATCGTCAGCAGATCAATATGCCGATTTCATATGTGTTCAACCCGGTTTCCCCGAAAGATTGTGGCTTAAAAGTGACATTTAAGAAGAACAGCAGAATGTTGAATTTGTTCGTTTTTAATCACTAATCTGTAGGTGGACAGGTTAGTACCTCTAACAGGTTAAACCTGTCCACCTGCAGATTTCTTTTGAAGCAAAATTCACAAAGGAGGCCCGAAAAGTGTTGCGCAAGTGAAATCCTACACCAAGCAAGTAAAGGAAAACGTTTTATTTTCACATAAAGTAGGAATTTCTGAGACGATTTGTTAATTCTAAAAAGCCACGCGGCCATCAGAAAACACCAAAAACAAAAAGAAGGTGTGAAGCTAATGCCTAAATCTGGCCGTCATCGTTTTAAAATTGTTGACGATTGGTCAACTACACAAAAAGAAACAAATAAAAATATATCGTGTAACATTAATACGGGCTATAAAATACAGAATACTTTGGAAGTATTCCCGCCGGTTCTGTAAATAAAATGTCATTCGTCGCTGCAAGAAATTTGCAAGAAAAACGAACTATTAACAGAAAATTCTAATATTTAAATTAGTAAGACAATTCAGTAGATTGTTTTTCTTACACAGTACGAAAAAAAACAAAATTCCTCAGCAATCATAATTTTAAAAGCTTTTAATCACGTGGTGATATATACATTCTTACAAGAAGTTATCTTATGAGAAAATATTCCGGATTGCTGACGTGACCATCAGGGTCGGATTGCAGACTTGAGCTTGGGGAAGAGCCGCAGGGCATTCTGGGTCGTCACCTCCATCACTGTCTCCAGCGACACGCCTTTGACCTTACTGATGTACTCGGCAGAGATGCAGATGTTTCGGGGCTCATTTCTTACCTGTTAACGCGAAGCATTATAAACACACATTATGCTAAGCTAAGCAACAGCTTCAAGGAAAAAAAACATTGAGGATTTAGAGCCGACTGTAGCGCAGAGGCGTGTGGGTCAGTTCCTGCCCTTTACCTGCTTCTCTGGGCCGAGAGCAGGCGAATCGGTTTCCAAACAGATGTTCTCCAGAGGAAGCTGTTTCACCAGTTTCTGCTTCTTGGCGGGAAATGCAGCAAACATTCCAGTGTAAACATAATTTCTGTTAAAGGCCGTGTAAAATATGAGCTCATCATCTGTACCTGCTCGCTCCGTATTATGGATGGGGGGATGGAGAAGAAATATCCAGCTTTCACTCCCTCCATTGCAACAGAAGGCTTCCCATCAAAAGCGTGAAGAAGGGCTTTTTCGACACCTAGTGGCAGAGCAAGAGGAACTGCAGCTGCCTCTTCAAAACAGTAAATATCTCTTCCACACAAACACACACTGCAGTTATCTGCTCACCTTGCTCCTTCAGGAGGTGGATGGTGGGTCGTCCTGCAGACCTTGAATGAACATTTCTAAAAAAACAACACCAAAAAAATCCTTTATTAAAATTAGGGCTGAAATAATTGATCGCGATGAATCAGTTATCATAAATAATCGTCAACTAATTTAGTAATCGACTAATCGTTAACTATGGTGCATATTGATGTTAGAAGTCATTTTTTTATATACTAAATAAATCGTGTTATTGTGTTTTTTCCAATAAAAATGTTTATTTTCTTATTTAAACAAAAGAAGAATTCAATTATTTGTTTATTTGCAACTTTCGATGTACTTCTAGTATTAGAAGTACCTTAAGTGAAATTTCTGCAGAATTTGACAATTTTATTTTATTTCTTTAATCTGATTTTATATATGAAGGACAATCTTATAGCGCAAACGCATGTGGAAACGTCCACATGGGGAAAACTCACAGAGGGAGATCCAGCTCCTTGGCAACCTGCGCTTGACGTATGAGAACCAGCTTTTGACTCTCCTTATCGGACTCGGCGCTGACGAACCTGGGAGTAAAATCCAAGCCAACCTACGAAGAAACAAGTAATGGAAAATCCAGTTTGTGTCGCATCAGAGAGCTTAGCTATTTGCAATGTCTGTGAACGATCTGGAGACGCTTTTGTCTGTTAGGTTTAATCCAGGGATTTTCGTCCTTCACAACCCAAAGAGACATTCTCCTCTGAACACAACAGTGACTGAATACTCATGTGAATCTTTACCTCTCCAACTGCGACAAGCCGGTCTCTGTATTTCTTTATGACGGGCAGAGCTGCATCAAGGTCCTGTAATCCAAACGCTCTTTAATGCAACGGCAGAGCGACTAATGCGTATTTAAATTCAGATGTTGACACGTTGCTTTGTAACCTGCAGAGAGGCGCTCCTCTGTTGCTCTGGGGAAACTTCCTGAACAGGATGGACTCCCAAACAGGGGAAAATAAAACCTGGAAATCTAACAAAAAACAAAAACAAAACTACAATTAGCAACATAGTAAACATTTTAAAAAAATGTTTTCACTGCATTCAAATTATTTTTATTTTTTACCTCTGAGACAGCTCAATGATTTTGGTAAATTCCCCAGCATGCTCAGCCACAGCCAAAAGTGCCAGCAAGCCAGCCTGTGTAATAAAACTACATTAATTCACAGTAGTTTGCTTTTCATAGCCCTTTTCTTTCTTTTCATATTTTGTCACAATACAACTCGGCCTGTCATAATAAGGAACCAATAAGCAATAATCGGACAATGAATTAAAATTAATTAAATAATGTCCATTTACATGATTTATTGTTTTCTCCTTTCTGTTTATCTCTGAATGACCAAAAGTTTCCAATCTTCATTGGTCTCGACTAATCCCTCTTCTGAAGGACAATTTTGTATATAGAGACTTCCTAGTTCGTTTTCTTTGTTTTGTTTATTTATTTTGTATATTTAAAATGTCTTCCGGTGCCAGTGTTAAATGTTCTTTAGACCTTTGAGAATGTGTTCTTGCATTATCATACCTTTACCATTATATTACTTGAAAATGGTCTCTAAACAATATTATCATTTATCGCAATACCTGGTAGGACAATTTATCGTCCAGCCAAAAACTGTTATCGTGACAGAGAGAATACAACCACACTATTTATATAGATTTTATGTAATAGTCCGACACAAAATTTTGAAGTAAAATAAAAAGAATACATTGCTCTCAAACATTTCTGCAACTAACAATCTATTGGAGTGTTTATATGTTAGTCCCCTCTACCCTGGTTGCTGCTCTACATATCCACAAATAGACACATACTGTACATTTAAAGAAATACTTTGACTTTATTTATCACATAAAATCCTCTTTAAAATGCTCAATTTTATTTGTCGCATGAGAAAACGTCGCTAAAGTTTGAAACATTTTACCTTCTTTGAATTCTCAATCACCTCTTCCACGTCCTGTCGAGAAGAAAACAAGTTAAAACTTCATTAATTGTTTCAAAGGGTTGAAAACCAAGAATTTAATTTGGTTCGTACCTTGTCAAAATCCCCAGCAGAGATATGACAGTGGCAATCAATGAAGCCATGCATGTGGGAGTTTTCTTTATGTCTGTGCAGCTCTCAAAACCAAAACATTCCCTACTTCCTGACTGAAATGCAGTCTGCGCATGCGTGCAACCTTGACCGCTCGAAATCCAACCCCGCCTATCCCGGGAGAGCGGTGTTCTCTCGTGCTCGTTAGTGGCATCGTAGCGGCAAATTCCTTTGTTAAAATCAAACGCATCCCAGTAGTTTAAGGAAGAAGTGCTTGTATTTCTACCTTAGTTCAATATTTAGAGCGCCATGTGATAGTTTCCGTGGTTTTCCTGCTTTATATTGCCGTCCAACCTGCCGGATCGGATCATTTTGCCAGACGTCGCTTTAAAATGGGCGCTTTAGCAGTGGTCTGCCTCTTGGTTTGGACCGTGATGATTGACTTCACCAGGGCCAAATACGAGCCGACCTGGGAGTCCATCGACTCCAGACCGCTGCCAGAGTGGTTCGACCAGGCGAAGTTCGGCATCTTCATACACTGGGGGGTGTTTTCTGTGCCGAGCTTCGGCAGCGAGTGGTTCTGGTGAGTTCTTCCTCTTGTTCAAGCACAGTTTTGACTTTACAGAGAGAGTCCTGTTGATGTTGGTACTTAGTAGTGGAGGCTAAATGAGGCGTTACGAAGCGTTTTGATCCCTACAAAACTCTATTGTAAAACTCTATAGTATTGTTACTCAATACTGACACCTGCTGGACATTAAAAATCCCTACAGGCGACATGGTTGACAGACTGATTTCATAACCTCGTCTACGATTTTATTGTGTATTATATATTGTATTATGTCATATCTTCAAAATATATTTGATATTCTTCGATGCAGTCAATAAATAATGTGAACATGTACCATAAAGTGAAATTTTAAGTGAAGCTGAAATTTTTGAAGCTGCTCCTTTCACCTTGGAAATTTATTATAATACTTAAAGTAAAGTACATTTAATAATGTGATTTGCAGTTTCAGCAATTTCTGAGGCGAACATAGAGAAGCACACCCAGAAATTCACTTATTTCCTTCCAAGTCAGTTGAAAACATTTTACGAAAGGTAGAAAATACATCACCTTGGTGAACATTTCATGAAGATACGCGACTTTCGGCAGCTTTTAATTTAGTTTTTTTTTTTTTGGTCACAGTTTTTCTGAGGTCTCAATGTTCATTTAGCGACGTGAAATATTCAGCAAGCATTTAAAAGACTGCAGCTTTTTTCTTTTGCAAGCTACCTGCATCATCTTGTTATCCTTAGCAATTTCTTTGGTTTTGATATGATGGTAATTTGCTTAAACTCCAGATAACATGATTCCAAATCCAACATTTCTGGCCAAGACTTATCCTGTAGCTGACAAATCATATCTATCTATGTATATTTTATTTCATGCGAGAACTAGGCCACTTTAAAGTGTGGTCCTGATTCAAACACGTCTGTTGCTTTTTGAATACGAGTGATCAAATTACATTTTTTCCCGTATGTCACTGTAGCAGGACAGAGCAACCGTTTTCAGTCGGATGAGTTGCGATAAGATCAAATGTAAACAACGAATGAAATATAACAATAGAAGTTCTAACAGCATTCCAGCTGTTGAATGCTGTTATTTAATTTATAATAATCTACATCTATACAAATTATTTTCAGCAGCTTTCTGTGTTTGCAGAAATAAACTGTTGTTTGTAAAAGTGTTGAAAATAGCCTCGAATCCCAAAAGCGGCCCTCTTCCAGTGTCGAACAAAGACAAACCTCCATCTTGTAACTCTTCATTGTCTTCATTGATCGGGCTAAGCTAACTTGATTTCTACACGAATCTCCAGAGAAGAACTATAAAGTCAGAAAACCTGGTTTGATATAACGGAAAACATCACAAGACGTTATGTTGGAGTGTCGAATACCTTCTTTAGTGCATTATATTAACCCGTGATGTCAGCCTTTTTCAGCGCTCCTCGCTCTTTAATACTCCATAACTGTTTTTGATTCTTTAATTCATAAGGCTATCAGGACTTTCTTGCTTCTGACCTCCTCTGATTTGCCAGATGTGTGTTTGTTTTCCAGGTATTACTGGCAGCAAAAACACCCAGAGTATGTTAATTTCATGAAGAAAAACTATCCTCCGGACTTCAAGTACCAAGACTTTGCACCACAGTTTACAGCTGAGTTCTTCGATGCCAAAGAGTGGACAGACATCTTTGCTGCATCAGGGGCAAAGTACATTGTGTTGACCACGAAACACCATGAAGGTAAACAAGCGAAAACTACCAGTAGGATTGTCAAAGTTGCTTTTCTGTTCAAGGAATTTCAAACTTGAATGTAGTAGAGTTTGAGGAAATGAACGTCCTGACCTTTGCCGATTGTGTTGATGTCACGAGCTGTGCTGTTTTTTTTGTGGGTGAATGCTTTTTTTTTTTTTTTTTTTCAGGATTTACTCTTTGGGGCTCCAAAAACTCCTGGAACTGGAACGCCGTGGACGTGGGACCAAAGCGAGACGTGGTGGATGAAGTGGCGAGTGCCATGCGCGCCCAGGGTGGTCTTCGTTTGGGGCTTTACCATTCTCTGTTCGAGTGGTTCAACCCGCTCTTTGACCAAGATGCCGCCAACGCCTTCACTACAAACTACTTCCCTACCACTAAAACTCTCCCCGAGCTTTACGACCTTGTTTCGAAGTACAAACCAGAGGTCCTGTGGTCCGACGGCGATGGAAATGCCCCCGACAAATACTGGAACAGCACGGGCTTCCTGGCCTGGCTCTACAACGACAGGTAGGCTTGCAAATGAGGAAACCGTCAGCTGTTTTGATCGACGGACGTAATGTGATGCGTTTGTTTGACAGCCCGGTAAAAGAAACTGTTGTGACGAATGATCGCTGGGGCTCCGGTTCCATCTGCAAACACGGTGGATATTACACCTGTAGCGACCGCTACCAGCCAGGACATCTGCTCAACCACAAATGGGAAAACTGCATGACCATCGACTCCAAGTCCTGGGGCTACAGGCGCAACGCTCCGCTCAGCGACTACATCGGCATCGAGGAGCTCGTGGCGGTGAGAAACCCAGAACTTTCTTTACCTGAGGCGAGCAGACCCGAGTTCCTTCACTAAACAATGAACTTCTGTTGCTGCAACCTTTCACTTATACACCCTGAATTCAATGTTTAGGTTTCAGTGAGCTGGAAGCATTGTCTAGCTATTTCAGGCTATATTGAAGACAACAACGTATCGCAACATAAAGGGGGAACCAGATCAGATCACTCAGAGAAACCCTGGATCAATGTTTATTTAGGATCAACATTCATGATGCCTGTATACGACTTTTATATGTTTTAATCTTCAAGAGAAGCAGAAAACAGCAGAAGAGAATTGGAAAGTTTTCGTCTCTGTTTTCTTTGCGGTCACTTATAAAACTGGGAAGAGCGCCTTGTTTTGGGTCGGACAGCTTTTTATTGCAGTACAGACACCTTTCTCTCTCTTGGCTGGGTGGGCTGTTGGCATATTTTGTCTGCACCTTGGAAACTCGCCCAGGTTGCTGGATGTGTCTGTGGTTTAGAAGGACATTCAGCACAGCAAAGGAGTGAACAAAACAAAACAAACTTTTTCAGGAAGTTCTTCTGGAAAAGTTTGAAAACCCTCCTTGAAAATGCTTGAAAAGTGTTTTAAATTTAACTGTGTGAAAAGTGTGGGAACTCCGAGTCTCTTCATCGTATCGTCATTAGAATAAAAGATTCCCTTCAAGTTATTTCTTCACTCTAGCTTATTTCATTTCCCATCTCTGGTCACTTTTCTTACTGCCGTTGCCTCCTGCGCGTGTCCCTGACAGACCCTGGTGGAGACCGTGTCCTGTGGAGGGAACCTGCTGATGAACGTGGGCCCGACGCACGACGGCAGAATCTCCCCGATCTTCGAGGAGCGCCTCAGGCAGATGGGCCAGTGGCTGAAGGTGAACGGCGAGGCCATCTACAACACGACGACATGGCGGGCTCAGAAGGAGAACGTCACCAAAAACGTTTGGTGGGCGAAACATTTACTCTAGTTGTCGAGTATTCTGTTGATTGTTCTGACGATGAATCAGGTAATCGGATAAAAAACAAAAATTGACACCATCGACAGATGCCTATCGTATGCAGTATTGGACGTACATACGAACATTTAAATAAGCAAATAATTCAGTTCCTTTTAAATAAGAAAAGAAACATTTATTGCATGGGACGCAATAACAGAGCATTCCTTTGGTGTGCCGTTTGTAGCAAGAGAGCTGGAAAAAAATACCAACGTCAACATTTCTGCTGTTGTTGTGTTTTTTGATTAATGATATGATGGTTTTCCTTCAGGAGCCTCCTGAAGGAAAACCACTTCCTACAGGAAGACAGATTAAAAGGAGTTTTTTTCCCCCACAGAACTGTAAGTGGGTGAAGCTAAAATGTATCCACTTGACGAGTTTTGGGTAGTTGAACAAATATATTGAAAGCAAAATGTGTAAATATTTTGTTCAGCTTTGACTTAATTACTGCTCCGAGGTTGTTGTCCATTTCAGCAAATGCCATGAATTGATTTGAGAAAACTTGAATATACGCGTTTTAAAAGCCGAACTCCCTCTTCTGCAGGTACACGTCCAAACCTCAGGGAAAGGCGATCTTCGCCATTTTACTGGAATGGCCGGATGATGGATCGGTGATCCTGAACGAACCCGTGGTAACCCAGAAAGAGACGCAGGTAAAAAAATAAAAAATAAAAAAATAAATCTGTTGCCGGGTAGAATTACAAATGCGTTGAAGTATGAAAAAATCATTAACGCTCTTTGTTAATGTACTCCGTCTCTGGACTTACAAAGGTGGAGCTCGTGGGTCACGGCCCTCTGAAGTGGACGCCTGTGCAGCCCAGTGGACTGCAGGTGTTTCTGCCTCCGCTGCCCGTCAACAAGATGCCGTGCCAGTGGGCCTGGACTCTGAAGCTGACAGGAGCCTCCTGAAGGAAAACCACTTCCTACAGGAAGTCGGAAGTCTTCTGGCCGACTCTCTGCCGGCCAGAAGAGAGTCTCTGCTCTCCTGCTTGAATGACTTACCTTAAATCTGTTTTTCTTGTTTTATACGTACTGTATATTTTCAAAAAATCAACTCTGAAAATCAACCAGGCTGGATTTATTTTTTTTTTTATTTTTTTTTTTTTTGTGATTTGCACTTTTAAATTTGGATATATATATATATATATATATTTTATCTCATGAAGAAAGTCGAGTTTCATCAGAAATTTCTGCACGTAAGAAATTTCTGAACTATTTAATAAAATCTTCTCATATCTTTTACTGGGTCATTTTCTGGTCGTTCCCTCTTTTTCTATGCGAGTCAATAAACATGTCATTTGGATCTGACAGAAAAAGGTCTCTGCAGTGTTTTGTTTATCATGTCAAGTTGGTCAACAGCTTCTACATGCCTTGGTCAAAGTTTAGGTTTAGAATCTGTTCATTTAAGTTGTAAAGTCCAAATTATGACATCATTTAATAGCTTTAAATATGACTGAAAGTTAACATCATACATGTTTAACAGAATTGCGATTTTATGTGTTGTCATAGTTATTTATTATTATTTAAAAGTGAAAATTCTGGATTTACAGTTCAGTCCGATAATCATTTTGATTTTATTTTGAAATTGACTTTCAAATTTAACAGCATTTTAAATGTAACTTGTCTGTAAAGGAGCAATTATAATTTGGAGTGTCATTGTTAAGACATGTATATAATTAATTAACATTATCTCATGACTGACTGTTAAAGTCAATGTGATTTTAGATCTCAAAATTAAGATTTAGTCATACTTATTATTTCACTTGTATTATTAGTCAGTTATTTGGACTTTAAAATGACAAAATATTACTTTGTAACGAAAACTTTAAAGTCAAACATAATTTGAAAAATATAAAATTTTTCCCAATAGTATATTTTTTTCTCTCTTCTTTCCGTTTTTCAATTTTTTTTTTATCTCTACTATCCAGGATACTGTCTTTAATAAGACAGGATACTGTCTTATTAAATATTTAATAAGACAGTATCCTGTCTTATTAAAGACAATTTAATTTAAATTAAATTGATTTCAATTAATTTAATTTAATTGAAATTAGATTATCATTTTGAATGCCATAATTAGATCAATACATCTCAATATTGAATTTTAAATCTTGTCAATGTTACTTTATAATTCCTTACATAATTATGACATTTTTTTTTTTTTGTCGTCCTCGTGACAATAATAGCCTTCCGTATTCCTCTAAGTGCTCGCGATGCTATGAATGTTATCGCCTCCTTTGTCGCCCCCTGCTGGCCACACGTGCAACAGCAGCGGGACGTTTGACAGCCAGCTGCGATGGCTCCAATCGGAGCTCTGCGCCTTCGGCTGCCCGCAGATGACCCAGCCGAACCGCCAGCCGCCCCGTCGCTCCCGTGAACGGCCCCTGTGTCCCGTGTCTCCGTGCGGTGAGTCTCGCTCGGCCCGGCGGCTCACTCTCTCCCAGCGGGGGGCCGCATTTCGCGGAAAGCCGTCGCCGTTTTCCCGTCGCTCCGCTGAGGCCGCGGCGGCTCCCGGGCACGCGCTCGTCACCCGAGATGCTGCGCCCGGCGGAGGGCAGATCGCACTGTGTTGTGTCTGCTCTCTGTTGCACGCCTTTAAGGTGGGAGGTCCCTGTTCTGCAAATGTTCCATGACGCGCAGATGGGGGGTTTGCAAGGGGTTCTCACGTCCATGCAGAGACCCCCCTCCTGCTCTCCAGGCTTTCCCCCAGCACATGACTGCTGCTGATCCCCAAAACAAACAGCGAGCTGTCAGGATGCTGTGGCGAGAGAAACCGCTGCAGGATGTCAGAGCTGCATGTCTGCTTGCAGGGAGGGTAAAAATAAATAAATAATGCATGTGAGCTGAGGATGTTTAATATAAAACTCTGGATTAAATGTGATGTTATATCATCGAAGAAGTTAGGGTTTGTTAGCTTAATACAGTCACATTAAGCCTTAACTAAACTAATCAGTGAAAGAGCCCTGTGGGCTAAAAACTGATTCCTAAAGACTGATGTTTAAGTAACATCTGTGTTTACTTTCAGAGACTCGATTAAACGACTCCTGTTGTGTTTCTTACTTGTTTTCTTGGGATTTTACCTGAAGTGGCCGGCTATTTTCAGCATTTTGGCCAAAGAACAACCTGAAAAGTGTGGTGTGCTTTTATTTTGAGATTCATACGTTGTAGGACAGCCATTTGTTGCAGTTCGAGCTGAAAAGCTATTTACTGTATGTCCCTACCAGTGTTGTATATTTCTAGCTTACTGGTTTTGACTATTATCTTCAGCTAAATAAGTATGGATATTAATCTCACAGTCAGATTTAGCTGTGGGCTTTTAATGAACCAATTAACCAGAGACATGGATAAGCGTTGATCTTATTTTTCCCCATATTTTTGATCCACCTTTCTATTCTTTCTGTCCAGCTTCCTGCTATCACAGCATGACCCTGCCACCACTAGGTTTTTTGTTTTTTTTTTCATAAAGGTGCACAAATGATTTCTATCCTGTTTACAGATTCTTCCATCTGAGCTGTCGATCTCTGCAGCTCCCCCAGAGTAACTGAATAAGAGTTTCAGGAGTAAGACATTTGAAATATAGATTTAAATTAAACGCTTTTTTTTTTTTTCATTTTGAAAAGGCTGGGGTTTTTTTCTGCTTGAAGGGATTGGCATGTGTCTTTTTTCCAGACTCATCACAAACCGGTCAACGTTTTCCTTGAAGTCACACTGAAATGAAATCGGATCGAGGATATTCAAATGAGTTTATTAAGCATCGATTCCTCCATATATCTCAGTCTGATTGACTCTCAGTAGAACACGCGGGCAAATTTCCAGCACCTCACTCACGACAGCGTTTCAAGCTCTGCTTCATTCTTGTTATTTTTTATTTTTTTTACCCTCCTTTGAGTTTATGCCAAAGGTGGCTCTCTGAGTGGCGCAAACGGGACGTCTATCAGAGCTGCGATTACGCGTCGTTACACAGCCAAAGTCCTCTTTCTTTTTCTTGGCCGCTCGTTTCTTCTGTCTTTGTGCTGCAGTCTGTGGCAATAATTATACATGTAGACGGGGACGAGGGAAACTGTTTCAGATGCTGGCGCGGTTGTCATGGAAACACACAGTCGTGTGAGATTATTTTCAGGTACAGCTGTTAACGACTGCGTGCGCGAAGAGCGAACGTGCTCCTTCGAGGACAGTGGGGTGTAACAGTCGGCCGATGATGGTGGTGATGATGGTGATGATGATGATGGTGATGGTGATGATGGTGATGATGATGATTTCTCAATGAACGGTGGCAGAAAACAAAAAAACAAACAAGAGCTGGTTTTCAGGTGTCACTGTTCTTGTTGCTGTTCGTTCCTTGTCAGGGGTGTCTCTTTCCGCTGGCATATGACCACCTACTATCAGCGAGCCAAGGAGGAAAACCTCATTCCTTCCATTCATAAATAATCCCCCCCCCCTCCACACCTCTTCCTCTTCCTCCTCTTCCTCCTCCCATCCATTTAAGCACTAAGATCATGTCAGGCCCGCTCGTAGTCAGGTGGCATTCGATCACATGCAGATCTGTGGTAGATCTGAGCCAGTCAGCACTGAGCAGAGCTGCAGATAGTGGAAAAACGCCAAGCGGTGTGTGTGTGTGTGTGTGTGTGTGTGTGTGTGTGTGTGTGTGTGTGTGTGTGTGTGGAACATCCTGGGGGACAGACCATTATATTTATAGAGACGAGCGACTTGACCTTCACTGCACGTTGAGTATCAGCCATTTTAGTGCCACTCCTGTAGACACTGAATACGGCATAATGGATCTGAGCTGCAGTGCAGTTCGTTAGCTTCCGTCTCATCTTTTGGCTTGTTTTCGCTAATAATAGCTCGCCGCAACTCCATACCGTGCAGGGACTGTCGATACCCAAGTTTGCGGACTCGCTTTCCTCTTTTGTGCTGCTGCGCGCAGCAGTGCTGTTTGGCGGAGGGAACGGCAGAGAAAAGCTCGCAGACTGAGTGGAACCTGTGGGATGATGTTCAGCTAAGTCATTATACCTATGGGAGCCTGTTGTTCTGTTGTGTCATCTTGAGAGTTAAAAAAAGAAAAAATAAATGTCTGAAATAGTGATCCACAGAGGTGGCCAGCTGTTCTCACCTACTAATAGCTGAGAGGGAAACTAAGGAGGGTCCTCCAAGCAGCTGAATATAATTTGTCATTGAATGCCAAACCTTGATTTAGCCCCAAATGGAAACACGTGCCGCTTTCTAACAAGTGAAGGAGAGCAGGGGAAGTCTTATTTCCATGATGCAAATTAGGCTTTTTTGAAGTTTATGTTGTGCCACGGTGTTATTCCGCTCATCCAAAACATACCTGGATTATTGCTTTCATTCTTCTACGCATAGTTTGAGAAATGTGTTCATTCGGAGGTGCCTAAACTCTTGCTCATACAAAGCTCCGCCCATTTGCTCAAAGCTCCGCCTGAGCTCAGCTCCTCCAGACTAGCGGCTGCAAACACCTGGTGAAACCGCGCGTCTGCTGAGCTGGTCGTATGAGCTACTTCTCAGTCCGACGCTCCGTGATGCTGATGGTAAGCGGCATCATGGAGCAGCACTGTCGTGGCGACGTGCTGAAAATGCGAGTGTCAGAAAGGGTAGGAGCTTCTTAAAGCGACAGAAGCCAATTTAACAAGGAATCAGACGCGGCGAAGTCAAATTGCTTTTATTTCTACAGGATTTTGATAACGACTGAAAGTAATAGTTACTTGTTTGTACTATGAAATGGATTTATGTGATTGGAAAATGCATGATAACCCACTTTTGGCCTTCATGTTGATATTTGCTCACTAATCTTCTCTCTCAAACCTCGAAGGCCTTCACAGAACAGGTGAGATTAACAAACAGCCACAGTCCGACTCTCAGTGTGACATTACTCTCCAATGAAGTGAAGGATTTCAGCAACAGGTGCTGAATACAACAAATCCATGCTGGGCTTTTTGTTTTTGTTTTTATCCGCAAAAAGTTTTGAAAACAATTTTCTTCCCAGTTCACAATGACGCACTGGCTTGTATTGGTACATCAGTTCAACAAAGTAGGTTGAAGTTTTCTGTTTATGACGTGAAAAAAGTGTGAAAATTCAGAGATTGAACAATGTCATAAGGACTTGTGATGATCTGTTTTGCAAAGTGAACAGGAAGTACCTCAATTATTTGTGGAAAATATTCAATTTATAATTTCAGATGTGGTTTGAACTTCTTTGTCTTATTTGTGGATCGACAAATTATCTAATCAGGAAGCAGCAGAATCTTTTCAGTGACTTAACTAACTAATTAACTAACTAGTAATAGGGGTTGAACTGGACCTTTTCTTTTATTTCAAATTTGACAAAAACAGAATTGATCATTATCATCTGTACATTGGAATCATGTGGCCACCCACTCCTAATTCAGGCATACAGCTTATATAATGTAATGTACAAATGGTGCCTGGAGGAAGTCTTCATTAATGCATAGGCCGTGTCACATTGAACCCACAGATCATATTCACCGGATCGGGCTTCGCAGCTGCACATAATCGACAGCATTGTCCCGGCGTTCGCCGAGTTAATGACGCCCTCATCACGACTCTCTCCATTCACAAAGCGAATCCTGTCGTGACGGGAGGAACTGGCTCCGCGCAGGCTGTGGGTGTCTGAGCGCGCAGAACAAGCGTCGGTTCCTGCAGCAGCCTGACATCCAGCAGCGCGCTGCCTTTTCATTCAGCGCCTGAATAGACTCACGGTGTAGGAAGTGTACATTCAGAAGCATGTGATTAGAGTTTTTCAGAGGCACTTCTGCCTTTCTTCCATCTCCCCCCGGCACAAGCTGATGTGTTCCCGTGGGAGACGGGATGATAGGAGTGTATGTGAATGCGTGTGTACCTGAGCGACCAGAATGCAAGAACCCTCAGGATGAGACAACAATCTGAATGAGCAGAAGACATCCATCAGGCTTTTCTTTACCAATGTAGTTTTCCTATGAAATCTGATCTGCCGACCCTCATTTTACCCCCCTTTTTGCTTAGTATGCTTATTTAAAGAACTTACAAGAGAACCCTGATTTATGCATCAAAACATACAGCTGTAGCCAGATATTTGCACATATACTGAGAACAAAAAAATAACTTTTCTTTCTTCTCATCAGACATGAGGTAAGTCTAAATCTATTGAATTTTTAGGTCAAAATCATTTCTATCTGCTAATTTTCAGAATCACGAGAGAAATCTTTTAGCACTTTCTTCACTTTCTGAATTTTTCACATATAAAGATTCCCATGCCTTTTATCCATTTTGAGAAAGCCCAGACGACGATATCAAGGCACCATAATATCGTCGATCTAGTTTGAGTTAAAAGAAGACACACCTGAGGATCTATTTCAAGGCAACGCCTCAAAGGTGCTGCTTCCTTCAGTGACATCAGGGAAAAATGATGTGCCACTATGTATACACAGTGAAAACACGTCCTGAGCTGAAATACCATTCAGCAAGGAGGGACCCATATCTCCAAAAGCAAAAGAAGAAAGTAAAATGAACACAATCACCTCATAAGTTTGAAAACGCCACCACAAGAGGGGTGTCAGGTCGACGGTGAGTGTTTTGCCGCAGGAGGGACTGGTGCACTTCACGAAACAGGAGGCGTCTCGAAGAAAGAACCTGATGAACAAAATGCTTGACCCACGTCAAACAGTTTTCAGTCAGGTTTATTTGTATATGCAGCTCAATGTGCTCTACGGGATAAAAACATGACACAGTAAAATGTAATGAATGAACATTACATTTTGCCAACATCAAGCAGAAAGGCATCGAACATGCGTATCAAACGATGTTCCAGTTATTCTGAATTATAATCATAATTATAAAGACAGGTGGATTTTCAGCCTTGATTTAAATCAACTCAGTGCTATTCGGCGGTTTTGCAGTTTATCTAGAAGTTTCAGGGTATATTATAAGCCTGGCGGGCCACCAGACTTTAATTGTGCCCCCGTTGCTTATTTAAATATTTGTTTTTTACATGTTTGCATTTTTTTTAAAGACTTTATAGTTGGTGTTCAGATATTAATCATCCATTGAAACATGATTATCAGCATTTAGGTCAAAAACTCGATGGGCTGCTGGATGAATGACTTGCACCCAACCATCAGGCTTCGCAAGTTTTCTGGTGCGAAACCCTGAGTTTGTTCCAAATAGTACCAACAACAATTGAAATGAGCGTGAGCTTATGAATTCGAACAAAGTTGAAAAAAAAAAAAAAAAAAGTCTCCCTCGTCCCTAAAACTGGGACGGTTTCGTCTGACGTCTTGATGTGAGAGTGGGTGGTGTCCAGTGTACGCGAACATTCAAGTTTCGACTGTAGATTTCTAATTCAACCTTAAATCTCTTTTGGTGTAGATGCGTCAATCGGAGGGAAATTGGTACGTCTCCGTTGAGTAGATGAAGTTGATGCTTGGCTCCTCGGATCCTGACAGCCAGCTCCTCGCTTTGTGTGTGCTACGAGGCAGCTGCTGCTCTGCTTTTCAAACGCACAGAGAAAGAGAGATGGAGAGTCAGAGGAGAGGGGAGGGGAGGGCAGCGGAGGGAAGAAAAGCGTCCTTAAACGTGGGCTGTTGTGTAATCCCTCCCAGGGCCCCTTTGCTATTTTTGTGCCTGGGTCCGCACGTCACGGTTGGGTATTTTCTCTGGTGACTTGCTCGCATCAATAGATCTTCTAATCTACACCCAGTCGGCCAGCGGCTTCACAGCTGATGGGACTATTCCTCGCTAATTTCTTTTGTTGTTATTCCCACCCGGACATGAGCAGGACAGGGGGACGGACCGGGCAGCATGAGGAATGTCACATATGACTGTCGACATGGGACGGGGGGACTGTTCAAATGTCAGGTTTGTATGAGGATTATATTTGATCTGTGAATGTCAGCTGTTGTAGGAGCCAAGTCCCCCCCCCCCCTCTAACCAACCACCACAACACTGTGTGCTTTATGTCATTGTCATCGTAGCGAGAAAGAGAGAGAGAGAGAGAGGAGAGAGAGAGAGAGAGAGATGTTTATTCATTCTTCATGCTTTGCTGCCGCGGGTTCCACCGCAGAAGATTTTGTATTTTTTTTTTTTTTTTTTTTTTTACCGTCCAGCTTGTTTTCATGTCCTTATGATATTTATGGATTGGCTGTCAGCGTGGGTCCTCACGCCCGTTCCCTTTAATGGTCAACTTAGCCTCTAATGATGTAATGCGGCGGCATAACGATGCTCTCCGCGAGCCAGCGTTTGCTTGCTCGTTGTTCTGTCTCCCTTGTGTGGAAGGAAGTCGGGAGATGAGGCTCCCTCTCTCCCCCGAAAAGGATCCGTGGAGATCACGTCTCCATCCATGTGAACATACTGTACCGCCATCGGCCCACGTTCATCCTGAAACACACCTACGACCACCCACCTGCCTCCTGTTGTTCCACGTCATTGCTGCTGTGTCACATATTTCAGGATTGGTGCGCGCTCGTTGTCCGGGCTGGGAGAAATTTTTGTAAGGGGGGGAGGGGGACAAAAAAAAAAAAGTCAGACTTTCTCAGTGAGAGTTCGGATGTGTCAGCCCCCACCCCCCTCATCCTTGCTTTCAAAAGGTATGCATTGTTTGCGAGGGTCTTATCTCCTTGTCACTCTGCACCCATATTTCCCTCCCCTCATCTCCTGGCTCACAGAGGATGGAAACTAACCAATGAGGTCACCTTGAAAGGGAGCTCCCTACCAGGCCTATGAGTGTTGTCCCCCTCAACCCTCTAGTTTACCTTATCTGTAAACCTCCCTAATGAATCACAGACCCTTCTGTTAAGCCTCCGGCTCCATCTTTTCCCTGTTCTTCGCTGTTGTCTGCAGAATCCGGCAGTTTATTTGAAAGCAAGAGCTACTGAACCACAAAGTAGATGCTTTTTTTTTTTTTTTTTTATTCTTGTGAGGTAGCAGAAGGTCCTCCTCACGACCGCTTTCGAGCGTCTCGGGGCATCTCGAGAGTCACCTTGGATTCCCATCCTCTGGCTCGTGCTTGAGCAGTGCGCGTTGAGCTAACAAAGAGAAAGAGGAGAGCCAGAGCAAGAGAGCGAGAGAGTCGGAGGATGTCCTAATTAAGGGGAACTCAGAGGGTTTGAACCAGATAATCTTACATAACCTCATTAGGGAGGACACTGCGTTTGATACCGAGAAGATGGAAATGACGTGTCCTCAGATACCCGTCCTCTCGGCGTGAGGCGAAGATGTGGCGGAGGAGGCGGCTCGGTCAAACCACGGAGTCGGGAGTCAGGCGTGTTTGCATACAGTTCAGCATGTGGTCCCGTGCACCCCGGCGTGTTGGTGATGACTCTGTCGGCTCAGACAGGTGTATGGATTTCAGTCCAGTAGGAGGAAACAGGAATACCTTTGCACATGTATGTCAATTTAGAGCATCAAAAAGATATTTTAGTGTTAAAAACTGAAACACATATTTACAGTTTTTTTTTTTTTTTTGATGATGATGATGATGGCTTGCAAATGAAATTCAAGTCCTTGGAAAATCTTAACATTACGCAATGCATAATTGTTGGCCTATTGAAAAGTATGTCCATGTACTCAATGCTTGGTTGGGGCTCCTCTTGCTTAAATTCCTGCATCAATGTGGTGTGGAATAGAAAGTTTGGGTTGGTTTATCAGAGGTCTTCGACTCCTCTGCACGGTTGACGTTTCTCTTGCTCTTGACAATAATCTATCGATTCTCTCAGTGTTTAGGTCAAGCTACGTTTCTAGCTAATCCAGTGCAATGACCACATCGTTAAAGCAGGTAGTGGGGGAAGTGAGGGCAGTTACCAAGTCCTTATGGAAAATGAAATCAGCATCTTCATAAAGTTTTTCAGTGGACGAAAATACAAAGTACTCTAAACTTTCCAGATAAATGACTGCACTGACTCTAGGCTTGATAAAACACAGTGGGACAACAGCAGCAAATTGCGGCGGCTCCCCCAAAACATCACTCGACCGTGGAAACTTCTCTCTGGACTTTAGGCAAAAGTGGATTCTGTGCCTCTCCACTCTTCCTGCGGACGCTGGGACATTGATTTCCAAATAAAATGAAATCTGTGTTTTCATTTAAAGAGAGGACTTTGGAGACTGACCAGTTCTTTTTCTCACTAGACCGTGTAAGATATGTTGTCTCTGGTTCAGAAATATGTTAACACCAGGAAAGCTGCTGTTGTAGTGCGCGGTTTCTCTTGAAGCACCGATTTAAAGCTGCAGTTCCCACTTTGTGAATGGGATTTACTTCATCGTCCTCTCCAGGCTTTTTGTTGTTGTTTTTTCCTGGATCACCGTGACCTTTTCAACCAAACTCTTTTCTTTCACTCAACTTTCCATTAAAATCAGCACTTTTGTGAGGAGCCAGCCTTTTTGGCTACCTTTTGTGGCTTAAACTTTTAGTAGACTGGCAGCAGACTTAAATGACTAAACTAAATCCTTCATTGATATCCTAACCTACTTATTTGCTGGAATGTATTGGCAAACATTTTTCATTCGTCACGTCACATGGTCCTTTTTCCCACTGCTAAGAAAACGCCTTGTGGTTTTGGCCTTGCAGAACAGTTAGACAATAAGATTTACAGAAATTTTCTTCGATCAAAAGTGTGTTTTGCGAAAATAGAATTACCACGCTAACTGTATGCAGGCCCACTAGTACAGGAGGCACGATACATTGTTTCTGGAGATCTTCAACATGTTAGTGTAAAAAGTCAACAAGGTAAATAAAATACAAAACACATTAAAGAAAGAAAGTGTAACTTCAGCTCCTCACCTCATTGGCTGCAGAACAAGTCCCGTTTGAAAAATCCTATAGAAGTAAAGTAACTTACAGCAAAGCCTCTCCATGAGATTAATGAAAAACATGAGATAATTAGCACTAAAGCTTCAAAAAAAGAGCAGCCGCTTCAAACTATTTTACTATCAAAAATGCATTTTAGCTTCATTTTAAGATGTTGAATTATCTTATTTACTGGAGTGAATAAGGACACAATTTTGGAAACAATTCAGTGAACAGCTCTGCAGCCTGTTGTGAATATTGTCTGTGCTAAAGTAAATGCAACAATTGAATGAATGTGTCTCAGTATAAAATAAATTCATATCTTGTACTTTTTATCCAGCACTCATGTTTTGCATGTTGTTTTCATGCTTTGAGATAAAGACGTTAATTTTTAAATGGGCTCACTCGGATACACACACACACACACACACACACACACACACACACACACACACACACACACACACACACTCACACACACTCACATTCTGTCAACGTAAACTTATTTATGCTTCTACGTTTATGGTTCTTAACACGTAGCTGACATCCATTATTTATGGTTTAGGACATTTGGGCTGTCTTCCAGGACTTACACAAGGAACTTTTGGAAAGAAACTAATTTTTTCCATTCCTCCACACCTTGAGGTTACTTTACACTGAACACTCCAGTTTTATGTAGGAAAGTTTCGACATCCTCACATAACTCTCCGTTTATTGAAAAGACTTGGAGCTCTTTTTCTGTTTCCAACATTTTGTCAGCTTTATTTGCTACATGCTTGAATTGTGATTTGTTGTGGTTTGGGTTTTTAATCCTGTTTCCTTTCTTTGTTCTTTCAGGTGACTCCTCCCTGCTTCTCACATATAAGTTGATATCACTGAGGTCACACAACACATACCGTCCTTGAAAGTTGATCACAAGTGAACTCATTGGATTCATGGAGTCACTTGACGCTACTGCAGGGGTGAAGGGCGCCGCCGAGGGTCAGGAAAAAAAGATTGGTCAGAGAAAAGACACATCAGAAGCTGTCCTCAGACCTTCTGTCAAATCGGAAAGCAAAGGGTGGCATCAAGACGTAGAAGAAGTTCAGAGCGGAGGAACGTGTGGTTTTAGTGAAATGTCTGACTCAGGGAAATCTCCGAAATTTGAGGATCAGTTCTCACAAGCTCAGTCCATACGCCATCCAGACTATGAGGTGTCTTCATATCCGCTACAGCCCACAAAGCCCTTCTCTGTGGGGAGACAAAAAGCTTCAGCGCCGTCGCCAGGACCTGGGAGTCAAAGGAAGTCGCCCGCTTCAGCCGAAGTTCAGCAACAGTGTTCCCATTCAGGGATGGACCAGCTGCCAGAAGTGACGGCTAAGGTGGAGCAGAAACCACAAAAACCAGGAAAGTATGTGTGCGACTACTGTGGCAGGGCATGTGCCAAACCCAGCGTTCTTAAGAAACATATTCGCTCACACACCGGCGAGCGGCCCTACCCATGTGTTCCCTGCGGGTTCTCCTTCAAAACCAAGAGTAACCTGTACAAACACAGAAAGTCCCATGCTCACTCAGTCAAAGCTGGAACGGTGCCATTATCAGAGCTTGGGCCTTACAATGTCAATGTGGAGCAGGGGTCTGTTGAAGGGGAAGGAGAATTATTCTCTGATGCTGAGCAAAGCACGGATACGGACGAGGACACTCTTAACGACCCACTGCTGCTGCTGGACTCTCCAATGGAGGGATCAGATAACACTGCTGTAAAAGTGCTAAATCTCATTGCTCAGAAAAAGGGAGCCACGTCAATGTCAGGTCAGGATGGTTCCTCCCAACCCCAAGAAATCAATGCCTCTCCTGTCACAGCCGAGGCCAGCCGCGCAATCCAATCTTCCACTATCAAGCAGAGGCTCGCGCTTCGGCTGTCAGAAAAGAGAAGCGGTGACTCGGAGCAAAATCTGTCCCTTCCAAGTCAATCCAGCAAGGGCAGCACGGACTCGGGCTACTTCTCGCGCTCTGAGAGTTCGGAGCATCAGACCGGTCCTCCAAACACAAACGCAAAGTCCTACCAAGAAATCATGTTCGGGAAGTGTTATCGGCCAAGCCCGAAGCAGACATCGTCTTATGAGTCTGGGGAACTTTCTGAGAAAGGCTCTGAGAAAGGCTCTGAGAAAGGCGTGTCCCGGGTTTTCACTCAAGAAAATGATGCAGTCGAGTCAATCAAAATAAACACCAAATCGTTCCTGAAGGAGGAGCTAAAAGAGTCGCAGTTAGACGCCGGCTGTGACATGGGGCCTCTGATCCGAAGCAACTCAATGCCAACATCCTCAGCCGTGAGTCTGACTATGCCACAAGCCCTTCGAGGCAGCCACTCGTTTGATGAAAGGGCGAGCACAGGGGGCATGAGGAGACTAAAACGTCAAGGTGCCATTGAGCTACCTGGGCACGACGGTCACACCGAAGCTGACAGTCATGGAAAAATTAGCGAGGCTTCTCCGTCTGGGTTGGACATGGAAAGCTACACCTCTTTGGGACTTGGCACAACTCAGCAGAAACACGCAATGGAACTGGCGACTCGAAAGCGCCGCAAAGAGAAGAGGGAGGAAGAGGACTTGCTGGGGCAATATGAGAGCCATCATAAGCAGAATGAGGAAATGTTCGATTCAAGCAAAGACTACGATATAAAACAAGCTGCAATGGGAATAATGGCTTTAGGTAGGGGACATTTGGACAGGTGTGACATGGACATATCAATGAACCCTGACATATCAGGCCGAAAAAACCTGGGGAATGTAATTTCAGTTATCCAACACACAAACTCAATAAACAGGCCTCAAACTGACCTGTCAGAGTCATTCAAATATTACAGTCAACGACTGGAAACTATGTCGTCATTACCGGCAATGGAGGCCATTGAATCATTTGAAATGGAACATGACAACAGATTAAGCCAATCGGTTCAGCTGGGGCCCAAACTTGTGCGACAGACAAATATACAAGTCCCAGAAATCAGGGTCACGGTGGAGCCTGACAGTCCAGAAAAAGCTTCAGAAGTGCCAGCGAAGGAGCCGGAGAAGCACGTGGAGGAGTTCCAGTGGCCTCAAAGAAGCGAAACCTTAGCACAATTCCCTCCAGAAAAGCTCCCTCCGAAGAAGAAGCGGCTCCGCCTGGCTGAAATTGAGCACTCCTCTGGCGAATCGAGCTTCGAGTCCGCTTGCACTAGTCTGTCGCGCAGCCCGAGCCAGGACAGCAACTTATCCTATAGCTCCACGTTTTCCTTTGACAGAGAGGAGAGCTTAAAATCAGCCTCTCCCGCCAGGCAAGATGAATTTGGCAAACCTCTGGAGCTTTTAGCCGTGCCAGGGTGTGGGCACTCCCTCTCTGTGCTCAGCCAGCGTCAGCAGCATGAAATGAGACGCTCCTCCTCAGAGCAGGCGCCATGCAACTTGCACAAGGAGTTCCCAGAGGTTCGCAGCATATCATTTGACTATGGCAGCCTCTCTCCAACCTCCAAAGTTAGACACGTGGACATCAGCATCGTAAAGGAGAGAAGGAGGGGTAACTTGGTGCGACAGGAGTCGCTGAATATGGATACTGAAGTTACACAAGTCCCTTCACAACTGTTTCCAAAGTACATCGGCAGCGCCTCCCCTCCATTTGTGGCAGGCGCTGTCCTGCCACAGACTTTGCCAATATTTTCTGTTGGGAACACATTTCCCCAGCTGCCCAATCCCAGCCTAGTTGTTCCTGTTAGAATTCAGACACATGTGCCGTCCTTTGGCAGTCTCACATACACGTCTTTATCACAGATCTTTGACAATCAGTATGACAGTATGAGCAACACAACGTCCGCCCGCCAACTGCACAGTCAAACTGCACGCTTATCTGGAAATCTCGATTCTCACAACGTGTACTCAAAGCAGCCCACAGCTGACACCCTCAGCGTTGAGGCCCTGGATTTGTCATCAGCAAAGCTGAAGACAGGCATCCCTCTGTCTCTGACCTCCAGAACTATATCAACTACTAATGCCTCGAGTGGGGGAGCAAACAAGCGGATGCTTTCCCCTGCCAGCAGCTTGGACCTATTCATGGAGGTGAAGCAGCAGAAACGAGTCAAGGAGGAGAGGATGTTTGGGCAAATCGTCGAGGAGCTGAGTGCTGTGGAGTTGGGGAAATGCCATATGAGCGAAGACTCTGGGCGCAGGTCAAGGATGCAGGTCACATCGACGCATGTGGCGGGTGACGCGAGCAGGACTTCATTTATTGCACATCAAACAGTGACTGAGCCCACTGAATCTGAGAGCGCTATGGAGAGTCACTCCCTGGAAGCAAGCCCGCCCCCTTACGCCGTCATATCAGGCAGCAAAGCAAAGGAACGGATGCAGGTGGATGTCGTGGCACATCTGGCTACCAGTCAAGACGTCCTGATCTCGGGCGCAGAGCACCCCAGACTCTTATCGCAATTTCCGAGCCTCCGCACGGCAACAGGCGTGAGCTGGTGTTACCTCAACTACACAAAGCCGAGTTGCTCGCAGGGCGATGCCCCCTTCACCTCCGTGTACGCCACATGGTGTGTGAGCTCCCACAATCCAAACCCCCTGGAAGTGAGCACCAGCATTGCTCTGGCTCTGCTGCGGTCCAGACAGAGAGGAGACAAGGTTATATACTCCGTAGCTGCAATGTGCCAGCCTGGCACGGGGAAACTAGTTTCATCCCTCATCCTCTGGAGACAGACCATGGAACAGGTGAGTAAATGATCCCATCTGTTTGAAGACTGAGAGAGAAAGAGAGAGAGAGAGAGAGAGAGAGAAAACTAAATCATGGGTTACCTGGGGGGAAATGTGCTTTTTATAGAGTATGTAATTGGTTTTGCTGATTTCTTCTGTTTGTATAATGATTAGATAAATTAGCACCTCAGACTGTGCTGATAGCTTTTCGTCTCCGCAAGAGATAACAGTTTGAAATGCACGATGTTTGAAGGACAATTTTATCCAGAAACTCATGATGTACGCTTGCCTCATTTGGCAGGAGATCCTGGAGAGATTTGTTTTAGATTAATCTCTTGCTCTTCATTCGTATTTGGAAGACAAACATTTATATTTGTCTTCATTTTGAGATATTAACTCCTAAGCTGTGAAACAAGGTATTCATCTTATCTTCTCTGTACTTGAGTTTACTTTAAAAGGGGCAAGTCAGTATTTTTCATTGAAAATGTTTAAAGGAGTTAATAGCATTTAACTCTTCACTCTGGATATGTCCAGATCCTTTTACACCTGGAGGCTGAAGCTAAGAAGGCCCAAGAAAGACCGAATCAGCATCTTAAATCATAATTGTAGCGCTTTATACAAATTGTATTTTCTGTCTGACATAAACGTATTGCAGAGGTTTAACTGAAAGCTGTTTTATTGATTTTTACACTCTATTGCTTATATTTGGTAGTTGCTGCAACTGAAAATCCAGGAAGATCATTGCTGGTACGATGCTCCTCCTGGCTCTCTTTCCTGTGTAATTAGCCCTAGATGTCGAATATAAACATAATTGTTACACACTTCATAAAACAGCATTTGCATAGGCTCCTATGACGTTTGCATTAGTCGGTTATTTTCCCTCATGAGGTTTTGGTGGTAATTATCTTCATAACCAATATTCAGAATGGATTTTCTAAATTGATTAACTTTGGGTGCATTCACACCAGCCCTAATTATTCCGCTTTAGTCAAACTCTACCTCATTTGTGTAGAAAGTTTGGTTTGTTTGGGGAGGTGTGAATGCACATTTCCAACTCTGCTCCAAAAGCAAAAGACAATAGCCCAGGGCCTTCTGGGTAAATGCAACCAAAACAAAAATTCAAGTCGAGTGCTAGTGGGAGAAATTTTACAATGGCAGAAATCTGACGCCACTCCATTTTTGTGTACATTTTGTGAAGAGGGAAGTTGCGCTCAGAGTCTTCTTCAGAGATTTCTGTGTCGTTTCTCACATTAGTTCCTGGTGCAGTGCCACCAAAAGTGGCAGCGTGTGGCAAGGTTTCCCGAGGAGCTTGTATTATTTGACACAGTGCAGAGCAAAAGCGCACCATCTGAAAATGTAAAAAATGCTACAATTTCAGGTTGCATCATTTGAAAACACACTTAAACTAATGACTTAGCTTTTTCAAAGTGTAAAACACCATGTTTCATTCTCTGTTGAACACAGAAGGATACTTGGTGTTGCACCGCCTGCAGCCTGCATTTCCCATGTAGTGAACATCTGTTTCAGTGTAATTTGCCCAACATAAGCATCAGAGTTCATAAAATGTTTGTTTTTTGTTGAGAGGTGGGATTCTTATGTAATCCCACCTCTCAACAACATTCATATTTGGAAAACAATTCAGAATTGGAGCACTCATTCTTTGTTTGCATTTGGAGAAATTGTGCCGGATGCAAACTTTCGCCGTAACTACTTTTTTCTGTATTTGCTAAAACTAAGACCTCAAGCGAGCGGTCTGATGCATATAAGGATACTGACTGCTTACTCGTTTTACCAGAACCTCACTTCAAAACTCCTCGACGATCCCTTCAAAGAACTTTGACGGCAGAAAACCGTAGGTTGCCTGCAGCGGGTTTTTCCCAAGCTACAGCATAATGCATGTTTGCAAAACATGCCGTGTAACACTATGTGTGACACTTAATATCGGCCGCGTCAGATTACAGTCGATTCTTTGGCCGCATTCAGTGGTTGTTAACGCGGCGTGTGTTCATCTGATTCAGCTGCAGAGGAAACCGGAGTCCAAAGAGGTGGACATCACCTACGGGAAGAAGGTGAAAGACATCAGCTGCAGAGCCAAAACAGCCAAGGAGGAGTGGAAAGAGAGGGAGGCCTCCGCAAACCAGGCAGCGCCAACACGAATTAAGATCTTCGAGGGAGGGTCAGTCAGCACACAAGTCAAGTTCTTGTAACACTTGTCAATGTCATTTGTGCTACAGTTATTTTTAGGTATACTAACTTCATGCACCAGCAACCTATGCTGTCTTTCCTCTTCAAAACTAAAAATACCAATGCTACGTTTCATGTCCGTTTAAGGTACAAGTCCAATGAAGACTACGTGTACGTCAGAGGTCGAGGCCGGGGGAAATACATTTGTGAGGAGTGCGGTATTCGCTGCAAGAAGCCGAGCATGCTGAAGAAGCACATCCGGACCCACACGGACGTGCGGCCCTACATCTGCAGGGTTTGCAACTTTGCCTTCAAAACCAAAGGTGGGTACTTCTGATTGTGGAGGAGGGAATTGTTAAGACCTACAGCGGTAGTCGGAGAAGAATCCTCTGTATTTGAAATGGAAGAAACTTGCTAAATATAACCACACAAGATGAAACGTATAGTTTGCAGCACTGGCAAAACATTTTGTAGTTTGTGTTGTTGTTAGGGATATGACTGCATTGTTGAAAATCAAGGGGTTGAATACATTTAGTTATGTGACAAATGACAGAAAAACCATACATGATTTTAAAACAATGTGGATAAAAATCTAGGACTTGCAATCAGTCCCCTAAATAATATCCAGTCCAACAAAATGGCTTTAGAAGTCATCTAATTGGTGACCGAGGATCCTTTTAGACACCTCAGGCATAAACCTGGAGAGAAATTTAAAGCAGTTAGGCCATAAAATAATCTCACAGAGCTTGGTTCAATCCACAACTGCAAACCTGTCCACCTAAATGGACAGGCTGGTCCAGGAGAGCATTAAAAGAAAAGCAACAAGCAGGCACATTGTGACTCTGGACTAGCTGTGGAGATTATATCACAGGTGGGAGAATAGTTTCCATCATCCACTCCACATATCTGGCTTGAAAGCAACTGGTATGAAAGCAACTGTTGAAATAAAACCATAGGAACGTCCAGCTCACAGGTAACCAGAAAACATGCAGAGGATATAGTGATAAGACAGACAGAACAGGGAAGCTGGTTAGAGACTCACTTTGTCCCTCAGGACAATTGTTTATTGCAATTCATGTTGGAACGACTCAAAGTTCAGACCTAAATCCAATCTAACACTAGAATGTTTCCATTCAGAGATGCTGTCTATTCAGTCTGTCTGAGCTTGAGATATTTTACAAACGTTGGTGTTGATGTGCAATGTTAGTCGACTCGTGTCCCCGAGGATTTGTAGCTGTGACTGCAGCAGAAGGCGGTTCTACAAAGTAACGGAGGGCTGAATACAAATGAATGTCACATAACAAGACTCCAGAAAGCTCCGCGCTACTGTGCTACTATCAGATCTCAGTAAATACGTTGAAGTTTGTCATTGGAGCACAGCAAAATATTCGGAAAGGTTCACTTAGCTTGAATTAGACATTTCAGTTGTTTCACCACTCTGTATCGTAGTTAGCATTTTTTCTCAGAAAGCATAACTCAAATGTTTGCCTTGCATAACAGGAAACCTGACTAAACATATGAAGTCAAAGGCGCACATGAAGAAGTGTCTTGAACTGGGAGTTTCAGTGACAATGGATGACACAGACATACAAGAACATGGTAAGATCCTAAGTTGTAACACTGCTGGATTTGGTGGGGTTTTTTTTTCATGGTGTGATGCAATAAATGCTGCTAAACTTAACACACGTGTCTTTGAAAGCAGACAATATCCAACTGGAATCCAAGACAGATGTGGCAGCAACCACCAAGCATCAGTTCTCAGATGCTGAGGACTCCGAAGGAATGGATGAGGAGGCCGACGAAATAGATGAGGAAGATGAAGAGGACGATGAGTATGAGGGGGACTCCACCCCAAAGCTGCTTTCAAGAAGTACGAGTCCTCAGTCATGCGGAGTGACCTCGGGGTCCGTCACCGTCAGCGCTGCCATCCACGGTTGCTCGCTAGCTGCTCTGCCCGGCGCCGACGTTCATCAGCAATCCTCTGGCAAACGCTCGAGCACGGATAATCGTTTCGCCCTGCCAACAGAATCGAGGGAGAAGTCTGTGGACGAGGACTCTCTGACCATGCTGCCACTGGACCAGACCAGTCTCCTTTTCGACCCATACTCTTCTTATCTGCTGTCTCCTGGCTGGGAATCTCCCATCAGGGAACCTTCTCCCTCGCGGCTACGGTATCCGTCCCCAAGGCGGGAGCTGTCCCCACGAGGGCGGTCTTCGCCGAGGTGGGACTCCTCACCACTCAGGCCTGGGTCACCCATCTTCAAATCCATCCAACACCCCTGCCCCGTCTCGTTGGGGCCATTGGAGCGACCAATGTCCCCTGGGACAGCAGACATACCTGGGAAGCGAGAATCGTCCGTGAGGGGCAGGCAGAGGGTTGTGCTGAGGGCGGTGTCACCGCGCAGAGGTTCGCACCAACATAAAGGTGGCTGTGATAAAACCAGACACCAGGCAAAGATGGAGATGGCTCAGCAACAACAGGCTTTTGAAATGGTAATACTTGTTAATCTGTTACCGTCCCCTACATTCACATTTTGTCACAACAACCACAAACATTCGTGCATCTTTTCAGGGAGATACTGTAGTCCAAAGTAGTGAGATTTATGGTGGAAGGAAAATGATACACGGGACGGGATGTTAGTGCAACAGCACTGCTGCCTTGCCACAAGAGGGTCCTGAGTTTCGCATGTATGGGTTCTCTGAATTACTCCATAAAAACTTGACTCTTTGATTGTAGCAATGGTGGCAGGAGTTCATCCCGTAAATTCTGGGTTGCCAGTTTGACCGCTGTACCATCTTCGACAAGATGCTTCACTTCAGATACTTCACTTCAGCTTTGCCTGCTGGTGGTAGGCAGAGGGCCTGGTGGCGCAATATGACAGCCTTACTTCTGTGAAACTGCCCAAGAGCAACTGTGGCTACAGTCCAGCAGCTTCCCATGCGGAAGCTACTGGACTGTAACTTCCACAACTATGCGAAAGCTACGTCCATCTCTATCTGCAAACCTGGTAGAGTCAGACCCTGAAAGACGACCCCCTCTGATTGCTGGAGACACTCGCCAGCAGATGGGGAACTCGCCACCGCCAGCATGAGAATGTGTGAAGATAAAAAGTGCTATACAAGCACAGGCCATTTACCATTTTACCTTTTGTGTGTCTGTTCATGGTTGTTGCTCTGTGATGGACTGGTGACCTTTCCATGGTGTTCCCCATCTGTCGTATAATGACTGCTGGTGAGTGTCTGCAGCGGTCACTGAGAGAGAGTCTCTCAGGTTCTGACTACCAGTTTTGGAGATAGATATACATGTTTCTTCCTATTCTTTGCAAACAGCTAAAGATCAGACATATTGAATGAACTGTGTCTATGAATATCAATTTTCACGTGGTGGTGAGGATTCTTGGTTGGGTTTATGTGGAGACAGTCTAACATTTGAACATGGTTTAATCTAAACCCTGGTTTAAGCTTCTCCACAGATTTCTCCTCACTCTGTCTGCTGTGTTATTTGGTCTTTATGATGCTGTTTGTTCACTGATGTTGTCTAACCTCTGAGGCCTTCACAGAACAGCTGGATTTATTTGTGTGTTAGTCTATCAAATAACAGGAAACGTTGATGTTTTCTCGCGCGAATCTGATAACATGTGAAAAACCTGGAGTGTGAAGCCTTGTGAGCTGCGATATAATTCATTTCGAATTGATCCTGAAGTGTTTGCATAAAATACTTTATCACGATGGCCCTTCATGATGTTGTGGCAACATTTCAATCCTGATCCAAACGGTGCCCAGACTATCCATCACGAGAGCTTCATTTGAAACTATTTTTTTTTTTTTTTCCAGCTAAATAACTCACATTCCTTCATGTTTTCCAACCAATACATGTTCGCATGCTGGCGATGGACCTGCCGCTAACTCTCGCCAATAATATCGTTCCAGGATCAAAGGAGCGGCGGCTTGGCTCCCGCTCAGCCGCCCGGCGCTGCCAGCTCTCATCAGCAGAACGTCCTCAGCCACCTCCCTCTCCACTCCCAGCAGCAGGCGCGCTCTTTGCTCCCCGTCGTTCCTGTCGGAGGGCTCCAGATGTTGCACTCCCCGGCTTCGCCCGGCGCCGACGTCGCCGGCCCCTCGCCGGCGTCCAGCCCTCGGAGCTGCAGCAGCAGCAGGGAGGGATCGGTGAACGGGCCCGAGACGGGAGGGGACAACGTCGACGGCCGCCGGGAGAAAAGTCCCGAGCCCCCCGCCAGGGAGAGCAGACAGGAAGAGAGCGTCCAGACCTGCCTGAAAGCCATCGCCTCGCTGAAGATTACTATAGAAGATCCTCATTAAAACCTTCGATTTATTCCCGCCCCTGTTACACCTGCAACCATCCTCATCCCTTTAACCGCCTTGTCTTTATCCTGTTAGAGGCAATATAATGACGTTTCCTCTGGTCTCGCATGATCAAACTCCACACAGATTCTGTGCGGGATGTTTTGCAAAAAGGGTTGGGGGGGGAAGAATCATTATTGGGTGCAGTTGCAATATGGAAAGATATTATGCTAATATGCCTTTTTTTTGTCCGAGATCGTAGTTTGCGCACAATTGCACAACAATTACATTTATGGGTCCTGTACAAATGTCCTTAACATATACTATTACTTAGATGCATACAAGCAGTGTATTTTGCAGTGTGTACTTTGAACATAGACTGTCGTTTCTGTTGATCATATCAAGGTGTGATGCAGTAGTGCTGTAACTAAAGACTATTTATAAGGGGAAACGTATGTGTACTATGAAACAGTCTGACCAAATTTTAAATCGACGCTTCTCGTGCAGTTCGGTGCTTCTGAGCAAGCAGCAAAGGGGGTATGTGCCTTTTCTTTCTTTTCCCGCTTTTCTTTCCGTCGCTTTTCTTCGCTCCCGGATTTGTGACTGAGAAAAGGCGACGTCTAACGGACTCTCTCCGAGAAGAAGCTGCACTTTCTGGCGAAGGCTCTGTGGGCGTTTTATTATTTTTCTTGTTTCGTTTCGACAGATGGATTTGTGTGACACAATCTTAAACAAATGTCACTTATGTTGCATTTTTCTTAATGTCGTGGTTTTTATCTTGGTACAAAAAAAAGAAGAAAAAAAAATGCATGGGATTTGCTATTGCACAACCATAGAGGAATTAATTATGTAATTATCAATACTGTAAGATGTATTTATATATTAGAACGTAAGCACTTATTGATACTGGTAAACATTTGACTACTATTTATATGGTATATCTGTATTTATGCAGCAGTTATGCAGTGAGCCACTCCGGCGTTGCTTTTGATCTCATGACGTTGCTTTGACCGACCTTGTTTTCTTCGCTTATGCAGACGATCATGAGTGTTTTAATGAGTTTTAAAGATGCACTTTCATCCCTTTTTTTGTTTTTTTTGTTTTTGGTTTGATGATGAAGCTGCTGTTGAGTCAGGTGGAGGGCGGAGGGAAGAAGAGAGTAAAAAATGTCCTGTTTCCTTGTGGCTGTTGAAACATTCCTGTTTTTTTTTTTATCCCACCCCTCATATCTCTCACAGTGCGAAGCGTTTTGCACACAAAATCCAAGGGGCTACGGTGATCGGGTCGATGCCGAACTGTTTCACATTTTCATGTCACACCCAGAAAAGTCTGCACCACCTGCTGCAGGTTAACACTATAGTAACAATATAGACGCCCTGACTGAAGTCTGCAAGTAGCCACTCATTCTGTACGTGTACATATGTGTATTTTTATGATTTGAACTATTTTTGCAGTGTCGTATTCCGAGAACATTTTTACGTGGATCTCTGTCTCTTTCGGAGGTAAAACATCTGCAGAGGTTTCATGAGGGAGATTTAAAAAGAAATAGCACAGTGTTTTGTCTTTTTAAAAGAAACGCGTTTAGGTCTTGAAGCGTGGCTATGGGTTTGAGACTGGATTCAAACAGCTGAAGCTAAAAAGGCAACCTTCGTTCAGTCATGTTTACATAGAAAATTTAAAAGGTGCACTGCTTTAAATTTGTGTTCTCCTCCGTGGAGACGGATGGCGCTTTCTCTTGTGTTTTTTTTTTGTTTTTTTTGTTGTTGTTGTTTATTTGTGTGTGTGTGTGTGTGTGTCTTTTTCTATTTGTCATGGTGGGAGTCTGGAAATGCTTTCTCACCTGAAGGGAAAGTGAAGTCTGCTTTTGGCTTTGTGTTCGGATCCTGTTGCTTTCTCGAGGTGTTCTCATGTTCACCGAACTGCATTGTGCCTCTCATGTCAATGGCAATTCCCTGTAAAACATATAGAGGATGAATCATTTTTACCTCTAAGCTGAGATGTTTTTTATTATTATTATTATTATTATTATTATTATTATTATTATTATTATTATTATTATTATTATTTTCTTTCTTTCTTTGAGGGGAGAACCTCAGTAGCCAATCTGTTATTTAGCTCTTCGCGTTGGAAAATCTGGTTAGTCTGGACGGAGTGCCTCTTTTGTGCTCTGAGGAATTTATTGTTTGGTGCTCTACTTTTTCAGATTAAATTTAAAACTGTTTTAAAAGGACGTCCTTTTAATCGCGGCTCTGTGTGGTGGCTTATTTCTCCTTCGACCGTTCTTCCTCCATCCCTCTGCTCTCGTAGCGCGGCGTGGATCAGGTGAGATTCCACTGGAGAAAGGCTTTCACGAGAAATCACTCATCTGAGGGGCGCTATGGGGGGGGGGGCGCAGACCGAGAGGACGAGGCCTTTGTGCTGACATCTTCTGGCGAGAGACCGCTGCTGCAGTCGGAGTGCAAGCAGGACGCGTCCAAAAATAGTTCTCACCTTGTCGACTGAGATTCAACCACATTTCAAGGTTTACATCAGTCGGCATGGAGGCGATCGGACCTGCATTGTCGCCCCCTGCTTGTTCCACTCAAGCGTTTCGAGGACAATATGGCGCATGGAGAGTTTTAAAGCGAAGCTCTGATTCTAAAATGGAGAGTCCTTTCAGGACACTTGTTTAAAATTGCAAAATCAAATTGTCTTTCATGTCATGCTCTGACCCACACAGCACTGTCATAACAGCTGGAGTGATACAGATATACTTAGTCATGTTGTGACACAACGCATAAAACCGCCGCTTATGTTTATAGAACAAGAGTTTCAAAGTCAGAAGTGTGAGCTTTAACATGACAATATCAGATTTAGAATTTGAAATTTCAAATTGTAAAATATAAAGCTGAAATGTAGAAAAATACAATACTGTTAAGAATAATTTTGATTTGAAAGAAAATCTGTTAGAAATTTCCAAGGTGGAAATGCAAAACATTCAACAACATGGTTTCATTCAAAGTCTAAATCGGGATTTTTTTATTATTATTTATTTATTTTTTCTAAATTTGATAATCATGACTCAAAGTGCCTGTCTATGTTCTGCCATGTCTTCTCTTACCTAACACAACGGACAACAAGTTTTAAGCTGATTTGGGTTCAGCAAAGTTGGCAATTGACCACCGGGCCGCACTTTGGACATCCCTGTCCTACATCACGTCAGGGAGGCCTATATGTAGATTTCTAACATTCACACCGTGGAGGAGTTTTTCCTCTAAAACCAGCCAATCGAGAGACGGATCGTCTCTCTGTCACTCCACTCTGAAGGCCCGCTTGTCAAAACGGTTGCACTGCAAAGTCACAGCAGGACGCCGCGTAATAAATGCAGAACTAAAACAGCCAAAAGTGACACATCAGTAGCAGAACACGCCGATTGCAGACGCGCTGCAGAGAGTCTCCATCCTCCCTCTCCCTGCTCAGGGTGAGCTGCTCTCTCCTGGTTTATTTTTGAGGCGGTCTTATCACAGCTGTCGTATCGCTGGGGGCCGCCTGTTCCTGTCCGAAACCCCTCTGCGCTCTTTCCCTTTTCCCTTCTGGACCTTTGTCCCGGTAAGACCCACTTCCTCTTAGCGGATTGTCTTAACATGAAGGAGATGAGCTTGGAGCCGCATCCCGATTCCCTTTAACTCACCCCTCTTAACTTACTAATGTGTGTTTTCGCTGCATGTGGTGACGAGCTGACCGGGTTTGTTGGAGACGAGCAGCTGCTCAGAACCTGCCCGCGTCATTTTGTTGACGACAAAATCCCCTCGTTGGGAGGAAGCATTGAAATGTCTCACTGAGAAACTCAAGACTCTCCAGCGCTTTCTTTCTTTAATGTTTGGGTTTTTTTGGGGTTTTTTTTTTTTACCCTCCTTTTAAAAATATCGAAGCGACATTTTCTCACACATAACCCTTTTCCTGTGAATATAAATAGAAGAAGAAGAACTCCTGCTTTCACTGACCCCGACATCAACAAGAGCGGATTAGAAACGACAAAAACGAAACAAAAACAAAATTAATAAATAACGTGCCCATATTAAGAAGTTCCGAAAATAGCTTGTGGGTCTGGAACAGGTGCCATGTGCTCCGCTTGTGAAAGCGCAGGCTGCGTGAAAGGCAGGGACTAATTTTACGCGCCTCAGACGGGCTCTGACTGTGAGTGTGCACAAAACGCAGGCAGGCAATGTCACTTCACATCACACTACTTTGCTCTCCATCGGATTGGTGGGAGGAAGAGAGAGCCTGCTGCCAGAAAAGGGCGACGTGTCTCACGCCCTGACCCGCATCTGATGCGACAAACAAATCTCGTTTTTGTCGTACGTTGACGTACATTCTTGTATCCTGCTGTCACAATTAGTTTTTAGTTTTTTTTTCTTCTTCTATATTTTAAGTGAAACCAGGCAATATATCAAAAGTTGACGGATTTGTTTTTAACTCATGTGGTATCAAAATTAAATTTGAATTCATTTAAAACTGCATTTTTATTCAACTTTTTATGGTTTAAGACATGGGTGTGACTGGAGAAAATAGTCCAGTCTTTAGCATGACACTGTAAATGCTTCACTGCGTCGTCTTTCATTCACAGTTTGACCTATTCAATATTTTAAAGCCCTGCCATTATCTTGTGACACTATTAAAAAAAAAAAAAAAACACTAGCCCTGTTTATTTAACACAAACAGGATTAGGGAAGATTTGGGTCAAATCTTGGATTTGACCCAAGATGTTGGGTTTACTCCATCATGAGCTGAAGCAGCGGCGCTCCGGTCGACGGCGGAAGGTGACAACCTGAACGCCGGCTACTAAAGAGGGGATTGACATCAATAAACAACATTACAAAACACTTTACATTTGGTGAAAATGGATGACTCGTCCATTCTAAGTGCCTGCGTGATGAACATACTAACATGGATGTTTTAAATAGTGAGGGAAAGCCTTGAATTGGTTTATTTTTAGTGTAATAAGAAAGTAAAATTCATCCACTGGATTTCACTGATTTACTTTTTTTTTTTTACATCAGGTAAGGCGGTGAATTGATGACGTTAAGTACGTGGGCTCAAACAGTCCTGATGTCTCTCTGCTTCAACACGCCTGGCTTCAACATTTGCTCACCAGCAGAGCTCTGTAAACATTGGCTGGATGCTTGAGATGCAGCTTTACCCGTTAAATTAAACTGCGTAGAGCAAAGGACACATCTAAAAGTTACAGTACTCTGATCCTCAAGGACTGCAGTTTGAGACTACAGGTCTAGTACAAGTAGCTCTGTTACTACTTGGCTCTGTGTTTAGTGGCAACTAAATTATATTTTATTATCAACTACTTACAAGGTAAATTAAGCAAATTAATGATTAGAAAAGTTGAGCCATAAAAGTAGAAAAATTGGTTCATGTTCTTCTTTTCTCTGGTTCCGTCTACATTGTAGAATATTTCAAGAATCAGAAATCTAAACGCTTTCACTTCGTCTTCATTTCCCCCAAATGTCGAATCAGGAATAACAACATTCTTCCACTTTCTTATGAGAAGTCATAAATGCCTGGACATTACGGTGGTACTTTTTGAGGTGGTATTCGCTAGAAAAGTCCCGAACTTCGTAGTTACAATGTAGCCTATTCATGCAACACAGCTAGCACTCGCTGACTACTGTTGAGAAAGCGCGATATTTGCTGCCTGTTGCTCGTCGTCGGTGTCGTGTGTAAAAGTGAAACCACAGAGACAACAGTCGACTTCACGATCAGCCAGAATTTATTCAAACAATCAAAGGCATCAAATCACACCAACGGCTCGTCATGATCATCAGAAACCAAAGCCACAAAGAAGAAATTGATTACCGTAGAAAAATACAAAAATACAAAGACGCGCCTTCGCGTGGCAGTTCAACCCCAGTGATCTGACCTGCTGTTTTAGCTCAATCAGTTTCAGATCAGGGCGCGTTTCTACTGGCTGATGCTTTACAGTTTAGAGGTGGATTCAAACAGCCTGTAATCACGTGTTGCTCTTTATACACCAGAGACTATGCAGGTGATGCCCAGAGATGAATCTATCCGCTGTCTAATCCTCCCTGCGAACTTTCCCAGAGCAGAACCATAGACGTGTTCATTTCATACAGAAACATTTCACTCAAGAAAGCGGGACCAAAGTTTATCAGCCGTCCGTGTTTGTCATCCTTTCAAACTGCCTCCGACTGGCTCCTGAGCCGCACGGAGCTCTCCTGACCTCTGACCCCGGGCATCAAACAGCAGATTTTGACTGTGAACGTCAACACGTTTCATATAACACCCGCAAACTCTTATAACACAAACATGAGCAATCTCAACACCAAAACATCTGTTAGACTCAATATCTTCTGATTCGTTTTCAACTTCCTTAGTTATAATGAACTAAAACAATTTACAAATGAATATCTGACTTATATACTCTTAAGAATGTGAACCAATATAAAAAAAACCTACTGATCAGACGAGTTTTGATCAAATCGAGCTCATTATATCTAAGAAAAATGTTCCACTGGTTACGTATTGAATAAACCACGAGTCTAAAGCCATTGAGAGCCAGTGAGGCGTATCAATCATAATAACTGTCGCTCCCTTGTTTGTGCTCGCCGAGGATCATGGAGGCTTGTCAGGAGAGCGGCCCCGCCACCGCCGGCCCCGGAGCGTCTCCGGCCGACGATCGCCACATTGACCTGACAGAGGACCTGGGCCAACAGCTGGAGGACATCATTAGCACCTACCAGGCAGCCCAGAGTCCAGCTGAGCCAGAGGACATCGAGGAGGTCACAGCTGCCAAAGAGCCAGATGCCCGCAAGGACCAGAAACTAGAGAAGAAAATGCTCAAAAATCTAGGTCTCTTTTATTTCTCCTTTCCTGAATGTTTCAATCGATTTTAAGTTCGGTGGGTTCGGATTCGGCTCGGTCAGCAAAAGGTTTACTGAAACCGATAGTTGTGTAAGCTCATCTATCAGGTATAACACCACACTGAGGCTTTTGTACACCGTTCTAGTTGCTTTGAGGGATTTTTTTTTTTTCCCCACACTGTGTGTAATTTTACATCTTTACACATTGTTGACAATGATGGATGATGTTTAACTGCTCAGGTAAGGAGGCCATGCTTCTCATGCAAAGTCTGAACAAACTCGACACTCCAGAGCAGAAACTGGAAACCATCATAAAGAAGCACGCTGAGCTGGTGAGCAACAGGAAAATGGAGGTACCCCCGCCCCGATTAATCTGACGGACATCTGAAGAATGTGTGTGTGTGTGTGTGTGTGTGTGTTCCTCCAGCTAGAGGAGCATCGCAGTGACCAGAAGCAGATGAAGACCCTGCAAAAGAAGCTGCTCCAAGTGATGAAGGAGAAGGACCAGCTGCAGAGCGAGCACAGCCGGGCGGTGCTGGCTCGCAGCAAACTGGAGGGGCTCTGCAGGGAGCTGCAAAGGCACAACAAGACCTTAAAGGTGCGTCTCTCATTAGAAAACTCAAGATCCGCTCGGCGGCTCGCGAAAAGGATCCGCTCCACTTGAACTCCGACCTTCACGCTTTACATCCTCGAACGTTCGCATATTTTGTAGGGATTGTGTGTGAAAGACCAACAAGAAGGAGTGCGATATCGCAAGATGGACATTGTTTTTAACAGGTTGCAGATCGAGCCACCGTCTGCTGCGAGCATGACTCTCTTGACGTTTTACCTGAGTGACGTCGGCCAATTCACCTTCTTCAAATTCAATGAAATTGGTGTCAAATGTTGTGTAGCAAAATGTTTTGTTTGCGCTGCTATTATTTCAAAGACATTGATAACGTTTCCAGAGGTCATCAAAGGTCAACCAGCCCCCACAACATTTACAAAATGTTGTGTCAATCAACTGTGCTAAGTTTGTGCTGCTTTATGGTGAGATAGTTATTCGAAATCCTTCTTTGTCCGACATAAATCTCAAAATGGTGTGAATTTTAAAATTTGGTTTTCTGAAAAATCAGGCAAAATGGGAAGTCGAATGAATCTGATTGCTTGTAGAGCTTTCACAAGTTATTGCCAACAAAAAGTGAGGCACTTTAATTCAGTTTTCTGTCGGGTGGCCAGTTTTCTCGGAACGTGCTCAGACGTCGACGAGAAGCTCTTCTTCTTCTCAGAAAGCACGGCTTCTGGGAAACGCTGCGCCGAGTACTAACGCTCCTCCCCCGGCGACTCGCAGGAGGAGACGCTGCAGCGGTGCAGAGAAGACGACTTGAAGAGGAAAGAGATCACCACCCATTTCCAGGGGACCCTGAGCGACATCCAGGCCCAGATAGAGGAGCACAGCAGCCGCAACACCAAGCTGTGTCAGGAGAACGGCGCCCTGGCAGAAAAACTCAAGGCCCTCATTGCACAATACGACCAGCGAGAGGCGGTATGGAGCTTGACCCACACACACACACACACACACACTGCTGTCAGACTCCAAAGAGCAGATACAGTACATCACAGAAAGGTCAAACCGTACTCTCACTCTGCACCAGAGGGAGGAAGCGCATACGTTAACTTGATCATTTTCGTGCTCATGCAATCCCTTGACGCGTCTGCAGCCATGCGTTCGTCACCTGCAGCTTTCACCCTGGTCTTACTTCTATTAGACACAGTGGTCCAGCCAAAGCTTTCCGAGCGAGAAGTGAAATATCTCTCTCTCTGTGTGAAAGCGACTCGTAAATCCCCTTGATTGTCTCCCAGAACTTGGAAAAAGTTTTCAAGCACAGAGACCTGAAGGAGAAACTCCTGGAAACCAAGCTAGAGCAGGCCAACCTGATCCTGAAGGAGGCCGAGGGGAAGCACAAGCTGGAGAAAGAGCTCGTACGTCCAGCGAGTCGCGTTTGGGTCGTGAGTATATAATGAGTCTGCGTGTATTAACGCGGGACGTGTCGATACCACAACAGCTTCTTAAACAAGTGGCGGAGTACAAGCTGCAGCTGAACGGCCTGAAGGAGCAAGAAACAGACATGAGGAGTCAGGTAGGGCAACCCGTTGCCGTCGGCAACATTTGCTTGTTTTTATTTCAGTTTTAGATTGTTTTCTTTCTAACATTTCAATAAACTCTTCCCAGCTCGACATGTACTCCAAAAAGTTCGACGAGTTCCAGGGTACGGTGTCGAAGAGCAACAGCGTCTACAGCGGCTTCAAACAGGACATGGACAAAGTAAGAAAGGCTTCTTGTAATGTTTCCTTCCGGTCTCCTGTCACTTGCAAAAGTCGAAGGAAGCAAAAATAGAACGATCAGAAGCGTGTTTTGCAGTGTGCTGCATTTGTTTTGTTCAGATGGCCAAGAAAATGAAGAAGCTGGAGAAAGAGTGCCATTCGTGGAAGTCGCGCTTCGACAGCTGCAACAAGAATCTCATTGACATGGTGGCTGATGTGAGCAACGATTTTCAACAAACATAACGAACATATGAAGTAAAGCACAGAACACGGGGTGGCTTTTTACCAGGCTAAGTTAGCGACACAAAAATCAGCAAATCCCACCAGTTTCCAACTTGCAAAAGGAAATTGTTAAACTCTGGTGTGATGTCATTCCCTGATCTGACTTCCCAGACAAATCTAACGTAGCATGACTGAGATAAACTTTGCCTCAGAGTCTCATGCGGTTTTGGGACGGTCTTTGGTCTAGCACGTACATTTTCAATAAAAACATTGACGTTTGTTGTTGTAGTGTAAGAGAACACCTCAATTAGAGAGAACTACAAGTGTTTTGTCTGTCATCTCAACAGAGAACCATCAAGGAAAAGGAGTTTGAGCTTCTCACTACCAAGAACCAGAAGCTGGAGAGTCTTTGCAGGGCTTTACAGGAGCAAAGGAAGAACCTGTCTGAGCAGGTCCAGGGAGCTCAACCAGACAAACACGCTGAAGAGCAAGCGCAGAAGGAAGGCGGTGAGGTGCCGGAGGCTCCTGCAGGCCAAAAAGACGATCATCCAGCAGCTCAGGACACAGGAAAGCCCGCCTCCGCTGAATCACCAGCGCAAACAACTCCGCTGACCGAGACACTGGCTAAACTGAAGGCTGAGCAGGCTCTGCTGAAAGAGATCGCTGGTTCTTTCACGATATCTCACACGGCGCCCCGAGAATCGGCAGACAGTCAGTCACACGGACTCTCCGAGGGCATCGAAGGGCCGGAGGAGAAGCAGGCAGAGGAGAGCAAACACCAGGACGTCCACGAGGGGCAAAGTCAAGAACAGCGAGATCGGGAGATGGAGTCAGTTGATTAACGCAGTAAACCGCTGTGACAGAAAACCGCCTGCATGAGAGAATACAAAAAATATCAATAAAAAAAAAAACAAAACAAAACCCAACGTGAGCTTTGTCGTCATTGTCTGTTCATAATGCCATGGGTAAAAGTTGCTTTTAGATCTTACCACAAGAGAATTACAAAACGTTTTAAGCATTGTTGAGAATAGAATGAGCCTTTGTCTTTGGACAACATTTAGGACTTTACATCAAGAAAAGTGAGATTAAAACTCCTAGAACTCCAAAAGGGAGAGATGCCCAAAACGCACCAAATGAGAAATGCCCAACTTTCTGGTCTGTAGCTGTTTCTCATGGTTGGAACAGAAGCAGCTGTCTACGTCTGGCTAAAATGGGCTAAAGAGACTGTTCCTCTGCACAACCAAACAATACCACCACAGAGTGAACTCTCATTGGGTGTTAAGTGGACACTACCGCAGGGGAGACCCTTATGGTGCGTTCATCATCAAAAGTGTTTTGAGCGTCAGGGGCGTCTGGTTTGCGCTCAAAGTCTATGTGGAGGTGCATGGAAAACATTGCCTAGAGCTGACTCGTCTAACGGGCCCTCGACGCACCTCGACATGGACTTTGAACGTAAACCAGACGTGAAGAGCAAAATGAGAAGCTTCTGCATTCAAAGTGCAGACGCATCGAATTTAGACCTTCAGAACTGCCTCAAGTCTTTGTGGCATAGAGTCAGCAGGGTGGCAGAGACAATCCTCTGAGATTTGGGTCCATATTGACGTGATTTGTTGGCTGCACATCAAATTTCGTTCTACCTCACCCCAAAAGACGCTCCGTTGGACTGAGAACTGGTGAGGTGATGGCAGCACAGTGACCTTGACTCAAGCATGCATTTTCTGATTTAGCAGAAAATGTTTCAGAGAAGTTAAATAACTAATAAAAACGTGCAGTTTTCAGACTGGTTCGTCTTGAGGACGTTTTAAGTGTGAAAAGCCGCGTATCTCTTTGAAGAGCCACGTTGTAAAAAGTACAGGACTGGTTTCTTGCGCCAAGACGCTCACATGTTCTGTCGAAAGCAGCAGAGCTCGGCTGGACCTCGCCGAGAAAGAGAGCAGGGAAGGTAGGCGGGCGGCGTTTTGTGAGGCCAGACAAGCACATAAAAATAGACGGCGGACACAGTGTTCTGCAGTCGGCTGCCAATTTATGGGGGCAGCTTGATTGGTGGACGCAGGAGGCCTGTCAGTCAGTACACATCAGAGTCTAAATGCATGTATTTTGTGTCAAACTGGTTTTTGAAAGGAATTCATCAGTCAGAAAATACAGACAGATTTAGACCAGTCATTTCTGCTGCAAAATTTGTAGCAGGGTATTTTTTTAATATATATTTCTGTAAAACTCTTTATGTCTTTATTTTTCTTTACTGCAAATTATCCTGGAGACAAAAATGGAGATTCACTGGTACAATTTGAAGCAATGTGAATTTGATTTCCGTAACATATTTCAAAACATTGACACAAACTATTACACCTCACAAATTCTTTGTTCGCCAATTTTTCTGACTTACGGAACAATTAACTATTTCTAATAGTCACAGCAAACATTACCACCGAGTGTTTATTTAACAAATCTAAAGTGAAGATAAAGACACATTTGAGAAATGAAGTGTGTATTTTTACAGTTGGATTCAAAATATATACAAAGTAGTTTACAACGGTGTCAAAAGAGATTGCTAATTGCGTTTTGTGTGTGTTTTTGGTAAGTTACATCACAAGAGGCATTAGAAAGAAAACGTGTTTAAAAGAGGAAATTTTCTTTACAATAAAATCCCATGAAAGTAAAGAGGGAAAAGAGACCAGCTCAAATGAACTTGAATCAATCACTTAATGCCTTAACATATAATTACCCAGTAATATTTTTACCTTTCCTGTCTCCTTAACATCTTTTAAATTGAAAATATGGTGGACCACCGGGCTGAGCAGGTTTTCATAACACCATCATAGCCGAATTTCTAGGGCGTGAAGTCAAATACACGCTACACGCTTCCCTCTAGCCATGTTAGACATAGCTAATTTAGCTTTAGCTCAATTAGCTAATTTAGCGTTTAGCTCAAGCTCATTTAGCTCATTTAGCTTCAGCTCATTTAGCTAATTTAGCTTTTGCTCAATTAGTTACAGCTAATTGAAACCTTTACTCTCTTATTTTGATGCTAATAAAAATTGCTTCCAGCTGCGCTGCTTTGCGGGAAGCAGTGGGGAAACTTCGACAGCTAAGGGAGAGTTATTAAAATATGTTTTGAGGGCGGGAGCCCCCGTAACATCAAGGCTGCTGTCAGAAAGCTTAAGTTTTATTAGCTTTTATTGAGTGCAGCTAACGTGGCCCAGGTGCAGAGAGGCAATGAGTTATGGCTACTTGTGGGCCTTGGACCGGATAGGTGTGCTGTCCGTTTTGTTCTTCGCAGAAAGTGACACTGCAGAAATATTTTTTGGCAGAGGTGAAATAGCTTCACATGCAAACACTTAAAATACACACTTGAAATAAAATTAGGCCTACAAGTAACTTTCCAGCAAGATATATGAGCTTGTTTTATGTCAATAAAGCCTTAAAATCGATGGAAAAAGTACTAGTTGAAGATGAAATAATCAGTAGAACTTGCATTTTTTTCAGCAACATTAAGAAATTATTTACCTAAAACATGCTCCAATATCTTTAAATAAGTTACCTGTAAGTTTGTTTTGTTTTATTTCAAGTGTACTAAGATGTTTGCACCAGAAAGTGGATCAGATTTTGAAAGATTTTGTGTTTTTGCAGGGTGAACCCATGAATGTCATTGTCTCCGCCGACTTCATTTTTGTTTTTTTTTAACTCTTGATTCTTCTAGGTAAAACTGCTCAAGTTCAGCCAGGCTTGATCAAGAGTCATTGGCTTTCTGTCTGGACTTTGACTAGGCCATTCTAATAATACTTTGATCTGTACCAGTATATTGTGGCTCCTGCTGGAAGGAGAACTGGGAGGTCGATGCCCTCCCCAGTCTGAAATCTTCTGTTTTCTTCTGGCAAGTTTAAGGAAAAGATTTAGAAATGTAAACTATGAGACAGAAATTAGCAGGAAAGACTAAGCTTGGTTTCTCCAGAAGGTTCCCTGTGGATGGGAGCCACTTTAGCTCTACTTAGAAGTCTGCCTGCAACGCCACAAAAAATCCATGTGACTAGGCAACAGGAACCAGGCTCTCCCTTGGCTAAAAATAAAACCAACACTGTACAAACTTTCTAAGAAAGCCTCAGACTCTGTCAGGCATTTATCTTAAGTGTCTGCAGATGCTTCCTTGAGAGAATATTTTCACTTTTGGCATTTTTGTTTTTATTTACGTCTGAAAATATTTTCTCATTGTGCCATGGTTTAGAGTTTTACAGAAGTTGTGACACCCTGTAAGGTTCCCCTTGCTTGCTATTATAATTGCAGAGTCGGGAAGTGACTAGTCACATTTACTAGAGTATGTTTTTGGAAAAAAATGTACTTGTAGGAGTATTTTTACTAAGCTGCACTTTTCACTTCTATTAGAGTCTATTTTGTCAGCTGGGTGTTTCTACAAACCTTTACATTCTATGTAGCTTTAGTGACAGGAAAATAAAAATGTGAAAGCATTGGTTTTTCACTCCAAGGGGGCTGCACAGTGGGAGGGGCTGTGCAGTACAGTTGCCTTGCAGCAAGAAGGTCCTGGGTTCGATTCCCGGCCCGGGGTCTTTCTGGACGGAGTTTGCATGTTCTCCCTGTGCGTGCGTAGGTTCTCTCCGGGTTCTCCGGCTTCCTGCCACAGTCCAAAAACATGACTGTCAGGTTAATTGGTCTCTCTAAATTCTCACTAGGTGTGAGTGTGAGTGCATGGTCGTTTGTTCTGTCTCTGTGTTGCCCTGCGACAGACTGGCGACCTGTCCAGGATAACCCCGCCTCTCGCCTGGAACGTTAGCTGCAGATAGACACCAGCACCTCCCGACCCCACTAGGGACAAGGGTGTAAGAAAATGGATGGATGGATTATAATGAGGAGGAATCAAGACAAATATGTTCATAATTGTCTTCTAATCTCAAGTATTCATGTCCTGTTTGTTTGTTTTGCCAAGTTTTACGCGACAACCCCAACGGCAGTGCGAAGTAAATCAGAGAACAAACCGCATCAGGATTTGATTATCAAAAGGTTTGAACGTCTCGTGGAGTTTCCCTTCAATTAGTTATCTGAAAATGGGAACTGCAGAGATCAAGTGAGAGAAGCCAAAAAAAACTAGAGAATAGCTACTACTTATGCAATGTGGCTGTTTTCCTTTTTTTTTTTTTTGGCATTGTTAATAATGAGACAGAGGTTCACCTTGCGGTCGAACCGCGAACATCCAGCCAGAGATTAGCACGTACATTTGGCAGGACATCTAAAATAATGTTCAGCTGTGAAAACAAAAACATCTCAGTAAAGCTGTTGGAAGGATACCCCAAAAAGATGTGCAATAAAAACACATTTTGTCCCTTGACCTCTGTTCTTTTCAGCAGTGATGTCACTAAGGTGGTAGATGACCCCAGCAGCCATCTAAACTCGATCCTTGCAGCTCTGAATCCGTAAACTTCTCATACAGTGTCAGACGGTAAATGTCCAACCAGGACCCAATAGAATAAATTCAATTTAGCCACTTTTTTTTTTTATTTTTTTTTATGCAACCTTGTTTCCTTCACTGTGACCTGCAGCCAGAGGTGAAGGTCTGGGCAAGAGGAGAGTTTTACATTTTGGCTCAGCTCTTGCATCCCTGACTAATGTACAGTTCAGGGACAAAATCTCCCTCAGGACGTTAAGGGTCAACGCTGCAGACACTCGAGAAGAAGCCCCAAGATAATTGAATTCCTCCTCCCAAATGAATACAAAGTAGAAGAGACGTGAGCCGCCGGCCTCAGAACGCTTCGGCCTTGAAACCCAAACCGTCCGTCTGTTTTCTATACCTGCCTGTCCTTTGTAGGGTCCGGTCTCCGGCGGTCGCCTGTCAATTGCGGGGCAACACACAGCTGCGCATTGAGACACTCGCACCAAGGAGCGATTTGGAGTCACAAAATTAACATAACGGTCATGTTTTAGTCTGTGGGAGGAAGCCGGAGAGAGAACCCCATGTTCACTGGGACATTACAAGGTTTAAGGTTAATGCACCTGTTGGCATCATGAAGCTGTTGCTTCACTTATTCTACTGTGACAAACTCCAGTCGATGTTGCTGTTTTACTTTAACTAGACGCGAGCGGCAGCATTCTGGATCACCTGATTGATTGGATTTTTTTAGGCAGACGTCGCTGCAGGAGTCATTGCGACTAAAGATAAACGCACGGATGAGTTTCTCTTGGTCCACAGCTCTCTGTCTGGGTCACCATCCAGACAACAATACCTTTGATTGTTCAGTGTTGCCCAGCTTAACGGAGGGCTGCCATTGTCGTGGATTTTGTTCAATTGAACGTTTACACAGAGGACCTTGAAGCAGCCAACAAAAGCTGGCCCATATACACGGCGGCGAATGAATGGGAAGGCATCATATGAGCCGCGAAGAAATCCACTGGCATGCATGGGAAGTGGGATTCATCAGTGTTCACCACGGAGACAAGACGAATGAAGGCGACAGCAGTGGAAATGCCTCGGATACCTGTTATCAAAACCATTGGACTTGGCTGTAAAGTTGGGTTTCATTGGGAAAACCAAGTAAAAAATCAAAAAGGTCGCATTTGGTGCGAGCAATTAAGGTTCCTTTGTCTTTGTCATGTTGATAATTAGTTTTCCTTTTTTTTTTTTTGTCATTGTTGTTGCCTCATTCAGTGTAGCTTCACTGACCTGTTAAATGAGGGCAGAGGGACGCGGGGTGGGGGGGGGGTGGGCAAATTAGACGATTATTTTTAACAGCTTCCCCACAGAGGACAGCTCATAACGACGTGGGAGCACGCCGCAGCGCCGCTCCCGGCACAACGTTTCCGTCTGTTTTTCCTCCATCTTGCTGTCTGAGTGAAACTTTGCACGCCGGTGTGGAAAAAGCGGGTGTTTTCAGGTGGGAAGATGCCGGAGACGAAGGAACGGGAGAAACTGGCCGAGGTCATCGGTCGGTGGAACGGCGACAGACTGGACTTGTTTGAGATCAGCCAACCTGACGAGGTGAGATGAGTCAGGATGTCACAAAGATACCTTCAAACAACAAAACCACCTTTTTTTTTATCTTGATCTGTTAAACTCAGTCAGCTATATTGATATTTGAAGACAGGATTATTCAAGTAATTATACTATTGTCATTTGAAAAAACACTTAAACTAGAACATCTTCATCCCAGTTTTCATTCAATAGAAACGAGACGAATCAGTGCATAAGGTGTATTTCTTTCATTTCCTCACTGTAGGACAATAAATTATATTTCATTCCATATTTTATTGTGTAATTACAAAAAATTACACGACTAGATTAGATTAGATTAAATTCGATGATAAATAATTTTTGCCGAAAAATAAATTAATCAAGTGGATTTCAGAGGGCCTTCATTTAGGCAGGTTAAAAAACGGATGCTGACGGACTTGACGTGTTTTGCATCTTCAAGTTAAATCCTATTCTACTGACATATCTTAAATATTTCTGATTTGCTGGTAACGTCCTTTTTTTTCCATCTATTTAATTCTTCCTGTGCTTCCAGTCGTGCCAAAGAGCTGCGTCTCTCTCACATTTTTCCAATCCAACTTGAGAAATTTGTTACGATCTTCTCAGATATCTAATCATTAACTGTATGAATGCATCAGTGATATATGATTGTATTGCTGCTTTTCTCCAAACCCCCCCTGCCGAAAAACAAACAAACTCAGAGGCCTTGGAGTAAAAGCTGGATCAGATCCTGAGACGAAATGAAACAGATTTGGCCTTGATCGCGTCGATGGGTGTTTTAAAAGCGACCTTTTGGGGGCTTTTCAGTGACCCTCTGTGTTCTAACAGAACCTGGCGTTTCATGGCGTGATCCGCTTCTCCTTCGAGGATCACCGAGGAGAAGGCAGCGTGGCCACAAAGTGCCTGCGGGTTTGCAGCAGCCTGACGACTCGCGAGGTCATCGAGACGCTGGCAGAGAAGTTCAGGCCGGATATGAAAATGCTGTCGACAAAATATTCTCTCTATGAGATCCACGCAGATCAAGGTGAGAACGCCATTCTGGGGGTAACTTGCTCCTGGATAACCGAAGCTGCTGACTCTGCTGGTCTTCTGTTTCCTACGTGGACATGCATGTTTTAAGTCCCTACAGCAATAACCAATAAACTTCTGATTTGAGCCGGTTGCTTTGCTAATGGATTAATAATTCATTTATCTTCTAGCCTTTAAGATAGCTGCCAAACTGCTTGTGGTGAAGTTATGACAGATTTGTAGACACCTGCAATATCGTCATTCATCTGCTTTGAGATTACGCCTAATCTCATGCTACACTGTGCAGACGCTCTGTCTGCACAGATTCAACAAAACAACATCAAAAGTAGTTCTGAGTGCTACACACAGACATTATTCATCGCCTCTTTAATATATATGATGAGTTTGGTGATGTCACCATGTAACAACTTTTGTTTTTGTTGTCCGTTTGTGTCATGAGTTGCTAATGCTGAGATGTTCTACTTTAATTCTCTCATCTTTTGTTCTGTATTGTTCTCTGGTGTTTAGGAGTGAGAGAATGAACAACCAGACTCCTTTTATAAACACCATCTTATTATAATTAGAATTCATGAAGCAAAGGCGAGAGTCAAAGCCGTCCTCTCCCCATTTTTATTTGTATTTTTTTCTCGTGCATAAGAGCGTAAGTTGGACCTGGACGAGAGACCTCTGGTCGTACAACTGAGCTGGACCTCGGACAACCGAGACGGGAAATTTGTGCTCAAAAAGGACCAGGAGAGACCGGAGGTAACCCTGCCGCCGAGTACGCTTCCAAAAATAATAAAAGCTTCAATTAAATATTAGAAAAACATTCACCGATAAAAGATTTGCTGCCAAACCTTTGACCTGCTTACCCAGATTTGATCCGATGTTAATTTCTACTTTTATTATAATTAGCTTTGAGAAGCGCTACCCTGGATCCGATTTCCAGGGACAAGAACAGGAAATCATCTGTCTGGTCTTTTGTCCACATCATAAAGAAACTGTTTAAACTTCTGCTCATTTGCCAATATAGCCATCATGCATACGCTACCAATCCTCTCCACTCGTGTTTATTCATAAAGGAAAGTTATCATGAGAAAGGAAAGGGAGGCCTTCTTCAAACCTTCAAGAGGACGCTGTCAAGAAAAGGGAGAAAGAAAGAGGAAAGCCGAGCCAGTGGAGCTGAGAGGCCGTCAGAGGGCGAGGACGGGTGAGCGCTCACTTTTTGTCTTTTCAGACGATCAGAATAACATATTCTGGTTTTAAATCAATGCCCAGACCAGCTGAAGATCTGCTGAACAACAGCGACCGCTCGTCCAGCCTGGACCCTCTGAGACGATGCAAGAAGAAGAAAAGAAATCAGATTCCTGAAGGTGACATGAGCAGCCGATACGTCCCCATTTGTTTCATGAGGGAAGTTTACTCATTTCACCTTTAATCCACTCAGACTCTTCGGATCAGTCTGGATTACCGGTTAGAGTAAAGATCTGTGACGACGGTGAGTCTGAGTCACGACCTCTGAAAGCGTCGCTGCTGCTGCTGCGTGTTTGTGATGTTGTCCTCCTGCCCCCTGCCGGCGCCTCATACATTTCAGCCGAGGAGCCCTTCCTGTCCGCAGTCATAAATTACACCAGCAGCTCCACGGTTCACTTCAAGCTGTCCCCCGCTTACATCCTCTACGCTGCGAGTCGCTTCGCCCTGCGGCGCCGGCCCAGCGGAGGCCCTCCGTCTTCTGCAAGCACGCACCCCGTAACGTCGATCACAAACAAAATGGCGGCCGTGATGGGAAAGGTCATCCAGGCGAGTTCATAAAAGCCTTTTGCACATTTGTGGGTTTGTCAGCCTCTTCCTGTTTGGTTGGTTTGATCCGTTTCCAATCTAAAACGGCGGAGAAGCGTAAAACATTTTACCCAGAATTCACTTGTGGGATTTAAATGCATTGACTTGTTGCCACGTCATCAACTTAAATTTCACCAAGTTCCTACAAAAAAATGGCCTAAGCTTCTTTTTTTTTTTTTTTTTATGTATTGTTGTTGTTGTGAAAAGTAAATTGGGCAAATAAATGAATAAATAATAATAATCACCACTATCCATGACGATTTGACCAACACATACAGACAATTTCAAAGACAACAGAGAGTAATATTAATTGTTTCAAACTAATTAAATGATGACTTGATCTAAGTTTCTAGCGTCTGTCCCTGTCAAGTAAACGATCAAAATAAAAAAATAAAAACATTTTGAAAGCAGCAAAATCTCACAGTTGAACATTTGCAAGTTCACTGAAACCAACCGGTTGCTGTGATTGGGCCCCGCAGAGGCACCGGGCCGTCGCCGGGGCTCTCGCCTTCTGGTTGGCCAATTCCTCGGAGCTGCTGAACTTTCTGAAGAACGACAAAGACCTCGGCCCGCTCACCGAGCAAAGCCAGCTGGACCTGTCCCGTCAGGTGCACGGCGCCTACAGGTACGGACGGACGGACACTGACCTCTGACCTCTGACGCCACAGGCTTGTCGTTCTGCAAACTATGTACACCAACAGGAAGCATTTATTGCTGCAAAAGGAACATTTTTGAAGCGATTTCACACTTTGAGCAGCTGAATAGTAATGTGTGCGTTTACTGATGATCACAACGCGGCTTCGTAAACGTAACAAAAGAGGCCGGTGTTGTGTTTCCTGAAAGAATGGCCACAGAGTGAGCGTCTGTGGGGGGAAAACAAAGGGGCCTAAAACTAGACCATGAGGAACGCCATGATGAAACTGCATGTTGACTCATCAGAGGCCATTTTAAGATTCTTTTTCGCTTACCAGAATGTAACTCCTTAAACAGATCATGTTTTAACAACAATCAGTTTAACAGAGCCTTGGATTAAATCCCAACTTGTGTCTTTTGTTTGTAGCTTCCTGCTCCATTGCCTACAGGGCGAGTTGAGGAAACACCTACCAACTTTCCTCAGTGATCCTGAGCGACACGGCTCTCTCCCGGCCGGCATAGGCACGTTTTAAAAAAAATAAATTGATCAAACTAGACAACTCAACAGATTAAGACCTTACGACGTCGTGACGTGTCTCTGTCTGACCGCAGAGATGGTGCTGGACACCTTGATGAACGCCATGTCTCTTCTGCGCCGGTGCCGCGTCAACCCGGCCCTCACCATCCAGCTCTTCTCTCAGCTCTTCCACTTCATCAGCGCCTGGCTGTTTAATCAGCTCATGGCGCCAGAGCCCGGCCCGCCGGGCCTGCGCTCTCACTACTGGGGGGCCGCACTGCGTCAGAGGCTGACCCCCATCGAGGCCTGGGCGGAGAGGCAGGGCCTGGAGCTGGCTGCCGACTGCCATCTGGGACACATAACACAGGTCAATATGTCAATTTATTATTTCTTTATTATTATTATTTTTTTAACCATGGCTGATTCTGTCTCCTTGGATGCTAAAATAGTATTGCCTGGCTTGTTACTAGGCGACCGCGCTCCTGACAATGAATAAGTACTCGGCGTCGGACGCTAAGGACATCCAGACTTCCTGCTTCAAGCTGAACTCGCTGCAGCTGCGCATGTTGATGGACGGGTACATGTACGGACCCGGCGAGCCTCAGATCCCCCCGGTGAGTGGTCGTCCACTTCGCCGACCCACACCACCCACAGATGTCACTGTCAAAAAGGACAAGATTTGTGTTTTGTGTTTGTTTTTTTCAGAGTGAAAACAAAAACATAAAAAGGTTTCCAGGGAGGGTTTTTGAAACTGGCCAAAGCTTCTGGCTGTGCTCATTGATTTAATAGCATGAATAATTTGCAATGACCGATGTAATGATGCATAATTCATGAAGGACATCAGTGCTTTGGCTTCGAGTGGACAACTTGTACGGTTTCCTGCTGAAAGTATTCACATCCCTTGAACTTCCCACACATTGTGTAAAATTACAGCCACGCACTTCTGGTTATTTTCTTTTTTATTTTAGGATTTAAAGTGTCAGACTAACACAAACATGTGCAAAGCAGATGAAAAAATATGACTTTTAAGTGCTTCCCCCCCCCCCCTTTTTTGCTAATAAAAATCTGAAAAGTGTGGGGTGCATTTACTCTGACAGTTCACAATAAAAGCCAGTGAAACCAAATGTCTTCAGAAGGATAATAGGCACACTTTTGTGTAATTTTATCCCAAAATAAATGTTTTGCGAAAGCCTCAGAAAATTTTACGCTGCAGACCTTCCTCATTGAGAAGCACGGTGGTGGTAGCATCATGCTGAGGGAGCGTGTTTCATCACCAGGGGCAGGGAGGCAAAACTGATGGACAGGTAGATGAAACTGAAACATATCCGTATGTATGTATATTGGCCTAGTCAAAGTCCAGACCTAAACTCATTTGAGAATACGTCTCATCCAGTTCGACTCAGCCTGAGCTGTTTTGCTAAGAGGATTGGGCAAGAAATTCATGATCCAGACATGCAAAATGGTAAAGAAACATTCTTGGAGAAAATGTCTAAAACCTGGTTTAAATATACATGCACAGATTTTATTTTTATACGGCTTTGATTTTGATGTTCCTTCTGTTTCATGATGATGCATCAGACTGGTGTGACATGGCAGAGCCGCTACTCACATCTGTTCTGATGTCACATCTCCATCTACGGATGTCAAAAGGTCACGGTCATCCTCAGTTTCTTACTCAGAATCAGTGCAGGCAGTTTGGATGTCCCCTCTCCTGAGGGAAACGTGGGATTCGCGTCGACTCTTTCTTGACGTGTCCTCCCGATGCAGGACTTGACGGATGCCGTGGCGGCGGCTGCCTCGGCCGGTGACCCGATCTGCAGCGAAGGTGGCGAGCTTCGGCTGGCGGAGAGCCTCGACCTGCTGCTGCCTTTCCTGCTGCCGCAGGGAGGATACTCCTGTGAGACGCTGAGAGGAGTCCCTCAGGGTTTCAGAGAGTTTCTGGAGCCACTCTGTCAGAAAGGTGGGAGAGACCTTGGATTCAGACCTCAGAGTTGGACCGTACTTTACTCCGAACACATCAATTGCGTCATTCTCCGTCTTGCAGGTCTCTGCGATTTGACGTTTGAGGCTCGTTCCCAAGGAGACTGGACGGCGCATTTTACCGAAAACACACACAGCGATGGGGATTTATACTTAGTAAAGAGAACAGAGACACCAGATATTTTATGTTTTAATAGGGATGTAACCAGGGGTGAAAGTAGGCGGGTACGGTCAGCTTTGCAAAAATTGTTTTTTATCAGCACCGAAACTCCGAAGCAAAGCAAAGAAGCAATTATAATTACTATAACTGTCATAGTACCCCCAAGAATTTAAAACTACTTTCACCCCTGGCTGTAACTAATGATTATTTTAGTAATCGATTAGTCTACCTTTACAAATAAAATTGACATTGACATAATTGGATTTCAAAAAATTGGCACATTCTGTAGATTTTTCATATTGTAAGCGTTGCCTGAACAATATTAGAAATAAACAAATTATTCACGGCGTGTTTTGAATAAGAAAGTGAAGATTTTATTGCCTAAAATGCAATAAACATAGCAGTCCTTCACTAAACGCGTGATTGTTCACAGCAAAGGATATTACAAATGTAGAGTAGTAATAATCTGTCGATTATTATTAATATTTTTATTTAAATGATTATCAACTAGCAAAATAATTTAAAAGGAACATTTTTGACAGATTTTTTACCTGGTGAATCTAAAATAAGCCACTTGAGGAGTACAAAGGTTGTTTTTTCTACCTTAAATGCAAAAATGTATTTTTTTTGTACAGATTGAACTGAATTACTGCTGTCACTGTGTTGCTCTTTCAGCAAATTGCCTCTTTTTTTTTTTGAGTCCCTACTCTCCAGTTAAGGATTAATCGATTACTAAATTAGTCGACAATCATTTCAACAATCGATTAATCGCGACTGATCCAACCAGTCGCTCCGGCCCCGATTTTTAAACACCAACTTGTGCTTCTTTTGCATATGTTTCTTCGTAAAGGCAGCGCACAGGCAGCCCGAGGTTGAGAACGTCACTTTGCACAAGCCTCTGAACAGCGGGATGGGAGTCAGTATCGTAGCAGCCAAGGTGAAAAACAGTTTAAACGTGAAAAACCTTCTACGACGGGAGCGACTCGGTGAGTGAACAGCCTGTTGTTCCACAGGGGGCAGGCCAGAGCGACCTCGGGATCTACGTCAAATCCGTGGTCAAGGGAGGACCCGCCGAGATGGTCAGACCGTGACACTTTTCACGTTCGGCTTTCTTTTTAGAAATGATGACGTGTCCTTGCTGTGTTTAGAGCGGTAAGCTGGCAGCCGGAGATCAGCTGCTCAGTGTGGACGGTCACAGCCTGGTCGGACTCAGCCAAGACAGGTAGCAACGTCCGATGGCGAGGACGACACCAGGGTTGATTCATGATTCACACCAGCGGTTCACAAAGAATTACAATAAAATCAACTGAATTCTTTTATTCTTTTACTCATTTAGCGCGGCAGCCATCATGGTGGGCACCGGCCCCGTCGTCACTTTACAGGTGGAGAAGTTTGCGGCGAGTCGCCGAGGTCTCGGCAACCTGCTGAACGAATCGTCCCCGGAAAACGAAACAAGCAGCCGCCGTGTAAGACTGGGTAAGGATTCCTCACCTCCACGGTTTCTTTATTCATTTTTTTTGTTTTTTTTTTGTTTTTTACATTTCAAGAACTGATTTGAACCTTTTGTTGTCTCAAAAGATGCAGTTTCCACACTGCACTGCGTCACGGATCTCAGCCCTTCAGAGAAAAACCACGGAGGCCGCAGAAGCAACAAAGACCAGAGGACCCAGAAATACCGACAGCTTTACCGCTCCAATCCCAACGTGACCCGTGGGTGACCTTTTTGTTGGTGACTTTTTAGCTGCCGGGCCTTTTTCGCCATTCAATGCGTGGAAAAAAAGGGCAGCTCCGCATCCGTTTGCTCTCTCTTTGCTCCAGCTGCCTCTTGCCCGGAGGACGGAGGTGACCTCTTTGACCCTGGCGTGACAGGACACGGCTTTTCATCCGTTTCCAGCGACAACCTCTGCGCTGACGTGAGAATTTTAGACGTTGAATTGTCTAGTTTGCTCCCGTTGACAGTCTCGCAGTTGTTTGCTACTTTCTTCCAGACGCATCCCAGAGAATACCTGACGCTGCCGAACCCCAGGTCCAAGAACAGGTCTGTTTCCGAGCCCAAGCGGCCGACGCAACCGTTCACTATGGCCGTGACGCCTTCAAGTGAGCAGAGCGACAGCAGGAGAGGCTTCATGGTATGTTGACACGACTCTTTGACAAGAACCTCGCTCTTGTTTTTCACGTTTTGAAAGCTCTATTACGAGGTGACGCACTTTAAACTGCCCTGTTGCTGAACCGTACAGCACAAATAAATCTGCGTTCAGGTGTGTGAATCTCTGTTAAAGTCTCTCTGTCCTCCCATGCAGCGTCACGCCGTGTCTCAGGAGAGCTTGTGCGCAGACGCCGGAGGCCCCCTGCTGGACCAGAAGCAGAACGCGCGCACACAGAGGAGCCGGCCGACAAATTTCTGCCGATCCGTTTCTGCTCTCTACATCCACAGAGAGCCGCCCCCGGCCGGCGTCTGGAGGAACCCGTTTTCGCAGCAGGCCACGCCTACGCCGTCGGTCCAGCCGATACGCATCGACATCCCCGTCGCCGTCACCAGGCCGGGCGGCGCGCAGACAAATCCTCCTCTCGTCACCTTCCAGCAGAGCCCCTCTGTGCTGAACCGGCCCCGTGAAGCCAGCGAGCAGATAAAGAGCTCCCCAAGCCCAGGCCACGGCGCTGCTCCAGCCCCCGGGTCTCTGGCAGCAGCAGAGGTCAGAAAAACCCCGAGTGTGCATCACTCCGACGAAGCACGTTTCCTTCCAGGAGCCTCCGTCCGAGCGGAAGGGCTCGGGGCCGGGGGCCCAGAGCGACCCCCGGGTTCTGCTGCGTGACCCCTGGAGGAGGGAGGCCCAGGAGGCGAGGGAGAAGCAGCAGAGGCTGGAGCCGGCGGAGCGGCTGGAGAAGGAGGCGCGGCGGCTCCGAGCCAAGGAGCAACGCAGCGCCGAGGAGGACGACAGGCTGCGGAGGCTGGACCTGGAGTGGAGGTTTCAGAAGAGGGTGCAGGAGATTCAGCAGAGAGGAGAGGAAGAAGAGGAGGAGGAGGAGGAAGATCTGGACGTCATGGTGATCCTGCAGCAGCTGGACAGAACATCGGAGGTTCAGTGGATTATGTAAAATCCACTTTTCGTCGTGTTATGACGCTTTCCTCGAGTCTCTCATGTTTGAGAAATGCTTCAGGGTGCGTCAGCGTCTTTTCTCCCTGGCAACAAGCGCTTAGGTGAAGGTCCCTGGTTCAAAGAAAACCTCTGAATAGAAGTTAAACAAATTATAATTACTTGTTGCATTACATGCAGATTTCTGTGAATTTTAATAGGGTTTTACGGGACAAAAAGTGTGACTCGACAAAATCTGACTAAAACACATTCAAGTTGTTGGTTGAAAAGTGACAGAATGTGAAACAATGAGCGCTCTCCTAAGGTGCAGTACAACAAAGAAGGCAGGGCGTGTGTCTTTAAAGCCAGAAACGTTTGTCCCAGTAACGCCAACATCAGAATTAGTGATTCATTTCAATTTAATACACCTTTAACACACACTCCCTCACTCTACATCTCATTTCCAAAACGCTGAGTGCGTCCAGTTCCAGTGCAGACATAATTTCGCGCTCGCCGTCACGGGAGAGCTACTTTGTGCGCTGGTAGAACTGCACCACGGCCTTCTCCTGCTCGTGGGTTTCGATGGAGCCGGGCCGGATCCTGCGGACCTCTGCGATGGCGTCGGCCCCGGACATGTTCCTGCTCTTCACCAGGTAGCAGGCCAGCATGGTGCCGGTCCTGCCGTGGCCGTGCATGCAGTGGACGGCCACGCCCTGGAGACAAAACGGCACGACGTCGTCAAACGACCGGCAGTGTTCACGCCCTGCTTTAGTTCCTGGGATCAGGCAGGTATTCGCTGTTGTTTTTATATATACTTATTGCATTGTGTGTTGCTCCCCCTCCCACGTTCTCCTATGTTACAACCATATGTTTGATGTTTTTACTCCTTGCGCCGCCTTTAAATTGGCTGTTCGGTTTTTATCTTTTTGTCTCAAAATCCTAATCTTTCCCTTTCTTTTTTTTTAATGCCAGCTCTGTTACAAATTCTAACTTTTTTGCAGGGGATTAACTCAAAAATGTACAATATTTTCCAAGAACAAACCACAAAGTGGAATATTTTTAATGTGAATGGTTTTTTTTTTGGAGCAATTAAAGTTAAAAGCACAAACTGACACTCTTCATCCTATGGAACCAAAACGGTGCATGACGTGTTAAAGTGCAAGAAAGCAAATTTCTATTTTTTTTTTTTTTTTTTGATGACTGGAGAAATCATTTCTCCAGTCAAAAGTCAAACTAACTAGACCCCAAACGCTGGACGTCCTGACCAAGCCTCGATCAGCTCCGCTCTTCCAGAGTCGTGATCCGAGCGCCTACCTCTCCTTTGGCGTTGGCTCCTTCCACGATGGAGAGAAACTGATCGATCTGACTGGGAGAAGGAGGCGTGAAGTCCGCTATCTTGATGTGGTGAAGCTGGAGCTCTGGGCAGCTGTCGTGGTTGGGTGGCTTCCTCTCACACAGACAGACGAGGTGTCTGACTCCGTTGTCCAGCAGGTAGCGGTATTCGCTCGGCATCCTGGGCATGGCCAACCCGGCCAGCTTCTTGGGCTCGACCCAGGAGAAGTTGTGTGGAGGGGACGAGGCCATGACCCTTCTGGGTAGAGAGAACTGTGCTTCTGTTCCCCTCTGGTGAAACTCAGCGACCTGTTATGAAAGCAAACACAGTGTTTTCCTGGATGAGCGTGACCTCACACATGTACTGCTGTAAATGATAGTCCAGTAAATGGGCGTGTCTGAGTCATTGATCACAAGTGTGTGTCAGTGTGTTTTACTGGGAAGGCAATAAAACGCTGCAATATCCTCCTCCTTTCATTCCTTACATGACAAAATGTGATGAGAACTGTTTAAGACCAAATATAGATTTTATAAACAGTGTTTAAAATATAAATAAACATCCAAACAGTCCTGTCATTTGCAGGAGTTTGTAGAAAGTAAACCACAGACGGTTCAACTTGTGTTTTTAATGTTTTCTGAGAATGGATTCAGTCATTTTCCATCCATCAATCAAACTGAATGTTAAAAAACTGTTAATATGAGTGACGTGTTTATTACCACGACCATCCAGGAACAAGATTAATTTGACCGTAAGACGCACAGAGCAGGAAATGACACCAAAACACTGGGGAAACTAAATAGTAGCATGTAGCTTAGCATTAGCAACGCGACGGAGCTAAGTGCACAACTTAGCTTTATTGGCGTGAACAGACAGAAGCTGCTGCTGCTGTCGGTGCACAAAGTACGTTCAGGTTTCGTTCGTACTGAGCGACACAAAACGGCACATAAAACAACACAATGACTTACAGGTTATGTGACAACAAAGCGGGTTGCTGTGCGCCGAGCTCCTGCTGGCTGAGCTAACTGCTGGTCCGCTGAGCAACACGGTCCGAAATTATAAAGTTTAACAACGTAACGCGGGTGTCTAACGCAATCCCTGTACGTTGTCTGTTTGCGGTTATAGGCGCGGCAGTAACAGCAGCATTGATTTTATCACTGTGACAAACACTTAGCATTATAACGTAAACATAACGGTTTTTATCGGAAATGTCGCTGCACTGTCAGCCATACAGCGATTCTTTTTTGTCATTATCATTTTTAATCACTATTGTGATTTCTAATGTCAATTTAAATATCTATATGTAAATGTACTATATGCTAATAGTAAAAGCATATATCTTCATAAATCCCTATGGTGGGTTAACGTGCACCTGTCAGGATGGCCGAGCGGTCTAAGGCGCTGCGTTCAGGTCGCAGTCTCCCCTGGAGGCGTGGGTTCGAATCCCACTTCTGACAAATACTTTTTGATTCGGTTGTATTATTATTACAATATTAAAATAGTTCCTCAAAGCATGCTGCCCTGAACGTTTCAATGGTCGTTTTGCTTTAATACACCTGATAGCGATCCAACAAAAGCAGCTGTGGAGCAGCTGTCAAGTGAAACTACTTCTGGTGAAGTGGGAAGAATATCTGAAACATGCAGACAAGTGTGAAACATTTGTAAAGAGTAATTCTGAATATGCAAAGAAAGTGGACAACTTTGGCCAAAGGTACTTTACATGTGACTTGAAAGAAGATCATGGAAATTTTTATTTTGCTCTGAAAAATGATTTTAGAGCGAGAAACCCTTCTTTTCTAAAAAGAACGAGCCTCTTGTGGTGTCACACGTGTCATGAGGAAATTAATCCTGAGCTTGTCATCTGGATACTTATTTCCACCCCTCTTTTTCCTATGCTTTAATCAAATCTTGCTGATGCATGCATCTGCACTGCAGATTGTCAGTCAACACAAGAGGGGAGAAGAGAAGTAAAAAAAAAAATCCAGTGACTTGGTCATTAGAAAGGCAGATGTTCTAGCAAGTGATACAACTAAATGTAATACAGTTGGAGTGATGCATATTTGATCATATACATTGTACAATTTTTAGATTTATGAGAAGGAAGAGTTTTTATCTACTTGCATGTGGCCAGACTTGTAGGAGTCTGCTAATCAAGTTGCATAACACAATTTACTGTAACCCAATTACAGATTATTGTCCATAACCCATGAGGAGTGCAAGTTTTGTGACTGGCAGATAAGAAAATACAAGGAATCACTGGAAGAAAAAAAAAAGAAAAAAGATAAACATGTTGGGTGAATCAATGCAGCATACCTCACTGCACTAGCATAATCTCACATTTCCAACCTTTAATTTACAAAAGTACAATTTATATTTGATGTTTAAAAAAACACACACACAAGAAAAAAGAAAAAAAACACACACATCCACATGCCAACCAATTTGGGAGGGAGGCTAGAAAAAAAAACGTACCACATGCTGCCCTACCATCACAAACGTAAGGATTTGCTGAGTGCTACTGGGACCTGAACTGGAAATTTTGTGCGTCCATCGGGTGAGACTGACGGCTCACTCTGAAATCTGACGGCAGTGGCTTTAAAACTATAACATGAATAATGAGGCGACGAAAAATGTACGTAAAGCATCAGAATCTTGAGGGAAGAAACTCTTCATACACAAAACGGAGATCCACAAATACCTGTGATGCTGCGGGCCTGTTTCTCTTCCAAATATCTCATCATCTGATATCAGGTGAAATGAAAATAAATGTATTTATATCTATTCCAGTGGCACCAATACAAGGTTTCTTGTTTATTATCAGCAGTTTTTCTAACATTACCTCTTTAAATTCATCTCAGCCATTGCTCTATATCAAGTGAAGTAGCTTGTTTTTGTCAGTAGCCAAAAAAAAAAGCTTTAATCAATACTGGTGAATACATCTACACTGATATTTTCTAAACAAGAAAAAGAAAAACGACTGATAGAAATTTGTAATGACTTTTTTTTTTTTTTTACGCATCATGAGAACATGTATTAGATTTCTAAATTCAAAGTTTGTATTTAATTGGCCACATTATAGATATTATTGGGGAAATCTGATTCTTATTTTGGTTGGTCAGCAGTTCTGACAGGCTGAAGCTAACCTGTGCAATCAAAAGGGAAGGGAGAAGACAGCGTGTCCTTTTCGTTTTCTAATTAATGATACAAACACAGACGCGTCGAGCTCACACCACAGCACAGTTTATCTGCTAGTCACTTTGTACAAACAGTAGAAAGAGGGATTGTGTCCGAAGGAGACGAACCGCGTCGTGTTTGTCCGATTCACAGACGACTGACTTTCAGGAAGGTGCACGGAGAGAAACGTCCCGCCATTCAAAAGAAGCTTCCACTAACCTGTTGTTGGCTTACAAAACAAAAAGAAGGAGCAAATGATAAAGGCTTCATCAGTCACCTACATACAGTTACAGAAATATATCTTGGTGAAATTGGTAAAAACGCAAACAACTTGGAAAAAAAAGACATAAAAATAAGATATAACACATTCCAATAATAATCGGGCGGCGTCAAGAGTTTTGGCTGCTTGTCCCTGTGGCGCTCCACCCGATGGTCCCCGCAGAGCAACAAAACACATCCGTGACTTTATCTGGTTTTGAAATTTAGACACAACAGAGGCCGACGACCCGGTCGGTCGACTGGTTGTCCGTCACGTCCCTGGGTGATTCTCGCTCCCACCATCTTCCTTTTTCAGACGCCTAAAAGTACAAATCCCTACTACATGCCGCACATCCTCCAAACAAAAAAAAAAACAAAACAAAAAACAACAACAACAAAACATAACACCGCCTTCATTGGTTACATGTTTACTCTGTAGATTGGATCTCTTTAAATGCCAAGCGCTTAAGAGGGCAAAGAGAACGCGATGCCCTCCTACTAGACGATTTCTACGGGTTCTGAACGTCGGCGTTCAAAGTCCCTCCGGCAGCAGGCGGCTGAGCGGCCATGCTGGCTTCACAGGATGGCGCAGAAGAACTTCTTCTCCCTGAACGGGTTCTCCGACGCCGGCACCGGTGACAGCAGGGGGTCCTCTTTGGCATGAGCTTCGCAGTAAGACATTAAGTCTGCCGCTGCTTTGGACACCTGGAATTAGACACACGCACACACACACACACACCAAAATAAGTTTAAGTGGAAATTTATAATTAAAAGACAAAAGACTTTTAAGACAAAACAAGAAAGCAAGGCAGCTGCATGCCTTTCAGATTGTGACGCTTTTTGTGGGTCACACAGACTCAAGACATTGCAAAAGCAGTGGAGGGGGGGCAATTACAGTTTTTGTCATGGGGCCCAGATTTTGTGGCGGCGCCCCTGATATCGAGTACGAAAACACCCCACCCACACATTCTACACATGCAAAAAGAGTTCACCTTTATCCTGTCAATGTTGGCCTCCATCTTCAGCTGCTCCACCAGCTTCCTGGCCTGTGCGATGCTGGCCGTGTTGTTGCTCGCCATGGGCGCTCTCGCTCAGTTCCTGTCCGCTCGGCCTGCGTGGAGGAGACAGCGGCTGAAACATCCCAGACATTTTACTGCACCGGCGGTTGAGCAGCGCTACGCCGGCACGCAAAGGCGCAGCGCCAGGAGCAGATAGCCACTTTCTTATCACATGCCGGTAAAGACACACTTGCACATACAGACGGAGGCGTGTATTATTTATGGTGCCTGTTGCTAGGCAGCCCCTGACAGTGGGAGGAAAAATAAAAAATAAACGGACAGTGACATTTTGTCCAGCTTTGTGTTCAAAGTAGTTAGATAGATGAGAAGTGCAAGTGGTTTCATAAAAAAAAAAAACTACCAAGATTATAAACAATGACACAACGAATACTGAGTGGTCAGGATGGATGTTTGTGTAAAAAAATCTTTTCTTGACCATATTTTTTATATTCTATTTTACTTTGTCAGAATCATTAAAATAACGATTCATCTGTGTTTCTGTAAATTATCATGTATTTTTGGTTTTGGTTCAACAACATGGACTTCAGTCGCAACTCCACTATTTGCTGTTGCCTCTGTTTAGAAAACAAAATCAAGTGTCTGCAGCTGATGCTTATGCAAGTGCTGCAATACGCATTCTCCGCCAGTAGGTGGCAATGACATCAACATTACGGGCATCAAAGTTTAACAGAAGAAGATTCCCAGTTGGAGCAGGAACCTTATTCTCTCAAGTAAAACATTCTCCATCTTACATTTAAGGTTTACTGGAAACAAACCCACTTTGAAAAGTGTTTGTCACAAAAAAATTGATATCTGCTTGTGGCCTGGAGGTGTTAAACATAGCTGGAAGTCTCAGTGTTTGCAAAATACCTGGGAAAATGTGGGGCTGCTCCTTAACAATGCACTCTATTGTCACCTATTTTAGAGGTGACAATAGAGGTGTAATTCAAATCTCATGGCATAAGATCTTGTAGTTTTAAACAACCACAATAAATCTCACGTCGTTAGCATCTGACTGGTGACTATCGGCTATTGCCCAAGATACAAAAGTGTGTATCTTTCGTATCAATATAGATACGTGATTGTATTTTTATTTCAGACTTTTGAAGTAAGAGAGGAAGTTGTTCTTGAATGATGGACAAGACCAAAACATCACAACGTGTGAACCCTGGCAATGGGAATGCTGCCAACACTTTGCCAATGTTTGCTAACCGGCAAACTGTTAGCTGCTGAAGACACTGAAGTTAGCATCTGCTTCTTTTTGTGAAAAGCATCTTGTTTTTGTAATCTGAATGTGTTACACCCCAACAATCTACTAGAAAATGTCCCATAAAGTGGACACTGTTATATTTAAAACTATGCCTTTTCTCATTGTCAGTGACCACATAACATTCCTGTTTCCTCACATGGTTTAATTTGTTCAGAACTGCTTGCCATCAAGGGTCGTCTGCAAAGTGTGCGGCGCTAATTTACGCCCCCATGTTCGATTTTACAGATCAGGGTCTCAAAAACAGCATCCTCCTCCTTCCTGGTGTCAGATCAATCATCCCTGCGTCGCTCTCCGTCACCAGTGTGAGTGTGTGTGTGTGTGTGTGTGTGTGTGTGTGTGCACTGTGGTGTGACTCAGTGTGAGGTCAGTGCTGACCTCAGCAGGGAGCAATCTATGAATATTAATGTTCCACGGTAGCAAACATGCTCCTCTGGCTGAGGGAGTTACTGTTTTAATTAAAAACCATCGCTGTGGACCAGTTACCAACAACAAGGCAATAAAAAGTTATCTTTTTAAAAAAAAAAAGAAAAAAAAAAAGACATTTTCCCGTCAATTCAGTTTCACTAATCACACCTCGGAATGATGTCTGGACGTTCTGGACTTTTCTCCTATAGCAGAGAATGACACAGTGCTTCCCCTCCTCCACCTGTTGCTGGATGCCTGACTGAAAGTGGGCTTTTCCTCGATAGATATTCTGACTGTCTGGGAGAAAATGTACTTGGAAATGACATGAATTTGGACACAATTGAAAGAGTGACAGCCGTTACTCTTACTCTGTTAGTCTCTTGTGGCACTGTTTGAAAAGCCGCCTACCAGAGCAACAGTCCGTCTAATAATTAAAGAGTTGACTTGTGCGATTCAGTAACGTGTGGAATTACAAAAATGTTTCCTCCCCACGCCTATTAGCACACTCTGAGGTAAAGTTAATGATCAAATTGACCACAGTGTGGTCTAACACATATATCATTCGCTTTCCAATAGCTAAATATTGGCGTCATTTATCTTTTTCTCTTTTTTGTTTTTAGAAGACGTTACTGAATACGCCACAATTATTAAAGTCTTTCAAAGTAGTTTTCTGTGCAGAACGCTCGGACTTAATCCCACAGTCGAAGCCTTGGCCATATTTTGTTTAATTCTGGCCTGTTTGAAGCATTTCCAGCTGCAACATCTCTGAAAGTCGTCAGTGCAAACCCAGCGACAGCTTGAAGTGGATTCCTGCAAGGAACCCGCAGCAGACCGAACATCGCGTAACCTAAACAGTCGCTGCAGCCGGACCGTCCTGGCTGCTGTTAGTCTGACGAGGACAAGCTCCTTGTACGGGCATGGGCTGTCAAACAGGAAATGGGAAGATTTAAGATCGGGGTTGTTTAAAACGGGGTGCAAACTTACTGCGAGAGCCCAAAGATCAGAAATCAGACCTCGACTTTCACACAGCAAGGTCGCGATATTATTTTATCACTCGGGGGACGTCGAAGCGGGCCACTGCATCTTCAGACTATTGATAGGAATTCATGTCACACTTTAAGGTTTCTGGGATGCCTGTCGAGAAGTAGGTCTTCCATTTTTACACAAAACACTGTCACAATAGCCCATTTTATGAAGATCTGTTCACGCCTTCTTTTTTTTTTTTTTTTAGCTGAAGTAGATCGTCGTAAACTGATAAACTAACAGCCAGGGACTCTGGGTAAAGTTTTAACACATGCTTCATGTAGAGCATCTCTGATTTCTTCCCTGAGAGAATCTAAAAGTCCCACTTTTAATATAAAGATACCAAAATGTCTTGTTTTTATTGCTGAAATTACAAAGAAGGTTTTTAATCAGCCCACATTCTTGTAACTCTATGGTTTATTTACAATAGTACACTTTTAGATTTAGTGGTTTTAGAAATAAGTCTACTAAAAATCTACATTTGTGGGCAGCTGAGCTCCTTCTAGTGGACAAATAAATTGTCTGAATTCATTTGAGCGTAAATGCGTGACGTTTGAAATCTAAAACGCCAACAAATTAAGATTAAATGCAGCACATAGTGCAGCTATACCCCGTTCACGACACTAAGCTGTGTTTGAATGATCTGTCCCTGCAATTTGAAGCACACAGTTGGTTATTTACTTGTAGTTGTGGAACTACAGTAAAATAAAAAAATAAAAAAAATAATTTTAGGACAACACAAGTAGCACGCAACCACACTGGTCAACATAAATGATAACGGGCCGACGGCTAAGTTAACTTAGCATGCTAACACCAACTTTTAACATTCCCATACGGTGGTTTTCTTAACCTCTACACCGTGTTTCTATTTTACTGTTGGACCTGGAAAATTTGAGAGGTTATGAGGAAACTATAAAATAAAGCTACATTTTAGACTTGTGTGGTTAAATCTAATCACTAAACATTTCAGAAATACTCACTAAACTACAGCGCAAATAGTTTCACCTGCGTCTGTTTCCTAACAAGCAACAGCAGATGAGACATGATCAATACATAACCTAAACTTATGAGACGCACCAGACACTGAAGATCAGAAGTGATCAGATCTGATTAGTGGTCAGATATTGAAAAACCTGATTTTATATGCAGTAAAACTAAAAACTCCCCCCACTTTCAGTTTATAAGTAGATTAGTTAAAATGCCTGTTCTTTCTTTGATTAACTTTTCTGAGTTTGGTGGAAACCAGATGGAGTTTCGGGACAAGAGTTTGATCTTTTACCTTTGTTCTAGAGCACATATGACTTGATGAATAAAGGCAATCGTCTTTAGTTTGTAGAGGACTCTAAACTGTTTCGTTTGGCAGTGAACCTGCAGCGCGTCTATTAATCTTTGGCGCGTTATCAGTGGAGATCAGCCGTTGCTGTGATGTGGCTTTAAGAAGCAGTTTTTGAGGCTTGCGGGGGTTTGAACAGTTTAGCGCTACATGCTTTGCTCGTGTTGCTTCACTTGCATCCTTTTACCGTGTTCCTTCAGTTCATGTCACGAGCTGCACTCCGATTACAAACCTTCAATGTCAATAGTCTGCTAAAGTTGAAAAGTTTTTTTAGCAATTGTGGTGTTTCCATTAAATAAGAAACACGATTAAAATCCCACGTGAATAAGTTTTTTTATGCCAAAAGTCATTAAAAGTCCTGCCAGGCCATCGCCCTCCCACCGCTTCCTGTCATCCGCTTCGTGTTTTCCATCAGTAATAACATCCAGAGGCTGTGAAAAAAGTGTTTCCATCACAGTTTTGCCCAAAAGAATACTCATTTTGATGCAGCTGGAAAAACCAACGCATTCTGGCGCACAAGTTTTTTAAAATCAAAAAACGAGATGTTTTGAAATTGTCTCATTTCTAGAGAGCAAATGTATTATTTGATTGTATTATTTGATTCCAATTTGCGCAACCATAAGGTCAACCTCTACTTTATGCTGTTCCTCAAGAAAACAGGCTGGAATATTGAATTGTGCAAGACGCGGTCTGGCAAATGTTAGGTATTCGTCTTGAGGCTGACACTCGCAGCTCACAGAAAGCTATTGTACGAACTCGCTCACTACAATACCTACGTCCACAATTTGAGAACAAAAGGTAGCCGTGCTAAACAGAAAGTCACCCTGCTGCTTAACGTCAGTGGACTTCCTCCCTGACACTTTCATATCGACGGCCGAAGAAATGGTGACGTTAAGCAGATCCTGTGTCTGGAATGGCCGACGTCCCAAAGGCAACAAGAAGGAGCTAAACTCCATGAAGTATGACTTGTAGTTTGGAAAGTGTTTCAGCTTCCAGCATTAATGTGGAAAGTAATCCCCCCCCCCCCTCTCTCCATCTGCTGCAGGGAAATGCTTCATGTGTTCTCACCAAACTGATTTCTGCAGGAATCAGTTTGGGCCACAAAGTCTGACCTCCTCGCAGATCATTCGCGCTCTAAGACAAAAACAATCAGCTTCATGCCGTGTTTTATTGCTTTGTCTTACCTTGTCTGCTCGCTCCTCCTTACGCCTCCTGCCCTGCTGTCTGCCGCCCGCTCGGTCAGAGGCTTGCGTCTGCCACGCTCTCCGTCTGCAGGGAGGAAAATGGAAACAGAGGAAAAGAGAGGCTGAATCAGAGCGCTGCACAAATTCGCTCTCGCATTCCAGATACATTCCTCTAAACTTTTTATTACGTCACCTATGAGAGATGGTCACAACAACAAAAAATCTATTTTCTCTTCTAGAGAGAATAAAGAATCATTTCTTTCCCTACATGTAAAAGAGAAATTTAGCTTTAAGTAAGTATAAAATGTAGGTTTCGGAGCTGTGTTTTAAAGAATCAGTGTAGAATAATCCAGCTGGAATCTGACGCCTTGAAATTGGCCACTGTCTCTTTAAGAAGCTCCAACGCTTTCTGACACTTCCTCCTCATGCACGTGACAATACTCCTCCATGATGCCGTTTGTAACCATTCTTAGGAGCGTCGGACTGAGAAGTAGTTCGTATGATGACCTCAGCAGACGTGCAGTTCCGTTTGCTCATCGCTGCTGCCGCTAGTCTGTAGGACCTGGCAGCTAGAAGCAAAGCTTTCGGTAAAAAGGCGGCGCTGTGTGAGAGAAAGTTTTTAACCACCTCTGAACGGTTTCCACAGGAGATTAAAGGATTTCTCACACAAACGTGAATGAATCAAGGCAACACTCCAGGTAACTTGTACTGTAGTTTCAATGTTACCACATTACAACATGATGTAAAGCTCAAAAAAGTTATTACCCTGCCTTTAAAATGGAAATATTTGAAATCTGAAGATAATGATAGCAATAAATACAAAGCAAGTGCATATTTAGACTAAGCTTTTGTAAGGCTGTATGGGTTTCTTTTTGCTTCCTGTTCACACTAAATAGGTGCAAAGCAAAGTGGAGAACAAGGAAAGAAGCCGACGTCTTGTTTCAGTCAACTTTCAGTAAGAGCGCAACGACATTTCCCAAAATGTCAAACTGTCCCTTTAGGTTTCTCTTCCCTCCGCGCTGACACACACGTCCAGCTTCTCTCCTCCATCTTCTCTCCTTGCAGTTTCATTCGTAAAGCATGTGTGACTCTGAGTCTCGGTCCTCGGCTGCCTCTGATAAATGGACCAATTAATGCGCATCAGTAGCTCCACCAAGGAAGGAGAATCCCACCCGTCATAAATCAGGGCAGGATGCAGCATTAAGGCGTCATTACAGAGAGGGATCCATTAACAAAACCTCAGCAGCAACACCGGACCAGCCCCCAAGCCAAAAATATTCACGCAATGCTAGAGCTGCTGAGGGAGCAACACAGGCATAAAAGACTTTTAGATATTAGAGGAGCACTTTTGATCGAGACAATATTCTGAATGGCTTCTTTGTGGTGTAAATATGATTTCATTGTTCACAGACTGGGAATATATAACCCAATGTTTGCTTTGGCTCTTTATCAATTTAAGTTGATATCTGCCCAATTTGACATTTTTTCATGTCATCTAGAAGAAACAAAGTGAAGGGAGTACCTTTCCCTTTGACCTCTGAACCTTAAGGATACATGGAAACAGTTTCTATTGGTATGATACCAGGTAATACTTTGAAAAGAGAATGTGTGCCAGCATCAGACTTACAGTGGCAATAACCCAGGGTGGCAATTTTTTGGGGGGTACAAAAGATTTGTCTTTTTTTTTTTTTATTAAAAGAATCCATGTTTTACAATATTGTATCTAATATAAACTCTCAAGTCGATATCAGGTGAGTTCTATTGATATTTTAGTGCTTTTATAAATTCAAACAATATTCACTGATTTGAAAACGACAAAGATATATTTTAGTGAATCGGGCACCAAAACTGGCTCCAGCCCAGAGGCCTAAATCCTTGTGAATCCGGCAAAGAAAACATTCTTAGATGCACAAGCGTTCGAGCCAAGACAAGAAACGAGCGCCGTTGCTCAAAAAAAATAACGCAAACCTCGAAGTCGCTTATTTGTTCAATTACTTATTGCAGCTTAAGGTGCTTTTATTGTTCCTAAAAACTCTACCAGTCATTCTGAGGTCTGCGCAAACACACTTATCCCTATGATTATTGACTTTTACCTTCGCTCCTGGGAGATGAATTCACAGTGATGGTCACGTAATCAGAACTGGTTCAAGTTGTATTTGTTCAGGTCTTGTGCAAACGTACAAACACAGAGAGCATGCCACTCATCGGACCATAATCCGTCTGTACTTTGGTGTGGTAACCAGGCGAAAACGTTGGAAGATTCAAGCAGACGTGCGTCGATGTTTCCCGGCGTACAGAACCGCATCGCTCCAATCGCTTATTCTTTTGTTTTGCATGACAAAACTTTTTAAACTATAAATATTCCTAGATGCAAAAACAAGCAAACTAGAATGTGGTTCATCTTTTAAGTGTCTGTGTGTTTTAAAAGGAAGACTAAGCTGAGTGGGTTGGGTGCTCTTCAAACAGACTGGGAGAACTGGAAGCAGTCGTCGCTCCTTGGACACAAAGGCAATAAGTTGATCCACTGGCAAGGAAGCTAATATAGTTTCTATTATTTTTAAAAGGTCTTTCCAAATCATTGTAGTCTTCACATTGTGCAAAAGGAAACGAAAGAAAGAGGTGTTGTCGACTGATGATGCTCTGATATACATTTTAGATCAGTTCACTGCTGCAAAAGCAAAAAAAAAAAAACCAGAACAAAAAACCCCCCAAAAAAGGACAAGATTGCAAATTATTCCTTGAAAAAAAAAGAGGAAGCTGTTGAGCTTAGTTTCTGAATGAACAGTTTCGCATCGTCGCAGTTATCAGGATCACGGGATGAGAAGCGAAGACAACGGGGGACGTGTAAGCGCGTTTCTTGAATTCATTTTCTTCGACTTGGCGGTTTTCGTTCCCTCCTTTAACGCCGGCGAAGCGTCTCGAGCTGAGCTGCGCGGAGAGGAAAATCCATTTCCCTCCCGTGTTCCAGCCTTCTGCTCCCCATCCCTCCCTCTGGGGCTGACAGGTGTTTATTGAAGGAGCAGAACCCGTCCGGCCCTCCCACCCGGGCCCCAGGATTCCCTGCCCTGCTGCTAAGACCACTGAATCAATGTGACCCCCTCCGTCATCCTTCCCTTGCCATTTGGAGAGCTTTTTTTGAACCTCCTCCCCTGGGATCTCAGGGGGTCTGTGTTCATCTCGAGGCCCTCTGCTGATGTGATTATAGCTCAGGGTGTTGCTGACTTAAAGGGTGATTAAGCACGGCTGGAAATATCCTGGCGGAGATATAATTCCTGACCTGTGGAGAGAGTGACGATCTTTCGCTTTCTGCTACGCACGCCGCCTTCCCTCTCTTTTATTTATACCTCCCTCTTCTCTGTCTTTACGCTGTGTGAAAGGTACGGCAGCCAGGCAGGGGGTGTTCTGTCCTCCGTCGTGCCCAGGGTGTGAAATCGGAGCGTGGTAATTAAAAATGTGTCTCTCGCTAAGCCATCTGGACCCTGGAGAACAAGTGATTAACCTGCAAAAGGCCTGCAGGGATGGCAAAGAGGAAGGAAGCAAGAGTTATCTTTAGGCTCCTTTAAAGCCTTGTGAACGCAAAACTTGCTGTCCCTGGAAATCTCTCACACTTTTTTCATTTGTCTGTGGCTACAACGACGGCAGATTTGATTCAGGAACAGTCAATTCCTGATTTCAAAAGCAGCAACCAGCAGAAAAGCGGCTCTGCTTTGCTTCCTCCTGACATACAGTATCGTCTCTAAGCTGCGATGCAGGGGCTGGTTTTAACGCTGCTGCATCTGTCCGAATGAGGACAACTAATTTGTTATATTTGGATATATAAACATAAATTCACCCGAAACCAAAATCCAGACATCCACGTCAAACACATCCCTTAGTTTTGTGCCTCTTAAGCATTGTCTACATTTTGTTGCCCATCGGCCGCAAACTTCACAGTGTTTTACTTTATGTCATAAACCAACACAAAGTGGAGCAGAACAGCTTCTAAAACATTTGAAAATGCAGACGAGATGCATCTACCAACCTTGTACATCTAGAAATTTATTTGCAGAACTTTATTTCAATCAGACCGGATTATGAGTCGAGTCCGATTGACTCGTAATCCACAAACTTTTGGACCTTGACTGGACGAAAGCTCATTCAAAGGTGTGCAAACTGCAGCAGCTTGCCTCCCATAGGCTGATTTTATGTGTAGTCGGCCAACTGCAGCTTCATATTTAAGGAGGGAACCGCTGTTATTGGGAGATTAAGATCGACTCGCGATTGAAAATGTTCGGTACAACACGATGTATTCATCTTTTGGTAAAAGCGACTGAGATGCAAACAACAAGTACAGACAGGAGCAAATGGGCAGGAAACATCGAAACCCAGGGAGAAACCATCGTTGGTGCAGGTAGATGCTGGCCTCCCCAACTCCTCCACTGTGAACAATGAATCAGTCAATGAATTCACACACTGCTGACTTGAGTTCCTTCTGCTCACGTGTTGCTGCGGTGAACAAGAACGAGGCTCCATTATCTTATGAAAGCATCTCAGCTTCCAACTTCTGGTTCAGCTGAAGAATGCTGAGTCGTGGTGTGTAGCAGACATGATTTGATCTCTGGGTGAGCCAGAGATCAAATTATGGTCATTTGGAAGAAATTTCCATTTCATGAGCAACTAGAGGTTTCTTCTAACCTGAAAACGGGCGTGAAAAATTCCTAGAAATTCCACAGATGGTTTTACAAAAAAAAACTAATTTAATTAAATGCGCCACTATTTGGAAGTGTTATTCATTCTGTAATTTAAGTAAATTTTACATGTTAAAATCCCAGGCCAAATACATGAAAAATATACAGCAACACATATGGAAAGGCATGAAAAAAAACAATGCAGCAAGATTTTTAAACGGGAAAGAAACAGGAGTTACATCCCTGACGAAGACAAACTAAAACTCCAGATTTTCTTCCTCTGAATTATTATGAAAGAATAAAAAATACCAGCAACAACAGCTGAACATGTGGTAGCACAGTGGCCGTCCACCGTCATCTGCAAGAACCAGCAATATCGACACCGTGACGCCCTCCAAGGTCACTGAAACCAGACGCAGCAAGTTGCTCATTCGTCTAACGTCAGATTTACTGAGCTGTGAGGATCCAATCAACGAGATGCTCCAAACCGAAGAAGTGACTTCCACCCGACCTCCAGAGATGTCAGGAAAATCAAGACAATATTGACTACAGAATGTAATACAGCACGGCCACCTGCCCTTGAATATGAGAAAGGGACACCTGTCCCCCATGCGCACAGAGACGGAGCGGTGGGACAGCGAGAGCCAAGCTGTCAGGTTGTTATACGCTGCAGAGGTCGTGCTGGGACTGACACTGAGCCTCCTTCACTTTCAGGGCTTTGCGACTTGAGCAGCAGGCGACGGCTTCACGTTTTAAAAAGTCAGAGCTGCTGATGTCTTCAAAACTGCTTTAAAAACTCCTGCAGGTGAAATCTTGCAGGGGACATTTTCACACACGGTAGTTCGTTGGACTCGGTTCGATTGGGGGCCAAAACTGCAGCACCTGTTAGGTTTTCGGATGGCGTGGCTTTGCTTGCGAAGCGAACCATACCCTTTGAAAAACCCGTTCCGAAGAACCACAGACAAAAATGACACAAAGACGTCTGAAGAGGACATGAGCGCCACTTCCTCCTTCACAGAACGTAAACAAACATGGAGCGGCATCAAATTCTACCAGCTGTACAATTTCTCTTTTGTCTTTAGTAAGAAATTTACAAGCCAATTCTAGACTCTCGCCTTTGTTTTGGTTGTATTTACCCAGAATGCCTTGCTCTATAGTCCACTTCCTGTTTTTGGAGCGTTCTTCAATCCTCTTGACATTCTCATATGCATTCAAACGGGGCCGGAGTTCACTTTAAATGAGGTTTGTAGGCAGACCAGAGTTTCCCTTTTTTTTTTTTTTGGTCCCCAAACGAACTGGACTTTCTAGGCAAAAGAACTAGAGTTCGATTAAAGCGAACTAAACAAGGCGGATGTGAACACACCCTAAAAGGAAGTAGTGCTTTTACAATAGTTGATGTCCACACAACTTCCCTGTTAGCTAGCAGCATGAAACTGATGGTACCATCATATTCATTAGCTGTAGATTGGAAATTTGTTATCAATCAATCATCAACCAATTGAATTTCATTTGTAAAGCACGTTTCAGCAACAAGGCATTTCAAAATGCCTTACATGATAAAAACACAGTCAACAACATCACATTTTGCCGTGATTATACGTCAGATTATTGATTTATGTTTTGTGATTATATTTCAAAAGAAACTCATCAGCTGAGATTTTAGTCTAGATTTAAAAGAACTCAGTGTTTTGAGTTTGACTCTAATTTTAGGGTCACATTTAGTGTAAAAAAACCTGAAAACCAAGGACCCATGCTGCCTTATTCCACCAGTTAAGAGCAATACTGATGATGTAATGGTTTATGTTAAGAGACATATTTAGTCTCTTAAGATTCATGTAAACATCACCGCTTATCTGAGTATTCTTGCTGACCATGTCCATGTTTGTGCCCGACTTCTCAACCAAGTTTCTTGAAGATGACGAATAGCCCACTCGAACGCCATCGGCTTCCAAAGTTATCAGACATCATCCAATCCAGGAGAACATCGTCGAGAACCCATCGCCACGAGTGTCAGTCTCTTTAAAGAGTACTTCCTCACTTCCTCCTCTTGTTTTCTCTGCCCGTCGGTCACACCAGCTCTCCCTCGCTCCTTCGATTCGCCTGGACATCTGCGCCACCCTCAGCATGCCGTGCCTATCCTGCCATCTTGCAGGCTGCAGAGCGTGAACGTGCATGCGAGTAACGCACGCGTTTGCGCGCTTGTGAGTGTTTTAGGTTAATCTGGGTCCCGCAGGCAGCGGGGTGGAAACTCAGAGCTCCAGGGAGGGCAAATGTCTTCTGTTATGTTTATTAAATCAAACATGTGCAGCCTGGTGTGGGGCTTCTTTGTTACATCCAAGCAAGTGACAAAGGAATGTTTTTTTGTTTTTTTTTCCTTTCTTTGAAATATTGACTGCAGATGACAGAGAAAAACACGAAAACAAAGACGGAGCCAAATGTTGCTGCTCATTTCTTCCCCCCTCTTCAAAACGCTAACCAGCAGTTCGTCGCGCTCACCGAAACGACGTTGAGCTTCGACTTCCTTCTGTGTGACACAGATTAGGTTTCAATCAGCCTTGTTTTCGGTTTGCTGTGCTCTCTCTGCTTCAGATGTCAAGAAGAATGCAAACAGGATGTCTCTGCGTTTGGTTTGAGAACGTTAGAGTCATGACAAACGTGAGGGACGGCTCGGTTCTGCAGAGAGAGGCGATCGGGCCGTTTCAGGGCTCCGACTTGCGGACGAACCAGTGCGGATGAGTTCCAGAACTTTTTCGGTCCGTGGCGAGAGGGAATCGCTTTGACTTTTTCCAAAGTCAAACTCCAAATCTTTGGGTTGACGTGTGATCTGACTTTAGACTAATTTTTAGATTGTCATGAAGCTTTTATTTGAGCAGTAGATTAGATCGGTCTCAGATCAGAATCAGAATCATGCTGCTAGCAACAGAAGGCTTACAGGACGTTGCAAAAGTCCACATGTGACATCAAACATGTGAGGTTTTCTGCACTTTGTCACATCACAACCACAAACCTTAAGGCAAACTGTTTTGAATTTTATGTTTCCATCAACACAAGGCGTTGAGCGATCGCTACGTGGGAACAAAAAGGACTGCTTTCCAACATTCCTGCAAATTAAAATCTAAGAAAGCAAGGCCGTTTTGTTTTTCCATGCAGCAAAATTGATGGCATTGACGCAACTGGCCATCCACTGGTTCAGGGGCAGAGGTCGCTGCAAAGTCAGCGACTTACTGCGACCCGACAACCATCTACCAAATGGAAGCTGATTGCATCTGAATTTGAATGAATGCAAAACGACTGCGATTCTGTCAATGCAACTGGACTGATTCTTTTTTTTTTGCATATTTATATTTTGGGGGTCGGCGGGGGAACAAAACAAAGAATTTTGAGACATTCGTTGTGAATCAGAATTGTATAAATAACCCAAATAAACCGCGACCACCGCTGGTGATAAAAATCCCTACTTCTGGAAAAAACTCTTTGCACTCAACCCACTGTATTCTCACAACCTTAAAGAGCAGAATCACCTGCAATCTCATCAAGACTGCAGGGATCTGCCATTTTCAAGACTTGCAACTGAATCTCACCTGGGTTTAGGTCAGGACTTTGTTTAGGCCCTTTCAAATGCGTGACTATGCTTTGATCTCGATCCCTGCATTGCAGGATCGACCCCACGTTCAGCTTCGTCCAGCTTCAAGCTTTAACCAGCCTCCTTTCCCACAAAACAGTCCCGCCACTGTCAGCAAGTTTTGCTGCGAATTTGGATCAAATGTAAAACCCGGAATCTCACGCTGAAGACGAAGACAACACACAAAACCAAGAAGCGGAGACAAAAGAGACGAGGCAGGACCTGAGAGCAGCTGAAAGGGAGTCATGAACAGCGAGAACCGGCAAGGAGAGAAGATAACAGTGACACGAATCAGGTGAGAACAAATCCACAGAGTGCAAGACGAGGACCTAAACGAACGAAGGAACTTATTTCCTGGAGATTTAATGTATTTAAAGTGACACAGGGACTCGAGATGTGACCCGAAGGTAGACTGTAGCTTCACCACTTGAGGCCTGGAAACCGTAACCCTAAAACTACAGATATAGATCTAAGTTGAAAGTTGGTTAGACAAGTCTCTCTCTCTCAGTCTAGACTCAAAAAGAAAATTGTTGTCTCATAGAGGCCAACCAATTAAAACCAGCTTTTTCTCTTTCTACCAAAAACTGGATGACAAAAGTCTTGAGTCAATGTCAGCGTCGTTGTCAAGAGACTTTATAGTTCATTTATCGTTTCTGTTGTCTTGTTTTGGATATTTGAAATGTCTTACTGCTCTTTGAGAATGCGTTCTTGCATTATTTTGCCATCATTATATAGCTTGAAAACGGCCGGAAAACAACAATGTTGTTCCCTGTTTATGGCAATGACTTCTGGGACGATATATCGTCCAGCTAACCCTGTACCTGAGCCAGAGCTGGTCTCAGGTGAAGGATGCTTCAGTGGACGTGTACAAATCCAAGCTAACTGTGTCTTCACTTGGATTCAGCTATTAGTTTTTAAATCGTCGTCTTTCTTTCTGAACCCTTTCATCGTCACAGGGTGAAGTCAACTCTTCTTTAGAAAAAAATCCACTGAGTACGTACAAAGAGCACTGAGTACAAAAGCTGAAGTGCCCCGAGCCGCAGCATCCTGTTCGATCTTGGTCCCTTTGAGGACCTCGACTTCTGCGGTTTCCACAGCAACGTTTGCACACACGCTCTTCTGGACCTCTGTTTCCTCAAACTGGTGGCTTCTTGCCCCTCTTTTGTTCTTTCATTTTAAAGAGGACGCCTACTCGGACAGTCAAGAGGTCGATCGTTCCCTTCATCCCTTCTACGTTCCGTCTGTGACATTTGACCCCTCTCACAGAGCCGATCACTTCCTGGGCTTGTTTACACAGATCCAGGAACAGCTCGGCTCCTCTGTGCCTTTATTCAGCTTGGCTGATGTGTGGTGGTGTTTGGCTCCCACCGTCTCTGTGTCGCTCTTCCACCGAGACGCGTCAGTCTTTGTCCAAATGTATTTTATTACCTACTGTACATGAACAAATCTCGTTTCCCCAACATTTTTCTCAGCTCTTTCACCCAGTTCTTCACCGCCTCCTCCAGGTCTGAACCCCCCGTTGAGCTGGAGAGGAGCTGGAGGCTGCCGTTTGTATTCTGGTACGCGCTCCGACCCGCTTGGACGTGAGCGCTTGCGTAGCTTGTGACTCACGGCCTGCGTGCGCCGTGGGCCCCGTGGTGTAAGCAACGCCGCCGGGCTGACTTGACGCGAGCAGAGCTCGACGAAGCCTCCGTGACGAAACAGAACGGAGGCAGTGGTTTGGGGGTGAAGGGGGTTAGAAGAAGCACGTCTGCGTTTTGTTGTCTTGGCTTTCTCGAGAGCCGACAGTCGTGCGGCGTCTGCTGTCGGAAAACACCAACCAACCGACCGACCGACCGACCGACCGACCTCCTCCTTGTCTGGTCGTCCGCCTGGAGCTGGGTGTGCGGTCGACCCGGTTCTTCTCACCAGAAAACCTCCCACTGCGCCTGAACCCAACACACTCCCATCTCCAGCTCCATTCCCCAGAAGCAGATGTTCCTCTGGCTTCGCTTCACCCAGTGGTGAGGGGGAGAGACAGGACGGAGGAAAAGAAAAGGGAGACCGTTCTTTCTCTCCCCCTCTCCGCCGCCGCCGCCGCTCTGATGTATGGAGAGAGGAGAGACGCATCCAGGGCTCAAAGCGGGCAGAATGTGACCGGCTTCAGAGGGAGGAGGGGAATCCATGATGCCGAGCGGCCAGTGGCATCAATCTCATGGACACGAGGAAGCCCTCCTCCTCCAGAACACACCCTGCTCCGGTCCACATTCACCCACACAGCGCTTTAAAAACAAAAAAAAACAAAAAAAAAAGAGAGAGAGAGAGAGAGAGAGAGAAAGAGAAATATTGTTAAAATCCTACCTTTCTTTATGTTTGTCTTTTTCTCTCTCCTTCTTCTTCTCAGCGAAGCCCCCACGCATCCAGCGCCGTGGAGTAGAATCCACACACTCAGCGAGCGAGCGAGGCGAGCAAAGTACATCCACACACACACACACACACACACACACACACACACACACACACACACACACACACACACACACACACGCACTCACTCCTCTCTCTCTCTCTTTCTCTCTCTCTCTTTCTCTGTTTCTGCTCCAGCTGAGATCCCCGCTGCCTCCCTCTTCTCCGAGTCTCCGCCCACCGGCCACAACCCGCTCCGCTCCGGCTGCAAGACGCTGTGGGCCGCCGCTCCCCTCCTCCTCCCCCCTCCCCTCTCTCTCTCTCTCTCTCTCTCTCTCTCTCTCTCTCTCTCTCTCTCTCCCTCTCTCTCTGTCTCTCTCTCTCTCTCTGTTTCTTTTCTTTTCTGCCTAATAGGAAACGCTCGCGCTCCTCTCAGAGGTCCACCGGAAGAGCTCGCGCGGCCTGTATAAACAGTCACAGCAAGCAACAGATTCATACCGACTTGGCCGCTTTTACTTTTTAGCTGTTTGTTGATTTAAAGGGGAAAAAAACCCGATAACCCTCAACAACAACAACAACAACAACATCCTGCGTGTCGCGCATTGTGGTGCCAAAGCGGAAGCTTTTAATCTTTTTAATCTACTTCCACGTCACAGTGAAGCTACAATAGTTCACAATAATAATAATAATAATCATCATCATCATGTAAAGAAAGAGATAGAAGTGGAGACAGAAAGCGGATGCCCTGCTGGCCATAGTGACTTAAATCATTTTGTTCTGTTGTGCAGATCTTTGCTGTATTTAAAAAAAAAAAAAAAAAAAAAAAAAGAAAAAGAAAATTAAATCTTGCTCTAGTTTCTGGGGCAAATATTTTTGACCAAACTTGAAAATAACTTGCAAGTTTCAGCGGGAAACAGGAGAAACAGGAGAAATAGGAGAAATAGGAGAGATAGGAGTTTGTGTCAAGTAAATAGTTCCTTCATTTCCCATCAGCAGATTATTTCACTTGTATCAAGACATTTTTTTTCCCCTCTCGTTGGAAGTGAAATAACAGCGGAGCTGTTTTCATCAAGCCTGTCTGGTTTCAAGCGCGCTAAAATACTTGCACTAGAAACTGGACCAGAACCGCTGCCGGACTAAACAAGACAAAGTTGAGCAAAATTGTAAAGTAGAACAAAGTTGTTGTTGTTGTTTTTTTTTTTCAAATAAAACTCTGGAAAGTGTGGCGTGCAACGAACATTGCTCTATCTAGCTTTGGCCTTTGACTAGACCACACTAGCGTGTGCAAGTTTTCTTCCTCCATCTGTCTCCCCATGAACTCCAGCAACGTCCCCGCTGAAGAAAAGAAAACCCCGCAGCGTGATGCTGCCACCACCGTACATGCTCCTGGTGGTGGGTTTTCTGCTCAATTGCACTTTTCTTCTTAGAGTAAAATCTGTCCACAGATTCTCCCTTCTGAATCATGGATCTTGAGGCATTGCATGCTTGACGTCGACGTGAGGTCCTCCTTCGCTTTTGTCCTTTGAGTGAACCTCTGTAAAAACTGAGCAAACCATCAGATCTCTGTCCAAAATCACTAAAGATCAATCGCAGTGAAACTCGAGCACTCTGTGTACTTTAACATGTCTGTCCTGAGACACTCTGCAGATCCGCTGGAGCCCTTCAGGGATTGAGACTGTGAATCATCTCATCCTGTCCCTCGTTTCCGCCACTGTCACATCCTCACATTCCTTCTCCCAGCAGGCAGCTCGTCCTCTGGTACGCGGAGTTTTGGTCGACACCAAGGAAAATCTGGAACATCTTTAAGTTTCCTGCCGCTGTACGCTTCTTCTCTCGTCCAGGAGTCTTAAACTCACTTTCATTCTGGGCCACGTTGAGATCACAGATGTGGCAGAATGCCTCCATAAAACTCAACAAACTTTAAACGTATCCATAAATGGCTACTGCTGCACACAATGAGTACTTCTGAACGTTAAATTGTACAAATTGTTTCATGTTGGTGTAATTTGGGACAATACAGACGACTGCCTTGATTTGACTGATGACGTATTACTTAAGCACGCAGCTGTTACGTTGCAGGTTCTACTTATGTGTCGTCTTGATTCAACTTTCTCAATCCGTGGAGCCATTTTGGCTCTCAGTCCAGCCAAATAAGACATGATTAGAACCACAAATACTACGTGACATTTTGAAATCTAATTGTGATTTTTGGATAAATATCCAGGACATTCGTCGCTTTTAAAGAGCCACTGCTTCATTTCTATCCTGAGATGTTAAAATAAGGGAAGAAAACGTTTGCAAAAAGCCCTTGAGAACATTTTCTTCCATGTAAAAAAATAAAAAATAAAAAAATGCCACAAAGTTTCAAAAGGCCAGGATTTAAATAGACTTACAATGAAAGTGTTGTGATGCGTGTGGCGATGAAGTAGGATAGGATGTGGAGAGGCAGCGGCAGAGGGCGGAGTTGAAAGTTTAATAAGAAGTGATGAAAACAAATTTTTTTTTAAAATCACATGGGCAACGGGGAACCAGAGCAGAACAAAACAAGGAATCTAGGAACAAAAAGTTAGCGGGGAGAAACAGGGAGATAACAGGGAGGAACCAGCAAGGAGTGACTGAGAATGAGCTGCATCAAATACTGGAGAGCTGGATTACTAGATGTTGATTAGAAACAAGTTGCAGGTGTGAGCGAAGAAAGAGAGAGAGAAAGTGGCTCAGGGGGCGAGGGAATGAATGAGCTTTGGTTCCCCTGGTGACGACGAGGCCTCAGGTTGACGCGTCACAGAGTTCCTGGTGTCAACTGGAGCAGGTGATGTTCTGGGTCTTTAATCTAGATTACGGCGCTTGAGCTTTTTTCACATCGCGTCGCCACAAACACCTGTGAATTTCATGAGACACAAAAATGATACACGGTGACATTTTGGATATGATTTCTTTGCTCCGGTTACGTTAAGAAACCAGACATCTTCAGACATTGTGATAGATTCTTATTCGGACTTTGACTGGTCCATGAATCTGATTGGATCTCAACCTTAAACCGCTGTTTAAAGTTGTTTTGTTTTTTTTATTGTTGAAAGGTGAAATTGGACCCAGTTTTAAATATTTCGCTGCCTAAAATGTATTTTGTTTTTCAGTGCCCACCTTGTATGTGGCTCAGGAAAAGCATGACGCCGCCACCGCCGTGCATTACGGTGAAGATTGCGTGTTCGGGGATAATTTGCTGGTTGTGTTAGTTTAGAATTTAGATTATGAGTTTTAATTATGCGCAGACGGAGTTTAGTTGACTTCTGGAGACTGCTGGATTTTATTAGCAGGTGTCAGAGTGAAGGGGGCCACATTTTTTATTTGTTATGGAAAAAAAATCATGTTTTCATTTCCTTTCACTTCATTGGTTTCTCTCAATCCGGCTAAATGAAGCTGCAGATGCTACCTGACCTTTTGGGGGGGACAATACATCAGTTTTGACAAACAACTTCTGGAGAAAATCTAATTGAAAATAGTTTGTCGCTGTAAGACGACGCGTTCAGTGACACTTTAGCTCTGCAGGCTGGTTGAGCGCCACCAGCGACAGAAACAGCGAAACGCTTCCCTGCAGAGGAAGCCAATCCAGAGATTTGCTAATTCGTAATCTGATTACCGAGTTTTATTATCAGATCAGGGATCATCTCCGAACCTTTTGGTGTCACTGCAGCTGTTGAGCTTAATAGGCTGCTCTGCTAAGTGCCTTTAATCCATTTTATTTTTCAGAGCTTATGGAAAAAAAAAAAAAAAAGAAAAAAAAAGAGGAAAAGAAATAAAAAGCTTGTGGTTTTTGAGTTGCTAATAAAAGCTCTTATCTTACAATGACGACGTTTTGTTTGTGTTTCGCAGGAACTTTTTTGTTTTCCCTTTTCTTTCACCTTAAAGGTTGAGCATCGCCGTTGTATTTTCCAAGGTTCCCCCTCCCGTCAGCGGCGTTGTTTTGTTTTGCCTGTGGAGGAGGCAGATGTTGCAGGCCGGGGGGGTGAGGAGGGGGGTCAGATTTTCATCTGTGATTTGCAGCCATCTGCCTCCTTCCAAGGCCGAGCAGAGCTGTGCTGTCCTGGTGCCCTCTGGGATTTAGAGAGAGAGAGAGAGTGTGTGTGTGTTGTCTGAGGTGCACTGTCACTCAGGTTCCTCTGATAGTGAGGCACACTTAATAATAATAATAATGATTTTTTAAAAATGCAGATGATGTTGTAAAAGCTTAAAAACATGTTGGATGTGAAACCAAAACACTCCAAACCGAGCGGCACATTGTGAAACAAGACAAACGGCTAAGGGAGGGAGAAAAATGGGCGTGTGCGTGCGTGTGTGTGCGTGCGTGTGTGAGTGCGTGTGTGTGTGAGTGCGTGTGTGTGTGTGGGGTGACAGGACCAGAAAAAGGATTTCCCCCTCTGTGTTGCCATGGAGACAGCAGTGGATGGAGGATGACTGATTTCCTGTACAGCTGCAGAAAGAGGGAAAGAGATGGAGCCTGGTGAAGTGAGCGAAGCATCCAGGTTTTCTTTGCCCCTGCTGCACCAGAGCATTCTGGGAAATGTCTTCTGACCCAAGTTTTGGAAATTTACCAAAAGGGGGGGAAAAAAAAAGAGAAAGAAAAGAAAGAAAGAGAGAACCTCGGACGTTAATCTGTTCCAGCTGCTGATTGGAGAACAACACATGGAGCTTGAAAAAAAAGCAACTTCAAACTGTAACGCGTTTTATTTTTTATCGCATTCAAGCTTTAGTTTACCAATCGAGAACTGATTCTCCTTATTGTGAAAGTAGCAGCACAAAATTGTTTTGTGAACAGAGCACAACATGCGGTTTCCACTATTTTTTGCAGCTAAAAATCTGAAAAGTGTGGCATGTTTACATTCAGCCCTGCTTGATCTGCTGCAACTATAAAGGTGCGGTCGCAGCAAAAGCGTTTCGAGGGTCAGGCGCGTCGCCGCCGCCTGTGAGACATGGTGGTGGCAACGTAATGCTGTGGGAATTGCTTCAACTGCGACAGAAGAGCTGGTGAGAGTTAAGCAGTTCAATGGTTTAGTTTAAAGAATGTCAATGATGCGTTACAACGGTTCAGTCAAAGTTCAGACCTAAATCCAGGGATTATTTAGCCACGAGGAAACAAATCTCTCTCTCTCTGTCTCTCCCTCTGTCATCTACAGCTACATCTACACACATAAATACATTCTGTAGTGATCCGGTCACTGAAAGCCTGAAAGAGTCTGTGGAGCAAACGATTAGGGTGATGGCAAAGAGGCCTTCCCACCGCAAACACATAAAACTCATCATTACACTGAAATCGACAAAAAGCTGGTGAGCATTTATGAGAAGAAAACTCTGATAAATATAGCTTAAATACAAATGCAGCACAACTTATGTCGCAACATAACTATTCAAGCAAAAACAGCAGAAAAACATCGCACCAATATTTATAGAGAGCCGAGCAACAGCAGAGGCGACGCAGAAACCAGTCTGTTGTTTGGTGCACTACTGCCACCTTCAGGTCAAATTCAGTTATTGCTGACGAATGTGTTCCAGCAGAGGGCAGCATAAGCTAAAGAAATATCGGAGTGTTTTTCTTTACTTCTTTTTTTTTTTTCCTTTTCTGAAAGTTAATTATATATTCATTACACACATATTCCTGGTACTTATTGCTGTTTATTTAGATAATTCTGGCTCACAAATAGCAACGTCCCAATTTTGCTTTTCATAACATTTGAAAATTTTATATTCTGCTAGTATTTTTACTAACTGCGAGTCAATTTACTGCACAGCATCATCAATGTCAATGACAGCTTACGGATCCTTTGCTTTCGTTTTTTGTATCTTTGCATCATGGGGATGGCCTGTCTGTGACTTTAAGTGACATGTATCCACTCTCTCAACTCTTCCTTTGCTTTCTGGGACACCGATTACCAAATTAAATACAAATTTTGGTTTAATCAGAAAGACAAATCAACAGTCCTATATATTTACCCCAAAAGCCCAGGTAGTGCATCTATGACTGTGCTGTTGGTTCAAGAGTATTTTATCTCCACAAGTGCAAAAGTTGTCCAGTTACGCACACTTTTTCTTCCACTTAACTTTCCATTTTTATGCATGACAGCACTTTTTGAAAAGCATTGACCCTTTGTCAAGTATCCACCTGGTGCAGGGGGAAGAGTCAATGATGATCTGCTGGGCCATCATTGACTTTGTAGTAATAATTATAAGATTTCTGTCTTATTATTCTTCAGCAATGTTCAAATATATCGCTTGAGAGGCGAATTATAAAACAAGTTTCACTTTTTTCAATTGAATGACTAAAATAAACAAAGCACTCACTAATACTCTGAAGCATTAGGTAAATAACAGACAGCAGCTCAATAGTAAGATACATGTACCTGTTTATTAGATGTGAGGAACATTGGTACCAAAAAGGCACAGAGCAGATCCATTATTACAAATTATTTTTTTTAACAGTAGGGTGACAAAAAAACAAAACAAAAAACAAAATAAAACCAAACTCTTCTTTTCCTGCAGGAAGATCCTTTCACAGAAAGGATTATGGGACACACAGACTCTTACAAAGCGTAAGTAGGACCATTTACTAAAGCCGGAGAAGTAAATCACAAGGAAATGACAAAACCTCTCAGTGGCAGGTTTATGCCTGCATGGCTGTGTACCTAAACATTTAAGTTCAATGAAAACAAAACAAAACAAAAAAAAGTCTCGCTGCTGATCAAAAAATGACTTTGACACCTTCGATTAATGAACCACAGGAAGAAACAGAGGAATTCATTTCAATTTCAAAGCATTATCAATTTAAAGAAAGTATTTTATTCTAGAGATTCTAATACTGGTAAAGCTGGAATAAGGTGGATACTACTAATTAAATTTGGCAAATGTAAGGATTTATTGATGACACTTAAGGCAACCATGTGGATCTTAAGACATCAGCCAACCAAAACAGAATCTTAAAAGTAATAAAGAGGTGATATATGTGTAACAGTTATTATTGAAGAAATAAGTTCATGACGCACATCAGAAGCTTGAGAGCACTTCAGACGGAGAGCTAAATGTGTTTGTTAGCATTTCTTAGCATACAGGCTAAAAACAACCAGAACATCCAACCTGACAAAATGAGCACATTCACTCAGTTGTAGTTAGAATATAAAAGTTTTTAGATTTAAGACAAGTGAACCGATGAAACCATTGAAGATAAAACATGTGAGCGAAGCCTCGTGAACGCACTTGGTCCTCTCAGTTCCTGAGCACATTTTTATGCTAATGGGGGATTAATGGGCGGAGCCCTGCGACAGCTTCAGCTCTTCTCTGGAGAACTTTAAATGACCCTTCTAATGTTGCCAAAAGTCTGCGTTGATGACGAAAACATAGAAACAGGCTTGTGATGCAAAACTGAAGTTTTGAAAATACGCAGAGGGAAAACAGCCACAAGGAGCAGCAAAGAGCTGAGAGGAAGACCTTATTGTTTCCTGCCGTGAATGCCAGGGTTCAAAGGTCAGCGCGGCCCACACATGGGGTCAGATGGAGGTTCTGAATGTTTCTATTGCATTGTTACAATGGTTAAACTCCTTTTATGGCAATGCCAGGAAGAATTGGCTGTTTGAAGCACTCAATTAACAGAATGCTGCCCCTCCCCCACTTATTGCTGTGCATTGTTGGTCAATTGGTTTATTGAAAGCTGCAACACGTGTCCCTTACTTACAAGAAAGTTAAAATTAACAATTGGAAATAAATATCCAGATCACAATCTTGAGCTTCTAACACTGTTATAAAACTACGATAGACAAAAAAGACCAATATTTTGTTCAACTTAAAGTTTCAGTGAGCGTTGTTCTGTATATTTGCTTAAAGGAACAGTTCGAATTTGTTTTAGAAGCGGTTTAAATCTTTTCTGCAGAACAGGAAGTGAGAATTCTTCCTTTTCTGTTCCATGAGCTACCAATTTGGCATCCAATATGGCCGTCACATACATAGACCATACTGAAAGTTATAAATTGAAAACCAGCCTCATGTAATGTATGAAATTAACAATAGCATTGAGTGTTGCGAAACCACAATTTGTAAATTAAAAAAGAGAGAAATACATAGTTTTCGGTGTGTATTGTTAAGAAAAGTTAGCACTAAAAAAACCCACAAATCCACTCTGACTTCTGAAACTAATAGATCGCAGGGTTGTGATAAATCCACGTCTGCTGGTCCAAGAGGCTGAAGCTAGCGGCTACTTCAACGAGCTAAGCTAAAGCTAACGTCTACTGGCTTGAAGTGACTCCAGTTAAAAAAAAAAAAAAACACCAACAGTGGTTATGAAGATTGGAACCATTCTCAGGTTGTAATGGCTGCTTGTTAACTGAAGAAACAGGTTATTATTTACACAGGAAACAGAGGCTGGGATGCAGTGCGTCAACAATAATCTTCCTCTGTGAAACATATAGAAAGAACAGAACATAAAGTGTTCATGGTCTGAGTAACTGAGTGAGAAAATGCAAAGTGGTATAAATATGAATAAAATAATGTCACTAAGTTACTCTGACTGGAAGTTGCTTTACACGTTTCACACGTTTCACTGTCCGTTTACGTTTCACACAGGAACATTACTGGTGACGCACCAACCTCAATTTCCTGAGTAAATGACCTTCTAATGTTTAAGTCGTGACGGCGACTTAAAGGCTCGTAAAATAGAGTTTGCATAAAAATTTTTTGGGACTAGAGTTTTATAAAGAAATCCACTTTGGTCTTGCAGCTAGCAGTTAGCATGATCCAGAGTTGTATGAAATGAAGATGCCAAGGTAAGAAACTAAGTCCCTTTATCAAGATACTGAAAACACAAACAGGACAAGACTTTATTTTTTTTTTTAACGGTTGACTTTCTTTGTGTCCTTTTTGTTTAAGAACAGTTAAAAATGCAAAAATCTCTACATATTTTGGCACAAATGCTGCTTTTCGGTTCAAATATAAGATGCTCATGTTTAAAATATAAGTGTAAGCAAAGTTAAACGTTGGTTTCTAATCTTACCGTGCAAACCTCTCATTGCTTATGATGCTGTGGTTTTGTTCGTCTTGCTCAAGTATTGCATCTCAGAAATGTTGCCTTATATAACAACGCAACCCAGCATCGATTGTTCTGTCTTCTATTTCAAACAAATCCCTTTTTTTCCCATGTAACTTTTCAAGACTGTCACATTTAAAACTAAGAAACTATTAAACCGAAGTCTAACCTGCAACGTTGTTGCAGGGTCTTCTGATTCGTAACAGAGCTCCATGTTTATCCACGCCTTCTGCAGCGTGTCAACATGTCGGCTGTAACACCTGACCGCCTGCCTCGGCGCGTCCTCAGGCCGTCTGGACTCTTACAGGGAGACTGAAATGACTAAACCGGATGGAACCAGTTAGTCTGGTTAGTAGCGCCACATCCTTAACACTGCCACCGAGATTTGCTCGTAATACTGAATGACAGCAGGATAGTATCTAAACATACGCTGTATTTTTTTAAATATAAAAATACATCTAAAAAAAATGTTTGTTTCTTTTTTGGTTGGAGGAGGATGTGAAATAAAAACAACAAAACAGATTCCATTAAAACAAAAAAAAGATAATAAAATCAGCTCTGATAGAAGGCTAGAAGTGTAAAAAAAAAAAAAAAAAAAAAGACAATAAAGCATCAACATGCATGGGTTGTTTTGGCTGACAGCTCCACTTTTGACTCCAGATCTCACAGAATCATATTTTGGCCACAAAACATGCATGCTGGAACATGTAGGCGCTCTCTCAGGCTCACTCCTGCCTGGAAACTCGGCTAAATGTCACAGGACGAATAGAGAGACGTCGTGAAACCGTCTGAACAGCTACAGAGCGAGCTCCATTCGCTGACTGAAATGGGAATGAGAGGCTTAAGAGATTGCAGAACCTTCGATCTTCATGGCTTGAACGTTGGGAGAGGGCTGTGATTGTCAAGGCGAGCGTTCGACACCTGCATAGTGTTGCCAAGGCACGGCGGTGGTGTGTTCACATCAGTTTAGTTTATGTGAAGAAGAAGAAGATGATCGTAGCTCCGGTTCGTCACGCCGGAGGAACGGTGGACGTAGAATTAGGCGTTCTAGTTTCACTCCACTTTTTGTTTTTGGCTTGCAGCCCAGAAAAACGTCCATCTATTTATTTACAAACAGCCCTGCTTGTCTGTTTTTACCTCCAGTCTTTGCATGGCTTCAAAAAGCGGCTGAAACAAAATCATAAAGAAAGAAGGATCCCTTTTGTTATCTTTGAGCAAAAACAAACTTCGTTCAGCCATTTGCTCTGTCAACATGTCTCTCTTCACCCAGAATCCTCTTCGCCTGCCGGTCAGTCTCAGGAAGTGGACGAGCTTTCTCATCGCTGGTTTGCTAACCGTTAGCAAACACGCCGCCCTCGTCTGCTACCGTCACACCACGAACTCGGGCACCTCGTCGTTGGTCAGGTCCAGGGAGAAGTACTTGTTTGTTCGCTTGATGGGGAAGGGCTGTGGCTCGCTGAGCGCGCCGCCACGCTGCTCCGACAGGCCCTGGTGTCCCTCGCCGTCGTTCAGCTCCTGGGCGCAGCCGAACGTGTAGCTGTGGGCGGTGTCCTGGCAAAGCTCCGCCCACTGCTGGCAGTCCTTCTGGTACAGCCGGATGTCGTCCAGCGATTGGCTGTGGCGGTCCGTGGAGGACTGAGGCTTCCGGCTCGTAATCGTCTGTGAATGAGAAAAGGAACAATGTTGCCGTTACTTTTACTAAGCGGCGCCTTTTGGTTTCCTTGGCGACCAAAGAGCTTGAAACCTGTTTCGCCGCGCCTGTAGCTTACAGCTTAGAAAAATGGCAACATTTGTGACATTTTCAGCGGTTTTCTTTCATACTGCGCTGAGCCAAACAATCTGAACTAGTTGAAAAACATCTGCCCCCCAGTGGCTTGTGGTGGCGCTGCACCAAGAACCACTGAAGGAAACGAAGATAAAACCTCAGAAGAAAACACAACTTCCTCCTACGCAAAATGTGAATAAAAATGAAGTGGTGTCAGGCTACAGAGATTGTAAGATTTCTCTTATTGGTAAAACAATTTTTCCCACTAGTGCAAGACACAGGAGTTTGTTTTGATTTAATTACCCAGAATACCCTGCTTTTGGAGCGGCCTTTGGTCTGCTAGGCATTAACATACGCATTCAAAAAACAGCAAAAACGTAGTCAGTTTCGAGCAATAAAAGCAGGACTTGAATAGATGTTGCCCTTGCAAACACAATGTATTTTAATAAAATTTAAATTTGTCTGAAATCTTTCTTCCCCAATTGGAAATAAAGTGCTTCCATCTGCATCCATCTTCCTGACACTGCAAAACTGCCCCATGCTGCTGTCAGATCAATCAGATCTTCAGACTAAGTCATCCTTGCGGTACTGTTGCATGTTTGTGCTAAATTATGTGGCTTTCAAAGGGAGGGGGAAAAAAAAGAGCCACACTGGCTGAACGTTTACCTCTGGAAGGGCGGAACCGACTGTGTTAAATTAGGCTGGACCGTATAACTGGGCTGAAAATAACTTCAAAACACTTTGGAGGTTTGTCGTCGTATTCCACCCTGTGTTTGCTTCGTCTCAGTGGTGTTGCTGCGTGTTGCTGAAGTGAGTCGGGAGTTACCTGAGGCAGCGACTCGATGCTCTGTCCTCTCATCTTGACAACGGTCTCCGAGGAACTGGAAGTGGAGGAGCTGATGTCTTTTACTATCAGACCTGAAAAGAAGCCAAAACGCAAACGTTTGAGAGCAAATCACAGAAAAGTGGACGCTGCGTGTCGCTCCCTGAACTTCTGTACCTGAATATCCATTGGTCTGGTCTGGTGACATTGTCAGCATGTCCTCGGTGATGTGGATGCACAGCTCCTGATCCAGAGCCATCTCGTGGAGCTCCTCGTAGTCTTTGGGGTCGTCAACCAGCATCTCTATCTCTGCTGGGCACAAAAACAATGTCATCCTTACACTCAGCATGAACCTGAGTGTCGTCTGCATAGCTGTGCATGATCCTGTTTCCAGAAGAAAGGACACAAAGTTTAAAAAGCTCTGGACCTTAAAGTCTAACCTTGTGAAACAAAACATCTCACTGCACACCTCTGTGAATTAAACTAAACACACATCAGCCTAAATACGGAACACATGGGGACAAAAACCATCCACTCTTACCATCGTCGTCCAGGATGCGCTCTTTGCCGCTGCTCTCGATGCCGGAGGTGTGGGAGCTGCCGTGGCTGGTGGTGGAGGAGCTGCAGGTGCGCAGGGGCCGGTGAGGGGCCTGACCCGGGGCCCTGAAGCTGTCCGTCTCGATGCCGGACGTGTGAGAGCTGCCGTGGCTGGTGGTGGAGTGGCGAGAGAGGCGCTTGTGGTGGGAGACGCTGCCGGCGCTGCTGCCGCTGGCGCGGGAACGCTTGTCCAGCTGCTCCATGTCCAGCTCCAGGGCGTCGCTGATGTACGACTCCCGGTACTGCTTCTTCTCTGGAGTTACGACGACATGAGAAGACTTTACGGTTTAACACGTTGATAATTCACAATCTTAAAATAATTCCTTTTTTTTTTCTTTTGCAGGAAATTGAAGAAACACTGGAAAAAGATGCAACGCTAAGTAAAAAAAAAAAAAAATTATATATATATATATATATATATATATATATATATATATATATAACCCTTGAACCTTTGCACACGTTATAATAGAACAATTACATTAAGGCTCTGACTAACAGTTATTTTACTTATTGGTTCATCTCTCAGTTAATCTGTAAATTTTTCAGGCGATTAATGATATTTATTTTGACAATTAATTGAATAACGTAATTGGCACATTTAAGCCTTTTTTATATATTGTCACATTCTGAAGATAATGACCTAAGTCTTTTTCTTTGTTTGTTTTTTTGCCAAAAGTGATTTTGTTAACAAAAAAAAAAAGAAAAATCACCACCTCATTTTTTCCAACTCACTTTTGAACCCTACTTCAATGAAAAATCTCCAGGTTGTGCCAATTATTTTATCCGATTAATCAATTAATTGTCAAAATAATTGGCCGAGTTTAAAAACAACCACTGATTATTCAGTTTGCTATGACATATTTGAGAACAAAGCCAAATCAAACACAAAGATTACACCATATTGTAGCCATGGTAACACAACAATCAAACTAACAAGATGATTCTTTAAATTATTACAAAGTAAACTTCCTAATTAAATATAAATGAATGCTACAAGTTTAGATCTATAATCTATCATTTGTCGCTCATCATAAATGTTGTAATGATTTATGAAATCGTGCATATCTTTCAAATCAAGCCAAAAGGAGTGAATAACTTTTGCTTCTTTCTTTGTTTCTTAATATTACCATAGAAAAGCAGCAAAGCTCCGTGAACATGGACACTTAAATGATTAACAGTTTTAGAAAACTAAGAAGGGCAAAGCGCGAGTCAAAGCATGTGAATGACGTCTCAATGAACAATGATGAACAATGATTCAAAAAACCTATCCATTCATTCATCCAACTTAACAACAACGCTTTCACTCACACATTCACGCACTAAGGATAGTTCAGAAGGAGGAATACTTACCGACCTGCAATGTTTTAGAGTGCGGGGGAAACCGGAGTACCCGGAGGAAACCCGCGCAAGCACAGGGAGTAACATGCAAACTCCGTACATTCTGAAGGTTCCGAGCTGGCCTCGAACCCGTAACCTTCCGATTGCAAGGCATCAGCGCTAGCGCTATGCCACTGTGCTGCCCAGTTTATTCCAGAGCTCTTATTAATATATCTTTGTAGCTTTTGACGTCATCGCCGTTATCGGCTGACGACGTAGAACAAACATCCATCCGGGGTCTTTCGTCGTCATCATCCGGCTCTTTTCACATTACTTCCGGTGACAACAACAGCACGTGTGTTGCCCATGAATGCAGTAGCTGTCATTTACTACGCGCTCACAGCGGAATTAAAAGCAGCTATCTATCACTTTCACCTCGTTACAGAGTCACTTTGTTTCACAGACACCAAAACCACCGTCGAACTAAAATGCGACATGAACTAAAGTGAGATGGTGTCACGAACACAATATGGACATAAAAAAAATGACATAAAACATATAAACATACCTCGCTGGCTGACCCTTCCTCTCGAGGTAGAAATTAGGTTATTACATCAATTCTTAAACTTAAATGACCTTTCTACAGTCACTTGCTAAAGCTACGCTGACATATCGCGAGCGTCTCTGGTTACTAGCAACATGCTGGATTCCACTTCCTATTTTGACCTTTCAGAATAAGAGTCGTGATAAAAAAAATATAAAGAATACAAAATAAAACATGTCAACTAAAACTATGGCAGTGAAAGCAGCATTTATGTGACGTAAAAACGCAGACTGGTTGAAATCTAGTTTTCACTAAACTCCTTAACAGTCTCCCAGTAAAAAATTGAGAAAGAGGCTCTGTGGAAGGAGTTTCCTGCGTTAACTGTGAATTTATGAGGAATAATTTCACTACGATAAGTTGGTCCTTCAAAAAGAAAGAAAAAACAAAAAAGATCAATGGATTAAAAAATATATTATGTGGGCTGGACAAACGACTGGACAATTATGACAAGATAATAGTGTAGAAGACGTCAGTATGCATGCGTGTTCGGATGGAGAAAAAACGGACCAATTCATGGATGGACAAATAAATGAATGGATGGAGAGACAACGAAACGGACACGTTTGTGAATATATTCTATGATGGATGAACATTTTAGACCACAGTAAATAAAGTCTGGAAATACAGATATTACTTTACCGTTCATGAAGTGCAAAAAACAAAACTACACAAACTCATATTTTCATAGTCACTTAATACAAAGTTTCTCTGAAGAACATATGCAAAAAAGCTTCACAACAAATCCAAGTCCCTAAAGGCTGTCAAATATTTCCAAACTAAAATATTCTTAACGAGACATGAATTTTTCTAAAACCAGAACGCAAGGATTCCAGAATATCTACACATATTGTCATAAACTGAGGAAGAGATAAAACCATATTTGCAGTGTGACAGGTAAAGCCTTTAACGATTAAATTAGAACCATTAAAACTCAAAAAACGGATTTATCAAATTGTGCATGTCTTTCAAATCAAGCAAAAAGAAGTGAATAACTTTTGCTTCTTTCTTTGTTTCTTAATTTTACGGTAGAAAAACAGCAAAGCTCCTATTTGCCAAAGTGAGTACTTTGCATCCCAATGTTAGAGCAAAGTAAGTCAAATTATGCCCCAACCAGCCAATTCATGTCCGGGTGGGCCAATCACATCCCGAGCTGGTGGCTTACTTTGGCTTACTTTTGACCAATCACCTTCCGCGTCCGCGTTTATTTGGCATTTCGAGTAACTGTGGCGACATAATGAACAAAAAACGAGGCAAATTCAAGTCAAAACAAAAGACTAACTGACACAAAACAGTGTCAGTTTCACTGAAAATAGACAGAATCTTGTCTCCCTCTGAGCTGCTCTTTAGAACTACAGTGATGGCAGAATGACAGAACTACAAACATGGTGGAACAACTGCTATAAACTCATTGCATCGCTGAATAGTGCTGTTTGTTATACCTTATGTGCATATCATGTAGTGGTGGCAAAAGCAACAAAAAAATCTACTATGCTCTGGACTTAAGATGGAGTAAATGCACACATATTCATGACATACTTTGATTAAATTAATAAATTTCAGCACCGAAAAATTTGCTTTATACCAGGCAAGTTTCTCTAACCTGAGAATGTGAACCTGTACTGGCCTGATTCTGGATCAGGACCTAGATTTTGTGGTGATATTTTTTTCTGGGTGCACCACATAAAGGCCACTAGAGCTATTAAAATGTAAAAATGCGATTTATGAAATCGTGCATATCTTTCAAATCAAGCCAAAAGGAGTGAATAACTTGCTTCTTTCTTTGTTTCTTAATTTTACCATAGAAAAACAGCAAAGCTCCATGAACATGGACACTTAACTGATTAACAGCCACGACAAAAAACTAAGAAGGGCGGAGTTTACCGCTTGGAGAGCAAAGCGCGAGTCAAAGCATGTGAATGACGTGTCAATGAACAATGATTCAAAAAACCTATCCATTCATTCATCCAACTTAACAACAACGCTTTCACTCACACATTCACGCACTAAGGATAGTTCAGAAGGAGGAATACTTACCGACCTGCAATGTTTTAGAGTGCGGGGGAAACCGGAGTACCCGGAGGAAACCCGCGCAAGCACAGGGAGTAACATGCAAACTCCGTACATTCTGAAGGTTCCGAGCTGGCCTCGAACCCGTAACCTTCCGATTGCAAGGCATCAGCGCTAGCGCTATGCCACTGTGCTGCCCAGTTTATTCCAGAGCTCTTATTAATATATCTTTGTAGCTTTTGACGTCATCGCCGTTCTCGGCTGACGACGTAGAACAAACATCCATCCGGGGTCTTTCGTCGTCATCATCCGGCTCTTTTCACATTACTTCCGGTGACAACAACAGCACGTGTGTTGCCCATGAATGCAGTAGCTGTCATTTACTACGCGCTCACAGCGGAATTAAAAGCAGCTATCTATCACTTTCACCTCGTTACAGAGTCACTTTGTTTCACAGACACCAAAACCACCGTCGAACTAAAATGTGACATGAACTAAAGTGAGATGGTGTCACGAACACAATATGGACATAAAAAAAAATGACATAAAACATATAAACATACCTCGCTGGCTGATTCTTCCTCTCGAGGTAGAAATTAGGTTATTACATCAATTCTTAAACTTAAATGACCTTTCTACAGTCACTTGCTAAAGCTACGCTGACATATCGCGAGCGTCTCTGGTTACTAGCAACATGCTGGATTCCACTTCCTATTTTGACCTTTCAGAGTAAGAGTCGTGATAAAAAAATATAAAGAATACAAAATAAAACATGTCAACTAAAACTATGGCAGTGAAAGCAGCATTTATGTGACGTAAAAATGCAGACTGGTTGAAATCTAGTTTTCACTAAACTCCTTAACAGTCTCCCAGTAAAAAATTGAGAAAGAGGCTCTGTGGAAGGAGTTTCCTGCATTAACTGTGAATTTATGAGGAATAATTTCACTACGATAAGTTGGTCCTTCAAAAAGAAAGAAAAAACAAAAAAGATCAATGGATTAAAAAATATATTATGTGGGCTGGACAAACGACTGGACAATTATGACAAGATAATAGTGTAGAAGACGTCAGTATGCATGCGTGTTCGGATGGAGAAAAAACGGACCAATTCATGGATGGACAAATAAATGAATGGATGGAGAGACAACGAAACGGACACGTTTGTGAATATATTCTATGATGGATGAACATTTTAGACCACAGTAAATAAAGTCTGGAAATACAGATATTACTTTACCGTTCATGAAGTGCAAAAAACAAAACTACACAAACTCATATTTTCATAGTCACTTAATACAAAGTTTGTCTGAAGAACATATGCAAAAAAGCTTCACAACAAATCCAAGTCCCTAAAGGCTGTCAAATATTTCCAAACTAAAATATTCTTAACGAGACTTGAATTTTTCTAAAACCAGAACGCAAGGATTCCAGAATATCTACACATATTGTCATAAACTGAGGAAGAGATAAAACCATATTTGCAGTGTGACAGGTAAAGCCTTTAACGATTAAATTAGAACCATTAAAACTCAAAAAACGGATTTATCAAATTGTGCATGTCTTTCAAATCAAGCAAAAAGAAGTGAATAACTTTTGCTTCTTTCTTTGTTTCTTAATTTTACGGTAGAAAAACAGCAAAGCTCCTATTTGCCAAAGTGAGTACTTTGCATCCCAATGTTAGAGCAAAGTAAGTCAAATTATGCCCCAACCAGCCAATTCATGTCCGGGTGGGCCAATCACATCCCGAGCTGGTGGCTTACTTTGGCTTACTTTTGACCAATCACCTTCCGCGTCCGCGTTTATTTGGCATTTCGAGTAACTGTGGCGACATAATGAACAAAAAACGAGGCAAATTCAAGTCAAAACAAAAGACTAACTGACACAAAACAGTGTCAGTTTCACTGAAAATAGACAGAATCTTGTCTCCCTCTGAGCTGCTCTTTAGAACTACAGTGATGGCAGAATGACAGAACTACAAACATGGTGGAACAACTGCTATAAACTCATTGCATCGCTGAATAGTGCTGTTTGTTATACCTTATGTGCATATCATGTAGTGGTGGCAAAAGCAACAAAAAAATCTACTATGCTCTGGACTTAAGATGGAGTAAATGCACACATATTCATGACATACTTTGATTAAATTAATAAATTTCAGCACCGAAAAATTTGCTTTATACCAGGCAAGTTTCTCTAACCTGAGAATGTGAACCTGTACTGGCCTGATTCTGGATCAGGACCTAGATTTTGTGGTGATATTTTTTTTCTGGGTGCACCACATAAAGGCCACTAGAGCTATTTAAAATGTAAAAATGCGATTTATGAAATCGTGCATATCTTTCAAATCAAGCCAAAAGGAGTGAATAACTTGCTTCTTTCTTTGTTTCTTAATTTTACCATAGAAAAACAGCAAAGCTCCATGAACATGGACACTTAACTGATTAACAGCCACGACAAAAAACTAAGAAGGGCGGAGTTTACCGCTTGGAGAGCAAAGCGCGAGTTAAAGCATGTGAATGACGTCTCAATGAACAATGATTCAAAAAACCTATCCATTCATTCATCCAACTTAACAACAACGCTTTCACTCACACATTCACGCACTAAGGATAGTTCAGAAGGAGGAATACTTACCGACCTGCAATGTTTTAGAGTGCGGGGGAAACCGGAGTACCCGGAGGAAACCCGCGCAAGCACAGGGAGTAACATGCAAACTCCGTACATTCTGAAGGTTCCGAGCTGGCCTCGAACCCGTAACCCTCCGACTGCAAGGCACCAGCGCTAGCGCTATGCCACTGTGCTGCCCAGTTTATTCCAGAGCTCCTATTAATATATCTTTGTAGCTTTTGACGTCATCGCCGTTCTCGGCTGACGACGTAGAACAAACATCCATCCGGGGTCTTTCGTCGTCATCATCCGGCTCTTTTCACATTACTTCCGGTGACAACAACAGCACGTGTGTTGCCCATGAATGCAGTAGCTGTCATTTACTACGCGCTCACAGCGGAATTAAAAGCAGCTATCTATCACTTTCACCTCGTTACAGAGTCACTTTGTTTCACAGACACCAAAACCACCGTCGAACTAAAATGTGACATGAAGTAAAGTGAGATGGTGTAACGAACACAATATGGACATAAAAAAAATGACATAAAACATATAAACATACCTCGCTGGCTGATTCTTCCTCTCGAGGTAGAAATTAGGTTATTACATCAATTCTTAAACTTAAATGACCTTTCTACAGTCACTTGCTAAAGCTACGCTAACATATCGCGAGCGTCTCTGGTTACTAGCAACATGCTGGATTCCACTTCCTATTTTGACCTTTCAGAATAAGAGTCGTGATAAAAAATATAAAGAATTTATAAGAAAACATTTACACATAAAAATGTTTATTTAAACTTAAGTGCAAAATTTCTTTTGGTTCGCTTTTGTCTTAATTGCGGCTCATACAGTGTTGTTATTTCACCAAATGGCCTTTTTAAAGCCTATACTCCAGTCAACAATTATTTGATCACTAAATTAGTTGATGATTATTTCAATGGTCGACTCATCGCGATTAATCAGATTAAATTACTGTTTCCACGGTGACTGAATGTAATAAATAAACTATGAACAACCCTGATCATCCTCTTTATGAACAAACAGAGCGTCTTCAGTCAGAGGCTTCTTCAAATTTGTTGTAATGCAGACCTCTGCAGGAGATCTTTCCTGCGTACAGACACCACTGTTTGTAATAACCATTTAATTAAATAACTAAATGATTTAAAATGTTTTCCTTTTGGACTAATAAAGTATTTTTAATTGAACATAAGTACAAATTTAACATAAATGCACACCACACTTGCAAAACCATGCCTCGTTTTCCTTCCACTTCACAATTATGCAGCACTTTTTGGACCCTAACGGACCGGTCCGCACGCCGCGGCTCAAGGGGTGCGAACACTTTAGCGGAGCAGCGTGCGTAAAAGAAATCACCTTCGTTTTCCTCCAGCCGACGGACCTGCTTGAGGACGGGCTGCAGGTTCATGTAGAGCCGGTGGCTGTTGCTGAGCAGCTGCAGCAGGTGGCGGGAGCGCAGCGGGCAGCCCGTGTAGTAGATGAGCTTCCGGGCCGAGGGCAGACCGTCGGGGAGGATCTCAAACTTTTTCCCCTGAGGGAATACGGAGAGGGGAAATAAGACATTTTGAAAGTGGCGGAGAGGCTGGAGGGCTTGGGGTCAAGCAGCCAAACCCTCCTTGTTGCCAGACAGCAAGCAGGACTCAGTTCATGTTTCTGTTCTTTATTTTCTCATGCAGAATTCTGACGATTTTCCAGAGAGAGGACTTGTTGGCTGGATACATGGAAAAATTCAATCGGTTCATGTTTTCCTTCCCCTCCCCCCCAGATTTTGTCTTTAAATGTGACTAAAAACATCTGTTTGTGTGTCTGTTCCTTGTACACACCCGAATACTTTTCTTCTTATTTTTAGCTAAGTTCTGACTGCAGGGCTGAGCTAAGCGTTGTTTATTTCAATGTTGTTTCTTTAATGTGTAAAATATATTATACTATATTTTATTATCCGTTGGGAATAATAAATAGTCAATACGCTGAAACAATCCAAGCAAATTGTCTTAATGTAAATCACCTTCCTGCTCACATTAAATGCCAAAACACAAGATATGATAAAAAATTTCCAAAAAAATCTCTAAAAACGGTTCCCACTAAGTTTTCTGGTATTTAGCTAAATGAAATAATTTTGCTAATTCTAACTAGCTTAAAATAAGACAAGTGTATTCTGATTTAACTTCAGATAGTGACAAAAAAAATGTATCTGTGTCTTTTTAGTAGCTGTGTGAAAATATATGGTTCCAACTCTTAAATTATGTTTTTCATATTTAGGCATTTAACAAAACATTCGATTACACTTTATTACATAGAGGTGCGGTTTGATTATCAAGCACTTTCAAGGACTTCTTACAGAAATCCAGCACTTTCCAAACCTTGAAAACGCCCAATTGAAATCCAGGCACGTTTAAATGAAGTAGACGTTAAGAGTTTTTTAGAGACATGACTAAGGTTGAAACAATATCTTCCTAGATATTCCAGCAGCATCACAAGCCTTTTCTGCCACTCTTGTGAAACATCAGGATCAAATTAAGGCAAGATGCAAAAATAAAAAAAATCTGCCAGTCTAAAACACGCCCCGCCTTCCAGGAATGTTTTAGACCAAAGACAATCTCAAGTCAAGAGCCTCAAATCCTTCCTAACATCTGGTGTTTATTGAATTCCCCGTCTGTCTCTTCGCGCCCCGCTCGCTCGCTCGCCCTCACTCGCCCGCCGGTGGATGCTGCGACCCATGGGTTGGGTGAAGCTGGAAGCCTTTTGCTATTCTGAAGAATAGCAAAACCCCCCCCCAAAAAACGAGGGAAAACAGGACGTCTGTCACGGCAAACCCCAAAACAAAATGATGAATCCAGACGTTTAAATTATATTTAAAAAATCCAGATACCTTTCAGGCTCTTGTCTGTGTCCTGATGGAGAAAAACAACGAGCTGGCAAAAAAAAAAAAAAAAACGAATATATTGAGAGCTTCTTTGGCTCACTCAGAGCGAAGCGGCTGCTGGGCTCAGCTGAACGACGCGCTGAGTCAGAGCAAAGACGAGGAGATTCAACAAGGTTCCCTTTAACGGCCGCAGGGTTAATAATAAAAGGCGATGAAGCACGAGGCGTGTTTATCAAAAGGGAGAAATTGTTTTTGCTGATTACTAAAACTCCACGTGAAGAGGGCAGAGTGTGTTTGTGCGTGTGTATGCTTGAGTGAGGAAAGTCTTTCAAAATCCCTGATTGGTTCCAGAGAAGTTGGAGGGAAAAAAAAAAAACGAGGCCTTGCGTAAAGGTTTCCCGAGTAAGAGCTCGCTTTCCGCATGCATCCACTCCGAAACCCAGGAGGATTCACCGTTTTTAATCGACGCTGCGGCTGGTTCGGGAACTCAGGAAGAAGAGCCTTTCTGAGGAAAACGAGGCGCCGCCGCCATTCCACTCACCACAAAAACGAGTTTGCCCACGTTGGTCCAGGGGAAGTCGTACAGAAGCTGCCTGACCGAGCCGACGTTCTGCAACACAGAGAAGGGGAGTGAGGATCAAACAAAGAAACAAGGACAACACTGCTGCAACCTGACAAACGTCCTACTTCCACAGAGATATGCTGCGTTGCTAAGGTATCTGTGCTTTGAAACGTCACAGCCACCAACTTTACTGTTCTCCAGCGAAAACAAAGAGAGCGGGCGATCTAACTTAAATATATTGCTTTGATTGATCACAAGGAATCACATTAAATTCATCCAACTTCATTTATGAAGTTAATTCATCTGTGAAGAAGTTAAACAAACATCAATAAAGTGACTTTGACAAACTTTATTGAGTTATTAACATTATTAACATAAAGTTGTTTTTAAAGTTGCAGCTCCATTCTCTTTTTTTCCTCAGTGGTGAATAATCGGAAAGTGGAAGAAAAACGACACCTGGCTTTAAACTTTTAGCCAATAAAACATCTGAAAAGTGTGGTGTGCATTTATAATTCTGTCCTGTGAGTTATTACTTGGTAGAAGCAATAACCTTTTTCTGCAGCGGAAACAACGGATTACTTTATGATCCACTAAATACTGCAAAAAAGACACGTGGAAATGTCTTTGGTCTCGCAAAAGTGCTCTTTGTTTTTTCGTTTGTCTGTTTGAACTTTTCAGCATTCTGTCACACCCAAAAACCCAAAATCTCTTCAAGTTTCAAGTGCAAAAATGTTAGTACACTTGAAATAAGACAAAACTAAGTTACAAGTAACTTTTCAGGGAGAAATAGGAGCTTTTTGGATACAATAATTTTTTAATATTGATAAAAAAGTATCATTTCCACTGACAGATTATTTCATTTATAACACGGGAAAATATCTTGTAATAAGTGAAAGGATCTCCCAGTCAAACTAGCAGCTTTTCATCAATTTTTGAAATTATTAACTGGAAAAAAGCTCTTATTTCGTCCTGAAAAGTTACTTTAATCTTCTTTCAAGTGTACTAACATTTTTGCATTGAAAACTATACAAAAATACTTACGATTTTGGGGTTTTGCAGTGTAGTGTAACAAAATGTGGGAGAGTTAAAAAAAAACAACTTTTTTTTGTGAGACCAAAGACATCCCCACATGTCATGCTTGCAGAGAATGATACTAAATTGTTTTGAGACCCTAAAATCTGCACAATTCAGCCTCTTTTTGGTAGGAAAGAGTCTTTACCTGAAATATCTGGATTCCCCGTAAGGTCAGACCCAGTGTGAGAGACGCCTCAACCTCCTTCTTATCCTGTTGTCAGGGAGGAAAACGGATGAGGAGAGAATTGAACAGAAAATCTGGTGAGCTGCCGGAGCTTTTCTCACCTTGTACAGCCTGTAGTAGTGCACCGTGACGTCGTCGAGCTGAGCGCACTCCTTTATGTACTTGAGATGCGCCTCTGAGGCGGTGAGTGCAAACTGGTCCTTGTGCATGTTGGGGATGTGCCTCAGGATGTACTCCCGGCCACGCTTGGCTATCACCTGAGCAGGAGGAGAGGCAGAGGGAGCCGTCAGGCTGCACAGAGCGAAGCCGCCTGGCACGGGGGCGAACAGACGCCAGAGAGGGCAGCCTGAGCAACCGGCCAGAAACGTTGACCGGAAGTGCGGCCGCAGGGCTTCTGGCTGATCCAGTAACTAAGTCATCTCCGTATGCGGCGGCTGAATCTGGGTGAGATTTGCTTTGGGGAAAGCGTACATTGTTGACATTCCAACAATTTCCTGTAGGCACCGGTTTTTGCTGCGATAAAGTGGCAGGGGGGGCTAATCACAGGAAGAGGAGAGCAATCAGACGGGTGTGGCCGTCAGAGAGCCGATGTTACCAGAATAGTCATCTTAAGGAACTCTGTCTGCCACTTTCAGGGTCAAAAATAAACTAGAACTCCCAGTTTTCATCGGGCCGCATGCTAAAACGAAGGTAATAGTGTGGAGTTTTATCAGTTTTATCCAGGACTGTCCACTCTCGGGGTCAGAACACTAAAGGTGTAAAACCGTGTGTGTGATTTAATCTCATTATAAATACAACTGATTTGTGATGGCCGGAAACTTTCTTAGAGAACATTATTGAACAAAAAGCACCCTGGGGTCAGTGGTGACCCCAAGGCGTTTTGATGAAAAGTTCATTTATTTTTTTTATAAAAAGGTTAAGCCACAATGGAGTGCTTTAGATGTAAGCATAGCTATGTATCATGCACTACTTTTTATCTATCATAATAAATACAATTAACATACACCAGGATTTGGGAACAAAATCTGAAAGAAGGTGTTGTGAAATATCTAAACAGAAGAACATGCTGCATTTCCTAAATTCTTATTTAAAGAAGTGTGATGTGAACCGAAGACCATCCACATGCTGTTTGTGAGTCCCACTCACCCATTGGGGGAAGTAGGCCTCGGGTTCAAAGTACTTCCCAAAGTGCTTGTTGCGTTTGAAATTCCCGAGGTCGGCCTGGAGAGCGAAGGCTGCCAGGAGGAAGTAGGCCTCCTCTCTTTGGATGCACTGTGACAGCAGCACCTGTTTCCTCAGGTGCCAGTAGTAGTAGTACCTGGCTACCCGGTCGCTGCACGACACACAGAGCGCAGCGCGGTCAGCTCAAGTCTCTGACGCTACTGTGAATGTTGGCGAATTAGGAAAACGAGGCTCACGAATCTTCACTGACCTGATTAATCTCCCGTTCTCCACATAATACTGAGCTCTGAAGTGAATGATCATCGGAGGCCCAAACTGGTCAATACCCTGGAAACACAAATGAAGAAACACATCAATCACTGCAGCATAGAAGAAAGGCTGAAAGTGCAACAAAATATTGGTTCTAAATATTTTTTTAGAACCAGTTAGAATATTTTGGGTCTATAACCAAGGTATTGGTTAAATAGTACATTTGCGTGGAAAGTCCGGATAATTTTTTGAATGCGTAATCTGATACGGACCAAAAAAGAAATGTAACAAATATTGCAACTCAAGTCTCTGATAGTAGTAGCTGTAAGACACTGATACTGACAGTCTGTTATTCGTGGACTGGACTAAAAACATCCTGGAAGATCCTTCATTTTTGTACTGTTTACTGTAATTTTCTGACCAGTTAAATCCTTCAATAACAGGCATGGTTTAAAAAAAAACAAAACCCAGCAACAACAGAGCCAAGTCGCCACCTGAGTTCATTACTTCCATTTCATGGGGTTATGTAATGCAGATGGAGCAAAAGTTACAAGATGGAGCATCAGATCTTGGTGCTAGTATTTACCAACACCTCAAAACCCAAACAAACTGCAGACTCTAAGAAAAGTTTCGCTGACAAACGTGATTTTTTTGCACATTAGAAGTTTGGGAACTATCAATTGTCGTCTTCTCATCGACATCTTATTTTTTTCTTACCGGTGTGAGTGAGAACAAAGCTGAAATTGCATTTTCTGCATTTATTCAAACGAGTCGATTCTGAGCTAAGTGTTTTTGTCTCACCTTGCTGGCTTCTCTCTTCCACTCTTTGGGACAGTACTTGGACAGTTTCTGGTCCACCTCCATGTAGATGTGTTCATTATCTGTGGGTGAGGAAAGCAGGCTTCACTCTCTCGTTCAGCACAAGCAGATGTTGGAGAAACTTTCACTAATCCGCCAGAAAAAGACGCAGACAAATAAAAAAAACCTTGAAATGGAAAAAGTTAGGTACAACACACACGTTTTTTTTGTTTTCACTCTCATTTCGTGGGAGATGCCAAAAACATTTAACGACCGGGTCCACCCAGTTGTTAAAACTTTGCTACAAAAAGCGAGTATTTCTGAAGAAAGAATGACCTTCTTTCTTGTTGCCGAGAGACACGACCTAAATACAGAGAAAATGGAAAACAGAGCTGACACAAACAGCTTACTTACTTTTAATGGATCCTTTTCTATATTAAAAAAAAAAAAATAAAATAAAAAATCTAAGGACTTTGATTGTTTTAATAAAATATGGCCATTAAGAATGAATATCACAAATCATTCCAGCATTTTTAATTTGATCGTTTTGGCACGCCTGCCATAAAACATGATTTAGATCTGTGCTCCGCTGTTAAGAAATCAGCAGATTTTACTGCCACGCAAGTTCAAACTTTGTCCTACCCATTCAAAAATACAAGAGGGGAAAAAAAACGTATTTTCATACAGCAATATTGGGTGTAAGGCTTATTCATCAATCAGACAGATGTCTGAACTCCGGTGTCCGGAGGACATCCCTCTCCAGGAGGACGCCCTGTCTCCAGGAGGACAGCGGGTGACAGGCGGGGAGTGGGTGGCCTCTCTGTTTGCCTGGGGGATTTCATGCTGCTCAGACAAGCACTCCAAGAATGTCCCTCAAACAGAGCCATTGGCTCCCGCTCAGCTGACCTGCTGTGCCGCCATCAGCTCATCAGGAGCCACGCTGGGTGAAAAACACAGCTTTTCCCTCCCATGACTCTCGCTCCCCCGACTTGTCGCTGCCCGCAACTGTCACCAGCTGCCTCCTCGCTGCGGTGCAGACTCAGTGACTCACTCCGTCAACCGGTCGCTGTCAAAAACAACTGCAGCTCGGCGGGAGGCGGCCATGATAAGGTGGCTGCGTTGGTAGGCTGCAGCATGACAGGTGAGGTGTGGAAAAGTGTGTTCAGGGCCGATTTGTGCTTTCCTGTCAAGTTACCGAAAAAGTTACAACCTACTTTCTATTATTTTGAGTTTTTGTGACACAGTTTAATAGGAAGCTATCTCTCTGCAGTTCATTCGGGCTGCAAGGCACCGAGAGAGAGCAAGTTGGAAACCAGAAAGGTTAAATTCGTGATCAAGCAAAGTTTTTTTTTTACTCAGTTTCTAACTGCTTTCTGTCATGAGATCAGCAAAGCACGGCTGCTGTGAAAATGAAATATCGGAGAAGAGGAGACGCCTTACTCTGAATGACGCTGAGCCCAAACAGATGACAGTCCTTCAGCCGGAGGAGATCGCAAACCTGGACCAACAGTTCCTGGCACAGAGTCTTCACCTTACAAGGGAAATTCAAGAGATTTTAAGTTTTTCTCAGAAAAAACAAAAGTTATATCAGGGCTGCGACTAACCATTATTTTACAAAAGAAAATTGGCACATGCTGATGATTTTTTTTAAATTTAAAAATAAGTTTATTTTACACACAAACAATTCTATTTATTGAAAATACTCCTAACATCAACATGTGAAAAAATCAACCCATTCTGTTTGGCTTGGCATCAATCAATAACGTTTGGATTAGACATTTAATAATTGGATAGCAAAAGGTACTTAATGGAAGAATTTTTTTTTTTTTACTCAATAGAATTTGAACCAGGTGAAGCTGAAATTATTCCACATGAGGAGTTCTGGGAAGAACATATTTACAGACAAATACAGACAATAGAACAGCAAATAGAGTCACTTTGTATCTGGTTGAAACTATTTTAAATAGGAATGGATTAGCAGCACATTTTAAGAAAAATAAAAACTTTTCTGGGAGAGGCTGGATTATCCATCAATCCACACTGAAATGCTTCACTCAACAGAAAGATGCCATCATGGCACACTGGTTCTTCTTCTGAAAAACGGGCCAATGTAGAGGACAGACCAGAAGGTCTCCAGATAAGAGCAGAAAATATTAACACCTATTGAATATCAACAAGAAAATCTTTTGTATATTCAATAAAAAAAAACAACCTCAATGTGTTTTCTCAGCAACTGGCCTTTTTTAGTGCATATTCCACTTAACGATTAATCGATTACTAAATTACTTGACAATTATTTCAATAATCAATTCATCATAATTCATTCGATTAATCGCTTCAGCCCTAGTTATATCAAAAAAATAAACACATCCTGTTCTTGACTTCAAGCTATTTTATTCTGTTAATGATCGTTCAAAGATTGACACAATCAGGCGGAAAGATCAAAGTAATAAACACTTCTGGTTATACTTTCATATCTGTAAATAAATCATATGTAAAGGGGGAAAAAAAGTGTTCACTCACATTGACGATGATATTGAGAGTGTCATCATTGGGCAAAAAGACACAGACACAGCGGCGGTCCTGCATTGTTTTGTTGTTATGGAAGCTCAGTCTGTTCATCTTAGAGTGGCCGGAGGCGGAACAACGCAGGCCTTTCGCCGCCTGCTATCGGGGGGTTCTGGGCCCTGTGACGACCCACCTCCACCACCGCTGCTCTGACACCACAGCGTCCAGCTTCTGCCGTCCCGCTTCTGCCGTCCCGCTTCAGCTGCAGCCCAGAGGAGGTCCGACTGTGGGCTCGGCAGGCCAAGCAGAGGTGACGGGAGAGGGCATGGGGAACCTGGAAGCAGCCGCCCCCCGCTGGAAAGACGCACAAGACAGGAGTCAGTCGAAAACAGGTTTCACCGTTTGAGCAGCAATGGCAGATAAGAAATGCACACTGACAACATCTGACAGAGCAGAGAGACGGAGAGATGAAAGAGAAAAAAGGAAACATTTTGTGTTTACGTCTAGAAACATGGGAAAAACATTTCAGAAGAATGTCAGTGACTCCAGAAAAACAAGTGGCTGGTTTGGAGATGGATGACGGGAGAATGGTGCAGAAAACTCCCAGCAAAGCAACTCATAAGTGGGTTTTTAATGCAGCGTGTAAGGATGAATCAAATTCACCAAAATTAATCGGTTACTGAAACTAATTTACTAGTCAATTAATTGCTAATTGGCTTATGCAAACTTAAAAAATAGCTAATTCGCTCAAAGAATAACACTGTTTTTCTGGCACTGTTTTAGCTTCATCTGATTCTAAAACAGTTTTTCCTTAAAGAAAAAACTCTACTGTTAAGCACCTTTGATGTCCAATTATTTAAAAAAATAAACAGATTAGTAGACACTATTTTTCTCAAACAAGCAAATGTTCTCTAAAGGAATGGTGCTATTACATTTTAGCCAATGATATGTTTATTTTTGTATTCAATAAAGTAACTGAATTATTTGTTTATTTGCATCTTTTAGTGTATTTCTAATATTGTTTAAAAAAAAATGCTCAAGTGGTGAAATGAAAACGCGTCAGAATGTGTACATTTTTTCATCCAACTAATCAGCTAATCGTCAGAATAATCGATCGATGAAATAATCGTTAGTTGCACAAATGTAGAAGTATTGCATTAGAAACAGTTGATAATTGACAGCGAAGTTCGAAAAAGTGTGTCTTTGCCTTGCTAGAGGCACAAAACACAGAAAAATGTCAAAATGTAAATCTCCAGAATGTGTGGCACATAGGCCTGTCACGATAACAGATTTTGCTGGGTGATAAATTGTCTCAAAAAATTATTGCGATAAACGATAATATTGTTTGAAGACCTTTTTACATTGATTTAATGGAAATTATGTAATAATACATGTGATTTCCTGCCAAAGATAGATACACTTTACTTTAAAAAGACACTTAACACTGGGACTGATACACAAAATAAATAAAACAACCAAAACCAAAAATAAAATAGATTCTTAGTCTCCATTAACAATAAATGTACTTGAATAAAAACTAAACAACATAAAACCAAAGTGGAAATAAATACTGCATTCAACCAAAAGAGTGCAGATTATGAAGTCTGTTTAGTATATTGCCCTTCAGTAATAATTAGATTAAATAGAGAGACATCCGACTGCCTGATGCAATAGTTCAAACTACAGGATTTTTTACCCCGAACGACAATCTTAGAACGTTCTTCGTTCTGAGATTGTCACTAGTGTTGTGTGTTACGGTAGATCGTTGTGCCGCTCCGATCTAAATCAAGGATTTATCCAGACTGGGAGAGTGACGCAGCCTGTTGAATGTGACCGGTAGCCAATCAGAAAGAGCGGATTCTCCTCGTGCTTTCTGAGGGGAAACATGGAGGGAATCCCGAACAGCTGACACGGTGCAACCCGAAGTCCAGCAGACATCGGAAACAACATGAATGTTTATTCAACAGTTCGTGCAAAGAAAATATAAATAACTAGGGGAGGAGTTGGAGCGAAATTACTACCAGAAAACCCGGTAACTTTTCAGCTGTTTTTCGTTAACGTGACATAAATAGTTATAATGATTTTCATTCAGTCAGACTGACATTAGCTACATGCATTGTAGGTAGATTGTAGTAAGGAATTGATTAATGCCTGGTTTCAAAGTTAGTGAACTGGACTCATTATTTTGTGTCCATTGTTGGATACAACACGGTTTCTATCGAACCGTTATACCGAGGATTTCTGTCGGCTAATGTGTCTCTCAGGTTTTGATAATGGGCCGACAATCCGCGACATAAGATCGTGCAGCGCGCGCTGGGCATTACACTAAGGAAGTAAGGAAGGGAGGAAGTGGAGAGCACCGGAGTTGAGCCTTTTTTCATTCAGTGTCATCAACAGTAAGAGAAAAAGGCAGGAAGAAACGATATAGCCGATAATTAAAATGAGGTCGATAGTTTTAATTTATCGTTCGATTAATTGACTTATCGTTTATCGCGACAGGCCTAGTGGCACATGCTAGTTTACAGCCTCTACTTTCTGTTTGTAACAGCCATGCGTAACGTCAACATGTGACAAAATTACACTTGGTGCAGCCTGGTTGATTTTGCTCCAAGCCAATAGATGAACCGTTTTCGAGTCATATAGTGGTAAAGGTATGATAATAATAAGGCAAGTTTTCCAACTCAAAGATCAATAAGCTTTCATTTCGTACAGAACAGACATCTTAAATATTCAAAATAAAAACACGACAATCAAAAAACAGTAAATAATAAAAAGACAATAAAATATCACACACAACCAAAACCTGAAAGAAGTAGATCGCAGACTCTCTGTAAGCAAAAAATAACCCTTCAAGAAATATGCCTCATCATAATGGAAAATAGTTTTAATTCAGTTTAATTCATCAGGTGATTAATCCCACAGGCTTAGCTTTTTTTTTTTTTACTTATTTTAAAACTCCAACATTCTCAGAAAGTACAGAAACAATATTTTGATCATGGTAAATAGGGAGTAAAGTTTGTAGATAAGAATATTTTTCACACTTATACTTTATACTCTAAAGCTAATTTGTACTTTTCCAGTTTGCACGGTTTTCCTGTGCAAACTGGGGTCTGAACCCCGTTACCAGGGTCATCTAACAAGCATAAAAACTCAAACTTTCTTTGGTGTTAAATGTATTTCAGGTGTACTGAAAAGCTTAAATCACTTAAATAAAATGATATCTCCATTTAGTGAGACAATAAACCGCAATTTCAATCAATGGAAATCCTCTGAAATAAAAAAAGAAGGAAACTAAGCTACCGACCTGAGTAAAACTACCAACACCTGAACCCTTTTCAATCTGTGTCCTCACTAAAGTGCTGCTATTGGTTCCCAACTGCGACTTCTCCTGCAAAACAACCACTGGGGACAAAGTGTAGACACACCACAGCTGCACAAACCAGCTGCTCTGGAAGCACAGAGTCAACTCCCAGCCAGAGCTGCACCTGAAGAGGTGTGAGACCTTCACAGGGTGTGAAACGTCTCACGCCAGACAAAAGAATGTCGCAGGACAATCAGTTCACGTTATCACTTCTTCCTTTTTAAAGCAGCTCGCCATGAATCCGTGCTATCGCTGTAAACAGATAGGACGGATACCGGCGAGGCTCACGTTACAGAGTGAAAAGTTCTTAGCATTTAAAAAAGGGGGCAGGGGTCAGCGAGGGTACGGCTAACTGAGTTAAACTCAGCTCTGTGAGAGTGCAGCATAAACCACGCGCATAAAAGGTGGAAGTTACACTTTAAAGCTGAAAAAGGCGCTCAAATTACTGCCTGGACTGATAATAAATAACACCCTGCAGCACCAAAAACCCATTCAGGCTCTCCTCTATCCACTTCGAACACTGCTTTGTTTCTGCGGAGACAAAGAGCACTGTGGCCAAAGCCAACCATAAATATACATGCTGTAGGCGTGCAGCATCAGTTCTCATTAAAGCCGGTGATTGGATGCACAGCGTGGCAGGCAGGCGAGCAGCCACTGGGTTTGCTGATGGACCAGGATGCTCTGCACTGCTGCTGACCTTGACAAAACACACACCTTCTGCTCTGCACACAGCCACAGATGTATCTGCGCCGGGGCGAAGCTTGAAGGGAACCACAAGGCCAGGCAGACGGGCCAACTTGTTCTCTCTTTAGCGACCATTTGTCAGCCGTTACTGCAGGACAGTTAGTGGGGTTAATTAGGGGCGAGAAGCAATCTAGTCAATCATCCAGAGAGCTGAACCAGAGCTGACAAACGAACCAATAGAAACGAATAAAAATGGCCAAACAGCAAGTGGTGAAACAGCTTGTGGGTGTTTCCCACGCCCACAAGTTTAGGGTGTGGGAAAACGTGCCGATACCTTCCTTACATTAAATGACCAGTGGAGATTAGGGACGAAACAATTAATGGGATTAGTTGCGATTAAGCTTGATTAATCAGTTATTGAACTATTCATCAACTAATCGATCGCTAATCGGAGTAAAAAAAAGTTAATTTGCTAAAATCCAAACATATTCAGACTTACGCTAATTTGTACTTTTGTATTTAAGGCAATGAAATGTTTATTTTTTTATTTAAAAAAATAATTGAATCATTTGTTCATTGTTTAATGCAATTCTAATATTGTATAAAAATACGTAAGTGGCTAAATAAAAAATCTGCAGATTCTGATGAGAATATTCATCAGAATATTCAATAGATTAATCGATTAGTAAAATAATCACTCCTTACAGCCATAGTAGAAATTAATTGATTACTCTAAGCAATTCATTTTTCCTATGAAGCAGCAATTTAATTTATCTAAAATATGTGTTTTACAGTCAACATATATTTTGGGATTTTAAGCTCAATGAATTGTAAATCTCACGATTCTGTTCAACATCTTAGTAAATGCACAGCACCCAAGCATCACTATGCTGAAAACAACACTCTTCAGTGTGGATGCTGTTAATCAGAAAGCTGTATTGGAACATGCTGCATCTGGAAAGGATGGCAGGATTCTGAAAATCTCACAGTTACAGTAAGGATCTACATTCTCTAAATGGACAGACACACTGCTGTTTCTTAAACGCTAGCTGCGCTAATTAAGATTAATGCTAACAAAAAGCACCAAAGCTGGTTTAAAATGTCAATTCTGTAATTATTTGGGCCTCTTCCTGTAAGTATTAAAAACCTGAAACAGGCTTTAATTACCACCCTTTAACAGACTTTCATTACAGGGTTCCACTCGAAACAAATGTCAAATTATCCAAGCTCAAAGTCAGCAGGTCAGATCTCAAAGAAAACCAGAAATTAGTATCGTTCAGTAAAGGTTAGGAGTCTCAAACAGCCTTATGTAAACATTACCAACTCCAAGTCAAACTTCAAGTCCTTTGGTCTAAGTCCAAATCGATCATAAAGTCTTTTACGCTGAGTCCAGGTCAGGTTCCTGGACTCGATGCACACCATCTCTTCTGCCTCAGATACTCTATGAATGAGACTCTAAGACTACGGGTTAAAGTAACTTAAATTATTTTGTGACCTAATTGTGTCCCAAGTCAAGTGTCACACTTGAGCTATCATCTGTGCCCTGGACTTCACGGACACAATAAAAGCACCGATTTATCACATCAATGTATCATGAAAGACAAAAGTTAATAGAGTCAGTGGTAATCCAAAGATAACTGTACATAAACATCCCTAATGGGTTTAAAGGGCAGGAGAAGTCAAAAGTAGTCAACACATCTAACATTTCTAGTATAATGACTTTAAAACCAAATGACAAGGTCGACTTTCTTTCAGGCTGTTTAGAGGAGAAAGTGCTGAATAATCAAATTAAGCTCTTTCACTACAGTGAAGTGAATGATGTACGATGTGATGTGAAGTGATGTACAAGTCCAAATCACCCTCGCGTCTGCAAAGCTTAACCTAAGCACGCTTACGCCTAGTTCATCAAGGCAAGGACAGCTCTGATCTAATATCCGGGATATTCAAGATGTCAGATGGTTTTGGCCCGATATCGCAACTTGCAACGGCGAATGAGAAGGCAGCTTGCGGAATGTGAAGCCAATCGGAAATGAGGTGAAGAAAACACCTCACTTTCCATCACAAAACAACTGCAACGGCGCACCAGACAGTCCAGAGAACACCAGAAGAGAGATCCATCGATCAGATGTTAGTATCTGTATCGGTGATGATATTAAAATAAATTCTATATCCAGTATCAGTGACAATATGTCTGATCTAATTAATTAATCCAATAGACAAATTAAACTTGGTTCATCTTTACATGCCTTTACAGCCAACCTTGTGAAGGTATTGGTTTATTTAATCGTCCCTTAAACCAATAGCTTCACAAGCCTGGTGCAGCATTATCAAATAAATTTGTAATCCAGTACATCTGAGTCTGTGTTTAACAAAATAAATCTCATAAGGCAATTCAGCGATGTTTTTCTGTATCGCATTAGTATCGGCCGATGTTAAACTTAAGATATCTGTATCAGAAATGCAAAAAAAGTTTCTTGGTACATCGCTGCAGTTTTTTTCTCTGTTAAACACCATCACAATTGTTTCTTCTTCCGAGGCGGCCATATTTGTTTACTCTGAACTCACGTTTCGTCCCAAGAGATTTTGCGAGATTTCCCTGTCTGACCTCTGGCCTATCAGGTTCTGAAAACTGCCCGATAATTTTATAATCTTGCCACTTGAATCAGGCACTGGGGAATACAGTGGACCTCTGTCACAGCTGCGTCTTTCTCTTCATGATTCAGATACGCTTACAGAGTCAGAGAGAAAGAGAGGCACAGGAAGGCAAAAGGAAACCTCAGCTGCTCAGAGAGGAACCACCGTATATCACATCGACTTAACAAACCCTTCAGGTACACTGTTCATCAAAGCAAAGAAAACAGAAAGAGAAGAGGCTGGATCCACACGGTGACGAGCGAGAAGGCGGGAGGGTGGGATATTTGAGCTGGGAAGCGTCCAGAGCTCAGGCATGAAAAAGGAAAAAGAAAAACTGCTGCAGTCAGGAGAATTCCTCACTAACATCTGCTTCTCATTCCCACAATGGCGGCCTTTGATTCCTCATGTGCACGACCCACCACACAGACACTACCTCCATGTGCCCTCCACCTTCTGACAAAACCCTGAAACATGGAACGGCACGTGTGAGCACTAATCCTCAAACGAAAACTCAACCCTCACTGGAAGAGGAAAGAAAGAAATGAGTCTTTTTCATTACTTAGTTTAAGTGGGCATTTATTTGATCAAAAAATGTAAATACTTCTATACTTGGCAATTCTTTCTGATTGGCAACGGTGGAGGCCTTCATTTAGAAAGTTGTACTCTATTTTTTAGAGAAACTGACTGCTGCGCTGAGTAGGAAGGTTTTCAGCTTGATTGGTCAGAAATTCAAAACAATCCATCCGACAGAAGACTCAGCTGTCCGCCAATGTGGCAAAATGTGACAAGGTGGCGGTAGCAACAACACTCTTTGGTGTAGAAGTTGCTACTGTCTGTAAGAAGGTTTACATTTCTGTCTTTGGCGATATTTTAAACGCCACTGAGGTGTTTAAATTAAGAAGCACATAAAAGCAGAAAAAGTGTATTTCTGGACATTCCCAGACATTCGGTCTGCAAGAGAGAGAGCAAAACTTATAATAGATACCAGGAAGGATGAATGAAGTACAGCAGATGTAGCTTTTTGAAACTCTCAAAATAAAGGTAGAGGTCTGGGGAGTGAGTATCTACCCCGAAACTGTTGCTAAGCAATGCTAGTGTTTTAATTGCTAATATAAAAAACTTACGCAGTCAACTTTGCAATCATATTGTCTTCTTTTAAAATGTCGGTAAAATCTTCAATCTGCTCTGAAAAATGTTTTACTTAGTGGTGGGATTCAGTTAAAATGTTTAGTTACAGGGTCTGTGATTAATTAATCAAAATTAATTGCATTTTACTTGTAAACCAGATATTGACAAAGTAGTTTCAATTCAAAAACCAGTTTTGTTGCTAAATTATCGGACGGGCCAACCTATAGGGGGAAAAAGGTGACGGCTTTGTCGTCCATCATCATTGTTTATCAGTATCAGATTTACGGGTGTACCTGAAACACAAAGGCTCCGGCTTTGGACTAAAGGATAACACAATAAAAATGCTTGATTTTGTTAAAATCTACATAATTAATTAATCAAAATTAAAGCATTTAAGTCCCAGCCCAAATTGTATTATATTTTTCAAAGAGAAAGCTGAAATAGCTGATTAGAGATTGGAAATTGTTCACAAAAGTTTACAGTATTTTACATCCATAAAACGGCCATGGTGCATCACTATCTAAAGCAATTTAAGCTGCATGTGCTGCCATATATATAAGCCTATGTCAAAATGGGGTTTCTGTAGAGACAGCATCATTTGATAAATAATCACCAGCCTCTAAGTGCATGTGGATGCTGGTTCTTTTTCGTCTTTAATTCCCTGCAAAGAGACCCAATAAATCAGCTCCTGACAAATGTTGCTGAGATGACAACTAGTTGAAATCACATTGGTCACAACCTGGCTTTCCGCTAGCAGCACTGCTTCCTTTCTTTCATGTCCTGTCCTGAAAACACGGTGTGCTGCACTTGATAAAGTAACCTCAATCGTGGCTTTTGCCTCTCATAGCTGCATGCGTAAATAAGTCTGCAACAGCAGACGGTGTTTTAAGGCTAAGTTTGGGAAAACACAGCTTGTTTAAGACACTTCTGATCTCTTTCCCAAGGGATAATCTACTACATAGTTTTACACTGATACGATTTCTTTTTTTCTTGTTCAAGGAAGAAAAAAAAAAAAAAGCCTTATCAAGGAAGGCAATCAAAGAGATCCTCCACAACGCTGACAGATACAATAAATAACACAATCTACATGTTTCCGGATTCCAAATCAACAACGCGATGGTTGAATGCTCGGGTGTCTGCCTTGATTACTTATCACGCTTACAAGCTGCTGAAGGTCAGGCCTGTAAACAGGAGATTACTGGGAGGCTGAGGTATGATGTCTTTAGAAAAGCACAGAAATAATCCTGGGTGGCTTCATGAGAATGCTGCTTCAGGATTTAGTCTTTAGGGGAGAAGTAATTCCCCATAGAAATAATCCTTCTAATCCCTCGAGGTACTAAATTAAAATTTGTTATGGATTTAAACAATCAGATTGGCAACGGCCGTCCTTGAAATATGTGTCTACCAATACTGGTCGACTTTACACATCCTTTATTAGCCCCAGGAAGAAGGACTTAAACTGCTCAGAGTGAGACATTTTAACTTCAGAGTGTACTTTGGAAGATAAATCTGAATAAAGTGTAGCACCCCCTAGTATTTCTGCTGTTGCAAACTGAAATGTTATAGTGGATACTTTTCATACTCTTCGCTGGACATAACTGGCGACGCGTTAACCAGAAAGGAGAAACAGATTGTCATCAAGACACGATCCACAGCAGGTATTAGCAACACTCCTTCAGGGTTTCTGGAGGTCTGACCAGCTTAAATTTCAGATTTTTTAAGGATCTTTATAAGATCATATTGAATGAAATTTAAGCCCTTTATTGCTACAGAAATGTACTAGCTTTTCTGCACTTGCTAGTTAGCCAGCACAGATATACTAGCTGCCGTTACCAACAGCCTCAACCGTCTTGAGTCACAGAGGAAGATTTCTGTGCACAACTCAAACCTTTGCCAAACAGAAAAATCCCGCAAAAAAAATAAAATGCAAAGAATATGAGATGAAATAGTCCTGTTACGACAAAACTTAAGACTTGTAATAAACGTATTTAAGGCCAACTTATTTTTTTTTTTTTTTATGAATTTTAAGGCCTTAGTTTTAGATTCGTGAATTTAGGAGTTTTTAAGGATCCACAGATACCCTGTCCTCAGTGTGGAAGTTGCTACTGTGGGAAAGAAGACTCAATGTTAACAAACGTCAGCACTGGTGAGGTGTTCAAAATAAATTTGGAAGGACCGGAGATATAAGAAGATGTTTAAGAGGAAGCTGCATGTTTCTGTAAGACGTTGAGAGACAGCTGTGGTTCGCTCAGACAGCGAAGGAGCGAGGGAGAGCAAAAGAATACCGCATTGTTGATCTGTTTTATCATTCTGAGCTTTCAACGCGTCACTGTGAAATGCTGGCCATCTTTTGGAAATGTCAGAGCCGCATTCTTGAGAATGCACACAATCACGGCTGTTGTTTTGTTAATGCAAGCCACGCTAACCTTGCTAGCTGCTAATATACGTCGGCAAAGACAATTTAAAAATATTAACTGCATGATGGGGTTTTTTTCCTGTATTTTATAATAGTAAAACCTTGTTTTATGGCAACCGTTGTCACACAAACAAAATGTGACACCATCTCAGCATCTAATACAAATGAATGAGGACGGTTTATGGCAGGAAGTTAAGAAAGACTATCTTTAATGCCGTTCTCATGTCTATCTGTGGAATGAACTCAAAGAGTCGATCAAAAACGATCACATTCTTTACACAGGGTTTCCAAGTTGTGCTACTTTTCATGAATGCCAGAGCAATCTTTTGCATAATGACATTCTGAGCGCCGGTGAGGCTAATGTGAGCGCACATATCTCACATTGTGGGCAAAGAATAATGCGCGGCGTGACCGTTTACATCTCAACACCACGGCTCGTGTTCTGATACCACCGGCTGATCCCAGACGGGTCTTTTTAATCCAGAATATCCGTCAGACGTCTCATCAGAATATTCCTTCTACATACTGGCTTGAATAACCAGCAACCACTTACAACCAACAAATCGAAACACCATCAACAGGAAAACAAAAAAAGACGTAATGCAATATCTAGTTGAATTTTGTACTTCATGGTTCATTTTAGGTTACAGTTATTTTATATCTGAATTAAATAGCTTGTTTTAAGATCCAACAGCTGATTACTTAACTTTAGGGCAAAACATTTGATATTTATCTTAACTGTATTTTGTTTGTCTTTTTCAAGTGTTTAAGTCAATAATCCAACAACAGCATAAATATCTAGTCATATCTTCAAACTTCCTGTCAACTTTGAATTGTTCGTGTTTTCCACTATAAAGAAAACTAAACAAACCCTCCAAGCAGCTGGGCGATGTAACATCGCTCATTCAATATCATTGGCATCATTTGTGAGGTGGAAATATGTAAATAAGGAAACAGCAAAAATAACCACTAAAGTTAGTCACACGTTATAAATGCTCTTCAGCACCGTCACCGCGCTTGAATCGCAACCACCGAGGTAAATCCGGCTTTAAAAACTTGCTTTCGAAGCAACGATTGAGACGAGTGCAAGGAAAGTTCCCTTTTAAGTTAATCAGCCTTTAAATCTCCAGCACTTTGAATGACATTTAGACAAACGGCCACATACGGAACAGCTAAACGCTTCTCTTCCATAGCAGAGAATAAAAGGTACCTGAAGTTTGAAGAAGCAAGTTCTCCGAGAAGTCCCGACTTCAGCTCACATTGGAAAAATGACTTTTAACAAGTACAGCATCTGGCATCCATGTGGCTCAGAGCAAATACTAAGACACACACACACACACACACACACACACACACACACACACACACACACACACACACACACACACACATGCAGACAGGCATACCTAAAGCTGCCAGTGCTGCCAGACATGTTTGAACAGAGTCAGCAGTCGCTCCCTTCCCTCCCCGCCCAGCATTCAGGCTTGGACTCAGCATGAGTAACCTCACAAAACTAGCAGTCGCAGTGCAACGCGCCACAGAAACATCAACCCAGCCATTACGTATGCTAGAAATAGTGCGAGCGCCCTCAAACACGGGGGTGAGGAGGAAAAAAAAAAGAGCAGCAATTACAGTAAACCTCAGCCAAACACTGTCTATTTTTTTTTTTTTTTTTTTAAGATTTAGTTGAAAACTTTCTGTTGCGGCCAGATAAAAAAACACAGTCGGAGCAGGTGAACTAATCTGCTTCCTGTCGGCAGCTTTTGTCTCCCTTTGTTGCAAAGCCGTCACACCTGAGGAGCGACAGGAAGTTTGCGAAACAGTTGTGAAAATCGGGAAGGAGGACATCCACGCACATCTGCAATAATCCAGCGTTGAATCGAATATGTAGATTACCCCGACTAAAAAGTAAAGGCAACGCCAACTCGGTGTCCGCCGTTTGACCTACATGTGGAAGCGTCTCTCAGGAACACATAACCCTGCAACCAAACCTGCTGAAGCAAACAAAATATCCTGAAGGAAACCCGAAGAGCTGCAGTGAGAAGCATGTGAAACTAGCTGATAACATCCTCAAGAGAACGCCTGCAGGTTGAATCCCTTTGGTCCGCTTCCTTGAAAACACTTCAAGTTGCCCAACAAGCAAGACGGGAAAAAACAAGGACAGAAGAAGACAAATGCAGGAAGAGCCGACCCAATTTCCCCCCCTTCGTGTCCTTTCGTGAAACCTGCGGCAGTGATGCGAGGAGCCACAATTTAGCATCTCTGCAGTAAACGTAAGGACATCCAGCTCCAAGGTTTGCACACTCAGAGCCTAAGCAGCCGTAAAGATAGTCAAAACACATTAAGGATGGAGCATTTGTATGATTCATGGGTCATAAACCTTCCTGACCTACAAGGTGTGAATACTAAAGCAGCTTCAAGGACCGAGCCCAGAGCACCCTGGATAGCTGACACCAAGACAATGTGCCTAAACCCTCACACTCTAGACCTGGGGAAGATAAGACGAGCAGTCGGATAATAACAGATAGTGTTTCTCGTACTTCGGTACAAACTGTAATCTTGGTCCTTTCCCATGGAGCTGTTGCCTTCTTTTTTGTTTTTTATTTAATCGGTCAGTTTGTCTTGACACTCCAAATACAGTCCATCCTTCATCTAATCTCCCAGAGATGAAGCTAAAGGAACGCTTAAGAGATAAAGTCAGAAAGTACTGCTTTTCAATCTAGAAGATTTTTTTGATTTTTTGATTGTTTTGGTACCCGACTTACTGTCGATGAAACGAAGCCGTCCACCATGAGACATTTGTGACAGTTTTGTGTCCACTGATTTAAAGCCATTTTCCATCATTTGCTCAAAGTCTACTGTAAAGAAACGCGATTACATGACTCATAGCTAACCACAGGCAGTCGACTGTGATTATTGCTAGTTTATTCAGGGTCAAGACCAAGGATCAACAAGCCAACGAAATGGGATCAGAACCAAAATACATGGAAATAAGATGTAGAAGATATTTTTTAGAAAGTATTATAACAATACATTTAATTATACATTTATGCAACAACAGGAATTGTTGTCATTTTTCAATTTTAAATTGAAGGAATCAGATCAGCCTCAACATTCTAATCATCATCCAGTTCTGGTTTGTGTGTGGAAGATAAAACGTGACATCGTAGGTTACGTCTTGTTAGTATTTCAGGTGCGCAACATGTTGTATTCGCTGGTAAAATGTTCAAAGTAATGTTAACATTTTTTACATTTGATTCAGAAAAGCAGAGATCGCATCCAGAAGTTGCAAAAACGATGATGCAAAGACTTTAATGACGACGGCAGAGAGAGGGTCTGCCTTGTGTAATTATGGACCATCCCACTGACATTCCAACGGATTCATCTGAATGACTCAGGACACACACACACACACACACACACTCACCAGGGGTTTTTGGTTTTTTTTGTTCACACACACTTCCTTAGTGTTTCCTGCTAAAGCCCGGCTCTTCCTGCGCAGACGACACCTGCTCCATCACTTCCCTTCCAAATTAGCCGTTTTCTTTAAACAAAAACGAACGGAGCCGAGAGAGCAGCTTGTTTTTTTTCTTCCCCTCTCTGGAGCGGAGCCTTGGATGACGAGTTTGTAGAACGTCAGCGGGTCAAAAGTGGGTGATTAACCTGCCCATAAAGTGAACTGGATGTGCTTCCAGACCTAACTAGCGGGGGGGAATCCCCGGGTTGAACGATGAATGTACAACAAGCCAAAAAAAATAAATAAACCTGTTTGAGAAACACGGCAAACAGCTTCATTTATTATTTCACCAGCCATTTGTGCGTTGTGCAATAGTGTCAGTGTCATTAGTGTCTTGGCAAACGGCAAAGTGAGCTAAAACAACTAGCCAGAGGATATGAGTTTGACTGTCGTGGTAAAAGGCCTCGAGCCAACACACGCTCTGACGTCTAACTCGAAACAATGCATACCAGACTTGATGAACCCGAACCGTGTTTACAGCTTTAAATAAACTGCAGACCAAGAAGGAGAAAACAAGCCTGTTTGCTCGGCACTGCTTTCTGGTCTAATATTAAACAGAAGTGGAGGGTGTATCGGGTAGGGGGGTGCGGGAGGGAGCATTTTCAACATTCCCGAGTGGAGAAATCTAATTTCCACTAAAACTAACAAACTAGAGTTTGTTGGATCATAATAACTACACGGAGCTAACGTCTTCATGCTTTCTGAGCTCTGAAAACTACGTCTGAGTGTGTGGTAATTACACATGTGTAACCCCCTATGAGACAACTTCCCTTCACTGTATAATAAAGATGGATCAAGGGACTAACTAAGTGACATATTCACACCCTGCGGAGGATGCTGGGTTGTTTTATGGATAACTTTTAATTCCAGAAGAGTGGAAGCTTGAGCTAAAGCAAATATTTTGGACCAGTCAACCTACTTCCGTCCCATAACACTGAAGCATTACGTTCAAAGTGAGTGGACAACAACACACCCAACCAGCATCACTGCCCAGTAAGCAACAACAACAAAAAAAATGTCTAGATTTTTCCTCACCAAATCTTGTAACGCCCAAATTAGCAGACAATATTAAAGATGCTATCCATATTTTCTGCCTGCTGACAATAAACAAAGTCCCGGCTTCGACTGTAGAGTTTTTCAAAATACAACGTTTATTTAAAAATACTGTATGGGAAAGAGAAAAAAAAGACTGATTCTGCTGTGTCTGTCTTGTATTGGGGTCTACGACATCACAAGAGGCACAGGAACTGAATTAGTAAACACTGTGGCAGGCGAGTGAGTTTTGTCAGATTTTTAAGGGCAAATTAAGGAAACTTTTTGAGCTGCAAGACATTCCACATTCTCGGTCAGAGCCCCACCAATGACCAACCCACGCCCTGATGAAAACGAGAATGAATGAAATCAATTAATTCCACTAAAATTAGATGGATTTGTTTTGTTTTTGGGGTTTTTTTGGATCATCTTAAAATACCTTTTTGCAGTATCTACTGTGTCATGGCATACTGTCAGAGCTCATACGTTTTTGTTTTTTGGCTTGCTTTGCTTTCTTCTTGTGTGGACTGGAAGAGCCAATAAGAAAAAAAGAAAAAACCCAATGAGGATAGCCAAAACTGCCTTAAGTGATGTCACCAGAGGAGAAGCCTCCTTCTGGAAGGGAAGGTTTTGTCATTGGATAGAAATGGTAAAACTGACAGAAAAAAATGCCCACGGCATGTTTAATAAGCTTAAGTATATCTGAAGTGAATATGGTTAGTATTCTGGGAGAGTGCGTTTAGTAACTTTAAACCGCACAGAGGATAGCTGGGCGTCAAAAGAAAAAGAAGAAGAAGAAGAAAAAGTCTGCTGCGGCAGTTAAAGTCTGAACTAAACGGATAAACGCTTGAAAGTCTGAAGAAAGCGAGACGAAACCCACCTTCACACGGCAAAGACTGGTTATTCCTCTCAAAACGGTATATCCAAACCCTTTCTCTTGAAAGCGAAAAACGGGGTGAAATCCCAGTTTGGAAAAGTCTGCTGGCAGTTTGTGGGGGGGGGGGGGGAAGCGCCGCGGTTCCTCCGCCTCCGCTGTAGCCGCTGTGTCCCGGCCAGCAGCCCTGCATAGGAATACATGTGCGGTGAGAGGGAGCGGGGAAAAAAGGGGGAGTCGGGGGGGAGATGGACGCTCTCTGTTCGCTTCGAGCTAACATTGCAGCTACATCTTACATCACCCGAGGCTCCTAATGTCCTAAAAATATCTTCAGTAGTGTGGTTGGAATCTAACTTACATCCCAAACGTCGAATATCGCCTCTGTTTCGGCGGGACTCCCCCCCTCTGAGAGCATCCCGACTTGGTATCTCCCACGGCTGCCTCTCATTCCGTTCCTCCCAACTGTGCAGGACTGGAGCCCCGCTGCAGTAAATTTGGAAGTGTTGGTCGGGAAGAAGAAGCGGTGACAGCGATGACTGCGTGTATTAACAGAGCTCCAAGAACGGTTTTAAAAATGTAGGACGCTTTATTTTTACGCCATGGTGCCAAACGAGTCCGCTGGCTGTCTGCCTTTCACCAGACAGAGCGACACAGGGGTTATAAACACGCATTACTTATGGAATAATAATAAAACGTAATCATTTCACAACACGACTAAATCATTCTAAGAGGTCTTTAAAATGGAAAAGGTGACTGAACTGAGTTGAGCCCCTTTTCTCCCAACATATTAGTGTTTAATTAATTAAAATGATTGCTAGTGCTGTTGAATCCTACACTTAAGATCAGTCAATCCATTAGATGAATATATATATATATATATATATATATATATATATATATATATATATAGGTCTGGGTAAAAAGTCTTTGATTCATGGAATAGCATGAAAGAAGCCATACAAAATCTGCAGCTTGCCGTAAAACATCTGAGAAATTCCATTCATGTGGAAGAAGGTGCTCAATTCTTAGACTAAAATGTAAACGTCTTGTGTTCATAAGTTGGTCGGAGCTGAACGGAAGATGACTAGAGCAGAATGCAAAGCAACGTTAAGATACGACGTCTTCAGAGGCTGAAAAAGACGTGAGCAGAGGTTTCTCTTCCATGCAGGTCAGTGACCCTGAACAAACATCCAGAGCTGCAATGAAATGGTTTAAATAGTGTTCGTGTGTTAGAACAGGCTATTCGTAATCGGAACGGCCGGAAAAAAAAAAAACATCTGAAAAGTTGGTAGAAACGTCTCTAAAAAGGGCCGAAGGCAAACGGCCGTTCACGAGTCAAATGCACATTATCAGTTTTCATCTGCCTCACAATAATTTCACTTCGTTTCATTTATGTATTCATTTCAAACTGTTTTTTTTTTTTTTTCAAGTAACCAGTAGGACAAGAGAAAACGTGTGCATCTATAACCAGGAACAAAACAAACTAACTTACCGCTACGTTTCTGTTTGAAAAGGAAGAAGTGAACATTTATGTAATCTTACTCCTTATCTCAATTTAATGACTCAATAATTGTCAAAAATGTGTGAGTAAAAACCACGTTATAGTATTTGTATGCCTGTTCAACTTAACTGCGCTAAAGAAACCAACAAATAAATGATATTACAAAAACAAAATGATCACAAGCTGACTCCCAAGAAAATCTACAGACCCATACTACTACTAATAAATAACAACCGGACATACAACATCAGCATAATTACCAACTCCTTTCCAATGTACACCCCATAAACTCTTCATAGTCTCTGTTATGTAACAACAAATAAACAGGCTACATGATGTCAGTCTATCTCAAAAATACATTGAAGTTTGTGGCAACAATTCAGCAAATCATGCCAAAGCAGTACAGGTGTAAATAAATACTTTTGCAAGGCACATGGAGCATCCTCTGCCCACCCGCGTGATGTCAGAGGGGAGAGCCGTGACACCGTGACCCCTAATTAGTGCTCGGGGGGGGCCCCAGCTTCTGTTCCAAACGGCTTGTCAGAGAGAGAAATGACTCCGCACATGAAAAGGGACAGGGAAGTACGGCCGGTCAGGCCCAGAACGCCCCCCAGCCCCCCAGCCCCCCAACCGCCTCCATGCTCAGACAGCACAGAGCTTTGAAGTTACATCAGAAAAAGCACCTGTGAACAACAAAGCGACCAAGAGACTATGATCTCCAAAAAAGAAAAAAGATAGCGAGCAAAAGAGAGAAAGAAAGAAGAAGAAAAAAAAATCACAAATCCCTGCAACAGACACTTGGCTGATCAGGTTACAGTAATTTTCAGGGCTGACATGTGACATTAAATGTGATACTGCGCAAGAGATTTTCAGTCGTGATTTCGCTTCTACAACTTCTCTCTTCCTCCTCACCTCCTCTCTGCCTCTCCCTACTCCCTAAACGCATAACCGCCGGAGCAAACGCGACATCCTGACCTATTCCACAGCTTACAGCCCCCCCGCCACCACCACCGCCTCCCTCCTGAACTAGCTTCCTCCTGTAGCTCTTGTGTGCAGACGTTGCTGTCTTGATTTGATTAGCCGTCTCTGGCCGGGCTTGAAGTGCAGCGGGGAGCACGATGGGCATTTTGTTGCTCCTGTATCTGGCTAATTGAAACGACTCCCTCTGCGTTTCCCTCTCCCCAGGGGAAGATGAGTGGCTGCCCCCCTCTGACCCTCCCAAAGCAGACTTCAGGAAGCAGAGGGAGTCCTCGCCATCTGCCCTTCCTTTGCTTGGTTTAATATGACACATGCAGCTCCAAAGCACGGATAAAGAGGGAAGACTTTAATGCTTTGCCACTGCAAATCTCATAAAGACTGAGCGCATGTCACTTTGAACGCAGCAGTTAGCTCCCATGTTCGTGCAAAAGGGTATTCAACCTTCTTGAATTACCTCAAAGTAGCAGCGTTTACCTCAGCAGATTTTTGGAAAACAAAATGTGCTTTTAGGAATGATTTTTATGTTGGTCTTTAAATACCAAAATGTCAACATAACTTTATATTTTGGTCTTTCTTATGATGTAATTTTTAACCCCTTTCATGCATAGCTGCCATTTTCTTGTGGATTTTATGTTATAGACCACTAAAGTGGAAGCTAATGTGGCATACAATACAATGTCAACTAATCACCATCGACCGGGACTGCAAGAAAATATTAAATCCAAATATTTGGCAGATGAAAAAGCATGCCGACCGACACAGCCCCTCCTTCTACTGTAGAGGGACTTGCGGGCAAACAAAAGAAAGATACCGTGCGGCATCAAGTAACCCCTTAAGACCAATACCGCTGGTGTATTTTCCGAATTAAAACTATGTATTTGGAGAAAATTATAACTGATCACCTAGAAAAAAAAAATCTAGAATTTTTTTTTTATGCCTTAACAAACTCAAAAACACTTTGGAAAAAAAAAGTCCTGACATAAAGGGTCATAATTCATGCATGAAAGGGTTAAATATAAAATCATTGATGTTTTGATTGGTTAGTACATGAGTAGACTTTTTACCAAATACTCTTTGTTGAGTAATTTCTTGGATGATTAAGCAGAGCGCTGACCAAATCCAGTCTTCAGTCCATTTCCACCAGGGCTGCACTATAACTGTTTCTGACCAGCTATAGTGACGCAGCTTGTGAGAGACAGCGACGGACAGCCAGCAGGACAGCGCATCGTCACTCGCGGGAGTCAAATACCGTCCATAGAACTTTTTCACGCTTCACCGAAGCATCACGGAAACGGCGAGCAGCAAGTCTTGGTTGTCAAAGGTGTACCCATGCAGAACATCTGGACTGCGCTCTTGTTCAGGCCTCTGTTTCATAAGACATTTCCAGCGACAGTTGCAGAGACTGAAGATGCAAAAGTTGACCGAGTGTGGGCACAAAACACATACTCGGAAGACGCTGCAGCGTCAGAGGAAGAGAAGGGAAGTCTGGAGGCATGTGGTGCAGAACTATGCGACCAGAGGACTTCTCAGGTGGGCACGGATAAGACATTGATGAGCCCTGTGGCGCAGGCCCAAATTTGGATGGAACCAGCTCCAAATTTGAAAGACCATCGAGGACAAGAGCCATAAGTGGTTGGGACTCCAGCTGGCATAGTTTTCCTCCTGGTGCCAGGATGTCGGGATCTGGAAGTGGTCATGCAAACATAAGTGACAAAATCATCATCAGTTTTGACAAAGGAAACATAGGTATCAAAAAACAAACAAAAAACACATAAATTTGTTTGGACATAATGGGAGTGATTTGGCACAGTTTAAATGTTTATTATTTCCAAGGGGACCAATAGGCATTATAAAACGAACGATTAAAAAATGTGCGGCAGGTTTGTGTCTATGTAGGACTTAAGAGCCAAATCCTGTCGCTCACATGGACACAGGAGCGAGAAAGGCCTGGGCAAATATTTGACATATATGTGATCATGTTTACTTTAGGCATGGATATATTGTCTGACATTGAGGCAGATGGCCTAGTCAGGTGCATGAGATCATCAATTGAGTTTTGCCAGCCCTCGGGGAAATATTGTGAAATTGGAGGCTGGCTATCTGCTCACAGCTCGTTATGAGGAACCAGAGGCTGAAAGCGCACTCTGATGTACCATCATTTTACTATGAGGTAATACTGAAACGCCATTGGAAGTTTAAAGAATGGTCTTCCTGTAGGATCCCAGGGACAGAGTGGCTATAAATGTGAATTCCTCATCGAGTCAATCAAGAAGAAGCTCTGGCTTCTTCTTGATTGTGTGTGACGGCGTTAATTTAAAAATCGTCGCCTTGGGATGCTGCCTGCCAATCTATTAGTAATCCCTTGCTTTTGGCTCCAGAAACGGCTTCGTGCGGCAGAAGCAATTTATTGTCCAAACATGGCGCACAAAAAAAACAACAACAACAACAACAAAAAAAGATTTTTAATGAACTTTTCACATATTTTGACGGAGAATGCGGGGATGCGACGGGCCGCCCTCTGAGACAGACGTTGCTGTTTGGCAGAAACAAAAGGAGCCATCCAATTTGCTGCTGAACTGTCCCAGCCTTCTGCACAGTCAAGACCTTGTTTCCGAGCGCACACTTCTCACTAGAGATGACGCAGCGCTGGAAGCACGATGAGAGAGAGAGAGAGAGAGAGAGGGGGGACAATGTAAACAGAGAGAAAGAGAGAGAGGGAGAGAGTAATGGAGGAGTGAAGTCACCAGATGGTACAGTGAAAAGAATAAACAATGGCAACAATAAACTGATTTCATTCAGTGCTGCAACACAGCAGGCAGCTCTCGAGTCGGCAGGGCAGGAAATCGTTTTTAAAACCTTCAAAAGTTGTTTAATTCAAACAAATATTGCCTGAAGTGCAAGTATTCGTACCTAACAAACCTTTTGATAGTCTGTTGTGTGTTTTATTTGGTCTTTTTGTGATAGGACAACACAACGTGTCACATAAATAGGAAGCGGAAGGAAAAACATGACATGTTTGCAAAACGTCTTGAAAGATCTACAGTTGAATACTTTGCAGAATCAAAACCAGCATGTATAGAAGCTTAATTTTTGAGTTTTGCTACAAATCTTCCTTTGTCTTGGTCGCTCTCAGTTACCAAGCGTATTAAACTCTAGTGGGCCAAAAGTTGCATTATTTATTTTTGGTATATATATATATTTATTCAGGATGCATATCCAACAAAATCTACATCTAATGTACAACATTTTTTCCTTATCTTTTTTCCCCCCCTCTAAAAATAAAACCCACCCACCCCCGCTCCCCCACTCTCTCCATGTAGCAACACATATAGCAATATTACATTTGGCACTACTTATTTTTTGTAAGGCCAGAGTTAAAAGAAAAGAATACAACAAAAATATTAGAAAGATCGAAACAAGACAGTAAAAATCAATACAGATCAGTCTCTCAGGTCCAATCTAGTTAGGATGTCCAGGAAGGGAGTCCATATCTGGTCAAACTTCGCCAATGTCCCACGTATCGAGTGGAGAATTTTTTCAGGAGTGCAGTATGACAACAGTTCGTTGATCCAATGCTTCTTGTTTGGGGGCTCCATAGTTTTCCAATTTTTAACTATACATTTTTTTGCTGCGGATGATGTTAACAAAACAAAGTATTTCTTGCAAAAATTCAATTTCAAGGAACTAATATCTCCAAGTATCCAAATCCTGGGGTCAGGATCTAAAGGAAGCCCACAAACTGTTGATGTTATCAGTATTACATTATTCCAGTAGGTTTGCAAGTGTACACAATTCCAGAGCATATGAAGAAGATCGCCTACAGACGTCTTACACCTATGACATCTGTTAGTGATATTGGCATTCAGTTTATTCAACCTATATGGAGTATAATATGTACGATGTAAAATGTTAAATTGAATTTGCCTGTGTTTTGTTGATATTAATACTGTTTGAGATGAGTTTAGTAATCCACTCCAGTTTTTATCATCATAGTTGCAGTTTAAGTCAGATTCCCATTTCGATTTTGTCGAGTACTTATTATAAGTTGGTGATGAGGCAAGAACCATTCTATAAACACAAGAAATAAGCCCTTTTGTAGTAATACGTTTTGGATCCAGTAAACATGATTCAAGCAGAGTTTCCTCTGGTTTATCTGGAAATATTTCTAATGATTGACTCTTAATCCAGTGTCTGATCTGCAAATATTTGAAAAAACTGTGTCTATGCAAGTCATAGGATTCAGATAATTGATCGAAGCTGGCAAAGACATTATTGGTATAAAGATCACCGACTGATCTAATGCCTTTTCTGACCCAGGTTTGTAATATACCATCCGCTATAGGTTGGGGAATGCTGGGGTTATCTTTAAGTGGAGTGTTAACCAATAATTGTATGTTTAGGTGCAAGAAGGTATGTAGCTGTGACCATGCATTGTGGGTAGCTAAGATTAAAGGATTTGATGTAATTGTAGAGAGTTGCTTTTTTGAGCTCAAGAAAGGGATGATTGACAATGATCTGGATTTCAATTCTTGTTGTTCTATTGAGACCCACCTCACATTGTTACCATTTGAATGGGTCCACATCCATAGAGTACGGAACTGGGAAGCCAGATAATACACTCTAAAATTTGGAAGATTTAATCCTCCTTTAGCATAGGGAGCTTGTAAAGTAAGAAGCTTAACTCTTGGGACCTTCTTTCGCCATAAAAATAGAGATATTGCTTTATCCAAATCTTTGAAAAATGTCATTGGGACTTTTAGGGGGATACATTGGAATAAATAAATAAATTTAGGTAATATAGACATTTTAATTGAGTTAACTCTACCAATCAAGGATAATGGGAGATCTATCCATCGTTCCAGTTCTGCTTTGGTTTTATTAAATAATGAGATGTAATTCCTTCTGTAAATTTGGTCATGCGAAGAACTAATATTAATGCCAAGGTATGTAAGACCATCCATGCACCATTTAAATGAGCCAGGCAGTAGTTGTGTCTCCTGTTCTGTCATATTAAGTGGAAACGCTTCACTCTTGGAGTAATTGATTTTGTAGCCAGAAACTGCACTGTATGTCTCAAGGCATGTCAGTAAAGATGGTAAGGATTTAGACGGTTGAGATATAAATACTAACAAATCATCCGCATATAGTGCAATTTTATGTTCTTCTGTACCTATTTTTATACCTGTAATAGATGAGTCAGATCGGATAGCTATCGCTAATGGTTCTATAGCAATAGAAAACAAGCTAGGAGAGCTTGGGCAGCCCTGTCGACAGCCACGAAAGAGCGAGAAGGCGTCCGACAGAACCCCATTAGTCAGAATCTGTGATCTAGGGCCATTAAAGAGTGTTCTTACGTATCTAATAAAGGTTTCACCAATATTCATGGTTCTCATGGTCTCAAAAAGAAAATCAGGTTCAATTCTGTCGAACGCCTTCTCAGCATCCATAGAGAGAATCACCAGGGGGTGTCTCTGTCTTTTAGTAATATCAATAACATGAAGTAACCTCCGGATATTGTCCGCTCCCTGTCGATTCTTAACAAAACCTGTTTGATCTGCATGGATAATTTTGGGGATTATTTTCTCCAGTCGAGACGCTATTATTTTAGACAAGATTTTATAGGCGGAATTGAGAAGGCTCAGGGGTCTATAGTTGCTGCACTTTTGTACGTCTTTTCCAGGTTTGGGGAGTAATGTTATTGTTGCAAGTTCTAAAGATTGAGGAAGTGTTGTCTTGCATTATTTATTTTTGATAAAAACACAAAATAACATTTATTGTGGTATTTTTGTTTTAGTCGTAGCTGCTCAAAAATCAAACTTAAACATGTAAAATTTGATTGAATTAGGACCTGTTGTCATTGGATCCGAGACATAAAAAGGGGAAAGATGTACACTATCCAAAGTTTTCGGTCGACTGATTTCTTGACCAAAGTCTACGTAAAAGCTGTGTGACGAATTTGGTTTGATTAACTTTACGGTAAACGTATAAATCGTGCTAATGAATGAGAAACAAGTTGTCTTTTACCAACGGTACCAATGGTTGTCTTTTAAAATGGATAAATAGATTGAATTATACACAGAGGGGGGCTTTATTTTGGGGTATGTAAAGTAGGAAGTAAAAATGACAAATGTAGGCAACAATCTTTATATTCTTGTTTGTAAAGGGTTTTTGAAACTCATCGCTTTGAGTTGATGTTTACATAAAATCCTTATGAAATCCGTGAAGACGTTCAAGAGGTGTGAACATACAGTAACCTGTATATGTGTCTTGAACTAATGTTCACAAATGACACCTGGTTGTTGCATGCAACTCTGTATGCTGTTGAATTCATTTGCAGATCACCCACTTTGAACCTCTCTGACCAGATGAAGCGAAGCGCTGCATTTAGATAACGAAGCGTAAAGAGTTATTGATTTATTGATCGATCCTCCCCGGTGTTTTAGCGCCAGTTCAGCTCGGCGGTTTCCTGTGGTTCCGGCACCGGTCAGGTCTTTGACTGGACCTCTGCCGGTTCGGCGCTCGTTTCAGTACAGAAATAATTGTATGGGTGTAGGTTCGAGTCCTTCCAGAAAGCATCCGGTTTGAAAATGAAAATAGCAGCCACCAGAACTGGGACACCTTACTATAAATAACTGCTGTATATGAATATAGCGCGCACTCTGGGAGTCAAGGTTAAAGTGTGTCAGTGACAAGCTCCTGAGCAAGCAGTTGGCTCATGACTGATGTCCTGTTCGCAAACATTACAGGACACCTTGACAAATCTCTCCTCCCCCCCATTCTTCCCTCTCTTTCTCTCCTTCCAAGTCCATCAGCCTCTGGCTGTTAGCGGACCCTGAAGAGACTTTATTATTACTTCCCAAAGCAGAAAGTACATCCGCACTCCATTAACGTGAATTAAGATGTTTACCTTCTGCCGGAGCGTCCGCAGCAATTCTCACTCGGCAGCTCATTGTTCGCCTCGCCACAGCAGGTCACCGGGGTTTTTTTCTTTCTTTTTCTTGTTTTTTTTTTTTTTTTTTTCCCCTTTTTCTTTTCTTTTTCCTGTGCCATAAATCACCTGCGCTGACTTTGCCCAACATTGTGTCGCGGGGTGAGAACGTATGTGGTTGGGATTTGCGCTGATTGTAAGCGCTGATCCTTCCCTACCGTAAAGGTCACGGTGCTGGAGGGCATGAAAAGGCTGGAGCAACAAACAAATCCCACTCCCACCCCAAACACACACACACACACGCACACACACACACACACCACTCACCTTCTTTTCTTTTGCAGCTTCTCTCCACCATGGACTGAGTTTCCCTCTCTTTGCCTCCTGCCATCTACTCAGAAACCAAAATAGAGTTAATTATATGATGGGTTGTTAATTAAGATCTTCTGTCCTAAATCAATGCAGTGAAATAAACTTCTTGTTTATTGGTTACGCGAAATAGCAAACGTATCAGCGGTCTTCTGGCCAAATGAAAACGGAGTGAAAATTTCGGAGCCACGTGCAAAAAGGCGTGTGGACCATCAAACCCACCGTCCAAACAGTGAGATAAGGTGGTGGGAGTATGATGCTGTGGGGCTGCCTGCAAAAGACTAGAGTTTGGGGCGGAGTTTCACCTTGCAGCTGGACTACATCCATGTGGGAGAATGACCACATCCCCAAAACGTGGGTTTCCAAAACATTGATTCAAATGGGTTAGAGGCCACATACAAATCTATAAGGTTTAATTTGCAAAAAAAGGGTGTAAAATTCAGTGGCTGTTTTATTTTATTATTTAAGTTTTGTTTTCTGGCAGAGAAGTGGGGAAAGAAAAAGCCCTCAGCCTGCATCTCAGGGTGCAAACATTCCTAATCCGTGCTGAGTCTAAGTCTGAGACCTTGGGGCATCCCGTAAACTAACGCCGATTCACACCAAGACGCAACAAGATCAACTCAAACAAACCGCACAACAAACCCGACAAGGACACTACAGAGAGAAATAAGCTGTTGTGTAGGAAAATAAATGGAGACGGAGCAAATATTTGCCCACAGCGGAAGATTGTTTGGGTTTCTGGGTCAAAGTCCTGAAACCAAAATTTATCTTGGCCGCTGACAGACAAAAACACTGACTGCAAACATAAAGTCGGAGGTTTTATACGACTCCCTTTGACCTTAAATTCTTGGTTTTAGCCTTTAAAAATATAAATAAACAAGATTTTCTGCTTTTAGGCACAGCGGATTAGAAACATTGACAGAAAAGGGACAAAAAAGCGTTCATACCCACATGTTTGATTCATGCGTGTTGCGTCTGTGCGGATGGAGATACGGCTGCTTGCCAGGGATTGAAGAGGAGGAATTAGTAAGGAAGTTGGATTAAATTCACCGGGAGGTGATGGCTGTGGGAAGTTTTCAGGGATTAGACGATAAATCACCACGGCTGCTGATAAGACACACATCTCAAGTCCTAATAACAAGACCACCGAGCTGTGGTTACATAACATCCTGATGCGAGATGATTATACGACACCTCCGGTGGAAATGTAAGCTTTATGCTCCCACTTGAAGAAGTAAAAATGCTGCCGTTTTTACTTCTTCTTTAACCGTTTCACACCAGGAAGTACGATTCAGAAGAAAAGCAATGGCTTGATGGACTTTTGGGATGTGCGTATCGAGAACTCAATTCAGTTCAGGAGAAAAGCAGAGATTGGACACGCTGGGCCCTGAGATAAAAATGGACCTTATAAAACTCCTAATGTGTGCTAAATATTTTATCTATATGTGTTGAACATGCTGAATATAGTCAAACCAGATGTTTACATGAAAACAACCTTTCCCCCCTCACAGTCTGACGCTTAATCGGTCCAAACTGTTTTTTTTTTTTTTGTTTTCGGTCAGTAAGGATTCCCAAAATTGTTCCCTTCTGCTAAATGCCAAAAAAAAAAAAAAAAAAAAGTCTCATGCGGGTGAAACATGTTTGGTTTCCTCTGCTGAGGTTCAAACAATAGCTTGCTGTAATTTTGTCTAGTTGGTTTGGATGTGGAGACAGTCTTTCTCTCATCCTGCACGCCTCTTCAGTGGAAAATAAAACCCTTTTTTTTGTTGTTGTTGTTAACTGAAACCAGGATTCTGAAATGAATCTGTTTCAAAGACTCGTTCATACTCAAGCATTGACTTCCTGTCTGCTGCTGTTTCAATTTTTCCATATAACATTCTTTTCTGATGGTGGCAATGAGATTAGCGCAGTTTCAGGGGTTTAATTGGTAGAAAACGTGACGTAAAAAGCAATGAATAAAGAAAATTATTTAAAATGGTTTGCTACGAGTAGCCTACTGAAGGTAGTACATTGTATTGTAAACATTTTAATGCGTCTATAGTTGTAAGAGAACATTTGGGCTCTCCTAGAACACTGAATGCACAATGTTGCAAGTAAGGATAAAAAAAAGATGTTTGCCATGGTTGTCGCTTTGTTTAGTCAAACCAGATCCCTCGCTCTTTGTGAAATGAGCTATGTGCGCTCTTTTCTTCAGAGACTGATTCGACGCGTTCGGGGACGTGAGACGAAAGGCCAGGCTCTCTTAGCTTTCGAGGGACGGAGGGAATGAAGGGACTGTCCTGTCCTATCTGCTCTCTAAAGTGGAGAGCATCGTGAGGCCATAACAAAAGCCTCGCGTTTGCATCTTACGAATGCTTTCATACATGCTCCACGTTGCCGAAAGTGAAGCTAAAAATAGCGGCCGAGATGTCGTTTGAAAGCCCCTCTGTGACAAAGATGCATAGTGGGCCTGCAGTGAGCTCATTGTTAAAGCCCGGCTGGTAATTATTACTGCTAGACTGCAGAGCTACAATAAACAATGTTGGTCTGTTTTGTTTAGTTTTTTTTTTTTTTTCAGCTTCAGTACAGTTCTGTGAATGATTCACAGATTCTTATTATCAGCATTAATAACAAAACAACTGTTGGTTTTAAATACTACGTCTGAAGTTATTTTTCCAAACTGAAAGGCATATCCAAACCTTTACGTTCCTAAATCAAGTTTGTACGAATATTGTTTTTGTGCCCAGGGAGTCAAATATGACTAAAAGCAAGAGCAGACTGAGAGAGAGAAAGAAAATAAATCCATGTTTCATTAGCGTGATTTGCAACGACTATGACAGAGGGTTCATAATCATCGGACTTTCTATCAATGAGTTCATGACTACAATGGAGTCGTTTGAGCTTTTCTTGCCCAGATTTTGTTTTGTACACAGCAATCCCCTCTGGCTCAAATAATGCAGACTTTTTTTCTTTTTTTTTTTCCTTTCTTTTTTTTTTTTTTTACTCTTGCACAGCAGTTGGGACTCTCAGCCCTAAAGCTAAGTCATTCTTTTCCCTTGCAAACAGCTTCTTGAGCAGAAATCTTTATACATTAAGACTGGCCTAAAGGTAAACTGAGGAAAATGGTGCATATCGGTGACCATTAAGTGAGCGAATCCCAAAATTTATACAAGTTGTGCTTTCTATTGTGAACTGATATTTTTCCACTGGCAAAAGATGTTTTTATGCTTATAAATAATTTCACATTGTCTTGTTATAGTGGGCCATTAAAGCGAGCCGTGTTAACAGAGGACAGGTTAACACGAAGCAGTGGCGCAGCGTTGTTCCCCCACGCAAGCCGCCCGTCAATTACATCATCATGCAATGACATCATCTCCCACCGGGACTGGTGACACATGGTTGGTCCGGTGAAGTGGCCGAACCGCTCTGCCTGCGGCACAATGAGGTGAACTGTGGAGCCATTGTGACTAAAGATGTCAATCTTTTCTGCTTCCGCTCTGCTTCTCCGCGCTCTCGCGTTGCAGCGCGAGGCAGCGGGAGTTCAGCGAGAGGTGGCGGCGGCGGCGGCGGCGGGCCCGCGCGCGCATTCCTGTGATTTACAGCAGAGCAATAAAACGCAAATATGGCCGCCGAGAGAGTCAGGTCAGCTTTGATCATGAGTTTCACATTACTCTTCATGTTGGGTTTCACTCCCTCCAGCATGTGGGGTTCAAATCCTTACTGTAGTGCAGAGGAAGCTAACAGAGCCTCCAAACACAATCAGTGACGGCGAATAAAAATTAAAACATGTCATTGACATGATAACAATGTACTTTTATCAGGCTAGTTTAATGTAGTGCGCTTTCTTTTGGGGGCGGGGGGAGGGGAACATGTGACTTTTTTAAGCAAAGATCAATCTGGTCAAGTCTCCCAGAACTTTTGAGGCCCACAGCATCACAGGTTCTCCATGCCTAATCGTTGACATGATGTGTTTCACCATATATCAGTTAGCTCCATGTGTTCACATTCGCTAGTTTAGGAGGGAAAATATTCTTTATCAGACGTCTCCCCCAAACAGATAGTATCTAAAGACTCATAAGAACATTTGGTTGTCCTAACATTCTGCTCTTTGCTGCAGATTTCAAAAGCGAGTTTTGGAAATGTACATTTTTGCCTCCATTATCATCCCCCTCACAGTGTTTGGTGGCAAAACCAATGTGGATCCTCTTTTGTCCCTGTGTCCCTCCACCCATGTCAGGTTTATACCCAAACAGAGCAGAAAGTCGTAGCTCATCACTCATTTTCGTTCTGGGCCAAATCAAGATCGTGAATGCTCTTGTTGTGCCTGTTGTGCCAAAATGTATTTGTGATGGACTTCCCCCTCTCTAACAAGTGCTGTTTTTTTGTACTTTCCATGTTCTGATTTATCTGGTAAATGTATTGTTTTTGTTTGGAGGAAGAAACTTGCTTTATTTAATATTTTTGTTTTAATCATTCTCTCTTCTCTTTGAGGTCACCTGGTCATGCGTTGCCATGGAAGCGTGCCCATGAGCAGTGCTGACCTGGCGTTTTCAATCAGCCTCGTGAGGAAAATCCATTGTTTGAGTGTTTGAGTCTTTCTGACCCATCAAAAGCGTCACAAGAAGTTCAACTCCATTTCTTTTGAGGTGACTGATTTTGTTTTAATCCTACATTCCCCTGAACCCCCGACTTAAAAATGTACAGAATCAATTCAAAAGTTTCCACTAAAAGTAGGTTAAACCTGAACTGAGACCTGAGGCCGGTTTTTACAATCCAATGCATCTTCTGTCTGAATTCAGCCGGCTGCCATCTCTTTTCATGGTTTTTCTCTGTGACAATTGCACAGATCAAATAATTGAATGAACTGAAACAAGGGATTTTTAACATCTCTGCTTTCTCATGCATTGGAAGCGATTTGCGGCTAGTGAAGTGGGAGAATCCAAGAGGAGGAAAACTTTCTTCTCACTGAGGGTTGATCTGGATGATGAACGCTGCCGCCTGTAATTTCACCTGTCATTACCCCCGCTAATAGAAGTCCCTGTTTAATCTACGTTTTATTACTGGGTGCCTCTGGTATAGTGCCAAAAAGAAAACTGGAGCTAATGTTTAGAAAAGATTGCCTCTTCCTCCATTTAGAGACCGTCTCTTCATGCTCGAGAGTCCGTGAAGTGCCTGTCCCGTCTTGTGGTTTTATCGCTGGGTTTGATCTTCATTTGCAGCTTTTGTTCTTTGTTAAGACACTTTCTCACGTTTTAAACGAGGCGAGTTTGTCCCCCGTGAACGCCTCCCTCCCAGAAGTGTCCGCAGGAAAGTCGGCTTCGTTTCAAGCGATGCAGTCGCCGGCGTTATTACACAAGCCGTTTCATGCTGCGTGGAAATAAGAAACAGATTTCGGAAGACACTGGTTGAGAATCCGGGCTGCTAGTCAGGCATAATAAGCAAAGGGAAGAATTATGACTTAGTGAGTGATTGTAATGATTGCAGTGTGAGCAGGAGGTGTGTCCGCCGCAGCAGCTGCTTGACTCTCAGCACTCCGCAGCACCCGAAAGCTTCCGATCAACATGAAGCTTTCCTCTGTTTCCAGTGTTTGCAGTCACGTTATGGATGTGCAGTTGATTCGTTAGCAAAAAAAACAAAAACAATAAGCTGCATTACTGAGGTTATAAAGGGACTTACAAAACCTTTTCTACATGAAAAGGTTCATGTAGAAAAGGTTTTGTAAGGTTTTGTAAGTTTCCATGAGGTGGAAAACTGATTTTGCACGTCACTAACAACGTGACATCCCAAACTAAAACATGGTGGTGGCAGTATTGTGGTGTGGGACTGGACCTGACCCTGAGCTAAACACAGGGTCATTTCAAAGCTGATTGCTTAAAAAGGCTCTGCATTAAAACCAAATAAAATTCAGACGAGCAAAAGGGCAGAAACAAAATCCTGAAAAGCGATTTTTACGAAATATTCAATACACGGATTAAAGGCATCTCAGTAGTCGTAGATTTTTATGTGCAAAATATTTACAAAAACCATGTATCACCAATTCCCATTTGCAATTGTGAACTATTTTTATGCGCTCAGCCGTCTCATACGATTCCAATGAAATGCTCTGAAGCTGATTGCGTCATCATAACCTGTGAAAAAGTTAATATTACTTAACTGCTTTAAGAGCATTTTAAAGGAGCAGTTTTATGTAAAATCGTCTTTTTAGAGCTTTGCAACATATATAATCATTCCCCTCATCAAAAACATACACAGAGAGTTGCTTTGATCCTTTCATGCAAAAAAATGAGAACGTACTTCCTGGAAAGAGCAGGAGTTTCTTAAAGAGACAGAGGCCCAATTTCAAATACAAAGTCAAATTTCTTTCAAGTCATATATAAAGAACTGAAGGTAGCATGGTTACTATAGTGCGCTATTAAACACATACCAATCCTCCTTTAAATTAAATCCTCCACACGACCATGTCGCAGTACAAATGGGCCTGGGAGGACTTTCCTGTTTCAAAACAGAAAAAACACACCTGAGGGAACATTCTCTGAGCGTGATTAAACAGCGCACTGATGTCGAATCAGCCCTGAAGGCTTATCAGATGTTTTTGAATAGTTGGCCACATTTCTTTTTGTTCTTTTTCCATCTCAGTGACGCAGCTCGAAGTGTACTTCCGACTGACACGTACGTGATCGGACATGAGAAGCCTACATGCTCCCAATTTTTGTGGAAGTTGCGACTGAGCTCTGCGGTTCACCTCGATGGGAACCGGGGCTTGTTTGCGCTTGCCGGGTGACTGTAAACTGCTACACAGGCCTCGGCGCTGAGCGTGGTCAGGCTCTAATTACAACCTGATTGTTTTTGTTTTAAAGGCTTTTCCTTTTTAATAGCCTTTGCCCTCCGTCGTAAACTTGCTTTAACGGCGTCTAATAGGACGGCAGCCGGTGGAATTTGGGAACCAACAAAAGGGAATTTTGGGAATCATTAATCTCCTGCAGGTCGGCCTGTTTCTCTTTCATGCCGTAAAAGGCTCATTAGGGCGAACGGTAACCCGGGAGTGGGAGGGCGGAGCGCCACCCACTGTGCGGCGGCTGGGAGTCACTCGCTACTTTTCTATGTAAGGGTTTCCAGTTCTAATAAACGGCTGTTCGCGTGAATAACAGTTGGTCTCTTCAATTTTTATTTTCTAAGTTTTGTTGGGGGTTTTTTTGTTTGTTTGTTTGTTTGTTTTTTTTGGGTTTTTTTGCTTTGTTCAAGCCAAACCCAGGTCTGATTTGTATCTTAATCGGGTTCATATTTGTGGCATCCAGACATAAACAAACTTTACTTTACTGCAAAAAAGAAAAAAATCTTACCAAGTGTTTTTGCTCTAATTTCTAGTGCAACTATCTTAATACACTTGAAATAAGACAAAACTAACTTATAAGTAACCTTTCAGCAAGATGAAAGGTTACTTAGAAGTAACCTTTCTTATAAGTAATAATATATATTATTTAAATATTAAGTAATATTTACTTAATATTTACAATATTAAGTAAATCCTCAATATTGATAGTAAAAAAAAAATGCAGATTATTTTACTAATAACAAGGCAAAACAATCTTGTTATAAGTGAATGATACAAGCACTTTTCTGAAATTATTTACTTAAAACAAGCTCATATATCTTGCTCAAAGGTTACTTGTAAGTTACCTTCATTTTTATGCAGTGTTCATAGGAGGCCGTGGCAAAAGAAATAAAACCGTACCATGTGCCGAGTTGGATAAAACAGGTGTCAGTATCAAAGATTTTATCAGTCAACACCATCTCTTAATCAAATTGTGGGTTTTGCATTTCAGTCATGCCAACATCAATGGCGTTTCCAATTGTGTGCTTCTAACACTGCACAGTTCTTCATAAAGCCTCTCAGAACTACAAGAAACAGTTTGAAAACGTAACTCCACTGGATTTCCTGTAATTTTTTATATTAATTTCTCCAACTGGGAACATACCTAAAATAGCAGGGCGAGGTTCCCTTGTCTCAATTTTGTTTCGTTACAAATCTAAAGCTGCAATATGTAACTTGTGAAAAGATGGGGGTTTTTTTGTTTGTTTTTTTACATTTTTATTGAATCTGTCACTATGTTGTGACGGTTTGGTATGAGAGACAAATCCGAAAAAGAAGAAGAAAAAAATCGAGCTCCTCTGCCCTCTCCCAGTGCAAACTAGAAACAACCAATCAGAGCCAGGAGGCGGGCCTTAACGCTGTCAATTATCCTTCCAGGTGCCGCCTCCCCTTGCTCTCTGCTATATAACAAAGAATGTCATGTATTCTCAGGTTAGTTAGCTTGGAAAAAGTGTTTTCCTGTAACAGTAAGTTGTTTCTCCTGCATTTGCACATCCAGCAGTGAATACACGTGATTGATTGACAGCGCCAAGACCCTCCTCCTGGCCCTGATTGATTGTTTTTGGTCGGAACACTTAATTAAAGAAGTGGAGGAGATCGTTTTCTTAAAGATCATCTGTCTCGTATTATGCCGTCACAATATGGTGACAGTTTGAAGAAGTATGGAAAAAAACAACATATATTTACTAAAAGTTACGTCCTGCACCTTTAACTTAACCCCGTCTGCATAGGTCAAAGCCATACCAGGAACAATCCTTTTGCATGTCGTGACATGTTTCCATTTGAGTGTGAGTGAATGTTTGGTGAAAAGCATTGTTTGTCGCCTGCAGGCTATTCGCTCGTCTCAGTCTTCCCGTTGTTTGTCTTCTGCCGTTCTGGCGCCGAGTCGCGACGCCACCGGCTTCTGTAAACTGTCCTTGGCGGCAGATATGTTTGTGCAAAACCTGCTTCATTGTGTCCCGTGCTGCATCTGCGGCTCACCAGCGTCTGATCCCCCTAGGGCTGCGGTCATCCACTTCCTGCTGATTGTCAGGGACATCGGCGTGGAGGCAACGATAAAACCGCTCCAGGAAACTGTGAGGAACGGACGTGTTGAGTGGAGCTGGCGGCAGAGCAGACCAGAAACACGTGTAGCCCGAGCGGGATCGGCACGGCAAATCGCGCCGGTTTTATGGATCCACGTTGAGATTTACAGCCCTCTGGATGAAGCCGTAATGATTTTTCTTCTTTTTCTGGGAGCGATGCAAAGAGGCCAGCGGAAATGACCATGTGTCACAACCTCCACTTTTCTATTTCAGGCCCTTAGCGGTACAATTTTCCTTTCCTAAAACAAGCGCCTGCTTTAAAATGGCTGCTTTACCCGCCTGCGGTCCTGATTGCTTAGCTAAACGAGGCCATTTGTTCACTAAATAGCTTCTGTGAATCACCTGCCTCTCTTTTACACGTGGCCCCCCTGATATATAAATATATATATATATATATATATATATATATATATATATATATATATATATAAAAAAAGACTTCAGAGTCAGAGCATATCCCTATCTGACGGCCAAGGATAAAGAAGATTAAATCCAGGTGAAGCGTGGCTCAGGGAAAGTCCTATCCAAAAAAGAGGTGGGAGGTCAGCATCTTTTGGCCGAACTCCCATCTTTGGAATCTTGTTGACTCAGGAACGCATTACAAACAGCCCTTGGAACGACACGTGGAATAAAAGCCGCGCATAAACTAAACCAGATGTGGCTGAGATCCTGCTCTGGGTTGGGCTTGATCCCCAGTGTCACGGCGGAAAAGCAGCTTCGACTTCAGGCTCTTAGAAAAGCAGCGTTCTTCCTGCGCCCGCCACAGGAGCGCCCTCCGACGTTCAGCGTTTGCGTCTGGTTCAGCAAGAACGTCGCATATTTGTTTGTCTTGTTTACTAAACCGGGTTTGTCCCACTGAACGCACAGATATCTGAGCAAAAATCAGCTGCCAAGGTCCCACAACTGAGTGGTAACTTTCGTTTAAACAGACCTGGAAGCTCTTGCACACATTTCGCCTGCAATCTGGTGTTTTCAGCTGGACTTTATGTTTCTTTTGGGATTCTTAGTCATGCGGCTGAAGTTCAAACTGAAGATTGTTCCAGGCATTGTGTACCAAAACCCCAAATGCTTTCTTTCCCAGCTCAGTTCTTGGACTTGGAGCCGTATATATATATATATATATATATATATATATATATATATATATATGTATATATATATCAAAGACTTAAATTTGATTGTTGTCTAAAGGAATGCCTGGTAAGAGTTCAGGGTCATTTTAACTTGAATGGCTTTATAAAATACATGTTGGGTGACCAGTTCACATTACTAAAGAGAAAATAATGACAAGTAATGAGAAATACACAAATAGTAACGAGTCTCTGGATCTTTTCATATACACCATCCAGCGTGGGAAGGTTTGTTGGAGATATTTAAAGACTGTCGCAGGGGGAAATTGCACAGTCATCTACAAAAAAGCGGAAAACTGAATTGAGAAGGTTCTGTCTCAGGATATCTGTGAGCATTAGTGAGCCAAGAACTGAACCTTGTGGAACCCCCGGTATGGATTCGCCATCAGTCTTCAGGTGGAACCATCTATCAGGAATGCCTGAGCTCTTCATAAATAATTTGCACAACTGTGGCTCATTGAGAAGAGTAGCAATCTTGCAATAAGAAAGCTGCGGGTTTTATCAGGTTAGGTGACGTTCACTTGAGATGTGGCATTCATTCCGAAAGACTCAACAACCAAAAACTGTCCGGAGTGGCTGAATTAAAACACTTACAGAAACAGGAGTGGATCAAAATTCCTTCAAAGCAACATACATGACTCATTGCTTGTCCTTAAGGTGTAAGGTAACTTCAGAAAAATGTTTCAAAATGTTCCACTAAATGTGATTGAATTAGTTGTGCTCCAAAGCGGAGCTGCAGAGCCGCAAATCGTCGTTTTCGGAAGGCAAGAAAAAGTCTTTTTGGAGGGGAAATGTATATCATATTATATAACAGTATTAGTATACAGACAACAAGGCCCTCGCTATTTCTTATGACAGTGAGTCTGGGCATTAATGGCAGTCCATAAATCCTAAACTGACAACCTTGATGGCTGTCTTGGCAAAAGAAACGCGCTTTTGTTGTAATTCAAAACTTGGACAGAGGAAAGTTTACAGAGCCAACAACTTAGTGAGATTAGACTCCACGGCCTGTGTCTATTTTCACTGAAAACAACAGATTCTCACATTCCACCACATCATTTATTCATCTGACAGGCATCATGGGTTCAGGCCTCACATTATTCGATGATGCAAAAAAACCCAAAAATGACAATAATCCTTCCCTCATGCGTGGGATGTGGCTTGTTTTATTCGTTCCCCAGCTCAAAGTTTGGGACTCAAGCGAGCATCCATCCGTTCCGAGGGCTTGGCCAGATCCACCCCTTTTCTTTCCATCTAAACGGAGGCGAGCCGCAGCCTGATGTTACACAACCGGAGGGCTGGAGTTTGGCCTGCTCACATGCTGATGTCGAGCACATGTGCAGCTCTCCCCGCAGGTCAGATCCCATCCTCCGAACCCACTGACTACCTCTAAAGCCTTAAAGTGAAGGTAATTATTAGTGTTTGAGGTGCAGCTTCCACGCTGTGTAGTGCTAAAGACACTTGTGCTCTGTCATCACACAGAAAAGATTAAAAGGGGCAGTGTTACGTATTTTCCAGGGACATAGTGCCTGGAAAATACAATCGAGTAACAATGTTAACTTCAGTTTTTGTAGAAACGCCATACATATCAAATATGACTTAAAAGAAATTTCACTTTGTAATTCAACGCCTTGAAATTGGGCCTCTGTCTCTTTAAGAAGCTTCTGCTGTTTCTGAAACCCCGCCTCCAGGAAGTCATCACAACATCTATTAACATCTATTATCATCACCTCTATTAACCCTATAATCAAGTTTTTTTTTAACCAACATTTCGCTGAGCGGTAGCTCCTCTATTGAGCTCAGGAGTTGTGCAGTTGAACCGGGTGTTTGCTAATTGTTGCTGGCTAGTCTGAAGGAGCTAAGTGGGAGCGCTGCTCTGTGTGCCAGACAAACTGCAGCTCCCAGGATGAGCTATGTCTCGAAGGCGGGGCTTGGTCCACCCAGGCGTTTTGCACTGCTGAATGGTTGCTATGGAGATTAAAGGACCGTTCATGTGAGAATCAAGGCAACACTCCGGGTATGTTTTTGATGACGGAATAACATTAGAACATGATGAAAAGACGATTTTACATGACACTGCCCCTTTAAGAATTAGCTCTCCAAAACTTGACGGTTCACATGGAACTGCTTTCAATACATACAGTGCCTGACAGAAGAAAAAAAAAGGTTTTTGATAGGCCGACACAAAGTCATACAGGATTGTGATTTGTTGTTTTAATGTATAACATGTAAACATTTTAAATCCGAAAAAGGATTAGATTAGGGCAAGCGTTAGAAAGTTCAGACCTAAACGTAATGGAAATATGCAGCGAGACACGTGGAGAGATTCTGCAAAACGCTTGCAAAAATGTACGCCATACTGTTTAGATTTTAAATGTGTGAAGAAAAAAAGAAAGAAATAGCGTCTTTTATCCTTCCACTTCAAAGAGAGAGAGAGAAAAAAAAGCACAACTTTGTGTTGGTCTGTCACAAAGAAGAAAGAAGATCAAAGTCTGTGATTGTTACGGTCAAAATGTGAGCATGTTTACATTTGTTTTTGTTTTTTTATGTGGAGGGAAATCTTTGTAGCTGAAGTGGATGGAAAACAGGTTTTGTTTTTATAGTCAGTTGGGGGAACGTCGACTTACAGGCAAGACAAACGGAAGCTTCTCAGCTTTTCCGTTTCTTGTCCCCGTACGAGTTCCCCGTTCTGCACCGAAGTCAGAAAACTCCGCAGCTCAAACCGTGGCGTCAGGAGTGGAGCTGGAACTGAAACCCACATCAAGACGGACCGATTTGTCTGCTACACCACAGAGCCATTTGCTCTGTCGACGTCTTGAAGCTAATGCGCCCAAAGGCAATTTTGATTCCAAATAATTAGCTGTGAACAAATCCTCCTCAACCTCCACAGCCCCCCCCGCCCCCCCTCACCTCCCCGAGCTCAAAACCCAAACCGTCTGGGTTCTTCAAAGCCCCCCTCTATTATCATTCCAGGGCTCTGGCTCGAACCGCGGAACAACGAAAATAACCAAAAAAAAAACCCCAAAAAAAGTCATTTGGCATCCAAACATCTCACGCATGTCCTGTGTGCATGCTGTGGCTTTTGATAGGTTCTGGATCACCCGCTGAGAACCAGATTCCTTCTCTCCCCCCCTCCCAAAATAACTGACTGTTAAAGTTAGACGATGCGTTTCGGTCGGCCGGAGCAGATGGAATTCCCCCCCCTCGTCGTTTCATGTGGAAAATGCAGGGAAGCTGCTGTAAACACGGGGAAGGAGTCGGCGAACGCCTTCTTTCCGAGAAGGGTTTGAGCTGCGACGCGAGAAGCAATGGCTGTCTGGCCGAAACATCCCAACAACGCACCGTCGTGTGACAAGATCAATAATTAGGAATTCAGTCTGTATCACAAATATGCTTCAGATGATTTGGAAGAAACTTTCTGGTTATTTCTACTACATATTCGGAGCGTGATCATCGATCTGAAGTATTTTCAGGTTTCGTCACATTTGATGCAATGGATTGTTTTAATGATTTTCTTTTTTAACCAAATAAAAATCTGAAAAGTGTTTCAGGCATTTACAGTCAATGGAACTACTTTCACTCCACATTTTTGGCCATGTTTCCCAGTTTTGCGCGTCTGGAGACTGAAGTCGTTGCCCCTTTCTTCTTGTAAAAACGGCTGGAGCTCAAATTGTGCAAAGAACATTTTTGCCACACATTGTCAACTGGATTAAGGTCTGAGCTTTGACTGGGCCACTCCGGCACATGGAACAGGGCCCAAAGAGGAGCGATCCAGAATCGGCACATTTCTTTGGTTATTACAACTAGAAACCAGCGATCAGCCCCGAAATGCGTGTGTGGACTCTTGACCTGAACATTCAGAGTCACATAAAGACGGCTACAAAGTCGGCCTTCTAACGCCTGAAGAATATGTCTAGGATTAAATGACTAATGTTCCAGTGAAAGCTAGGATCTCTAGTCACGCCGGTTGCTGCAACAGCATCTTGGGGAAAAAGAAACATGAGAAAAATGTCTTGTTATAAATGAAATAATCCAACAATGAAACAATCCTGTTTATATGTGTAAATATTAAAGAATTACTGACTTGAAGCAAAAATGCCACCTAGCTGAAACGCTGCTTGCAAGTTCGTTTTGTCTTACTTTAACTGTAGAGATTTGCACTAGAACGTGGACAAAAAACACTTGGTCACATTTTCTGTTTTTGCCGCACGGAAACAGTGAATTTTGGCGTAATAAAGCAATCTGTCGGCTTATCATCCAACATGGTCGGCTGCATCTTTTTGGCGTCTTAACTTGAACGTCGGTTCTGCACCTTCAGGAGGCCAGACCTCCACACAAATACTGAAATGCGACTCCCTTCAATAACCTGACTCAGCAGTTTGAGATACGGCTTATTCAGTGGTTACCGGCTTTTAGCTCCAATAGGAGGAATCCCTGCAAAATGGCTTCTGCGTTCACAGTAATCTCCGCGCGAGTGAGAAGGATTTACGAGCAATCCCGTTGCTGTGCGAACAAAAGCCACTTCAGTGTGACCCATTTCGGAGGAAAAACAAACACGCAGGTGAGTGTGACTGTGCAGGGCGCGGGGGCCGGGGATGCGAACAGGTTACGGCCTGTCCTGCATTTTAACTGCTGAGTCTCTGAGCTGCAGGAATGCGACTGCATGTGGAGCGTGAAATCCTGGCAACGCGATCTGCCAGCGGCGTCCCCCAAACACTGACCTGGCGGCGGCGAAAAGCTTCTGTCCTTGTGCGGCGAGGAACTCTTGACCGGAGCCGACGCAAGACAGAGTGTCTGAATGCGCGCAGGTCAAAGGGCGCAAGGCGTTTTAAAACGTGTTTTTAAAAGAGCGTCATGTGGGTTTTTTTTTTTTCCATACGAGTTTCAATATTTTATGCTAAATTAACACTGTAAACGTTAAGGTTGGCTGTTTCCCAGTGTTTAATACAAGAGTATTTGTAGTTCCAAAGTGAAACTGCTTATTCCTGTCAGACCTGGACGTAGAAAAATATGTGGATGTTTTTTTTTCTCAACTTTCTACCTTTAACAGGCCCGGCTTGCAACAATAGACTTGAGTTTTGTTCGCTCCGTACGATTTTATCAGAAACATGGAAGACAAAATAAACAACAAAATAATTGTATGTAAGTTGATCTTTAGCTCTCTGCTAAAAGTCAGAGAGCGAAAAATCTGCCTGTTTAAAATTCATCGATAAATGAGTTTTTAGCTCCATCAATCTTGATTTCTGCCATTTTTTTAACTTAATCCCAACTTCTGGTGATTAGCTACATAGCCTTCAGATCCACTGATGTTTCCTTTCTCTCATTCAGTCCGTCAGAACAACAAAATGGCCGCCGACAGTCACCGACATGCTGTGAGTGTGTAAGTCTTTCAGCAGATCTTTCAGTCAGGGGGTGGGGGGGGATTCTTCAAGGAGACGGTCTTTTGTCGTGGAGGTGCAAACTTCCTCGACCTCAGCTGCTTCAGAGACGACCTCTGACCCCGCTGGGTGACCTCGGCTGCTGCCGTGGAGTCAGCGCTGGGATTTAAGAGCTGAAGCCGGGACCCGATGGATCGGAGAAATGAATCATCCACATGCGGCAGGAGGAATGCCGCAGTCCAGACGGACTGGAGTCCCCCCCCAGCGGGAGTTCAGGAATTTTGGCACCTGTGAAAAACTCGTTTTAGGTCGGGCATCAGACCGGCCGCCTGTGTTTGCAGGCACCGATCTGGTTTTCAAAGCAAATCAGTAAACCAGCGGTGTTCTAACTTTTTGTCACGTGGGCCAGAAGTATTTCTAAAACCTCAAAAATACATATATATACTTTCCACTGTTGAACAGTAAGATAAGCAAACAATAATTGATTAATCAAGGAAGGAAATTAGATTATTTTAATGATTTTTTGCAGCAAAGGGAAGCTTATGACAGAGCACTATAACCACGCTAACAAAAAACAAAAAATGAGAATAAAGTTATAAAATTAAGAGAGTTGTAGGAGAATAAAGACAAAATAATACAAGCGTAAAGTCATCTTATTGTCATATTATGACTTTTGTCTTTTTACGATCTCATTGTCTTCATTTTTGACTCTATTCTGGTTATTTTACTTCCCATATTATTTTGGCCCTAATACTACGTGGATTGTAGGTCCAAAACTTGAACAAGAGGAACGTATACGCTTTGCAAATTCTTTTGGGTTCGGACGGGGAAAAAAAACATAAGAGGAAAATCCATCGTTTTCTCAGCAGTGAGAACGAGATTTATGTCTCTCTTTAAAGACAAAAAGCCAGCAGTATAAAGCAAAGCTGAATAAATTAAATGAAAGCAGATTTGGGTTCTCAAGACAAGTCTGTTGATAAATTAAATATTTTCCTCTGTACAAAATTTTAATCTGTCGGTGATACTTTTGTTCTAATGAAAGAAAAAAAAGCCTCCATCAGCATTAAGCAGCTGCTCCAGCGGGCCATTCGGAAACAGCCATGGGGCGGCGATCGGCCCACGCGCCGCACTTTGGAGCCCCGACACAGTAAAAATCAGAAATTCTCCGGCTCTCCTGTGTTTTCACCAAACCTTTAAAGACAAAAGGAAGCCCTCGGCCCACCCTGTCCCACTGCGGCTGCCCTTTCTTTCTTAGGAAGCGTTTAAACTAGAGAGTCTGTGGATTTCACAAGCTGATCAAGCCCGACCCGTTTGATCTGCTCGCACAGTTAAATCCCTGTCATCGCCGCCTTTCAGCGACGACCCGAGTCCCGGCGTCACGTTTCACAACCTCTGTGGGCGAAAAGCTTTGAAGCGGGGAGGCTCTGAACGTCAAACACAGAGGGACGCTCCACTCCGGTCCTCCGGTATATTCTGAACGCCTTAGATGACTTCCTTTTCCACTGCAAAAAATAAATAAATAATAAAAAAAAACCACTATTACAACTGTTTGCAGAGGATGATTTTACGCCGCTCTGCTCCAGAACCTCCTTCTGGATCACATGCAGCCGAGCTTCTGCCGTGTCCAGAGCCGTCTGCTCCGAAGGTCAGCGTCACGCTCGCCCAACGCTGAAGTTTCCCCCACTCAAAAATGCACAAAACTTACTATTTGAAAATGACATTATTATACTATGTAGCTTCTCCTCCCTTCAGATTTTGTCTGGCTCTGGCCTTTTACCTATTTTTTCCACAGTCTGTCCACATAACAGCAAGAGGTCTTAAATGAGACCAGTTGTCTCAGTTACCTAAATAAAAAGCAGAAAAATTCAGGGTGATTTTGTGTGAATTTACACGATAATTCCCAAGAATCTGGAGGGATTGATTGGCACAATTTGGCAGTAAACAGATAAAAACTGCATTGCTTTTATTGATAAAGTGAAGAGGAATGAAACCACTTGACTTCACTGACTGAAGACAAATGCTGGTTGCTGTCCAACATCAGTGTGTGACCAAGCAAGTCTCCTCAGTCAGTTTTTTGTGCTACGTTTATGTAGGGAAAGGCTGGAGTCAGAGACAGAGACGGATACCCAAACCAAGTTTTCTACTGACCGCCTACGTTTGCCGTCGTTCAAACATAGGCGCCGGTCAATCTCTTTCCGTTGACCCGTTCAGTACTTTTTGTAATTTCCACGGCACTGGAGACTGGTGACATTTCCAACCAGTTCAGACCGTATTGAAATCTGCGTGAAGCCGATCGATTCTCTCGTCTCACCCCAGACGTTCTGATTCTGCCGCATCGCTGCGTCAAAGACCCCGAGCGGCCGAGGAGGAGGTCAACGACCTGCGCGCTGCTCTGGCTCCCGTAAACCCCTCCATTATTCCTGAGCCTGCTGCTTAAAATACATGTTGACAAACACGGGAGCCCTGCAATTAAAAGGCCTCCATCTCTGAGACTCAGTGACGGCTGCTGATGGAGGCCGGGATTTTGTTTTTGTCCTTGCAGCACTGGAACCCATAATTACCTTGTGGCGATGGAGGCGTCTTTCGCCTGCGAGGGTGTCGGAAATAGCTTTCCTCTTCTCCAGAAGAGCTGCAGATCCCTGACACTTTATTGGGAATATAAACAGGAAGTGGATGCTGAAGGGAGCAACGCGTGTTAAATCGTCTCAATGCTGGGCTTGTTCCTCTTCTGGTCGTGAGAGTCAAGAGCCAGATGGAGACCAGGTGGAACCGATTTGGGTTTTGCTTGAGTCACATCAAAAATTCCATGGCTGTGTGACATCGATTGGCATGATAACACATTTTTGTGCTTAAAGTAGCTCCATACCAAGTCTGGGTTTTGCAGGTGTCTGCAGGAATGACGGAGTGGATTCCTGTTGAAATGGGCCACGGCTCCACAAAGTTGGATTTGGGTGAAATGTTATTTTTGCTTTAATGATTTAATGTCTTAAAGCTTCATTGTGTAACTTTTACACAAATATGTTTTTTCTTCTCCAAATTTATTCAAACTGCCACCATTTCTTGACAGTGTAACGTGAGACTGATAATTGCTGAATGTGCTAATGGTAGAAACAACTCACCGCTCCAGGAAAACCGTTCTTCTCCCACCATCGTTGGCTAGGCTAACTGTCCCTGTGACAGTGACTGCGTAGCAATTGCCCGTTGCGATCCAAACAACAACTTACCAGACTTTCCGCAGATTCTCAAATGGATTTCAGGTCCGGGCTTTGACTGGGCCGATTTTACACGCAAATAGAACTCCATCTAAAACAGCCGACTGTCGCAGCCTTCGACATCCTGGGATTTGCCCTCTGTTTGCCCTCCGTTCCCGTCGACTCTCACCAGGGTTCGCGACCTCGCTTAAGAAAAGCATCCCCACAGCATGACGCTGCCACCACCATGTTTCTTTCTGGGCGGAAATGCGTATTCACAAGTATTTCCCCGTTATATTTTCCAAATTTCAACCTTCATTCTTGCTCCGTTGTGTCAAGAGGTCGCTGCACATGAGATGTGGCTCTCCAGAAGACACGAGGGATTGCTCAGCTGTCGTCTCCTTCTCGGCCTTTTCATTCTGAACTGTGTTTTGCCAGGTGTGGGTAAACATGAGGACATTCCTTTATGAACTAAACCTTCTGTAAACTTCTCCATATAGTTTCTGTCTCTTCACGAAGCTGTTTGCTCACCAACACCTGAGGCCTTTGTGTAGCATAAGGCTCCAACCAAACAATCCACTGGGCAGTCGGTCACAAGTAAGAAACACCCCAGCCCTCCTGTCCTCCTTTTGTCCTGAGGCTGCTTTAGAGGTTTAGAGGGAGAAAAAAGAAGGAATGCAGATGTCTAAAGACACACACACACACACGCACACACGCACAAACACGCACACACTTCCAGACTCAGTCGCATTTCACCTTTTCTCCTGACTCTTGATAATATCTGAACAGGCCTGGCAGTGGTTTCTGACGAGAGACATTTTCTGTTAAGACAAGACGTTTTCCACACGGGCCGTTTTCAACGACGTGTTTAATCCAAACACACCTCCTGCGTGGACGCTGAAAACCATCCGAACGTTTCCTGTGTTGACGCTGCAGAGGCTCTGCTGCTATTTCAGTATCCTGCAGTGAAACAATGATCCTTGCACACAAAGACAAGGGGCAGAGGTTTTTTTTGGGTGTTTTTTTTGTTTTTTTTTGTCTTTTCCTTTCCCCGCTTTCACCGCATTTTCCTGAAAACGGAGCCGAAACGACGCAGCTTTGTGTCGCTCTATTTTTTCCACTCAGGCCACCGTGTGATTTTCTGGTCTGCGGGGCAGTGACACAGTTCAGCTCGAAGATGTGAACATGGGTGGGCTGAGTGAGGAAAAACATTTAGTCGCTGAGTCATCAGGTTTTATGTTCCACGTGTGAAACAAGCGCATTGGAGACCTGAGATGAAGCTGAACACTGTTCATAAAAATCATATTTACCTGAATGTACTTATCAAAAATCAGCATTTTCACCTAATATGACACATATTTGGTATATTACATGTAGGATATTGAGGAACATAAAAGCATACAAGAAAAACAGTTGTAAAAGTTTTGTTTAAACAGACAAAAAAAAGGACAGATGAGGTTAGATTTGAAACACCAAACTCAAGGTGTTTCAAATAATATCCACTCAAGATTAAAATAATGTCAGGAAGGCCTCCAGGGTCGGATTTTACTTCATGAACTGATTATTTGTGTGTCTGTTCATCCATGGAGGAGGAGGAAGTCAGGAGAAATGTCTGACAATCCTAACCTGGATACCTAATAAACCGGTACCATACCCAGGGATTTAAACACACCACGTTTGTAATTATCGACGCAGCATCAGCAAATGACCACCTGTGCCAAAACACAACAATGGCCGCAATAGCCAGATAAATACCACTTTGGGTCTGGTTCTGACAGGCGTTGTCACTCCGGTTCTCATTAGCAAGCTCCTTCCAACAGCGACATCGCCAAAGCAGCCGATCTCAAATGATCAAGCGTCGCTGTGATCGTCCGTCTCATTTTTTAGCCCATATGTTCGGTTCAGTGTTTTACTTGTGAGGGTTTAACTGCGTGGTGCATTCAAATGTGAATGTTACATTTGTGTAACATTCACAAAATGTTACACTAAACATTTTGTGAATGTTTAGTGTAACATTCACAAATGTTACACTAAACATTTTGTGAATGTTTAGTGTAACAAACATTCACAAAATGTTACACTAAAAAAAAAAAACACTCTACAATCCTAAAAAACAAATATGTATATTTTTAAATATTTCAAAAATATGTATATAAAGAACAGTTACTATATCTGCGCTTTGGACGGATATAGCTAATCCTCCATCTAAGGAACTCGTTGCCTGTTTTCACGTGACGCGTGGCTGTAATTATTTCACTGCCTTCCAGAAAATGTTTTGGTTTCCGTTTCGTCAGGTTTCCTTAAAGCGACCGGCAGCCGGATGGAGTCTTTCTGAGTTTTCCCGGTCGCTATGGGGACTGACGACTGCCACAGAGGCTGCGGATCAGACGCCGCTCGCCGCCGCATCTGATGGTTGTTTGTGAGGATTTATTACCTGTTCAAAATGGCTGGTTGTACGTGTACCGCTAATGCTCAGGAGAATGTGAGCAGTAATCAATGTACAGCTGCAGTGTGTGATCTGCCTGTGTTGTCAGAGCCACGATAATTATAGGTGTCAAACTGCTGAACTGCGCTGCAACCTGACCGTTTGACTTTACGGATGGAGCCATGATGCAAAATGAGCCTTGCTTTTATTAGTCTGGTTGGGCAGGAAGGCTTACAGTGGACTATTTGAGTTTAGACGCGTATCACAGACTCATCGTCAGAGCAATAACCCTTTTTCACTATTTCAGTTTCAGTGATAAACTGAGAAGTTGCCCGGTTACCAGAGTGTAACATCACCTCTCCTCCTCATATAAATAATCAACAACAGAAAGACAGAAATGTTTTTATGCTTTTCTCGTAAACTGTTGGTAGAGCAACCAGTCTTTACAGAAACCACAGCCCAGGAATCTGTCACAAAATTCTGATTGATGCATCTCTAGGTATACATCTTCTGATTTATTCATTTCAGCAGCAGTTGGTGGGATTTGTTTCCCTTTTCCGTCGGGGTCATAGCCAATAGGAAAGCTGGGAGAAAACAAACAATTACCACTAGCTCTATTGGCCCAGATTCCAGTTTGTTTTTAATTTTAGAAAAAAAAAAAAAAAAAAACCCACAAAACATCCAAAATTTCAGTCTGAACATTAAATCATCGCCCAAACAGAGAAATCTGTCTCCACACCTTCCTTCTGGGTTTCAATGTACTAACCACACAGAGGACATGCAGGGGACACGGCAGCTCGGAGAACAAGCGCGGCCTTGTTCGACGTTCACACTCCCACCTCGCTGGCGTCCGGTCTTCCAGAAGGAGAGACAGAGAGAAGCTGGATCATATAACTCTTGAATTTGTCTCATGGCTTTTTGTGGTCAAGCAAAAAATCTCCTCTGGCAGCAAGCCCGTGGATTTCATGCTGCTTGACGGAGAAAAGCTCCACCCTCCCGTCATAAAACTCCAGCGGTTGGCTGCCAGCCGTTTGCCTGGTGAGATTATAGCTTTAAGTCACTTGCATAATTGGGATCCTATTATCAAGAAGAGCTTGGGCACAAGATGCATCTGCCAACACAATTCATCCAATGAATCAGTTGAATTGGGAAACCGGGTAAAAAAAAAAGACTCGGGTTCGAACAAGGTCGACGTCACTGACGATGGGATAAAGAAAAGCCCAAGCTGAACAACAGTTGTTGTGTCTTCACCCAAATGATGTAGTGAGTTATCAATAACGTCAGTACCTGTATGTGACGGATGTCAAGGAAAACTGGTCGGTGGAAGGCTAACAGCTGGACAAGTTGACCCGGTTGGGGTCAAAACCCGAAAATGTTTCTCTCTGGTATTCTGCTGCATTGACCTCACTGAACTACAGCTATACTACCCCTCAAAGTTATGATGGTTGAGTTCGGCAATAGCATCAGTCTGTCCAATCAGCAGGAGAGTCGTTACTCCACTCTAAAGGGTCTACCTTACTGCGCCAGATGTCTTTGAGAGAATTTATACATCAATAACTTCCCCCCACTTCCTTTGCTCAAGCCTCACCGCATTCCCCGCGGTTCTTTTTTTAAATTGGTGAATGCTGCTACAGTAAGAACGCTCCTCTCCAAATGGAGCGAAAGACAGATTTTCTATCTCGATGTTAGACACTGCAGGTACAACCAGGCGCCAAGAGTGGAGTAAACCTTTACGGTTCCGCGTCAAGAGTCTCGTTCGTACCACAGCATCAAAAAAGGTGTAACTTCTAGCTGCCTGAAGATGGCCTGAACCACCTCATCCAGTGAAATGGTGACGGCGGTATCTCAAATGCAAGAAAAACGAAGGAAATCAAGGTAAAGTACCGATGTGAAAAAGAAATATCGGTATTATTTGGAGCCATCTACAGAGATCCTGTCTGTTTTAGAGTCAAGACTTTTTGGGTTGCATCACAGTTGGAGGTACACAGTATTTGGTAAGTACCTCTGCAGGTTGTGGGCAGACAGGTAAGTACTCTAGGTCATCTCTCACTTGTTGGTTAACGGCCTCTCCAGATAGATTGAGGAATAGGGCCACTGACACAAGCTAGTAAACCAAACTATTAGATCCAGTATTTCCTCTTAAGGACTATTGTAGGTTGGCGTAGTTGCATTGGTGATTTTTGACTGAACTGGAGGTCGATGAAGACGATTCCCAGGATTCATGCAACCATATTTAACAATCTGGCAACTGGAGGAGATGAGCACTGGATCTAAATCCAGGTCAGTTCTTTCATAAGACTCAAACCAATACCTCTCCGAACAGATGACTGAAACAAAGGGTCGAAAAAAACCTTTCCTTCTGGGCATGTTCTGAGAATAAATCAAGAATCGGGTCTCCAACAGATGTCATGATGTGGAAGCCACGAAAAATATTCACGTCACTGTTCAATTTCTCCTCTTTGCACTAAATTAGAGGATGAAACACTCACGCAGTACCGCTCTCTGCAGCTAAAAGACTCCACGGGAAATAAACTCAGTGACATTCCTCTCCTCGCATGTCACCTCACAGCTTAGTTGCGCCATTGTACCCAGCATGCCTTTCTCTCCCGCTACTGCCAACCTGGCGCTTTACTCGGAAGATCTGGAGGAAATGGCAGCAAGGATGAAAGAAAACTAAATGGAGTGGAGCGAGCTAAATGAACAAGAACAGAAAAAGAGAGCAACCTCAGCAACACCATCTGCCTTCAGTTACCATTGCACAACAGAACATCGCCAATGCGTGGCTGTTGCAGGCCAGACCGAGCTGCTTTGTATGACGCTGCAGAAAGGCTGGCGGAGCGCAGCGGGGGAATCCCGTCGAACACCTTCGCCCGCTTTCCCTTCCTGTAACAGTTTTAAGTTGAGCTGTTACGCTAAACGGAGCGTGTGCAGAAGGCCGCAATTACAGTCCTGATTACAGATCAGCTCCACAGTCAGGCTTTTTTTTTTTTTTCCTATTCCATAGGGAACAACTTTGCACAAGAGGGCGGAGGAGGTTCTGCAGAGAAATCGGGAAGCCTCCCCGAGAGATCAAGTCAGAGGACATATGAAAGCGCAGTTTCACAATCGCCGCACATACCGATGCAAATTTCTGATGTTTATTTGCCTTCGCTGGTAAACCTGCGTGTGGCTTTCAGCGCTGCTCTAAACCAATGCAACAGTGACACCTGCTGGCGGCGACTGACCCTGCAGTGTTCTGTAAAACAATATCGTCCTTTTTTTTCTACTTTTGCTTGCCGACCTGAAATATAGGGTTTATTTTCAATCATTTAGAAAATATGCTTTTTTAATGCATGACTACAATCTAGTGCAGTTTTAACGCAAACATTTTTACATCAGGTAAGCAGTCTTAGAGCCCGACTTAAAACCCAAATACCATTCTGAAGAGTATGAAATAGGACATCAAGTTCAAATTATAAAAAGTGTATTTTTTGTTGTTGTTTTTTTGTGGTTTAAATTTGAGAAATTTGAGCATTTGCTCTCTCAACTGAGGCCTGAAGTTGATGATGGTATCAATGGAGGAAAATTGAAATTATGATTCAAAGTTTAGGGCAATAATAGCACATTTCTATGTGATTGTGTGGGGAAGCAGAAGACCTTTCACACAGCTGTAGAAAGAAACAAGAGGTGAGAAAAAATGCTGGTCAGAACTGGAACAGAAATGACAGTCCTCAATGTTGGCAGGATTTTTGTATTTCAGGTTATAGTTTGGTCTCAAGCGGTCATTCAAGACTGCAAGACATGACGACAGACTGAAGTCACCATAAAGAAGCTTTTAAATGTATCCACATTGTGCCAGTTTGTTAAGTCTCCGAACTTTGCAATTGAACACGTCTCCTGACTTCTTTCTTACACGTCACCGTGTCATTTTTCAACATGTCAATTCAAACTGGAGCTAAGGACGTCTTGATGCAATGAACTGTTTTTGTATTAATCCAATCAATTAAACGCTTAGTTACGTCAACTGCTTACAGAAACGAGAAGAAAATAAAGGTTTTATTGTTAAACTTTTATTCAAAGAAATGAAGTGCAGAAGCTGCCCAGAGTAGAGTGAAAATGCTACGAGCCATAAATAGCCATCAGGAAAAAAAAAACAACAAAACTGACCAATTGAGGTTTTTCCAAATGAACGCATCCATTTTTAAGGAGATTATAAACAATATTTAAGAGTGTCAATAGTCTGTGAAGTTTATCACAAGCCCTAGAAAAATGATGAGATGTGTGTGAAAATGCAGGTGAGACGACAGACTCTCGTTCTTCTAGCAACAAGTGATTTTTAGCTTTGAATCCGACGCTTGAATTTTTTGGAAAAAGGTTAAAAAAAACCCCAAAACTAAACTAAAACAGACGAAAGTCTCTCAGCTGTGTACAGCACTGCAAACCAAAACCAGTCTAACCCTCCTGGCATCCCCCCTCACTTCACTTTGTCCTTTTTTTTATTGCCTTTCAGCATGCATACAGTCTGCTGCTGCCTCAGCAGCACATTAGGAGGATCCGAAAGTAAACATTCATAATAACAGCAAAAAACAAACAAAAAAATACGTGAAAACATTAGACCAGAAAATGACAGCAACATAATCCATGTCCAAGCAGTACGAACACACGAAGTACTGCGTTTGGAGTGAATAAAATATTTTTTCTCCCTCCCCCCCCTAAAGAAAAGTCTGAATGTGCTTATGGTGAAGATTTCAGTAAAATATATACACTGCAACTCAAACTTGCGTCACGACTGAGCATCGTGCATTAAAGAAGTTCCTGCCTCACCACTTCCTGTGTTTTTTTTTTTTTAAACCCAAGGCTTAATACATTTTATTGCACGTGGTTCATTTTAAGTTACACAAGTGCTGCTTTCATGGTTTTTTTTTTATTTTTTATTTGACTCAATTCTGTCTTCATTGGAACATGGTAAGCGAAACGTTTATCAGTAAAGCATTACATCGTAAAGTGGGAAGGAAGTTGCAGCCACAGATCACTTGCTGTGTTCGGAGAGTTGATCAGACTTCAAACTGTGGTTTTGAACGTCTTTGGTCGTTGCTGCGTTCATATTAAATCACTTTGAGAAGTTCGCCACACACCAAAGTCCAGATCCACATCAATCATCCAGAGGTTTAATTTGGACTGAACATGACCGGTGGCAATTGTTCCCATTTTAAACATCAGCGTTTTCATGTTAATATGATGAAGCTCAATAGATTCGATGTATTAAAGATTAAACTAGTCTACCAGCAGAATGCCGAATGATGTTTGTGTGTACAGAATAAAATGACCCTTTTGTAGAGTAAAATTTGCAGACCAAAGCTTGTTAGAATTCAAAGAAAAAAAACAAACAAACTATTTTTGAGAAACAATGCATAGCATAAACAGCGAATCAAAAATTCGTCTGTACTCCGCTTCATACATACGCCGCATGTAAAAACACGTGTGAGGAAAGTTTTTGTTGTTGTTCCAGTTGGAGCCTGCTGCTCAGGTGGAGAGAGCCGAGGTAGAAGTCTCCCGCTTTTAGCAGAGTGGGGATGGGAGTACAGTGGGGTGTGTCTTGGGTTGGGGGAGGAGGAAATTTTGGACCCCTTCTTCTTAATACTGCCGTTCAGGACCACAGCTCCTCCGTCTGCGGCTGACCCCACTGTGCTCTTATCGAACGAAGAACGGGAATCCCGGCGTCGACTCTCTAGCTGTCCTCCTCGTCGTCCTCGTGGCTTGCCACCGCTCTCTTCCTCAGGTTTTCGTCGGGGTAGCCCTGACCCTCGGGAGACTCCCTTTGCCTTCTCCAGGCCCCGTCCTGGTCATCTTCCTCCTCCTCCTCGTCGTCCTCCTCGCCGTCAGCCTCCTGGTCCTCGTCTTGATTCTGGATCAGTCGGGACTGCTCCATTGACTGTTTCTCTGCGGAAACGCACAAGCGACATCAGGGAGGCTCTGAGCTAGCTACAAGCTACACTAAAACGCTGCACTGAAACCTTTTCTTACATGAGACTGAGAAGAATCCAAAACCCTGGAACCTCTTCAAATTTCAATCACAAACTTCAATGTTCAACCCCCCCAAAAGAAAAAACTATTTTAAAATGTGGAGCATCTGAAAATGATGCAGGGTTTCCCCCAGTGTCTTATAAGCCTGGCGGGCCACCAGGCTTAACTTGCCCACCTGCTAAGTGTTGTTTTGTTTCTTTTACACACCAGTAACAGTTACTGTTAAGTCAGACTAAGCTGGGTTTATAGTCAAAGCAATAACAGGGTGCGCACCTATTGTGCTGTCCAATCCCGTTTGCCCCAAACGCTATTATTTCAAAATTATGACGCCCGTTTGTGCAACTCTGCATCTTTGTAACTTTTAACATTTTTAACTCAAAATCTTTAGCGTCTATACGCCACAAAATCTGGAACAAACTTCCTGAAAACTGCAAAATAACTGAAACACCGAGTTCCTGTAAATCAGGGCTAAACCCCCACCTGTCTAGAGTTGCTTTTGAACCATAGTAATGGCTGCTGCTGGACTGCACCACCAAGCTTAGCAGGTTCTCTGTACGCAAATACGCATTATTTGATCATTTATCACTCGAAACCCTTAAAGAAAAAATGCATTCAAGTTTGTGGTTGAAACCAAAGTCTGAAGCTGTTCATAAAGTATTAATGCGTCACAGCATGACATAAATATTAAAGCAAAAACTCACTCTGGTAGTAATCGTGTGAGGAAAACCGTCGGGAAGGAAAGACGTAATCTGCGATGAACACTAGCAACTAAAATGACAAAAGTGTGACGATTACATAAACTATCGATGGTACGTTTGATTCACAGCTTTCTCATGGAGCGACATAGAAGTACTCACAAGACCCAACGTCAGGCCCGCGAACAAGGTGACCAGGCCAAAGATGACATATGAGCCCCAAACTGGAATCCCCAGCTGCTCCGTCATGTAGTTATGGCAACGCTGGGAAACAAGAGTTCTCACATATTTTTGGGCCTTGAAATGATCTGAATATTCAAGATACACAAAGTGCTTGAGCAGCACATTCATTCTTAATATTGCCTGAAAAGCAAAACGGTGTCATTTATCAACAGAGAACAGAAAGTTTGATTTCATATCAGTGGGCGCTTAAGACTAAAAATAGCTAGGATGGGATTTTAACTCTCTCTGGACAATGTGCAATCAAGCCCCACCTAGAAAAAGAAAACACTATTTTAAGTTCAAATGGTGGAAATGATTCAATCTTCTGCTGCCATAATGACGTCATATTCGCCATTTATTACACACCAATCACAAGCAGCCACAGTTCTCTCAAAATACGGTCTGCGAAAATCAATGAGTGTCTCATTTACTTACTCGGATGAACATGGAGAGCTTGAACAAAGCCGACATGGAGCTCATCCTGCAGAAAGAGGCGAACGCAGCATGTCACTCCACACAGATATCTCAGTCGCAAAAGCATCTGCCTGCTCGTGTGTCGCTTTTTAAAGCCCACAAGAAGACGCCGTGAATGGAGTTCACATCCACCGGCGCTTTCTGAGATTTCAAAAAAAACACAAAAGGATGCGAACGCGTTTTGCACGGGAGGTCGTTTTCAGCCACTCACAAAAACGAGGACGGCCCGAACCACGAAGAAATGGGCTCCGTGTTTTTCCACTTCTGTTCGTCGACGAAGCTGAGGAAATCTTCTCTGGTGCGAGCGCCGTGGTACTTGCGGAAAACGCCGTCCTTGCAGCTGAAAAAAAATAAAAACTCTTAATCAGTGACAAAATGAACAGGGCTTTCAGATGGAGCTCAGGCTTTTCCTCAAAACTCCTGATAAAATAAATAAATAATTAATTTCCACTTATTTTACTAGTGTTATTTCTAATGTTTATGCCAGCGGTTTCTGGTTTGACAAAAGTCAAACAGGAAATACATGTAACACTTCAAAACTGTTTCTGCAACAGCAGGATGTTCAAAAGATTTATCTTGATTTAACTTCTAAAAGCATCGCCACCAAATGGACACAAATAAACACAAACATCACCTGTTAAAAATAACTAACCCACAGTTAGTTTGCTATTGTTTTTTATAATAATGAGAGATTCTAACATATACCTCAGAGTATATGCAGCATTCAACTATATTTGCAGCAATTATCTTGAGGTACTGTTGAAAAAAAAACAAAAAAAAACAAGCACACAAAAGCGGAAGCAATGGAAACCACAAACCATGCAGATACGTACTGGTATATTGTAGGAAGTGAAGTTATGATGAATCGCCCACTCAGACCTTTCAGAGGAAAGAGACGACAGTCAGCAGGGAGGGCCTTTTTTTTTTTTTTGCAGTCTCACATTAATGCGTTAGCTTGAGTCTACCGGGGAAGGTGTGTTATATTAGCTGCTGCATCGAGATTAAAGTTACATCTTTCAAGCCCGATGTCGAGAAGCTGTCCAGTGACGTTCGTAAACAGAGGTCGCATTAAACACGCAAGAACACAATCCTGCCCTATAGGCACATATATTTAGTAGCAAAGTGGTTGATTTTATAAATTGATTAGTGAGTGTTGTCAGTATATATTCAGAATACCACTTAGGGATATTATTGTGTTTTGTTGCTCAGGTCTGAGGACGGCTGCGTGTCAAAAGAGGAGAGGAAGCTGCTGTGTTTTACCAAACTTAAACTGCATTCATTTAATTTTATGTTTGTTACCTTTTCAAACGGCAACCGCTTTATTTCATAACTGCAGGTTGCGTTTTATTGCACACAAGGGCCACGTTAAGCGTGTTTCGTTCTGCTTTTTCCATCACAAACTTAACGCTGATTCTTTACAGGGAGCGATCGTCTTTATGCAAACTGCATTTGGGAGCAGATTTTCCAAGTTCCAAAAGGAAGAATGTCTTTTCCCTGTAGAATCTTCATGATAAAAACGACATCAAAAATCTGATTTCTTTATTGCATTTCTGTCATTTTATCAATGCAACGAAACAGAAAACATTCATATTGTAATGGGAGGTCAAATTAAAGCACCATAGTGCAACAGGGTCACGTGGTGCATCATTCCTTCCAGGACGCACAGGCGGGAAAATAAACATTTAATCATGAATGTTAATTATGTACACACTTAGTTATTTTGATAATAGGCTAAAATAGCTAATATAAACACTTAAAGCCTGTTTTGCCTTTATTATAAGCCTTACATAAGGCTTTTTAAGACAGAGTCGCAATGTGAACTAATTAGTGTTGCTCACCAGGTTGCTCTGTCACATCCACCTTGGCCACGTTGATGCCCATGTCATCCCCCCAGTCCGCGAACTCTTTCCACACCGGCTGCAGCTGCTGGCATGCAGGACACCAGGGCGCGTAGCTGCGGGAGAAAAGGTTTTAAAAAGCTTTCAATTTCTCTTGCACGTCGTGTTGCTTGACATCATTAGCGCTCAAGTTAGCATCCCCCCGCCCCCCACACAAGCTGGTTTGCAATGTACGTTTCCTGAAAAAGCTCCGATTTTTTCGTAGCGTTATGTGACTACATCAGGACGGACACAAACTATTTTAAGCTGGTTTAGCTGACGCGGGAACTCGGGTTTTAGTCCAAAGCAGAAGCTGCAAAACTAGCTGGTTAGCCTGTTAGCGGGACACTGACAACTCAATCATCCACTCTCCGGTCATGATCTTCTCCCAGTCCCCGTCCGTCACTTCCTTGAGGCTGCCGGGCTTCGCCGAGGCCGGCAGCCACGGGGAGAATGTCAGCAGAAGGAGAAGAGGACGTGTCCAGGAGCGGAGACCCGCTGCCCCCGATAAAAACAACGTGATTCCGCTCATGCTGCTAGCTAGCCGCCGAGCCGTGTCCCTTCCACTAGCCACTTCCGGTGTGCGCCTTCGCGGTAGCGGTAGTGACGTCAGAGCCAGCTGATAGCTAGATAGATAGATAGCTAGATAGATAGATAGATAGATAGATAGATAGATAGATAGATAGATAGATAATGTTTTCATATTATTCTTAATCGTATTAATTTCTTTACTATATTATTCTAAGTTTTATTATTTCTAATATATGATATTCAAAAGCTACAAAATATATCATGTTTTAAAGCTAAAGATATTTGTTTGAGTGACTCCCTTGTTCTTAAAATGTTCAAACAAACATCTTCTTTCCCCTGCTAATATTATTCAAAATGTGGAGAAAAACAAACAAACAAAAAAATTCAATCAAATTAATACCAAAACATGAAGGAGAAATGATAAAAATCTAAATTGATAGTTGATTCTCCTAATTTAAATGATTACGGTTTACCTCTGCAAAAAGGTAAGTTCTGTTTCACACCGTAAATGTATAAAAAAAAAAAAAGTTGTTGTTGGTTGATACATCTGCCAAACAGTGCCACCCTGTTAAAATCTCATCCGATCTTGCCAGATAATACTAACAGGATGTTTAAGCCTCTCAAAAACCTGAACATCATGTCACGCAGACATTGTTCTTCTCACCATGTATAGACGCTCTCTTCTCTCTAACTACGCGCTCTTTTCTGTGCGTCCTGCCTCTGAGTGAGTGTGCTGAATGAGAGCAGTTATTATCGCTGGGAACCTGCAGGCAGATTGCACCGGTGGACGATTATCAGTGCGCCTCACACTCTAAAAATATCTCCCAGATGACATCCTTTTTGTGGACCTACCTCCAACCATCAGCCCTGCTCCACTTACAGCAGAAAATAAGGGTATCTTCTTCCTGTCCGACACTCATTGATGTCTCTGACGTGAGGCACCAAGGAGGGGGGGGGAAGAAGCAAACCACGTTGCTCCATCAAACTCTTCTACTCTGTTTGGTCTCCTGCTGTTTGGAGGTGCTTATACCGTGTACTAAATATAGTTCTGTTGCGCCTCTAATAATGTTTTTTTTTTTTTTTTTCCCATGTCAGATTCGCTCATGTAATTGGAAACACTTGCCAGAGTCTTCTAATTGTACATTTAATTTGCTATTGATTAAACTCCTCATCAGATTGTTTCCATGGTGATTTCTCGAGGGCGGCTCACAGGGAAGATCGCGGATGTTTCTCTCTGTTGGTGTAAAAGCCTTTCTTGTGTTTTTGCTGTGACCGCAAGTTTAAACGTGAAAAAAAAAGAAGCTCATTTTGGCTGCACTTTTGTCACACATTATTCTTATTTCCTTTCCGATTGAATCAAATGTGGGCCACGCAGTTTCAGGATTGCAGCGCACTGTGGGCTTTTCACATGCTTATTTTTGACCCTTTTTTTTTTTGTAGGTCACGGCATTGAAAATTCATAAAAATGCATGTGCTTTTGATGCTAAGAGTGCAGAATGTAAGACTGCACCCTAAGAAGGTCACTCAAGTCTTTAAATAGGCTATAGGCCTTTGCAGGGATGAGGTGTAGTATTGTATTGAAAGAGTGTGATGCATATTAAAAACTATGAACTTTAGTAGAGTAGGATAGAATATACTTTATCGATCCCCGAGGGGAAGTTGCTGACAGTTTACATGCCACTGACCACACAGTGTTGGCACAAGATGGGTGCAACATGTCCACTAATATGTGGAAGCTGCATTCTATCTAATGGCCACCAGGGGGCAACATTATTCATTAAAAAAAATAAAAAATTAGGCTCACCTCTTTACTTCTGGGTTAAGTGAACTCTGGTTGCAGCTGATTGAATAGTTTTGTTTAAAATAGATTCTATAATAGTAACTCTAATTATGACTCATGTGCGTTTGAGCGTTTTAAACATGCAAACAGACAATTACCTGCTGCCCGCATTCAATATTCAATATACAGCCTGTGTCTGGGTCCTAACGATAACGTTTGACGAGGTCTGAACTGTGTGTCCATTTTGTGCACAGTTGCTGTGTGGAAGCTGATGGTGTTCAGTCATTTCAAGGTTTCGAGTATGATGAGTGAGAAGTGGCAGTGTGTGGGCGTGAGGCAGCACAGTGGAGAGAGTGCGGCACGTAATATTCGACAACTAATCTCTCTGGGTGTTTCATATCCACTCTTGGTATTCTGACTACAAATCCAGCTGTCCACCATATCAGCAGTGAAACCACCACAATCATATCCGTTTGTCCGATGCACAGCGAAAGCCTCCGTCTGATGATTTCAGACAGAGACACATGGTTTAGGTGGTTCATGTCAAACATATTTGATTTAGCAAAATGAACTTCTAATTTTGTTGGGGGTTTTTTTCCTCTTAATAATTCAAAACATGTGTGAAAAACTGAAATTTCTTTGCCAATTCAGGGCATCTTTGTCTGATATTAACATTTATTCAATGGTGTTAAAATATTTAGGTGGGACAAACCCCACCGACCCCAGAAAAACAGAAGAAATCTGCCCACCTTTTTACATTAAACCTTACCTTTATATTAACATCTATATGTGACATGGATGTGTTTTGGAGGACGACGCAGAACTTGTTGGACAGTAATTATATTATCTTCAGTTGTTAGAAGTCTATATATATTTATCAAATATGACTTAAAAAGAAATTTGACTTTGTATTTTGACACCTTGAAAGCTCCTGGGCGGAGCTAGATCCACCCAAGCGTTTTTGCACAGATGAGTGGTTGCCACGGGAGACAAAAGGATTCCATGAAAGAATCAAAGTAACGCTGCAGGTATGTTGTTGATGAGGGAATAACATTATAACGTGACGAAAAAGCTCAAGAGAGTCAATTTTTACATAATGCTGCGCCTTCATGTCCAGTTTCCTCACTTTAATCCACTTTTATTATAATCCATATCTATGGGAACCACTGCTTTAATCAGAATGTGTTTTTGTTTTTATCACCAGCAAGCATTTGTAGAGACACCAGAGACATGTTTGTACGGTTTACGAAGGGAATAAATTTACTTCTACCACAACTTGTCCCCTTTTTTTTTTTTGGTTGTTTTCTTGAAAATAAGTGTCTTGTCAGCAGAACGAGAGAACCGCATACATTAGCTACTTAGAAAGACGAATAAAGAATGCCAAACATGCCTCGGAGGAGACGAGCCCAACCTGCAAATTACAACTTAATAGCATCTGTTCCAACGTCCTGATCATCATCTGGAGCCAGTGGAGCTTTCCTAATTACCTGCGAGGATTCGAAGTTGGCTCCACGTTGCTTTGTACGTCTTATTCGTTTTAACAATGTCACCGACTCACCGCCGACTGAACACGTCGCAGGCTTCAGGAAACATCATGACAACAATTTATTGTGGATAATGAAATATGGCATTAAGCCACGGCGAACGGGTCAGGCCGTTCAGTCGCCTCTCGCGCAATCACTGCTACTCATTTTGAGATTAAAGTGGAATCTGGGTCAAGCCGGGTTCAGACTTTGACTTCAAAAAGTTAAAATGATATTTTATCCCCCAAAGGTTGAAACCAAACCACCTTCAAACAGCCAAACAGCGAAAGCAGATTTAAGCTCATTAGGCAGTAGATGAACTCACTCATCAGACTAGTGAACTTGCTCTCTCGTGATTAGCTCTCCAACAAACCTCTGTTGTTGGGATTCGCCTGTTTTGTATTTCGCCGTCGCCCGAGGGACGCTATTAAAATTCAACCCCATTTGCCACGTTTAAGATCTGCTTACCTCCGGATGATAAATGGTGACGGTACGCATGAGCCACCAGGCCCCAGATAAGGAATTCTAATTTTGAAACTTAAAAGATCAGCTTTCGCACATCATTTCCAGCCCGGCGTGGAGAGAAATAGCAAACCGTTTGTGTCAACATGGTAATCCTCGCTCTGGAAAGCGTAAGTTTTACCCAAGGCGGTGCAGCAGTCGATCACCGTGCTTCACAATTCTTGATAATTGATGAGGTTTTCCAAAGTGCTTTCCAAACTCCTCTTCCCCTCGCCGTCTCCTTTCTGGCGTGCAATTCGTTGAGCGAGATTAAGCCCGAATCTTGGTTTAATATGCTGGTGCGTCTCAGTGAACGTGAAAATTCTGGGGAAACAAATATATTTATAGTCTAAAGAGTCGTTAAAGATGCACATTTTAAGTGTTTTAGTTTAGATCAGAGGGCTGCACAGTGGCGCAGTGGGTATCGCTGTTGCCTTGCAGCAAGAAGGTCCTGGGTTTGATTCCCAGCCCGGGGTCTTTCTGCACGGAGTCTGCATGTTCTCCCTGTGCGTGCGTGGGTTCTCTCCGGGTTCTCCGGCTTCCTCCCACAGTCCAAAAACATGACTGTCAGGTTGATTGGCCTTCCCAAATTCTCCCTAGGTGTGAGTGTGTGTGTGCATGGTTGTTTGTCCTGTTTGTCTCTCTGTGTTGCCCTGCGACAGACTGGCGACCTGTCCAGGGTGAACCCCGACTCTCGCCCGGAACGCAGCTGGAGATAGGCACCGGCAACTCCCGACCCCGTTGGGGAGAAGGGTGACGGAAAATGGATGGATGGATGGATAGTTTAGATCAGTTAGTTATTTTTTATTTATTTATTTTTTTCATTTTTACTTGTCTATAATGTCTTTAAGAGTTTCTCCTTGTTTGCCACAGAGGGAGCTAATTTTGGACCGCAAAATCAGTCCAAGTCCTTTTTGGTAATACCGTTTTAAAACTTTGACAATTCGGTTCTTACAAAGGTCGCACTTGTGATATAAAGCTTATGCGACGTTGCCTCCGGAACACAAAAATACAAAAGTAAGAAAGTAAGAATGACTAAAAGTTACAGGAGGAAAAGAGAAACTACTAGTGTTTTTATAAAATCTGATATATTTGCTGTCTTTTGTTTTGATAGCTTGTAAGAAACATTTAAAAACAGCCCTGTTAATATATTGCATCCTGTAATCAATTTTTGTGGCTGGAAATGTTTCAAAGCTGCCTTGGAAATCCCAGAAAGTGATCCAGTTTGTGAAGAAATTGCAAAGTAGCAGCAGGTCCTAAAAAAGGCCCAGTCCAGTAACTCCAGCCTGGGCTGCTTCCCAGCATCCACTCCCCGTTGATGAGGCCGACTTCAAGCGGTGCAGACCCCATAAATCAAACCTCTGGATGGATTAGCTCACACAAGACCAGTGATTCTAACTGGACGCCTCTGCGGCTAACAGAGCACCGCGCTCAGTCTGGCCAGTCTGGCTCCGATTTATCCATTTTATGAGGTTCAAGTCCAAGAAACAACTGGAACTCTTTTCTAAATGACTAAATGTAAACTGCATCACCGTCAATGATTGCTTGCCTTATGTCAATCATGTGTCTTGTGATTTAACAATCAAAAACCAGACAACAAATAGATTGAAAACATAACATTTTCTGCCAGTCAACTGGTAAATAAAGTGTTCAGAATATTTTTTTCACACTTCTACCAAACTGTAGCCTGATAAAGATAAATAAGTAAACAATAAAGCAGGCCCTCGCTCTTTGTCTCACTTCGTACAGAGGGTCTTATTCAGAGCTGTGGACTCTGTCGAGGTTTTAAAATTTCACCCGTTCGCTAACGATTAGCTGCGATAACGTGCCGGTTCGACGCCCAGAAGCTTCCTGGGAATCGCGTGAGCTGTGCAGAAAATCAGCGCCGTCGATCACGACTTCTCCTCCTGTTTGCCGACTGGGAAGTCGACTGGAGAAAATCCAAGTCAATGGGAGAAAGCCCAGACTGAGCGACGAAGTGAGACGAGAACTGAAAGCGTTAAAAAATGAAAACGAGCTGCATTTCCCTGCCAAGCGACTCAAAGCAACAGAGAAATAGTAAATAGAGAAAAGAGCTCTTATTTGTCGGAGTGCAAATAAAGGATCCTGGATAATTACTTCACTAAAAAACAAAAACAAAGATTCAGCAGTTCAGCCTTCGTTCCCTCACTTCATGGGGGAGGAAAGAATTTGTCAAAGCTCAACGTTCACTGTTCAGTGCTTCACCCAGAGGCCTGTTCTCAAACCTAAAAGAATAATAATAATAATAATAATAATAATAATAAAATCTTCTGTACAGGTGTTAGTGAATCTTGCAGCTCAGCGTTGAGCTCCAGAATCCCAGCTCAGCTCCACAGACATCTGGGTAAAGAAGCGCACAGACTGCCGGGGCTTTGCAGCACAAAGCTCAAGTCAAACAGAAATCTCCTGTCGGGACGCGGATATGATGCGTGACTGCACTCCTGTTTTAAAACTTTGTAAAGGATGTGGAAAAGTGGACGGTGATGCCTACGATTGACCTCCACTCGTCTCCTGTGACCTGTTTCTTATGCAACACTTGCTTTTGGAAAAAAAAACGGCGACCGCCACCTGCTGTTACCTGCAGCAGGAAGGGCTGAGTTGATGGCAAAGGTCCTCTGAAACTCTGCTGACTTTCTGACGCCTCAGCGCAATGCAGCGCCGTCTGACGCTTATGGATTCGCAGCCATCTGCGCCCTTCATAAGGGTGACTCATGGAAAAACAATATTTTCATGGAACGTTTGTAAATTAGGCTCGGAGGACGGATCTGAACACGGATGAGTTTATCGCGGTGAAATCCTCCGTTATCTTGTCAAATTCAAAGATGAACGCTTTCGATTTTTTACAAAATAAGCTTTTTTTAAAACTTTTTAAACCATCTTGAATGCGTCTGTTTGCGCTGACCTTTGATCTCGTCCGCACTTCGGTTGTTGAAGTATGGAGCTTGAATACAATGCGAAAGTCAACGTGAAAACCTACAAACTGAGTGTGAAACAACAACAAAACACTTCATCAGCCATTTGAAAAACGTTTTCCAAATAATATTTAGCATCTTCTATTTGGAAAATTTTGCCGTTTCATTTTCAATTTCATTTTCCTTCCTCTTCCTCACTGGATTAATCACCATGTAAATCACAGTTTAGACCTTGCAGTCGCTGCTGTTGTTCATTTCTCTCTAAATATGTCGCTCATGGCAACTCTTGTTTGCTTTGTGTTGGTCTTTCTCGCTTCACATCTGGCCCTGCACAGCGGTGCACGTCTTGGCCAAGCGCCTCTAGAGATGGGCGACAACTCTCCTGCAACATTGCAAGGAAAACCGGACAAAAGCAATCAATACATAGATGCATGGATGGAAAACAATATATCCGTCAAAAGCTACGAGCGCGAACCCAATTAAAACGGGAACAGACCCTGAAAATGTCACATTTTCCACCTCTGAGAGCCAATGCTCTGACCGTGCTGTTATGATAACAGTGGAATAAAACCCAGAGTCACAGATTTCCATCTCCCAACCCCGTAACTGTGGAAAAGAGAAAAGAATGCTGTAATAACACGTTGCTCCGCTGCTGAATTGGCTTGGCTCTCTGCCTCGGTGCCATGTTGTCAGCGCAGTAAAGCGTCCCAAACTCCAGCTGGAATGCGAGATGCTTATTTCCAAGCTCACAGGCCTTCCGCAGCGCCGCTCACTGCGAGTCGCCATAATTAGCAGTCGTCCACGAAGAGCCACGCCGGGTCTCCACGCTTTCACATGAATTCGCCAGTGATGCCGTTCTGACTGGTCAGAATGTTCATTGAAGATAAACTGGATTAGAAAAGCTGCGTAGTTCAAAATATCTCTAAATCATTTGGAGATATCTGAAAAGGAATTTTGACTGGTCAAGATGACAATTTGAGATATCTCAAATTTTGTTTTGCCTGGTCATTACTTGCTTTTAAGATATCTCAAATTTACATTTCGCCAGTCAAAACTATATATATATATATCTTATCCAAAAATACATTTAAGGTATTTTGAATTGTGTTGTCATTCCAGATATCTTTAGTTAGAGTTATGACTAATCGAAACTAAAATCGAGATATCTTGAACTTACTTTATGACTAGTCATAATTTAATTGCAGATATCTGAAATGTGTATTTCAGATAGTCAGTGATTCATTGTAGATAATCTTGAGTTGAATTACTCCTTACAACTCAATGGTAAATCTGAATGTAATTACAGATTTCTCAAATAGGTATTTTGTCTCGTCATAAAACAATTTGAGATATCTGGAATGTAAAACTGATTTTATGTTAAAACGGCTTGCCGTACAGGCGGGACACCTCTCTCTCTCTCTTTCTAATTTTTTAAAATCTGAGTTCTCGATTAATCGTCAGAATAATCGATAGAGTACTTGTTTACTGAAATACTCTTTTACAACAGCCGTAATAACAACTAACGGCGACATAACTACTCGATTTAGCTAAAAACACATAATATCGGCCCTTTAAAACTGCAGTCTGAAATCGTGAACTCTTGTTTACAAATTAGGTGACGTGTAGGTCCAAATGAGTCACGACGAGGGGATCAATACATTTTCATTATTAAGACGCTTCGCTGGTGTAGCTCAGCGAGCTAACAGTGCCGTTTTATTGACCCGCCGCACCTTTTTTCCCCCCCTTCCTCTTTTCTCCATGAGCCACTACTGACTAAATACCCCTAAAAACCGACACGCATGAAGAAAACGAAGATGAACGCCTTGCCGTCTGGTGGAGAAACGGATTCCTGAACGGATAGCGTGCTGCTCCCCACCCCGCCTTTCTTTACTTTGCCCTTCGTCAGCATTGTTGCACCGTGGCTCACATGTCTCAGTCAAATTGTTCAGTCTCCCCCACCCCGGACTCCTCAGACCCTTCTCAGGGCACTTCCCCCACCCTGGGCTTGTCTGAGGACTCCTTTGTTTACTTCAGAGAAAATGGAGCAGGTGCAAACAAATTGGAGGAGCAGCTGCGGTGTGAGACATGCTTCAGGTGGAGGGGTCTTGTGTTTGTGTTGAAAAAAAAAAACAGAAACAAAAAATAATAATAAAAAAAAAAAAACAACAAACAATCTGACCTATTGAAAGTTTAGTAATGGTGAGTTCCAGCATGGGAACGCCACTGAGGGCCTTGAGGGAAAGGTCAGAGGGGTCAGTCGATGAAGCAGCGGTCAGCCCAGAGGTCAACCCCCTTTCCCTTCCCCCGGCACTGGATGAACTACGACCACCTCCCCGTCTCTGCACTGTAAAATTTCCCAATTTCAGATAATGGAACTCGTAAAATAGCTTTATTTGAAATGTCAAGGTGATGAAAAAGGCTGGACATAAAGTCCTGATTTACTGTGTCTTCCAAAAGTATCGTTTATGTTTTGTTACACTTGATTGTGCTTCATTAGGATTTTTTTTTTTCTGATAAACTAAAATTCATTTCTGCAAAATTGCAAAGGGAAATAAAATGCTAATTTCCTTTTGAAAATTAAAAAAAGAAAAACAAGCAGCTTTTGATGTATTTATTCACCCTGGACCGATGCTTGTTGCTGCAATTTACTGCCAAAGTGACTGTATGAGTTTCCCACTAGAGAAATCCGTCTTAAATGAAGGGGCGGTTCTGCCACATGGCGCCCAGACAGAAAACAAGCCACATAAATTTCAACAGCAAATGGAAATTCTTCAAAAACACAACAGTCTGTTTCTGCCCATTTCAGTGCAAATCAAATTCAAAAATACTTCATTGATCCCCAAAGGAAGTTAAGTTTCTCTCTGACTAAAGAGAAATAAGCAAATGTTTCAGGCATTTCTGTTCGAAATAAAGAAACTTTTTGGCCTCCTCCCTGATTTGTACAAAAACAAAGAAGTACTTAAACAGCATTGGAGCTTTTATTCTGCTTAAAGTGGAAGTGTCATGTAAAATAAACTTTTTTGAGCTTTACGTAATGTTATATAGTTATTCCCTCATCAAAAACAGACGTGGAGTATTGCTTTGAAATTCCTTAATCTCCATGGCAACCATTCAGCCGTGCAAAACGCCTGGGTGAATCTGGCGCCGCCTTTGAGGCTTCAGCTTTCAAGCTTCCTGCCTCGCAGAGCATCCCTTCTCTGTGTCCAACCCACTCCTTCAGACTAGCCAGCAGCAATTAGCAAATACCTTGCGGAGCTGCATTTCTATTTGGGTTATTATGCGAGCCACTTCTCGGTGAAACACTGGCAAAAACGTTGTTAATGGGTTAACAGAGGAGCCATGTTGTGATGACTTCCGAAAGAGCAGGAGTTTCTTAAAGGGACAGAGACCCAATTTGAAGGCGCTCCATTACAAAATCACATTTCTTTTAAGTCACGTTTGACATATAACATAAATACTTGATTGTGCTGTAAAGTGTCACTATGTGTGTGGAAAACATTGTACCGCCCCTTTAATAATGCCTCGTTAAAACTCATAGACCTTGCTTGCTGTCTTCCTCAGCAGGTAATGAATCTGGGCCGTGCCGATGACGCCTAATGATGGACTCAATTCCTGTCAGCATCAGCACGTTTTCACAGACACCCAACAGTTAAATTGCTATAAATAATGTCTCTATGTCTAGGGTTGTTGTCCTGCTGAACTTCTGCCCCGGCCTTTATTATTACCTTGTTTCCCTAAAGCAAGATGCTTACAAGCTGCATGTTTCCCACTTAAAATAGCTTATGTAAATTTTAGTTTAAAAAAAAAAAAAACATCTTAGAGAAATCATTTAACCTTCTGTAAGTAATTTGAAATTTCCCTGGCTTCACTGTTGCTGCTTGGACTGAGTTCAAGGTTCACAGGCCTCCGTATCTCAAGGAGCTCCCTGTACAAAAGGCCTTTGTCTCCTCACTGGCCTGCTTTAGCGTCTGCTGCTGGCAACAATCTCGTCTTGTTGCCAGAGCGAAAAAAAAAGAGCTTAACTTACTCGGTGAGTTATTTCTCTTTCTTGACTGCAAATGTGAGAGTGTGAATCCATTCGGCCGTCTGAGTCTGAGCCTGAATCTAGTTTAAAAAACATACGTGTTTACAAAGAAAAAGAACAGACCCGAATTCATCGCATCGCGGCACATCTGTTGGATGAAGCTGAAACATTCTGTTATCCTGCAGATGTTGTTTCCATACACCGGCAAGATTAGGATTTTATGAACTCGCTAATTTGTCTGGTTGTTCAGATGCATGTGTGACATTCAGACTGAGAAATTTTTTATCTTCTTATTAGTTGGTTTCTAACTCAGTATTTCTTGAAATGACCCATAATTGATAGGTTATTAGCTCCAACCTTCAGGCTGTCAGACTAAACGCACTTTCTCTTTCTGCTTGTTTGTTCTGAAAATGTGAACAATAGTGAAATCCGTATTTCTCACAAAAATTGGAAACACTCCCAGTTTCTCAATTCAGACTCAGACAAAATGAGTCAAAGTTTCAACCTTGACCCCTTCCACCCTCTTGCCTCCACAAACAGACTTTGGTACGACGGGAGACGAGAATGAAACCTTCAAACGCTCACTTCAAAACCGACTCCTGTTTTCAAAAGTTTGCTTAAGTTGTTATAAATTGTTTATGCATTTTTGTCCGAATCTGTTTGAGAACAAATGCACAGCTTCCTTCCACAACGTCACACGGGTGAAGAGCAGAAGAACCGAAACAAAGACCAAAGAGAGGCATCTGCATGCGTCACTGAAAACAATTTCTTTGCTCCAAATGCCAGCTCTGCTCCACGCTGACCTGACGCTCCACATCCTGACACGGATGACGGCAGACACTTTGCGTCAAAGGGGGCATCTGCTTTTTTTTCTTTCTTTCTTTGTTTTTATTTTTATACACATTGCGTTTACTCATCTCCTTTTTTGCTCCCGGCGGGAAGCTTGTTGCGCAAATATATTTGAAAAGAGCTACACCGAGGCCTCCGTGGGCGTCTGTCTGTGAATGATGTGCCACTGTGCGCTTTCCCACATTTTGCTATTTGAGATCCGGGCCTCACCGCCGACCCAGCGCTGTCCTCCCACGGCTTCCGACCGTCCTTCCTCTCCTCGCCAGCCTGCAGAGCGAAGAGCCTCATCCGTCGCAGAGTTTGTAGAAAATCTTGTTCTTATATGGGCATTCTCGGAAACATGGAAATCCGCCTTATGTAAGAGAAGGATCCTGTTTGTGAACCAAACCGAGCCGGAACGATGTGATAAAAATAAATTGGGCCCGTTTTGGCTCTGGCAGCAGAATGCTAATATGCCCAGATTGTTTTTTGTTTTGCTTTTGTGTGGGTTTTTTTTTTTTTTTTTTTTTTCTCGTGCAGAATTCAGCTTTGACTTGAACAGATTTGGGAATTGATGAAAGCTAAATCAAAGCGGCAGGTATTTATAAATCATTTAAAAACGTCAACATCTGACAGAAGAAAATATAGAGTTGCTGAACGAGGGTGAGCCTCCTCGTCGTCATTTGGGCATTTAAAATGCATGCTAATGTTTAATTCAAAACAATTAGCATAATTTCAAACCCAATGCCTTGCAAAAATATTCAAATTCCTTGATTTATTTTAGTAATCTCAGTATGAAACCAGCTTTGCTTATGAAAGCCTCAGAAGTTTGTTAGAGAACATTGGTGAGTAAAAACAAACAAACAAAACATTATTACAGCCAGGAAATACAACAGACATGTCATTGAGACAGTTGTGGAAAAACGATAGTTGTCGCTCTGTTAGGTTACAACTGCAAAACATCCTGAACTGAAAGGACACACTGGCTGCGTTTCCATTACACGCTCATTTCAATATGGCTGAAAACCCACTTTGTCCTAACAGAAAAAATTTTAATCCAAAGAAATGTTAGTTGTTGTTTTTTTTTTTTTTTTTTTTCAAAATGTCAACGTTTCCATTTAGCAAATTTATAACCATAAATTCGTAATTTGAATTTCTGTGTAACTCATAGAATATCTCATTTGTACATTCTATAAAAATCTGGGCTTGATTGACGAATTGGAAGAGGAAAAGCAATTGTTGCAAGAAAGCTAGGGGGGAAAGCAAACATGGAGAAATGCACTCTGTTTAGAACAGAGCAGAACTGATGTTTTGGGCTTGTGTATGAGACGCTGTGTGGGGCGTAAAACCAACGCCTCACTAGGTCAAACTCAGTGGCAGCAAAATGCTGCGGAGTTACAGGAAGCAGCAGGAAATACAACACTTGAAGACCTTTGCTAGAGGTTGCAGACTTGAGATTGGGGTGGAAGTTTGCTTTTCCACCAAGCCTTTTTCACCTAGCTGACTATATGTTTTTTTTATTTTTTATGTTAAATAATAAATAGAGTTAGAAGCAAAAGCATCTAAAGCCTGAGTCATCGTGCAGTCCGGCAGACTCACAAAGCGAACAATATTCCAAGAATACAAAGAAAGAAAACACAGCTTAGATAGAAGGGAGCAATGCTATGCGACATCCTCAGAAACTTTAATTAATGCAGTATGTTATATATTGCACATTTTATGTACTGGAGGCTTTGCTGCAGTGTGGGTGTTTTGCAGGAAAAACGAGCGCGACTCCACACGCGCGTTCAACACCTCCTGCCTTTAGCATTCAGAGTCTCATTAATTTGATAATGTGAGACTGTTAATGACCTCCTCGGAGCTCTAAGTGTTAATGCATTTCAGTGATTGCTTGGCTGAAGGCAAGAGGCTTTATTTTTTTTGCCGCTTGGATGCGGGGGGGGGATGAGTCAACTGCATTGAATCACCGGCGGTTAAGAGAGATGCCTCTACAGGCACTGCTCCTGCAGTAAAACAGACGCAGCGATTGGTCGGGTACGCTGGGAGCAAAACTAACAAAACAAAACAAAAATAAACAAGGGTTATTTCCTGTCCTGTCTCCTGCAGAACATCCGTGTATGAAACACAACCCTGATCTTGCTAACAGTGAAGAGAAGCAGAAAAACATGGCGGTAAATACGTTCAGACATGAAGTGGAGGGAGGGAAGCAATAGGTTAAAAATAGAGACATGCAGCCTCTTACTGACTAGTATATGACATATTCTGGTAGTGGTTGTTGTTTTAACACACTTTAAAGAAAGACAATTTGATAGTACAAGATAATATTTTGAAATTAAATTTGACAAAATTCTTATCTGAAGTTCACATTTGTCTGATAACACGCAAGTTTGTATTTCTTCCCATATTAGAAATTTGCATCGACTTCCTTTAATTTAGTAGCTGTATTTATGCCTAACCCAGATCATTTCCCTAGCCTGAACCATTACTGGTAGGAATGTGTTAGGTTTACATTCCTAACCCTAACATAAACTAAAACCTAATTCACAACTTACCTGATCCCTGACATCACATTAAGACCCAACTTCAGTTTCCATAATTGAATTTGGTTTTTAAAAGGTTAGTAAACATGCCATAAATGGTACACACACACACACACCCCCACGCACACATACACACACACACACACACACGCACAGAGTCGTGTTTCTGTATCTTGTGGGGAATTTACATTGACTTCCATTCGTTTTTTACAGCCTAACTCTAACCAACACATATCTAACCAAAACTCAATTAACGCCTTTGTCCCAACCCCAAACCCCAAAACAGCAATTCCCCTCATGGGGACCAAGATTTGGAGTTTGGTTCATATAAGTTTGATCAGTCTCCAGAGAGATAGTAAAATGCCATAAAACGTCCTAAATTTGTAAAAAATAAATGAGTACACACACCTTAAATTGACATTTTAATCACATTGAATATCGATTTCTTTTTAGATCCACTGGCTCCAGCAGACTTTAGATTGAGTCAAAACAAAATCTCCTTCCCATTGTAAGCGAACCAGTTTTGTTCCAGTTTAATCTAGGTCTTGGTTCTCACGTGCAGACCCAGTCAGAGGAGACCCGGCGTGTCGGCTATCTCTCGCTGTTCCCTGACACACTTGCAGAACCTTCCAGAGTCATCTGAGCCTGTCTGACAGAAAACTGGCAGCAAAATCCCTGAGAATACAAGATATACATATATATGTGTATATTTATGTACATGTTTCCCCCAGAAAACTTGCTAAGCCTTGTGGTTGGGGCAATAGGGCAATTGTTCATGCAGTGGTCCATCGTGTTTTTGAGTTAAAAATGTTTAAAGTTGACAGGACATTTGGAAATATTACTTCATAATTATGTGTTATGAAAACATTAGAAGGTAAATACCTAACTGTAGCGTCTTAAAAAATGCAAACAATTTTAAAGAGACTTCAAAAAAAAAAAAGAGCAATGTTTAGTCTGGAGGGGGCACAAGTAAAGCCTGGTGGCCCGCCAGGCTTATAATACACTGGCGGAAACCCTGTAACATATTGAAAATGCACTTTTTGAATTGTACTATTGCGAGCCACCTGTGGCTGAGAGTTTATACTGTATCATAAATGCATCTCTATCATGCGCCATGCAAAGACTGCAGTGTTGTTTTATCTGTTGACGAAACAATAATAATTCGTAGCACATAATAAAACAGCTGCAGGCCTACATTCAAAAAGTCTTGTTTAAGAATGAAGTAAAGAACAGCAGATGCAGACCAGTAATAACATCACTGGTTATTACTGGTGTTTTGATTTGTCTTAGCTGTAAATAATAACTTTAATTCTCTTTCTATTAAACTGTTAGCTTGAAGTTAGTTGGAGTGTGTGCTGCTCATTAATGGACCTTCACTTGACAGACGAGCTGTCCAATGGAATCCGTGGAATCCTCTGGGAAACCAATAGGCTTCGGCTCCGAGCTGCTGCTGCTCGCTGATTGGCGGAAGGGGCTTCTGCCTCCCGAGTGCCGACGCGTCTCCTTTGGCCAAGGTTGCACTTTGCAGCTGCAGCAGGACGCGAACGGAGCACCGCTTACGCACGGAGAGCAGCAGCGATTATCATCGTCATCGTCATCGTCATCATCATCATCAGCAGCAGCAGCGGCAGCAGCAGCAGCAGCAGAGCATCTCTGCTCTCGTTTTAATACCGAAGCGTCATTCTAGTGTCTCCATCCTCACGGTGTTTCTGCCATGGACGAGATGGAGGAAGAGTTAAAATGCCCCGTTTGCGGCTCCTTTTACCGGGAGCCCATCATACTGCCCTGCTCCCACAACATTTGCCTGGCGTGTGCGCGGAATATTCTTGTGCAGACCCCCGAAGCGGAATCCCCGCAGAGCAGCCGAGCCTCCGGGTCCGGCGTCTCAGACTACGACTACTTGGATTTGGATAAAATGAGTTTGTACAGCGAGGCGGACAGCGGGTACGGCTCCTACGGGGGGTTCGTCAGCGCTCCGACCACCCCCTGTCAGAAATCGCCGAACGGAGTCCGGGTTTTCCCCCCGGCAGTCCCGCAGCCCGGTCCGCAGCAGCACCTCCTGCCGCATCCGGCCTCCCTGCCCCCGATCCCCCGCAACTCCTGCATCACCTGTCCGCAGTGTCACCGCAGCCTGATCCTGGACGACCGGGGGCTCCGGGGTTTCCCCAAGAACCGGGTGCTGGAAGGGGTGGTGGACCGGTACCAGCAGAGCAAGGCGGCCGCGCTCAAGTGCCAGCTGTGCGAGAAGAGTCCGAAGGAGGCCACGGTGATGTGCGAGCAGTGCGACGTGTTCTACTGCGACCCGTGCCGCCTGCGGTGCCACCCGCCCCGCGGTCCCCTCGCCAAGCACCGCCTGGTTCCCCCCGCGCAGGGCCGGATCAGTCGCCGCGCGAGCCCGCGCAAGATCTCCACCTGCACGGAGCACGAGCTGGAGAACCTGAGCATGTACTGCGTGCAGTGCAAGATGCCCGTGTGTTACCAGTGTTTGGAAGAGGGGAAGCACGGCACACACGAAGTCAAGGCTCTGGGCGCGATGTGGAAACTGCACAAGGTACGTGCGTAAAAACACGAACGCGTTCTTTGAAGCGAACGGGAGCAACAGGTCTGTCTTTAAAAAAAAATAAAAATAAATGGAGGAAACAGATTTTGATATGTGAGATTTTTGAATAAGTTTCTTTCTGTTTCACTGGTTTAGGGTTTATCTTGAGGGAAAAGAAGGGAATGCACAAAATACCACATAAGGATAGTTTGGATGATGTGGCTCTTTGCTCTGGGTGGCAAGATCGAGGGGGGCGGCACGAGAAAAGTTGCTTCCAATTTCAGCTTATCTCCTGTGTAACATGCAAATAATTTAAAGCAACACACAAAACATATTATGTCGTGCAGTTAAGCTGGTTTCATTATGTGAAAGTGAAAGATATCGAACATGGACAGTGAGAGTGAGTGTTGGATTGGAGAGGCGTGTGACATTCTCACCTGGAAGTGGGTTGGAATGGCTGTGTACAATCTTCGACTGTCTTTAAATAAATAAAAAAAATAGATTAAGCTCAGTTGTTTACGAAAGAGTTTAAACGGCTGCATGGACGTGGATAGCTTAGAACTTGATTTAACATTTCAAAGAACATTAAACCTTTAGAATAAGTTTTAAAATCTCCAGCATACACTCTGTTGTTGTTTTTTTGAGGATGGACCCTGAAGTGAGAATTTTGATATCAAATCAGATTTACGACGTATCAAGTTTTTTCTTTATAATTTTTTTTTACAAATGTGCAAAAAATATGTTTAAAAACTGACATTATTGCAATGATCCCTTCTGTGAGTTCAAAGTTGAAAGAAACAAACAAGATGGCCACATACATTGAAATATACATATATTTATATTAAAGCTCATAAAGTCTGGTCTCAAGGTTGGCAGGTCTCCTTGCCATCGCCCTTATCTTGCTGTTGTGAGTGAAGCGCACATGCAGTCCTCTGGCGTAGATAAAGGAGGTTATTTTGGGAGCCTCGAGTCGTCGTGGGCAACGGGCTTCGGCCTCCACATTTATCTACGCCTCTGCACCGTCGACCCTTCACCTCCGCCGTCCGCTTTCCAGTGAAGAAAAAAAACATCGGAGAGCCAGATTTAGTCCCCGCAGCGCTCCACAAACACTGCAAACTCCCACACACACTCACACACACACACACATTCACACACACACGCATTCACGCACACACACACATTCACACACACACACAGCGATGCAGGCAAAGCCAGAAAACGTGAGCAACCGCTCACACAAAAACTCGACACAAATCACTGCTTGTGCTTTCAGGAACGCTGTCCTCGTTATTCACAGTTCTGTACCTCTCCCCCCCCCAAAAAAAAAAAGAAAAGAAAAGAAAAAGGAAAAAATGGGAACGTTTAACCAGCCTCCATTTTTCTCATCTATTCGAGACGGAGCTGAGATGAGTCCGTCATTTTCAGACGAGAGAGTTCAATTTTCAAACTGATGGAAAAGTCAGAGGAGGCTGAGCGTCTTGTCGACCTCGCGTGCTCTCGTCTTTTCACAGGTCTGAAACAGGAGCAGAGTATTTTAAGAAACTAATCACTGGCAGCAGGGATATTGGGGCCAATAGGCAACCCTGTGTTTTTGGCCTCCATCAGCAGCACCTTGTTATTTCTGATGGAACAGAGTCTGATAGGGAGACAGTTTACCAGATAATTTCATTGTGGCTTTAAGTTTTTCCCCACAATCCTGATTTGTATCAGAATTTGCATTTTGTTTTATACCACAGCCTGTTTCTCCTGAAAGCATCACGTTAACATACATATTTTTGACCGCTTGGGGGCGCAGCTGAGTCGTAATGTGTTATTAAGGGGATAGTGAATTATAACAACATTAAAATAACACAATGACATGAGGGAAAACAGAAGGAAAATGTCCCTGAAATAAACAATTCATGATGCTTTTTGATGAACCCGGTCTTCAAAAGAAATAATTGTGTTTTACCGCCATAATTCAGCTTTAGGGAGAAATGTGTTTAAACATTAAAATGCACCGCAGACTTAGAAAACATATTTAATGAACCGAGGAGGAAAAATATGAAAGCAAACAAAAAGACTTTTTACTTTTTTTGTTTTGGATTAATCTCAAACAGGGAGTCAAATTCACAGAGATTTTACTCAGCCGAGGTTTTCTCAAGTTGTGATGTTTTGTGAGGCTGGGTGAGGAACTTTCATGCATGATACATTTGTTTGGTTTGAAGTGCAGACGTTGTAGTTTTAAAACACTGGGTCTTAAATCAGGGTTAAATCAGCTGCTTTGATGCTGCCACAGTTTTTCCAAGTCCTTTTGGATTGTTCATTGATATAAATTGATGTAAGTTGGTGCAACAGGGGAATCTCACAAAAGACCTTTTCTTATTTTATCATGTAGATCGTGTTAATCTGTTGAATATTATGCATATTTATATAAAATGTTGTCTGAGAAGTTGTGGAGTTTGAAATAAGTGCTCTAAACTAACATCCAACCAATCGAGCGAACCAACCAAATCGACCAACCAACCAATTGACCGAACAACTATCCAACCAATCGACCGACCGACTAACCAACCAATCAACCAACAGACTAACCAATCAATTGACTGATGGACTGACTAACCAAGTAACTGACCAATCAACTAACCAACCAATCGACCGTTTGAGCTCAAACTATTGATTTTCTAAAAGTTACTTAGACCTTAAAAGACTGCAATAAGTGAATTGACAACTTTTAGGTCTTTTAACAGTCTGATATTGTTTTATCTTAAAAGTGTAGGAGCGCTGTGTGTTTATCAACCTATCTGTGTACCTAAAAAAACTCGATTGATTCGACACTCAGAGGCAATATTGATACTAAACCCAGAAAGTGTCGGAGAGAAAGTAAAGTTCATCAAAGTGCCCTGACAAGGTTTCTGTCACGTTATCGTCCTCTAATTGCTGCTGTGCACCGTCCCGCTCTGCATTCACCTCCAGGCTTTATCACATCAAGAAAACCATCACATGGGCGCCTCTATTTTCCTCCTTCACGCTTCAACAGATCAAAGCTGCTGTTTGATCTCTGAGCTTTTCTTACCGGGCTGCTGCATTTTTCATCATCATCGTCATCGTCATTATCACTGGCTAATGTTCATAGCGTTCTGTCTACACAAAGAAGCTTAATGAATCTACACTCTGTGTCACATTTCTAGTATTCCATCTTTTTTGCTTTCTTCCTGAAAATTTTCGTTGTTTTTCTTTTCTTTTCTTTTTTTTTTTTCTCAGTCCGCATCCTTCACTGTCCTCTCTTTTATCTTTATTGGGGAAGAGATGAACAACCTGCCGCCATGGCAACCAAGTCCTTCTTGGTGTTGTACAGAGCAACAGTGGTCTCTAAGATACCGGGAGCCGTGAGGAGTTCATCCCAGACGCTTTACTGTGCGTCTGGTCTCAAAGACGATAAAACCTCAGGGATTTATCTCCTTTCTTGCAGTAAGATTGATGGCAGCGCGTCTGAAACGTTGCGCAATTCAATGTACCCAAAGTCAACCTTAGTAGCAGAGCAGCGATTGAAAACATAAGAGTTTTACAGCGTGACTCATCCAGCTTCTGTCTGGTTTTTGTGATTAGACGGGCGGCGACGTGTGGACAAGATGTCCGCTTTGTTATCGCATCACGGTGAACCGTTTGCAACTCTTTGCTGATGCTGTTAGAGGCCACGCGGGTCGTTAAGTGAGGTCGGGGTCAGACTGTGTTGTTGGGCGCCTCTGTTATCACCTGTTAGTTCCTCCGCTCCGCACTAGATGTCCTAGGAGAACGGTATTGACCTCCCCGAGCCTCCTCCGCACACCTGCAAGTACAAAACGCAACCAAACACAAAATAATGAAATGAAAACGCAACAGAAACCATGGATAAAATGGATGACAAAGTCTCTAAACAAAAATGCCCTTCATGAGTGACCAAGCTCATTTCAGTTTCTAACGTGATTAATTGATTAACTAATTGATTGATTAATTATTGCAACAGGCATGAGTCCTGTTTATTGCAGAGTTTAAGTCATTTCAAAGCGTTCCTGTTTGGTGCTTTTAATGTCAGCATGTGTTTGAGCCGAAGCTGCGCAGCAAGAAAAGCAGGCCTAACTAAAACAGACATAAAGGCGGCTCTCATCCACCATGGCCCACAAAGTAAGCTAATGAGGACAGACAGCGCAGGTGCTGGGACGACTATTAAAAACCTCATTACAGTCTCGAGGCTGATGTTGTCAGCTGCTTCTGGGCGCCTGCAGACTCTTCAAATCTCGGCGCGAGCGAGGACGGAAAAGCTAAAAAGTCGCGATGGCTGTCCTCCTCCAGTGTCGCAACGAGACTCGCTGTCCGTCACGTCTGTTGTGCTCGCAGGATTCCTCTGCCGGGCAGATGATCCGACTCACAGGACATCCACTCAAAGCGATGCTTCAGACGGTGGGGTTGCTGCGGACAGAGCGCTAACCACGAGTCAGGAGACAGGACAAACGGCGTCTGGCCTTTCTGAGGCTGGAAGAGTTTGTGTTCTGGGCAAATGTTCATCCTTTTGTTTTTTTGTTTTTTCTTTTTTTTACCTTTATCGGAAAAGAGGAGTAACATTTTATTCCTGTATTTGATTTTTAGCTTAACTTTCTGGCGGGAGCTTTTTTTTTTTTTGTTCAAAATGAGTCCTACCACAGGTAAAACACTGACTGCCGATAACCTCACCACATAACCCCGCTTCAGAAAAATCTAAGAGCTCATTCTGAAGTTAAATGGATTAAAATGTGATTATTTAATTTGCTAATAAAGGTTCCAGAATGTAAATCTAACCCAGAATCTAATCAAACTGTAGTCGTCTTAAGTATCCATAGATATTAATAATCAAAAGAAAAGTTCCTAACGTAAATTAACTTTATCCCCAATATTATTATTATTAGACTCCGACACGTAACAATTTGGGACTTTTCCTTTCTTATCCATTCTTCCGCTAGCTCTCGTCTCCATTTTTCTTCCTCAATGACAAATTAATAGGAACCCAGAAGCCTTTAACAGCAACGTGGCGCAGATCCCAGAGTGATTCTCCTGCAGGACGAGGGCGCGCCGCCGCTGTGGAACGCGGCGTGAAGGGACGGAGGACGAGGGTGGCGTCTCGGAGAGAACGAATTTTCACAGTGGGCGTTTTTAGCCGGATGATGCTCCATTACTGGCAGCGGGGGGCGTTCGGCCCTCGAGCCGCGTGTTAGGAGATTAGCTGTGCAAATGTTCATGGAAGGCGGAGATAAAGAGCGGGAAAAACGAGAGCGAGGGAGCGACCCCCAAACGCCCGAAGAGAGGAGGTGAAACGTTGACTGGGCAAGGAGACGAGGACTAGTCATTATCGGTGCAATGAGCCTCGGACTGCAGTTCACACAGGAAACCCTGGTTTCCAGACAGAAGGTGTTTTCATGTTGACGTATTATAGGGGGCGAAATAATACATCCAGCTCACAGGACGAAGGTTATGCATCTGACTCTCAAACCAGATCAGACGAGGTTTATACATGTGGGAAAAAATCCCAAACTTTTCCGTTGATTGTTTGTGTTACAGAATCTGTGATTCGTGTAGACCATGGCCGTCCAAATTGGACCAGCTGTATCATTCGTTTGTCCCTCTCTGAGACAACTTTGGCAACACAATCGGGAAACTCAAGAACAATTTCCTTGTTTTTGCTTCATAATAAGAGTGAAAAATAACCTAAAGTCCACCCCTCCGTATGCTGAGCTCACAAAGTAGGAGGACCTTTTACTCGACTAATTTTATCATGTTGCTGCTCTTATGAGTACGAAATTTGGACTCTGATTAAAATCAACGCAGCAAGTTTATTTGCAAATCTAAACATATTTAGGTTTTTTTTTTTTTTGACTCACTTTCTGTCCCTCCGGCAGCGATTGTAATTTCATACGCGCACTAACGATGCAAATTAGGTGAATTTATTGTTTAGCAGCCACTTTCCTAACTGAACCGTTGTTGTCACACATTTTCACTTTGCCAGCTGTTTTGGTGTCCGAGAGAGAGGCGTGAAGTCTCATTGCGCCCCTAGTGGATGACATCAGAAAGTGCACAAACAGCTGGATTGGATTGGGCTGGATCCTCTCCTCCACAAATGTCAAACTCAAGGGTCCCGGGGCCCAAATCTGTCCCGACGTAGCTTTTTACGCGGCCCTTTAGACTCCAAATTACATCAATTATTTAAATCTTTTATTCAAAAACTCCACACAAAGTCAAGAGGTCCTCACATTTATTTATTTTTTTCAGATTTTTACTGCAATTTCTTCTTAAAATTGGCCATAAACATCAGCCATCATCATCTGAATACTCGCCGTGCTGTCATTGTTGCTTCTGTGTGGATTGTTAAACCTCCTTTGTGCATTATTGATGACGGCAGATTTCGTCGATGAATTATGCACCGGCCGCTTTAGGCTCTGCTCGTGGGGAAAGACTTGTTCAACACGGAGGAGAATCCAAACTCCGGGAAACTACTTCCTGTAGTGTTCCTGTAGTTTGACGACAGAAACGTCCCGAAAGGGAGAGAACAGCACCGGGACGGCTGCTTTAATGTTTTTTTTTGTTGTTTTTTTTATCTTTAATCATCAAAAACAACCACATGCTTTCATGCTCCAACATGGAAACGTTCTTCTCTCTTTGCTGGTTTAGCTTTTTTTTTTTTTTTCTTTGTAAATATAAACAGAGGCTGATGTTTGGTTTATGTGTGTTTTTGTTGTGCCTAAACTGATTGTTTAAAGATTAAGAAATATAAAAAAAAATAATAATAATAATAATAATAAAAAGACCCTGAAACTTTAAAAACAGTAGTGCAGTTATTAAAAGTAGGTTGCAGAGCTCTAAAGCTTTCTCCGCAGTGGAAGTAATGAGACTTTTTTTTTCTCTCTCTCTCTCCAGATGTGTCTTTTCAATTAGCTAAAAGAGGTGTGTGTGTGTGTGTGTGTGTGTGTGTGTGTGTGTGTGTGCGTGTGTGGTGTGTGTGTGTGTGCTATCGCTTTTCTTTTCCACTTTAAGTGACTGTGTTCCCACTTCCTCCGCTCCTTCCTTTCCCCATGGAGACATTATTCCAAACGGCCTCCGCCGCCCCGCCTGCCTCAACATTAAAACCTTTTCCTACCACCGAGTGGCTAATGGGAAACGTACGAAACGGTCCCCGGAGCCGCCGGTGAATTATTCATGGCCGCCTTTCCACTCGGCTTAATTACAGAGGCGTTTGGGGCCCCCGTAAATACCTCCAAGCTGAACCCCTCCCAAAATTCAGCCAAAAACACTTGTTTGTTATTTTTTCTGTTCTTCTTTCACCCTGAAGCCGCCTGGATCCGCGACACTTTGCATGAATGCAAGCTGGTAAATTGTTCAGCTGAAGCTTAAAAAAATAAAATAAAATAAAATAAAATAAAATAAAATAAATAGATACAATAAAGTTCCTCCTCCAGGGACCGGTGGCAGCCAGACATAAAAAAATCCCGAGAGCATGATTGATGTCACGGGAGTGAAATCTATCACCCCGGCAACAGATGAAAATGCAAATGAGCAAAATGTGTGAATTTCAGGCACGCTAACTTTTCTACTGACGTTTCCCATCAATCACCCGCAGGAACGTTGTGACAGTCACTTTGTGTTATGAACAAAAGCAAAATGTCAGAGGATTTTATTGGGATTTAATGTCGAATTTTGGGGGCGATGTCGGCTACGCAGGGCCGGATTTAGAAGGATGGAGGGCCGTCGGACTGGAGAATGTTTTGGTGCCTTTTCCTAAAATCTAAGTAATAAAAAACCCAACCATTTTACTCAGGACAATAGCAGTGCATTACAAACTACTCAATACCTTAGGTCAACCAAAAAAACCCCTAAATCATCAAAAACGCCCGAAAAGGTACACCCAATGAAATCAGCGGCTCCTTCTTCACTGCCCTGCCCTTCTAACGGTACACTGGATGGATGTTGCAAAAAAAAGGTGGAATAAGCCGAAAATTATTTCTTAAAAAAGGAAGAAAAGCTCAGCTGCTCCTCCTTTTGCTTCAAAATCCCAAACGTTCAAGGATCCCAGCTCCGTCTTGCCCTCCAACCCGTTCGCCGCAGAGGCCCTGTCCTCCCATCTGCCGACCTGCCGGCCTCGACGGTGGAGAAGCGCCTCCACTTTCCTGTGACCTGCTTTTCGGGGACGAAGCTCCGCGGGCTTTGGGAACAGACGCCGCGAAAAAACGCCTCCAGACAGCCGAGCGCATCTCGTTTTCGTCCGAACGTCTGTCGACCGGGCGAAGCAGGACGGAGAAAGGAAAGCTACTTTCTTCTTTTTTTTTTTTTTCAGTCAGCTTGGAAGGGCAGGAAGTGAGGGAACCTGCCTGATCCGTGCCAAAAAAACCCAGCAGAGTTTGAGCTGAACGCCGTGGACAGAGTGAGTGTGCTTGGCGAGATCTTGAAGTGAGAGAAGCAGCAGATGGATCCGGGCTGGCAGGAGTTTGTCAGGAGAAGAGGACTCTCTGCTTTTTTCTTCTTTTTTTTTTTTTCCAGTTCGAATACAATAAAAGTCAAGCCTGTACTCTGAAGAAATATTGTGATTGTTTTTTTTTCTTTTAGGGGAAGCATCTCATAACGCAGATTGAATATTAATCTGCCCAGTTGGAGCCGGGAGGCTGATAACTTGACGCAGCACGAGGAAGGACTCGAAATCTTCCCAGCGGGCCGAATAAATCTCATTACTCTTGGTTTATCTAGTCTGTGCACAAGTTCGAGCTAAAAAGAAAAAAAAAACCAAATAACTTCTGGCAAAACAGAAATACCACAATAATAATAATAATAAAAAAAAAACAATTTCTATTCTTGAGTTTTCCTACCGATTTGATCTAGCCGACGAATGCCTTCTGTAGCCGCGTTTCAGTGAGCCGAATCGGGAGCACAGAGCTGTGAAAGAGACACGGTTTTTCTGAAGCGCGATGTGGGAAAACGTCCGAGGGATAAACACAAACAGATCTGGACTTTATGAAAAAGTGGCGAGAAGAAAACCATTGTTGGGGGTGAAAAAAAACCACAAAACAAAACAAAAAACAACAACTAATACTTTCAATCCATTCTGATTGGGATGAAATTGTTTTTCATAGAATGAGTGGAAGTGACTGTAAAATTGACTGACGCTAAAGATGATCCTATAAAACCATCACTCAGAGGGGCTGAATGTGCATAACGTGATTCAGAGTTCTCTCTCACTTAATGTCAAGTTGCAATAAGATTTATAAATCTTTATATTTGCACAAAACATTCATGAGCCTCGTTCGACTGCGTTTGTGCGGCAAAATGTTTGGTTTGTTTATTCTTTGGCTTTGAAGACAGAAATGAACGTCGAATATCTTCGCAGCCAAAGCGGCACAAACAAAACATTTTGACGCACAAACGTATTTGAGTTGATTGACGGCAATTTCGTCTGACTCGAAGGAGGCGGGGAGTTGCTGGCTGACCTTTCGTGACCTCTGGAAACAACAGTTTCATTAGCTAGCCTAAATTAGCAGCTCTCTAAATGTAGATTGTTGCTCTGCTTGGCATGAAGCGTTAATTTTGCACAAGAATCCTGGTGTCGGTGTTTAGATTCGCGTAACCCGAGACATTTTTTTTGAGACATAAACTCGTCTCTCTGTAGATCATCTAATAGTTAAATCACTAGACGGGGGGGGAAGAGATGCTTTTTCCAGCAATGACGATCTCTAAAATATGAGTCTCTGGTTAACAGAGGAAGCCCTGAACAAAGTTCAAATCTTTACGTTCAGATCTTTGCTCAGCTGTTGCCAGCTCAGACCGTTCCCCAGTTGCGTGGACTCATCTCGGCGGCAGCTGTCACGTTTCTTTCTTTTATTTTTTTTCTTTCCCAAACTCTGGAGTTCAAAGGTCAGCTGTCGGCCCCAGCAGGCCGACTCCCATTTGGTCGTCAGATTCCAGAGGCCCCCGGCTGTCACCGAGGAGCGTGCGTTGGATTGTTTTCACAGCGTTTTCCACCGGATCAGCCACAAGCTGGTTTTTATTGCGCTCTTCCGCAGCAGAGACCATTTTTTTATTTCCTCTTCGTCGGGAAACGCCGCGAAGAAACCCACCGCCAGAAGACAACATGCCCACCGACTGGACGGCGGTTCGAGTTCAACCCAACGACGCGGTTCCCACAGGGTCAGAGGGTCGAGCCCCGTCTCTCTCACCTCCATGTTCACACGGCCTCGCTCTACATGCATGCACACAAGTCATCTCTTCTTTCCTGCTATCCAAACAGAAGACCTTCTGTGTCATCGCACTCGTTCACAACAGCGGCATTTCCTGTCATGTGTGCTGAGCTCAGCTCTCAACAGGAGCCCAGCAGCTGTAATCCAATAATAACGACGCAAAGTTCCCTCGAGACGTTTTTAATCCTATCTTTTACTTTCGGTGCCTGTCGCATGTCGACAGTGTGGCTTGAGGAAGCAGTAGTCAAAGCAGTGGCCCAATCACTAAACGAGACACTCCGCAGCACTTTGTTTGACTCCTGTTATGAACGTGAAGGAGTCTTCACGAACGCTTACGACTGCTGTCACGACGTGTCAGTCGGTCAACAATGACACTTTCAATGCAAAGTTGCTCTAAACGTTTCATTAAAAGTCTGTTGAAAGTGTCAACTTTGCATTAAAAGCATCATTATTTACCGAAGAATGTCGTAAACATTCATATAGACTCCTTCACGTTTATGACAGACTTATTCACACCCCTTGAAATAAAGAGCTGACCAATAACCTTGGTTATTTGAGGTCACTGTAGATGTTGGCTACAGAATTTGTCTTACTGATATCTGGTTTGTTGTTGAACTCGTCACAGTAAAAATGTCCTCAGGACTTCAGAGACAATGGGCTTTTGTTTGTGTGTGTGCATGTGTGTGTGTGTGTCTTCTATTTTAGTCCAAGCTCCTGCAAGCGTCCCCATGTGTTTGTAGCTCTAATGTGTTTGTCCTCCACAGGGTCAGCTGTCCCAAGCCTTAAACGGTCTGTCAGACAGAGCCACCGAAGCAAAAGAGTTCCTGGTTCAGCTGAGAAACATGGTGCAGCACATCCAGGTACTCACCCATCCACCCAAACCAAAACACGCTTACGCTTTTCCTTCATTGCAGCCTCCAAAAGTTTACTTGATCTTGAGCTGCTGTTTTCGTACCAAGGTTAAAATCTTTAACTTATGACATGCTGCTCGATTTAAAAAAAAAAAAAAGCAGGAAAAAGAAGCTGAATGTCTCTGCTGGATCTGTGTTTATGCTGATGACGCTGTGGTGTATGCTGGATTAGGAAGCTCACGTGAAGACAAAGCTGGACGAAGCTGTGGTCAGCCTAACTGGGTGATTACAGGAGGAATGTGGGATTAAAGGCCTCCATTGATACTCATCCCAAAGACTTAGATACACCAGAGTGTGTGTGCGTGCGTGCGTGTGTGTGTGTGTGCGTGTGCGCGCGTGTGTTTACTCTGTGTAGTAGTGAAGAAGCAAATAATATAAACGTGTGAAAATGGACAGCAAAATGTTTCAAGGTCTAAAAATATTATTGTAATTCAGACTGTTTAGTTAATGATAAGTGTCATATTTATATTATATGATAGTTTTATATCTTTATTTTTGAATTAAAAAACATGAATGTTCAAGAGAGTTATTAAGGTTGTAAAATTCTGGGAATTTTTTAATTTAAAAATTTTTTTAGACATTCATGAGATATTTCGTAAAGAAACGGCAATAAAAACTTTATTTAATTACATTTGTTTAATTTAAAATGTTTAAAGCTGGCCCTGGACGGGATGTATTAATCGATCAATCGATTTATCTGACATCATTTATAGAGCGTTTTTCAATCAATGAAATGTGACACAACATGTTATGTTTGACCGTCGCACCAAAAAATCCTGAGGTAGGTGGGAAAAAACAAAAAACTGAATTATTAGAGCGGTAGAACAAGACCAGAGAACGAAATAAAACCATTCAATGCTAAAATGCTAAAAACACCTTTAACATTTAACCATAATACAGAAAAAAAAGAGATCACAAGTATTGAATTTATTGGGGAATCTTTCCACTGCCTAAAACCAAGATAAGAGAAAAAATAATATTAAAGCCATTCGGATCATAGAACCAACAAAAACTAAAATCTCTTAGAATTTGATGAACTGAAAAAAAAAAAGATTACATTTTTAAACTTCAAGTAAAAGTCAAGTTAAATAAGTTATTTTTATTTTATTTTTTTAAAAAACATCACAGATTGTGAGAGAGCTCATATCTGCGGGGGCTTTTTTTTTGTTTTTGTTTTTTCACCCCTCAGGAAAACGGCGTGGAGTTCGAGGCCTGTTTGGTGGCGCAGTGCGACGCGCTGATCGACGCCTTGAACCGGCGCAAAGCCCAGCTGCTGGCCCAAGTGAACAAGGAGCATGAACACAAGCTGAAGGTGGGCGAAAGTGACAGGACGGTCGACGTCGTGTGCGTCAAAACGGGGCGAAACGACATCCATCTGCTTCCCCCCCCCCGCCCCCCCCGTCGCGGCGCTCTGGCTCAAACAAAAACGAGACAGAATGGTGACACTCTCTCTGCAAATCAGGTCTCAAATTGGAATGGAAAACAGAGACCGGTGCATCTGTAGCATCTGAGAAAATCAAATTGGGGCTGCCATAAACTGAAGCTGCAACTCGCCCAGAGGGGAGCAAGTCTGTCCTTGTTGACGTGAAATGTTTTTATCCGCAGCTCAGTTGCTTAAGAAAATCCTTGTTTTTGGGGGGTCTTTTCTGAGGTTACGCATTTCATCCATTGAAAGTTCGAGTTGTCGTTCGTTATCCTTTAAAAATCGCCCTCTCCAAATCGAACACGAGATATGAGTGAGAGGAGAGGAAAGGAGAGAGACACGTTTGTTTCGCAACGGCGTCCAATTTCATGCTTGAACGCCGAGCAGAATCAGAGCTTCACACGTGTAGGTGGGGTGAAGAACGCAGCCTGCGCACGGCGGCGTGTGAGCGGAGCCACACGCTGCACAAACACGCTTTCCCACCACCTGCCTGCCATCGTTTCTTCCTTTTTACCCATCGCAGAGTTGTATTTTATTGGGATTTTATATATTGGGTCCACGCTTTGGTTGGCATTCAGCTCCCCTGATTCACTTTGTTTGTGAAACATGTTTAGTTGCAATTACAGCTGACATTTGAGAATATGTTTCCAGCGGTTTCCCCTCTTAAAGACTGACTTCTTTCACAGACCAGAAATAGCAGGTCTTTACTCATCCATGTGTTTTTTTATATAACTTTTTTTTTTTCCTTTTTGCGTTTAAATATTTTCCAACTTACCTAATGTGACAAAGCTTCTTTTTTTTTTTTTTTTTTACTGCTTAAGCCACAAAAAGCATTCAAAACCCCAAGAGAAAGAAGACGCTTAAAAGCTCCCACCTTTTTTGGAGCTACAGATTGAACGACTCCGTCCACATCTAAAATATAACACGCCGCCATGATGGATGAATTTCTGATGATTTTTTGTTTTTTAAGGTTGGCGGAGAACACACTTCACACCTTCAGGCCGCGACGCGTTTCCATGCACCTGTCAGCTTGCTGCTGCGCACGCTCGCTGCTAACCACCCGGTTTGCTGATGCAACTCAGCGGCGCTGCTGTGCTTCCCGGGATTCCTCCCGTTAAATGAAGACGTCAGTCAGGATGGAGAACAGTTGTGTGGAATCCCCAACAGGCGTTTGTACGCATGCGCAGTCGCTAGGCTTTGACAGCAGCACTCAGCTGACTCCTCCATTCATCGAGTTGCACTTAAGCGGCGTCGGAAAGTCAGACAGAGACCTGAAATCTGTCCGCAGACGAGGAGAGGCGTGCGTGGCCTCCCGCCGCCTCTCCTCCGGCTCACAACGCAGAAGCCTGGCTGTCGCCATGGTGACCTGCTTCGCTTGCTGTTGCGGAGCCATGGAGACGAAAGGCAGTCCTGCATCGCATGAGTCAGGTTGATATATATATATATATATATATTTATATATATTTTGTTTTTTTTCTAAATCTCCCGGAACATCGGGAAGTCCGAGCTGTGTTGAAGAAGATGGCAGAGGATTGTTTTATGGAGGTTTGTCACATGGAAAGGCGTTACAAAGGCTCCTCTAGAGCCCGTTACAAACACACACCCACACACCACACCACACACACACACACACACACACCACACACACACACACACACACACACACACACACACGTGTGCCCAGATTTGCCTGGAAATGAAAATGCAAAACTGAACCAGCGCAGGAAACATCTATTTATCAAATGCAGCCACTGAAACGTTTGTTCAACTACAAATCAGGATTTATTGATAGACCAGGATTTATTGACACCCGTCATTTATTGATGATGGAGCTACTGCCCACATTAGCAGTAGCCTTTTCCCTAAAATAAGCTTTATAGCTATTTTGTTTATTTCTTTGCCCTGTTTAGCACATCGAGCAGAAGAAGTCAATGTAAGACAATATGAAACTGGCAGCATTTAGACCAAAATTAGCATTTTGGCTAATTTTAGCCTACAACTAAAACTTTTTCTTTCTTAAAGGTTTTTTTTTTTTTTTTTCTTTCTTTTAACGCTAGTGGCCCTCTTTCTAAAGTACTAGGACAGGAGAGAGAGACATGCGGCTAAGGCCATCAGGCTGGGACTGGAACCCATGAGGGCCGCGCCGAGGACCAAGGCTTTGGTGGGCCCCGTTAAAATTTCTTCAAAAATGTTCTAGTGTTTGGTCTCGAGTCTAGAGGGTCACATTAAAAAGCTACGGCGGCCCAGATTTGTCCTGCTGGCCTTGCGTGATAAACCAACGTGAAGTATTGTACTTGCAAGGCTTTTTAAAAAAATTTTTATTTGAAATGTTTTGTAGTTTTTTCAGAGCTACTACAGCTGAAAAGTTTCCCTCATCCTTGTTGCACGGTCAGCCATCTTGGGTGTGTCGTTTCTGCAAAAATATCAATTTGGATTGAGGTCTGCACTTTGACTTCCTGTCTAATTCTGGAGCTGCGCTAACAAGGACGGATCTGTTGTCCTGACATCTTTCCAGCGTGTGCCGCCCACATTTTGCCCACATTTAAATGAGGCATCATACATGCTTTCAGAGGAAAGGGTGTCCAAATTTATTTATACGTATTTATGCAAATAAAAGCCGGAGCGACTAGCGATGCATCCTCAAAGACCAGAGCTGCATCAAAACACCCTGTCATTTTAATAACAGGCAAAACAGTTTGACTTCTGGGGTTTGTTTAAAAAATGTAAAAAAAAATTCACCTGACTTATTAAGAAACTTCAATACAAACATTTTCCCTCGAATCAGAATTTGCTCCTAAAGGTCTGAGTAGTGCAATCCCTGTTAATCTCATGAATCCAGCTCTTCCTCGAAGGCCTTAAAGGAACTTTGCGTTATTGGGCCATTATTGATAAATTTACTTGAAAATGGTCTCAAAGCGTCAATAATACAATTCATCACAATAATCATTGGGATAATTTACTGTCCAGACCTGTATCTGAGCAGTCATGCACGTTTTGTCCTGATCTGTGGCAAATCGCAGTGAAACACATTGAAATCTGTTGCTCTAATGTGACAAAATGTACGTGCACAGGGTATGACGCAATCACGAAACTTTTCACATGGTAGAAAATCGTTTTGGAAACCAGTTTCTCCTCACAAGATGAACCGAGACGCGCGACAGGAAACCGTCTTCAACCTGCCTCTCTTGTCCCTGCTTCCACTTTGGCTTGCCGTTTCCATCCTCTTCTGCCTCGCACGTGTTCCTTTTTTCTGCGCTTTAATCGTTTCCACGCCCTTTCAAGAAAGTCAAACTGTAACAAACGGGACGCTGTGGCCGTGACGGTGCAGTGCAGGCCCTTGTCCTTCGGGAAGGGGTGAAGACGATGCCGTGGAACTGCAGCCGCAGTGTGTGTGTGTGTGTGGTGTGTGTGTGTGTGTTTTTGCGAGGTCAAATGTGCCGCAGTGGCCCAATAATTAAAGCGGGCATGGATAGAAGGAGGCTGGGAGAGATGAAGAGAGAGAGAAAAGATGGCTCATTATTTTAGCTGCTACCGAATCACAAGAACAAGAAACCCACATGAGATTCGCGCGCAGTTAGCAGCTGCTGACGGGAGAAACCGGGGTGGAGAGAGTTGGTGGAGAATTGCGTTCGGGCTCCTATTTTGCCCCCCAAAATGATGACAGATGCAGAAATCAGGCAACGGAAATTGCAATTATTGTATTCCGGGGGCCTCATGCCGAGGTTGTGGCCCACTTATGCCCGCACCAGATTCGCCAAGATTTCAAATCTCGCCCACTGGGGGTCACACCGCATAACTGCTTCGCCCTCTTGCCCCAATTCAAATAAATGAATCTTCCCCATCTGGCATCTGGTGGGCAGATGAACGCTGATGATAGCTGAGTTGAACATTTCAGTAAGCGGTACCGCTCTCTCTCTCTCTCTCTCTCTCTCTCCCTTTCCTCAACAAGGTAAACGGGTTCGAAAACATTTTTTCACTTTTGAAGTTTGCATTGCTGAACTTTTTTGCCCGGTTCTACATTTTGTGTTACCAACGGCGCCAATATCAGTTTTGCCACAGTGAAATGCAACTGAAGCAGTTTTTCGATCCGATTCGTCGGACCGAGGCTGGAGGCTTTTCCACCCAGTGAAAAGGTTAGAAATCCTTGTTTTATTGTCAGAAAATGGAACTACTTTGAATGCTCGCATAGCAGAAAAATGAAATAACTGTTTTACAAAAGCACACACGTCATTTTGCAAGTCAGCGTTTAACAAAAAGAGTGACAGGTTGTAATTATTTCAGCTGCCTTTGCAATAATCACATGTCCTATTAGCTTGAAGTGACTGTAGCTAAGCAGCATGTTAATGTGAAAAGATTTTATAGAGTTCCTTAAAGAAACAGGCTGACTGCTAAGTTGCTGAAGTGAAATCAACAACAATACATAGATGAAATGTGCGAAGAGAAGGACTTTTAGCTGCTTCCATTCACAGCTGCAGTGTATTCTGGTGACAAAGACAAAGGCGTTAGAAATCGCAACACTCTTAAAACCTTGGACAGGGTGCCGATCTGATAGGTATCCTTAGTAATACTCCACTATTTTTCTGACTCCTGAACAATTTGTTTTCTTTCTTCTCGAATTTAACCTTCGGTTTCTTCCACTCGCAGAAATCCCTTCTGTCTGGGACTCCCAAAGCATCTGTTGTCACTTTTTTAAATCAGGGATTTTTAAGGTCAGTCTCGAGTTGAATAATTTTGTCCACTTGTAGCAGAGCTCTACAAGACACAGATAACAGATATTAAGATCCGGTCCATATCAATTTGCCCAAAATCTGGTTTGAGGTCCGATAAAGGAGCAGGGGTTTTTGGTTTCCCTCCAGCTTCTGTCGCCAGTGAATCACCTTCACGGAAGCCGCCCGGATCCGCTAGGCGGACTTTCCTCTCCGTTTAGCCTCGGAGCAGCTTGGACAGCAGCAGTTTCCTAGCAACACACAGTCCGGCGCTTGCATTTATTTCACACTGTTGCAAAGAGACGGTGGACATCAGAGTTGTCAGCGAGCGAGGAGGGAGGGGGAGCGGTGGGGGAATCTCCCACCTCGGACAAACTGGTCAAGATTTGACCGATCCGAAGCCAAGCCTTCCCCTTCCTTTCCGCCACTTTTCCTTTCAGATGTCAGTTGTCATTTCAGAGTGTTTTCTTCTCCTCCTGCTGCCTGATGTAACTCGCCGTGACTGTCTGCAGCGCGCGCGTGAAAACAACATGACACTTTCTCTTCGCTGACGTCAGCGACAGAAACTGCACCCGTCAGCCTCCTCTTCCTCCTCCGACGTGTGTCCCAAGAGGCGAGAAAAAAAAACAAAACAAACCGACCAGGACCTGATCGATCACCCGATCAGTCCAGCCGCTTATCGTCCTGCTCGTTCATTCACTCTCTCTTTGATCCCTTTAATCTATTTTTTCCCCCCCATCGATCGTTTGTTTTCTTGTTATAAGTCTTGTTTTTAGTTTCCGTCTTTCGACCCCGAGTAAATAAATGTTTTTTTATTTTACCTTCTTTTTTTATTATTATTTTATTTTCCCGCACTCAACAAATTGTGCTCAAAAAACATTAGCGGGACTTTTATTTATGCTTTGCTATGGCGACCAGAAAGAAAAGCCTTACAGTAATTAATCAGTGATTAATTAGCTCTTTTTAATTCCTTGTTGTTTTGTAAAATACGTTTTTACCTCCTTCCCTGTCTGATCCAGGTGGTTCGGGATCAGATCTCCCATTGCACGGTGAAGCTGCGTCAGACAACAGGACTGATGGAGTACTGCCTGGAAGTCATCAAGGAGAACGACCCCAGTGGCTTCCTGCAGGTCAAAGGATTTCTGGGAAAAAGGGCGAGGGGGGGGGGATTCATTTAGTTTCATTCAGTAATGTACCGGTGTCCGGTTCCAGATCTCGGACGCTTTGATCCGGAGGGTCCACATGACCGAGAGCCAGTGGGGGAAGGGAACCCTCACCCCGAGGATGACCAGTGACTTTGACCTCACCCTGGACAGCGGGCCCCTCCTGCAAACCATCCACCAGCTGGACTTTGTGCAGATGAAAGGTAAAGCAGGGGGACGGCACCGACAAGATTTTCCAATCCTCCTGTCGAATCTTCCTCGAACCAAAGCCAAGGCTTCCGCATCAAACCACGTCATCAAAATGTAAACCCTCAGATATTTAGTGCGCACTTCCCGGGGATCTGCCGCTCGCTCGGTTCTCCCAGTGTCCTCCTTTTATCCGTGGCAGCAGCAGCAGCAGCCTCTTGAGTCTGGAGTTAAAGAAAGCTTGTTTTGGAGCGCGACCTGTTTAGCTCGCTCGCAGAAACCGGTTTCATATTCAGGACGGTGCAGGAAACGTTGCACGTTTATGATCGTTTCGTCATCCCTGCATTCGGTCGAAACTTCTCAAAAAGTCTGTGATTCATGGAAGCTGTTGATCTTTGTATCATAAAGATCAACAGCGGAGCAGCGCTGAGATCTGGAGCGTTTCTGTGCGCGGTGGATGTCTTTGCATATCTCAGACTGTAATCTGTCCTGGGTTCTTATTTTTGTTTTTTCTCTCTTTCCCTCTCTCCTCAGTCCCAGCTGCTCCCATCCTCCAGCTAGAAGAATGCTGCACCCAGAACAACAGCGCCACGTTGTCATGGAAACAGCCGCCACTCTCCACCATCGCCGTCGAGGGCTACATCCTGGAGCTGGACGACGGAAACGGAGGGCCGTTCAGGGTAGGGGGCCTTCATCCCGAGCCTGAGGCCCGGCATTTCATGGCAGTGAAAAAACTTAATATCTTACCAAGTATTTTATTTTATTTTATTTTATTTATTTTTTTTTGGTTTAGTTTCTAGTGCAAAAATCTAATAAAACAAAACTATCTTCTAAGTCATTTTTCAGCAATATACAGCTCTGGAAAAAATTTAGAGGATTCAGTGCAGTGGTCTTTTATTTATTTATCTTTTCCAGAGCTGTACAGGAGCATGTTTTTTAAGTAAATACTTCTTTCATTTTTTTTTTTTTATTTTCAAAAAAAGAAGTGCTAGTTCCACTGGCAAATTATTTCACATACATCATCTATCTTATAGAAAAGTTACTCGTGAGTTTGTGAGTTTAAGATGGCCGCACTAACGAACTGAACCGGATGCACTTGGTGAGACGTTGTGCGTTTTCGCAGCGCAGGCCCGAAACGCAGCTGCCAGCCGGGACGATTCTGCATGAAGCGCGATCTGGGATCAAAGTGGTCTCCGGACCCACGCAGAGACTCACTGTGTAACCTATCCCTCCCTTCGATCCCCCCCTCACCCCCTGCTGCTCCCTCGGCTTTGTCAGGACAGCGACCCGAACTGTTCCCTCCTGTACAAAAGCTGTGGATATCCGTATCTGTTAACATTTTGCCCCCAGCCTAGGATTTAAGCGATCTGTTATTAGAGCGCTGTGAAAGCTCAACGAGTGAGGTCTATTGTTCTGAGTTCTGGGGTGGGGGAAGGAGGGGCTGTCGTTTTATTTCTTAAATGCAGAAGAAGAAAAAAACCCTGAGGCAGACTTCTCAGGCTCACAGAGTGAGAGAGAAGGTAGGAAAACAGAAGGATATTCTGAAGTGCATTTAGATGTATGTGTCGCTCAGCCTTCAAGATATTTGGCTCCTCAGGCTTTGCTAAAAAAAACAAAAAAAACCCCCAGCAAAGGTTATATTATACAGTAGAGGAAACAAGTGTTGATTTGTACAAAGATGTGAAAAGACGGGTCATTTTAAAGGGGCATGTAAAATCAAAAATATCTGAGCTTTACATCGTGTTTATAAAGTTAAACCCTCATCAAAAGCACATCTGGAGTGTTGCCCTGATTCTTATCTCCATGGCAACCATTCAGCTGTGCAAAACGCCTGGGTGAACCTAGCTCTGCCTCTGAGACGCAGCTCGGTTTCCAAGCCTCTGAGCTCTGGCATCATAGAGCAGCCTCCCTGCCGATCCCTCTCTCGGCTCCTCCAGACTAGCCAGCAGCAATTAGCAAACCCCTGGTGGAACTCTGCGTCCACTGAGCTCATTATAGCAGCTACTTTTGAGTGAAACGCTGGTAAAAATGTTGTTAATAGAGCAGCCATGTTGTGGCGACTTCCTGAAGGCGGAGTTTCAGAAACAGCGGGAGTTTCTTAAAGAAACAAAGTCCCAATTTCAAAGCGTTAAATCATGAAGGCAAATTTCTTTTAAGTCGTATTTGATACATGCAACATTTTTCTAACACTCGAAGCTAACAGTTACTCGATTGTGCTATAAAACAGAACTATGTGTCTTGAAGACACATAAATACTGCCCCTTTTAATACAGTACAAAAGTGAATGACTGCTGCTGCAGTAGCCAATCTTGAATCATCAAGTGTATCCAGGAACTAATAACCGGTTAGAAACAGTGCTTCTACTGGGAAATATTCCTACTATTGTGTGTGTTTCACAGCATAATATCTTCAGATTCAATTTTGCGGCTCCTCTGTAAATTGGAAATAATTTCCACGCGTGTTTCCATTGCATCATTTTAACTCCCACACCGTACGAAGCACCATTTTCCCAGAGAACTATGCACTAAATAACGAGGGAAGTTTTCTCCCCTCGTCCTCTCCTCTCTGACTCACCGAGTCCAGCCAACGCAGCCTCCCGCTGAGCCTGGCCACTCGCGTCCCTCCGTCCCCCCAGCATCTATTTATACACCGGCGAGCCCACGCCCCGCTCCACTGTACGAGCTCACGCCGTCGCTTCCCGCCTCCACTGTCAAATCCAGCAGGGACCCCTCCGTTCGGTGTCATAATTACGCACTTGATGCATTTGGCTGCGCTGACGGGAAGCTGGCGTGTGTGTGTGTGTGTGTGTGTGTGCGTGCGTGGTGTGTGTGTGTGTGTGTGTTTTGCAGGAGGTGTACGTGGGGACGGAAACCATCTGCACGGTGGACGGGCTCCACTTCAACAGCACGTACAAGTCCAGAGTGAAGGCGTTCAATTCCAGCGGCGTGGGCCAGTACAGCAAGACGCTGATCATGCAGACCTCTGAGAGTAAGTTCAGCATCGCCGCCTCCTCTTCCTGCTCAGTGGATGGGATTTACAAAAAGCCCAGAGATTATTCCACTAGTTAGTGCCATCGAAAAGCCTCGATAATTAATCACAGTTAATATAATCGATTTCAGTTAAAGGGGCGGTGTTATGTTAAATAGACTTTTTTGAGCTTTACGTTATGTTATTCACGTATCAAAAACGTACCTGGAGTGTGGTTGTGATTCTTTCCTGCATGTTTGAAATCCTTTCATCTCCCGTGGCAACCATTCAGCTGTGTAAAACGCCTGGGTGGACCTAGCCCCGCCTTCAAGACGCAGCTCCTCCTCCTCTGTAGTTTCCGAGCCGACAAGCTCGGAAACTACAGACTGGCTCCCGCAGACTAGCCAGCGCCAATTAGCAAACACCTGGTGGGACTGAGTATCTGCTGAGATCATTATAGGAGCTATTATTGAGTGAAACGCTGGTAAAAATGTTGTTAAAGAGTTAATAGAGGAGCCATGTTGTGATGACTTTCTGAAGGCGGAGTTTCAGAGAAGAGCAGGTAGAGACAGAGGCCCACTTTCAAGGCGTTAAATTACAAAGTCAAATTTCATAGTCATATTTGATACATGAAGTGTTTTTATCGCAAGTGAAGGTAACATAAATACTTGATTGTGCCGTAAAATGATAACACATAGCGCTGCCCCTTTAATCCAATGCATGATAGATTTATTATACGATGTTTACATTTTGTTTAAAATCCAAATGCACCTGTGCTGCGCATAATCGTTTCGTTAATGGACACACCTAGTCCTTTAGTAAGCAAGCAATTAAATTTGCAAGTGCGATTAATCTCAATTAATCACAACTGATCATTCTGACAGCCCAGCTTTAAGCAGCGCTGATCCATTTAGTCAAAGGATTCCAGATTGTCAGTCGTCAGCGTTTGGGATTAAAGTTGCTCTCTCCCACAAAGTTTGACGTTGTGAGCAAAGAAAGCAGACCCATCACCCACCGGCCTCTGGCGCGCCGAACTCCCAGGCTCTTATTGGCTATGAAGCAAATCGATCTTGTTTTTGGGAGAGTGGAGCCACTTGACAATCTGTGCAAACTGTGTGAAAGCCATTGTTAAGCTCACAAAAGAAGCCGTGTTATATTCTTCACACAACATGTCCACCAGAAAGCTTACGCAATTAGACTTGTACCTTCATTTTTAAACGAACCGGTGCGATGACTCATCACTTTGCCTCATAAAGGAAATTTAAGCCTGATTGTGTGTGAAAGGCCTGCTGTGTGCTAAAGCAGAAAATCCTTTATGTTTTACTTGTTCTGGAGTAATTTCATGACTTTGGGAGTTATGGGAGGCTTTTCATCTTTAAATACTATAATCGATATGACGTTTATCCAAACAAAGCAATTACAGTGTTGTTTGCAGAGCATTTAGACTTTAGCTCTACAAAGTCAGGAGCAGCAGGATTTCATTTAACAGTCTTATGGCTCTTTGTTCAGGGCGTCACTGTGTTAGGGGCAGTATAAGGGATTACACTTTAAGAAAGATGAGCGTACATTTGTTTTCTAATTACGTTCAAATGCATTATTTCATATTCCTACTCGGTAAGGACTTAAAGGGTCATTTCACTGTTTTGACGGGCAGGAACTGCCTCATTAATCAAAATGTAAAATACCTGAAGTAGCTTGTTTTTGAGAGCACAATTGTTGGCGTCTTTGCATTTGTCATTATATAGAAACGATCTCAGATGATTACAGCTGAAATATTTTCGCAGCCGTAGATTCTTGCACTTCTTTGTGTGTGTTAGCAATAAGGCTGTGATTGCATCAGCTGTTTATCCTGACTAGAGTTGACTAAACGATATTTTTCTGTGTCGCTACAGACTCCATAAAATCTATAGAAGAAATAGTGAAGCTTAAAGACTAAAATCTTGCAGTTTTCTATTTTTTTAAAGCGACATTTGGTCATTTGGCGTCACTTCCAGCTGATTTCTGTTTTAATGTATTGCGATGCAGCAACGTGTCCACTGCAAGATTTCAGTCTGATTTGAATACCGCACAGGAATATGTTTAAGCCCTTAAACCCGTGACGTCCAGCATCATCCGCTTGGCGTGTAATCCACCCGTGTTCTCGCTTTGCCATTAGTTAAATGCTGCCCTGCATAGTTAAGGAAGCGCGTCATCCATGTGTGGAGCTGAAAAACCCCACACAGTCTAACCTTGCAGAGAAATTCAACTTTTGGTTGATTTTTTTTTTTTTTTGCAGTTTTTATGACAGGAAAAAAAAAAAAAAACCAACAGCATCCTCTTTATTTTCCTTGTATGTTCTCCAATGTTTTTCTTTTTCCTGATTCTTTGGTTGATTTTGAGGAAATCCTCTGGTCGGTGGTGAACCGGCTTCCCTGATCAAATCTGCTTTTGTATCTTCTCCGCTCTCCCTCCCCGAACCTCCTCCACGCTGTCTGCGCCGCCGCTTCGCTCGGCTCTCCTCCTTCCTCCTTCCTCCCTCCCCGCTTCTTTTTCTTCTTCTACTCTTTCTCCCCCTTCACATCGTCACATTTCAGCTGGACTCCCTCCATGCGATATTCAGTCTATAGGCACAGGTATGGACGGCTGTCACGGCCGACTTCCTTCCGCTCTGATCCTCTCCGGGCCTCTCTGCCTGTCTCATCAGTGAGGTCGTCACACTCCGACCAGCAGGGGGGCAGTTTGCTGCTCTGTGGGCTCCACATATTAAACATTTAATACGGGCCCCTAATAAATGTCTGTGTCTTATTTCCTTGGAGAAATCAAACCGGGGTAATGGAACGCTGCTACGCGTGGGGACGCTGGGAGCTGCAGACGTCCAGGACCGGTGGAGCCCACAGAACCAGCAAAAAGCCCGCCTGCTTGACTCCCATGTTTCCCTGTACGGATGGTAAAGATGTGATGTTGCCGTTTTCAGGCTTGAATCGAGCAGTTTTTAACAATCTTAGCTGTTGAGTTTGGAGTGCGAGGTATTCTCGGCGGGACCGTAACTACTGGTGGTTCCTGCGTTTGCTAACTTTTTATTTAAATCTAAAGGATTTGCTCGTAGATGGGCCATGTGTAATCTGGTGAGGGGGGGGAAAAAAAAAAAAAAAAAAAACGCAGATTATGCGCATCGAAAGATGTGTGATGTCATCAGTGACCAGCTGGTCGCTATAAATCACAATATCAAAGCAGTAAATGACTTTAAAACACTGAAATTATTCAAAATAATTCACTTTTACATCATTTACAATAATCACAATACTGTTCAGTTTCTGCCATAGTTTATCTATGATATAAGTATTTGAAGTGAAGCTCTGTTGTGAGGTTATAAGGATTTAATAACTGGCCTACATTAGATAAATCTCTTGCCATCTACATTCAGAGCCAATTTTGGTTTGATGATCCTGGGGCTGAAGCGAACCGCTAACCAAAACGGTTCGCTTGTTTCTAACAGTCCAGTGTTAGAAACATAGCAGGAGTTCATGGAAACGGTGTTTTATGAAGCTGTAAATCCTGTTCATGTTTTCATTTCAGCCTTAAATCCCATCAACAGAACCTCACATAAATATATATATTTTTTGTAAGCTACTAACTCTACTGTTCTTTCTTTTTTTTTTAGTATTTACCAGTTAAGATTTTCAGACTCAGAGATACGATTTAAGAACGTAATCCTACCTTATAGTTTATAACAAGCTATAGAGTTTAACTATATTAACCTGATATAATCGTAATCTTTCATACAGATGTTTTTACAGTGTAGCCTCTCCTCATTTGCACCACCACCCTCCTGATTCATGTCACGTTTGTCAAAGCGCCGTCATCGCGCCGCCTCTTGCGCTCAGTGCTGTGGTTGACAGTGAGGCCTTCTCCCTGTGTACCGCGCAGTTGCCTGGTTCACCTTCGACCCGGCGTCCGCTCACCCCGACATCGTCTTCTCCAACGACAACCTGACGGTGTCGTGCAACAGCTATGACGACCGGGTGGTCCTGGGCAGCGCCGCCTTCTCCCGCGGCGTCCATTACTGGGAGATGACGGTGGACCGCTACGACAACCACCCCGACCCGGCCTTCGGCATCTCCCGCGGCGACGTCCTGAAGGACGTGATGCTGGGGAAGGACGACAAGGCCTGGGCCATGTACGTGGACAACAACCGCTCCTGGTTCATGCACAACAACTCGCACACCAACAGGTATGGGGGGCTGCTTGTGTGGAGGTATCCAGAAGTTGCCGCGGCACCCGATCGCAGTCTGATTCCCTCCGTGTGACGGCGCAGGACGGACGGCGGCGTCGCTAAAGGATCGACGATAGGAGTGTTGCTGGACTTCACACGCCGGATCCTCATCTTCCTCATCAACGATGAGCAGCAGGGTCCCGTTGCCTTCGAGAGCTTGGAAGGCGCTTATTACCCCGCCATCAGCCTCAACCGTAACGTCCAGGTGGGAAATGGCACAAATATTTTTTTGTATCGTTTTATCATTTATCGTGATAAATTTCTTAGCGTGATAAGAATTTTGAGTTACCGTTGTTGCGATAAATTGGAAATGATGTTTCAAACCCCCCTAAAACTGTCCGTATTGTCAGACGGGTTCGTTTTAGTTCTCTCCCCACTTTGACCTTTTGGGGAAAAAGAGACAACTTATAATTTTGATGCGCATCAACGACAGGAAATGCGTTCCCATTCTTATATGACCACTATTTTATTTGCATTTTAGGGTTTAAAAGTAAAGAAAAGGATGAAACTTTTGCAAAAAGAGGATAAATAATTTTTTCAGACACAGTTTTCAACCTAGTGACAATAAGTTTTAGTGAGACTCAATGCTATTGAGTAAAACTATAACTGCTAAAGCCTGCATTTGGTATCACATGTACATTTCAAAATACCAGCTGGTTTTTGTTCTTAAGAGTCACTGGCGGCTCTGTGAAGCTTCTCCTCTTGAGAACGAAGCTCCACAGCTCCACCTGCAGGCCAAATCTTGCCTCAACCGACCCCTCTATGAGCGTTTGTGTGCAAATGTTTTGTTTTTCTTTTTCAGGTCACTCTTCACACTGGGCTCCCCATCCCTGACTTTTACACGCCCGGGGAGGCAGACCCAACGAGCTCCGTGTGCTGAAGACCGCAGCAGGATTTGCCCCTTCCCCCCGCCCCGCCGTAGGTCAATACCTCTGACCCCGCCCTTGCCCTCCTGATCTCGACTCTCCGTCTGTCGCCCCGACCTAATGACCCCCATGACACTCCGTCGGAGGCCTCATGACAGCCTGAAGCCATGCCTTTTTCATGCCTAAGCTTTGGACACGGCCGTGTGCAGGACAGCGCATGTGGTGCCTATGACTCCTATTCTCATGGAAGACGTTTCACCTCGACGCCGTAAGATCAGTAACGAAAGCGCTGAGCCGAAGGAGCGTTTTTACATTTTTTCTTGTCTTTGGTGACAAGAAACTTGTCACCAAAGTTTAGTCTCAGACTTTTCTGTTACTTTAGAAACTTATAAGTCAAAGTTGGTTCTGTCTAAATAGAAAAGCATCCGTCAAGATAATCAGGATTTGCTGTAATAACAAATCTTGTTTGATGTCTTGGGACAAAGAACCTTACAGAATATAGAATATGCTGATGAAGAAACAAGAAAAGAGTCTAATATCACAACGTTCCCTAAATTTTGCAATATTAGTTTCCGAGAGAATTGGCTTATTAAGCAACAAATTGCACCTCTTTGCTGCTCTACCTTTTCTAGAGCAACACTGGAGAATAAGAAGCAGCCGGTTCAGTGGTCAGGCTATCTGCTCATGTAGCAGCCACCTGCTCAACAGAAAAGCAAGCAGTGTTCCTTCCATAAGAAGGACGAGTGCCTCCCCTTTTACTGTCCATGCCATAATTAGCAAATTATTTCCAAAGAGCTGCTTTTTGAAACCTTGGGATTTTCCTGTTACTGGTAACCAGCCCATGCTTACAGTCAAGAGTTGGGCTACCTTCACATTGCAGGTATAAATGCTCAGTTCAGAGGGTCAGGGGTTTTTTTTTTCTTCATGTGTAGTTAGTGTTACTGTGCTCTGATTGAGAACGGTCTGCGGCATGCGCAGAAGAAGACTCCATGTCGCAAGCAGCCCGTTGTGTTTGCACAAGCTGGGAATGTCGTCACACGTCGGTTCTGACCCAAGCTGCCAGAAATGACGATCAGCTCCGTCGACGGCGTCTGCCGTGCTTCTTCTTCTTTTTTTTTTTTTCTTTTTTTTTCCCTACTGTTTACATTCGGTCGTGCCGCTTTCCGCCTCATTCGGCGCAAAATTGTACCACGTTTCCTGTGACTTTTCGATGCGTCGTGTCTGTTCAAAGCGAGATCGCTTTCAGGAACATCGTCCCGTTTGGGACGAGTCGCGTTGGAAACCGGGACTTGCGCTGTACAGACTGTGGCCCTTCTTACGCAAAGATGGAGATGCTTTTACAATTTTGGGCCGCATTTGAAAGTGAAATCGGATTTTTGCCGCTCAGCTTCATCTTGAGAAAAAAGAAAAAGAAAAAAAGTCAGATAGGGTTCAGGCCTTCGTCTGCAGTGTGAACGCAGCCTCGACACAAACGCTTGGCAGAATGTCCAACTCTTTTCTTAAATGAAGGAGTATTTTTTTTTTTTTTTTTATGAATTCATTAGACAAAGAAAATCTTGTATTAACCTTTTCTTTTTTCTTACAACTCAATATTTTGCTTTCTTCATGCGTAGGCCTCTTTGTCAGGTTTCCGTGTTGAAGACTGTTGTGGATTCAAAACTCTGAGTCGAGAATGCGAAGTCATATTTTGTGACTGTGTGTGTGTGTGTGTGTGTGTGTGTGTGTGTATGTGTGTGTGTGTGTGTGGTGTGTGTATGTGTGTGTGTGTGTGTGTGTATGTGTGTGTGTGTGTGTGTAGGCTGCCTGCCATGACCTTTGGACCAGAGTTCAGCTCCCAGCCATATCAGTGTCATTATACCTTCGTCTGTGTAAGTAGGAAGCTTTTCTCAGTGGCTTAGCTCAAGTGAAACTTCTGTGTTGTGTTTTTTTTATTTTTATTTTTTATTTTTTAATATTTACAGCATCGAGCTTTAGGATGCAACAGGAAGGAAGACCTTTTTTTTTTTTTCTTCTTCTGCAGTGGCGCTTTCAAAACGGGGAATTGGTTGAATCCATCTCAAAGGTTTTAAACGACTGTGAAGACGTTACTATAAGGTGCTAAAGCAGTTCATATAGTTTGGGCTTTTTTTTTTTTCTTTTAATTTTTTTTTTTACTGTGAATGACTGAATTCTGGTAGTTTTTGTAATATTGTTATTGAAATGACTTATTGCGAAGAGGTGTAAAGTTAAATAAGTTATTGGTGTTAAGAGATTTTTAGTGAGAGTTTATCCTCGTTCCCTTTTGTACAGTTACAACCGAGGGGACGAAACGGCGCTTCTCTGCTTTAAACGTTTCATTAGACGTCGGGGGGGTTTTGGAGGGGAAATTGGAGGCTTTTCAGTTTACATGTCTACAAAAGCAACAAAGACAGGAGACACTGGAATGTTTTTTTTCTTCCTTTTTTCATTCTTTTCAGCATGCACTGACTAAAACGCTTGCTAAAGTGTGCAAACGTGAGAAACGCTGCGCCGACAATGACTTTCCACGTCTATGAGAGCCGAAAGACAAAAAAACAAAATGTCTGTCTCGCTCAATCTCACCAAGCGCTAGTGGCCTCATTTTCATGCAAACAGTTGCTAATTAGCACCAAACACAAACTGATGGATGCAGATCATGAAGCACCAGACAAAGCCAATGCTGTCTGAGGTAGTAAGAAGTGGCTTTTATTCTGCTCCACGCGACAACAGAACAACCTGAACCGTTCAACGGTAAAACGCCGCGACCTGGCGGACCTTTGTGCTTATAATGCCTGAGTTTTTCAAGTTGCAGCTAAATCCACCATCTGAAAAAGGAAACTCAATGTTCTATTTTAACGTAGGATTGTAATGAACAGCACATATCATAACGTACTCATGTTTTACAATAGCCCAGAATGGCTTGACAAAAGAAAAACTAAATGTCTCAAGAAAAGATCTTTCAAGAAACAGAATGTAATGTTTTGAGTTTGTTGCAATCTTTCACCTCGTCACTAGATGTCACTAAATCTATTCGATTGCTTGTTTAGCTCTCCAAACAAATTTCCTGTTTAATTGACGGTGACAACTTTCTGTTCCTGCTGGGAATAGAAAGTATCAAGCGGCAATACCTTCTTTAAAAAAAAATTTTTTTTTAAGTAAGAAATTAATTAAGCATTTTTGGGCAGAAAATAAAACCAAATTAAATATCGCGCCAGATTTTTTTTTCAAATTAAACATTGCATTTGTGACTTGACTCCTCAAGACGTCCTGCGTTCTTCACCCAGTTTTGGGATTTAAGAGAATCTTGAGAAACTGAGATGTTTTGTAACGTCTGATGAGAAATAAAACCTCCGTCACAGGAGCTACAGACTGTCTGATCGACGCGCTCAGGTTGGCCTGAACCAACCTGCTGACTGCTGAGCAGAGGATTAATGTCTGTATCTTGATTTTTGTTTCGTATTGTAAAATAGGAAACAGAAGAAACTGGAATCCTAATGGCCACATCTGGAGACGCATTTTCAGGTTCAAAAGTCGTTTTCTAGATCAATGTAGCCCAACAGATGAACGGTGCCAAAGTATTCATTCCTCTTCAGCTCTTTCCCACTTTGTCACACTACAGCTGCAAACTTTGAACTATTTTATTGAGGATATGATGAGATACCAACACTGAGTAGCACATAGTTGTGAAGTGGAAGGCAAAAGAAACACAGATTTATGAATTATATTAAAGTAAAAATACATGTTGCAGTGGGGGATGCATATTTTTGCTGACATTACACCTGTAACTACAGGGTGAGGCCATAAGTTTCCATACGTAGGATAAAGCGAATATATAATATAAAAGCGCGTCGCGCCTATTTAGATTCACCACCTAAAATTGCAATAAAACAAAAAGTACTTTAGTGGTTGTTATGTGACAAAAACGTGAAAAAAAGGCGCAAAGGGCGTGAATATTTTAAGGCACCGGTCCAGCAAACACATGAGGTGCTATCCTGTGTTAAAACTTCACGGGTGTGCCTTCCCCCCCATTTGTACCAACCCTAAAACATTTGTGAAACTTTGCTTCTTACTAAATCAACTGCGTCAGCAGAGTCAACCGTAACATCTGTGATGCCTGACCTCATCTGCTGCTATACGTGTTTTTTTGTTTGTTTTTTTTCTACCGTAAAAGGGCAACTTTTTACCACCGGAAACCCTTTGACGTTCTGTAACGATCTTTAAAGGAATATTACACTTTTTTTTTCTCCTCTTTCTACAAAGCAACTAAAGCCATGGTAGGCCATACAATGACACGTGAAACATCAGCACACAGTCAGCATAACAACTCCTCAGTGTGTGTGTGTGTGTGTGTGTGTGTGTGCGTGTGTGTGTGTGCGTGTGTGTGTGTGTGTGCGTTTTGACCAAGAAAGTTCAGCAAGTTACATCACGTTCAGGGTGCTTTGCAAGAATTAACTGGTTGGTTTTTAAAGTATAACTTCGATTTAGCCCTTCTATATTTGCATAAAGCCGCGATAAATTCACGATGTAACATCGTGAATTCAAGGTAAATAGTTTTTGGGGGGTTTTTTTCCCCAAAGAAGTCCTCGGTGGAAAACATCGGCACAGATCTAATAAACACGACCCGAAGGTGTGCTTCTGAAGGAAACAGGGATTTTACTCGGCGTGAATGCAACACGGTTTCTTTAAGAAAAAAATAAATAAAAGTAGTTTAACACAGTTTAAGCAAACTGTGGGGACGCAGATTCATATTACAACCTAAATCAACTTTACACCCAGTCGCTGGGCGACACTCGGTGTTGTTTCTCCAAATGTACATACATATCTTTGTGTGAGTGTGTTATTGGTGTGACTGTGTGTTATACATTGATCATATCTCCAGAGGGGTTTTTCTTTATCATTATAATAATTTTTTTTGCCCTGTCTGATCTGAGGTGGAATGTCACGTTCAGTTTTAGTTACAGTGCAACCTGAAGTTTCTCTTCATGAGAATCTGACAAGTAGAAAAATGAAATTGTCCTCATTATAATTTCCAGACAACATGATTGTCGGTTGTCACAGTTTTACGTCTCCTATTGCCACATTTCTTACCACTTATACGATTATTTGAAGTATTTAACAAGCCTCTGTATTTCTCGTATCTGTGAATCTTCAATAAAATCGGTGTCAACAACTCCGTCTCCGTTATTTCTCCATTGCCGTCTTTGGCAAAAGTCGCTTGTGCTCTTAATTATATGCCGTCCTTGATTTTCCTGTCGCTTGTGGGAAATCTGCAGGGCACGACCCATGTTGGGAAGACGGAAGTGGAAGCTGCAGGATCTTCAGAACAAACATGTCACGATGCGACGCCCACTGATTACCCATCTGTCTGGACCCAGGAGCAATATAACCAGTTTAAAAGCTCGAATGAAGGGTTGTATGGGATGCACTCCACGCCGTGATGTTCAGAGGAGGAACCCAGCTTTTATCGCCTCGCACAAACAATTCATAAACACAGAAACTCAGAGGAACAGAAAGAAATGCTCTTTCACAGTTTTGTCATAGAATGTAAAACTACTTTCACCCCTTATTACAATTAAATGGAACTATATTGTGCATTTAGATAAAAGATAGATAGATAGATAGATAGATAGATAGATAGATAGATAGATAGATAGATAGATAGATAGATAGATAGATAGATAGATAGATAGATAGATAGATAGATAGATAGATAGATAGAAGTTACTTTAAGTTGGGCCCAAGTTATCTGGCCCTGGCCCCACATTCAGCCTTGAAGTGGCTTTGCACCAAATCCATTTGAATAACTACATTATCATTATTATTATGAAGAGTCTAACAGTTTGGGTTTAAACTTTTGCACTTTGGAAGTGAAGTGCAAAAGCATGTTTTCGGGAAACTGGCTTTACCAAATAATGACGACGATAAATACATAAATAAACAACTTTCTCGCTGTATCAATTATGTAATGTGTGCCAGTTTGGTTCTTCCTGGATTTTTTATTTTATTTTTTATTTTTTTTTAATTTTCACTCACTAACCCAGCCTCTGTCCTGTTGCCTGGTTGTCTTCTTTACTTCCTGCTGTGTTTTTCCTCTCCTAAGCAGAGCAGTCTCTTGTTCCTGCAGTGAAGTAAAGTCAAGCTCTGACGGGGAAACGCCTTCCTCCCCGCTTGCAACTCGCCAATGAGAAACAGCCCGAGGCGGAGACTCCTGTTCCCACCACCAACACGCCCCGTCCGCTTCGCTCCCAGTCGGGTTGGCTCGGGTCAAGGCTCCGAAGCGCCTCCTTGCTTCCTTCCTTCCTTCCTTCCTTCCTTCCTTGCAGCAGCAGTTCGGGATCATCTGTACCTGCGCGCGGGGCCGGCATGGCGACTCCTCTCACCGACCAGGAGAAGCGGAAGCAGATCAGCATCAGGGGCATCGTGGGAGTGGAGAACGTGGCCGAGCTGAAGAAGGGCTTCAACCGCCACCTGCACTTCACCCTGGTCAAAGACAGGAACATCGCGACGCCCAGGGACTACTACTTCGCCCTGGCCCACACCGTGCGGGACCACCTGGTGGGCAGATGGATCAGGACGCAGCAGTTTTACTACGAGGCAGACCCGAAGGTAAAAAAACAGAAACAACACAGATCTGCACCCAAAGCTGCAGTCCCTCAGAATGCATTTATTGTCTGAAGTGCATGTTCAAGGGGCAGATCGTTCTGAAAGACAACTGAATCTCTGCTCCCCAGACACTAGTTTGTTGTTGCATAAAGTTTTTCTGCATAACAAAGAGGCTTTGTATTTCCAGGTCAGTGCGTCAGATTCACACATTAATCATTGTTTGCTCAGTGGAAGGCAGGATTGCTCCACTTACGTTCAGTAGTTTTGCCAGCTCTAAACTGGATTTCCTGTATATTGAAGTTATTATTTTCAATGCTAAAAGCCGCAGATTGTTTCAGATTTCATTTCCCCTGTCTTTTTTTTCTATCTTTCTTTCTTTCCCCCAGAGGGTGTATTATCTGTCCCTGGAGTTCTACATGGGCAGGACGCTGCAGAACACCATGATCAACTTGGGCCTGCAGAACGCGTGCGACGAGGCCATCTACCAGGTCAGACACAGGTCGCACTCAGAGATCTAAAGCTGCTCGAATCCAAAGCAACTCGACGTTGTGACTGCGCTGATCGGAAACGCTCTCGCCGCAGCTCGGCCTGGACATGGAGGAGCTGGAGGAGGTGGAGGAGGACGCGGGTCTGGGCAACGGAGGCCTGGGCAGACTGGCGGGTGAGCAGAACATCCTCACAGCCACCTTTGAGGATGAAAAGTGGGGTGGAGATTACTTTAAGTTCCCGTGCAGACGCTCCGTGTCCTTTGCAGTTTTGCACCATCACTATCTCCAGGGCTCATAGGCTCTTCTCCAATAAATCTGCATGTCTGCCGAACATGTGAAGCAACTCCCGGCTTAAGAAAGTTTACGACAGATGGTGGAAATGAGCAAATAGGCTGCAGAAACTTCTCCTGCAGAACCACAAAAAAAAAAAATATATATACCCCAGTTTATATTTAGCTGTGTATAATATTTGAATTTCTTGCTATTGCAGCATGTTTCTTGGATTCCATGGCGACCCTGGGACTCGCAGCTTACGGTTATGGCATCAGATACGAATACGGCATCTTTAATCAGAAGATAAGAGATGGCTGGCAGGTAATTGTGCATTCTTCTTTTTTTTTTTTTCTTTTTAAATTAATAATTTAAAAAGTGCCTGAAGTTCAGCTGTGACAAAGACATTGATCCCCTCACCTTCATCGTTTTTGTTTTTTTTTGAAAACAGGATTCCCTTTCAAAATTTGACAGAGGCTAAAGTTGAGATGAATTGGGTCAGAAAACATCACAAGTTAATTATTGACAAAAGGACCATACAGTAGTCTGACCTTCTTAGCATGGCTATGAGGGTCAGGCAAAGATTTGTTTTGTGCATGACAAACCTTTGTGTATCTTCTGATAGGAGCTTGCAAAACTGCAGGCTTCTGCTGTTTCTCGCGCTCCGCCAGGTTCTTTGCGGGTCGAACCTGGTCCGTGTAAACACGTCCCCCTGAACTCTGAGCCCCACGCGTGCCCGTTGTGTACGCACGCAGGTGGATGAACCTGTGCGCCTGATATCTGCAGCTTGCGAGAGCTGTTATTTACGTCAAAACAAAAAAAAAAAAAAAAAATGCTATTGCAGGCCGATGTTAGAGCTGACCTTGCTTCCTCGTTTCAAGCTATACGGTACGGAGAGGTCAGAAGAGGCCAAGTTTGTTCTGGGACTTTCACTTATCTGTGACCTTTCCTCGCTGCAGGTGGAGGAGGCAGACGATTGGCTAAGGCACGGAAACCCCTGGGAGAAGGCTCGCCCCGAGTACATGCTGCCTGTCCACTTCTACGGACGAGTGGAGGAGACGAGAGATGGGCCCAAGTGGGTTGACACTCAGGTACTTGGCGGCAACCTCACAGTGGAAAGAATCTGCATGAATTTGGGTCGAACGAGAGTAAACCACCTTGTGATGTGGTCGACCTGTGACCTCTGACCTGCAGGTTGTTTTAGCAATGCCTTACGACACACCCATTCCTGGCTACATGAACAACACCGTGAATACGATGAGGCTGTGGTCGGCCCGTGCGCCCAACGACTTCAACTTGAAAGACTGTAAGTCCGGGAGGATGTCTCGCTTTCATGCAAAAAAAATATTACACCTCTTTGGCAAAAGAGTTGCACGATGTGCAGGGCTTTACAAACGTATTCAGATCCCCTGAATCATTTGGCACATTTCAGCTGCATTCTTCAGGGTGCGTTGATCGACTTTGGCTCGACTTTTGGTAAAGTCTTGTGTAATTGAAGTAATAGGAAAATGTCCAGCCTTCTTTACTTGGTTACCTCTAAATCCACTCCAACCAAGTCTCTTTCGTAGTCCGTACAGCAGCTCTGGAAGAAAAACGACACCATTAAGACCAATGAACACATCCAAGACATATTTGTCCGCTTCTACTACCAGGCCAGTGAATGAAGGGCTGAATCTGATATGCAGGGACTATATCCAGGGAAACTCTTTGGACGAGTTGGAGACATCCACGTCTCAGATGGCGGGATCTGCTAAGGACATCTGGTAGTTTAGCGGTTTCCCAAATCTTGCTTTGACGAAAGACCGGCACATAGAAAGTGCTCTTGTCAGGCGAGACGAAAAGGAAACGTTGGTGAAACATGAAGGCGTGGGCGATTTCCTGAATGCTCCAAAATGTTTCAATTGACTGATTGACTGAGCTTGACTTATTTTGACAAAAGCAGACTGTAACTGTGCAGGTGTGGTAGGCGTACCCCAAAGTCAGTCAGGTGTTTTAGAGGGTTGAATATAAATTTTTGACACATTTTTTTTTAACTGCAAATCTTTAAAAATGTACAATTTTCACTCCTCTTCTACAACAATAATAACTTGCCCATGCTTTTGCTGTGGAAAAGTTTAACGGTGTTTGTGCCTGATGTGTGCAAGATCAACAGAAACTTCTGCAATTGCAGAAGTTTCTGATATCAGAGAAGTGACCTCTCTGATATCCGGCAGAGAGGTCACTTCCTCTCTGCCGGATTTCAGGGTGTTTAATGTTTCTTTTTTAAAACCAAAACTAGTATTTTCTTTCTCTAGTTAACGTCGGCGGTTACATACAGGCTGTTCTGGACAGGAATCTGGCGGAGAACATCTCCCGAGTCCTCTATCCAAACGATAATGTAAGTTCACTTTTTTCGTGGTCCGTAAACCATCAGATGTTTTCCACCTCGGTGTAACTTTCTGCTCTTGTTCCTGCGGTTCAGTTCTTTGAAGGAAAGGAGCTCCGTCTGAAGCAGGAGTACTTTGTCGTGGCAGCCACACTCCAAGACATCATCCGCCGCTTCAAGACCACCAAGAAGGGCGTACCGAGCCGCACCACCTTCGACACCTTCCCAGACAAAGTAGGAACTCGGAATCAGTGTCGCAAAAGGCGGTTCGGTTTTTAGTTGTCGTGTTGCTTCATTTTGTTGGTTGGTTTTTGCAACATTATGTCAGCATTTCCTCTTTGCTCACGTCTGTTGCAGCTGCCGAAGCTGCGAGGTGGAGGAAGTTTGTCAAGTCATGGTTGCCTGGTTTTAAAAAAATAAGTGAATAAAAAGGGTTTGTGTGAGGGAGGGGAGAATGAGCCACGGCGGTGCATTAAGGATATTGTGGGCAGAAAAGAAAAGAAAATTTCAGCCAAGAAAAAACACAAATTTTCCAGAAAAACTGAGGAAAATTCTGAGCTCCACATGTAGAAAAAAAACAAATGATGAGATTAATCTAGAAAATAAACAAAACTTGGAGCTGGAAAAGTAAAAAATGTGCTAGAAAAAACTGACTCATGTTTCAACAGTTGAAAACGTTTGACTTTTGAAAACGAAAATTTCCAAAAGTCCCCCCCAAAAAAAAAATCAAGAAAATTTGAGGTTAATGTCAAATTTCATAATTTTTTTTTCTGTTTTTTTTTTCTAGCAAATCTCTGACTTCTCCATTTCAGAAATAGTTTTTCCAGAAAATTAGTGAGTTTTTCTGGCATGAATTTATAACTTTTTATTGATTTATTTTTCTTTTCCTTTCCTCAGATCAGATTAGTGATGGATTGATTCGTTCATTTATTTTCCCCTCTTGTCTGCACTATGACTTAAAGCTGATTTTAAAAAAAAAATTTAAAAAAACGCACACAAAATGACTGACTCGTTGCTTTCCAACAGCCGCAGACGGCCCTCACTGTTTCCCGTTTTCCAGGTCGCCATCCAGCTGAACGACACCCATCCTGCCATGGCCATCCCCGAACTGATGAGGATCTTTGTGGACATTGAGAAACTCGACTGGGAAACGGTGAGTTAAAGTCGCCTGCGAGTGTCTCATTAGTTTTAATCATCAACGGCGACTGTGACAGGAAGTGCAAATTAGGAAATCGAGAACAAGGAAGGGCAAGCAATGCGAGAGGATGAAACGACTGCCTCCGCTCTTGCTGACTTTCAGGCTGCAACTTTGCGTCGTTTGCCAGGAGTAAAATTGTGGAGTTTATTTTAAAAGCTTGGTTTTACCCCTGATTATCAAAATGCAACTCTTAAACGAGAGCTTGTCCCTCGTCCTTCGCAGGCCTGGGACCTCACCAGGCGTACGTTCGCCTACACCAACCACACCATCCTGCCTGAGGCCCTGGAGCGCTGGCCTGTGGAGCTGCTGGAGAAACTGCTGCCCAGACACCTGCAGATCATCTACCAGATCAATCAGGCTCACCTTGACGTAAGCATGTCGTAGCAGAGACACCGAATATCCAGCAATCGACAAACAATGTGTTTTTTTGTTAATCTTCTGAGATATGAAACCGTGTGTAGGGCTGTGCAAAACGTTGTTATTGAGTTTTCCACTCAATAAATAAAAAGGTGGCGGACAGGATGACGGATTGATAAACGGTCCAAATGGTTGAGATAAACGATGCTCTTGAGACAGTTTTCAAGTGACACAATGAAAGTGGCAAAATAATGAAACTGTTCTTTCAAATATTAATGGACTTAAATTTTGTGAGGAACTCTGGAAGTGGAAGATATTTCAAATATCCACAGTGAATAAACAAAGCAACCAAAAACCAGAAGTGAAACGGATTAAAAACGCCAAACAAAATTGCATTTCACTCATCGGGATGGAAGCTATCGAGCTCATTTTAGCTCCTCGTCTGATCAACTGATTGATCGCGAGAATCAGACTCTGGATGCGAAGCCACATAATCATAAATGCGGCTTCAGCTTGCATTTATTATTATTATTATTATTATGAGCTGTCCTGAGTCGGCAGTCTTTTGCTGTAACTACAATTGTAAGCTTTTTATTGCATCTGCACATATAAAGGCAGAAATGTCAAATTGTAGCCATCTATTGTCAACTAAATTTAGGTTTTTACTTTGACTGGACCATTCTAAAAAACCATGAATCTGCATTGATCTGAATCACTTTTTGCAGTCTCATTTCTGGTTTTGTGTGATATATATATATATACATATATATACATATATATATATATATATATATATATATATATATATATGAGTCTTTGCAGCTCCCCCAGAGTTACAACTTGCTTCTTGGCTGTTGCTTGTAGAAATTCTTGCCTTGCAAATCATTTTAGGTGGATGAACACGTTGTCGCAGGTTTCTAATTACTCATACAATCAATCCAAAGAAAATGTAAATTCTAATGCGAGTTAAAGGACTGAATGCTTTTACATGTCTCCGCTTTTCCTCAACTGTGAAGCTCGAATACATTTTTGTGTTTCTTTTTTTTTTGCCCCGTAGAAAATTGCTGCTCTCTTCCCGAACGACATCGACAAACTGCGGAAGATGTCTCTGATTGAAGAGGACGGCTGCAAGAGGGTGAACATGGCCCATCTGTGTATCGTGGGCTCTCACGCCGTCAACGGAGTCGCTCAGATCCACTCCAACATCATCAAAACCGAAGTGTAAGGCTTTTGCCGACTCTGATAAAAGTTCCAAGATTGGTCAGAAGTGTAAAAGAGGCGATCGAGAAATAAATGTCACCCTGGTTCAGAAAAAGAGAAACCCATTTGTTAAGTTTAGATTTTGTTGGCTTACCAGCTGAAATCAAACTGCTGCTCGTCCAGATAGCAAATCCCAACTTTTCCTCTGATTTTTAAAAAAATCTTTTTATTTTATTTTATTTTCTCAGCTTTAAAGACTTCAGTGACCTTGAACCGGGCAAGTTTCAGAATAAAACCAACGGCATCACTCCCAGACGCTGGCTGCTCCTCTGCAACCCTGGGTTGGCTGAACTCATCGCTGAGGTTCAACACGTTCTTTAGTTTTACCGCGACTCGGCAGCCAGTTGGCCTTCAGGACGTAAAATCCTCCATCATGTTTGACTAAATGCTAATGTGAACATTGGTCGCTGTAATGTGATGTGTTCTCAGGTCGTTGGGGAGGACTATGTGAAGGACCTGAGCCAGCTGAAGAAGCTGAATGACTTCGTTAACGACTTGGCCTTCGTCCGCGACGTCGCTAAAATCAAACAGGTGGGTCTGACGGGGGGAGCGGATTAACCCATCATCATGTTATGATGGATTACTGTTAATCCCATCATAAGATTATCAATTAAAGGGGCAGTGTTTGAGCTTCACATCATTTTATGTTGTTCCCGGAGCATCGCTGTGATTCTTTCACGCACGTTTGACAAATCCTTTAGTCTCCACGGCAACCGTTCAGCTGTGCAAAACGCCTGGGAGAAGCGAGCCCCGCCTTCGAAACGCCTCTCCTCCTCAGAGACGCGGCTTCGGCCTCACAGAGCAGCCCCGCCCGCCAGGCTCCTTCAGACTAGCCAGCAGCAATTAGCAACTGAGAATCTGCTGAGATCATTATAGGAGCTACTTTTGAATGAAATGCTGGTTAAAAACTTTGCTAAAGGGTTAATAGAGGAGTCACGTTGTGATGACTTTCTGATGGCAGAATTTCAGGAAGAGCAGGCATTTCTTAAAGAGACAGAGGTCCAATATTTAGGCATTAAATCAGGAAGTAAAATTTCTTTTCAGTCATTTTTGATGTATATACCATTTGAAGTTAACATAGCCGCTTAATTGTGCTATAAAATGGCACTATGTGAAAACACAAAGTAACGCCCCTTTAATCGGTTGTTGCGCTTCCTGAGGTATTTAAAAGGTAAAAAAATTTTATCAGAGCACAAACAGTGATGCAACATACCGTGGAAAAGTACATCTTAACATTTCTGCACATCACAGCATGAAGAGGCATCTCGGCCTAATGAACCCGGGCGTTGCGACATCGCGCCGCAGCCCGTTTCCGGGCAGCGCTCTCCTGACTCAGCAGCTTTCACGTCAGTGACTCCCGTTGTGGGGTTTCTCCGCAGGACAACAAACTGAAGTTCGCCCACTTCCTGGAGAAGGAGTACCGGGTGAAGATCAACCCTTCCTCCATGTTCGACGTCCACGTCAAGAGGATCCACGAGTACAAGCGGCAGCTGCTCAACTGCCTGCACATCGTCGCCTTGTACAACCGTACGTGCAGCGACGAGTTGTCTTGTGTTTTTTTTTTTTATAATAGATATTGCTTAGTCATTAAATGCAAAGCCAAAAAAACCAACAAAAAAAGAGAAGGTTTCGCAAGTAATTGCAGGTGTGACTTTCTGAGTGATCCGTCGGATGATGTAGTCAGACGTTTCCTGATGAGGAATATTCCACCCTGACCTGGAGCTTCATGTTAAAACAGACATGAGGAATGCAGCCGCTGCAATCAGCTGTGGGGGAATTTTCCACAAAGCTGCATTAAGCAGATAAGCTGCTTTTTTTTTTTTCTTTCTGTTTTTGGAAGTTTCTCAACAGACGTCCTGTATTCACAACGCTCAAATTTCACTACTTTGTGGCTTTTCGTGTGACGGATGAATCCGGACTGGTGCAAAACTGTGTTCATTCGTGCAACAACTAAATGAAATCAATGAAGGAAATACAGCAGTAAGATGTATAAACTTACATCTATTCACAAACAATGAGAATTAGCTGTCTAACTCAGGCTATTGCAGACATAGTTCAAAAACAGATCAAAGTATCAGCTTGCCACCTCCTTAGCATAATTTTCTAATTTCTTTTAAATGCGGAAATTTAGATTGTTTTCTATCTCTGTCAAGATTGTCCCATAAAGTAGCACCTTCAACTGAAATGCATTTTTCACCTGTCGCCGTTCCGAATCAAAGATTTCCCAAAAATAATCTGTTCCCTTTGAATTTCTACTTGTTTTCTCTTTTTACAAATCTGTTTTGAATACTGCATTTTTTTTTTGTTAATGCAGTCTCTACCTGCATTTTAAAATGCTGTACTCTATCAATTCAGTTTCATTCATTTTAAACTTTATAAATGTTCATCTTTTGCTTCCCATCAGGCATCAGGAAGAACCCCAACGCGCCTTTCGTACCGCGAACGGTGATCATTGGTGGGAAGGTAGGTCACAGCGCACGCCGAACGCGACAGGGCTGGCACAGAGCAACACGACCGGAACCGGAATTGAACGATTCGCGTCGTCGCTCTCTGCAGGCCGCACCGGGGTACCACATGGCGAAAATGATCATCAAGCTCATCACCTCGGTGGCTGACGTGGTGAACAACGATCCCGTGGTTGGAGACAAGCTGAAAGTCATCTTCCTGGAGAACTACAGAGTTTCTCTTGCGGAGAAAGGTATAAATTGATGATAATTTAAAAAAGCACTTCTGTTGGAGAGGAAAAAGAAATGGAGTCACTTTGTGGTTTTTCTCCTCCTCAGTGATTCCCGCCACAGATCTGTCGGAGCAAATCTCCACTGCTGGCACCGAGGCTTCGGGGACGGGCAACATGAAGTTCATGCTGAACGGCGCGCTGACCATCGGCACCATGGACGGAGCCAACGTGGAGATGGCCGAGGAGGCGGGCGAGGAAAACCTCTTCATCTTCGGCATGCGGGTGGAGGATGTGGCCGAGATGGACAGAGAGGGGTGAAAGACCCAACGAGACAAAACGCACGATGGAGAGGAATTTGAAGATTTCTTTTTAAAGATCGAGTTTTTTTGTGTGTGTTTTTATGTTTTTAAGGTACGATGCCATGACGTACTATGAGAAGATCCCCGAGCTGAAACAAGTGATGGATCAGATCGCAAGCGGTTTTTTCAGCCCCAAGAATCCAGAGCTTTTCAAGGACCTCACCGACATGCTCTTCAAATACGACCGGTGAGCAACTTTACTTTTCTCTGTTACTCTTCTTGTATTTTTGTATTTAGTTACATTCTTTTTTTTCTCCCTCTCTCTCTTTTTAGATTCAAAGTCTTTGCAGACTTTGAAGACTATTTGAAAACCCAAGAAAAAGTCAGCAAACTCTATCAGGTAATGTTTTGTTTTTCTTTTCTTAATTGTATTAAATTCTGAGTTTTCTTCAAAAATCCATCTTTTAATTTCAGTACATTAAATTGACGGAGAAAAAAAAAAATCAAAAGGATCATTAAATCCTCTACTTACTAATTGATCAACCGTGACTTCCTGTTCTGCTTCTGCAATTAAAAATCTTCAACCTTATTCCCAGATTTATTTCTGCAGCACTTCAAATGTCTCTCTCTTCTTTTAGGATACAGTGGAGTGGACGAAGATGGTGATCAAGAACATCGCGGCGACGGGGAAGTTCTCGAGCGACAGAACGATCACAGAGTACGCCACCGAGGTGTGGGGGGTGGAGCCGACCGACCTGAAGATCCCGCCTCCCAGCGAGCCACGGGAGGCCATCGAGGAAACCGTCAAGGCTCTGAAGAAAATGTGAAAATGCTCCTCATCTCCTGGGCTGCCTTTTGCGTTTACACAACAGAGCCTCTATGCAACGCATTACGTTTTTTTCCTTCTTCTTCTTCTGTGGTGCTAGTAGAAATGCACATTCTCCTCCCCCCGCCCCAAGTCAAAGCACTGTTACATTTCTTGAGCACCAACGCATTGGCCACTGTGAAAGCCCAGATTACTTAATCTGGGTTTAGTCTCCGAGGGGCGGAACAGCTCTGAGAAATCGCCTCAATTCTGACATTTCTGCGGATCGGGGACGATCGCAGGATCCAGGAAGTTAGATGGATATCAGGAACGAAGCAGTTAAAATCTTTTTTTTCTTTTTACATTTGTTTTAGTTTGTGGCCTGTCCTGATAGAGAAACAATGTTTATAATCAAAAGATGCTTTTGGAAAAAGGAGTTAAGAAAACACACACAAAACAAATTTTCTTGTGTTCCGTCTATAATAAAATAAAACCCAAAACTTCAGTCAAAGTGATTTATTCCTCTTTTTTTCCCCCCAGACCTTCATGTTTCTCGCTCCAAGTTTTGTAGAAATTTCCTGCAACACAGGAGAGTGCGGATTAAATTGGAACACCGGCGTAATTTCTGAACACAAAATGGCGGCGACTTCCCAACTCACTGTACGACGTCCGCCAAGTCGGGGGCCGAGCAGATGTGGCTGTGGGACAGTCCGAGGTTCGCCCCGTAGGAGATCATCTGCACTCGATCGCTCGTCTCGGATTCCCTCTGGGCTCGCAGCGATATCTGGTACAGCTGGGTCCGATAGACGGAAAGCGCTTGAGGAAAGCGGACAGGAAATTTAAGAGAGACGGAGAAAACCCGCCGTACCTTCTGACCCATGTGAAAGGGAACGATGTTGTCGTCCTCCGCGTGCAGGATGAGGAGGGGGCTGCTCAGCGTCTGCAAACTGCAGAGATGACGGCAGATGTTACTAAACAATAAATCAAAACTGTTTTCAATCTGGTTTCGTTTCAAGCAAAAACCTACTTTTTGTCATTGGAAAATGAAATGTTGATCCTTTCCAGAATGTTCCAGAGCAAACTCTCAAAACCCGGCAGGAACATGTACAGCTGGAAATATGGAAAGGTTTTGAAAGGGGGAGGTAAAAACGCAGTTTGAAGATCTTATATAGTCAACTTCTTCTCTCAAAAGTCTATTTGCTAAACCATGAGCAACTAAAAAAGAAGCCTCAGATGAAAAGCAGTAATGTCCATCTCTAAATAACTTCCGCCGTGTTTCAATCGGAGCCTCGGCGAACCTCATGTTGACCTCTCACCTTGGCCAGCCAATTATTTGCTACCACTTCTCCGATTCTCGTGTACGGAGCTTCCAGGATCAGAGCGTCGACGGCAGAACCTGCAGTGCCAAAAGCACGACCTTATTTATTATGCCAAATAGAGATCGGTGTTTATAAAAGCAATAATCTAAAATCATGTACAGCTGCAATCGGTATATTTACGATTACCTTACGATTACAGCACACACAGATTTATTTTTAATATCCTTCACCTTGCACTTTGCAACCAACCGCGTTCCGATTTCTGACAGAGAACCTTGAATTTTTGGTTGCAACATGACAAAATGTGTCCAGCGCTTTTTTCAAGACTATATATTTTAAAAGCACTTTTGACCCCGACATAAGCTTTGCGTGTTGAGCGGGAGACACTTCTGAGAACGGACCTCAACTCAAACCCACCTTGTTCTTGGAGTTTCACTGCAGCGTTGGTCGCCACTCTAGGGGGAAAAAAAAAGAAGAAGAAAAGTCTTAATTGGGTATTGCGCCTTTGTCATGAGAAGAAGTCTGAATAAATGAATGAATGAAGCTCAGAGAGGTACTGACCCAGAACCCAGAGAGTGTCCCCACAGGCACACCAGGCTCCCTCTGCTTCGTGTCTTTGCCCAGTTGTGCAGGTAGAGGGCGTCGTTGGTCAACCCAGCCTCGCTGGGCTCTCCGGAAGAATCACCAAATCCTCATTAAGAGACACATTTACAGGCTGAAAGGCCGACCTCGTTGAATTATCTGGGTTTAGATAATTCAACGTCTAGTTTCAATGTTTTTTTTCCCCCCAGATATTCTGAAATTTCTAAAAATAAAAATAAAAACCCATCCATATTGGTCCCTACAGCTCATGGCTGGCATATAAACTATAAATATAACTAGACTGAAAATTAGATGTCTTTTTTTTATTACAGCAAATAAAAACGGACCTTTTGAAATTACTTTATGAAAAGTGCTACGCAAGTAAAGTTCTGCTTTCTACTCGCTTCTGCAAGTTTGGGGTCTTCCTTACCTCTGTAGTCTAAAGATAAGACATGGTATCCTGCAGCACTCAGGATCTACAAGATGGCAAAACATTTTACATTCTCTATTAAAGCTCAAAGACAACATATTTACACCTGGAAACAACTTATTATTTCACTCAAACCTTCACCAGCTCCACTCTATGACTGATCGCCCTGCAGACACGAAAGGAGAGAGACTTTCAGACTCGTCTGCTCCAGCCAACAAGAACCAAGGCAACCGTCTAATGCCCACTAGACTCTATTAGGATCGTTTCAAGGATGCCTATCCTTCTGCACTTAACCCACCTGGTCCCTACGTTGCCATGGAGGTAGATAATAACAGGACGCCCGTCTCCCAGGGCCTCCAGATACCAGTCGAGATTCCTCCCAGCGGCCGCTTCCCATTGGCTGGCAGGGAGCGTGTGCCTTTGAGACAGAGAGGGAGTGAAAAAGACAAAGAGAAACTGAGCGGCACAAACAAACAGAGCCTCGGGAATATACGGCGGGTCTTCAGAGCGAGGCCTCGAGCAGCCATGATGCCTCTGTTCACTCAAGGGCCGCCTGCGCCGGACGAGAGCGCTGACGCACTGAAAGGAGAACAATCAGCCTACCACACTCCCACTGAGACGCCCTCCTCTGGGCTGAGGTAGAAGTTGCAGGTGTGGTTCAGGACATCCTGGGGTCTGCGGAGATCCACCAAGTATGGAAACCTCACTGCAGGTGAGAGCGCAGCAGGTCAGCGACGCAAGCGTTTGCAATCGCAGCTTCACGTCACACACACACACACACACACACACACACACACACACACACACTGCCTTGAGACGCATCGCAAGCCACAAACTTCACCAGCTTCACCAAACTTTTTAACTTCATGTTTATGTGCTGCATTTAAGGGGCTATTTTATTATTATTATTATTATTATTATTATTATTATTATTATTATTTTAATTAAATTATTTATTTATTTACACCTTCACATTTTGTCATTAGAGCCAAAATGGTGAATTTATTTTTGTGATTTTCACTTTTGTGAGATTTTATGCGACAGACTGATTGGGGAAAAATAAAAAATTAAGAATGTTTCCAAAACATTTAAGGGCGTTTGTGCGTTGAACATCTATTCTGGATTAATACATTTTCCAAAATATGCCGGTTTCTGTCGGATCAGATGGAGGGTGACTGTGAATATCTCGGACACACTTATGTCTGGACTTTGACTAGATCATTCTAACACATTAAAAAAAGTTTCATGTGTAGGTTGTCCACCAGAAAAGTGAACATTTTCTTTTAAAATTCTTCCACCTGGTTGCTCTAAGCCACTTCTCCATAGGGACCAGGTTGGCGGAGCACACTGCCAGTCAATCCTCTTCTTCTCCAGATTTTCTGCAAAACTCCAGTTTTGTTCCATCAGTTTTCACAGTTTTCACAACCTAACCTTCCTTCGTGCTCCTCCACGGTTTTATTCATCCCCAACCTTTCTAACGCACCTCTTCGTCTTCACTAATGTTCTCCAACAAACTGCCCACAGCCGGATTCATGCTGCGATTAAATCACCCACAGGCCTGGAAGTCTCTGTTTTCTAGCTCTGTGACTTCTGAAGGCAGAGTGAAGGGGGGGACTGCATATGGACAAACAGCACACGTTTCAATTTTTATGGTAAAACAGAAAAACTGTGGCCTGTTTTGTGTTTGTCTAGCACTTGAAATGCCAATAAAAAAATAAAAAAACACACACACACACATTGACTTGAAGTTTGTGGCTGTCATGCAACAAAATGCAACACATTCACAGGGTGTGTGAGAATGAAAGCTTTAGAATGATTTAAGATTAAATCTGTGCACTCCTGTAGTTTATGTGAAAATCTGTTTTTATTATTATTATTATTATTATTATTATCCACTGGTGTTGGTGGAATAACTACTATTTTTGGATGTTCATGAGAACAATTTTACAGTCACTGTAAATGCAATAATTTATTAACTTGCACAACAAGTTAGTAAATTATAACATGTGCGTAACATTGTTTTTATTTAGTATTTTTTATCCTCTGGTGTCCCATATGAACCAGGAGCAGTACTTACGCAGGTGAGAGAATACGGCATAGCTCAGTATCCATGGAAACAGGTAGAGAAGAACAGGCACCGAGACATACGCGGTCAGCAGGAAGGACACGACGTTCTTCATTTGTGATCAGGACCAGGTCCGCCCTCGGCTTTTTTGTTCCAGTTTGGTGTTGTTTTGCCGACAGAAAACCCAGCAGCAGAGCGGCGAAAGGCAAGAGGAGCTGGAGGAGGTCAAAGTTCAACTGTCTGCCGCTTGTTCACGTTTCACACAGTTAGGCGGACATGCACAGAAAACCAGCCAACAAACAAAAACAACACCTCAGTCTGCCAAAGAGGAGAAACAGTTGCTTTTAATTCTGCCCACTGAGTGTAAAGGTTACAAAAAAAACTAATCGGTCCGGTCAGGAATACTCGGTCAAACGACGATGGTTAGCAAAACTATGCGACCGCGGTTGACGTCACGCAGCAAAGCACTATGGGAAGTGAAGTTCTCTGGCACGAAGCAGCGCTGGCTGAATGTGAAGCGGATAAATGTTTGTTTCGTTCACTGTGAGAACATTTGGCATTATTTTACAGCAGTTTTGTGTTGAATTGGCTTTTATTTAGCTCCGCTTTTTTTTTTCTTCAGAATGTATTTATAGCCACACAGCTGGGCAATTTTTAGCCTTTTTTTTTTTTTAGATATTTTTATGCGTACAGCTGTTACATTGTTTGTTCTGCTATCCGTTTTTCTTCTTTGTGATGATTGTTATACTGAACATGAGTTCATTGATCCTAATCTGCCTCTGCACGGTGGAGCATTTCAGAAACTGCTGATAACCTGGGACTTTCAAACATAACACTCTTCAGAGTGGACAGAGTGACCCGAATAGAGAAAATACCCAGCCTGTGACAGTTGTGTGGTCCAAAATATCTTGTTAATGTAAGATTTCAGAGAATAATCTGGTTCTAGATGAATACAATTACCTACACAATGACCACGGAGCTTGTAGAGTACAATATCTTTCGCTGAAAAAATATTGAAGCAAATTAGTTTCAGCAACAGATGACCAAAACAAAAAATCTAAACAAGCAGTAGAACCTCTCCATTCACAGCAGTGTATATGACATTTAACAAGCAAGAAAACAATATTTACCATGTCAGATATTTGACTATCAAGGTCATCAACATAGTACAATATGTGGGAGATGGTTATCTCTGGGATGGCTTTAAATTTAAGAGACAATTTTAATGCTGGTAAAAAGCAGGTGAAAGGTTTAAGAGGTGCGTCGCAAACCGAGCAGTTCTGTTTCCGTCCACTAGGGGGCCCGGAGGCAGGGACCGGTGTCCTCAGTCGCCGCCCCTTCCTCTATCAAGCGGTTTTCGAAATCCGCTACAAACCTCTGGAGGATGATTGTACAGCCGGAGGGACTCGAGGAAGCGAGTCAAGGAGACTTTTTAAAGATTTTGGATCCGCAGTCAGTAATGTTTTTCAGGAAGAAGACGCTCTAAGCTCCCACTGACGGTCTGCCAGAGGATACGTGAACTTTCAGGAGACACTCGGCAGAGACATGTTGTGAACTTTTTGGTTTTCTCGGGACGTTTTGCTCCAAATATTCGCGTCCGAGAAGGAGACAAACTGCTAACCGAGTCTGGGGGCTTCGGTGAGTTCTTCTTCCTTTTTTTTTTTTTTTATTTCCCCAACATTAAACCTTTATGGCAACTTTTTAAAAATTATTTTATGTTACTGCGTTTTTTTTTTGTTTTGTTTTTTTTAAATATGAAGTTAGCGAACACTTTCCTTCAAACATCCCTCTGTAAAAAAATTAGCTTCGTTAGCATAGCCCATCACTTTGCTCTGGTTGGTCTGGTTAAACTTGTTACACGAGAAATAATTCGGACTTTTAGGGTTTCTTAAAGTGTAGACATTAAAAAAATGTGCAGAATGAAACTACACTTAGACAGCAACATGGGGATTTTTTATTATATGATAAAGAAACAACAGGATTTAAAATCTCCAATCACTTTAAAAAAATGTTTTAAAGAAAACTGCTGGATATTTGACACTGTTGATGTATAAACATTATTGTCCTTGCTGAAGCACTTCTGATGCAGTTTATTTTTGAAAAAAGATCATTTTGACTTTGCAGCTAGTGCCTTGTGACTTTTTGTTTTGTTCTGCTGTTTATGTTGGGAGTTTTAAACATTTTTTAAATATTTCACTGCAAACTAAAAGCCTCATCTCATCCTGTAGAAGACGAGAGAAATCTGAAGAGATTATTGGGTGTGCATAATAATATTGCTGACGCATGTGCTGGTTGGAAATGCATTGATTTTGATTTAAATGCATTGATATGCACTGATGTCTAAATCTGAATAAAGTTGGATAAAATATCAAGTGCAGAAACATGTTTGAGTTTCTTGGCTTTAGTTCCTAATTTATAAAATGCTACATTTCTATGTTGCATTGATTTTATGTGTCAGTGTTTTGAGTCATTGACTCCGAACCCACTGATGATTAACATCAGTTTAACATTTTAAATTTGATCTTTTAATTTATTTTTGCTTCTGTTCCAATTTTGTCAAACTTGCCAATCACAGATCAGAGCCGATCAATGTAAAATCAACAAATCCAGTTGATCGATGCGTCACCAGTTAGATGCTGAGCAAAGCATGGGTGACTTGAAGAAAAGATGGAAAATTATTCACATGATTAACATTTTCTGTATGGTAATCAGTTAAAATTTGACACGTTTTAGTCGTGTTTTTGTATGAAATAGAAATAAGTAATTTTAGAGTGTTGTGGAACAGCCCTCTATTGTTTCACCGTGATGTTTTTGTTTCGTTTCCATCGTGAGAACATACAGAAAATACTATCCAGCTGTGTGATTTGTGCTCTGAAATGTCCAGAATGTCGTAGGAACAGTTGGGAGAAAAAGGGGAAACTTGAAGTTAGAAAAGTCCAAAGTTGAGAAAGTAAACATCTCGAACTTCATTCCTTTTTTTGTTCTCAAAGTTGTTCTCTAAACTCTGACACAATGACAAAGAAACAATTTCCGTGATCACAACCAAACTCATTTCTTTAAACGGTTAAAGTTTTGCTTTATGTGTCACTTGCGTTCACGCCTCTCTGACGGTTCTGTCTGTAACGTAATTTCGCTTTAATTAATGACACACAAAGAAGTAGAATAAAGAAGAATTTGGGGTTTATCATAATTTCTTTTTTTAAAAGCCTCATGTAAAATAATGCTGCATCAACAGGCTGTGGGGTTAACTCATGAAGACAAATGCTTTTGAGTATTTTCCTGACTAACATCTGCTGGACATAATGAATGCAGTTACCTATCAATGCTGGGGTGTGTGTGAGGATTAACCTCATTGTTATGACTTGGACCGGGTGATTTCTCTGCGGCGGCGGCAGCTGTCGTCCCCGTAAGCAGCTCTGATGGTGAAGGTCTAAGAGCTAAATTGGCTTAGAGGTCGACTGTAGAAAGTAAAGTGAATCTGCTGTGAATTCGCATATTAATAAATATATTAGTTTCCTCAATATTACACAGTTTCTTTGTGTGATTCTTTTGCTTACGGACGCCTCTGAAATGTCCAGATGTAGGGTCCTGATTGATTTTTTTTTTTTTTTTTCTTCTTCTTCTTCTTTCTTCTTTTTTGTGGAGAGGCAGCTATTGTCTCTGGTGAATGGAGGGGATCCCAAGTCTGGTGTGTGGGGGACACCTGGCCTGCCCGAGTGCTTGATGATCTCAGAGAGCAGCTGGAAGAGCAGGAGGAGTCGGACGGCGCAAGCGTTGTAAAACTCCCGGAGTGGGGCGCTATTTATTACAAACAGAAAGCAAGTAATTGTGAAGCTTCTGCAAAGAGGAAACAAAAACACAAAGCGAATCATTTTTGATAAATTTGATCGCACGCTGGGCGAGTTTGAGAAGGTCACAGCAGGATAATATTGATTAAAAATACGATAGTATAATGGTATCAACACAAACATTTGAGTCAGAAATGCAAAAAATGTGATCAGAATCTTGTCTAAAGCAGAACGGCGACAATAATTCCTACAACTGTGAAAACAATGTATTGATGAATACAGTTTTAATGACGTGTTTGCTGTATTCAGATGAGCAGAAATGTTCAGTGTCTAGCCGCAAAAATGAATTTGTTGCATTCGCTGGTGTTGGTTTTCAGTGGAAGCAAATAAAGCGTCAGGAATGAAAGTGAAAAAGTTGATCTGCTGGTGTGAAATTCACGGCGTTGACCGGTTTGTCCTGGTGTAACCTCTGCTCATTGCGGCATCACTTCCTGGTGCTTTGTTGACAACTCTCGATCACAGACTGTCACTGTGACGGAGATCGAGCATGTTTACGTTTCTTTCCCATTATCACACTTTTACCTACCAAGGTTACAGTTTTCTCATTTTGCCTTCAGGCTGCATCAAAATGATTTGCTGTCACTCGGTTTCAGAAATGCCCATCACTGTCAGTTCACCTGATTGTATAATCGTTACAATCAGATCAAGTAAAACCATCTCTACAAATGCTGCTGAAGGCGTGTGTGTGTCTGTCTAAGCTCAATCCCTGAGCAACATTTACCTGATAGTCCCATCATTGTAATCGGATTACCCAAAGCCTCCGCTATAAATGACGCTGGAGGAGTTTGTGGCGAGCTCAGTGGCTGAGCGGCGCGCCTCTGATGAAGGCGGCGTCGGAAAACCGTGCTGGTGGAATAGATGCTCCCCTTCTGTTTGTAAGCCGCGTGGCGTTGGCGAGCGGGACCGCTTGGTTCGGCGAGCTCTCCCGAGTTGAACCTCTGTGTCTCTCTGTCCGCTGCAGGGCAGGCTGCTGTCCTGGGGGATGGATGACGGCCAAGGGCAGGACGACTACGAGGAGCGCCTGAAGGAAGTTTTTAACAGTTTCGACGCCAGCGGCTGTGGCTCCCTGAGTCCGGAGGAGCTCTCCGACCTCTGTCAGTCTCTGCAACTGGACGATGCCGCGCCAACTCTCATCCACACTCTGCTGCAGAACCAAGACCACTTCACTGCCAGGGTGAGCAAAATCCCATTTGTTTATGGGAAGATTTGTAAGCTAACCTTAGCAGCATTTTTGTAACTCCTGTTAAGAGTTTAGATCCAACCTGACTCATTCATTTTAAACCAGAACATTTTATTTTAGTTATGATTTTACTGCTTCTGTTTTTATACTACAAGTAAGCAGTGTAGTTTTTCCCTCCTGTAGCTTTTATTTAACATCTTCCAGCTCCATCTCGTCGCTTTGTTGTGAATCAGGTGCAGATCTGCTGACTGAGAGGATTCTGGCTCCACCGCTGCTCGAGCGGAGCGGCGTGCGCATGCAGTGCGCTGCGCTTGTTACAGTCTGCACCCTACTTACTTTCTTTATTTCCTCAACAGGTTAAACTCTTCATCTGCTCCTCTGCTGAGACTACAATAAGTAGATCAACAAACTTTATGTGGCGCTTATTAAACCCCTGCACCACCAGGGGTGCACCAGCACTCCAAGCATACCCAATCTTTTTTTATTATTATTATTATTACGTGAAATAAACCCGAAGCCATTTCTAATAGTTTCATATATATCAAGCGGATCATCGGAGCGAAAGCTGTAACGCTCCACTTGTGAAAGTAAATCTGTTGGGTCTCGCCTCGACAGCCCCGTCAGATGAACAACAAACCCCAGCTCTGAGCTGTTGGACAGCACATGTTTAAAATAATAAAAACAAGCCTTCGTCGTTTTCTTTGGCCTTCCCAAAGGGAAACCCCTGAATTTAATTGGCTGCTTACCCACAACCCCCTCGCCTTCAATACGTTCTGCTGCTTTGTTTGCCGACTTGTTGAGAAAATCTCATTCAGCTCGTCGATCACCAAGACGACCACTGCGGTTAGTCATTATTCACGTGTTGTGTGTTTTGGGTTGTGCTCTTCATGGGTGTATATGAAGCAAAAGCATGAGTCGAATTTGGAAAACTCAGTGCGTGTTGATTGATTATCCTTTATTGATTTTAAGCTCCTTTGATGAAACATGAGTTGTTTTTTTTTGTTGGTGGTGTCTTTCTAAAATGCTTGGCTCCACTCTTTCTCCTGAGGTTTTGTTTGTGCATAAGCGTGTTGCAGACGGGTGGCTATTGTCTCGCATGTGCGGGTGTGCGGGCGGGGGTGAATGTTAGGTGAACCGATCGCCCGACCGCGACACCCAACAATGAACGCCAAAAAGAAGGGGGGGAGAGAAAGAAAAAGGGACTCCTAAAGGCGCCAGCCGTCGGCCTCGGAGGCACAAAGAAAATCAGCATATTCAGGGTTGGCAGCTGCTGATTGTTGAAGTGTGACCTCTGGTTGAAGCGTCTTCCAGACAGTCAAACACATTTCAAGGGAATTATGGCCCAGCTAAGGAATTTCCATCAGCTTTCTCTCGCAGAGATGCAATCGCTTAAATTCTGCGCAATCTTGAAGTTTATTTATAGCTGCAACTGAGGCAGACTAAGTAGTAGTAGAAGCCAGAATCTCACTTTAGATGTAACTTTTGTTTTGAGCCTACACAGCCTCATTTTTCTTCTTTGTTTTTCTTATTTGATGCATTTAATCAACGCGGTAAACTTGCAGCGCGCACAACTCTGGTACCTTTACCTTAGGCGTAAAGCAACCAGACTTCTTCCGAGTAATTTTCCTGTTTTTAATCAAATGCTACCCACAAAATAAGCTTCCTGGATTCAGTCACAAAAAAAAAAGAATCAAGCTGCATATAAGAACACAGCAGGGATTTCTGGGAAAATGAGAAAGAGCAACGCACACAGAAGCTGTTTGTGCTTCTTCGGGAATGTTTTGCAAGCCAAGATCATCTGATCGATGCATAAATGCTGCATCACCTGTTGCCTTCGCTGCAGATAAATTAGCCCCACCATTCAGGCACGTGCAGGACTGCATACACCGTCTAATTTTAGTGTGAGGTCAGACTGCAAGCAGCGTTTCTGTTCTGAGAAAGCAAAAAAAAAATATATATATTTAAACGAGCTTAAACTGCACCGTCTTGCTTTGTGTCAACTTTCTCAGTTTGCACAGAAAAATTTAGGCACAATACAACCTGATTTGTGGGAGTACATTTTCTGAAGGCCGTCATCCTCGCAGTTTGCTCCCATCGCGTCTGGGGGATCACTGAGTCAAATTCTGACTCGATGGGGTTAAAAGTGCCTTGTGCTTTACGTATTTGGTTCTTATTTTCAGGTCGACTTTGACCAGTTCAAGCACGCTCTTATCCTGGTTTTGTCTTCGACCATTGAGCCTCCTCAAGCCGAACAGGAACTCTTGCCAAAGCCAGGTAACGTCTTTATTTAGAACAGCCTCAAGTTAAATATTGAACTCAAAGGTGACTGGTGAGGCGGAGCGGCCCTTATGCTGACTCAGCTGCACGTCTCCGTACGTGATGCAAAAGAGACTTCAGGTCCACATTGTCTCAGTCTAGGATCAGTTTTTATGTTTTGATGAGTAATGTTGACAGTCACGTCTTGAACTGCTAGAGTAAATGCAGGCCGGTCAATTGTCACGTCTCAGTGGAAAGAATAATATTTGCGATTCTGGTGAATTTTCTGGAAATAATGAGCCTGTTGACATGTAATGCAACACAAGCGTTGCTGAGAGAAATGGGAACATCTTTCTGTGAAAGCATTATTTGGTTTCTGCTTTTGCAGAAGTTGTCTGTTTTAGAAAAGTGGCCGCTGAAGGCGTTGGTAAAAATTTGTCACAGGGATTATTTTTAGAGTTTGTGTCTGCATTTAACCTGAAGAAGTGGCAATAAAATAAGTAAACAGTTCTATGTTAAACAGCTCAGATTTGAAGGTCAAATACAAGAAAATAATTTTTTCCTATTCATTAAATGTGCCATAACTAGAAATTTTCTGCCTATAAACAAGCGATCACTTTTATCAGAGAACATTTTTTTCTTTTAAGAACAGGAAAATCCAGATTGGTGCATCTGTACTTTCATCATATCTGTTTTTTATTTCATTTTTTGTAAAAAAAAACAAACAAAAAAACCTGAACACTGTGCTATAAATTGCTACTTTTCTTGTCGCGTTGTCACCGCAGAGTCTCCCGAAATCCAACCAAAGTTTGTGAAGGGCAGCAAACGTTACGGCCGCCGCTCCACGCCAGAGTTCCTGGAGCCCGTTTCAGACTTGTCTGAGGTCACTAACATTAACCCAGCCAACGAGGACGATCTGGAGGACAACTATGACTCGGCTGTTCCCAGGAAGCGTGAGGTAAATAGCTAAGGCTTCCCCACCCCTCCGAACACATTTGGATGCCTTTCTTATCGCCTCCTGTCCTTGCCTGTACTGCGTTGACACGGCAGCCTCTGCCAGGCGTTGAGGCTGTATTCTTAGCTAATCAGCTTAGCGTCTTTCAGAGTGGGCCTTTTAAAACGCCAGGTAGATGCTCCGGCGCAGGATTCAAAAGACACTGATTGCATAAGCAGTCGGTACTCTCTGTAAATAACGTTGGCGTAATTGCTGTTTCAAAAGCCTTGGATTATCAACACGTAACCGGTGTTGGTGGCATTTTTTTAGGACCCGACGCTGGCCGCATTGAGTTTTGCGTCGACTCTGCTTGGTGAGAGTTTGAGAGTTTCGGGTCTTTAAGGATAGAGCTTGTAAGTTTTGTGCTTTGATGTGAGCTGGCATGTTTGGGTTGAATCTTTTTACCATTGGTTGATTATTCCTCAGGGGACATGGATGCTCTGAGGGGTCTGCTCCATCTCCAACCTGAATAATTCTGATTTCTTTGCCAGAGGGCGAGAGAGAAAGATGTTTTGTTGAAGCTAAAATTGTGATCATTTGTGATGACAAGTGATCATCACAAATGATACCCACTAGATAACATGACTGTCAGGTTAATTGGCCTTCCCAAATTCTCCCTAGGTGTGAGTGTGTGTGTGCATGGTTGTTTGTCCTGTTTGTGTCTCTGTGTTGCCCTGCGACAGACTGGCGACCTGTCCAGGGTGAACCCCGCCTCTCGCCCGGAACGCAGCTGGAGATAGGCACCAGCAACTCCCGACCCCGTTAGGGAGAAGGGTGACGGAAAATGGATGGATGGATAGATAAAAAGTTCCTAAAGTTGATTCTTTGTTTGGCTTCATCCTAGTCAGAACCCAACTTATCTATTGTCCAACATGTGGAAAATTAAACCAAATTAAGTAAAAGTTTTGATTTAAAACTTTTACTTAAATTAGATATAAAATTCTAATCTACATATTCCCGTAACATCCTGTTTTGATTCCACCCCTGATGCCTGTAGAAAAACACACTCCGAGTCGCTGAACTGAAGTGTGTCTTGGTATTAACTACTCAAGGCTCCAACAATTGATGATGTCTGTCACTGTGGGTCAGCAGATGGGTCTGGGTCACGGGGGGGGGCTGTGCCACAGAGTCTGCAGACCTGGTGCTGTGGGTGGAGGAGGGCGGAGGAACAATGAGCTCCAGCGACCCCCACCCTCGTGAATGCCTCCACTCCATGTATCAAAATGCCACTCGCAGAATCCCATCTGCTCTCTGTTCCCGCTGTGACGGCTCCCCAAACAAAAGAGGGCGACTCTGAGAGTAGGTTTCAGCTCAGGAGGTCACACCTGGCCAAACTCCCTTTTCAATAGTTCTTGACAGCAGAAGACTTTGTGTGAAATCAGTTGCGACGACAACAGCAAATATGTGAGGATTCATTCGATTTACCTTTGTTTTTGATGTCCCACTTCATATAGGGACCCAGACAATAGTTTTTGTCGTTGATAATTTTATAACATTTAATACCATAAATATTTCCAGCACTTGTTCTTACAGTGGAATTTTCAGGGTGTTTATGCGTTATTAAAAAGTCTTATATTGTCATGTCGGTGTAGCGTCCATCATGAGCAGTAGACATCTTTCATTACTGGAGTGTATGTATGGGGTAGGAAAGTGTAAGCCATGACTTCAGCCTATTCATTATTTATTTATATTTTTTTGGTAAAGTATTGGTTTGTAAAATAGTATTTTGTTTTGTTTCCTTTTTTGTCATCTTGTAAATTTACCAAAAATAAATGAGGTCTTAAAAGTTTACCCAAAATTAAGGTCTTAAAATGTCTTCAATTTAATTTAATTTGGCCTTTTAATATTTTAATCACAGGTCTTGCATTTTGTCTTGACAGAATAGTTTAATCTCATATATTCTATGTATTTAATTTTTTTTTTGTTTATTTATTTTTTGTTGCATATTTTCTGTCAGGCAAAATTTCAGCCATACTTAGAGTTGATAATAACATACCTTGGGTGGCTAGCTAGCATTCTTTTTCTTTTTTTTTCTTTTTTTTTTTTGCGTTATTCTGGATAAGTGCAATTTCATCGCCAGTTGGTTGGGAAATGTTGCACATTTCCGTGGCGATGTAGGTCTTTAATTCAGTTCACTATGGTGTAATATTACATTTTAGCGGGTGAGACTTTTAGAAACCCTGAGTTTTGTGTTTTAATTTCCTCCGGCAGCGCTGGAATGCCCATGAAGACAGCACGGAGGAGTACGAGGCGGAAGGTATGTCCGAATCAGTCATTTCACAAAGTTCCCCACACAATGATGGCGCTTGTTCGGGACTGAATTTGCCCTTTGTTGCGCAGGTCAAATGCATCTGTGGAACCCCGACGAGCCGAGCACGCCCCGGGGAACCGCCGTTCCTCTGTCGGCCCGCCTGGAAGAGCGACTGCGGGAAGCTTGCGAGGAGCTGGCGATAGCGTGGGACGGACGAGCCGCTCACTCTGAACTGCTGGCCTTGTGTCAACATTTGGATCTGGAGGTGTGACAGAAACGGAAGAGTTGGATGCTAATCCTTCAACTTTACATAGAAATTTTAACTCATTTTGAACGTAGTTTTAAACAACTGGTGTTTTGTTTTTTTTAGGCCAACAGTGACGCTCTGCTCAGCCTCACTGACGACGGAGTGATGAATGTCCAAGAGTTCGTCTCCAGGGTCGTGAACAACAACAAACCGCTCACACCCTCGGCCTCCACTCCCTACAGGCAACTAAAACGACATCACTCCACTCAGGTGGGTTCACCAGAAGTGTTCGTACATTTTAAACCTTTTCACATCGCAGCAGCAAATCTTGATGGATTACACAAACACAAACTATTGCAGAATTGTAGCGTGTGAGGAAAATGTTGCAAGTCTTCAAAAGTTTTTCTAATAAAACTCCAAAAACAGGCTGCATAAAATATACAACACACTGCATTATGTTGTACACAACCTGATGCTGCCACCACTTTGTATCAGTTGGATGTTTTTGCTCAGCATCATGTGCAATGTTCGTTTTCTGCTTCATGTAACGTTTTGCGGGACCTGTCTGGTGTGTTTGGATTTTGTGACGTTAATGTTATGCAACAGACCTCGAAGTTCTGCACAGGATGGCTGCAGTTAGGCTAAATTACTCACAAATGGATTGGTGGGTAAAATTCCAAGTATTCTGAATACTCTGAAAGCTTTCACCAAATGTGAAAAATAGTGAAACAGAAGCCTCCATTGTTTGTTTAAAAAAATAAAATAAAATAAAATAAAAGCTATAAGTTGGATCTCTGTAGTGTTTGTAGGTCTAAGATATGGTTTGGTTTCGGTTGCAGCCGTTTGACGAGGGCGGCCGAAGGATCTCGGCTCTGACCAGCACCATCGGCATGCGTCTGTTCTCGACGCTCGACGACGGGAGCGGTTTCACCCCGGCTGAATGCGTCCTGGACGCCTGGATAGAGGAGGGGATAGAGAACAGCGGCGAGATCCTGCAGGTGCCACTCTGTAGTTTGACTCAGGACATCTTTCTGAACCAAAAAAAAGTACAGTTGTGTGTGAAAAAAAAAATATATGTATATATTTTTTTCCTTTAGGCTTTGAATTTCAATCTAGAAGGAAAACTGAGTCTCGGCGAACTCACCGTGGCCCTCGAAAACGAGCTGCTCAGCACCAAGAATCAAGTTCACCAAGCAGCGCTGGCGAGCTTCAAAGCTGAGATCAGATACCTCCTGTGAGTAAAAGCCGCTGCTCCTTCACATCCAAGACCATTTTCATCATCTTGTTGAAATCAAATGAAACCATCAGAACTACATGGTGATGGGTTTTATTTCGTTCTGGTGACCCAAACCTGCGTGGTTCTTCTCAGAGAGCAAGTCGACAGAGAAATCCGAGAGAAGGAAAAAATCCAGTCTGATCTGGAAAAAACAGAGAAGCAGAAGACTCAGCTTGCCACAGAAGTGGACGAGCATCACTCTGCAATCGAGCACATGAACAACCTCAACCTCAGGTTCGTTATCGCCTCCGCTTGTCTTTTTTTCCTGATTAAAAGTCAAAACACTGTAGATTTTTAGAAAGCAGGGTATCTGTAACGTCTTCAAACATCTTGGATGTAATATAATTTTAGACATGAAAGATTTCACAAAGTATAGTTAGCAAAGTGCATCTGCTCTTTCATTGTATGGATGTAATTATAATTTTAGAATGAAAGATTTCACAAAGTTTTGCACTGCTGTACCTAACTTTTTCTTTTTTTTTTTTTTTCTAAGGTGCAACCAGAATGATCAATCGCTTCACATTTAACATTTCAGTTTCACTTGTTTTTATAACTGTCCATACAAGTAACATTGACTTGTAAAGTTTATTTATTTGAAGCAGAGTTGTGCAAGGCTGGAAAAGTGTCTAAATAATGTGCAAACATCCCAAGATAAATGAAATTGAACAAAATCCAGCTTTTATAGTCATTCCTGTGGCACAGAAAATTAATTGGTGCCACCTACTGATGTGTTTGTGCCTTCAAATGGATTTTTCCATGAAAGTTTGAGGCACTCGGTTGGCTTTCTTTCAGAAATGATTCTGTTTTGTGGGATTTATCGCATGGAAACTTGTTTCTTTTTCTGTCCTAAATGTCCAATTTACCCTCTTTATTGATGTGGGCAGGAAGCTTGAGCAGGACTACAAGGAGAAGCTGTCGGCCGTCCGGTCGGAGCTGACGAAGGAGATGGACCAGATGCAGCAGCAGGCGGGCCTGCAGCGCGAAGAACTGGAGGTGGAGATCCAGAAGATCCGGGAGAACGAATCGTTGCTCAGGGATCACCTCTCCATCTCAGTCAAGGTGACAAAAGGCTGTCGAGTCACTTTGTCGGTTTTTATTTTACATTTATCCATAAATTTAGAACGCACACCCACACACACAGAAAAAAATCATAAACTGTTGTGTGTTTGCAGGAGAACAGGCGGCTTGAGACAGAATTGCTTGACAGCACTGAAAAGCTAACAGAGGCACAAAGCCAAATAACCAAACTGCAGGCAAATTTGGAGAACATCATGAAAGACAAGGTGCAAAAATCATTCTTGTTTCCCTGTTATGACACTTCAAAGCTACAGAGTACATCTCCACGCATAAAATATGTGGGATATTGTTCTAGTTCGGAGACCTGGACCCTGGTAGCGCCGACTTCTTCCTTCAGGAGGAGCGAATCAAACAGCTGCGCTGCGGTTACGAAGCACAGTGCAGGGTAACCGCCTCGTGCTTGTTGTCCCGTCAGGTTAAGGCCAAATTTATCTTCAGCGCGTCGCCTTCATTTAACTTTCTGCTCACGCGGCAGGAGCTGCAGGACCGTATCGACGAGCTGCAGTCGGAGCTGCGGGAGTTTCACAGTCTGGGCCGATCCCACGAGTCTGGCGGTAAACCTCTGTCCGAGGAGCTGGACAGCAAAAGCCCCGGCACCGAGTCCGACCCAGGTCAGTCACTGGGGGGGAAAAAAACCTCATGGTCTGGCGCTAAACGCAGACTTTGCTATGTTTGTATCACGAACAAACAGGATGTTTAAAGCAGGAATGCTATTGGGTAATTTTCAAGCATTTACTGCACAGGGAGCTGGGCAGTATGAAGCTAGAATTTTACCACGCTATTTTGTAGTACTATTGTACTGGTAGTGATAAATTATGATTAAAAAAAAACTCCTTATTACTTTTTTTTTAGGTAATTGTTTGCCTGTGACGGCATTCATAGCACTGCAAAAACAAAATGCGATGAAAAATATTCCCATTTGAACTAAACTCCTTCAAAAATCCACTTACTTAAAGAAAGGACTTATTTTACCAAACTGCACACAGCGACTAATAAAGTTATGTTTTCAAATTTATCATCTGTCTACGCTATCATGAAACAAATGGTAGAAGTAAAATTTGCAATAATACTGCCGGTTTAGGGAGATTCTTTTTTTCCAGTGTCGCTAATTGAAATTTATCGAGACAACAATAAACCGAAATTTTCACAATAAATGATAAACGACGGGATGAAAGCCCACCCACAGCCAGACACGTTGCCTGTCGTCGAGCCAACTTGGTGATACTGAGACCAGCCGATCGTGTGACCATCTGCAGGTATCGGTCCAGATGAGGTCCAGCCTTTCAGCATGAGCCTGGAAGCCGAGATGATGCTGGAGCAGCTGAAGGAACAGCACCTCCAGGAAATGGAGCATTTGCGAAACCAACTCCAAAGCAAGGTTTGGCATCCATTACTGCGTTTATGCAGGCTTCTGTTAAAGCCATTTTCAGCTGGGGTGAAGTCTGAAAGCTTCACCCCAGCTGAAAAATTATGTAATTTAATATTGCTGGTTTTTTAAAATTCTGGATTGCAAGTGAAAAAATTGCCTGTATTTTGACTTGTTCCATTGAAAAGTCCATTAAAAACAATTCAGTCCAATTGTGCATGCATTCCACGATTAAACAGTGCAGCCAAGTTCTGTTAATCATTCAAATCAGTGTCAGAAGTTTTTTAATGAAGCTCGGCAGACATGGTGAACTTCAGGGATTTTTGTACTTCAAATATTCCATCATAATCCCAAATAAAGAAATGAAAAAGCCTTGAAATATGGAGTAAAAGGAATTTGAAGAATGGGAAAGTGTGACATTTTGTTTTATGAAATATGCAAGAATTTCTTTTTTTCTTTTTTCTTTTTTTTTCTGTTCAGATCACTGAATTTGAAAGGACTGTGGAAGAGCAGAATGCGACCCACAAGGACCAGAAAGCTGCCCTGATCCTCCAGCACCAGGAGGAAGCCCGGGGTCTGAGGGAGCAGCTGGCCGGAGCAGAGCCACGCAGAGGAGCTTCAGAACCAGCTTCAGCAGGCGGAACAGGACCGGACCCGTCTGGAGCAGGAGCTGGCCGCCGAGAGAGAAGGACTCCAGAACCAGCAGGAAGACGAAGTCGCAAACCTCAGACAGCAGCTCCTGGAAGCTCGCACTCGGATCGCTGACCTGGAAGACCAGGCGAACTTTCTGGAGAGCCAGCAGGCAGAGATGGATGAAAACCTCCTGGCCAAGATGGAGGAGCTGAAGAACCAACACGCCGCGGAGATTAGCAAGCTAACGGAGGAGCAGACACGGCTGCAGCGGCAAAAGGACGAGTCGGAGCGAAGGTTACTGGACGACTGGGAAAGGGAAAAGAGAGTCCTGGAGGAAAGCCACCAGAACGAACTTCAAGTCCAGCTAGAGGAGGCGAAGCTACTTTTTGAGAAGGAGCAAAGTGAAATGGTGAAGACATTAACGGAGCAGTGGCAGGAGGAGAGGGCGCAGCAGGACGAGCAGAACAGCAAGAGTCTGCAGCTGCTGCTGGAGGAAGAGATGCTGCGACTGGTCAGGGAGCAAGAGGAGAAGGAGGACCAGCTGAGGGAGCGCTGGGCGAGCGAACGGGCGCTGCTCGAAAAGGAGAGGCTGCAGCTGCAGGAGCAGCTCCAGCAGAGGGAGCGACGGCTGAAGGAAGACTGGGAGAGGGAAAAGCTGCAGCTGGAAGAGGACTACGAAGGGATGATCCAGGAGAGGCTGAAGGAGGAGAGAGAGAAGCTCGAGACGGCGAGAGAGGAGGAGGACAAGAGGAGGACGGAGGAGCTGATGGCGGAGGAGAGGGAGCGGCTGGAGGAGAGACACGGAGAGGCCCTGAGAGAGCTGAGCAACAAGCATGCCGAGGAGAGGGACGCACTCAGCGCAGCGCTGGACCGACTGAGGGAGGACATCGCCAAAGAAAGGTGAGACGTGACATGGTGTTTGACTGGGAGGCTTTAAAAATCGACAGAAGTTTGGACTGTGGCTCGTAAAAGCTTTCATACGTCTTTGTAACGTTACAACCATAGATGCTGATGTAGTTTAACTGCATTCCTTCAGATGGACGGACTAAAAAGTAATCCACAAATGACCTGTTTTCCCCTCTGGATCAGTGCTTTATAAAACCGATCGTTAGAGGTATTTATTGTTTTCTACTGTTCTTTTTGAAAAAGTAATTCAGGCTCAGTCAGATTGGATGGAAAAATTCTGTGAATATCAACATCTGGTCTTCAAAAAACACAAATCTTACCAAGTGTTTTTGGTCTCGCTTCTACAGCAAACATCTTGGTACTTTAAATAAGACAAAACTAGATGACAAAAACCTTTTCATCTGGAAATATTGGGACGATACAAACATCTATATCATATAAGTGCATTTCTAGTATTGGGTGTTCAAACGTATACGTCCAGATGTCTTTAAAATGTTTTTTTTTGTAATCCAGAAATCAAAACAAAGCAGACAAATGTCTTAAACTGCTGCTGTAACAAACATTGAATGACCATGTACAGGAAGGAAGTTGAGCTCAGCTTCACCCAGAGAATCAGAGAAGCAGAAGATCGATTCTCCTGCGATCAGGAATCCGCGGCGGAGCGGTTTCAGGCCCAACTCCTCAAACTGGAACAGCACTACCAAAGCGAGCTGGCGACCTTCTGTGAAAGCCACGCCGCGCAAAAGCTGCGCTGGGAAGCAGAAATGCAGGAAGTCCTCGAGGGCGCGGAAGAACGAATGAAAACGGCGGAGGAGACCGCGGCTCAGGAACGACAGCGACTCGACTGGGAGCGGGAGAACGAGCGACGAGAGCTCGAAAACGTCCACGGCGAAGAAACGGAAGCTCTGAGAACGGAGAACGAGCGACTCCGTAACGAACTGGAGGACGCTCTGAGCGAGGCCCAGAGGAAGGAAATTGAGCTCAGCATGCAGCTGAACGACCTGCACGGCCGGCTCCAGGAGAAACGCCAGCTGCTGGCCCAGTCCGAGGACAGAGTCGTTCAGGCGGAGCTGCTGCTCAACCAAACAGCGGAAGACTTCAAGCAGGAGAGGGCCGAGCTCCTCGGCGGCAACTTGGAGCTGAAGGCAAAACACGACGAGGCGATTTCCAGCGCAGAGAGGCTGGTCGCGGAGAGGATGCAGCTGATAACCGAGCGCGACGACTTGCGGGTGAAAGTCGAAGAGCTGGAGACGCTTCTCAAGCAGGCGGCGCTGGACTTTGAGCTGGAGCGGAAGGAGGTCCTGGAGAATCTGGCGGTTCTAGAGGAAAAGTTGAGAGATGCTCGGGAAGTCGAGGCACTCAGAGCGGAAAGAGATGTTCTCAAAAGCAAACTGGAGGAGCTACAGGTTGTATCCAGTACAAACGGAGGGGAATCAAAAGGTATAAATGTGCTTATAATGAATCAAGACGACGAATCATGTCAGGCTCAGTCCGATCAGGACGAAGACGTATCAGAGAGACGCATACGTGCTGATCAGGAACTTGACGATGGCGATTTTGCCCCCTTTGAGGACCAAGGTGGAGCGAATGAGAACCAGAAAAACTGTTGTGCTTTCAGTGATGACAAAGTTGGTGATTCTCCTGATCAGAAACCCGATAATTTATATGTTAAAAACAAATGCCAACCGCTTTCCCACGAGAGTCGGGGCGAAGACGTCTCCCCGCTTCGGGCGTTTGCCGACAAAAATACAGCAGCTGCTGCATCGCCCAACCAAGAGACCAAACCGCAAGAGAACGGCGGAAGCTGTCTGCATGGAGATCAGCAGCGTCATGAGACCGAGGTTGTGGATTTAATGCTGCGGGAGGCGGCAGGTGATCCGGCTGAGGTTGATTGTTTATCAGATGGCTCTCACAGCCAACAGGAAGGGGGTGAAAACCAGGACAAATTCGTACGCGACGGCGTGGAAACCCTTGGAGTGTTTGGCTGCGAGAACCAGGAGAGCCCTGCTCCGAATTTAAAGGACTTGTGTGACGCCGCCACGGAGGAGAACGTCCTGCTGCACGAGAAGATCGCCCTGCTTCAGCAGAAGTCAGAAATACTCGAGAGTCTGTTGGCGCGCCACAGCGAAAAGTTGAAAAGCAGCCGCAGGGCTCTGGAGGAGAATTACAAGCTCAAAGTGCAAGCGCTCCTGCTGATGGAGCACGTGAAGGAGCTGCAGGCGAAGAGCCTGAGAATGGCCGACCTCCAGATCCGGTACGAGGACTGCGCGTGCGAAAACGCCAAGCTGAAAGACCAGAACGACGTGCTGGAGAAGCGGGTCTGGAGCCTGGAGAGCAGGCTGGATGTTTTCCGCGAGTTCGGCGACCGGCGCACCTCGCTGGTGGACGAGATTGGTAGGATGAGGGCAGAGAACGGCGAGCTCTTTCACCTGCTGAGCGAACTGCAGCGGCAGGAGGACGGGCTTTCGGACTCGGACGCCGAGCCGGTGGAGGGACGCTCGGATGAGCCGCCTCTGCAGCCGGAGGAGAAATCCTGGGTGGGGTTCGGCGTCGAGGAATGCTGCAGGGAGTTTGAAGAGCGGAACAGCGAACTGCGCAGGACCATCGCAGAGCTGCAGGACGAGTCGCAGATAATAAGTGAAACCACTCGAGCGCATAGGTAAAGTGGGGGGCGGAGGGGAACTAGGATACTGAGTGGCGTCTGCTTCCCCGACCCACTAGTGGTTCTGATGTTAGATCCACTCGATGTCACAACGTAGAGCCGCTTCCCCTGCCTGTGAAGCTCCAGATTACTTGAGCTAAGCTGCTTTCGTCCTCGTAAAACCCCGTCCTGAGTATTTGAATTCACCGTATGTGTTAAATCTTACTTTGATTTAATGTCTTGCAAAATGAGTTTCTAATGAAGCCCGTCTTCCTTTAGATACGAAGCTACTCGACTTGCAGAGGAAAACGTCTGTCTCCAAAAAAACATCGCCGCTCTGAAGGAAGGAGACTTAAAGGAGGTCAAGGATGAGTTGACGTGAGCCTCTTTAATAAAATATTTAAAAAAAAAAAACAACCAGTCCCATTAGTGGTAGGTCGAAGGGTCTTAGAATTTGATCACAATATTTTGTGGCACTGTTGCGATAATGATAAAAATCTGTTTAGTGCTTGTTTTTTCATGGCAGCTGCATGGCTGCATTCATAGCCCCACAATTGTCGTTCTTCAAAATAAAAGATGTTGTTGGTTTCACTGTAGAGCCTGCAGGTCCTCCTCTTGTGACGGGAAATATAACCTGCTGCTCGTCACTTTCCTGCTTTTATTGTCTGTGTTTTTTTTTTTTTACCTGAACTCTCATTTCTCCCGTTGCAGACAAACCTTGGAGCATTTGGAGAAAGAGAAGCTCGCAGCTCAACAAGCAGCTGACAGTTTCAATAAACAGGTAACGGAGTACGTTTCTGAACGATGAGAGAGAGAGTCTGTCGTCAAGACAGGTGATGGATTTTAAAGGTTTGGCTTTTCTCCAGATTTCAGATTTGCATTCACAGAGCCAGCAGCTGGAGGACGACAACGGGTTCCTGACGGAGAAAAACGCCCAAAGCGTCGCCGACATCGAGAGCCTGCGAGAGCAGCTGGCGGAGCTGATGAAGGAAAACAAGATGAGGGAGGCCCTCCACTCCGAGGAGAAAACCAAGGTCGGCAACACGGACCCCGCTCCTGTCCTGCTGTTGAGCCCGGCGGTAGCTGGTAGTTGATTGGTGGTTGTTTTGTGCTAGATGGCAGCTTGTGTGTCTTCTCTGGAGGCAGAGTTTGACAAAGCTCTGACGGAGTCCGCACAGCTGCAGGAGAGAAACGGCCAGCTCTCACAGCAGCTCTCTGACCTCAGGGAGAAGGTGAGCGGTTTAACGTGGGCGAGCCGGTTCGTTGGGAACGGGCTGAATGCAAACGCACGCCACACTTTTCAGATCCTCATGGAAACCGTTTCCTCTCACTGTACGACGACTTTCTTTGTTGCAAAATGACAAAATGTTGCTGCACTCATACTTGCATTTTCAAAATGTTCTTAAAAGCTTTGAAAGAATATTCAGGGGAACTTTTTATTTTATTTTATTATTTTTTTTCCATATCAGGCCTTCCATGTGGAATCGATGGAGAGTCAGCTCAGCAGTCTGGTAGAGGAGTGCAAGACGGTGGATAAAGAGAGCGCCGGTCTGCGCAGCCAGCTGTCTAAAGCTCAAGAGCAGGTAAGAATCAAACACAAAATCCAAATTTATTTGGTCTAGATTCTACACTTGAATAAGATAAAATTAACTTATTAGTAGCTTTTCAGTAGGAAACGGGAGTTTGTTTTAAGTCAATAATCCCTTAATACTGATGAAAAAATGCTAGTTATTAGGTAAGTAATCTGCCAGTGGAACAAGATATTTTTCCCTTTTTATAAGCTAAAATATCTTGTTCCACTGGCAGATTATTTCCCTGATAAGATTTTCTCTTTGCAGTGAATTATTTGCCTGATTAACAACTAAGTTTTGAAGTTTAAGTAGATTTAGCTACAACTTTACACATAAACTTACAGTTACGTCGCCTTTCAGCAAGTTTAAATCACTTAACAGAAAATATCGCGTCTACATAAAGAAGTCTTAAGAGTTTTGAGTTGGAAAATGAATCTTGAACTTGTCTTATTTTATTATTCTTTTTTTCCCCCTCCCTCCAGCTGATATCTGCGGATGAGAGCTTCAAGGTGGTAAACCGGCAGAGCGCCCGCCTCAAGTCAGACCTCCGCGTTCTGCAGCAGGAGAGGGATTCCCTGAAGCACGAGGTCGCGGTGCTGCACAAACAACTGCAGAACGCAAACGAGAAGGTGAGACTTTTTCTGTTTTTTGGGGTTTATTTATTTATTTTTTATTTTTTAGAATGTTTAACGAAAAAAAACAGAAGTGCAAAACTGTGATTTTATTTATTTTTCTTCTATTTTAATGTCAGAACCAAATTTTGGAGATGGCCCTGCACTCCAGAGGCCTGCAGAGTCAGAGCAGGAAGCTGAACAGAGAAGATCTTTCCTGGGTGATGCAGCAGGAACAGCAGCTGCTGAGGCAAGAAAACGAGAAGCTTAAGGCCGAAGTCCACAGCATCGGCAGCGACCTCGTCCAGTCCAGAGAGAAGGTTAGCTCACACCAACAAATAGCGAGAGTTTAATGTAAAAAAAAAAAAAAAAAACATGCTGAAAATACTAGATCTTCATGGTGTTTAACTTTCTGAGCCTGTGCCTTTTAGATCCGACAGCTTGAGGCCACGATCCTCTCGCTGAGCAAACAGAAACAGCAGAGCCATTCCTCCTTCCTGAAGGCCTTGGACCAGGAGAACTTCTTCCTGAAACCGGAGCTGGAAGCAAAAGCCGAGCCGCCGCGGGTGAAAATCCGACTCCTTGATTTGCTCCTAGAGCATTCTGATGAAGCAGCGGTTTCCTGATGTCTGTTAAATTTGTTTCAGGGCTGCGACGGCGAGCAAAGCCACGCAGAACTGGACAGCCTTCTGCAAGAAAACGAGTTACTCAAGACACAGATGGCTCGAATGTCAACACACGTGATGGAGGTAAACTTTTAACTGCACGCTTAGGAGTTTTGTCCTTAAATGTAATTAGGACTTAAAATGAGCCCTCCAATTTTATTTTATTTTTTTATGCCACATCTGTTGTCCGATTTTAATCTTTGTTTTTATTGTTTTGCTTTTTTCCCCTTTTTTCCAAGAAAATTCCAGAAAATATTTTCAAAAGTGACTTTTATTTCATTCATCCCTTATGTGAGTTGTAGAACGGAGTATTAGGGTTCGTTTAATTGTGAGAATCTAGTCATAATTAAGTGGAAAAGATGCAATTAAAAAAAAAAAAAAATCTGACTAAGAATTATAAGAAAAATGTTTTAATAAGGAAAAAGCTTCTTTATCAGGATCTGACACGACCAGTGTATTTCTTTTTCTCCATTTCTTCAAAATACACATTTGTTTGGGCGATTATTCAGAATTTCTTTCTTTCAAAATACTTTCATAAATCTATTTTCTGTTTGTTTTTAAAGCGATACTCTACTATATTATTCTTTTTTGCTTTCAGTCGTTTCATGCGCAGTACGGCGGACATCTTCCTCCATCGCCTCAGAGGGGCCCGAGGGGACAGCAGCGTGGTGACGACCCAGACAACATGCAGGTAAAGGAAAACTAAAACTTAGCATCATGTCCAAAAGTCTTGATTATACGCTGCAATAACAAAAACGTGAAAACCTTCTGCTTGCATCTACTTTGCAGCAAATGTAGAGCTAACTACACTAGAGGGTTTAGCAACACCGCATCGTTGTGCAGTAACTAATGCATTACTTTCATCCTCTTTCATTTTCTATCACTCTGTTTCTACTTTTTGTCACTGGTTATTTGTAAAGGGGAACCTGTACACCGTGTCTCACGGTGGTTCATCTGTTGTCATGGGATACAGTGAAAGTCGAAGCTTTGTTCAATCGATTGAGGTCGCTCACTTCAGCTGCTTAAAAATTATGCTAATGTTTTGTTAAAAACATCAAAAATTACAGACACTGACATTGCCGCGAAATGTGCTGCAAGTGTTTTAATGACTGACCAAAGGTCACCCAGGGTCATGACAGTTTTTCTAGAATTTTGTTGGAAGCTTTGTATTTAAAAAAAAAAAAAAAAGGTTTTGTACAAAATTACACAAACCCCTTGGAGGTTTTTCTCAATGAGTTACTTTCCAGTCTTTTTTAGCTTCTAACAGGTTTCCCCCTCATCCATTTTCTTATCATTCGTAACAATGTTTCCTGGAAAAATTGCAACTTGAAAAAATGTGAATAAGCCCAAAGGGTGTGAACATTTTTGCCACACGTCACATATATCCATTTTGAAAGATGGCTAAAAACGTAATAGTTTCCTCAAAGTGTAATTTTTCAAACATCTGAGCTGAGCGATTTCTGTTCAGTTTTGGTTTTTTCCATTTTTCTTTTTTTTTTCTTTTAGCTTAAATGCTGGGTTCTCTGTGTTCTTCTTGTTTATTATTTATTTATTTTTTTTCTTTTATTATTATTATTTGCTGCTGCCGTCACACACATCACTGTCCCAGCATCTGTCTGTTCTCATGCCACACACGTTGTGTTTACTTTCTGGGTTTGGTGTCGAGTCCATTCAGACTCTATGTGTCACAAAACTCACTGTCCTTATTTAAGTTTCCGTCCCTGGGCTGAAGTAGTTGCGCTACGATGATCATCTGGGTGTGGTCCAGGATACTATTTAAAATTTTTGTTATCGTTTCTGTCAAGCTGATAAAAATTTGATTTATGACTCTGATCACACTAGCAGAAAAAGATGTGTAACTCTATGTACTGCAGACCTTCATACTAAAACTGAGTTGTGTTAAAGCTTCATCTATATTCAGATAATATAACTATGAACTTTTTTGGCTGTGCCTTACAGAAGTATTTATCTCTTAAGCCACGAAAATATATTGTAATATATATAATTAGGACTTTAAATGATCCAAGACAAAAGAGTGAATATTTTTTAAAATATAAGAAAACGAATGCATTGGTGTTTTTTTCTATTGTTTTGCATGGAGGCCAGTTTAGTTTTGTTATTTGACCAAATTCCTCCACATGTTTGCCCTGCATAAACCTCTGATTCCTCCACTGAACAACTTAGCATTTTGATTTTTTTTTACTGAGGATAAATTATAAACATTTCAGTCTCTGAACCGGGACGTTTATTAATATCAGATCGATGCATCTCCACTTTTTAAGCAGTTAAGTGATTTCTGAGTGTTATTGGTTAAATTGGGTTTTAATGAAACCTATAAAAGTAAAGCTTTGTGATTATATTTCCACTCCACACCTTTTGGATTTTCATGTAAAAGACAGTGAAAGTCACACATCCTTTTTCCTTTCGCTTCGTCTCCGTAGATCACAAAACGCATAAAAATGTGTGTTTGTTATATAATGACCAAAAAGTAATACAATTTAGAATAAATAAATACTCTGTGAGGCACTTTATAACTGTGGAAATCAGGATCCAATGCCATAATTATTGTTTTTCATAGTTTCATGGATTTTTTTTTTCTGTGATTTTCTAGTTAATAGAATAGACTTATAGTTGACACATCTGACTAAAACAAACAAAAAAAACTTGTAGTGTGTGCAGCAGGTTTTTATATCCTTATGGAAACCTATTTCTGTTTACAATGTGGGGTTTCTGTCTACCATTGCTCCTTGTGGGGATGTTTTCTTGGTCCCCATGAGGGAAATTGTTTTTTGGATTAGTGGTTAGCTCTGTGATGGTTAGGTTTAGGGTAAAGGTTAAGGTAATGGTTAGGCTCCAGATAACGGAAGTCAAAGTGAAGTCCCCACAAGTGAAGAAAACGCGGCTGTATGTGTGTGTGTTGAGGATTGGAGGAGAGGGTAGACCTCTGGTGAAGTGTTCCTGCCTTGTCTCTCCAGGGGGCGCCGCCGGAGCAACGGGCCGCTCACGCAGACACCTGCAGGCGGATTGGTGGATTGTGACAGCCGCTGCTTCCCCCCGTGCTTGGCTTCTTTAACGCTTCTCCTCTCTTCTGACATATTTGAAATCGGAGCGTTAAATGTGATGCTCACTGCTCTCCCACACCCTGAACAAATGTGCCTGACTGAAAAGGCACAAAGGTGCGATTGTGTTTCTCTGCTGCTAGGGGGCAGGAGCGAGCAAATTTTTATTTATTTATTTATGTTTTGTTTTTTTACAAAGCAATGTGGATTTACAATGATAACACTGAAAGCTATGTTTACCAGACATATTTTAGAAAATGTGACTTTTGATGTATGTACAGTCGATAGATGTTGACTGTTATAGTTTGCTAAATTGGGTTAACTGCAAGGAGTTTTAATGTTGTATGTTGTGGGAAGTTTCATTAGGGCACTTTTACTGTTCATAACAAATGTGACAGGGTATTAAAATCATCAGAGGCTAAATTTTATGGCTATTTGCCTTATTATCATGGAGAAAAGTTGGATTTTAGGTGCATTTTGTGCCCTCTAACGCTCGTCATTTAATCACCTGACATGTTACTGTATGGTGTGAAACTCCTGGTGTTTTGTTTTCTTTCTTTTTAAGCTAGAAATGTTTACATGTCAGACGATAAATGTAGCTAAATATGTTCTGGACCTGTTTTTGTTGCTGCTGTGCATCCAAAGTGAAGATTTTCTGTCACATGTTTATTTCACTTCCTATTTTTGTAGTATTTATCTTTAATTGGTGTGCCATTATTGCCATATTTTATTTTTTTGAATTGTCCCTTTTTCTTTTCCTCCATGTTGTATGTTTTTTGTTTTGTTTTGGGTTATTTATTTTATCTTGTTACATTAAATTATTACATTTCTTTTGAAGGCATATGTGAAATTATTTTAAGCGCACTTACTTTTAATTTCATTTTTAAGGGATCACTTTTAGAATTGTACCGAAAATCAATCTCTGCAAAAATCAGTTGGAAAATAAAGCAACAACCTCGCAAAAAAAAAAAAAGAATCCAAATGTCTGCATGTTGTTTCCTTCTTCTAGTAGTCGCACGTCTTTATCACAACTTTAAAAAAATAAAAATATCACATTTTGCTACGTCCGCATTTTCTTGACTATATTTCTGTCTGTCTTCTCACCAGGATGAACGAGAGAGGAAAATGAAGAAGATGGAGGAACGCATGAGGGAAATCGAGCTTTCGCTCCATAACGTCAAGCTGCTGCTGAAGGAGAAGGTGACTCAGCTGAAGGATCAGGTATGTTATGATCATCCTTAAAAAGTGGCTTAACGTACCAGTAAAATAAACTTTTACAAGCTAAAATTAAGAAGGCGGAAAGATAGATGAATAAATTCTAGTGAGCTCCTTTTGTAGATGCTTGTGAAAATGTTTGGGCTTCTTTTCTTTCTTTCTTTCTTTTTTTTCTTCCTGTAACTGAAACTTAAAAGTCAAAGTCAATTTCATTAATGAGAGATTAAAGATTGTTTTTCAGGCTTTCAGTCTCATTGAACACATGGGTAGCTTTATATTGTTTTATTCAAAACATTCAATTCAAAATGACAAACATGAAGCGGTTCGAAAATGAATATTTATGCAATTCAGAGCATTTAAACCATATTAATATTAATATGTTCTACTTGCACTTTATTTGAAAGTTTGACTGGCATAGAAAATAATTTATTTATTTTATTTTTTTTTCTACCAGTTCATCTGTGTCCACCTACTTTCCAAACAGAAAATCTTTTAACATGCGACCGGTAAACATGTCACTTCTCCGATTCTTGTAGCTGCACAGGAACGGCAAAGCAGACGTGCTGATCAAGGACCTGTACGTGGAGAACTCTCAGCTCATCGAGGCTCTGGAAATAACGGAGCAGCGGCAGAAAATCGCAGAGAAGAAGAACTACCTGCTGGAAGAGAAGATCTCCAGCCTCAACAAGATAGTGCGCGACCTAAACCCCTCGACGCTGACGTCGCTGCCGTACAACTACAAATGCCCGTAACACGTCTCCTGAAACACTCGGCAAAGTTGGTCGTGCCAACTTTAAGTCAGCACTGTATGTATGCGAACTACAGGGACAATTGTGCAACAGATCCAGCCAGATGCAGGACAATTGAAGGGCTCAGACGCTGCTAAATATGCAGGATCTCTATTTGTTTTATTCTTAACCCCAGCAGGTTGACACACTTGACCTTTTGATGAACCAAATACGAGGTCAAACGGTTGGCTAGTCATTTATTTCGTCGTAATTTATCGTTTTTAAACAATTTCTAAGCTGAAAAGTTAGCTACAAATAGGAAAACGATCCCACCTTGGCACACTCTGTACTATCTCTGTCCAAAGAGAAAAGCAATATTGTTGTAAAAGTTTATAAAATCTTCAAATGTTTGTGTTGATCTTGTAGACACAATGTTAAGAACGAACAGGAAGTAAAATCATGGACAGAATCATCAGTTTTTTGCAACGCAGACAATGTTTTTGCTTTTTATTTAACACTACCTGAAACTATGTGGACTGTGAAAGTCTTGTGTGGCAATACTTAACATTTATTTAATTATTATTGAGGAAAAAAAATTGCTATAATCTGTTGCAATATGTAAAGTTGCCATCATGAATGTTTTTGAGCTGAAATGGTCTGTGATACTAGTGCAAATAAAATGTATTGTATAGCATTTTGTGGTCATTTTTTATTTAACTTTTAAGGCTTTTATTTATAAATGTTTTCTTTCCACTTTAGTTATTGCGCCGCACATTGAGTAGTGGTCATGCTCAAATCGTCCTGCAGGGGGCGTGTGACCAGGCTGGAGGACAAGCGCTGGGACGGGACTGCTGCGACAGCATAGTCGCTCCCAGTGGCTACAGTTAGCTGGCTAACTGCTGCTAGCTGTCGGTGCAGCTGAAAATGTTTACTTTCTGCCGGTTGTTAACGGAGCGGAGGATGGTAGCAGCGTCGGAGGATTGTGCCATGACTTGCCAGTGTCTCGTTGACGACGTTCCCAAGCTTTAAGTTATGCTCTCGCGAAAGAAAAGTAAGAACGAAGCGTCAAAACCAGCCGAGGTACACGGGAAATATGTGAAGAAGGAAACGTCTCCGCTCCTCAGAAGTAAGCGCAACAAGTAGTCTGAGCGGCTAGCTCGCTAGCTAACGTTAACTAGTGCCTGGCTTTACCCAGCTAAAGTAAACCAATACATTGAAGCGAGAGTATGGAAACAGTGAACCGCATCATTTTGGTTTATAAACCGCTTTCCAATGTAATGTACACTATGTTTATCCAGCTAGCATGCTAACAAAGTTGTCCGGTGCTAACTGAAAAGCTCATTGACTTAATGTTATGAAAGAGGATAACACCTTGTATTTTGCCTTAGCAACATTGAGATAAGATTTCTCTATTTTTACTCCGTAACTAAAGCTAAGTTCCTTAGAGATGTAAAAGCCTAATTGTTCTTGTGCTTAGATGCCTAATTAGCATCTGTTGACAAAACAAGAGAGTCAATGAGGGCTTAGAAATACTGCCAGAGTAAGACATCACAAAAAAGCTTATTCTATTTAATGTGTTGTGGTTTTTAACTTCAGGTTTGAAGTCATCTTTTAATTTGACCAACATTTTTCTTCTAACTGGATGAAGTTAGTTTGGGATGCTCTAGAGGTTCTGTGTAAAAAGTTAAATATTATGGTGGCAGCAAAAGAGTCCATTGGACTTCATTGCAAAAGATGAATGATTCAGCAGTTTAAGAAGCATGCTGTTTCTGTCGTGTCTTCAATTCATTCTCTAATAAAATGTTTTGGGTTTTTTTTTTGACACTTCAGGGATCTGCCCACCAATTTCCAATATAAAGATATTGTTTTTGGATTGTAATCTCCAGGGTTTCCCCCAGAAAACTTGCTAAGCCCGGTGGTCGGGGTGCCGTTTTTGTATTAAAAGATGTTAAGTAGACAGGAAAGGTACAAATATTACTGGGTAATTATATGCTACTGGAACACATCGCCAACGAAACACTATTTAAACCCACAACTAGTCTTAAAAACAACAATGCTCAAAACAACAGAGACGCTTGCAATCCATTTAAAAGAAAAAAAAAAAGGCTTTTTCACAATTTTTTTTCCCCTAAAAACATAAACAAGAAAAGTGTAGCCTGGCGGTGGGGCGCCAGGCCTATAATGCACATGCGGGAACCCTGGTCTCTAACTCCTGACATTAACAGCTGACCTCTGTTAATGACTTGCAGACCTTATGCCCTCATTCATCCGCCATGGACCCACTATTCCCAGACGAACAGAGGGACCCCCGCCAGAGATGACGCCCTCTTCCTACTCTGTGGCGACCAGCAGGGAGTCGGTCGTGTCCCGTAACAAGAGCGTCCTCCGCGCACCCGTGCAGAGGCCGCCACATGAAGTGGCCCGCAGAGAGAGCCACCGCATGTCAGCGCCGCCGTACCTGCCTCGCAGTCTGGGAGACCTGTCCCACGAGTACCGCGGCTCAACGCAATCCTTCCTCACCGACGTGAGCCCCATGTCGGAGAATGGAGATGCTGCTGGTTATTACTACCCACCTGAACCCTATTATGAAAACCAGCAGCAGCGTCAGCCCAGGAGAATGCAGGAGCGCTTCCCTGAGGACTATAGATACTATGAACACAATGAACACAACTACCAAAGACATCTCCACCAACACCCCTCCCCAGTGCCAAGCCGACCCCCCTCAGGTAACGGGAAAATGCTTTCTAATTAGTAATTAAAAAGTCATAAACTAAAGTGGTGTTTTTCAAGAAAGGCTACAAATTTTACCTGCACACATTAATTTGTAAGTCTTATGTTGAGAATTTTTTTTTATGAGTTTTTAATGGCAGGTTTTGTGGCTTTGAAATCAAACCTTTCAAGTCTGAGGATTAATCAGTCACCTGCTGATAGGGCTTCAAACAGTTAATCAACTTGCAATTAATTCTCAGTGATTTAATTAAAAGTTGTTCTGATCGATTAACTAATATTGTCCGGGCAGATCTGTTTTTAGCGTGGTAGTTTGGCTTCCATCCAGAAGAGGGCACCACTGGCTGTCCTTAAATGGAACCAGTTAATACAAAAACAAAGATGGTGGGGCCATACCAGAGCAGGAAAGAGAAACTGTTCAGAGTCCAGTTTGTACTTTTCGCTGTTCTTTTTGAAATATGAACACTTAATAGCGCTCATTCAGCGCTGCACAGAGCAGCCTCAGCATCTCATTCCAAAATTATTGACGTGCTAAGATAACAGAAAAGTGGATAACAAAGAAAAACTGACAAGATCAGGAAAACAAAAACACTTCAGAATGAACATCTGTTTGTTCATGACAGATTAAGTGTTTCACAAATTCAGGTTTCATTTTTCTATTCGGCAACCTGAAAGGCTCCTGTTTTGTTATATTTTATAAATATGCCCAGTTTAATAATGTGAGAAATCCACAATTTTTAGTTTATTCAGTCGGTATTTAATACAGCTGTTGCAAAATAACGTTAAAATTGAATAAAGTTTTATTCAAATTAAGTATGTTATTTAAAAAAATGTGACTCTTATTTGTTATTGAACGACTGTCAGCCCACTTTGTTATGAACTTTTCAAGAAGATGGCTGCTGTCAAAGCTCAATCAACTTTCAATAAACTCACTGATCAATGATTTGCATCCCTACCTGCTGGTTATATTGAGACTTAACACACGGTTTAGTCAAAGTAACCTCTCTGATGTGCTCTGTTTTAAATATTACTGATGGTTTTTGAACCACAGATAGATGACAGGAGTACAAACCACTGGTTTTCAATCCAAAAGAGTCATTTTAGCTCATGTTTTCAACCAGATTGTATCCTGTTATTTGTAAGCTCCACACTGTAAACAGTAGTATGTTGCGAGTGTAAATTTACCCCCCGAGAGTAAAATTGTATGCAGCTTGCAGGAATTTTCCACTTATCCTCAAGCAGAAACCCTTTATTATGTGGCCGTCTTCTTGATGCGACCCGCCTTGTGCGTATCGTACAGCTCTTTTTGAAGTGAAGTCAAACAAGTGTTGGAGTCTCTGCATTTAGGGGGGAAAAAAATATAAAAAAATCTCTCCAATTGCCAATAACTTTCTGCTGGCAAACTAGTAATTTACAGTCAGAAACCTCCATCTTAAATAGCTCCCAATGCTCTGATCGCTGCGTAGCTGCATGTCATCCTGACGCGGATATCATAAAAAATGAATGTGTGTGTCAGAACAAAGAGCAGCGTCATTCTCAGCCTTTTTACTTTGTGTGTCACTCTAAAATGAGCTGCTGTCATCTTGACTTGACGCTGATCTGTAAGGTTTTCTTGCACGTTGTCTTGATCGCGGAGCGTTTAACGTTTACTCATTGTTCAAATTTCAGACTGCCAGCTGACGTCCTTTTTCATTTTCCTCCTGCTCAGGATGTCAGATGATGATAATGATTAGTTAGCAAAATATTTGTGGCATGGAAGGCAGGCAGGTGTTACTCAACCAGAAGTGCAGCTACACCGAAGGTGACTGTCTTCATTTTGTTGCAGTATTATAAAAAGGAAAAAAATAACAAAACATTGTTTCAGTATGAGATCAGCTCATAATTTCTCTTTAAGAACTGGGAAACTAGAAGATATAAGAAACATATTTAGTCCAGCTTTGATGCCATCGGTCAGAATTGAATGGTGAGAAACGAATTTCTGTAAAAACCGTGTTTTACTCATTTATTTGGACTTGCCATTTTAAACCATCTTTAGCATCTTCCTTTAGCATGTAGCTCAGTTACATCAGCCGACTAAAACAGTGGTCTCGCTGTACTTTGTTCAGGCTTCCTGTTATCTGCTGAAAGTCTCCATCTTTTTGCAGCACTCATGTGTGATGCATTCACTGGTCAGAAAAAGAGCTGAATATTGAATTCCCAGCATACCAGCCTCCTCTTCCTCACACTTTCTTGTCCTATCTTACTCAGGACAAGTAAAAATATATAACAATATAACAATATCAAATTGCTATTTTGTAGGAGCAATTTGATATATTTTGCAGCTCTAATCAGAGCTCATCCAATATTCACGACTACATTCTGATTTCACAGTGAAATAACAATTATATTATTATAATTATTATTATTTTGGGATCCAGTAACTTTTAACCTATTCGTGACGAGACACGAAAGAGAGGGTCAAGAGAGAAATAACATGTAGCAACAGAGTTGCAGAATGTGACCAGGACCTAAAGCCAAACCTGAAGGCTGTATTTATCAAACATTATGACTTAAAAGAAATTTGACTGCACAATTTAACCCCTTGAAATTCGCCCTCATGAAGTCATCGCAAACATTTTCCCCCGTTAAGCCGTTTGCAAATGTTCTTCGAAACGTTTCACTGAGAAGTAGTTTGTGTGATTTGAGGATTGGGCATACTAGTTTAAATAGTGGTTTAAAAATAATCCATCAGGCGATTGGTTTTACTGCGGGGAAACAGAAAGAGTGGAACATGTGTTGATTTATTGTAGGAAATATATAAAAGAGGAAAGAATAGGGGAGGGTAATGGGGATTTCAGTAAGTATGTCTAATTTTTTCAGGACGCATCAATCACATGATATAATTCAAGCACTTATTAAGTATTTAAAACATGCAAAATTAGCTGAGAGGATATAGTATATGTGAGTGTATAAGTCTGTGTATAATTTAGTTATTTTAAAATTTGAAGATGTATAGGAAAAAATGAATTTCTGAATTACATCTCCGTCTGGTAGTTGACGGCGGTAACGCGCAAAGTTTGTAAACTGCCAGAAAACGCAATAGAAGAAGAAGAAGTCGTTAATGTGATGAGCTCAGCAGCTGTGCAGATGAACCAGGTGTTTCCTAAATGCTGCAGCTGCTGGACTGAAAGAGCTGAGTTGAAAAGGTGCTTGGTGAAAGCAAACATCTAAGCAACCCCGATTGCAGCGATCAAACGGTGCTGCAAACATGCCTTTAAGACCCCAAGCAACAGGTATGTTTTTGATTAGGGGATAACCTTATAACATGATGTGAAAGCTAACAAAAATTTATTTAGATAATACTGCTCCTTTAAAAAAAAATCTAATTAGATTTCCGCTTCTGACTGCCAGTACAAGGTAAGAAGCCAGAAATTGACTTTGAAGTTGATTTATGCATCAACAGTCAAACTTGTATATGAATTCATGACAAAAAGTCTTTGTGCATTAGGATTCCAGTGGCCAAAATATTCCTTTAATTTTTGTTCTCGCATTTTATGATGTTATAACTACAAACTTGAATGTTATTTTATTGGGATTTCATGCAATGGACCAAAAAGTAACAGAGGAGCTGCAGTGATCGACATGTCAGGTGTTTAAAAACCATTTTTCTTCCGCCAAAAGACGTTGATGGAATATCGACTTTAAGGTAAAACTGAAATGTACAGGTTTCCCCAATCGAATGGGACGCAACAGACATATGGTAGTTCTGGTTACATCTTATGTGTAAAAAAAGAAATGTTTCGCTTTCTTTCCGATTCACATTAGCCCACTGCTTTGTGTTTCTCTATCGAATATTTGTAGTCGTTGCATAACTGTGACACTGCGTAGTGGGTCTTTATCTCAAGAAGAAAAAAAAAACAAAACTAAAGTTAGGTATGATGATGAGGTGAAGAAAGAGGACCAAGAGTACGCTTCTTTGGAGCAGGAACGCATTCCATTCCTTCACTCGGCGGCTGGCAGAGAGCTCCAGCTGCTGTCACTCTCACGCAGAATGTATCTGACTTTAGCTCCCATTTTCCTGAATTTCCTTTTTAATTCCCTGAACTTCTCCAGAATGTTTCAGCCCCTTTCCTGGCTCGCTCGCCAGTTCCAAAGTCTTGATGCTAATCAGCGCAGCTGGTAGCTAATTAAAGTAGCTTTTAGGAAGCTGGCGGCTTGCAGAAAGTGTTTGGGAGGTTTAGCGTTTTGTTCTTGTGTGCGTCTGGCCGGTATTGGAGAGTCTGACTTCCTGTCCAAATGAGAAACGCTCCCATTTCCTTCTGTTCCTCAAATATTCACAGTTGGAGGATTTGTCACATCAGTCAAAACGATTTATAACTCTGCCCGCGTTCGGTTTTACTTTCAAACTGCATTCATCTTGCCTTTAGCAGCGATTCTCAGCCTCCTTATCTTACCCTGCTGTATGTTCAGCCGCCCCACTGGATGACCTTTTCAGCAACAGCACATTCCTCTCCTTTAACTGACAGTTTCCCACACAAGTCAGGAAGACATTTTTAGCCGACAGCTGCTGTGCTGCACATTTGCTCGGACGTCTCTGCCTCTTTAGCCAGAAATGTTTGTTTTCCTCAGGCATAGGTCGAATGCAGGCCAAGTCTCTGGGGAATCTCTCCAGCCTGACCGGAGAGGACGCCCTCCTTCCGGCCGGCTGGACTGTCGACTGGACCATTGGTGGCAGGAAGTACTACATCGACCACAACACCAACACTACACACTGGAGCCACCCTCTGGAGAGGGAGGGGCTCCCTCCGGGCTGGGAGAAAGTGCAGTCCGCTGAGTTTGGGGTCTATTATATGGATCACATTAACGAAAGAGCACAGTATCGACATCCATGTGCCCCAAGGTAATCCTATACTGACATATTTCCATCTACTATGGCCATTTATGTTGAATTTTTTTGTAAATCATTAAGTTCTATCAATTAAGTTTTTCTCTTTAAGTAGGTAGAATACACAAGTTAGTTTGGAACCTAAATCTGTGATCAATTTTAGTATTTGGAATTGTTGCGATTATTTTTGATAACTTTTAGAGCCCCTCATTAATTCAAGACATTAAGGACACACTGCTTGTTGTTGTTGGTTTTTTTTTGGGGGGGGGGGTGTTTTTTTTCTGACTCAAACGTCACAACCTTATAAGATCCAAAACTACTCGTAGAAAAAGTAGTGGGTTTGTTCCTCAAATGCTCTTTTTGAACTTGTAACACCACCTTACATAGAGGGTGTAAGAAATTTTTTATTTTGTCTATTTTTCCCCAACATATCTTTTTCAAACAAGTCTGAAGTACATTCACGAATCAAACCACCTGTTGCCACCCACCGCCATTTCTTGGAATATTTTGGGGGTTTTGGACCTTTCATTTACATAATTGCCCCTTTGTTTTTACAAAAACATAGTATGGTGATTCCATAAATAATTTACTGCTCATGACAAAATGATTCTCTTCAGTGTGCCTCGCTACGATCAGCCGCCGCCGCCCCCTGCGTCCTATCAACCAGAAAGGAACCAGCCGGTGCTGGTGCCGGCGAACCCGTACCACACGGCTGAGATCCCGGACTGGCTGCAGGTGTACGCTCGCGCGCCTCTCAAGTGAGTACAGACTCCCAACTTATCTTATTGTAGTCACAACTTGCATACCGGTTGAAGTTCATGGCGGCAATTGTTCTTTATTTGGACCCCTGTTCAGGTTGCTATAGTGAACCTGGTCCCAATTTTTTTTGTTGCGATTATCTTACTTGCACGACATTAAAACAAAAATGTAAGAAATGTATATAATTTGTCTAAAATTGAGAATCAGAAATTGTTTTTGTCTTTTATTGTAACAGTGAATCTGAATCCTTTAAAAATCTATTAACTAGAAAAAGTTGCTCTTAAATCAGTGTAAATTTTAAGTTGATTTAAGCTCAACTTTAATCACATTTACTTTAAGTTTAATCAGTTTTTAAATTTTATAGTGGCAGTTTATTTTTTTTCTCTTTTCTGTCAGGCAAACATTTGAGTTGCATCCAGACAAATTAATTAAATTCCATGACTTGCTAGCTGCTAATGTAACTTTTAAGGCTTGATGGCGTATTTGCACTAAAGTAAAACACAAACTTGCTTAGCTAGCTTACTTGCATTGTATTAAAACACACGTTTCTAAAATAAGAGACTTTTTTTTTTTTTTTTAGCTCTCGTTACCGTTTTTGGTTTCATGAACAAGTGCATAATCAGCAGTTTGCTCAAATGTTTCTTTGCCATTGGTTCACTTGTTTCCAACCTATATGATTCTACATTTATTGTGTTTTAAAAAGTCTTACCCCTGCTCCTCTATAGAATATACTCTTTTGCATGTTTTTTTGTTATTCTTGGTCTTTAAATTTCATTCAAAGCAGTCTCAAGTTCTTCAAAATTTTAGATTTGTGTTGATGAGACCTGCAGAAACCCTGAGCGAATTGTCATTTGCACCCCTTCCTGTGCTCATAACAACGTGCACTAAAACTTTAACACTTTGTTTCTTTTCCCCCCTCTCGTCTCTTCAGATACGACCACATCTTGAAGTGGGAGCTGTTCCAGCTGGCCGACCTGGACACGTATCAGGGCATGCTGAAGCTGCTGTTCATGAAGGAGCTGGAGCAAATCGTCAAGTTGTACGAGGTGTACCGCCAGGAGCTGCTGTCGGAGCTGGAGGCCCGCAAACAGCGGCAGCAGTGGTACGGCCAGCAGCCCAACAAGAACTACGCCGGGAACATGTGACGGCGGTTCTTGCTGCGCGACGAGGAACTGCCTTCAGTTTGGGGGAGCGGTCCGTGTTTTGCCCGTGATATCGAGATTGACTTGTAAATTGCTTCCTTACCAAAAATCATAATAAAAAAAAAAAAACATCGGTGCCTTTTTGCTCGATCCAAATATATATAAATATATCAGCCAAGAAGTCGAAGCACTTCCTGACAGAGAGGAGTGAGAGGGAGAATCAGCTCAAGTGATGCTCACTTTATGAATGACTGGGAGAGAAAAACGCCAGCATGAAGACGTCGCCGATGGACGCTGCTTGTTGTGGCGTTTGGAACCGCCATCCTGAGACGTGAATGATAGTGCAATTTTTTTTTTTTTAAGGACTGAGAAGCACCAAGTCTGGAAATTTGCTGCGAAACATCATAAAACTGTGCCTGTAATAAAATCAAATGCATCATTTTTCCAGTTTTTGCTCATATCATGCTGACATCATCTAATTTTTTTTGTTTTTTTTCCTGCAAAAAACGACCGGCAGCTGCTTTTATTTAAACACTTTTTTGTTTTTTCCCCTTTTGCTTTGTAACCATCATAAACTAAAGTAAATAAATGTATGCATTGCTCTTGTTTTCTGATGCTCTGTACACTAAAGACAATCCAAAGGTTTGTGTGATTTCTGAAACTTTGTGAAGCACAACTGATGCCGTCGTTGAGCTGACATGACATCACGACAAATCGGGAATGTTCATGTTTTTCTGTTTAATAAAACAAAAATAAGCTACTGGACATTTTTACCATATCCTCTATAAATGACAAAGTTAAATGCTCCTTTCTGGCAAACTTTTAACTGCTGTGAATCTTTGTTTTTGGAATGGATGTTTTGGGTGACTTCAGGCCAAGTTCCCAGCCTCGTGTTTTGGGACGCTCAGAAATAATTTTATATGCACTGAAGACCACTTGACGTAAAAAAAAAAAATTTTTGTAAACTCAGTAAAGGTTCACACGTGTCAATACATTTTTCCAAAAGCAGACTGCGAAGCTGTGCAACTCTGATCCATTTTAAGAGCAAGAATTTGATGCCTGGGTTCAAATCTATTGGGTGGATTTTCTCACTTTACATTCAGGCTCGCATACATTCTTGCATTTCTAGTGTTTTAAAATTCCTCAGCAGGTTGCAGAAATATAATTATTTTGTAGCCTTCAGCGAGCTGCTGGCGGGATATTTGACCGTTCTTTATGATGGAGGCAACTTGTAAACGCAGTCCACAGATTTTCAATCGCGTTTAAGTCAGAAACTTAACGCTGGGCTGCCTTGCCTTTTCCAAAATCGGTTCTGGATTTTTGCAATTAAGTGGACGTTTGTCTGGTTTGAATTTAGTTGAACATAAACGTAAAATCGATGAATAAAATCAGGAGTGATAAAAGCAGGGGCCCTTAACTTCAGCTCAGCTGTTTTGTGAAAGTGGTGGATCTGATTATTGTGAAACATGAATTCTCCCCCGAATATCCTGAAACAAAAACCAACTTCAATTTCAAAGCACTCACTCCTGTTTGTGCTTTGGCTCTAGAAATTAATGTGTTGGCATTGAGGGCAAAAATGTCTCTTTGCATTGGAGTTGCTGCTGTTCCTTGATGTACGTGTTTACCGTCCTTCTGACTGTTTGGATTAGAGAAAATGTAATGTACCCTACTCTTGACTGTAAAATTAAAACAATCTGTTCAGATGGAACCACTAACACCCCAAAATAAACAGCAGGTATATACATTTCTTAATCAGGTGTCATATGCGCCTGAGCATCTTCATGAAGATGCTGCATTTGAAAACTAAACTCGGGAGTTTCTTCAAATTATTCTATATATATATAAAAAAAAAAAAAAAAAAAAAAGTCACATCTGAAAGGTTTGTTTTCATCAATTTGGTCCAACTTTATTTATCTCTTTGTGACTAACTCTGCAGTGTGCTGAAGCCAAACAGATAGTCTGAAAGACGTCGACTCGTTTTAACACTTGCCTTTAAGCGGAGAGGAGGGACGATGTAGGGAGAAGAAACTGCTAAAAAAGTGTGTTTCCGTCTCGTTCCACGCAAACAAAAACGACTTCTCTGAAAAAGACCACCTAAAACACTCCACGTACGGGATTTTGAGAGGTAAAGCGATTCGACTGAAAGCCTCCGTGATGCTGATTACACCCTGTGGAAGACTGTAGAAACCAAGCAGTGAACTCAAAGCATCCACACGCCTCAAACAAACAAAACAAAACAAAACAAAACAAAACAAAAAAAACGAGGAAAAAAAGTCTGTCGCCATCAAAAGCTTTGTGTTTATGAATGTGAGCTCGAGGCTCCTCTCGGTTCTTCGCTCAGAGGGTTCGAGTTACGCGTGTTCGGGATGACGGATGAGATCTGGAATGAGGAGGCTTTTCCCAAAGCCGGGCCGGTTGGCCACGCCCGGCGACGCCCAGCTTTTGACTCCTCCAGCGGGCGCAGGACGGGTACATTCCTGGGATTTGCTGGAACATTCAGCGGAGAGACAGAACAATGGGTCCGTCGGCCTCCTCTTTGTCACAATAGAAGCTGAACACACACACACACACACACACACACACACACACACACACACACACACACACACGACCTTTCGACTTCAAAGGCCAAACACGCATGCATTGGGTCACCCGGCGGGGGGGGGGCGGTGTGGGATGAAGGAGAGATGCTGCACAAATGCGAAGCTGCAAGCAGAACCACAAAAAGATGAGGTGACGATGCCAGTCGTGTTCTGGGAACTTGAAACCGATGCTGCGCTGAAACGCCTCGGCGTCTCTTGGAGTTTTGTCAACCATACAGTGCCTCGGAAAAGCCTCCGCCTGAAACCTTCCTGCTTTTTCTCCCGTTTACGACCACGTTCTCCACGACAAGAATCCCAAAAGGTGACCCAAGTGTCTGAAAGCGGGAGGAAAAAGGTTGCATCTTATGCTAATAAACAAACATGGCAAGTAGAGCACTAAAAGTTCAAATTTTTTCACTCAACAGGAGATATTGTGTTGAATTATGCAAAGGTTCAGTGGCAACGTCATGCTGTGGGGATGCTTTTCTCCAGCGGGCTGCTTAAGAGTTGATTCAACTCAATAAAATGAAAACAAACACACACAAAAACAAAAACAAATTATTAACCTATACGACTGGAAACTGAATTTCACCTTTTAGCAGGTCGGCGATTCAACACGATAGCGTAACGAGGGGCCTAGTCAAAGTCATTGCCCCGGTGTGTTTGGGAATCGGTGTGGCAAATTAAAAAAAAAAAAACCCCCGATCTTCACAAATGCTCTTCACCCAAGCTGATGGCTCTGCCAGGAAAAGAGGGAGGGGAAATGCAGCAGAATGGTAGAAAATGGCAGAACGTCCCAGTAAAATATATCGAAGGTTTGTGGTTCCAACGCGACCGAAATCTGCCAAAGGCACTGCGTTTGCCTCCAACTCCAACCGCGCCTTCGTGTGTCTGCATTTGCCCCGGGCTGACGCAGATGTAAAAAAAAAAAAAAAAAAAAAAATTCACAAATAAATAAATAAATCAAAAATAAAGGCAAAACGTTTACATTTTATGGCACAACACCACTTTGTCACAACCGTTAAAACATATAGATATATTCTTTTAAAAAGTGTACCTGAATTCTGAGCTTAAAGATGAGAAACACCAACATGCAGATAATGCTGCTTCATTGTTCAACACACTGTACATAATTTGGCCTTTCGCAGATCTTGGATATAAACAGCACGAGACCCTAAAGAACGTTTTGTCACGAGAGGCTATTTCAACAAAGTGGGCAACACTTTGGGGTGGAAGAAGAAGAAGGAGTAGAAGAAGAAGGAGTAGAAGAAGAAGGAGTAGAAGAAGAAGGAGTAGAAGAAGAAGGAGTAGAAGAAGAAGGAGTAGAAGAAGAAGGAGTAGAAGAAGAAGGAGTAGAAGAAGAAGGAGTAGAAGAAGAAGGAGTAGAAGAAGAAGGAGAAATGCCCCGGCATTAAAACGACTGAGGAAACTTTGTGTGATATGAAATAAACAGCAGACTCTGAGGTCTCCTCCAGCTCAGTGCCCAGAGATGAAAAGGTGAAAGACGACGGTGCAAAGAACTGGCGCCCGCGCGGCGTCTGCGACGTCGCTCCGACGTTTCTGATGCGTGAACCTTGTAAGTAGTGACTTGGATTTGTTGGAGCCGACGTCAGAGCAAAGAAGTGCCCGACGGGGTGGGGATGTCCACCCCAAACAAACAAACACACAAACAAACAAACAAAAAAATAATAAAGAAAAGAGTCCCTGCTGCGTCGTCATCAGTCCTTCTTCTTGTCCCGCTCCTCCTCCTCGGCGGCGGCGGCGGCGTCCGCGTGCGCTCCAGGGAAAGCGTGGTGGTACAGGTGCCGGTGATTGGCCGCTACATTGTACAGCTTGTGCAGAGCCTAGGGAAGGTAAAGGAGCAGTCAGGACTTCGTTTCACTCAGAAACAACCAACAGGAGAGCGAGAGACACGAGCAACGACTAAAAGATGGGAGCAATGATTCCCATTTGCGTGGCTTGAGTCTGGGATTCGCTTAATCTTTCAGTATCACTGAACAGCCGCCATTTTGAGAGGGTATTTAGTTTGCACTCTTATTTTACTAAAGTCTTGGCTGGCACTTTCCTGTCTGGGTCCAAATAAATTTGCAAAATTTTCCAAAACCAGTCAGATCAATTAAATAGCTAAATTAGATTTAGGTCTGGCCTTTGACTAGACCATTCTAATACATGAATAAGCTTTGACATAAACCATCGACTGGATGTTTTCGGTCATTTATCTTCAGGAAGATAAATGATAAATGCTTACATGCTTAGGGAGCAACAAGAAAGGACTGGAGTACCTACACTAATTTAGAAACAAACAAACAAACAAAAAAAAAAGCAGACACAAACACGAGTCGTCGTTTGGTGAGCGGATGCTTTCGCTCTCCTGGCTCGTCGGGAAAACTCACCTCGTTCGTGCTCCCCTGCAGAAGCGTTAAGAGAAACAAGCACACGGAAAGTAAGTGGACAGGATACACGACTAAAACACAGATTGATCAGCAACAATGAAGAGGAACTTAATCTGGTCGTTAAATATAAAAAAGGAAAAGATATCAGTATTTCCAGACTTTGTTCCCTTTCTTGTTGTCTAAATGTTCCTCTCCTCCTTTCCTTCTTTCTTTCTTTTTTCTGACTTCCCACATGTCCTTCCTTTCAATCCTTGCTTGTACCCTTTCACCTTTCCTTCTCTTCCTTTTCGTGTCCTTCCTGTCATTCCTTTCTCACTTGATCACTTTCCTTGCGTCGTTCCACCCCTTCCCTTCCCTTCCCTTCCCTTCCCTTCCTTGTGTTGTTTCTTTATTTCCATCCTTCCTTTTTCACCATTCAGACAGAAACTGTGTGCACTGAACCCGATGTAGGATTTACTGCCACCTAGTGGCTGCAAGCCGTGTGTTTGCTGATGATTTGGGGTCTTTTTTTCTTTTCTTGTGTTTTTTTTTTTTTTTTTTTGCTGACCACAAATGAATGAACTGCAGAGCCTATAATTTCATTCCTTGGCAGAACACAACAAATGTCTCAGTCAAAATGCCGCTTAAAGTATGACTCTTTGTTTTGTTGGCTTTTTCTTTTTAAGTCTTCGATCACAAATTGGATTGATGTGGAGAAATCAACACATTTTGATTGTGAACTGCTTGGTAAAAATGGCCAGACTTTAGAAAAAGGCAGTGGCCCAGGGCTCCATTTTTTTAGGGGAACAGATTCTTATTATTATTTTTAATAAATGCGTGTTTTGCTGACTTTACACTTTATTTAAGAGTCCAATATGAACATAAGCAGTACTCAAATATTTAAAACGATAAAGTTATACTAACCTTTTTTGGGGGGGGAACAACATTCAACATATTAAATCTACCATCATCAGCTGGCATCACCAGTTCTTACCCAATCATGTACAGAACTACCTATTAATTCACTGTAATCTGCATTAGAAAGGAACCGTTCCTTCAGTGGAACCAAAACGGGTTCCCACGTCCTCGTAGATCCGGCCCTGCTTCGAGGCGCGAGTTTCACCTACCTGGTCCCAAAGCGCCCCGGCCACCTGGTCGATGACGGCGCCCAGTTCCCTGTACTCCCCGGAGTAGCGTATGTAGGCCCAGGTGCAGAGCGTGATCAGCGCCAGGCCCAGGATCATGTTGCACAGGCTGGCGATGATGTCCACGCCCACAAAGCCCGTGATGCCCGCCGCCACGTACATGACGAAGATGACCACGAAGAGCGTGGCCGGCGTGCGCGCGGCGTGGAAAATGTTCTTGGAGTCGTTGTGCTTGATGTACTGGACGAACACCTCGTCGATCTCGCCCTCCAGCTGCTGCAGGTAGCGGCGGCTGAACTCCTCGCCGCCCATCTTCTTGACGCCGCGGAAGAGCTGCAGGGCCTCCTCCCGGATGGCGCCGTGCCGGTTCTGCAGCTCGCTGGGGGCCAGGAAGGGCCGGTCGCCCCCGCAGACCTGCGCAGAGACGAAAGGCGGGGGGAGGTTAACGGGAAAGGCAAGTCGGGAATTGGGCGCTCGCGTTTCCATCGTCTCCACCGACCTCCTCCATTTTTTTGTTGTACAGATCCTTCGCCGCTGCGACCGCTGCTAAGTTGTTGGCCTCTGCCGTGGCCTGAATGAAAACACAGATTTCACAGTGAAACACGAGACGAGCCGCAATTCAATAAATCCAGGGGGAGAAAAAACAAAAAACAAAAAACAAAAAACGGTTAAACACAGAAAATATGGAGAACGTGTGTAATTAGACAGAGGATCTCCAAACTGCTGTTCTTTGGATCTTCCTGAATAACTTTGGCAAAAAAAAAAAAAAAAAAAAAAGTTAAAACTTCGAAATTCTGACTTGCAGACATGAAGTACATAAAAATATACTTTAGAGCAAAACTGACTTTTATTGCGTCAAGTTAATTAAAGTCCTTAAAGGACCGGTTGTGGCAGAATGTTTAGCTAAAAATACCTATTAAAATATTGTCTCTGGATTTGAAATTCAACAACGTTAAACATCTTTTCATACTGATGTCATTTCACACTGTACAAATAAGAAATGATTCGATTTATTTGAAAAATATTGAAGCCCAAAAGTGTTACCTCGACTGTCTGTCTAACGACTAGAGGGCCGCAAAGCGTAGATCTGGCGGACCACACTTGGCCCGCTGGCCTTGAGTTTGAAATATGTGTGATTTAGAGAAAATCAAATAAATATTTTTTAATGGCGTTTTTATAATGTTTATCAACACCCTATAGCAAAAAAAAAAAAAAGAAGAAAAGCTTATTTTTAAATCGAAAACGCAAAGAAAGAAAGAAAAAATGGTTCTTTCAACATTTTCTTTTGCTCGCTTTTGTCAAAAATTGCAACCGGCACTTTTTTGTTTCCTTCAAAAGATCGTGAAACATTTGCGGCTCTAAACAGGTTTAGTTCGCTTGGACTGATGTCAAAAGGTCTCTCTCAACTGCACAGGCCTCAGACCCCCACAGTCAGACAACACAAGCGAGTTGAAAAGTACCTGCAGCATTGACTTTGGATGCGGCAGCTCTTCACCCTGGTATATCTTAATGTACGCCTGAAGCACATCGAGACATGGGAGGTAAGGAAACGTTTTCGTGCATGAAATCCAAAAGCTCTCGTATTCGCTCCACCGGCTCTGACCTTGAAGTACTCCAGCAGGCCTCTGCAGGTGATCTTACTGCCATTGATCTCCTTCACGTCGATGTTGCGGGGGCTCAGGATCCAGGGCACCAGGATCTTCAGGTTGTTGATGAACTCGCCGTCGATCTCTGGAGAAGAACCAACCGTTTGTGTGATAATCTGGGAAGAGTTTCATTTATTCCAGTGTTTTATTTTGGACATGTGAAAACGTTGCGCTGAATTTATCGGAAGGAACATTCCTTCCTGTGTGTGGGAAGGAATGTTTCAGCTGTGTTGAAGTGTAATTCACTGCGTTATTAAAGAAGAAAAATGAACACGTGGAGCAGCGGCGAAACCTTTCCCACCAAAAACACCCGAATGGCTCACTGACGACTCCTCCAAGAGTCGCAAACAATTAGTTATGACATTTAAAGGGCCCTGCGACAGACTGGCGACCTGTCCAGGGTGAACCCCGCCTCTCGCCCGGAACGCAGCTGGAGATAGGCACCAGCAACTCCCGACCCCGTTAGGGAGAAGGGTGACGGAAAATGGATGGATGGATGGATGGATTTAAAGGGCCACGGGGTGTTTTTATGAATGTATTTTTTAATCTATTTTAAAACCTAAAGTCAGAGATTAAAATCGAAATTTTAAGAAAATAAAAAGCAAAAATGCTGAGTTTAAAGTTCGACATTTGTTTTTGTCCCAGTGACGAAACGTGACATGCAGTCATCTTCCTCGTTTGGGATGCACCGATACCCGATTTTTCAAAAACCTAAACTGGTGAAACCAATTTATTATTTTTTTTCTAAAATGTCGATAAACACAACAGCGAGGTGACGACCGCAAACATCGACCGATCTGCCGTTTCCAAAAACAAAAGAAATGGAGCAGCCGGTTTATCTGGGTGCATCGTCCCTCTAAAAAAAAGAAAAAGAAAGCCGATGTACCTTTAATTCTTCCGTCAAAGTGAGGGTTGGTGGCCACTTTGAGGCCGGGGTGGGGCATCAGGAAGCAGGAGATGTTGGTGAAGCAGGAGTGGATGTGTTTTCGCACGTTCTGAAGCTCCTCGTGCTGGTTCTCTGAGATCTGCAGCAGAAGCACACGGTTCTGGTTCTACGGTCGATTGAATGAGCCCAACCTTACAACGGCGACGAGCTCATCTCAGTGAAGCAGAATGTTATCAAAAACATCATTTATTTCTGGAATTCATTTCACTCTAAACCAAACAGCCTCATTCCAAGCACAGTGAACAAGATCAAGAGTTCATTTCTAATCATTTTCAAAGTTGTTTCAAAGAAAACCTAAATATTTCTTAAAAGAATTTATAATGGAAAAAAAACCCAAAATCATGTCATGGCTGCTGATAGCCTTGCTGCTGGTGCAAGGTTTTGTACTGTACTTTTTCCTTCCACTGAACTTTCCTGTAATGTGTAAGCGGCAGCTTGCTCTCATTGTTTAGGATGTCTGTGATGAGCAACAGTCATCATTCTTCAGGGAGAGACCTCATGGGCCATAACATGGACTGTTACATAATATTTGGGCCTTAAAACATTTTTTTATGTATCTATTTACTTTAAATAAAAATTAACAGAGAAATTGATTTTTTTTGTTTTTAATTAGCTGCATGTTATAATCAACATAATTGAGAGAAATACATGTTTCGATTCCTGAATAAATGACTGAAATAAGTGAACCTTATCATGATATTTTAATTTATTGTACGTTAGGACTGCGGAATCAGAAGCGACTGACCTTCAGTCGCTTCTCGAGGAACTTCATGCCCCCCTCCTGTCCGTAAGGAAACTCGTATGGAAAACTCCAGTCCCGAACCAGGAAGATCAGGGACTGGAACAGATAGCAAACCTGTGTGTAGCTCTGCACAATTTAAAAATGGCCGTTCTCTTTCAACTTTGTTTGAACACGTAGCATCTAAATTATTGCTTAAAATCCACAAGGAAAAAAAAAAAACATTTTTTTTTTGATTTCGTGTGAATTTTGTTTTAAAGCAGCACTTAATTGGAAACACGTTTAATACCTGGAAAGGTTTAAGGAACGTCTCCTCCATCGCTAGTCTTCCATACTCGGTGAAAAGCTGAAAGAACAAAACACATCATCGCTGATGAAATACTGGATTTCAGCTCCACACTTTAAGTTAGCAACAAAGTAGCAACTGAGTTTCCTTGATGATAAACCATGCTGATACTCAATTTCAATTTCAACAGAAATGCTAGTTTTTGAATGGTAATGTATTCCAAAACTTGCTTTGGAATACAAAGCAAGTGTTTTTTTTTGTTGTTTTTTTTACCTGTAAGTGCTGGAGGTCGTCCTCTTGTACATTCTGGGATATATTGTAAACCTAGAAGAGACAAGTTTCCTTACAACGCTGACATGCCGAGAATATTTTAAATGCTGTCGTGTCAGAGCGAGAGAGACAAAACAGGACGAGGTTTTTCTTTTTTTCTTCTTAAACTCAGGGAAACAGTTGTTCAGCTGCTTCCTGTGGACCTGCAAACCTCACCGAGCGACCGGTGCTTTCACGCGGCACTGAGCTGTGGTACCTGCATGGAGCTGATCATGGTGCTCAGGGCGAACACAGTGGCCGAGTCCCTCAGCGTGGATTGGCTGTCGAACGTGCCCTGCGTGTCCATCAGCAACACGGCAACCTGCGTCATCGGACACGAAAAGAAATCTATTCTTGCAGTTCTAAGATCTCAATGGAAAACTTTAGAAAGTCCAATGTAGTCCATGAGGAAAAACTCTTCTGGGAAGACTCTTCTGGGAAGACTCTTCTGGGAAGAGTTGACCATTTTTCTAGGAAAGCATTGGTGAGGTCAGACATTGATGTTGGCCTGATTTTCTAACCCACAGCATCATATTGTCACCGCTCCTAACTGTAGGCGTGTGATGCTTTTTTCCCCCCAGTCACCCTTCGTGTCATACTTGACCCACCTTCAGAGGTCGTTGCTCACCCTTCGTCTCATTTGACCAAAGCATGAAGTCCGACTGAAACGGCCAGCAGAGTTCAGTAAACTCCACGTGTGAAGGTAGGACATAAACAACCGTCAGCACGTAGCGGAGTCTAACGGTTGTTACGGAGACTTGGTGAACCAATCTGTACTGCAGCACTTTTTTTTTTTTTTCTTCCTTACCTCCCTCATCATCCCACTCATTAGCGAGAAAAATATGGGTCCCTGTCCAGCCGAGCAGCAGGCCTATGTGTCACGTCATATTTCTTCCCCAGGGAAAGTCAGGATTTACTAATTAGAGGCATCTTCAATGTCTGATTCAGTTCCCCACCGAATTCACTCACTCACATTAAAAAGCCTTTTCTTTTTTCCCCAGTGTGCCCATTATGCTACTGCAATAAAAAGGAATTTATTTGAAGGACTTATACAAATATTGCCACGATCATCCCTGCTCGTCCCTTGTTGTTTTGTCGAGGAGTTTATTCTGACCTTCCTTCCGTCTGGCTTGTCCACCAGGAAGACCTCGCTCCAGATTTGGATCCCGGTGGTCTCCCTCTCCGAGCCCCCTCTCCAGGAGAAGCCGGTCAGCGGCTCGCTCGCGTCTCCCAGCCAGTCTTCAGACGACTGAGCAACAGAGTGCGGCAATTTATTAGTCAGACAGCGCTTGATCCGCTGACAAGTGGCATGCTGTTTCAATTAGGAAAGACTGCAACAAAACAAACTTTATGTGCAGGCCAAATTATAAACTAGACTGGGAACGAACAATGGAAAAGAACAGATTGTACCTGTACAACTGGTAAGGCTACAAGTATTGGATGCACCCTAAACAGCACAGTATCCAGAGAACAAATACACACTTGAGTTTTCTACTTTTTGCTACATTATTGATTTCGGTCTATTTTATTGGGATTTTATATGATAAACTAATGCATAGAAAATGTAACAAAACATTCAGATGTTTCTTTTTAAATTAGAATTGGGAAATGTCGCTATCTAACGGTTCTAAAAGAGCTTAAAGACGAGCGTCCTCGCAGCACGACGCTTCCGACCTGCATTCGTGTGGCCTACAAATGCAGGCCACACTTTTCAAGAAGGGAATCCCGGAATTTGTTTTAGTTCTCGTCAAATTTTTTCCACCGTTTTTTTGTTGGTCTGTCATATAAAATCCAAATGACACACTTTAAAGTTTGTGCTTGTGCTATGAGAAAGTGTTAAAAAGTTCAAAGGCGCAGTCGTATTTATTTTTTCGGTTGCATAATCAAGTAACGTTTTTAACTTCGGAAGTCAAGAAAAATGTTATATACATCAAATATGACTGAATATATTTTTTATTTCATTTAATACCTGGAAATTGGGCCTCTGTCCCTTTAAAAACTCATGTTCTCTCTGAAACTCCGCCCCTATTAACCCTTTAGCTATGTTTTTTATTTTTATTTATTTTTTTATACCAGGGATTCACTGAGAAGTTTCTCCTATAACAAACTCAGCAGATGCGCAGTTCCTCCAGGTGTCTGCTAATTGCTGCTGGCTAGTCTGAAGGAACTGAGTGTGAGGACTGATAGAGGAGGCGGAGCTTTGTCTTAAAGGCGGAGCTAGGTCCCCCCAGGCGTTTGGCACAGCTGAATGGTGGCCAAGGGAGATTTCAGGGATTTCTCAAACATGCATGAAAGACTCAAAGCAACACTCCAGGTATGTTTTTGATACAGGAATAACATTATAGCATCAGTTTTACATAATACCACCCCAGTTAGGGGTGCTACCTTTACTATGACAGAAAGGCATTGTAAACCTCGAGAGGCCAGAATTTATTTTTACACACTTCCTCTAACCGCTTCAACAAGGAGTCACATGCACTTACATGCTTGTACATGTAGCGCAGCATGAAGTCCATGAGGAAGGACTTGCCCTTGCGGAAAGCCCCCGCCACGGAGATGGCGACCACCTCGCGGTCCCTGACCTCCTCGGACAGCAGGATCCGACTCAGCGCCGCCTCGTCCAGCTCGAAGGTGTGGTCGTCTTTGACCAGCAGCACCTGGATGGGCCGGGCTCGTCCGTCCGGCTCCTCCTCCTCGGAGCTCCACTCGTAAACATTTTTGTCGCTCAGGGACCCTGAAGGACAAATCGGGGGCGTGAGCGCAACGCGACGAGGCGACCGGAAGGCGTCGCTGTGAAACTGTTGGAAGAGACCTGGTGGTCCATTAAGAGAGAAGGCAGGAAAGACAAACCCCCGTTCTTGCAAGCGATGATATTCATTAGACTGAATCAGTCCACTGCGTCCGTCCAATCTGTCGGAGCTCAATGAGATCATGCGGGCTAAGAGGTTTCCGAGCAGCAGCTCTGAGTGTTTCCAAGCAGCAAGGAAGCTGACATATTTACAGACTGTCCATGCTTCTTAAATAACTCAAACAGCTTGGACAGAAAGCATCTCTGAAAAACAACACATCTGAGATTATTAATTGCAATACAATTTGGACATTGCCATTCCAAACTGAGGAGCTAAACTGTTTTTGTAACACTGCACTCTGTTTAGAAACGAATTAATTCCTGCAAACCGGATTTTATTTATGTGTAGCAGAGTAAAGGGAGCGCAATACAATGCGGACACAACATTTTTTCTGAACTTTATACATTAAAAAGAATAATCACGAAATATGCATCACTATTTTTTATTTTTTTTGGTCTATTGTGTAAACGGAAGGAAGACACTGTAGCTATTTACCACAACCACCCGGGCTGCGCTTTAGGAAAATGTGATGTCGTCTTCCAGGAAGTGACTTGAAATTAAAGTCTGTCTGTAGCTCCCGTGAATCTCTGGGAACAGGTCGCGAAGTGTTCAGGCAGCGTTTCGAGTTGTGTTGTGTCAGAAGACGCAACATAGAACAACTTGATATGAGCAGGGAGTGATCTGAGCAACCGTTCTTTCCTCTTCTCCCCCAGTTCGGTTTTCCCACTGCAAAGGCCTCCTCCCAGGCCCAGCAGACGACCTGATCCTGCCACTGCCTTCAAAACGGCCAAAGACGTCAGAAACCGAATTAAGTGGGTCAGAGCGGCTCAACTCTGATGGCAAACAGCAGCAGCAGATTTTCCATCTTTCCCCCTCTGTGTTTCTCACACAGGCCTCCCCCACATCCCACTCAAAAGCTGCTTGGACTCTGAAGTGATGTCAGAGATGGATGCTGGCAACCACTACAACCCTGATGATGGCAGATTTGGGAGTTTCTGATGCAGGATTGCATCCATTTTACCTCAAAGGCATCGCATAGCTTCAGCAGCAACAACAAAATCAAACATTGTGAATGAAACTGTGATTTTTGGGGCCTGCAGAGGCCTAAGCTGTCCCAGCAGAGCGCTTCCTGTCAACCAATCACCGCGTTTCATCTCTGTAATGGTAATATATATATATATATATATTTTAAATGAACGGGTCTCCTTGTATCTGCAGAGGTCGACTGCAGCACCGCGTTTCCTTCCACACCAACAAGGTGCAGATGGCGAGACATTGAAAGGCACGGAGCAGCTTTTGGTCTCAGTGTCCCGAAAACGAAAACAAACCGGAGCGTATGACACCCAGAGCGCTGCATCGTTTCCACCCTTTGTGTGACATGTGAACATGTCTTTTTGTACGTACACTCACCCCAGCTGTCTCTCTCGGGACGGTGTTTCACCATGATGCGGTCCTGTTGTCGCCCGGCTCGAAGCGTAAATGAGCGGCCCTAGTCGGTAGTCATGAGCGTGCGGAGCTGGGAGGATGCCCTTATCTCCAGCACAACGACGTTCCTGTTGCGGGAGGATGATGGTGCTTTTATTCACCGCGTGAGACGCTGATCTCGTCGCCAGAGGGCGCTGCAGTCTGTTGTCCCAGCACTGAGCGGCGAATGGAGCCTGATTAAAAATGCGTAGGACTGCACACAAAGTGTACAGTATGTGCAAATGCCTCAGTTATTTAAAAAAATAAATAAATAAAATAAAAGGTCGAATATGAGCTGTGCAGTGGTGAACAATTATTTTTTTTTATATATAAAACTACCTGTGCGGTTAATATTTCTGTCGGTAGGTGGCCACATTGCCCAAATGTTTGGAACCCCATGCTGCCTTCAGGACCATTATGGAGTTTTTCATGTGATAGGAAAAGGGAAAGGAACTTCTTATTTCGTCATTTAATCCCTTTGTGGTTTTCACACTCATTTCAGTTTCATCAAAAAGAATCTGCTACATCTAGACCAATAATAAACAACGTGCGACACAAAGTCATAAATAAATGTTAACTCGATGTGAGCATTGAGAATTACTATGAATATCGATATTGTGACACTTTTGTCCTTGCATGATAAACTGGCGTGTGTAGTTACAAAAAGCTCTGTCTATAGGTCCGAAATGAAAGTGGTGATGGAGAAAATTGAACGCATTGACTGTAAACTAAACAAAAAAACCCCCAACAACTATTATGTCTTGTAAACAAAGATTTAATTTATTATTTAGTTAAAGTTGAAGTCCATTGTTATTCTGGCGCTCGCATTTTATATAAATTATATAACCACTGTCGTGTTTTGTATGAATAATCCGCATTAATGCATTTCAGGTATTAACTAGCGAAATTTGCCAGTTTAAAATCTGGATAAGGGGACAACGGTGTTTAAAAACTCCCCGGTCTAATTTTTCTTGGTACCCTGAATGCACCGTAAGACACAGACCATCGACAGCACAGATTAGCAGGACACTGTTGCTTCAGAAGAGAGCGTTTTCTCTCACTAAAGTCTCACAACACTTCTATTAAGAGCGCGGCGTGACGATGGAGTTCAACACGTAACGTCGGAGCTTCTTTAAAGCTGCCAGCGGAGGGAAATGACATGTCGATGGGGGAACTTGGGGCTGAGATTTCTGGGGGATTGAAGTGCACTGTGACGCCTGTTTTGCTCTGAAAGAGACGGGAGTGAGCTGCAGCCAACTGAAGTTTACTACTGTTTCCTCGATAACAAAGGAGCAACATTTTTCACTTTCTGAAGCCTTTATTCGACGCCGCGACAATTGGTAAAGACTCGGAGGGGATTCAAAATGCAGGACGGAGACATTTTGTGTGCTTGCGTTGAAAAAGGTAAGCCCGGTTTGAAGTTAAAAGCAGGCGGAGAGCTAAGCTTGTGCGCTAGCTAGCATTAGCCTACGTACCCCGTCGCTAAGCTCTTGGCTGGCTGCGGCTATTTGCTGGGAACGTCCACAATTTTCCTGGCAAAAGTATCGCAAAGTAATGCTTGTCGAGTGAGTCTGTTGTGAAACAAACTCCCCAGAGCCAGAATTGATTACTCAATTGGTCTTGAGTGCTTAAAGTGGCGCGCCGCTAACAAAGAGAGGCGTTTTATAACACTTGCTCTCTTTAAAGGAGAACGCGTCGTGGGATTAAAACTTTTAATTTAGCCCGCTTAGCACTTTCACAAACTTTTTTTTTTTTTTTTTTTTGTCTCTGCGTCAGGACGTGGAGCTCAGAGAGGCGCCGTCTGAGTAGCATTGGTCGAGACTGCCCTCTCCGCCCGGCTGCACCGCGTTCAGCCGCGCCAACTAAATGTAAAGGACCCCTCGGGTTTCAAGCCACCATGGACGTCTATCCCCAGCCGAGCGGCGAAATTCAGAGGAGGAACCCGCAGCATGACTTCGAGCTCATCCAGAGGGTGGGAAGCGGAACATATGGAGACGTGTATAAGGTAGGCTGAATGTGCTGGTTCCCACAGTCTGTCACAGGAGCTGGAGGTGCATTTGGTTTACCCAGTTATGTGACTAATCAGTCCACATAAACTGTGTGCTGTTTGTCTTGCAAGCCAAAGACATGTGACGACCACGTTTGACTTTTTGACTGAAAGCCCAACATCCGTTATCTGTCCTGAAAAAACAAAACTATGAGTAGGCGTCATTAAAACTGTATGATTTTGGCTACATAGTAACTTTTTTTATTTATTTATTTTTTTTTATTTTTTTAGCCTTCTGCAATTTATGGAGCAATTAGCTGCTTAGTCAGTCAGCTGTTTGCTCAGGTGGAGCCTGCAGTCATTGACTTTGACAGACGTGCTGTTTGCAGCTTGCCACTTTAAAACGGTGTTACAGGAAGTGGCACATTTAGTGTGCAGAAATTGTTTAAGATAAGAACCTTTAAAAAAAAAAAAAAAACAGCTTAATTTTCTTGGAAAAAAAACAAAAACGTAACAGCTTCTGCCAGCTGACAGTGCTCAGAAACAAGTAGGGGAGGGGAAGAGGTGCCTTACTCTTCAGTGGGAGGACATTATGGACACTCCCCCACTTTCTGGGACATAATTTAAGGACTTCAGTTGGTAGCAAAAATGTTGAAATAATTTCCTTTTAAATCATTGTATTTTGTAATTTCCTTAAACTGGTCACTGCATTTTATTAGAGTTGTCGTTACTAAGTGCCAAATGTATTTATTTATTTTTTATCTCTACATAACTCATTTTTAAACCAAAAGCCTAACACATTACTGCATGTAGGTGTTTAGTAAGTAAAGAATTGGTGTTCAGCTAGGGTTTAGCTCTGCAGGAACATAATGTCACCATAACCTTTGATGTTTACATTACATGTTGGCAGAGTGCTGCCATGAAGATCTGATTTAAAAGGCAAATAATGACATTAACCAAACCGAAGTGGTCCACGGTTTATGTATTTTTAAAAAAATATATATTTCTGAAACTGTGACAGTGGCACATGTTTGCAAACCATCAGTGGGACATTAAAAGTCTGACTGTGCTTGTGTTTTCTCACAAGTTTATTGGTTACTTTATGTGGCGTGTTTTGTGCTAATGGGCTGTGTGAAAACTTTTTTTCACACGTCAGTAATCGTACATCATAAAATCAACTGAGGTGTTGTGACCTAGAGAGTGGAAAAGTCTTCATTTCCTTCTCGATTTGTTTTAGCCACCCCGTTGTAACAGATCAGGGATTGTTCGTTAAAAATAACGACAGACAGAAAATGGCGCATCATATTTCCCCCACAGTTATTTCCTTGAGTATTATTTTCCTTGTGCTGCCCTTTGCTTATTTAGTCAGCTACAAACTCACTGACCATCTGATCCAGAGGTGAAAGTACAGCCCGCCCGCTGTGGCCTCTCTCTCCATACAGAGCTCCTCTGGTCAGCTCCCCCCACCCCTAGACAGGCCACTGATGGAATGTAGCGCCTGGTATTCACACAGAGCTCCCAGGCGGGACGGCTGCAGCGGGCTGAAATACGATCCAGCCCCTGTCTAAACACGCGCTTTACTAAAGGGTGTGTTCAGAGCTAAAATGACAGCGGAAACACCTCAAATAGGAACTGAAGGAAAATAGGAAAAATGTCCCCATTTAGGCTGTCTTGCACAGATCTGTTTTAGGAAGCAGCTTTCCTAGCCTTTGGATAGTTGCTACAGACTTTTAAAGATGGCTGGGATGGTCCAAAGCAATAAGAACCCAATAGGAAAAAAAAAAGGATTTTGTTCAGTTTATAATGTTGTTGACATTTCTTAAATGTTGGAGCAGGGGCATGTTGACATTTATGTTTCTTCACCTGTTTTTTTTTTTGTTTTGTTTTGTTTTTTTAAAGATATACTTATTGTTTTTATGTTGTTTAGTTTTTATTCAAGTACATTTATTGTTAATGGAGACTAAGAATCTATTTTATTTTTGGTTGTTTTATTTATTTTGTGTATCAGTCCCAGTGTTAAGTGTCTTTTGAAAGTAAAGTGTATCTGTCTTTGTCAGGAAATCGCATGTATTATTACGTAATTTCCATTAAATCAATGTAAAAAGGTCTTGAAACAATATTATTGTTTATCGCAATAATTTTTGAGACAATTTATCGCCCAGCAAAATCTGTTATCGTGACAGGCCTACATATATATTTTTTTTCAAAACAATCAAGTTGGAAGCGTGTGCAAATAAAACCACCGGTTGCCACCCACGGCCTTTGTTGTCTTTTTGTTGGAAGACAACAGCCTTCATCCGTAATGTTTCAGATGCAAAGGTTCCCTGGTATTTAATCATCAGCGTCTTCAAACTTGTGTTTAACATACTCTATATGTTTTTGAAAACATCTGTGAGAGAACAGGGCCATAAATAAGCACATTCAACTGAGAGGTGCTCCATGGATCAGTGTGAGCCCAGCAGTCATGTTGTGCCTCAGCCGTCCACACAGTTCCTTTATTTTGTAATCCTTTCCATATAAATGTGGAGTGAAAACAGGTGCAGGATGTCTCCGTAGTTTCTTTTTTGTTTTTTTTTTTGTTATTTTTTTGTTCCGTGGCTGGAAAACACACCAGTGGTTGGAAAGCATCTTGGATCATAATTCGCACAAAGAGATGAAGCTCTAGAAAGTTATCAAGTGTTTCAGCAACAATTCATCTCTCAAAGCTTACTTGAACGGAAGCTGCTTGAATACACAGTAAGAGTAATTTCCCTCTTTCTTCATCCAGAGCTGTGCATTCTCACAAGCATACATATCCCATCATTTACAGTCACTTTACTTATTAATGATGCCTTGGTCTTGCATATTTGATGAAGAGATAAGACGTCAAGATTTCTGCAGCATTCATTCAGAGGCTATTATATCTATTTTCACAAAGTGTCGGAGTTTCCAGCAGGCATGTAGAGGGAGGAGGCTAGGATAAAATGGATCGAAAAACCCAGTCATTTGGTTGTCCCTTTTCTCTGTATTTTTTTTATTGCTAATTAAATTGGCAGAAAAATTTCCTAAAAGTGATCTGAGCTTCATAAATCTAGACGTTCACCAGCTTATGACTCCTTTTGTGAACTCGTCCTGATGGGTAAAAAGAGCCATAACTTCCTCTCGGAGATTGTTGAAATTCTGTGCGTAACAGAATCTGGGAGCCACAAGGCAGTTTCCTGTGACGTGTGCGTTAATGCAGCTGCTGCTGTTGTTCCTACTAATTTCTCTTCTGCAGCTTGCGCATAATCATCTGGGTGGCTTCGTCTGGCCGCTTCTCCCAATATTAATGATTGGTTATGTCTGTTGGTGTCAATGGGATCTTGAATTTTGGAAGTTTTTCCAATTTTCTATTTTTTTTATTTTTCCTTCTTCTAATTGTCTCCTTTGCACAGAAACATTTTGTGCGACTGCAGTACCTGTCCCCTTAAGACGTGAAAAACGCTGTTAAGCCAACAACATATTCTTATAACTTTAATATTTTTAATTATTAACCACCTTTAACAGTGTAGGTCTTCTCTATTTATGATTGGCTAAATGATTTCAATGGTTGATTTATTTATGTTTCTTTCCGACAGACCAGGCTGATGGCCTGGAATGGTTTACAATAAAGCGCCAGCTAAAATCTATACAGAATAAGTTATTAGTTCCTAGAAAGCAACAATTGACTGTATAATTTTTTTCTAATTTTGACTCTTCCACTGTCATATGATGCCTCGGCAGTCCCTTACAAAAGGAGATTGTTGCTGCAACTTTTCAGTTACTTTGGTTTTGTTACCATTGGCTACACTCATCAACATTGTAGCTAAAAACAACAAAAATATAATAAAATAATTTTTGGACAGTTTTATACACGTCACTTTGGTATTGAAAATAAAACGAAGCTATTGGATGTTGAAACTAATTCCTAATTGTACATACAAAAATGTTAATTCTAAATTTGTCAAGAATTGGATGTGAAATAAGGAACTGAGTCGCAAAAGACTCAACACTTCAGTGATGAACATAAATGTAAAATTTTTCCAGAAAAGCTTCATTAAAGTCATAGCAAGGTGAATAAAATCAAGTATTTAACAAATGAGTTGCAGTCAGAAGATATTACAGGTTTCTTCTGAAAGCGTCTCGTCAGCTGCGTCTCTCACATGAAAAACAATTTCAGAACTTCTCCTTTCCTGCTTCAGCTTTTTTCAAGTCGGTTACTTCAACTTTAGGAAGTGTAAAATGAGACACAGGTCGCAAACAAGTGTGAAATTACGAAACGCGTACACTTCAAAGCAGAACTGTCGAAAGGTTCCAGCGTGAAAAAAAAAAAAAAAGATGTCTCATTGCTGTGCAGACATGCAACAGAGCAATGCATGACAATAAGAAGGCCTCATTCTGTTAATATATTCATTTTTGTGTGTTTTGCATTTCAAAGTGTTCTACCACTCTATTTCCTTTGTTGAAAGCTGGTAGCTGAACAAAAGTGATGAATGTTATCCACACTGTATGGGCTTGTTTTTTTGTTTGTTTTCTTTTTACGGTTGATTTAGCATCACTTCCCATCACTTCTCCTCATGGATTAGGGAGTCTCTCATTTTGACCTGGATTCACAAGACCCACATCCTGCTTTGACACAGAAATTTCACAAGGCATGAGTAATTGTTGGGATGAGCGGCGGACCACGGCAATGAATTCAGTTGTCAAATGTAAAAAAAGCCACACTTTGAACATTGTAATTTACATGTATAAAGAGAGACTGAATTATAAATCCATTAAAACGTACCACAAACTTGACTTAAGCGAAGCTCATTTGAGATATTGGAAGGTTTAAGACTGACTTTGTTGAATAGATTTGCTTTTTGCAAGTCAAGTGATGCTTTTTTTTCTTTTTTTTTTTTCCTTCTTTTTATTCAAGTGATCTAGGAATCTCCCGATGTATCAATATCAGAAATCTGGTTGATATCAGCCAAAAAACAAGTATCTGATTATATTTGCTTTCCAGAAGGTATTTAGTCTTCCCCAGCATTTCTGTCTTGCACACACATCCATTGGTTAGTAATAAAAGGCTCAGTTCTTTCAATAATACTTCTTGATCAACCCTTTTCTAACATTCCACACTACAAACTAAGTAATAAATGTAAGTATGATTCGTGCTGGTATTGGAACAGTATCGGCCAAATCCCAAAGCTACAATAATCAGGATCGGAAGTGGAAAATCAGTACATGCCTAAAATAAACTGTAGAGGCATGGCTTGGGGGATCCAGTATATTTTATTTATAAATCACCGTAAAAAACAAAAACAGTAGGTCTACTGTTTCCCAAAGTGCTATGCAACATGCACAGATATAACCGAGACGATAATAGTATTAAGATCAAAACAGTAAAAGCAGAATGAGATGTACTAAAAACGACAGTGGAATTTAAAAATAGCCAACTTGCATTGTTTCAAAAGCCACTAAAGACAGTGCGATTTCAAGCAAGTTGAGGTGTTTTCACCTGATAATATGGTAGACGGTTTAATTGGCGACCAAAATTGCAGAATTTGTTACAGTTTTCCATCTGGTACTGGAAACTTGGATCATTTGACACACTACACTGTGTCAAATGATCCAAACTAATTGAAAAACTTATTCCCAACCTCCTAACCTGTGGAGGCGCTGCTCCAAAAATGGAGCAGCATCAGGTTTTGGAGGTTGTAGGGTTTCTGTTTTGTCATTGGTAATAGACCACTCGCCTTTTCTCCCTCTTTTTCATTTGTTTTGGTTCTCTTAACCCAGAATGCCCTGCGCTATAGTCTGCTTCCTGCTTTTGGAGCGGTGTCTGGTCTGGTTGCATTCACACATGCATTCGAACCAGACTTTTGAGATGAACAAAGTCGAGCTTTGATAAAACTGATTAAACTTTTAAGTCCTGCAGTCTTAAAAACGGCAACAGAAATTTCTTGATGACAGACTTGTTCTACAAAATAAAAATGCCCAATATGCTCTGGACGTCAGATTTGATTCAACCAACATAAGCTGGTCAGCTGATCTGAGGGCTCTTGGTGAAACATAAGGCTGGAATAAATTCAAAGAATGGAGGAGGCAGGACCGCTAAGGCATTTAAACGCCAAAAGAAGGATTTTAAAATCAATTCTTTGTTGCGCTGACAGCCAATGAAGGGATGACAGAGCAGATGAGACGCGTTGGTGTTTGTGGGTAAAACCCATTTGAACAAAGTGAGCTCAGTATAGAGCGAGTTGCAGTAATCTAGTTGCGTTGTGAGAAGAGAGCATGGAGTTTTATCTGACAAGATCGGTTTTAGTTTAGCAGCCTGACTTAATCGGAAGAAACTTTTCTGCAAAACTCTACTGGTTGTGGTGGTGTTGAATGAGGCTGAGGTTTTAGTGTGCGGAAGATTATTACTTTGCACAGAAGCAAGCATCTCACCAAAATGACGTTTTATTGCTTTAATGCCCCCAATGTATCCAGGTTGTTTTAATGGTCATTACATTTTATTGGCTCATGTTTTATTTGCTCGATGAGTTGTTTAAAAAGGAGAATAATGTTGAAACCTTTCTAAACATCCTTCAACTTGAGTAAATTCATTTCATTGCATTCTACTTTGCTACTTTAGAGCTTAAGCAGCGATTTCTGAATTGATTAATCTGCTGCTCAAAGCAAACATTTGGTCCATAATCCTCCTTTCATGTGATCCTGTTAGGGGTCACCACACTGTATCATCTGCCAACATTTGCTCTACAATGTCAGGTTAGAGTGAAAAATGTGTCACATCCAAGCGAGTCCCATATCCAACATGTGGAATCAAAACAACTCCAACATGTGGAATCAAAACAACAAATCAAAACTAAATAAACTGTTATTTATCAGTTTATCAGGTTGTAGTTTCATTGTCATATGACCAATATCAACAAAGATTCTGGGTTTTTTTTTTTTGTTTTGTTTTTTTTTGTTTTTTTTTTTTCCCTCTTGTTGACATGCTCCTTATTTTGGTCGTTTTGTCTTTCAGGCTCGAAATATTCAAACAGGAGAGCTTGCTGCTGTGAAGATCATAAAGTTGGAACCAGGTAGGAGTCGATTGTTATCTTTTTATGTCTTTCTTTTTTTTTTAAATCGCATTGAACCATTAAATTATTGGTTGTGCTCCTTCTAAAGGTCTGAACGCGTGTATTTTTTCAACAATTTGAATTAAAACCTAGGGATGTCTTAAAAGAGTTTATAGGGTGTTACAGCTTTGACTGTTATCCCTGTCTCTTGTGCTCTTAGGAAAGGTTTGGCCTATAATCACAATTATTGTGTGTGTGTGTGTGTGTGTGTGTGTGTGTGTGTGTGTGTGTGTGTGTGTATGATGGGTATAGGAAGAGATTTATGACCGTGCCCAGCTCCGGGTCTGTGCCAGTAATGACCCAGTGACAGAGTTAGTGTGATCCAGATTACAGGGATTACGAAGAAGAGCTTTGCACCAGACGTGCAGACAAAACTGTGCTGATTACCGGCCAGGAAAGGAAGAGATTCACTTCTCTGTTTTTGGTTTCATTCATCTCTGCACGGTCGATTGTCCCCCTGTGGGATGATTAATGTGCTTTGTTTAAATTACACATTTGTTTTGTTTCCTCTAAAGCTCAGTTGGATTAAATTATTAAGGTTGATCTCTTTCTTGATAATATGGAAATGAATAATAATTTGACCTAAAATAATAACATTCTTTTGGAATTTTTATCATCTTGGGAGATCAAGGATCAACATAACTTGGGGAATTTTATGGCTTTCTAAAATATGTTTTGCATTACTTTGCAAGACACTATTTTTTTTACTCTTAAATAGCCTGCCAATGTATTGGCCTCATCAAGTCTGAGCAGGAGACTCAGCAGGCTTAACCCAAATTTCCTTGAATCAGAATCTTCATAGTGTCCAGTGAACCTTTTTTTTTTTTTTTTTCTGGTTTATTTCCCACCACCACTGAGTCTCTTTTTAACACCAACGTCAGCCTTTTCTGAAACTCAGCGGTGTCCTTCTCTTCGGCGAGCTGCAAACTTTCCAGAAGATATTATATTTCATCAGTGTGTGGATCTCGCACACACAAGTCATGTTGCCTTAGTTTCTTATTGTTCTTGTTTGTCCTTTTCCCTTTTGTGTTTTATGGCTCAGAGCTGTTTTTAGGTTTTAGCTTGTGCTGCTTCCTTCCATCTGTTGGTCAGCAGTTCCACGACATGTTCTTGTTTTGATTCAACTGGATTTGTGATTTAGCGGTCTCGTTTACATCTTTCAATCACCATAACTGAGGCCTTTAGTAAACACAAGGTGTTGCTAGAGAGAAAGTAGTACTTTCACACAGCAGGAATGGCAGCAGAAGGAACATTTGTAGACTTAACATTAAAAACACAACACATTTAAACTTAATTCTGCATGACTAGATTGAGTTCAGTTCAAAACAATACTGTTGCTGCTCATCACTGGATTTTTTTTTTTTTTTATCCTTTGTCTTGATTCTTGCAAAGGAAAAAAAAAGGAGTAATTGCTTTTAAGTGTGGTGATAAGCCACAATCAATTTATTAAACAGCAACAATTCAAGTTTGACTCATTTGTTGTCTTTTTTTTTTACTTATAAATTTTAGACTTCCAGTGTCTTTATTTAGAAGAAAGAGACCTTTTTTTATGCACAGCTTTTTACATGAGTCGTTTCTCTGTGCCAGAGGTAAACTGCTTTGGGTGGATCATGCAATCCGACAGGTTAAACGAGAAGTAGTAGTGCTGGCACAAAGTGCACAGCTAGGAGTGTTGAGGCCTCTGGGGCTGCAGAGCACTGGGGGTAATCTAAGTGATCGTTGAACATAGTGACAACCAAAATGACGTCAGTTTTTTTTTTGTTTTTTTTATTTTATTTTTTTTTTTGGTTTTGCTAACCTGACGCACCAAGTCTTAGATGTGTTGGTTTTATCAAACGACGTGACCGCTTAAACTTCTGCTTAACAGGTTTAAACAAACGGTAACTTAGTTTTCCTATTTCTACCCGACATATTTCTCATTCAGACCTCTAACTCTAGAAATAAATGTTTTTATGAACTTAAAATCTAGAGACTTGTACACAATGAATTGAAATTTGACACGAAGATCAAGAATGTGTGTATTCAGAGTAGAGAGGAAGTGGCTACATTCTCGGGCCTAGACTCATCAAGAAGAGAGGTCTGTGGGGGGACAAGTTACTTCTTTTTTCTCTTTTAGGTCAAGCTTAGTCATGTCATTGCAATTAAATTTGCTTAAACATTTGTCACTCTTTGCTCTCTATCATTAAATGCATCTGAAAACGGCTCCAGTAGTTCCTCCTCCTGTTTGTGCATACCGTACGCATGCATTTTTTTTTTTAATTCTGCAACTTCAGTTCAAGGCCGGCTCATGTTTATTGCTGGAAGGTTTGGCTCTTATAAGCCTTCCTTCAGACTCGCATTTAAGCAGCACAAGGGAGGTTAAAGTTCAGCAAATAATTTAGTGTCTCTATCATCGTGTGGAGTGAGAAATATTTATAACGCTTGAACCTTTTCACTTAAAACATGTTGCAACCATAAACTCCAATGTGCTTTATTTGAAATTTTGTGATGAAATATGTTCACAGCCGTAAACTGGAAAGAGACATGATGCATTGTAGGAAATGTAGGAACTTTCTCGGGGATCAAATGTTTTTTTTTATTTTTTTTATTTGATTTAATGAGTTATTAAATCAATGAGTTTAATAATTACCGCATAAAATATGAGTTTATGGGGTAGGAATTCATGTTTCTAACATCGTCCTACTCCTTTTCAAGCATGTTAAGATTATTGTGGTACAATATATTGCTATTATGTTTGAAATAAATAAACAAAGAATGAAATGAATAAATGAATATGACCAAATTCAACTTTATGGCCAAGATCAGATTGATCGTTTCAGGCCTAAATGTGACGAGGTTGAGTTATTTCAAAGAAGAATATGCAGTAATGTGCAAAGTTGGTCGAGACACAGTCTGAAACACCACTTTCTTTTTTGGAATTGTTGCAAAATGGTTCTGTGGAGTATTAAATTATGGATGGCGAGTACAAATGCATGAAACACTTAAAAAAAAAACAAAAAAAAAACTACTTGTTCTAGATCGTGACCTGCATAGTTTATACTGTAGAGCTCTGCACAGCTGCACTATAGTGATTAGACTGAGTTTTGATGGTTTTTATGAGTCTATTGAGGAGCACTGTTTATATACCATCCTCAAAACAGAATTCTTGTATTTGGTTTTGGGAATTCTACACATTCTGTTTGCAGATATTCTGCCTTTAACTCGTCATTGCATGGAAATAATGTTTTTCTGCAGCGCCTTATAGCCGGATACTTCTTAACCTCCTGTTAATACATTCCAGGTTGTGTGTGCACAGCTGGAAACAACTTGACTTAAATGTTTCTTTTCTTCACTACCTATTGGTCATGTGCGTTGCAGTACAGTCAAGTAGAAAGTTGCCCTGGAAATTGGCCTTTACTGGAAGTGTTATGCGATGTTTCCTGTGTTGTACTTGTCTGCTCCGTAGTCTTTAATATCAGTGATGAAGAGCTGGTTTGTTTTGGTATTTCTATGAAGTAAATTGAGTCTTTTTGAAGACTGAAGCTTGCATATGTCACTATTTCTTTTATCTAAGCCTCATTAAAATGTTTTCAACACATCAGTGACTAAGTCTTCTTTTTAGGTTTTGTGAAAAACCACAAACCAAATAAGTTGTTTACCAGTGTGTCTGTTGCAACAAGCAATCAATTCTATATGCATAGCATGTTTCAGCAATAAGGCAGTTCAAAGTACGTCATAAAAACATTATATAGTCATCAGTTATGAAATGAGCAATAAACATTACATTTTGTCAAATGCCATCATCAAAATCATCTAGTAAATACACAATAACACACAACACGCATGCCAAGTTTCTCTAGGTCTTGTACCAACATTAGTCCTTTAATTCTGGAAATGTTCTTCAGGTGATGGAAGGCTGACTTTATAATCGTCTTTCTGTGGCTGTGAAGGTTCAGGTCAGAGTCCATCAGTTGGGCCTGAGCTCTAGTTTCTAGCTGTAAGAGCCAGATTGTTCACTAGACTGTTTCTTTGTAGATCTGAAAATAATAACTGGTTTTGTTTCTGTTCAGCTGGAGAAAGTTTTGGCACATTCAGACATTTATCTGTTCTAATAAACTGTTTTGTGCCTGGATGGATTTCAAGTAACCTGGTGGCATCGTCATATAGAGCGTAGTTATGGTAACTAATCCCATTTCTTAACCTGAGTTGGTGGGAGCACATAGATATCTAAATAAGGAGGGCTCCCTGGGTTGAACCTCAGGGGATTTCTGCCCGCTTCAAAGACAAATTACCTATAGGCACAAAGAAGACCCTGTTCTTCATGTAAGATTTGAACCAGTTGAGTACTGGGCCGGAGAGTCCGACCCAACTCTCCAGTCGTTTTAGCAATATGTCGTGGTCAACGGTGTCAAAAGCTGCATTGAGGTCCAACAGCACTGTGGTTCTTCCACAGTCTGTGTTTATAAGGATGTCATTGAACACTTGGACAAGGGCAACCTGAGTACTGCGGTCAGTCCGGAAACCAGTCTGGCAGACGCTAAAGCTGTTGGTCATTGTTAAAAAGCTATTTATCTTTTTTTCAATAACTTTGCTGATTAATTGAAGGTTTATCACATGATGATTTCCATTATTTTATTTATTTTTTTGCACAATTTAGTTTAGAGATTTCGTAATCCATTGTAATTCTGGTTTCAGTTATGTGTAATTTTTATCTTAGTTTTATTTTTTTTTTTGGGCCATTTTATTTCAGATGTTTAAAATATCTTCCAGTTCCAGCGTGAAGTTTTCTGTACAAAATGAAAGTTGGTGGGAGCTTTCATTTGTGCAAGTTCACATTATGCAAGTGAACTTGCATAATGATGCAAGTTGAGAGTGAACTTGCATCATTATGCCAATTTCACCATAGTGTTTGAAAATTATCTTGAAACGACAATATTGTCATTTATAGCAATAATTATGGGCACAGTTTATCATCAAGCTAAATTTATTATTGTGACAGGCCTAGTTTATTTACTTATTAAATTGTTTTTGTCCTTTACAATTGCTTGTTTTGTTTTTTGCCCTTTGAGATCTAAATATATAAAGGCCACTATGAATAAAATCTATTGCTGTTTATTATAATTTTCCTGCAGTCTAATTATTTGTCAGGTTTAAGTATAATTAATTTTTATTTTTTTTTATGTCTCTTTGTTTTCAGGAGATGACTTTTCCATCATTCAGCAGGAAATCTTCATGGTGAAGGAATGCAAGCACCACAACATTGTGGCCTACTTTGGGAGCTACCTCAGGTAAGAGCCAGCTGAAAATAACCCTGCTTTTGTTTTTGTTTTTTTGTCTTTTAAGCCAGACTTTTCTGCTTTCTCCCAGCCGGTCCACTGTGAAACATTAGCAAAATGTAAATGCCACCATGTTTTTTTTTATTTTTTAACCAACCACCAGACAAATGTCACACGTTGTGTATTTAATTACTTCATCACACTAAAGCGTGAAACTATGACTCAAGGGTTTCAGCCTAACTTCAGTGCCCAGGTGCCGCTTTTATGTTCTACAGGGGTCCGTTTTTTTTTGTTTTTTTTTTAAGGCTTTTTATCTTTTGAGGAAGTAGACTCGGTCCGCCCAAAACTGCCTCAGAGTTCCAGCAGGTTTAACTGGATTTGAAGGCTCTGAACTCCTTTTTTTATATGGCTGTTAGCTCAAGCGCACAGGTTGCAGCGCAGCAGGTATGTCTTGTGTAGTCTTGCCACACAGAGCTCAGCTAGGTACAGTGGAACAGTAATGACCAGCCCCACCGTGCATTAATTAACTACGTTTTTGTGGCAACGTTCAAGGTTATGTTTAATGTAATAACTCAACTTGTTTGCACACAAAGCAAAAAAAGGGTGTGAAAAAGTAACACTGCAAAAGGAGATCTGGTGCTCGCTAGAATTATGTCTTCTGCTTAAACAGTCATGCCTTTTTTTTGTTGCGTTCATCCCATAATTAGATTCTGGATTAAACATCTGGTACCAGGCTAGACCTCCTCTTTACTTGGTAATGACAGCAAGTTTAAGAAAACAACTGCAAGAAAAGTTTAGAAAGAAACCGTCTAGTCCCGCTTTGGTCAATTACCAAAAGCAAATTGACCAACTTTGCTTTGGCAGTCATGCAAATTTCTCATATTGAAAACGTCAAACTTCAATGTGTTTTTGCAGGATTTTTTTTGTTTTGTAATAAAACAGATAGTAGTTCATAACTGTGAAGAAGGTAAGAACAAATGAACAGAAAGGAATGCATGCAAATAATAATGTCACTTGGGGAATGTCATAGGAAGTCCGATATGCAGGTTCCCACAAGCGATGTGGGAGAAAACAGAAAACATGCAACAGAAACTGCTCAGGTCATATGAGTCCAAATTGAATTATTTGGGATATATGTAAAAAAAATTGGTCGAGGATTCAGAATCATGACGCACAATCTCCATGATTGCAGCATCAGACTGTGAGGATCCTTTACCTCTGCATTGTATGTTAAATGACCTACAAAACGTATCAAACAGTACATGTTTGATCTTATTGTTGATCTGATTTTTCTTTTTGTTTGTTTGTCTCCTCAAGTCGAGAAAAACTTTGGATATGTATGGAATACTGTGGTGGAGGATCCCTGCAGGACATTTATCACGGTGAGCTGATTCATTCTGTTCCTGAAAAATCTTTTATTTGAGATCTCCTGCTTGACCTCTACAAGAACTGAATGACCTTGTGTTTTTACAGTCACGGGGCCTCTGTCAGAGCTCCAGATTGCATATGTCTGCAGAGAAACCTTGCAGGTAAATGTATCCCAAATTAGGAATGCAAGTTGTATATTATTGTGCATTTTTATTTTTTCTTATCGATCGACTCATGATTAATTGACAAGGGGCACTTTCTTGGAAACCTGAGTTTTCTCTGATATCAACAGGGCTGGCTGTCTTTCTGTAGCATAAAGGGTTACATTTTTCATATGCTGAATTAAAAAAAAAAAAACTCAAGCTATTTAGATGAAACTTCAGGAGTTTGTCGAGTATTTATATTTCAAAACAACCATATAAAATGTATTTTTCATCCCACACTGGACTCTGTTCGCTCTTCTGTTCTGGCATAGCCCTGCGAACTTTGTTTCTGTATCAACTGGTTCCACTTAATAATGACCACTGGTGCTCTATGATGAATGGAAACCAAACTACAAGACTATAAGAAGGTCTAAGCAAACATTATCATTGATTGATCGATTTGAACTCATTTTAATCTCATAGACTATTATTGACAATTAATTGTAAGTTGGTTGGTTGGTTGTTTGCATTCCTAATCCAAATGCCTTTCATTAATAATGCAGTATATTATTGTGTCTAGTCAACTATTAGCTGAATATTATTTCTTTTACAGGGCTTGGGGTACCTGCACATCAAGGGCAAGATGCACCGTGATATCAAGGTATTATTACTTTCATTGTTTTGCCTTGTAATATTAAGGCAACACTTGTGTAAGTGGGTAAGACTTATAGCCGCTGCAGCACTAGTGTAAATATCTGCAAATGCATTTGTTTTTTCTGAAGCAGTCCAGTTTTGTGAAACTCTTTTACACCCCCCACCGCAGCCGAGGTGTAAATTTAAAAGGATATGGGCCGGTACAGCTGCAGTTTTAGGTGTCAGTTGGTGCTTGATCGTGCATCGTTGCATGCTCAAAACGCTGGAGCCTCACTCATATGCGTTATCAAAAAGGTCAGGGCTGGGCCTATTATCTTTTCTCAGCTCTATGCAGCAAGCGCTTCCTGTTTCCTCTACTCTCACCACAGGATGCTACCACAGAGTCCGTCAGTCACAGCCAACATAAACAATGCTAAAAGCTGCGATGGTGATGTAATTTTACTAGAAGTTAGATGAGATATCGTTGATTTAATCAGCAGCAGCTAATGACTGAGACATGACACCTTGTCATAAAACCCCTAAGACCAAGCTTTAAAAACTTGTTTTTGGGATTTGTCAACAGGGTGCAAACATACTCCTAACAGACAATGGAGATGTGAAGTTGGGTAAGAAACTCATCACCAAATTAGTGTTGCTTAGAATTTAAAAGCAGTTGTTCTTTGTGCATGACATGATCTGAAAAACTCTCCCAAATTTTTCTTGCAGCTGACTTTGGAGTCGCTGCCAAAATAACAGCTACCATCGCAAAAAGGAAGTCCTTCATTGGTACACCTTATTGGTAAGTGTAGCTCCTGTAAGTGTGGCGATACCAGCGGTGAGATACGCTTCATCTCCCGTCTTCTTCGTTCAGGATGGCTCCTGAGGTTGCAGCGGTAGAGAAGAACGGCGGCTACAACCAGCTGTGCGACATCTGGGCTGTTGGCATCACATCCATCGAGCTGGCGGAGCTGCAGCCTCCGATGTTTGATCTGCATCCGATGAGGTATGTCGCACTGGCAGCGGCCATCGGTCAAACCTTTCTCATGTGATTCTCGGTCTGCTTCCTGCTTTTGTTTTTCCTCGAGGGTTTTATCACGTCTTGGTGGCTCGTGCGGTTTTCCTGTTAAAAACAAAGTATGCTTAGGTTATGAATAGAACATGATGTATGTCGTTTCACTAATTTTGGGACACCTTCCTTTTGGCTCGTTGCTTTGTTTTATCCAGGGCTTTGTTTTTGATGTCCAAGAGCAGTTTCCAGCCTCCTAAGCTAAAAGACAAAAACAAATGGTGAGTATCTGGGGAACAATGCATGTTCTGTCAGTATGATTGACACTTAGGGTAATTTGTTTCAAGCAAGGATCTTTTTTTTTTTTAAATTCAGGTCTGCTGCTTTCCATAATTTTATTAAAGTCTCTCTCACAAAGAACCCAAAGAAGCGGCCCACTGCAGAGAAACTGCTACTGGTAAGTCTTTGTTTTTGGATGGGTAAAAACAGTAAAGATGCTTGTTTGTCTAACTGAGATCATTATAGTGGAAAAATTTATTCCTTTTTACAACTTGAGCCCAATCAGAAGAGAAGGTTTTCACCGGTTCTGTTAATGCTGCAACAGAACTTCACAACCTGAAAGAGTTTTTGTTGGATTTTGTTTACCTTTTATTCTTTACGGTCTTTTGGAGAACAATATATTAGCTTTCCATTGTTTAGGTTTTTGTTTATATTATATGATTCCCTAAAAGATACTCTTCTCTCATCCCGCAGTAACGGTCTCTAAGAGTACCTGTTCCTGTTGTGTAGTTTTGGATTTTTCTTTATGTGGTGATGATTCTGGACAGTAGTGAAAGTGATGCTAAAAAAAACTAGCATTCTCAACTGCTAATCTTAAAAACAATGTCTTTCATTCTGCTTATTTTGCCAGCATGTGTTTGTGGCTCAGACTGGGCTAACGAGGAGGCTTGCTGTTGATCTGCTTGATAAGATGAATAACCCAGACAACCACCAAAATTACAGCGAAGTGGACGACGACGACCTCGAGGTAATGTGGATTTTGTCTCTTGCGCGCTTCACTTTTTCAAATCTTGTCATATTAAAACCACAAAATTACATTTTTATGTTTTATTAGTGATTTATGTGATAGGTGAACCCAAATTAATACATGATTGTGAAGTGGCCTACTTACAAAACACAATTTATGGTGGTAAATACTTAACCTTTACTTTAAATACACCATCCCCCCTGGTGAAATATGGTGCTGACGGCATCATGTTTTGGGGATGTATTTTATTAGCAGGAATTATTTAGCTCATTGTACATTCATGTGTCAGAAACGGCCAACTAAAGTCTACCTACGCCCAGTTAACAGCCTGAATTAAATTAGACTTGTTAAAAATGAAAATTCTCTGTGCTGTGTTGCAAAAGTAGGTACATTTTTTAGACCCCATTGCATATGTAGCTGAAACCTCAGCAACATGTGAAAGTTTGTGGTTGCAGCATTACAGAATGTAAACAAGTTAAAGGAGCATTAGTACTTTTTGCAAGGCAGCCTGGTCTTTATGAATGTCTATAGCTGTCATGAAGTGTCATTCGGTAAATGGGCACACTGTTAATGCAAAGTTAATACATTTAACATTTAGTTCTTAAATGTAGCAACTTAAATGTTGCATTTAAAGCAACATTGAAGTTGCATTAAATTTAACATTGAAAGTGTAAACTTTGCATTATTTTGTCAATAATGACACTATTTATGAATGTTCTGTTAAAATTTATATAAAAAGACCATTACAATTGCATTAATAGTGTAATTATTTACCAAATCACATTTCACGACAACAGTCATAAACACTCCTCCATGTTCACTGTTTTGACAGTGTCGTGTCAGTCTTGTGCACAACCGGTCAAATAAAGTGTTGCCACATATTTCCTTTCCAAGTATCTTTCAAGTTCAACTTTATTTGTATTGTACATTTCAGCAATGAGGCAATTAAAGCAAGGCAGTTACATTATATAAAATACAAAAATACAGTCATAGAACGCACAGTCTTTGCAAAAAGACTGTGCAAAAAGACTCTACAGTTATTTCTGCACCTTTAAGGCCCCCTGACTTATTGAATCTACCCAGTGACATTATTATTATTCCAAATGGGGTCTACAACACATCTTTGTGGCAGCCAAAGAGGTGGTACCAGCACCATTTAAGAGGCCATTGTGCTTTTCTCACACTGACAGCAGCAGCACTGTCTTAGCCATGGCAAAGGAAAAAAGAAAGGGGAAAAAAAAAAAAAACACCCAAAGGCTATTGACTGCTGGCAATGGAGCTTGTAACAAACAGCCAGCCTCTGCAATGCATATTAATGCGGTGATGCACAAGAAACGCAGTTCTCAGCAGTGGACAGTTGGCAAAGTTTCCAAATTATTTCTTGAGATTATTTCAAAAGAAAATGTCACAACCGTCCCAAGTGACTTATGTTGGTACAGTTTCATTTCGAAGATGCTTGCCGCTCTAATATCTCGTTTGTAATGTGTTCCAGCCTGTCCCTGTAGTCCGACACACCATCCGCTCCACCAACAAACACCCTAAAGTGGAAAGGACGCGCTCCGAGATCGACTGTAAGCGCGCGCGCACACACACACACACACACACACACACACACACACACACACAAAGCCAAACTCCGCCCGCTCCGGGTCATGCGTCTGTGACATCACCGGTTATTGTGACAGTCAGCCCAGTGAGTTTTCTGACAGTCATCCCCACTAATCTCATGGCAGCGCCTGGCATGTTTCCAAACCACTGTTTCTAGTAGTGTGTAGAGCTGGTTATTGTTCAGTCTCTCAACTCAACTTTCATTCTTTGGGTCACAGTTTGATTCAATGTCAAATCAATTCTCTTGAATAATCTCAATTTCCACAAGAGAAGGACAATTGTTTACATACTTTTGATGTAAATTTTAATGTAGATGCGCTGATCCAATATCAATATCTCCTGATCTTGATATTGAATAACATTATAAATCGGGTATGACGATGTATCCGATCCATAAGGGTGGATCTATTCCGTATAATTCTATGCCTTGTGATTTCATGCTTATGTATTTTACGTTATATTTTTTTAATGTATAGACTGATACAGTAATGCATATCACCACAGCTGTTAATATGGGCAGGAAAAATTAAAAATAAGTCGTACATAAAGTTATTAATAGGTACTTCAGTTAATTATTTGTAGGCTTCTCATTACTCAAAGTACTCAAAGTATTTGAAACATTATGGAACAGAATCAAATTGTGACCCAAAGAATCGAGATTTGACTCTTAACGGTACCCAGCCGTGATTGTGTTGGAGCTTGTCTGAAGGGTCACTAGTAGAATTCAGTTTCAGATACACCAAAGTGAACTGGCGATCCAGTTTAATAGTGCCATCTTGATGTTTCCACACCCTTCAGGGAAGTTGTTGCATTGTTGTAGAAAAGGTAGAACCCTGTGTTGTGTCTCGATTGTCAGCAGGTCGCAGCCATTGATCAGGTAATTGGTGTCCGACACTGGCGACGCTGTCTCATCTCACATTTGTTTGTCAGCATTCATACCTTCACTACCTGCAGTGCGATCATAGATCTGCTGTTTTATGTCATTGTCTGATTATTATCTGACCTTCCCTTCTTCACAAAGCCAACAGTGGAACAGGCCTTGACCGTCCAGTCTCGAGTCCTAGTGACTCTGAGGGGAACAGAGGGGATGCAGGTTAGTGGCAGTGCAGTGAGACAGTGTGTTTTAGTATTAAAAAAAAAAAGACATATCAGGTTTGAAATTCATGTGACACTCTAGATGAGTTTTCTGCATGGAGCGGTTACCGAACGTGGCTGTAGCTTGATGAAAGATAAATGAGGCGGGTCTGTGACGTCTCTATTCTTGTGACACTGGCGAAGCTACTATAAATTTAGAGATGACTAATAAGGTGCCGTCACTGAAGTTAAGTTTTTACTCGCATGTGAAAACCTGATCCCTCTGCTTCATCTGTAGCTTCGTTGAGTGTCGCCTCACTTCTGGGTTTTTAAAATACCTGCAGCTTTTCTACATGTTCAGCCTCAAAGGGGGAAACATTTGAAAATCTTTGCTCTGAAGGTTAAATACAAAGTTCCTTTGTTAGCGGGAAGCTGATTATGTATTGGAGAACTTTGTTTTCCCACCCAAGACAACATTGCGTTTATTCTGGACCCAAATGCAGCCTCTCCTACTGGATTAGATGCAGCGTGACCCAGAACCCAAACTAAGAGGATTTCTTTCAACATTTTTTTTATTGTTTCAACATTTCCAATATGAACAGATCCTCTTTGTTTTTAGATCTCAAACTACACTGCAAAAACAAAGCCTCTCCAAGTATTTTGTGGCCTACTTTCTAGTTCAAATGTCTTGAAAATAAGACAAAACTCACTTGAAAATAACATTTCATCAAGACATAGGAGCTTGGTTTAAGTCAATAATTTCTTAATATTGATAAAAAGTACTACTTCCACTGCCAGATTATTGCCCTTTCTGGCTAATTTTCTTGCTAAAAGTAAATTTATCTGCCAGTGGAACTTCCACTGCAATTTTAAGAAATTGCTTTCTTCAAAAACCTCAGATATTTTGCTGTAAGGTTTCATCCGAGTTCGTTTTGTCTTATTTCAAGTTTACTGAGATATTTGCTCCAGAAACTAGAAAAACACTTAGAAAGATTTTGTGTTTTTGCAGTGCAAAACTTTAGCCCACACAGCTGCTTGTTGAATCACCAGAAGCAGTTCAAACGTATTTCGATTTGCTCCTGGTTTTTCTTTTTTGTTGTTCATTGTGTTCTCTGGTAATATTTGTATGGCTTGAGTGTTGAGTGCTGATGCCCTCTAGTGTTAAGGTGAGAAAAAGGAAACCCAATTGAAGACGATGTTTTTTCCATTCGCAGTTGACAAGGTCCAGTTTCAGGCGCCTCTTCTCCCAAAGGAAACTGAAGCTCATTCTGACATGGTAATAAATATGGTTTGCTAGTTAAAGTAAATATATTTTTTTATTTTTAAAGAAATGATTACCATACTTGGTTTTTCTTTTGGAAACATAAAGTTAAACCAAAACTTCTTCATACTCCTAACAAAATTAGCATAATACAGAATATTAGAAATTACAGCCATCGTCTAAATATATTGTTTAAAAAGCAGCCTTTCTGGGGGGAGGAAAGTTTTTATCTAAAATTAAAGATCAGAATATGTCAAAGTATTTATAGTAAAAAGTTTTTGTTGGCAATAAGGCAGTAAAGTTCTTCTTCTGACTGCTGAAAAACAGCTTTTTCTATGTTTTTTTTTTGTATGTTTCCACTCCCTCCAAAGCGCTAGTTTTATTTCTAGTCAGAAAAAACAAGTTGGCAAAATTAAGATTATTTCAGTTATAAATCATTGAGCGGTATGAATAATTTTGGCATTAACCATATGCATTTCAAAAACAAAGTCCTGTCTGAATCCATGCTTGCCTCTCCACAGGATGTGAATAAAGATAATGACTTCCCTTCCCCATGGAGCCCTTTTGCAGATGGAGGAATAACAACCAGGTACTCTATGGAAACCGTTGTCATGGGAACTGCTCGTATTTACTCTCCGCCTCACTCACTACCGGGCTTTCATGATGTAATGCACCTTTTGGAACTAATTTGCACTAATGGATCAAACGCATGATTGATTTCTTGCTATATTTCTTCTCTACTAAATTGTCTCGTATAACGCTAACCTGCTTCAGTCACTGTGTTTTAATGCTGCTAGTTATCACTCTCCCTGTCTGGAGTTCAGGATGCTGCGTTGAGCTTTTAAACTCCCTCTCACTTGTCCGTGTACTTTGACTTTTTGTTTATTTCCCCTCCACTTTTCTCTGTCCTCTTGTTGCCCGTCTCTCACCGTTGTTGTCCTGTGAAGGAGCCTTCTCAAAAGCGTTGAGGATGAATTGTTTCAACGGTAACACTAACAGCCGTCCACCAGCCGCTTCATGCTTTGCTCTGTCGCTTCCCCGTTTCTCCCCTGCATTTGCCTTAAACAGTCAACTCCCGCTTTCATCCTTGTACCATGTGATGGTAGAGTGTGTGACGCTGTGTCCCGTGTTGGAGTTTGCTGTTAGTTTAGGGTTACAGTGTCTTGCAAAAGTTCTCACATCATTTCATTTTTTCTTTTTTTTTCACATTTCGTCATGTTTCAAACACGAACTTCAAGAGTTGCAGAAAGTATTGCATCCTTGGAAAGTCACAGGGCAAATTAAGCTGTTTAAAAATGTATAAATTGAAATCTGACAGAGTTTGAGTTTATATTCATTCCTCTTCATATCAGTACCTTTGGTTTATGTTGATAAGTCACACAGATGGACTGTTGCTTTATTTAAAAAAAAAAACTCAATGGAGGCAAATTCACACCACAGTAAGTCCAAATACTCAAAAGATAATAATTGGCATGATATGTACATACTGTATTACCTGATAATTTGATAATTTGTCTTGAGGCATCACATAAAATGACAACACACCGAAAAGGTTTAAGTGGTCCAAACACTTTTTCAGGGCAATCTCAAATGAATATTTTTCAATTTATTCAAAATTAGGATTATTGTCTTTAAATCAAGAATAATTTATCGTGTAACTCCCTTTTTTTTTCTTTTTTTCTCCTTCTTCTCCCTTTTGTGTAAAGAGTAGATTTTGGAGAAATACGCTCAATCAGAGCCTATAGAGTTCCCCACTTCACACTGATTCCTTTTTTTATCCATCATCCACAGTGGACACATCGCCCATCTGGAAGATGCCTTTGAGGAAGTTGAGTTGTAAGTCGTGCGCATAAATGTTTGCAAACATTCATGAGATGAACATAAATATCCATATTGAACATCTTTTTGTTCAAAAATCTATTTCAGGTCAACACTTAAACCAGGCGTTCCTCCTCCTCTGCCCCCAAAGGTCAGACAGTATTTCTTCTGTCGTTCTCCAGTTTGTACTGGAACAAGACTCAAAACGTTTTGCTGGAGTTTGTTTGTTTGTTTGTTTCCTTAGCCGCGAATAAGCAGCCCGTCGGAGGAGCTAGGACTGAACGAGGAGAAGTCGCTGACAGTTCGTCGGTTCCCGAACTCGGAAAACGGCCCCGGCCAGGCCGCCCGCAGACAGAGCACACCTGAACAGAGCAACAAGGCGGAGCACTCATCGTCCGACTTCCTGTCAGCGAGCGTCAGCAGCCCTGGTGACTTATCTCACTCCTATGATGCCGGTGAGGCTTTTCACTTCGTTAAAGGGGATGACTTGCGTTTTGTGCTGTTCTTTTGTTTTTGTTCTTTTTCCCCCATCACTAGTATTCTTGAATTATTTTAGTTTCTAAATTCAAACTTCCTCTATTTTTACAAGCTCCAATGAAATGTGAATCTAAAGGTAAGGCTGTGATTGTGGGAATTAAACACTAAATTGCTTATTAATAATGACTGACGACTCCATGCTCAAACCTTCGGTTAACTTGCCTCTTTGTGCGACAGATTGTGATTCAGATGGAAGTGTGAATGGAGATGGTCCGATTCCAACACCACAGCACCGGAAGGAGAAAAAGGACTTCCCTGTGAGTTGAAAGATATTTTTGTGGAATAGTTCATCACAGCATTTTAGCTCTGATCAGTAGTTTCATGAATAAAGACCATATTTGCTGCATACTTTGGCTCGAACACAAATTTCTGAAAGTGAAAATGTAGTTTCTCAGAAATTGTGAAAAAGTTAATTGAAGACTCATGGTGTGGCACCCTAATGAGCTATTAAGTTGGAACACCTGTAATGGTTTTCTGAGCCTCTATGGTCTCAGTGTGGGTCAGTAGGACAATCATTGGGAAGAGTGCTGACAGGAGGAGGGCATAAGATGGTTATTCAAATATTTGAGCTTTTTCATGATTTCCTAAGTTTTGGAGATGAACCTCTTGGAGGCACAGCGTGCTGCAAATGTGGCTTTCAAACCCCAACACTTTCATTTGAAAAACAGGCTTCTGGTTTCCTTCGTTCTGGACTTGTGCAGAACATAAAAGACTGTGTTCCCTGTAGAACAGAACCATTGGTTGGTAAATAGTCCTGCAGCTGCTTCTGTTGTTGGAACGTTCAGGTTTCAGTCTCATTAATCTTGGGTCTTCACTGTAGTATGGTGCGTTTTTGTATTCATACTACTGTGGATTTTTGTGCTCTTCTCCTGACTGATACTTTTCCCTTTTAGCCTCTCAAATAACTTGCATAGCTTAACGAGCCAAATGTAAAGAAAATGAATACTAAGCCGGAGGAACTCAATTTCTGCTTAATCACATTTAGAACTGTTGGCAGACACAAAGACCAAATATAAATGAAAAGTATTCATTTACTGACCGGTGGAAATGATCCAAGCATGCTGTTCCAGGTTTGCTTTTTACTACTTACAGATTTGTCTTTTTTCAGTTGAATAGGACAGATGACAGATTATTTAAAGACAGCCACAAAGTTACAGAAATCCAACATTTTAGCAGCCCTGTTGCTTGCACTAAAAGTTTCTATGTGTGTGTGTTGTTTTAAAAAAAAAATTTTGCCAAAACATTTAGTTTTGGCATTTAGTCCTGCTGGTCGTGCTTCAAAACTATTCACATTGTAAATTTAACGCCTCATTCGCTGAGACCAGAGCTAAATTATGGTTTAGCCTCGTCTTGACTTGGAGTCTCCAGCAGTTTTGTTATCTTATTGTTCTTGTTTTCTCTGCTCCTACTTAGAAACCAGCCATAAACGGTCTGCCACCCACTCCTAAAGTACTGGTGAGTCAATCATCTTCATTGTCCCTCGCCGTCTCTGCTCAGCCGTTCCGGCCTGGTTTTGTGGACGCTGTTATTAAACTCTCGTTGGAATTGCTGCTGCACATTCTGAGGATGTTTGGGGTCTGAATAGCTTTCTGCTTTGTGGTTCGGCTTCACTCTGGCTCATTAATTCCTCGCTGACGTTTTGGCGCTTCGCTGCGGCAGATGCCGGCTGTTTTCAGCTGGACGGTTTTCTGTTGCAGATGGGAGCCTGTTTCTCTAAAGTGTTCGATGGCTGCCCGTTGAAAATCAACTGTGCCACATCATGGATTCACCCAGACACCAAAGGTAAATACGACGCAGCGCAGTCTGCTGATTTCAGGAGTTTTATGCTTTGACTAAACTTGGTTGTCCATGTTTTAGATCAGTACCTCATCTTTGGAACAGAGGACGGCATCTACACGCTAAATCTTAACGAGCTGCATGAAGCAACAATGGAGCAGGTAACGTCAGCTAAAATCCGCCTCTGAGGCATCGTTCATTCAGTTTTCAAATTAAATCAGTCTCCTATTAACTTCTCAGTTTTGACACTGTATTATCAGTAGTGATTATTCATACTATACCCAAACAAACTTCTGCTAACTTAGCTCTGTTTAGCAGGATGTAAAACTGTGCTGATGTGATTTCCATGACTTGGGAAGCAGCAGAGTGTGCGATTAGGATCTAAATGTTTCCAGATGACTCTGTTCAAAACAAGTATCTGGAAGAAGTAGATGGAAACTCGATCTGGAGACGATCCACCAAGACGAGATGTTTTTCTATTACAGCTTAGGGTTTTAACTTGACCATGTAATCACATGTAAACACATTTATTTCTTTATTTCCTTAAAAAGTGAGACCCAATGTGAACTTCGAATATTTAGCAATAAAGAATTAACTTTAATTCTGGCCTACTATAAAGCCTGTAAAAGTATTCATACCTTTTGTCACAACCACAAACGTCAGTGCTTGCTTTGTTTTTAATGGGATCTTGTGACAGATTATACTGTTGGAGTTCATTTATTTTTGGCTCTGTGCTCCATCAGGTCCATTAACCAGTTTCAGGACCCGGCCAGAACCCCAGAGTTTAAATTACCTTGAGAAATAATGCAATTTGGTTATATATGAAAACAGACTTTAATGCAGAAAGACGATCAAATCTTGCAAGCCATACATGTCACATTATGGATGGAACCAAGTGAGGCAAAGACTGTAGTGCAAGTTTAGCTTTTTATTATTTTCTGTAATCTGTACCCTCCCAGGGTTGACTAATCGGTTTCAGTCTCTTTATGTATGACTGTCGTCAGTCATACATAAACATGGTTGTGTAAGCTGTGGCGTGTGCCTGTCAGCAGATTAAAAGAGATTGAGAAAAAGAGAATCTACAGCAATACAGTGTATTTGTTTTAGGAATGAAAATCTGAAACCTGATCAGCTCCTGTTGTGTCGCCATGTTTCGTATCCATGCTGTAAACAAATATACTGCCACCATTTTCACACTATGCTTTTACCATAATGTTGTTTTCATTTATTTATTTTGCCAGAATGTTCCATTTTGGCCTCCAATGTGCAAAATACCTTCTTCCATATGTGTGGCGTTTTTCCTCCAAGCCTTATTTTTTTATTATTTTATCCTCTGATGTTTTTAAAACTGATCAATATTATCTGGTTGAATGTAAATGTTGATATTTGTAAACAGTTTTTTTTTTTTACCCAATTTGAATTAAGGTTTTATTATTATTTTGTGGCTAAATGCAGATGCCACTCCATCTTGAAGACAGAGATGGAGATAGATTTGTGGATTGTGTGTCTATTAATTAATTCTCCACTCTGTGGCTCTCTGCCTCTCAGTCAAAGTTTGGCTGCTTCCCTAAAGGACGGCCATGTTTTTTTTTTTTTTTTTTTTTTATAGGTTTTAAGTTGTACTCTTTACATTGTGGGTGATGCATTAAACATTGCATATCATAAATTTCTACATTGTAATTGGTCTGTTCTCGTGAGAATTTCTTCTTGCTCTTCTCCTTTAGAGCGAATGCTAAACTCTGCTTTTTGTCTCTGTTTTTGCTAGCTCTTCCCAAGGAAGTGTACATGGCTGTATGTTATCAACAACAACCTGATGTCTTTGTCCGGTAAGCAGAGAACCCATCACTCCTACTTCCCTGCCCTCTGTTATAACCGTCTTTGTTCTGTATTATCTGGCTGCACCTGAAGGCATCACAGTCACTCCATACGCGTAGCCTTAAGATATCTGTTCCTGCCGTTTGCCATAAGGGTCACTATTGCAGCTGCTGTAGTACAGTAACACAGAGGTGACTCGCATCCTTCCACCCTGTTGTTTTTGTGAAGAGTAAATGTATTTAAGCGCTTTTTGTTATTCGTTTACAATCTCACCCGTCAGTGCAACCAAGACTAGCTTGTTTTTTTTTTTAGAATATGTTTGATGAGAAACCTTAAATGAGCTTTCATTTGAAACCAAACTGTCTTTCCTAAGAGCCGATCCTTTGCTCGGTTTAACAACGGAGGATGAGATTACATAGTGTTAGGTCTACTTGCGGTTTTACCTTTAGCAGTTTGCGCCTGGGTATACTTAACCTCTGTTCTCTTCTCCTCTTCCCTTGGACTCTGTCCATCCTCCTATCGCCTGGCTTGATTTGATATTCTACTAACTGGCTTCATCAGAAGGTAATCATGCTTCACATCATCATCAACATCATCAACACTGCTGGTTTTGCCCTCTGTTCACGTCTAACCTTCTTTATGTGTAAAGGCGGTTTGTTAGGATGATGAATAATTCATGTTTAAATTAAACGTTTGTTTACTTCTTGTCATGTTTGGCTTTTTCTGTGAAGTTAACAGGTGGATTTTTTTTGTGTGTGTTTTAGGAAGATCCTTCCAGCTGTACTCTCACAATCTGATTGGGCTGTTTGAGCAGCTGAAGAAGCCCGGCCTCGCAGCTCAGTTTCAGACGCACCGCTTCCCAGACAAGATTCTGCCCAGGTGAGCCGGCCAGCCCTGCCGTTTCACCTTCATGGTGGCTGTTGTAGAACTGGAAAATTCCCTGATCTTCGTATTGTTCTTGTCACCTGACCTCTTGAAACTTTTGCTCGCCGCAATGTTTAACGGTTTTTCTTCGCAGGCGCTTCGCCCTGACAACCAAGATCCCCGACACAAAAGGTTGTCACAAATGCTGCATTGGTGAGTGACTGTTTCTTACCAACTCATCAGTCATAGTGTTTCTATAGATCACAACCATTTCCAAACAACTCTCTACTGTTCTGATTTTACTTGAGCATTTATAAGAACTTTGTTTATGAATGGTCCTATGAAAACATGTCTGATCTAGCATCGTACCGTCTTTCTTTCAATGTCGCAGTGAGAAACCCGTATACAGGCCACAAGTATTTGTGTGGAGCTCTTCAGGCTGGCATTGTCCTTCTGCAGTGGTACGAGCCCATGCAGAGGTTTATGCTCATCAAGGTCAGTTGTTATCTTCCTCCTGCAGTTAAAGTACATCTTTCACTTTCATTTACACTTAAAAATAACAATAATTTTTCATTATTTCAATCACGCAGCATGTGAACAGGTGTGCATATTTATCATAGGACTTTGTATCGAGCCTCGACTCGACCGATTCTTCATCTGCTGAATGTCGGAAGGATTTCTAAGAACCAAACTAATCTTGAGTCCAACCCTGTGTTTGTTTTGTTGTTGTTGTTGTTTTTTTTTTTCTTCTTATAGCACTTTGAGTTCCCTGTTCCCAGTCCACTCAAAGTGTTTGAGATGCTGGTGGTACCAGAACAAGAGTATCCGCTGGTGTGTGTCGCCATCAGCAAGGGCACGGAGCAGGGCCAGGTGGTCCACTTTGAGACCATCAATCTGAACTCCTGCTCCTCCTGGTTCACAGAGGGAACAAGTAAGTCAGATGTTGTTGTCATTTTAAATCTGTATTTTTAGTGTGACAGTGCGCTAGGCTCAACACGCACAATTTCTGTCACACTACAATTGTATGAATCGGTGTTTGTTGAATTTTACTGTTCTGTTGGGACACTGGGATTGGATTTCCACTACATTTCAGATATTAAAATACTTAGTACGTACTGTATAAGTAGTGTTACATTTCTATTTATTTCATTATTCTCTACTTTGGGCAATAAATAAAATTTTTGGAAAATCTGAAGTTTTTTTTTTTTTTTTTGTCGTTTTACAAGAATATAGTTGCAGTTCCAGTGTCACCAGAATAAATTTATAATTTTATGACTGCAAACTGAAAAATATCCAAAAATTAAAATGAGGAACGTTGAGCATCTTGTGAAGTTATACTTTGATATAAGTTTTACAAAGGAAATCATTTTGGATTTCTTTATGATACTAGAAACATTTTTTCCTCATCAAAATGAAAATTTTCTCTTCATTTTAATATAATCTGGTAAAGTTGCATCTGTATTCTGCTAATATTATGCATATTGTCTCATAATTAAACAAAACTTCCCATAGCCTGACCATGACATTCTGTCATACGTCCCACAAAAGAGACTATTAAAATAAAAACCTTCTTTTGAAAATATCTTCTGTCATTTGTCATTTCCTTTTTTAGAAAATAAAGCAAGAAAAAAACTTAAGATCAGATCTGGTATGAAAAGATCACCCAGCTCTATGACTTAGATATTTTTTATGTTCTGACTATGTTTGAAATTAAGTAATAAACCAAACAAACTAAAATGTAATATTTATTTACTCTCCCATTTTGCCTTTTCAGCTGATCAGCAAGTGGATGCGATCCATGTCACACAGCTGGAGAGAGACACTGTGTTGGTGTGCTTGGACCGTGAGTGGCCTTACATTTTATAGTTGCTTTGTTTTAATCGCCTTTTTCCCCCCAAAGATTAGATTCATGTGTATGAAAGTAACAGTAGGTTTCAAAAAATGTTTTTTCCTAGAAAATGTAAAGATCGTCAATCTCCAGGGCAAACTGAAGTCCAACAAGAAACTGGCTTCTGAGCTCAGCTTTGACTTCTGCATCGGAGCTGTCGGTAAGATTTCAGTGGAAACCAGTCGCGTGTGGCAGCCATATTGAATGTTGAGGTTGGTGAGAAATGCATGGCGACTCACTGGATTTCAACTCCAGTTGCTGTTGCTTTTCTCGTCTTGGACCTTTAAAATTTTCGTCGAAACCCTTTTTTGGGTGTTTTTGTTGGGTTTTGTCACGTCTCCTGTGTCTCGATGGCTTCCTCGAGTTCTGTCTGTTTATGAATGAACTCGTGCTCGTTTCTTGCAGTGTGCCTTCATGACAGCGTCCTGGCCTTCTGGAAGCACGGCATGCAGGGAAAGAGCTTCAAGTCCAATGAGGTAAGACACAATAAAACCACTAAGGCTGGGTGAAACCATTTAAGAGCCCATAAAGGTGGTGAAAGGCAGATTTAGCATGGTTGCTATAGTTTATCATCTTCCTTTTTTCCCACTCCATTTACTAATATGAGGAGCTATAAATCTTTCTTCTTACCAATCCCAATTTCTAGTTCTCTTTTCTTAAAATGACGTTGCAGATAGAAATATTTTCAAAACCTGGCTTTTACTTCTGTGAGTTGACCTGAATTCAAAGTCCAACAAATAGTTGCAAGACGGTAGGATGAAAACCTAAGGAGGGCAATGGTGAACAAAAATCAGTTTATCGCTCTGCTCTATTAGGAACATAAAACCAGTATTTTATTTCTGAATTCTGTCCCGTTCACTGGAAAAATGAACAAACATCTCTTTGTCTCAACATTTCTGCGTTGAAACTTGCCGTCGCCGATCCCTGGCCGTTTGCTCTCAGGTGGAGCCGGACAAAGTGTCTTTGTGTCCAGCCGAAGTAATGAATTTGTTCTCCTTTTCACGGCGCGAACCCGATCATGAGTCGAGCCAAACCGCACAATAAAAGTTCAAGAGATCACAGGGAGGTGAAGCGTCGTTTTTTTATGAAAGCGGATACGGCGGCAGGGGCCACCCGGAGGAACGCCGCCTGTGTCGGCGCTGGCCCCGGAGCAGTCGGCCGAAACAAAAAGGTCTTTTCTAAGTGTGCGCCCGGCCCAACTCTACGGTTCTCCCATAGAAAGGAGTTTAAAAACGTCAGCAGCCATGTAAAATTCATGTTTGCTCATAAACACAACCTGTCTCACAACGGGGAGCGGCACTAAATAATTCAGCCTTTGTCTCGTTATGATTCTTCTCATAAGACATTAAAGTCGAATACTGGGGGGGGTCAGGCCCGGCGATCCATGCCCGTCTCGGGTGAATGCTCCTCTGAATACTCAAGACCTTGTAGTTGTTTTAGACTTAAACAGATCAGGTCTCTCCTCGGGCCAAGGCTTTACACCTTGCAGGTGTCGCCCATCCACCATCTCACATTTGTCAACAAGTATTTATGACATGTCAGCAACTGAGACATTTGAAAGGCTTCTTGTTTTTTTTTTTTGTTTGTTTTTTTTGCTCTGCACCTTGCAATAAAGCTTTGGAACCAGCGTATGACGTTTAACGTCTCGCGCAGTCGCTCAGCGCCGTCTGTACAGGCCACAGACCAAAACAGATTTTGTCCCAGCGTTTTCATTGTTACCGCAGTGAAGTTGTTTACAAGTTGGATATCGGATATCCGCGGAGTAAGGGGCGTTCAGCTCGAGGTTGAGCCGATTTATGAATGCTGATTCAGGCCAGCCGTTCTCTCCCTCCTAAAACGCTCGGACCGTCAACTTCCAAACCGAACACTCCTGCAAATAAACGCCTTATGACCAACTGATACGAAAAAGTAATAATTCATGCCGTTACACGAGGCACACTATCCCCTATTAAAATTTTAAGACATATTCAATATTTTAAATAATATTAAATAGTAATAAAATGTATTGCCTCTTTGGCGTTAAAAGGTTATTTTTTTTAATATACTTTCACTACTTCTGTTGCTATTTCAGTGTGTCAGATTGTCAATTAAAAATCCTGTCTTGTTTCATTTCCAGGTGACTCAGGAGATTTCTGATCCGAGCAGAGTCTTCCGCCTCTTGGGATCCGACAGGTCAGCTGACGCCCGAGTGCACGAATGTAGTTGAACGTTCAAATGAACCGAACCGATTAGGACAAATCTACCTGACATGGTCAAGACACATTTTTAGCAAATTGTTTTTAAAATCCTTTTCTTTTCGTCGCCGTCTTCGCTGTTCGGTAGACTTCGTTCCATTGTTTCCATCAACTCGGCGTCTCCAGATTCTAACTTTCCCTCGGGCGTCTTTGGTTTCCATTACCTAGAAAAAGTTTCCGTTTATCGTCTATGATTTGTGATTTGGCCTCTCTCTTCGTATTTATTGCCTTTCTCTGCAGAGACTTGGCATTTTCCCCCTATTTTCTTGACGTTTTGAGTTTTTTTCTGCGAAATGATTTACACACCAGGCCTGATGCCTCAATAGTTCATCCGTTTTACTCACAATCACAACAAAATAAAACAACTGTACTCTTAGCAGGCAAGATGGCAGAGAGAAGATGATACCAGTTCTGCTGACAAACTGGAGGAGCTTGGTTGCGTCTGGCGATTGTATTCAAGCGCAGTCGAGGTTTAACGGTCCGTTGACCTTTTGTCTTGGTATCAAAATATCTTTTTATCTGCTCCAGCCAAAGCTTCAGAAACGGTGACCTTAATCCTCAGATGTTATCAGACAGTAGCTGTTTCCAGTTTAATAAGTAAACGAGTTGAATAACCAACTGCTGGCCTCGTCGGTCTGCAAATCATTGCTTCATATTCGACGGTCCGGGGGGGAGGGGGAAACGGGTTTTCAGCATTACTGCGCAGCAAAGTCACTTTTGGGAAAGACGTTCTGAACTTTAGCAGCGAAAGTAAGACGATTTAGTTTCCACCCCAATGCAACGCAGCGGGTGAAGGTGGATCTCTAAGGAGTGCCGCAGGGTTGCGGCTGGCGCCTGACGAAGGCCGTGGCACCAGAGTAAGTCTTCCGTCCGCCGCCCAACCCCCCCATGTTTTATTCACTGGCGCGTGGGCACTGCCAGCCTGGTTTATGTGTCGCCACGGCTCTGTAATTTCATCTAATGGAACGGACAGTATAGGCTGCGGCTAAGCTGCTCTCCTGTCACCACGAGACAGATTGTATTCTGACGGCGCAGTGACCCCCATCCTGATCTGACATCATACTGTTGCTTAACATGCATGACTGTTGTCTGTACACTGACAGAGTGATACACTCGCCACGTCCTGCATGTCTAGTGTTAAGCTGGCAGAGCAGTTCCATTATCAGAATGCTTTTTTTTTTTTGGAAGAAAGCCGTCAGATTCGTTCACCTGTCATTTTTGCACGCTGTTTGTAGGTTTGTTTATTTTGTGAAGTTGAGACGATTTTGATATTTCGTGATTTGATACGTTTCGGACAGTTTAGTTTCTAGTGATTCGCTGGCCGCTTGTCTCAGGGGGACAGAAACGCAACATTTGTGTCCTTCCTGTTGCAGAGTGGAAGCTTGAGGGATGAAAGAAACATTCAAGGGAAAAGAGGAAACAAGATGAAACTATCGAGTCACTGCCAACTTGTAGTAGTTGTAATATAATTTGACTTAAAACAATTTACAAACATCGAGATCAATCAAGGCAATTCATGTGAGCAGAGATGCATTGATCAGAATTTTCATATTGATTTCTGATGTGTAACTTTCACCTGCAGGTATTTTTTTTTTGTTGTTTGGTTTTTTTTGGTCAACTTTATTTTGTCTTTTTTTTTCTTCTTCTTTTGCTCTTTATTTTTCCTTCTAAATCACATAAAGCTCTTTGAATTGCCTTGTTGCTGAAAATGTGCTTTATAAGTAGAATTACCTTCAAAACATTTTTGTCTTGTATCATGTTCATTATTTTAAAGTGGAGCCTGCGTATTGATGAACGTTTGCATGAAAATACTTGAGATTATAACCAAGTGGCTAATTTCCATCCTGGTCTCATTAATAGGTTGATGCATTTGATGTTTAATAATAATAATGAGAAAAAGCAGTCTTAGACTACTGCACAAAAAAAACTCTTCAAAAAGGAGAGAAAATGTTTGCAATTTCTCGCATTTAAAGGTTCAGTCATTTTCCATTTAAGTTGAATAGCAAAACGGCAGTAAAACTAGTCGTACGCTGTTGCGCTACACTAAACATGCTAATCATTGGAGTAGATCAGTTGTAGCATGTTGAACAGATCAAAGTGTTTTGTTTGGTTAAATAAATGTCTTTTTTGTTCCACTGATCCATAAGTCTGCAGTGCTGCAACACTTTCTTCTTTGTTTTCACGTCCCGTCTCTCTGCCTGTGTCTCCATCAGGGTGGTGGTTCTGGAGAGCCGGCCGACCGACAACCCGTCGGCTTTGAGCAACCTTTACATTTTAGCAGGTCACGAGAACAGTTACTGACCCACCGGCCAGACAACGGGTCAATCTTCAAAAAGCGAGTAACGTTCCACAGTTCTTGGGAGATTTTTGGAGCCTTTTTAAAAGGGAAGCGGAAAACCGGGGAGCTTTTTTTTGTTGACGATAAACCGCTCGTCAGTGCAAAGAGGAGCCTCTTCGACGTGGATTCATGCGTAGCCTTAACGCCGGTGGGGATGTTTCGCCGTAGCAACACATCTCAACGCAAAGATCGTGGGGGAAAAACTGCCCAGAGCTGGAAAGAAACAAACCGATCTCAGACGAACTTTATTACAGCACCCAACAGTTTTTCTCTAGCACTGTGAACAAGCCGTCTCGAGGCATTACTGATGGAAGTGCCATTTAAAAAATTCACACACGTTGCGATTGTATTGGAAACAGTGGGAGATGAAATCGTTTCTGTCTTGTTAACTTGTCACACGTAATCATAGCTGGTGACAGACGCCAGAAGGCTCAGGAGGAGGTTTTACAGTCAGAGCTAACGGGTCACTTTTATAGAAACCCTTGAGCCTTGTGGGTTATTTAAGCAATATTTATTAACCTCATCTTCATTCATTGGGAACGTCGGGTTTCCGGACTGTCAAGAGTTTTACGCCGCATTAGGATTAACTACCTAATGATCAGTTCCTGATTAGCTGTGGGCTATTTTTTTATCTGATGTGTAAATGTAGTTGCATCTCCTGCTCTGCTGCATTTTTAGAACTTGGATAAAATGTACATGTTTTTTTTTTTTTTTTTTTTTTTTTTTCTCCTTCACTCTTTTATAGACCTTTTACTTCTCTGTACTTGCACCATTTAAGCACTTTTGTACATTTTTTTTTTATTATTTAAAACAAAATGACAAACTGAGGGACAGTGCTTGGTTTTATTAACATCTCTGCATTCCCTTCGCAAAATGTTTAATATGTACTTTTTGTAATAAAAAAAAAAGCTTTTAACATGGTAAAAGCGAGTTGTGGGTTTTCTCATTGTGATGGGAGATCGGAGGAGATTCTTCTGGGTTGAGGGAAAACAAGGGAGCTTTTGTTTACATCATTTCCCCTTTTTAGGTAATCTCTTCTAATTGGTCCCAGTGTGATGGAGCTGCATTTTCCTGTCTGCTACCAGATGGATGATGTCACTCCTCACCTTAGAAGTAAACATAAAAACTAATTACTAAATTAATTTGTTTTATTGGGAGTTTTTGTTACTTTGAGTGAACTATATTCATGGATGTGATCATCTCTGGTATGGAAAAGCTTTTTATTCCCCTGTCTCAGCAGGTGGAGTCCTCTGTTGCCATAGAAACTAAACTTGAAGAGCCATAAATGTGTGTCAAAAGTAGTGGCTGGTAAGAATCTGCACCAGAAGTCAGGCGATGGCACCTTCAAAATAAAAGCTGAGCAGCAGGAGAGCCACCAAGCAGGGACTGAGGTCACAGTTTGACCTTTCCTAGCTCTCACGTTTGAGTCAGTGGATTTTTTTAAACAGGTGTTCACATTAAGATGGAGTTTAGGTCTTTAAAGAAAGTGAAAATGCATCCATATATACTACAGAATACACTTTATTTATCTTTTCTCCAGACATAAAAGATCCAGAGTAAAGAGATTTAAAAAAAACACAAAGAAAGATAAGATACAGCGCATATAAAGTAAAATAATCAATAGTTACAAGATTACATTTTATATAAAATTGAACTATATACATACCCTGGTAGAATGAGGGAACCAGACACAAAGTTATAAATGGGTTTTTATTTCTCGAGTACTTCAATAAATGTGAAATGAATTAGGAGTTTTACAGAAAAGTTAATTTCTGTGAAACAGAAATCTTACAGTGACAGCTACTTAGACACCAAAATGAAGTAAATCCCTCTTTTTCAGCAAAGTTGCGTTTAAAATACAGTACTACGAGTTTAAAACTGAGTGCACAAACAGCTGAAGCGGGCACGCTTCTACAAAACATGAAAATAAATAAAATCCCACAGACTCAGTTATACAACATCTTAAGATAAACTCTCCGCTTACAACTCAAAATTGCTGGTGGCGACTGGCCATTCACTCTAACCGGCACGATAGTAAGGTCAGATAAACGCATCCAGTAAAATAACAACAGGTTATTGTTTATAACCAGGTGTCATTTAACAGAAACTCACAATATGTCAAGACAGAACAAGACCCACAGTTCCTCATGGAACCTGAACGAGCTTCATCGTTTTTTTTTGTTTTTTTTTCACGAAAATCTTCAAACATCACAGCCAATATAATTTCCTATTGGGTGTAATATGATCCTATACCAACAGGTCACTTTGTAATAAAAAATAAAGTTCTAGATAAATTTACCTTCTTCTTTAGTACAGTACGCACGTTGCCATACCGTCACAAACCAGCTTATCGGTCTGACAAAACTGTGTCTGGTTTCCATTAGCTGTAAGATGACATTATTCACATAAATAAGGCTTAAAATGTGAGTCTGTCTATAATTAATATAACGTCAGTGGTTTGTGGTGCCTCTTTATCCTAAAAGAAAAAGATATAAAGCTTCAGATATTTCACAAAGAGATATGAACATTCATAGAAAAGCCTCACATAGCCTTATATTAAAGCAGAAAGTAGAGCAGCCACCGTGAGAAAGGCTCACAGTATTCAATTATGCTGCATAACTGATCAGTACAGTATTGCTGAAATAAATTCCCCATTTCCTCCAGGGGGCGCCGTAGTAGTCAGAGGTACTTTCTTTGGAAAAAAAAAAAAAAAAAAAAAAAAAAGAATAAATAAAACAAAACAAACATAAAACTCAGAGCTCCCGGGGAGGGTGTTTTATTTTGAAAGTCTGGACCGGAAGAAGAGTAAATCATTTCTGACTTGCGGCCTTAAATACCGCCCCCCTGTGGCAGCTGTGGGGTAGTCGGTCTGCGGGTGTCCTTCCTCCAGGTTGCAGGCGGGGGGAAGCAGAGGAGCCTGAATAAACATCTGCAAACCGGTAAGTGTTGCTTTAATATGAAAAAAAAGAAAGAAAGAAAAAGAAAAAAGTGAGCATTTCCTGTTGATACTGTCACAGAAATTAATGCAATGCTCCCCAATATTCTGCATGGTTTATACTTTTCCATCCTACATGAAATCACTTTTTTTTTCTAAGCATACAAAAAAAAATATGCACCTTATCATTTTTTCACTATTGTTATTATTATTTCAAACAGTCCTATTTCCTGATTTGAAGTGCATTGTTTTGATTGCCGGCTCACTCTGCGCGCTTTCTTTCTGCGCGCCGCTGAGGGGGAAACGACCCGACACGCTTTGCATTGCAAATGTTCCTCTTATGCAACCCGCCTGTGAGGGAGAACCGTCTAATGTTCTCCGGATCTCTGTCTTCCAGCGGGAGTAGTCAAAGGTCATGTCAGGCATTTAGCTCTCCACAGAGAAGCTTTGACACGCCGTTGGGTGACAGGCAGGCGTGCTTGTGCTCGGTGATTGTTGTTGTTGTTGTTGTTGTTTTTTGTGCAATTAAGATCCGTTTTGTGTGAGACGCAGAGGTACGAAAGTGCCCGTAAAAGTCAACTTTGGTTCTGTTTGGTGGTTTGCGCTTTAACGCTTCAAACGCGCAAACCCGGCCGGTCGGGTTACCCTCGCTCTCTGTTTCCCCTCCGAGTGCCAAACCTTTCCCCTCTCGTTCTCCAGCTGCAGAGGGAGATCCCGCCTCCCGGCGCGCAACGGGTGGAGGGCGCGCGTCTGTGCGTGTGTGTTCGTTTGCTCGACTTCGGACGAGGATGGAGAAGTACGAGAAGATGGGGAGGATCGGCGAGGGATCGTACGGCGTCGTCTTCAAGTGCAGGAACAGGGACACCGGGCAGATCGTGGCCATCAAGAAGTTCGTGGAGTCCGAGGACGATCCCGTCATCAAGAAGATCGCGCTGAGGGAGATCAGGATGCTCAAGGTGAAAAGAGACTCCGTCGAAAGCGACCCGAATAAGGCACAAAAAGAAAAGGGAGAAAAAAAAAAAAAAAAAACTAATTTTTTTTTGTTGTTGTTGTTTTTACCGCGATCCTTTCGTCCCAGAAAGGATCGCGGTAAACAATAATATTGTTGTCTTCAGGCCGTTTCCAAGTGATATAGTTCCAAAGGCAATAATGATGCAAGAGCTCATTCTCTAAAGGTCAATGAAAACCTTAATTTCTCACCAATATTTTTACATATCCATGAATAAATGAACAAAATGACAGGAACAACCAATAAAAATGAATTATGAAGTCTCTATGAGCAAAACTGTCCTTCAAAATAAGGGCTTGTTGAGACCAAAGCAGCAGACTGAAGGGTTTTTGCTAGAGAAAAAACCGGAAACAATTAATCGAGCAAATGGAAGTTATTTAGTTTGTTTTAATCTGTCATGAAATTAATTGATCGATTGCTCATTGCAGCCGATTTAGGTTTAACTACCCGATGGATATTACTTTACAGTACGGATGATTTTACAAACTGAACTCTATCGTAAAAAAAAAAAAAAAAAAGAAAATCATGTCTGCTTTGCAGTGAACAAAAGACGCGATTGAATTAGTCATGCAGAGGCTTTGGTAGTCCGCCGGACACCAGGATCTCATAGAGAGGCCAGGTTGTCGGGGGGGGAACGGCGTCGGCCGGGGTCTCCGGTTGTCTCCGGACTGAAACGTCGGTGTTCTGTGCTTTTATTGTTGCAGCAACTGAAGCACACCAACCTGGTGAATCTGATCGAGGTGTTCAGACGAAAGCGGAAGCTTCACCTGGTGTTCGAGTACTGCGACCACACCGTCCTCAACGAGCTGGACCGCCACCCGACCGGGTGGGTGTGTCTCCTCATTACGCAGATTATCGTCAAACGTTCGTGGGGTTTTATGCCGCGCTCTGAAAAAAATGTTCATCCCCCTTTTAACACGTGTCTCTGTATTTTATGTTCCAAAGCAACAGAGTAGCACAAATTTGTGGTAAACGGGTTTTAATATTTTGTTTTACAAATGCAAGTGGTGGCAGGGTGGGGGGGGGGGCAATTAAATTTTTTGCCATGGAGCCCAAGATTTCTGGCGGCGCCCCTGGGCAAATCACCTGAAGGGTATCTAAGTTTTTGTGGATTTTTGATATTTTGTGATGATAAAAATGAGAATTACAGGGAAACAAAATTACAGGAGAACATCAGGTATGTTCTCCCGATGAAGGAGAACATACCAAGTGGCTGAAAGAAGCTTGATAAATAAACTTTGATGAACATAATCTGATCATTTGTGACCAGTCAACGTGATATATTTAAGTCGGGTCAGCTGTTTCATTTTTCAGTGTGTATTGATTGAGTGCGAATCAATAATAATATAGAAGGAAAAGTTATTAAAGGCGATTAACTTCATAGAGACTTTAAAATGGGTTGTAATTGTTTCCGCTTTGCTTCTATTGAAGGACTTTATTTTGAAATGACTATTTTCGAGAGAGATGACCCCAAGACAGGCGGCTGAGCTCATGATCCAGGGATGGAAAAGGCAACTTCAGGAGTTCAAAGTTCACGTTTTCGTCTGCAGTCCTGAACTGGACATGAACGCAACGAGTCGCAACTTGACACCAAAAAAAAAACAAAAAACAAAACGAACCTCCAACCAAGTTATCTGCAAACTTTTGTGGTTCCTATTACTAATATGTGTCTGCGGTCGCCTCGCCCTGTTTTGATGAGCGGCGCTCTCGTCTCCACGGAGACGGGCCGGTGCTCTCTGGCGCGCCGACATCTCCTCTGAGCAGGGAGCGCTCCGGCCGTCTCCTTCCTCCCCTCCGCTGCCACGCATTTACACAAAAGAGGCGACGGCGATTACAACCGATCGACACGCCCCAGGCTCGAAATTGGCCATTTCCACGGCAACGGCGATCCTGAGCCAACAAAAGGCTCAGGATCGAGGCGCTCAGTGGAAACAGGAGATCCGTTGTTCACTGTTCACAAACACACACAGAAAAAGGACGTGACGTTTAATTCACTGAAGTTTAATATATTCACTTTACATCCAGGAGCTCGCATTGCCTGCTGTTTACTAAAATATATGTATCTGTCCTTTCATATTTTTACTGTCGGTAAATATAACATCAGTCGACATTAAATACCACAGCTGCTTTCTCCTGTACTTCAGTTCAAGCTGTTAGTAAAAGGCAACTATGGCAACACTTTATTTGAAGGGGTGAACATAAGACTGTCATCAACAGGAGACGCTTTATGAGTGTGTGAACATGAGCCAAAAATAAAAAAAAAACGCTAACACGCCATCGTGCTGAAAGGATTTTCATGTTTTTTTTGTTTCCTTCCGCTGGAACCGAGAAGGCGGTTAAAGTTAATGAGAGAGATGGCACTAAATGCAGGCCAACCCTGTATTTAGAAAATGTGTTTATGTGTCAGAATGGCTCAGTCAAAGTCCAGAGCTGAAGAACGTCCGCGTCAAAATGTGCCGAGATGTACCCTAAAAAAAAACTTACAGCTGCATTCAAAATGTGATTCTATGGGCTATTGAGTGAAGGAGATTGAATTCAAATGCATGCCACACTTTTCAGATTTTTTGCCATTTTTCACTTTTTATACTTTACCTTTTTTTCTTTCTTTTGAAACACTCAGGCTGGTGACTGTGACGTGGCAAAAATGCCTGCAGGGCAGGATTACTAACCACATGTTGCTCAATTTGATTTTCAATAATCAGTTTCCCAGCGGTTGTAGAGGTCGGGCCGCTCAGCGTGCGCGCTCTTTCCGGCCGAGCTGACGTTGGCGTGTCGATTTCCCCACAGCATCCCGGAGCACCTGGTGAAGAGCATAACCTGGCAGACGCTCCAAGCCGTCAACTTCTGCCACAAACAGAACGTGAGTGAGCGCTCCGTGTTTTCCTCCAGGCCCGTCGCAGCCTTTTTTTTTCTCCGCTCGGCTTGTTTTTCCCAAATTCCTCGGCGCTCTCCTCCCCGCCGCCTCTGCTGCTCTGCTTTATGGCTCCTCTCTAAAACCAAGGATTCCTTCCCCTCGGCTGAGCAGCAGTCAATGCGTCACCTAGACACGACAAGCGCTGCGTTGGGCCCCCCCCACGCCCCGCCACGACGGGGTCCCATAAAGCCCAGGGAAACACCTCAGACTTTTCTCTCCCGCCTCCTTTATTCCCTCAGAATGAACTGGAAGCAGTTTGTTTGTTTGTTTGTTTGTTTGTTTGTTTGTTTGTTTGTTTGTTTGTTTGTTTGTTTGTTTGTTTGTTTGTTTGTCTTAAAGATCATGTAGTGATGCCGCTGCTGTTTGCAGTGTATTCACAGAGACGTGAAGCCGGAGAACATCCTCATCACCAAACACCAAGTCATCAAACTCTGTGACTTTGGCTTTGCCAGGATTCTCAGTGAGTTTTTTTTTTTTTGTTTGTTTGTTTGTTTGTTTTTGTTTTGTTTTATTTTCAATTTTGTTTTATTTTTTGCAGCAGCTGGTAAATTGTTGGTGCTGCCACTCAGTGGTGGTTCAACAAACTCTGATGTCGCTGAGTCAAGTCGGCGAGATGTTTCACTTGTCTTCACTTAGATTTCTATTTTTTTGTTTATTTTTTTTTCCACAAAACATTTTTTTATATTCTACAGAGATAAATATTTTAGCTGCTTTTGCAGTAGAATGCATGATATCATCACGAGACATTAATAACAGCATTAAACCATATTTATATAGTTGTCTTTTGAAACTGAATGTTTTTAATTCCCCTCAAGCTGTCACATCATGTCCTTGTTTTAATCCTGTTGTATAAAACTGAGGGTATTAAGTCAAATTAGTAACATACTAAGTTAAGTAGCACCAAATGTTCTTGGTACTAGTTAAAGTTTAATATCCTTCTATGAACAACACTCTAATCAGCGTCACTAAATTGTTGAAGTTGAACAAATTCAGATGCATTTTTCTGTTTTCTTTTTTATTGACTCTTCCTTGTGACGACTCTCTGTGTCTGTGTTCTTCCAGCCGGGCCGTGCGACTACTACACAGACTACGTGGCGACCCGCTGGTACCGGGCCCCGGAGCTGCTGGTGGGGGACACGCAGTACGGTCCCCCGGTGGACGTGTGGGCCATCGGCTGTGTGTTTGCCGAGCTGCTCTCGGGGATTCCTCTGTGGCCCGGCAAGTCCGACATGGACCAGCTGTACCTGATCCGGAGGACTCTGGGTGAGACCCCGAACCCGACAGGGGAATGTCAGCTTCAAATAAACGTTCACGACCCTCTGAATAGATTTTTGGTTCCATTTTTTTCTTTTTTTTCTTTTGTAAAACCATGATTTGATTTGAGAATCTGAAAAGGCAGCAAGTTGGATGATTGAATTTTTCTTCTGATGGCCAAAGTTTCCTTTTGACGGGCTTTTAAATGGCAAATTTTGATTGGTGAATATTGCAAGAATGTTAAAAATGTGCAATAAATCCATTTTTCCCTCCCTTGTTTGTGCAAAAACACTTCTCTTTTTTTTTTTTTTTTTTGCTGCATAAATAAGATGAACAACTTGTAATATTTGTCCTGAGAACTTTCTTTCTTCCCGCAGGAAATCTGATCCCTCGACATGAGCAGGTTTTCAGCAGCAACCAGTTCTTCTGTGGCGTTTCCATCCCGGAGCCTTCAGAGATGGTGAGGGTTCGATCTCCCTGCATCGCATGTTCCTTTCATTTTTAAAACGTTTCTCCAGAACTAATCAGATGTAAATCTCACCGATTTGCATCGGCGTGCCGGATTTTGAAGGAGCCTCTGGAGCAAAAGTATCCAAATCTCTCGCATCAAACCCTGAGCCTCATGAAGGTAAGAACGTCTCTCTTGAGACCTGAAGTCACTTCCTGTTGTGGAAACCGCTGCCTCATTGCGTCACTTTAACCCCGCAGAGCTGCTTGAGAATGGATCCATCTGAGCGGCTGACCTGTGAGCAGCTCCTGCGGCATCCCTACTTCGACTGCATGAGGGAACGAAGCGAGAGCACGACTCGAGAGCACAAGAGGACGCGCTTGCCTCGGAGACACCTGCCCCCCGGGGTGAGCAGCACGGATGAGATTCACAGCCGTTTCCCTGGCACATGGTGGGGAAACGCTCTCGTTGGATCCGTCCGGACATTTTATCATGCTGTGGGTTTTTTTTTTCTTCAGCAGGAACAGTTGAGGGAACGCGTCTATGACCCGACATGAAGATTGCTGGGTTTTTTTTGGGGTTTTTTTGCCCCATCTCTAGATGCGCAAAACTGCTGCACATTTTCCATTTGCAACTTTATTGGCACTGAAATGCGATTCCACACCTCTAAATAAAAAAAAACTTCAATCGCACAGCACCAACATTTCCAAAATTGGATTCAGCGTTGTTTTCTAATCTTTTCCTAATGAAGATACTTTATTTAAGTCTGCTTTTATTTTTTATTATGATTTTTAACAGTTTCAATATTGACCATCAGGCCACTTATAGACATTTTTATATTTATTGCATGTTAAGTTTTCTGTTTGGAAAAATACATGCTAATGTTATAAATGAAACAGGTTGAGCACTTAAAATGCTAAAATAAATGAATAAATAAAAATGGACATTTTTGCCCATAATTTGACGAAAGATGGAAAGGTTTTTATTTTTTATTTTTTCAATCATTAATTACTTCTAAAATCTATTTTCTTTCCAGTATTTGCCACAGCTGACCAGCAGCAGCATCTTTCCCGCGCCGGACAATAAGAAATACTACAACAACCTGCGCAAGTTCAACTACCACCTCCCAAACATCTAAACGCGGCGATCCTGATCCTGATCCTGATCCGAAGCGAAGCCGGACGCCTGCGTTTTCTGAACCGCTCAGGAAATGAAGCAGCATCTTAAAGACTGTAGTTTCCTTCCATAAAAAACAAACAACTGATTCAGCAACATTTTAACCATATTTGCTCCTCACATATTGCCGCCTGACTCTTACTGACTCTATGCACTGTGCCCTGCAGCGTTCAGCCGGATGTGTTGGTTCATGTTTGCTTTGCCAGACTTTTAAGCTGATATTTTTAGACAAAGGGGAGCGCCGTGCTGCTCTGCTTGTTAGCTGACTGAGGGTTAAACTGCACTCTACTGCCTTGCCCAGTTTGCCAAAATGTTTTTTTTTTTTTTTTAATAATACAATGGACAGTCTTAAAGTGAGTTTTTGGTAGCATGGTTATTATTATAATTATTTTTTAGTAAGTTATGATGAAGGGGAGAAAAAAAAACAAACTTTAATCAGTTCTACAAACAATATTTATTGCCACAGAGCTGCAACCATTCCTGCTTCATTGGTTCTCATTCTCATCGTCTGTATCAGCGAAATGCCAAAAGATTCTAAATGAGACATTAAAAATGACAAAGTCCTAAACGTTTTCACAAGCACAAACTGATTAACTTTAAATAAACTTGGATATAACGGGTGAGGAGTGCCTGACGTGCTCTGGAATCAGTCCAGGTCCAGCGCTACGTCCAGACGCGGAAGCGCCTGCTGGAGCCTCTGGACCGTGGCGTGTCTGTCTTTGATTCCTGGTAGATCCCTCAGAAACAGGTACTCCAAGTTCCTGAAGGGAAGGAAGAGGTCCTCAATCACTTCTGTGTTACTGCTTTTATTTAGCAAATTAATAAATTAAAAAAATAAATCTTTGCAAGTGGTTTTAGCGTTTAAAAAAGAATTGCCTCATGAGCCACTAGCCTGAGTCTGTGGAGAGCAACGAGGCCCTTGTCGGTCACGTTTCCGCACGACACCACCTCCATCATGTAGAGACTGGCCTGCAGGTTCTCTATCGAACTCAGCCGTTCCAGGCAGACGTCCTCGATGTAATACACTTGTTGAATTTGATTTCCTCCACATATTTCAAGCCGTCTAAGCGAAAAGAAAAGACTGGTGTGACAAAAGCGCACAACAGTTATTAAGCACAGCTACTGACAGCAAACAAGAGTGTTGCCTTTCTGCTGTACAAAGCATGCAGAGCAAAAAGCTTTTGAAGGAAACTGAATTGAGCGACGGGATGAGCTGGAAGGAGACGGAGCGGACCGCTCTCTGGACCGACCCAGGTAGTCGAACCCTTTGCACATGATGCAGGATTCTGTAGCGTCGATTGCCTGGATCTTGTATCTGCCGAGGGGCCCCGTTGGGAGTCCGTTGTAGTCGTGATGCCAGCGGTCGAAACCTTCGAACCGCACTTTGGCACCACATCTCAGCAGCCACTCTGCTGCCGCTCGGTCCGGACCGATGGCTTTGATCCGCTCATGGTCCACCCTGGACAGGAATAAATAAAGAGCCAGTGTATGACACATTCCGATCGCATGAAATCAGACATGTTTTGGGGAGACAACTGAGGTTCCAGCAAGAACAGGACGTTTAAAAAAAAAAAGGAGCCAATTTGATTTCTAAAATCAATTAGGATTTAAGATGAAATAAAAATGCAGCCAGCATCCAAGAAAAAAAAAGACATCAGAAGCACTAAAGACCACCAAACCACTTTAAATAGTAGCAATAAATAAGAATGGCTGTCTCTTTTTATGCACCTCTAAAACATGTCGGTTCTTAACTTATTCACCATATTACATCTATCAGTATGCACAGCAGCTGTAATGGTGCACTGAGTGTAACAGCTTCATTGTTTCAGTACATTCCATACAAAAAGGCCGAACACTTTCAGAGGTCTACAAATTAATATGCAACCATGTTTAAAAATCCTTACGATTATTTTCCTCACTGCTGTGCTACCGTCTCACGATTAAAGTTTTTGAAAAATCTAAATTGTAATGGAAATAAGTTCATGAATATTAAAAAAAAAAAGTATTTATTTATAACTTGGCTCTATTATGCTTGTCTTGCCACCACACAAACAGTAAAGGAGGTTAATATATACATATATACACACATATATATAAAAATTCCCTTCTCACCCTCCGCGGGTGGTTCTTATCCTCTGAGCTCGGGTCCTCTACCAGAGGCCTGGGAGCTTGAGGGTCCTGTGCAGTATCTTGGCTGTGCCAAGGACTGCACATTTCTGGACTGAGATGTCTGATGTTGTTCCTGGGATCTGTTGTAACCACTGCTCCAGTTTGGGGGTGACTGCCCCGAGGGCCCCGATGACCACAGGCACCACTGTGGTCTTCACCTTCCAGGCCCTCTCCAGTTCCTCCCTGAGGCCCTGGTATTTCTCCAGTTTCTCGTGCTCCTTTTTTCCTGATGTTGCAATCGCTTGGTATTGCTACATCTACCACAACGGCTTTCCTCTGTTGTTTATCCACTATGACAATGTCTGGTTGGTTCGCCATTACCATTCTGTCTGTCTGGATCTGGAAGTCCCACAGGATCTTAGCTCTGGCGTTCTCCACCACCTTTGGGGGTGTTTCCCACTTTGTTCTCGGGGTTTCCAGTCCATATTCTGCACAGATGTTTCTGTACACTATGCCTGCCACTTGGTTATGTCGTTCCATGTATGCTTTCCCCTGCCAGTATCTTGCACCCTGCTGTTATGTGCTGGACTGTCTCAGGGGCCTCCTTACACAACCTACACCTTGGGTCTTGTCTGGTGTGGTAGATCTGGGCCTCTATTGCTCTGGTGTTTAGGGCCTGTTCCTGGGGCGGCCATGATGAGGGCCTCTGTGCTGTCCTTGAGCCCAGCTTTTTCCAGCCATTGGTAGGATTTACTGATATCAGCCACTTCGGTTATTTGCTGGTGGTACATCCCATGTAGGGGCTTGTCCTCCCATGATGGTATCTCTGGCACTTCAACCTCTGTTCCCTGTTGTCTGAGACATTCACTGAGCACATTGTCTGTTGAGGCTTTGTCCCTGATGTATTTATGGTCTTTTGTCTGAGACATTCACTGAGCATTGTCTCTGCCTCCTTCTTTGCGGCTCGTGTACAGTCTCAGGGTGCTGGATTTGGGATGGAACCCTCCATGCATTGTTAGTAGCTTTCTAGTCTTAATATCTGTGGCTTTTATCTCCTCCTTTGGCCAGCTAATTATTCCAGCAGGGTATCTGATTACTGGCAGGGCATAGCTGTTTATCGCACGGATTTTGTTCTTGCCATTGAGCTGGCTTCTCAGGACTTGCCTTATTCGTTGGAGGTATTTAGCTGTTGCTCCTTTCCTTGTGGCCTCATCGAGGTTGCCATTTGCTTGTGGTATACCCTAGGTACTTGTAACTGTCCTCTATGTCTGCTATTGTTCCTTCTGGGAGTGAGACCCCTTCTGTGCGGATCACCTTCCCCCTCTTTGTAATCAGCCGACCACACTTCTCTAGTCCGAATGACATCCCAATGTCTGTGCTGTAGATCCTGGTGGTGTGGATCAGTGAGTCGATGTCTCGCTCACTCTTGGCGTACAGCTTGATGTCATCCATGTGAGAAGGTGGATCAGTGAGTCGATGTCTGCTCACTTCACTGATGTTGGCCCCATTTTTTGAGTCGGTATCCGTAGCCAGTCTTGTTGATAATTTGGCTGAGGGGGTTCAGGCCTATGCAGAACAGTAGCGGGGACAGAGCATCTCCTTGGTATATGCCACATTTGATGGACACTTGTGCAAGTGGTTTGCAGTTGGCTTCAAGGGTGGTTTTCCACAGCCTCATTGAGTTTGCAATGAAGGCTCTCAGAGTCCTGTTGATGTTATACATCTCTAAGCATTCAATGATCCAAGTATGCGGCATTGAGTCATAGGCTTTCTTGTAATCAATCCAAGCCATGCACAGGTTGGTGTGTCGGGTTTTGCAGTCTCGGGCAACTGTGCGGTCTACGAGGAGTTGGTGTTTGGCTCCTCTGCTATTTACACCGATACCTTTCTGTGCCATGCTCATGTGCTTATCCATGTGTTTGCTTATCTTGGCCGCTATGATGCCTGACATGAGCTTCCAGGTTGTGGAGAGGCAGGTTATTGGTCGGTAGTTGGGTGGGACTGGACCCTTTGATGGATCCTTCTGGATTAGGATTGTCCGCCCTTCAGTTAACCATTCAGGGTAAGTCCCACTTTGTAGCAGCCGGTTCATTTGGCCTGCCAGTCGCTCATGGAGGGCAGTGAGTGAGCAGATTATATATATATATTCTATATATAATAGAATCACTGTTAAAAGCTGCAACAAAAAGTGGCGTGTGCGAATATTTTAGGTAAAAATAGCCTCTGAATGTTTTCGCATTGCATTAGGATAACAGCGTATTTGTCTACTATATTATTTCTTTGTATTAAAATCACCTGTTAAACACAGCATTGAGCCAACCCCAGAAGTGTCTGCGGCTCCCCTCCCTCTGCTTCAACACGGACTCCACTGTCCGCGACAACAGCCTCATCTTTAATCTGCACATCAAACACAAAGTGAAACAATTATTAGGTTAAAGTAACAGCGGCACAAGGAGAAACTGTAACTCTCTCACCTGTCCTCCAAGAGCAAACTGCTGTTTACGTTTCGAACGCCTCCATTTTTGTAACTCTTGACCTCAAGCTGGAGCAAAAAAAAAAAAAAACAACAAAAAACGTGCCCTCCTATTGGCTAGACGTCTCTACGTCAGTCGTCCCGCGGACGAACCCCGCCGGAGGCGTGGCTACGTCTCGGGGGGTTAACTATGGCACACAGCCGCGACGTAAATGGCTAGCTGCGAACACAAAACAGCAACGCAGAGACACGGATTTCAGAAAGTCTGTCCGCCCGCCGCGCCATGAAGGAACAACTGTGAGCTTCCTGTCAAAGCAGCAGCGATGGTGAGAGCGCGGAGCGGCGGGGTTTTACGTGCAGTTTGTGCGGTGCAGCCGCAGCTGCTGAAGGGCATCGCGAGCAGACAGTTCCACAGGTACGACTGACAGAGAGGAGGGTACTGAAAGATTTGTAGGTTTCTGATTTCTGTGTAAAGTTTTGTGCACACTTGTTTAAACCAAAAACACCCGTGAGCCTGTTTGATCCTGACATTATACCTTTAAACTTTTACTTTTATGCATATAAAGCTGTGTGCAAACTATATTCCACCAAAAAGTCCAGATGTTCCTCAGCTGCTGTGATGAAGCGTTCTCTGACTGTTATGACGTGATTGTAAACATCACGTCTAAAAGCAAATCATAAATCAACTTCTATGAAGGGAGGTCAGGTTACATCAGAGATAACGTTCAGACTGTTTCTCTAGACACACATGTTGCGAAATTTCCTTGAAACGTTTTCACTGTTCAGCTTGTTAAAGAGTTAATGAGTGATCATGCTGTCTTTTTTTTTATGTGCATTCACCCGGCTATGCTGCTTTTAAATGAGTCCTGCAAAAAATGCTGAACTTCTTCAGCATTTTCAGTTTAAGCTACAGCCTTCCACGTATTCCTGTGGGATTTTATGTAGACAAACACAAAGCAGTTCACTGTTGTGAAAATTGTCCGCCATCGTGAAAATCCTTTCACATGCTCTTCCAAGATCGCCCAAGCTCTCTCTGATTGAATGGTGGGCATCATTGGCATCCTTCCCATGGTCCTCAATTTGATTTGGGCTTTGACTGGGCCGTTCTATCATATTATTGATAATAAACCATATTGGCTCTGGCTGGATGTTCAGGGTGGCTCTGCTGCCGTACGGTGAACATTCTTGTAGCTTGTGTAGGAGGCTCCACTTCTGCTTTTCAAAGATATACGGTCGTACAGTGGTCTTTGGCAGCCAGGAGTAAGTTTTCTCTCCCGTCTTGTCGGCACTGAAGACCTTCCTCGACGCTTCAAAGGTCTCTCGGTCATAAGGCCAAGCTCAGTTAGTCTTTGAAACACCGAGTCAAATATTAGGCTCCGCTTTTTATTTCCTCCTGTGACCCAGTTAAGGTCCAGTCGGAGTTTGAACAGCTGCCTGTGTTTTTCAGCACATACGATGTGGCCGTTGTCGGTGCTGGCATTGTGGGCCTGGCCTCAGCCAGAGAGCTAATTCAAAGACATCCGGCGCTCACCTTCGTCCTGCTGGAGAAAGAGAAAGAACTTGGTATGCTTTTTAATGTTTTTTATTTTTTTTTTATTGTTATTATTATTATTATTATTATTATTTAAAAACAAAAAATACGCAACGATTTCAGTTCCACCACTTGGGTTATTCTTCAAAGCCGCGATACATTCTGCAAGGCGGCGGCAAAGAAACGCAGGAAACGCATGAAACCGATCGATATTTGTGCCTCCGTGAATAATATCTGTCAATTTCCTCGTCCTACCAGCTACGCACCAGAGTGGGCACAACAGTGGAGTCATCCACAGCGGGATCTACTACACGCCGGGCTCGCTGAAGGCTCGGCTGTGTGTACGAGGAGCAACGTTGGCGTACCAGTACTGCGAGAAGAAAGGGATTCCTTATAAACGATGCGGCAAGGTGGGTTATATATTGACCCGTTTGTTTTAGATGATGTATGATGTAACATGTACAGCAGGAACATGACTACACGTCTTTTTAAGATTCATTTTTAACCACGTGGGGTCTTTTGGTAGGTGCTACGGTCATCCGGCTTAAGGTTTTAAAGAAAAGAACAAAATAAGCAAAAGATTTGGATGCTCAAATTTCAGTTCCATTTATTGTGAGCTTTGCACCAATCTCCACGTGGTCAAAATGACACACACAGGCTGGAGTATATGTATGTATTTGAGTCTTTATGTGCAATTTTGACCCTGTGATGATGGACACTAAACTTGTGCACCCAACTCTTGTTCTCAAAGCCCACTGAACTCTTTACCTTTTATCACCGCGCTCAATAAAAAACACTTTTCATGGGCGTCAAGATTCCAAAATTAATTGCAGTTACGCAGCTGATGAGTAGATGTAACCTTCTGTAGATCTTAATTGTTGAGCGTTTGACTAACCCAACGTTTCCCCCTCTCAACAGCTAATCGTGGCGGTAGAGCAGGAAGAAATTCCCAGACTGAAAGCTCTGTACAAACGCGGCTTGGAGAACAAAGTGCGCGACCTCAGCGTCGTCGACGCCAAGGGGATCCGAGAGCGAGAGCCGTACTGCCGGGTAAAAATGTTTGAGTTTTTTTGTTGTTGTTTTGCATCAATGTGAATTTATACAAAATGAACTTTTTTCACTTTTCGTACTTCCGTTTGGGTTTCTACTGCTTCTAAAAACAGAACAAGTGTTTAAAAAAAACGACAGCAGCAAAAAAAAACACCCAAATATTTTTAGCGATACGTTTATGGGTTGTTTTTTTTCTTTTGGTGTCTGAAAAATGAGCCGTTTCAAAAACCTCTGGAACGTATCATCAGAAATCAGCAGGCACTGCACCTTACCTGGCAAACCATGCTGAGCTCCAGCTGGTTTTACCGCTGTGCAATGGCTGCTGGAATAGTCAAGTCGGTTCTCCCGACTGACTGGATGGAAAACACTTGCAGCATTCTTGTAGCTTGTGTAGGAGGCTCCACTTCTGCTTTTCAAAGATGTACGGTTGTATAATAGTGCATCTGTTGGCAGCCATTTTCATGTGTGAGTGTAAACATTGAGTCGGGGACATGGCCAGCAGCAGATTATTTGGATTTAAAGTGACAGGAGCCCCTAATAGAAGCTAACTCTGAAAGAACTGACCAGACTAAGCTCTTATTTTCCAAGAGTGATTTTGTGCAAAAAAACAACCCAGATGTAAAGATTATTTATATTGACAATAGACGCGTCCTAACCTGTTCAAGGGAGCTTAAAAGCACCTTTAAATTTAGGAAAACACATAAAGGAAGAGGCTAACTTCATAATGCCACTTCTTCAGGGGATAATGGCTTTGGATTCACCCTACACCGGCATCGTTGACTGGCGGATGGTGGCCCTCAGTTACGGCAGAGACTTTGAGGAGGCAGGCGGCGCCGTGGTTACCGAGTTCGAGGTCAGTGACATGTCCGTGGTCAAAGAGAGCCCAGCCGGGAGCCCCGACGGTAAGGAGCAGACAAAAAAATCTTTCTTAAAAAAAAAAAAACAACAACAAAAAAACAAACCAATGTTTACATTTTCATCTTTTTCTCTTGTCAGGAATGAAACATCCCATTGCAATAAGAGATAAAAAGGTCGGACCTACGCAAGTTACAGAAAAGCTTCCAAAGATTTTAATTTAATTCTGCTGTTCCTTAGTTTTTTTTTTGTTGTTGTTGTTTTGCTTTTTTTTTTGCCGCATCCCTTGTGACAGGGCAATGAAGTGCGGTGCCGTTACGTCCTGACCTGCGGAGGCCTCTACTCGGACCGGCTGTCGCAGATTTCTGGATGCAGCACGGAGCCGAGGATCGTCCCCTTCAGAGGAGATTACCTGGTGCTGAAACCAGAGAAGCACTACCTGGTCAGAGGAAACATCTACCCTGTGAGTCTGCTGAGGGGAGCTGTTCGGTGGCCGGGGTTGTTGTTACTACGGCAACCCGGGGTCTAGGGGGAATAAAAAATCCTCACCGTTTTTTCTTCTTTTTTTTTTTTTTTCCTATGCCATTTTTAAATACTCGACTCATAAGTCATATGTCTGTTGAAATAAAGCAATGCAGCAGAGATCAGTAGTGGTTGCATTCAAACGTAACATTTGTCTGTGTGGATTTCTCCTGATGATCCTCTCAAGGCTGCAGTTCTCCCTGATGCTTCCTTCTTTTGCCACAGTTTCTCCTTCCTCTCAATTTTTCCGTTGATGTGCTTGGATACAGAACTCTGTGCAGTAATGAGCTTTATTGCAAAGCCGTTGTACTTTAAAAGTTCACTTTTTCAGTCTGTCGGGGATGTTTCATCTTGTACTCACTCGCGTCTCATTCAGGTTCCCGACCCTCGTTTCCCGTTCCTCGGGGTTCACTTCACACCGCGGATGGACGGCGGCGTTTGGCTCGGCCCCAACGCAGTGCTCGCTTTTAAAAGGGAGGGCTACCGGCTGTACGACTTCGACGCACGGGACTTTGCAGACGCGCTCTCCTTCAGGTAATCCGTCTGTCGAGCTTTTCTTGGAGGTTTGCAGCAGCTGCTACTGATATTTCTGTCTTGGTTCGTTTCGTGCGTCCAGAGGCCTTCAGAAGCTCGTGCTGAGGAATGTCACTTATGGCATCGGGGAAATGTACAGAGGAGTTTTCCTCGGTGCGCAGATTAAAATTCTGCAGAAGTACATCCCCGAACTCTCTCTAAGCGACGTGCTCAGGTAGTGGAAATTTTTACATTGTATGCTTGTTGTATTTCCATGATTTATTTAATTTTTTTGTATCTTATGTTGCGCTAACCCCACCGATTCTGTCCAGAGGACCAACTGGAGTCCGAGCTCAGGCCCTCGACCGGGACGGGAACCTGGTGGACGACTTCGTCTTCGACGGCGGCGTCGGGGATTTGGGCAGTCGGGTGCTCCACGTGCGCAACGCCCCCTCCCCGGCAGCCACCTCCTCCCTCGCCATCGGCGAAATGATTGCGGATGAGGTGGAGAGTCGCTTCACGCTGTAGAGACTGGCGTGACAAAACGCTGGAGAGGGACGTAGAAATCCAGCCGCAGATCGAAACTTCCTGAGTTAACGCCAGGCCTTTCGTTTGACTCTTTAAAACATTTTTTTTTTTTTTTAAGATTTTTATCACTGAAGTGCTGAAACGAGCTACAAACATGTTTACTCTTTCACATCTGTGTAGAAACTCATCTTTACCCTCTGCACGACCTTCTGGGGACATGAAATTAGAAATAATTTTCTAACTTAAATGAATTTGTTTCGGGTTTTACCTTCCAGGTATTAAACAGAATGTGGACATTTCTACTAGTTGACTTGTGGTGCTGAGATTCTTTTTTTTTTTTTGAAGCTATTGGGTATGTTTGAATGATCATTCATCTCTGGAAATACATTTGTCTGCACAAAAATGCACAATCTGTGGGAAAAGGATTTTTTCATCTTCTTTAACTAATTGTGTTTTTTTCCAGTTGATGAGATTACAAGAAATCAGTAATCAGTTAGCATTTTGACAGAAGATTTAATTTAACATAGATTTTCTTTATGTCTTGATTTGTTAATGTACAAATGCACCCATTTTAAAATAAGTGCAGTATTCTGCTTGAATTGCCTTTTAATGATTTTTTTTCATTAAAAGACAATTTTTGACTTTATCTTACTGAACTCTGTTTTTGACTACTAGGCAATGTGTTTTTTTTTTTTGTTTGTTTGTTTTTTCTTGCTTTCTTTTTGTGGCGTTGACTGGAATGATGACGGCCATCATCCCTTAGGCCTAATTGACTTTTCGGGAGTCGTTAAAAGTCAGAGGAAGCCTCAGGTGATGCAGCAGCTCTGCAGGAAACCATGTGGGAATTTGTAAATCATCCCATCATCCCATCCAGTCAACCTTCTACCTGACCGTATGGGATTCATCACAGCGATCACCAAAGTTTTCTTTTTTTTTTTTTTTGATAATTAAACCTGGCCACTCTTCCAGTCTGTCCTGGTCGTATTCACAAACCTCTTCCATCTGATCAATTGTTGCCATGTTTACCTGTAGAGTCTTCTCACGCGACGGTTTTGGTTTTGCTCCAGTCATGCGAACACAAGGAAATGGCTTTTGAAAGTGAAATTTGATTTAGAGATACCAGAATGAACTGATTAGCAGAGGAAAAACTGCAAATGAACCGACCCAACAGATTGGTTGCCTTGGGTGCTGTCACCAAAAGGCATGCATATGTGTGTGTGTGTGTGTGCGTGTGTGTGTGTGTGTGTGTGTGTGTGTGTGTGTGGTTGTTTTCTGAAAGGGCAGATTTTACTATGGTTAAAATAAATCATTATACAACAAATAAAAGCAAAATAACGACAATGGGGTTGTGTTCTGTGGATTATGAGTTATATGTAACGTTTGTGTCGATGCTTTAAAATAGTTTAATAAAAGTCTATTCATCCCAGCTCTTCTTGAGCGATGTAGAAATACAGTTTCTCCACAAGAGGGCGCGATAACAATAAGCTCAGTCAGTGGACCTTAGTGTTGGCAGAAAATATGTGGAGATGAGCTTATCTCTCTGCAAGCAGCGGCGTTTTCACCAAGAAACTTTGCGTCACGGTTCCCCAATAAATCTTATTTTTAACAATTTAAAATGTACTGAGTATATATTTGGTCATGTTTTTTTTTTTTTTTTAAAAAAAAAAAAGCAAAACAAAACAAAAAGACATGTTCTTGTTATATTTTGAATTTGTTTTTTTTTTTTTGTATCAGTTTTCGTGTGAATACGTGATTCGTATCCAGGTGTTTCTATCCGGCTGCGTGTGGAATTGCGCAGCGTGCGTGTCTGCGGGACGGATAAGTCGCGCAGCTGCAGCAGCGGCAGCAAACAAGCAGCGGCGGTAGCGGAGTTGTTGCGAGCGATTCCGACTTCTCTAACCAAAAAAAAAAAAAAAAAAAAACCCCTTCGACTTCTTTTTATAGCTGCTCTTCACCCACCAAAATGCCTTGGACTTCCCACTGTTTCTTCAAAGGAATATACGCTGGATATAACATCTGGTAGTTGCGGAAAAGATGACTAATTGTGAAATGAGCCGCGAAGAAAAAAGTGTGCCTTGTTTGGAGCTGAAGGGGTTGTGTGCCACAACATAGGAGTGGAGGCGCATCGAGGCCAGCAGCTGCCTGTAGCACCAGCTAGCTGGTTAGCTCGCAAAGGTTACAGGTGTTTTAGGTAGCAGATATTCGAGCGCAGCGGGTAGCGGACGGGGGGCCTGCTTTTTGCCGCAACTTTGAGCGAAACGTGCCTGCTACACATTTCTGTAACCAAACGAACTGGCAACAGCGCTCAGCAACATTGTTATTAGCTGTTAGCTCGCCAGTTAGCCGAGCTCTGTGTTTACAGCTATTATTAGCCGCCGAGCTAGCGCGTTAACTTCACGGCTACATGTGCTTTTTTGGTCGCGAGCTTCTCGTCGTCAACCCGGACTCGACGTGGGACTCGCAGTGTGGCGGTTAAGCTTTAGTCTGCATATTTTTACACAACACGGTGACTTTTTCTTCCCCCTCTCCCACCTCCCCCCCCTCCCGTTTCCCCAACAACTCCCGTGCCCGCTCCGGACCGACCCACCCATAAGGACTATCTATTCGGGGCCGATGCTGACAGTTCAGCCCGGATCACGGCAACGCCAGGAGCCGCTACAGCGATGCAGCCCCAGCAGATGTACGACTTTTCGAGTGAAGAGAACAGTCACAAGTGGAGAGGCCTCTTCGTGCAAGCTCTAAAAAAGGTATCAGTCTGACAAAACTTCAGTGTGTAAGAGCCACTAAACCATATTGTCCCAACACATTCCCTCATTGAGTTGATGTGGTGCATATCTATCTATCTATCTATCTATCTATCTATCTATCTATCTATCTATCTATCTATCTATCTATCTATCTATCTATACTTGTAGAGAAAGTTAAATCAATGCTGTTTTTTTTTTTTTACTTTTGCATTAGTTTTGTCATAGAAAACCTAAACATTATTGTGGTTATAGATACATTTAAAAAACGAGAGGCCACTGAAGTAGTTTGCTGCAGTTTTGACAGCTGTACTGATAAACATGGACACTTGCATCTTCCCCCACCCAATCACATGAACGTCTTGTATAGATCCAGTTCATGTCTTCAAAGCGTCTAGTTGAAGAGAAGTTTGGTGTGCTCGAACCACTTATTTTGGATGTTTGTTGAGTAATTTCTGCGTTTGTTTGGCCATGTCCGTATTCAGATTTTTAGTAATCCCCTGGTATTGAAAAGAGGCCGTGACGAGGGTTTCCAGGACCTTTGGAAGAGAATGGGGCCCACAGCATCATGCATCCTCCTTCGTACCTAGCAGCCAGGATTGGTTGTTTTCCAGTTGGCCTGTACCTAAACGCACCATTAACGATTCCACTGACAACTGGACTAAAAACTCAGGACTGAAGGGGGGGAAAAAAAAACAACATAATTGAAAACTTTCAAAAGCGTGTAACTTCTTAAGATTCTTAAAAAACACAAAAGGAATCCATGATGATTTCACATCTCTTGTCTAGGATAAAAACCGTCAGCAGGCCAGCCATATCACCACAAACCAATAACAATGCTCTCCTGAACTGAAGTTGTCTCTCCTCATTGGTTAACTTTCTGTGTGATTATTCACAGACTTTGGTTGCTTAAGTTCCCGAATGAAGATCTTTTTTTTTTCGTGCTATGATTTTGAAGAAGTTGCTCTGGGTTTCCCAATCTTTGCATTGCAGCGTCTTTCACAGTTTTATGATATGTGATAACATATGACGCAGATTAAATACCCGTGGAACCCTCTTTAGCTTGTCTTGTAAAACTATTTATGGCGCATTTGTTGCCGTTTTCTTTCCCCAACGTAGGTCATATAGTGAGAATGTACAACCCCTGCTTTAAATAGACATTTTGCTGCTGCTTTATGACGCTTCCATCACATTAAGTTTCTCTCTCTTTTCAAGGAAAACAAAGCGCAGAAGCGTTTTTTTTTTTTTTTTAATAAACCGTAGTGTAACGCTCAGCAAATGATTACTTTGATTTTTAATGTCCTTTGTCAGCAGGATTGACCTGTATCAGTTCCCATTTTTACTCTCCCTTTCTTTTTCTTGCCTCATCTCGACTTCTTCCCATCATCACAAGGCTCAGTTTCTGTTTTCTGCTCCGAATGAGAGCGCTTCCGACGACTTTTCTGTCGTCGGCCGGGAGACGGAGGAGGGAAACCTGATTTGCCGCTGAAGATGAGACAGAGTAGGGTCTCCTGCTTGTTGCGCGTTTGCTAAAGAGACAGAAATATATAAAATTGGCTCAAATAATAATTATAATTATAATGATGCAATTCTCTCACTGCTTTTAGCTGGAAATGGAAATGCGTGCTCTGACAAACGACAAAAACACTGAAAATATTAGAACGTCAAGCTTTAGACTAGAACTGAGCTAAAACTATTTTCTTTAAAATGCGATCAATTACTTAGGAAGGACATAAAATTAACTTGCAGTGATTTGTTTCTCAAAAAATATTCTTTCAATAGTATTTAAATTGTCTATTTATTTGCACTGCACAACCAAAAAGAAGATATTCTTATGCATCATGAGACACACTGCATTTCTGTGCTTTAGATTTTATATGTTATTAACAGTGGCACGAACTGTCAGCATTTTGTTTATTTTAATAAATATACATATATTGCCATTCACACTGCTGGATTTCAGAAATCAATGTTTTATCTCCATTAGCAGAAAGACATTAAAGTCGCCTTAAGGACGCTGTTATTAACAGTGTCGAATGTAATTTGTTTAGTTTCTAAACGATGACCTGCTGGCTTTTTTTTTTTTTTTTGATAAATATTTTCTAATGTGACAAGATGTGAGAGGTGCATCTGTTCAGCCGCTGACTGCAGGCTAACTGCTACGGCTAATTAGCCAGCTGATACCTAACGGTTAGACCGCCAGTGTTGTAGTCCTGTGACTCTATTGTGTATCGCCCTTTCGTTTCCATGGCGTTTGCAAACATTAAAACGCAGCAATCCTGCATCTCCTTCCTCCGCATACACAGTTTGGTCAGTGGGTTAAACAGGTCCAAGTGGGTTGAAATGTCACCACGGTTGCGCCACGGCTCACGCGTTTGATGCAAACTACATAATTACAGAATCAAAGCAACGAGAGTGCCACATCAAGGACCCAAACACAACATTGCATAATAAAATCTGCATCTTCCAGTAAGCGGCGTCTGAAGGACACCACGCTCACACATGCGGCTGAGGCTCACTGTTCAGTCTCCCAGCTTCATTGTGCAAACCTCATGTTTGCTAAAAATTTGACACCAAATTTGTCACTTTTGACACTTGTGACTTTGATGTCTCCTCATCAAAGTCACAAGCGAACACAGCAACAAGGAAACTAATTACAGATTTCCTGAGACGGCTGTACGAAAATAACTGAACGCATAGCAAAGTCCTGTCATGAGCCCATTGGTGGAACAGAGTAAGGGTGGAGCTGGGCCATGTGTGCAGTGTACACTCTCCCTACAAACCGTACACAATGGGAAAGGAACATATCTCAAGCCGGCAGCAGAAGGGCATAAACAAAAGATAAAAACGACATAAATATTTACCAGCACAATTTACTGGCTGGGCTGTGCGCAATGCCAGGCGATTGCGTGGCCCGTATTTTGTCTTTTTTGTTTGTTTGTTTTTTGTTTCTAAATAAAGCAAACCACTGGGATGTTTCAATAAAAACTTGTGCAGCTTATAGAAAATTTAAGTAGGTATTTTTAACCTACAAGTATGAATGAAAAACGTAAGTGTCTGAGGAATTGGAGCTCTGAATATATTGACTATAACTAAGAAAAATTTGTAAAAATTCTGGCTTTTGTCTTGGATGTTCTTGTAGAATGCGGCTAAATCAACCTGATGACAACACGTTTGGCGTCCATGAAGTTGGCAAGAAAATAAATAAAGCTAGAAACTGATCAGTAAGCGCCAGACGTTGTAACCACATGAGTGTTACGGAGGGGCAGCTGCTTAACAAAGTGAAAGTGAAACTTGCAGCAAATCTCTTGCTGGTCAGTAGATCCGTTTTTAACATGAAGAAACGCACAGCGCGAGACTGACTTGGAAAATTAAGCTGAGGGTTAGCGCATCAAAAACGTCACAGGACTTGAATTCAGAATTCATGGCAGGATGCTAAATGATGTGGAACAGCAGCTGCGTTTCCATTGAACATATAATTGCACAATTTAGTGTTTCGAGAATAAATTTGCTTAATAGAAACATTTCGGTTTACAAAAAAACCTTGTTTTGATTAAACACAAGCTAGGCGCTAGGATGATGTGGTTTCTTTTTGACCGTATTAAAATTGGTTTATCTCACTTAACTGCAAAGGAAACACTATTTTGCATCACACAAGTCACATGATCAACAACCGGACATTGCCACCGGCGCAAACGACAAATAAGACGACACAGGAAGTAAATGGAGGATAATGGCATGCCATGTTTTTTTTAATGATTTATTGCATGAAAAAGCTTATTGACATGCAGGCCTGTCACAATATGAAGTTTTGCTGAATAATAAATTGTCCCAGAACTTATTGCGATAAATGATAACATTGCTGTTTTGAGACCATTTTCAAGTAATATAACAGCAACAATGGCATAAAAATACAAGACACATTCTGAAAAAATCAGTAAACTTTAAATTCTAGTGAACATTTAAGCTCAGGACCTGGGAGACGTTTAAAATATCCAAAATAAATAAAGAAAACAGCAGAAACAACAAATAAAATGAATAATGAAGTTTTTGTAAACAAAATTATATTTAAAAAAAAAAAAATTGCCCAGTTGAGACCAAAGCACCAAACCGAAGATATTTATGATTAAGTTTTTGGTAAAAAGAGAAAAACAATAAATCAATCAAATTAAAATAGTTTTTTAAAATTATAATGCGATTATTTATTTCTTATTTTGACAGGCCTATTCACATATGATTTGTGTTATTTAATGGAAACACTGCAGTTGCAAAATTTTTTATTTATTTATTTTTGTTACATTAGCGGAATATTGACGTTTAAAAACGAATGTAAATTTAGTGTTTTCAAAAGTTTATGCATCAAAATCAAAATACAACAAAACAAATGTTGAAGAAAATATAATTTAACTGTAATCAACACACTGTTTTCTTTTTTTTGCAGCAGTAACAACAATTGTTATGAGTAAAATAATTTTTTTTTTTTTTTTCATGATTTTACAAAAGGATAAAGAATATTGCCCCAGGCTGAGCAGCTGCAAATATTCCTCTGGCGTTTTCCAGGCTTGGATTTTCTTTCTTTCTTTTTCTCATTTTCCCAATAACGTTGTATTTACAAATAAATGACACAGTCATGTCTTTTGTTTGTATTACGTGAGAACTGGTATGATGAGTCAAGTGAAACTCAGAAAGCAGCTGGTGGGCCGAAGTGCCACCGTCATTGTCTCAACTTGCTGCACAGCTGCCGCCGGGAAAGCCTTTGAAAGGCAGAAGTAACAGGCTTGTTATGGTTTTGTCAGACTTTGACTCGCTGCTTCACACGAAGCAGTCCAAAGAGGGGGTGTGGGGTTTTATTTTTGGTGACGACTCATCGTGCATGACTTCATCCCCGAAAGAGTCCTAGGTTATTGATGAGCGGTAGAAGAACAAGTTGAATCCTCAAAATCATCAATGGCAAGATCGCCAGATCGATTATTGAAAAAAGACCTACAGGATGCCAAATTTGGGCTTGTTTCTTAAAACATCTCATCTTAACGCATGCATTTCTGTCTTATCTGATTTTGAATCTTTTGCTTCTTTCCTGGCAGAAGTATTATTTTAAAATAGTACTTGTCCGACGAACGAAAACAAAAGACAATCAGCAAATCAAAGACATACGAGAAAGTGAAAAGACTGGAACCAACTCAGACGGGAAATTTAAAGACTCTGTTTTTTGTTTTGTCTTTTGACTTGCGACATCTGACGAGGGTTTTCTAGGTGGCGCTGACGTCACTGTTCACTGATGATGTTAGTGTAGAGAGAAAGCTCACCTGGTTTCAGTGACGTGTTTGAAAATGAACTGGTAGGAAGCACAGTGATGCCAGAAGGTGTTTAGCAGAAAACTGTAACTTCTACATGTTGAGCCATGTTTTAGGTTAATTCAGGCTGTGAGAGAGCAAGACTGTGCAGATAACAGGAAGGCCTGATTGAAATGCAGCACACCTGTCGATCACTTTCCTGCGTTTCCATTACAAATGTGCTCAAAACCTTTTCAATATGTCAAAGAACACAATTTCACAGTTGCGCTGTTTAAATTAAAATAGAAATCCAATGAAAATCACTTCTCATTAAGCTTGTTTACCTGACGAGTTATTAAAAATCATGACAGATGTGAACACTTATGAGATGTATTCATATTTCAGCTGAGTATTGCAGCATTTTTGGAAAGTTGTAGTCCGATTTGTTTCTCAGAAACATGATAGATTCACCAAAATGACAAACTCAGCTTTTCGTGTAGTGTCCGATGATGCTGTGGGAGTATTGTCCAAAGAGACCAGCACCTATAAATAAGTGGTTGTTTTAACTATGCTTATCACTAATACAAAAGGTACAAAATACTTTAATTAGTGTAAATACTGCTCTAATGTCTTCTTATATAATAGTTTTAACAAATAACGAAGACTCAGAATCAGTCAATACCAACCAAAATTGGTAGAGCGTTACAAAAGCTGGACGTTATTAATTGGTCACAAATGTCTGTTTGGTGAATATGGTTGTCTGGGACTCTTGCGTTCTGTCCAAAAATTCAAATTTAGTTCAAAAATACTTTATTAACCCAAAAGGGAAGTTGAAAAGTAAATTAAAAGCTCATGAAAAGGGAAGGGTTTCTTTTTATGTCCACATGAAATGTAGTTATTTTGAAAAAAACCCAGGGTTTCCCCCAGTCTATTATAAGCCTGGCGGGCCACCAGGCTTTACTTGTGCCTCAACAGGCTAAGCATTGTTTATTTTTTTAAGTCTTATTTAAAATGTTAGTATTTTTAAGACTTTGGGAGAATAAAAACTGATGCTCAATTATTGCTAACACATAATAATTAAGTGATATTTTCAAATTTCCTCTCACCTTTAACCATTTTTTAACACGGCGAGCTGCTGGATGAAGGACTGATCTGGCACCCAACCACCGGCCTCGCAAGTTTTCTGGGGGAAACCGTAAAGTCTTTCACTAAAGCCTTCTAAGGTTAAGAATATTTTATCCTCTCAAGGTAATGCCTTAAGCATGCAGTTGTTTGCATTGTTGATGTTCTTTTGATATCCCATCATGGTCTGTATTCTGTCTGTGTATCCTGGCTGCTATTAAGCGCTGTGACTGTGCATGAACGTAATTCCACCACCGACTTGCTACCGTTAATAACAACTATGGACTCCACTGGTCTGATGCCTGGCTGGCACAGAGACACCGGTTTCTATCCAATGCCATCTTGAGGTAGTAAAATGTGGTTGACAAGACTCCCAGGAGAAAGACGAGTCATAATTCATGCACGTTTGTGGCCGAAATGGAAACAGTTTATTAAGCTCCAGTCGGAGTGCTCTTATGCTTTTAGTTTTTTTTAGATGAAATGTTCTACAATCCAGTGAAGTATTTCTGTGAAGTTAGTTTGCAGTGTCCTGAAGTGGCATCCTGAACTCCTCTGGAGCGATCACCTGTGTAGCAAGGTGACGAGACGGGAACACAGTTAAATTCATGAGGTGGAACCGCAGCTTTATGTGGGATGTTTTCTGTCAAATCATAGATCATTTCTTGTGCTTTATACGTCAGAAATGTGTTACCGCTACCACATCCTGTCTGCCTTTTGTTTCTTTCTTTTATTTAGTTTTTTTAATTTTTGGCTCTGGCTAATCTTTGAAATCAAAGGCTGGAAATAAAAACAATATTCTGTGATATTACTTGAAGAACAAAGAAATGTCATCTGTTTTTGTTGTGTTGTGGAACTTTTTTTTTCCTTTTTTTTTTCCAGGATGTGTATTTTTATCATCACCCCTTCTGCGTCCGCGCTTCAGACTCTGGTGGAAATTAAAAATTTTCTTCCACCTGTCCTTATGGTTGGTGGAACAAAACTAGTTTCAGATATTAAAAAAAAAATGTTTCAACAAACCCTTGATTACCACAAAACATCAATAAATAAACTTTTTGATTTAAAATACTTAAGATTATCTGTTTTATATATTTAAAAAAAAAACCTGCAAGGGTGTTAAAGAAAAGTACAACTGTGTACTATATTTCAACACTGAGGGTTTAAAACTAAAATGCTTTATTTTGAACCATTTGCCACTTTAGTTTCAGAACAATTTCAACATTTTTTATCATGTCTTGAAGCTAAAACTTGACAAAATGAGAAAAAATGATAAAAATTTGAAAGTGGAAAATATTAAATTAATCCGACTAGAAATTTAAAATGTGCTTAAAAATGCAGTTTCTTTTAATTCAAATGTTGGCTAACTTAGTTTATGGAAATACGGAGATTTAAACTTAAGAGTTGGTTGACTAAAACAAAATGACTAAATTGCCTAAAATTGAATCAAGCTTTAGCTTGCTAGCTAGCTCATTAGCTAGCTACCAAATCACATTATTATATTTCGCTCTTCATAAAAAAAGAAAACTTGGTTTAGCATTATTCTATGTTTTTATTCTGTGAAAGTTTGGGTGTTTGACCGCTTTTACTTTTTGGTTTATCAGTTTTACCCACAATTCATCGGTGTACCTTAATTTGGTTCTCGAGTAAAGTCTAACAAATGGTATCAGACATTTTGTGGCAAGCCTGGTGTTGGCTGCCATTATTAGAAAAAGGTCTTTACTTTTTGAAAAGCCAACACCAATTGATCACACATTAGACAAAATGTCTGTTTAGATTAGAAGAATTTCCTCCAACGGTGAAGAAATGCTTTTAGGTCAGACATGCGAATGAATGAATTATCTGCTAACTTAGGAAAAAAAAACTTTTGTGTTTTTCCACATCATGATTTCTGCTGATGTGGGCAAGTTTCTCTCAGTCACACACAAAAAAAACACATGAAGCAGAAAGGCTAAAGATGCGCAAGAGTAAATGACCTCATTTGCACTCGTTGATGTCATGCAGCAGTGGGTTGCCACATCCTGGAGATGAGGCTAGCCGCTATGTTTTGATGTTCTTGGTAACAGGTTGGGCCTTCTGTGTAAGCGGCCCTGAGGCTGTCTGCAGAGAGACGATTGGGCTGATTGGAAACACCGGTCCCCCGCTCTTCTTGCCAGGGTTAAATCAGCTTACTGGACCCTGGCTTGTCGTCAAAAGGGGTTAAGGTGAAGGATGAGTGGGCAGCGGTCACTTGGTCAGGTCAAGACGCGGTCAAGGCGAGGAGGCCCCTCGCCGCCGCCGGTGGCTCGCCTGTTGAAGTCAATGTGTTGATCATGTGACTGCGTGAAAAGGCAGCGAAATGTCCTGACATCATATACACAGTGCTGGTTTTACATTCGTTATGTCAGATTATTATTTGTCAAAGTGTCTATTTATCTGAACGCTTTCTGCTTCTTTGAGCCGCTGTGTGTGTAGGTGTGTGTGTGTATGTCAGGTCCCGATGGATCTCTGCCGTATGGTTCCCCAGACAGTCTGGTTGTAATGGCGGATGATGTCATAGTATGAATCACAAACGGTGACACATGCTCTGATATAATAATGATTCCCAAACCCGTCCCCTCCCCCCAACACACACACACACACACACACACCCACACAACCCATATTACCTGTAACCTGAGCCTGACACAGTTCTGCAGCCGGAATAATAATCAATTCAATTAGAAATATTATCCCTGTATTAACACCACACTGCTTTTATTACCTCAAACCTTACGCTGATATTTTCTTTGTGCATGTTGGTGTAATCCTGTGGAGGCACATAATGATTATTTGGAGGTTGGACAAAATGCACTCAAATATATCCTGCTGTTCAAACGTCACATCTTGTGCAAAGATGTGATTTTACGCTTTTAATTTGTTGATTTATTTTTGTTCAGCTGAGTTGTACTTGAGAAAATACTCTCTAAATTTGAAATTGTACATTTTCTTGAATCCACACAGGGTCAAAATTTTTCAGTTTTATTAGTTCAATATTATCTGTCAATTAATTAATTAATTTGATAAAAAAATAAAAAAAATTGTTTGATACATAAGACAATTGAAATCCTTTTTTTTAAAATAAGAAAATATTATATTACCTAACATGCAGTAACTTTTGCAGCGTTGCTGCAGCGTAAACTTGACCATTTATGGCAAAGGCTGCTGCAGGTAAAAAAAATAAACATCAACATGTGAAAAGCTCAGCTCTTTCTGCTCGACTTAACGTCAGTACAGTCAGTGTAGGGCTAATCTGCAGAAATTTTGGGGGGGATTAACTGATTCATAATTTGACAGCTAAAGGGCACACTTGGTCACATTTTAAAGTTATGAATGTCATAATCGCCTAGAAGAGCAGAGTGCGTTACTGCAGGGAACTACAGATAAACTATCAGGCGTTTCTATTTCCTAATTTCCTTGTTTTCAGTCTGCTGCTGCAGGCCGGACTCTACATCCTCCAGCTTTGGCCCAACGCTACTGTTCAAGCAGCATGAAGCTGCTGCTGCAGCATGAAGCTGCTGCTGCAGCACACGCGTCGATACCGCTCAGTATACTTTTATGATCTGCTATCCCGGAGGATTTTCCTCTGAGGGCAGAGAACAAGGGAGACGTGGGAGGTTGGAAGGGAAAGTGAGCGAGAGTGAGCGCTGTGACTTCCGGTACACTTCAGAATTGAAATGACCCATAAAAATAAACAACACCCGAACGTGGCACAGGAGAACCTGTGATCATAATTAGAGCTGACTCTTCGCAGCAGGTGGCTTGTTTTCTTAAAGGGCCCTACTGTCTATTTTTTCTTCTTGAGTTGAGAAGAAGAAATGAGGTGTAAAAAAAAAAAAAAAAAAAAAATGACTTCACACTTTGCCTGTTTTTGTGCACATGCTCATTTTGCTAATGGAACAGTGCTTGGAGTGATTTATGTGTCAGTTTTACAAGATAAAACGTTTAGTATCTCTTCTCCAGAAGATATCAGTGTAATTGTACGTTTCTGTTAATGTAAGCCTTATTTTTTTTTTAGTTTTAACTCGTCCATGCAACAAAATAAAGGTTTTACCTGCATCTTAGCCAGCACAACCTTGTAACAGGTTAATAATCCCACTTCTTTCCTATAAAAACACTGGTAAAATAAAGGCAGGGTTTTCCTCAGTGTATTATCAGTCTGGCGGGTCACCAGGCTTTACTTGGTGGCCCGCCAGAATAAGCATTCTCATTACTTAAGTCTTTAAAATGTTTGCATTTTTAAGGCTTTATAGTTATAGGTATGAATCTTCCAATAACACATAATTATCAAGTGATATTTTCAGATTTCCATTTTTTAACTCAAAAACATAACGGGCCGCTGGATGAGTCACTGCCCAACCACCAGGCTTCGCAGGTTTTCTGGGAAAAACCTTGAAAGGGTTATCAATAAATGCATCGGTCCTGATTGGAAAACATTCTTTCAGGGATCAGTGACAGAAAGGCAGATCTGTTCAGTCCAGTTCTACACTTTGTGATCTGAGCGACATCTTGCTTTGTTATTCATTTGACATTATATTTAGAAAACCTGATTGCACTTCCTGAACCATGTGAAAGGTTTGCTGCAGATTATTTTTACTTGTTTGACCAAAGTAGTCAACTTGTTGTTTGTGTCGGTTTCTTTTTTATTTATTTTAATCAGTTTTTCCATAAAAAGATAGAAAACTATTTTTTCTTGCTATGGTCAGTTCCTGTTTTATCTCTGGCTGCTTTTCATATTTACGTGTTCAAACTATATTTTTACCAAGATGCTTCAGGTGTTGAGTAAATATTTATATTAAACCATGATAAGGATTAATTCCTCCATTTAGCTGTCCTGATGGCAGCTTGTGTACATATTTTATCTTTTTTAAATCTGTCAACCTTAAAGAAAGGTACATAATTAATTTTCTCAACGCAATAGCCTTTACGTCGTTTGTTTTGAGAGGCTGATTAAAGTTGTAGCCGTCAAAGTTCCCTTCGTAAATACTTTGTTTCTTGGTAATAGCTAAATATCTTGCATATTCTCGTCTATAAAGGTTTAAGCAGTAGGAGCTTCTGCAGAGTCTCGGTCTGCATACCTTTCAGCTCCGTCATGGCTTATGTATTTGTTTGAAATCACTTTCCACCACTTTCGGTTTCAAGCATTACGGTTCCTTTGTCTCTCGTCCTGATGTTGTTGTAGATAGACACCACTTGTCAGTGAGAAACAGGACAATTATTCTGCGAAACTCCGGGGGTTTCCCCCATGCCTCCATTTGGCGCGGTGACTCACAGCTCCTGGTGTCCTGTGGAATTTAGTCAAGTGACTGTTTAGGGTTGAAAGAATCTATCTCATAACCTACTTCCCCCTTTGATATCTATTTCTTTCCCAGTGCAGTTTACACTCGTGGCTTATTTATAGCGAGAAGGTCTTGTGAGTGTGCATCAAAACAGTAATGACGAGCAACAAGGCCTCAAACTGTGGTTTCAGTGTTTCCAGCTCTTGTTTGAAGAACCAAATTAGTGTAGTTACCTAGTTATAAATCTAAACAGATGATGCGTAATCGCTGTGAAATTCCACCTTCTGTTATTTTATCTCAATCGACAAAATGCAAACTACAGACAGGACATCCTGCACCTCGCTGCATCGCCGTCAACTCAGAGGGCAAGAATGCTCAAGGCCCAGTCAGTGGTGACCTCTGAACATTTGACTAATCCTTCGTTCCAATATCAGTGTTTTGTCTTCATGATGTTCTGAGCACTGTCGCTTTAGTTACAAATCTAAAGCGACAGATTTATATAAGTCAAGTTTATTTGTGTAGCACCATTCAGGAGCAAAGCGGTTCGAAATGGTTTACGTCAAAAACCCCCACAAAAAGAAATTAAAACAAAAACATCATACAGTTATTATTGAGAAACCAGTAACATGCATTACATTTTGATGAGTTGCACATCAAATAAGTTGGTAAGTGTTTCATTTATTATGGTTCAGAAGAAACTCTTGAGCAGGTGGGTTTAGCCTCGGTTTAAAGGAACTCAGTGTTTCGGCTGTTTCGCAGTTTTCTGGAAGTTTGTTTCAGATTTGTGGTGCATAGAAGCTGAATACTGTGTCTCCACGATTGGTTCTGGGGATGCAGAGCAGAACCAGAAGACATGAGAAGTCTGGAAGGTTGATGGAACAACAGCAGAGCTTTAGTGCATTGTGGCGCGAAGCCATTCAGCAACGTTTCCTCCCTACAGGGAGCCAGTGTAGGGACTTTAGAACTGGTGTGATGTGCTCTATGTTCCTGGTTTTAGTCAGAACAAGAGCAGCAGCGTTCTATGTCAGCTGCAGCTGTTTCATTGACTTTTTTAGGCAGACCTGTGAAGACGCTGTTGTAGTAATCAATACGACTAAAGATAAACGCACGGATAAGTTTCTCTGGATCTTTCTGGGATTTTAGTCTGCTATCCCAGGAAATGGAAGGCGATAGAAGGCTGACTTTGTTACTCTCTTTATGTGGCTCTGAATGCCCAGTTCAGAGTTCATCACTACACCTAAATGTTGGACCTGACCGCTGGTTTTTAGTTGTAATATCTGAAGCTGTGCTTTCCTCCTTAGGTCCAAAGATAATGACTTCATTAGTTTTTTTTTTTGTTCAGCTCGAGAAAAGTTGCGGCACATGCACAGGTTGATTTGTTGTAAGCATCTTAGGTTGGATAGGTTTAGAGTCACCTGGTGACATCGTAATGTAGAGCTGTGGATAATTTTCGTGGCTGTTAATCTTCCTGTAAATATCAAGCCCTCTTCTCCTCCGTTTTTTTTTTTTTTTTTCCCTCATGGTATTTTTTTCTCCTTGAAGTCTCCTCTGAGTGCTATATTAGCATCTCAACCGACTGCATTCCTGCACGAGGGCACAGCCCAGATGACGACGACTTTTGGGAGGCTGGAAGGCATCTGTGGGATGTTCATTTCTTTGCAGTTTCAGACCTGATGAAGCCACACCTCCACGCCTGGATGCATCCATAGCCACACCCCCTTTACCTGGTAGTTCCACACGGAGAAGTTTAAATGCTATAACCAAAGCTTTTGTTTCATGTTCATTATGGAAGTATACACAGTACAAACAATATTACTTCTGTAGAAGCAGAAACACTCTCTAAATGAGGTTCTCTTCATATTTCCATGCATTCAGATTAAATTGCGTTGATTCTTTTTCTTTTTTTTTTTTCTTGCTATGGTTTTTAGTTCTCCAAATATTTTATTTCAACATTATGAAACGTGTCAAAAATATGAATAGAAATGAGCATTTTTGCAAATATTCAAATAACCAGTTTATCTTTTGGGGAATTGTATGTTTTGGGATGCAAACCTGAAGAAATTATTCCGTTCATATAGAGCTTTTTCGCAACCGTGCACTTTGCAAAAAATAGATAAAAATGAGTAATTATTGCATCAATTATCAATAAAGTGCTTATTTTGCAGCAATTGGTTGCTGTGATAAATTTAATTTCATAACACTAAAAATTGACTTGCACCAAAACCTCAATACAATTACTGAATATAATTGTATTCATAATGGAAAATATATAATTAATAAATTGCATAAAATATATAAGTACAATATTGAATTGGTTATGACGATATGAGGGACATCAGTGGTATTAGCAAGAAAATACATCGTGAAAATCATCCGTACATGACAAATGACTGAATCTGAAATTACAGTGACAACCATTGACACAATTTCTATATGAATAAGGAGTGGAAGTAAATAAGTTCATCTTCTTCTCACTCCTCTTCAAGGTAAACTGTGTATTTGTGTATGTTTTACATACACAGTTATGTAAAACATGAATTGGACGACTTGATTTATGCATATTTCAGTGCAACTACATATTTCTCTCTTTAGAGGTATAATATGCATTTTATTCTTTTGTATGGCTCAAAATAACGCAACAAATCAAACTTGTTTCAAAATATGTATGAATGCTGATAGTTTTTCTGCAGCAGTACATTTGGACTCATTAGTATAACTGTTGTAACAAAGTTCCTGTTTTGTTAGTTTATTGTGTTTGTCAGGATGTTCCCACAGCTGTACGTGGCGGCAGGCGTCTTGCAGAAACGCTGTGCAGGGCTCCAGAGTGACTTCACGGCGTTGATGAACCCTCCTGTTAGGCGCTAAAAGTCTTGCTGTCTCTCTTGCCGCATAAATAAACCACAGACTTGTCTCAACATGTAGCAGAAAATTATTAACTCTTTAGCTGTTCCCATATGTCTGATTCTTTTGAACTCACTTTTTAGGGTTGTCTTGAGGTTTCTTCACTCGGTAACGGCATCCGTATCAAAGAGGGTTGTCAGTCGAAGTAAGGAGTTCCCAACTGGCCAATAAAACTAAAAAGCAGTGCAATCCTCTGGCCAGTTGAATTATTTTCTCTATTAATATTTAATATAAGACTAAAAATCTAAATACTTTGCTGGTCTAATGTGAATACGATGCATTGGGAATCTTTTTAATGACTCCCAACTTCAATCTGTTCAAAGTTTTGTACTCCTTTACAGCCCGTCTCACCCTGAAACCGAAAGTCAAACATTTCAGTCTGGATTGCTAAATCTGCCACTCACCACCTCTCTCTCTCTCCTGCTTGTCTCATACTTTCAGGTACAGGAGCAGGTCCACCCAACCCTGAAAGCAAAGGAGGATGCCCTGCAGCACATTGAAGAGCTGATCCTGCAGCTGCTCAACATGCTGTGTGTGGCCCAGCCTCGCACAGTGCAGGATGTAGAGGTATGACCTTTGCTTCCTCTCTCCTGGTAATTTCTGTTTTAAAGACGGAAAAGGCTCGTGTCTGCCTCTTACTATGAAGAATCTCCTTGCCTCCCCTCTCGACAGGAACGTGTGCAGAAAACCTTTCCCCACCCTATAGATAAGTGGGCAATTAACGACGCCCAGGCAGCTATTGAGAAACGCAAGAGAAGAAGCCCCTTGCTTCTCCCTGTGGACAAAATACACCCATTACTTAAGGTAAAGACTCACAGAACTGACCTCTTTGTCTCCCTTTTCTGTCCCTTTTCGCTTCCTCAGCGGACTAGAAATGTTTATCTAGTTTAGGTGCTAGTTTTGGCAACTTGTCTAATGACATTGCCCCGGAGAAAGCCGTCACCCTGCATGCTCAGACAGACGCTCAACATGATCTCGAACCAACCTTCGGCTGCCGTGGAACGGTTTCACATGCTTTGCTTCATCTGATGCGTTTTGCTTTTTCTCCAATCAGGAGGTTCTGGGCTACAAGGTGGACTACCATGTGTCCCTGTACATCGTGGCAGTACTTGAATACATATCAGCAGATATACTCAAACTGGCCGGCAACTACGTCGGCAACATTCGGCACTATGAAATCACCCAACAGGACATCAAGGTCTCCATGTGTGCAGACAAGGTGGGGATATCGTTGAGGAAGGAGCGCCTGCATTCACTCGCTTCTTGCTGATTGGTTTCCGTTTTGTGTCTCTGCATTCAGGTGTTGATGGACATGTTCGACCAGGAGGAGGACATCGGCGTGATGTCGCAGTTCACCGAGGAGCCCTTGTCGCTTGCCGAGCTTTCGTATGACGAACTGGTGAAGCTTGAAATCGCAGAGGAACGGCAGTATCTGCGGGAGCTTGATCTGATTATTAAAGTGTTCCGGAACCATTTCCTGTCCCACCCCAAAGTCTTCACAGATGAGGTGAGGAGGACATTAAGCTGATGATGGAAACATAGTAATACTGCGTTTTAAAGGGATTTCTGACATCCTTTGAAGGGCTTATTTACTCATCAGAGTTTTGAAACGGCTACAACAAACGGCGACGGTCCGGTTCATATCGGATGCACAACTTTTAATTTATTCAGGGGTTTTTTTCTGCACCACTCATTCTTAAAATTGTACACACGCTCTCAAATACAGAAATGCATCCCTACTAATATTTGATTAAATATGTTTTATCAAACTACACTTCCCATGATAACATACTTTTTCTAGGTATAATGAAGTTTCAGGTATAGTTCAAGCTGGATATTTCTCCACTCTAAATGGTTAAACTGAGAGTTGATGCTTCATCCATTCATAACCCAGTTCAGATCTATTCTGTTGGAGCACAATGAAAGTAGTAATAATGGTTCCATCCATTTTATGCAATGCTCTAATACCACTGATGGTGAAACATGCCCCTCAGCATGATGCAACCACCACCATGTTTGGCAGTTCTCTAATCACATTTCCTCTCATTATGACCATAAAGCATTTTTCTATTGGAAAACTTGCTTTTCTTTAGACGTTGGTGTTCCAGCAGGCCTGATCCTCTGTGGTTCCCTCGGTGACTCCTGACGACCGTGGGTTGCCAGTTTGGCTCAGACGGGTTAAAACTTGGACAGAATCAGATGCATTACTGATCCCCCACAAAAGATTGCTTTTACCTTGACAAGCTACTCCCATCTAAAATGTTACATTTTAGCAAATATGAATGTGTGAAATTACAAGTCAATTAAATAGAAAATAAATTAAATACAAATAAAACTCTCTACACTAGCATGTTTAAAAAGGAAACTCCTTTTTACGTTCAAATAGAAGATTAAAATAGAAAAATAACCACTAGTTTTACTATGAGATGTCAAAAATCTAGCTAGCGTTATGCTAAATGTTTATCTTTAGCTACATGAAGCAAGTGGTTGCCCAAGGACAAATATTTTATGATGTAATTATTTTAGTCTGCATGTAGAGTTTTGATTTTATTTATTGGAGAAAATGCACAATAAATTAACGTTTTTCAGCCAATTATTATTCCTGAAATGTGAATAATACACATTTGTGTTGTGATTTTTCAACCTGGAGAGAAACAATTAAACTTAATTATATTGATTCCCATGGTGACTGTTTTTACATTTTTCACTTCTAATTCTTCTATTATACATATAAAGGAATTGATTAAATGGTACAGAAAAATCTGTTAATATTTCTAGAAAAGACCCACAAATTCTTTCCAAAAGCTGCACAAATTTGAAATTGTTACTCCGCTTCATTAGAGGGAAGTAGCTGTGAGCAGCTTAGTGCAGAGCCAGTTCATTCAGACACAAATATCAAAACAATTGAAGCCAAATCCACTCTAAGATCATTTAAAGATTTAAACTTCAACTTTCTAATCTGTTAACTGGGAATTAGTATCAAAAAGTCACTTGAAACTTCCAAATATGCTTTCCTTACAGGCTTATTTTATGGAAAAAAACATCCTTTCACCAGGACAAAATTGGGATTTTCCGTTCGTAGCTAAGAACTAGAGAGCAGAGATTGTAATTGTTGTCAAATTTGTGTTTTCTAAGAACTGCTTTTCCAATCACGAGTCACTCTGTTTACACAATGATTACAACAAACTCTTTTTTTGCCGCTTCAAGACGTCTCTCTCTCTCTCTCTCTCCCAAGGCTAATATGGGGCTCAAGCGCTAAATTCCTCCAAACATATAGGGATAAGTACAGTTGAAGAAAAAAAATTGAGTGCAGTGTGTACAGGTTTAGAAGAACTTAGTGGAAAGTTGAGTTTTGTGGATTGCTGTGGCTTTGCATATTTTGGGTTGGGTAATTTGTGGTATCATTTGGGTGAGGAGCGTAAACCTATGCGAGGCCCAGAGGAACACAGAACGTGTAATTAAGTTGAGACAGGAACAACATCTGCATCCCCCGCCAGAATAACCTCAATTATGTCTGTTGAAATGCGGCATCATCCAGAGCGTTACTCGGGCGTCGAGAAAGCGCTTCGGTTAAATAATGGCGTGGCAGAGCTGCTTTTTAAGACTTCGGCAGTCTGTAAACACTCGGTCCAATTTTAGAGCCCTCGTCTTCTTTAGTGATTATTCCTCCTTGGACTATACGCCATGCTGTTTATAATCAGACTCTCTACAGAAGAGAGACGAGAAGAAATCCATTTTTGAAAGTCATGAAAAACCTGATTAATCTGATTAATCTGGTGGTTAATCTGATCAAACAAATGAGCACATTCTGCCGATTTTTCATTAAGTTACTTAAATCGTTTCTATGCAATATTAGAAATGCATTAAAAGATGGAAATAAACAAATTATCCACTTCCTTTTTTTAAATAAGAAAATAAACATTTTATTGCCTAAATTGGAAAAACACAGCGTTCACTAAACAAATTAGTGAATATAAAGAAATTGCCACTTGAGGAGTTTTGGGTGAAACATATTGACAGACAAAAATGATTTTTATCTTAAAATGCAAATGTGTGTATTAACACATTGCACAATATGTTAATACAAATTGTAATAATAATACAAATTGACATCAATTTGTTGTCAATTGATGTTCTCTATTATATGTATATTTTTTTTTACTTTAACTTTTTGTTTTTACTCCGATTATCACTGAATTAATCACCTAATTAGTTCAATAATCGATCGATCATGATGAATCGTTTCAGCTCTAGTGAATTTTCTGTTTGCTAATAGTTGTTCAGGGAGAACAGTAAACGTGATGAAGGCGCTCTGCTCAGATGGAGACCAGAAGTGAACTTTTTTCCACCTGTTCCCAGAGTGCCGCTCTGAAACCTGATGATGGCAGCATCATCCTGTGAGATGCTTTTGTCCTGCAGGGAGGAGAAAATCGGACCAGGCTGATGGGAAGAGAGATGATGATACAGAGGAGTCCTGTGGGGGAAACTGTTAGAATCTCGCTTTAATAATGAACATTAGCTTCACGGTTTAGGCTGGCATGACCGTTTTTAACTTATTGATTCTCTAAAAAGAAATGTAAATATTTAACATTTGAATTATCACACCAAAGCGACTTGTCACACTAATGTAAAGATCACCTGAGGGTTAAAGGTCATATTTCTAATGGCCTATATTTCTAATGGTAGTAATTTAAAGAAGGGGGGGGGGGGAAGCTAATGGCTGATGAAGCATTTAGAAGCTCTCTGACTGCGGTAGAAATGGGCAGCCGTGGACTTAATTTAGAAATGGCTTTTCAGCAGACGGCCTGTTAACAGTCATGCATTGATAATGTCATATTATCACCAACAACCTCACTCGGAAAGATGTCTGAGCTCATTTTTATTTAAATATCAATTATTTCTTTTATTGTCAATTGACGTTCAAGCAAGGGATGGTCACATTTTGCGGAGGAGGAGAGGATGAACTTAACAACCTCAAATTTCACAAAAATACTAACAGAAAAGACTGGACAGAGGTGCATGTCTACTGTACATTGAATTGCCAAGCATTCGACAAATCTCGACGCAGCTCACCAGTTTTTGTTGTCGACGTCGCAGGATGTCGAGTCATCTTCAGCAACATCTTGGACATCCACGAGCTGACCGTGAAGCTTCTGGGTCTGATCGAGGATGCGGTGGAGATGACCGCCGACGGCAGTCCCCATCCGCTGGTGGGCAGCTGCTTCGAAGACCTAGCAGAGGTAACATGCATCATTTATCAGGAAACGGTTGTTGCTGTTGGTTATTGATGGTAATTAAAAAACAAAACTGACAATATCACCACAATTTACTTATTTATTTTTTTTTACATTTTTCTCCAGCTTAAAATATGATTAAATGCAGTTTAGTCATATTAATTTTAAGCATATGATATCGGTTTCTCAAAAATAATATTTGTGTTCGTGGAGCTATGAATCTGTGCATGCAGCCATACAGTTACCAAAAAATATATATATATATAGTAATAAGCTTCTAAACCTATTATTAAATTGGGGATTAGTAATAGGTTCATCACAAAAATTGGTAAAATCCCAAACTTATATCATCTACTCCTACCAAGAAGCATAAAAATCTGTTTCATTACATCTTTTTTAGGTTGTTTTTCATGTTTCTGTTCAAGCAAAATAAAGATATTTTCTGGAAACTCTTCCAGCTGTGAGTTTTAATAGAGCAAATAAAAGCTACGTACCTGTGAAAATATATATATTTGATATTGGCTTACAAATTATGTCTAAGATTTGTTTGTTAAAATCCAACATTTGGTCAGCAATTACCAAAATGAAGGCCAATAATGAAATGTAATGTTTGCTTTCTCTCCATTGATGCACTAGAAATGGCGAGATGCTCAGCACAAATGACTAAATACAATGACAGCATGAGTCGTTCAGTTTTACACCAGCGGGTTATTTCTGCGTGAATGGCTGTGTTTTGATTAGTAATGCTCTGGCTCGTTCTGTGTGTTTGCAGGAGCAGGCGTTTGACCCGTACGAGACCCTGTCTCAGGACATTCTTGGCAAGAAATTCAACGAGCACTTCCATGAAATGATGCAGAGACAAACAGTTCGCCAACACTTCGGGGTGAGGTTTTGAACCGGAGCTCATCTGCTCAGAGAACATTGAGATTTTTCTGTCTGCATTCATAAAAAAACTGGACAAAGTCTTTTCTTTAATTCCCCATCATTAAAGCTGCAGTGGCATGTTTTTAATTTGAAGGCGACAACATCACCTGCTGAATAGTTATCGGTCATTTCATCAAAACTCAACTTGCGTCTTCAAGTTGCTTATTACCCATCTATACCTGCTGCTTCCTAAAAGGACGCCGGTAGCGCTCACACATTTGTTCCTGCTTCTGTTTTGATCCGAGCGTGGCTAAAATACGGTTTGAAGGCGTGTCATGACATATTCAGCGTCCTGTGTGTGCACACTCGATTCTCTGCTGCCGTTTTGTTTTATTTGGACATTCCTCGCGAGAATAGCATTGAAATGGGCCCGGTGGGGTGCAGTTTGGCAGCCTTTGAAGATGAAATATTTGCTGTTGTTTTCTCAGGCCAGAAACTGTTGTGGCTAAGTGAAGCATCGCAGGGTTTCAACCCCACTTACTGTAGCAGAATTTACAAAACGGGCCTATTTTCTGCTCGTTTCAAGCCTTTAAACCGAAATGCCTACTTCTCATTTATTGTGTATATATATATATATTCTCTCTGTATCTTTTCATGCCGTTTAGCACTTATTGAATTCAAAGGGAGAACAGAAGACCGTGTGTACTTCAACGGTGTTGTGGCTCAGATTGAGGCCTCGCTGTGTTTACCACCAGTCAGACCCCAGTTAGGTCAACACCGCCTTGCCCCGAATACTCACACCCAGCGTTTATTTTCACGTACGCTTCGCATTAGAGGCTTTGAGCATGTGGAGTTAAAAATATGCTTTTAATTTGACCTTGTTGTATTGGTGCCAGTTAAATGAAAAACTGTCACACAGGCGAAAGCATTTTGTCACACATTGGTAAACAAACACACAGTATTTTATTGGGATTTTCTCTGAAAGGCCAACAAAGAATAGTGAGTAATTACGACGTGGAAATAAACGCATAATGGTTTAAAAAGAGAAAAAACATAGCCACACTTTTCAGATTTTGTAAGATTTTGAAATTCATGCATTTATTTTTTTCTTCTAAAGTTACGACTTTGATGACTTTTTAAGGCAAGTGCATGTCAATAGATTTTATTTAGAGCCATCAGAGTAGAGAAGGGTTGACCAATTTTCAGATTTCTTTAATTTGTAGAGATATTTGAAAGCGTGTATCCTTTTCCTCCCATTTCACAATGATGCCCTGCTTTGCGTTGTTCCATCATAACACATCTGATCTCTTCATGACAGTCTGAACAGCACAGGTCAGATTGTTTTCGAATGCGATCCAGGTCACTTGGACATCCCATACATATCCAATTCAAGTGTGACTGAACGTCCAGATCACATTCATCCATTCATCACATTCACATTGCAAATATCACTTCACTTTCTGAGACGAATGAGAAGAGCTCCCTCCCACAACTTCAAATCTGTAAGCTATGCTCGAACGTTAGCCTCCATGATTACTTCCGCAAACATTGAGCACTTCTTCTTTTTATGGCAGCTGGCAGAAGTCTGAGAACGCTGGCGTTATTGCGCCCTCTACTGTGCATGCGGGACACTTTCAGGTGGTTTGCAGTTCACATGCAGGTCGAATTTTATTTGGAAGTCTGAACAGCCACAGCAAACAAATCCCAACTTGACAAAAAACATTGGAATTGGGTCACGCATGTGTATCCAATAAGGATTGGATACACATGGCAGCTTTTGTTGTAACAGGGTTCAAACGTGAGGCAGTGACATCATCAGCTGCCTCTCGCTCCCCTCCTCATCTGTTGACTCGTTGCGTACGCTCTTGTCTCTCTTCCTCCCTGTCTGTCAGATGGATGCGTCCGTCAGCCTCCGAGCCGCTGCTCTCTGATTCGTCTGGTATTGTGGGTAAATTACATCTGCTTTTAAAAATAGAACAGTCAGGCACCCTGCTCGTAATTTCTCTCCTGAAGAGGGAGAGCGCTGTGATGCCAATGACCCAAAGCTCATCTCGTATCAAAGAGATGTCAAAAGGCCAGAACTGAGCCTCAGAATGTCACAGGAACATTGCTGTGTTCATAGTTTTATGTAGCTGTCGGTTTTTTGCTAATATTTGAGATGCGTTTACAATTATTGATGCTCTTTTTTAAGCTTGACTTGATGGGCAGATATAATTGGTCACAATAACTAATCTTGCTGGGCGATAAATTGTTCCAGAACTTATCGCGATAAACGATAATGTTGTTTTGAGTCCATTTTTCAGTAACATAATGGTAATGACATAATAGTAATTATGCAAAATCACATTCTGAAACATTAATAAACTTTCAATTCTAATAAACATTTAGCACTGGAACTGGAAGACATTTTACATTTCCAAAATAAATAAAACAGAAACAACAAATGAAATGAATTATTCAGTAAAGACTCAGTAAACAAAATTATCCTCAAAAAGACTTTCGTCTTCTTGTTTTTGTCAGAAAGAGAAAAGCGATAAATCATGCCAAGGGAAGTTACTGAGTTTGTTTTAATTTGCCATGTGATTAATTGATTTATTGACTATTGTGAGAGGCCTATTGTATAGCACTCATAAAAATGCTTTAATTCAAAACGTGTGTGTGAAGATGCATCCTAGAATAGTGGAAGCTGGACAATGCATTAAGGACAGCAGGATCCTGTGGCATTCGCAAACAGCCTGCACGCTCAGGTGTGACGACAATTAACACGAAGAGAAAAGAGTATTGAAACATCTTTGTTCTTATGTTGCGCTTTCCAAGCAAAGGCCTCTTGAACTTTTTCCACATTTTCTTTCTTGAGTCCGACGACCTTCATTGTGATGCGAAGAACACAAATCGGTCTATTGAGTGTTATTAAAGCGAAAGCTGCATGTAGTTGAACTGAGGAGTAATCATCCACAGACAAAATGCAGCTATTCGTGGTTCTGTACACAAATCTAGCCTTTACGGAGGAGTTTAAAAAAGAAGACGATAAATAGGGTTGCACAATATATCTGTATGAAAACTGATACTTCGATCAATTTATCAGTCGGGTAATTAACTACTTATAGGACTGATGTTTAGTTCTTTCTTCTTGCAGTCTCAAGTGCAGTGCAGGGCTTTGGGGAGTTTATCTGAAGCAGAGTCCGTGTTGTGTTTATTTTTTGGTTGTTGTGTGGAAATATGTGTAATGTCCGTAGAGCAATATTAATATCCGATACCTGTATCAGCCCAGATTTCCATACCAGTTCCTTCCTAATGATGAGACGTAAAGTTTGAGCTGGTTATTATTTCTTTTCTACTTTGTAATTCTGTGTTTCTATGTGTTTAAACCTGATGCATAAAATCTCAGGTAAAGAGTCTCAAGTTTGTGGTTGCATGGAGTCAAAATGTGAAAATGTTTTTGGATTTCAAAATGAATGCAAGGTAATCCAAAAGAAAACCAAATAAAGACAGAAATTTGGGTTGCAATTAATTTAATGATCTATTATTCTATTGATTATTCTGACAATTAATCCGATTTTTAAATATTGCACATTCTGCAGATTTGTTTCATTTAACCACTTAAGCTTCTTAATTGCAATAGTAGAAATGCATATATCAACAAAATGCAAACAAACAGTTGAATTCCTTTTTTAAATAAGTAGTTTTATTAAATCCAATCACACAGCATTACTTTAGAAAACGTTTGATCGTTTGTGGCTTTTAAAAACAAAATACTTGTAAAATCAACATGTGAAAAGCTCGGCCCTTATCAATCAGGAAGACTTGACACTATTTCACATTTGACCGTAATAAACAGTATTCCTAGAAACATGTAGGTCGCTGTCAGTAGGCAGGCTGTGTAGGAAAGATGCACGATTTTATTCCTTCTCTGCTCGCTGTTTTCCCGCGGTCCGTCAACGCGCATCGGGCAGCTGAAGCTTTTGTTTTCCATGAGCCGGACTCTTCCTCCCCAGCCAGACGCCGTAGCTGCCGCTGTGGAGTCTAAGTACAGGGATATTGATTCTGAGTCATTTATCAAGGGATCAAAGATTAAAGTGGATACTTTGGCCCCACCCCGACAGTCATCGCTCCGGCTCGCTTGTCCTTCTCTCTGGCAGTCTAACATGGACTGAAACGTTTACTAGGCATGTGTGTGTTTGTATGTTTTTATTTGATCCTCAAGTTTAAAAAACAAAAAGGTTACGTAGCTTTCATGTCTGTCCTCAGTCATGTGGAAACGCGCCAGACTGAATTCATTTAGAAAACGAAAGTGACACTGTGTAATGAAAATTACTTTTGGTCACCGTTTTGATTTTATTTTGGTTAATAATCAAGCCGTTTTTGTGCAGACGTTCAAAACAATACCATGCCAACATTTCTAACGATTCTCATTTCCGTCTGCAGTCCAATCCGGGAGGCTTTAAGGAGTGCGTTCAGTATGTCCTTCCCCAGCTGATGAAGGTTCCAGTGTACCACTGTCTGCACTACTTTGAGCTACTGCAGGTACGCGCTCATTATTCCTGTCAACAACAATTAATTGTTTCCTTTTTAAAAGATCATTTGATATTTGCATGCTGAGTTCATAGATTTATTCTAATATATAGTGGTCGGCTTTTAACGGTAACAAAAAAAGGAAAAAAAATAGATTTTTAATACTTTAGAAAATACTTTGATCCTTAATAAAATCTATTAAAATTAAAATACAATATAAAAAAATTATTTTTGTCATCTTAACTATTAGTTAAATATTATTCAAAAATGACTATTTAAACATAATGGATCTAATAACATTGATTTCACTTTAAAATGCAACACTAAAGTGAATTCCTTTTTTTGCAAGCAGTTTCTGATTTTCCTTTCATAATTAAAGTGTTGATTAGTAAACCAGGAGGTTTTATTTGTCCACTTTTGTTTTGGTCAGTCATGCGTTTTCTCTGTAAGGTAGAGCCACAGAAATACACTGTAAAAACACAAAACGTGGCTAAGTGTTTTTGGTCTAGTAAGACCAAACCAACATACAAGGAACTTTGTTTGATATGAGCTTGGTTTAAGGAAATAATTCCTTAACATTGATGAAGAAGAACTAGTGTTGTTTTTTAATCATTACGGTTTCATCAATATTAAGGAATTATCGACTTATAATCACCTCCTAATTTTCACTGTAATTTTGTCTCATTTCAATTGTACCAAGATATTATAAACACTAGAAACAAGGCCAAAAACACTTAAAAATTTTGTGTTTTACAACCCTTGAATGAATGAATTGGATGAATTCAAATCTCATTTTCTTGAAAGGATTAAGAAAATAACTCTCTGGACGTCAAAGTTGGCTTTTCCCACTGATATTTTGGTTGTAGCTTAAGACTCTCACCGTCTTACTGTTGTTGAAAGCACGAGCGCCCGTGTGAAGACGGACCCGGGTAAGTTGTGTTTTTAAAGTCGGAGCCTCTTAGTGAGAGGTGAGACTCCTGTTGGCATGAAATGCATCACATTCTGTGCTCCTGCACTGAAAGGTAAACTTATTTATTGTGTTAGAGGTTATTAGAGTTGCAGAACCATTGTTTTTTTGTTTTTATTTGCAGCATTGTTTCTCTTACCAAACATCTGCCGGTCTATTTTGATCGACATCAAGAGTTATAATAATGCGTTTCTCTTTACAGCAACTTCAGGAACGTAGCGAAGAACAAGATGACAGAGAATGTCTGAAACAGGCGATTACTGCCTTGCTCAACCTGCAGTCCAGCGTGGAGCGCATCTACGTCAAGCACCAGCCTCGTCGTAAACCTGTGTACGTTCCCGCCCACAGGATTGAAATATTTGCCTCTCATTGGCTCAGTTCATTTATTGCACATATATACACCAGCACGTCATCCTACCAGATTGTCTCTTTTGATTTGTTGGTGTATTTGTGTTCCCCCCCCCCCCAGTGAGGCCATTTACCGCCGCTACAGCCGGCAGGTACGCGGCAAGCAGCTAGCCATCAAGCGAATGATCGAGATCCAGAAAAGCATCGACGGCTGGGAGGGGAAAGACATCGGCCAGTGCTGCAACGAGTTCATCACCGAGGGGACGCTCGTACGAGCCGGCGCCAAGCACGAGAGACACAACTTCCTGTTTGACGGCCTCATGATCAGCTGCAAAGCCAATCAGAGCTCGCGGCTGCCGGGGTCCGGCAGCGGCGCGGAGTACCGCCTCAAAGAGAAGTTCGTGCTGCGGAAGATCCGCATCGTGGACCGCGAGGACTCCCAGGAGCTGCAGCACGCTTTCGAACTCATTTTCAAAGACGAAAACTCTGCGGTTTTCTGCGCACGGACAGCGGAGGAGAAGGCGAACTGGATGGCGGCGCTGATGGCGCTTCAGTACCGCTCCACGTTAGACCGCATGTTGGACTCCATACTGCAGACGGAGGAGCAGCAGCGTCCGCTCAGGCTGCCCTCGCCGGAGGTCTACCAGTTCGCCGTGCAGGACTCGGAGGAGAACATCGTGTTCGAGGACAGAGTGCAGAGCAAAACCGGCATCCCCATCATCAAGGCCGGCACCGTGGTCAAGCTCATAGAGAGGCTCACCTACCACATGTATGCTGGTAAGCTGCTCCAGGCGATTCACCAAACAAACAAACAAAATCTATTGTGTTGCTTCTATTATATTTATATTATATAATCTCATTTTTCTACTGGATTTGTTTTAGATCCCAACTTTGTGCGCACATTTCTCACCACCTACCGGTCATTCTGCAAACCACAGGAGCTGCTCACCCTTCTTATAGACAGGTACAGTTTACTACAGCAAACACACACACACACACACACACACACACACACACACACTTTCTACTGCTGCGTTCTCTTTATACCACCATTTTCCCATATTTAGTTTTACTGAAGTACATTCCTAAAGTATTCATACCTCTTGAAAATGTTGACATTATAGTCTTTAATGAATTTTATTGGGCTGTCATTAGAGCTCCAACTAAGTATTATTTTAGTAATTGATTATTAAAATTATTCTAATCAATTATTCTGATGATTAATTGATTAATTGGATGAGTCGACTGACACATTCTGAAGATTTTTCATTTAGCCACTTCAGTTTTCTTTATACAATATTAGAAATAAAGTCAAAGATGCAAATAAATCTCCAGTAAGAGAACTGTGGACCATCCAGCTTCGATCTCTGCTTTGGCGGAATAAAAAATCTGATTAGATTCTTCCAGCAGAAATCGCGCCATGTCAAAGAATTTGTGGTGGACAGAGAGTTCCTCCAAATCTGCATCCTCATACATTTTCTTATTTATTCGATTGAAATTAATTTTATATAATTGACCCAAATTCTTTAATATAACAAATACTCAATTTGTAATTGATGCCAATTAAATTGGTAACTATTTATTAACTGTTTAGATGGAACAAAATGGAAGGTCAAAATCAGGGTTTTTTTTTATTGTTGAGTTTATATCCTGAGAGTCCAGGATGTTCATAAGCGATGGAATCCCAGGTTCAGGGTTTTTAATTACCGCTAAAACATCATCCGCATACAAGCAGATTTTGTTTTCCACATTCCCCGTTGTCGCCCCCTCCAGCCCAGACTCCTCTCTAATAACCTGAGCCAATGGTTCGATAAAAAGATTAAAGAGTAGGGCTTAATGGGCAGCTCTGCCTACTTCCCCGTTGTAATGTTGTCTGATTCGAAAGGCTGCCATTAATTTTAATTCTTGCTTTTTGGCGAGGAATATATACTTCTTATACATTGACTAAATCTATCACAAAACCCAAATCTCTTCATTACTTCAAACAGAAACTCCCATCCTACAGGATCATATGCCTTCTCGGCGTCTAAGCTGAGAAGGACTGCGCTTGCTTTTTCTTTAATTATATGATCAATAACATGAACGGCCCTTCTTATACCAATGAAACCTGTCTGGTCCTCATCTATCAGGGAAGACATCAGGGTACTTAATCTCTTAGCTAATATTGCTGCATATGATCTGTAGTCTACATTTAATACACTAATTGGTCGATACCCTTTAGGATCCGTTTTGTCCTTCCCCACCTTTGTTTTGACCGATATAAACGCCTCTCGCCATGATGGCGGCAGAGCGCCCCCCTCCCACTCAGGAGGGAAACCATCACAGCCTGGTGATTTGCTGGTCTTAAGATTTGATATCCCACGGTCCACTTCCTCAGTTGATATTTCTGCCATTAACTTGTCATTCTGGTCTTTTCCCAGAGACGGGAGATCGAGGGAGTTGAGACATTTTTGAATTGTTTGATCATCCATTTCGTCCGGCTGTGTGTACAGAGCTGCATGATGCCCTACGAATGATCTCTGAATTTCATCAAGTTTATTACTTATCTTGTTAGTTTTTTGGGTTTTGAACTTGATAGATTGTTTTTCCACCTGTTGTTTCCTAAGCCTCCACAAAAGCACCTGAGCAGCTTCAGGCCCTCCTCATAATATCTTTGCCTCAAATATTTAAGGTTTTCTATTTCCTCACTTAAAATTTTGTGAATCTCCTGCTTAATAGGCCTCATTAGTTCCAGTAAGGAAAGGGCTTTTGTTCATCCAATGCAGCTGCTCCAATCTTTTTTAATTTTCCTGCAAGTCCATTAGTTTTTTTTTCCGCTCTAATCTTATTCAAATTACCACATTTTGCAATTATTTTACCCCTAATATATGCTTTAGCCGCATCCCACAGAATTGCAGGTTAACTTTTCCATCATCATTAAATTCTAAGTAACTTTTAAGCTCCTCTGCCATTTCCGCTTTGAATGCAGTACTGTTTTTCCATAAGCTTGTGTTGAGCCTCCATAAACTGTTTTTAGAATTTCTAATTAAATTAATTTTCATATTTAAACCAGAGTGACCAGAAATGTCTCTTTGGCCTGTTATAAAGTCTTTCACTCTGTGAAGGTCCCTATTGAACATAAAAAAAGAATCAATTCTAGTATGTATATTATTACCTAGTAGAGTAAAAAGTAAATTCATGGTCATGTTTATGGAAATGCCCCCATATTTCTGTGAGTCCCAATTCTTGCAGGATTTTTTTTAAATGCCAAAATGTAAATATATTTTGTGCAGTTTTGGCCTAATTACAGCTCTAGGTTTGTTGTTCTTTCACCAAATAACTTTTTTGAGTCGGTGCTTCAATCAACAGTTATTTAAGCCGTTCTTGTAATCAATCCGATAAAACGCAACCAATTTTGGTCATCTAGCTCTCTATACGTGTTTTCGTGGATCTACATTGAAAAACAAAAGCTCTACAGTCCAGGTGTTACAGTTTCACTGCTTCCTGTCCTAAATATCACAATATTTTCTCAGGATTAACATCCCCGAGTCAGGGAACGGCGACGACGAAGTGGCTATCTGGAACGGCGATCCGCCAACGACGGCCGAACTCCAGCGGTTCCGACGGGAGTACGTGCAGCCGGTCCAACTCAGGTAGAGCCGTCGTCCAAGTACAGGTCGTTCTCATTTGGTACAGTGTTTCTCCTGGAATGTGGAAAGTGCTAAATGCCATTTATTCAAGTGATAAAAATCAATTTGGGAAAAAAAAAAAATGTTCACACGGATTTGAACGGCTCCCTGAATAAACCTGCTCAGTTTAGGACGCCATTATGTTTAATTTGTTTTCATAAAAATGTAACGTGACGTGAAAATGTTCATTCAGCTGGACAATTTTATGAGTCAGTTGTCGCAGATTAAAATCCCAGATTTTGGGTCCTACATTAAGTTAATTTCTCTGTTTTTCTGTGTCGCCTCAGTTGAAGTAATGTGGACAATTTTGTTCCCAGACGTTTTCTGGCTTCTCACAGGACAACAAAGGAAACTGTCTTGGTCTTACGCTGTTCTTTAGCTTCCTTACTCTTTCAAATAAAAAACCCAGATATTCTCAGCGAGTCACAAAATTACTTTGCTAATAAAGTTGAGTTTATGAGCTTAAAAGGCTTAACGGAGTTTATGTTAATCTACTTAGCGGCACTGAGACCTGAAAGCTCCTTAGTATCACAGAACGAATGAAAGGCAGCTGCTGCAAAGGATTTAATCCACAAAACAGTGAGATTACAGCAGCTACAAGAGCTAAGATGTAAATATTATACATCAGCAGTTATCTCTGGAATACAAGAAAATGGTAAAATCATTTTCATACTCTGCTAGCGCTCAATTAAATATTAAAAACACCAATAACACGCATTGTTTTGTTAGGTGTCTCTGTTATAAAGTAAGATAATCCAGTAAGGTGAAAATATTTTTAGATTAGTCTTGAAGGCAAAACATTTTTTTTTCTTAGCTTAAAAAAAAAAAAAAAGATTATTATTTAAAGGTTCTAAGAATGAGATGGCTTGACATGTTTGTAGAATTTGTATTCCTCAAAGTGCCTGTGGGAGCAGTAAAAAGTCATTTATAAGTTACGTTCTTAAAGATGTGAACACATCCTTTGCAGGAGTTTAACGTTGTGAATGTGTGACGCTTCACAGGGTCCTCAACGTTTTCCGCCAGTGGGTCGAACATCATTTCTACGACTTTGAGAATAATCCAGACCTGAGGGTTCAGCTGGAGGAATACATCACCAAAAAACTGCAACTGAGAGGTCAGTGTCAAGAAAATAAGCCATTTGACATTTGTATGCGAACAAAACTTGTAGATTTTCTCCAAAAGCATGTTCGTTTCACCTGCAGTAAAAAGAAAACGATACAAAGTGATGAGCCTCAAACTCTTGACGCTCTCACTTTGCAGCAGCATTGAGAGGTTTTGTGTGTGGCAGAAATACAAGGGCCCAGTCTGTAACTAAACAATGGAAAAGTGATATGATGTGAAACCAAACGGGGTTTTGAGGTGAAACTCGCTTTCGTTGGAGGATTTTACGTTGCAGCTAATCGTCACGTAGCTTTTCTTCCACATTCCAGTTTCCCCGTAAGTCAAAGTTCATGGCCTCTATGACCCAATTTTTACACCAATTCCCAGAATTTAACAAAATAGTTAACTGTTTTTATGCTAAACATCAATACAGAGAAGAATTATTACCACTTTTTTTTTCAGAATTTAAATTGTTTAAATTGTTTATAAGACAAATCTACCAAATAAAATGTGGGGACAAGCTTTCAGTGTGAATTTGCAAATCCTGTTGGAATAGGTAAATGTGTGTTTTTATGTTCCAACAACGTAATTGACATACGTTTAAGAATATTTGGAGATTTATTTGTATTTTTACGTAGATTAACACATCATTAGATTTCTGAGAAGTAGTGACCCTAATCACCTTCCGTACAATAAAGTCTTCACTAGAACCTGTAAAGTTGTTTCTGTTGTTTTTTTACAACAGTGTTTTGTAATAAAAGTTCTTTATTTATTTATTTTTGTTTGTTTGGTTTTTTTTTTTTAGGCAAGTCTATGAGAAAGTGGGTGGAGTCCATCAATAAGGTGATCAGGCGGAAGCTTCAAATCCAGTCGAACGGCGTCAGTCACAACATCACCTTCGAGAGCTCGCCTCCTCCCTTCGAGTGGCACATCTGCAAAGCCGGGCAGATTGAGAACTTTGAACTCATGACCCTTCACCCCATAGAGATCGCCCGCCAGCTCACTCTGATCGAGTCCGAGCTCTACAGGTAAATAACGACACAAACCAGAGACGCAGAAGGTTCGAGGCTCTGTGTAGTAACGAGAACGCTTGTCGCTCAGAGCCGTCCGGCCGTCGGAACTAGTGGGCAGCGTCTGGACCAAAGAGGACAGAGAGAAGAACTCCCCAAACTTGCTCCGCATGATCCGCCACACCACCAACCTCACGCTGTGGTTTGAGAAGTGAGCCCAGTTTTTTTTTTTTTTTTTTTCCATTTCCTTTTCATTCCCACATCATTCGTTCGTCATCTTGGCTGAATCTCTGTGTTGCAGGTGTATTGTAGAGATGATGAACCACGAGGAAAGGGTCGCCGTGTTGTCTCGGGTCATCGAGATCCTGCAGGTTTTCCAGGAGCTCAACAACTTCAACGGCGTGCTGGAGGTGGTCAGCGCCATCAACTCTGTACCGGTCTACAGGTTGGACCACACCTTCGAGGTGAGTCGCATCGATTTCTGCCGCATCGGATTGTCACCATGTTTATTGCAGTTAATTCATCACGAGGTACATTGAAATGAGCCGGATGATTTCCACTTGGTTGTGCGTTTGTGTTTGTTTCTGGTTGCGTTTTATTTTGGAGATTTTTATAAATGTCTCCCACTTCTAGTTTTCTTTACAAAAATAAAGTTTGGGTCAGGGAGAACTTGCATCATGATGCCTTTATCAATATGTTACTGGAAAATGGTGAAGAAAATTAACGTCGTCTATCGCGATACTTACTGGGACGATTTATCGCCTAGTAGTTTCTGTACTTCACTCCAGAGGACCTATTCTTTTTCTGCTTAGCAACCCAGACCAGGAACATTTAGTTCAGATCAACATTTAACTGCATCTACTTCATAGAATCAAACATGGAGAACTAACATTTAGTTTTATGCCTACTTTTGCTGTTTTTTTTCTCTTTTTGCTCTTTCTTTTGGCTTTTCGTTTTGTTTGCATTTCCTTCTAATTCATGTAAAGCACTTTGAATTGCGTTGTTGCTGAAAATGTGCTAAATAAATAAAATTAGTTGACCTCTAATTGGTCGTTTTAGCTTTAAAAGCCAAAAACGAATCTGATTTTGGTCAGAGAAAACGTTTAGCATGCTTAGCTTAGTATTCACCCTCCTTAGACCTAATACTATGTTGCATTATGTCACATATGTCAAAGTCTTTGGGGAAATTTTATGATCAAGTTGCAGAATATCTGTGAAGTAGAAGGAAATCAAACATGGCTCTAAATCTTGTATTAGATTCTGGGTTCAATATGAATCTCAGCTTTGACTGAAGCGTTCAAACTCTGAATATGCCTCGATCTGAACCGCTTCATTAAAAGTTTCTCACCTGAATGATTTTGAAATTTCACCAATACAAGTCGTGTTTTGCTTTTTGCTTTTCTCTGTTTTCTTGGTCACGTCTCCTCCAGAAAAAAACGAGCAATTTAAAGAAAAAAGTAAAAAAAACGTTTGTGACTTTTTAAGTGAACATGACTTGTGATTCCCCACCTGATTCCTGTGTTTTCGTGCTTTGCAGGCAATTCCAGAAAGGAAAAAGAAAATCTTGGAAGAAGCAGTGGAACTGAGCCAGGATCATTTTAAGAAGTACTTGGCTAAATTAAAGTCAATAAACCCACCCTGTGTGCCTTTCTTTGGTAGGTCCTGCACGGAGTGACTCCCCTCTCATTGCCTAATTTATTCTATATTTTGGACTTTTTTTTTGGATATTTATAAATGTTAAAAGTTTGACCTTTTCACTCTCTGCTGACCAACCTGTCTTCTTCCCCAGGCATCTATCTAACCAACATCCTGAAGACGGAGGAAGGCAACCCCGACTTCCTGCGACGTCACAGCAAAGACCTGATCAACTTCAGCAAGCGACGGAAAGTGGCCGAAATAACAGGAGAGATCCAGCAGTACCAGAACCAGCCCTACTGCCTGAAGGTGGAGCAAGACATCAGGGTGAGGACTCCCGTTGTCTTTGAATGTGTTTTTTTGTCTTTGTATTTGTCGTATCTGAACGTCTGAATCTGTGCGTCCTGTGTTGCGCAGAAATACTTTGAGAACCTGAATCCGATGGAGAACATGAGTGAGAAGGAGTTTTCAGACTACCTGTTCAAAAAGTCTCTGGACATTGAGCCCCGGAACGCCAGGCAGCCTGCGCGATTTGTAAGTGGTCCTGTTGTTAAAACGCGAAGCTTCTCGCTCTGCAACGTCTCACATGGTTAATTATGTCACCTGATTCAGAACCTCTGGTCACGCTGTGTAACTCTCAATGCTTATTCTAATGTTTTCTGTGAAACTGGGATTTAGTTTCACAAGAGAAGAGCAATAATTAAAATTCTGGCTTTTTTTTTCATTTTAAAATAAAACCCCCATTAAATCTTAAAGTAACATTTCTCTGTTAGAGGCAGGTTGACTGAGTCGGGTCAAGAAATGATTGCTGCTAAGGGATTTATGTTTACGGTTCTGTAAGTTGAGTATTTGGGTTAACAGGAAACTGCTCCTAATCGGTGGTTTCTGAAGTCCACCCTTCAATAAAACAATGTTAAAGGAGTATTAATTAAAAATAAATAACAGTTCTCACTTGTATCTCAGTTTTAAAATTGACATGTTGAAAATTATTTATATTGTTCTCAGAAATTAGTGTAAAAAAAAAATCTTATAACATTGTTTTAGGTGGGAAGGCCTCCGAGACATCACCCTAATGTTTAGCCCTTTCCTCGGATTGTTTGTCTTGATTCAAGTGTCAGGACTTTGACTAGGCCAGTGCAAAACAAGTTGGTAACATTAAATATGAATTATATCGTCCATCTACCATCAATAATTATTTTAGATTTAACTGTGTCTGATTTTAGACGATTCAATTTCAAACTTACTTTATTGATCCCAAAGGGAAATGACATGTTGTAACTCATTTTTTCAGATTTTTCAAAGTTATCGAAGATGGAAAAACGGAGCCGAGCCCATGTAGAAATGCCAGATTTTTTTTTTTTTTTTTTTTTAGATGTAAATTACACATATATTTGCTACCTAGAGCGCACTTGGCTTGCCAAAGCTTCACAAGTTTGGTCAAACGTGTAAAAATAACTTTCATTTGTTCAGTCAGTGCAATTAGGAGTGAAACAGCCGATGTAAAACAAACGATAAAGAAACCGAAACAACAGGTCGACTGTTTCTGTTTAAACACGTAAATCAAACTGGTACAAAAGTCTTGTTCCTAACGGTTCAGGAAGTGTCATCAGGAATTTTAAATATGTCAAATAAATGATGAAGCATAGAATTAGACAGAATAGATCTGCTGTCAGCGCTACAGATATGAATATCAGATTGGTGTGTCTCTGCTCTTATCCATGCTGAATCAGAAGTCGGTAGAGAAACCAGGTTCACACTTTCTGGACTTGACTATTTATAAATGATTTAAAGCCTTTTTGATTTCGTTTATGATTCTCTGTCTCCAGCCCAGGAAGACCACGTACTCCCTGAAGTCCCCTGGGCTGCGGCCCGTGCGAACGTCTACCTCCGGCACCCTGAAGGGCCACCCGGTGGCCCTGGAGCGGGACCTGCAGCATAAGATCACCTTCCGCAGCATCGCCGAGAACGACCAGGACCCCCCGTCTTCCGCCTCGGTGCCCACCTCCCCGAACACACCCACCCCGCCGCCGTCGGCCTCCTCTGATCTCGGCCCGGTCTTCGACCACGACCTCAACAGCTCCTACGGCAGTGAGTTTCATTTCTAAAAAGAAATGTGTGTGTGTGTGTGTGTGTGTGTGTGTGTGTGTGAGGAAAACAGTCTGTGTACATTTAGATCACTGAAAGTATTTGTTAGACAAATACAATGGTGGTGAACTTCTTTTATTTGTTTCTAACTTTAGCCTCTTTGTGTTTGAATTTTCCAGGCTCTATGTTCCCCTGTCCTCTGAACCCTTCAAGTGAGTGATCGGTTTTTAATTCCTGTAGTTTTCCTGCTTTGTCTGTTTTCGTTTCTTTGTTTAACTGCTGTCCGTGTTGCTGTTCGCAGAGTTACAGTCCGTCTCCTGTGGCAGCCTCCACCAGCTTGGAGAGGATCCGAAGCCGCCTCCTTTACCTCCCCGGAGGAAAGACACCGTGTCTGAAGCGAAAGTAAGAAATGCAGACGAGATGAAAACGTGAAGTACAAGAGAGGAGGTGGAAAAACAGGAAGCTTTATCACACGGTTGAAATTTACAAAATTCTACTGGAGAAAAAAAACGAGAGAACCCGTTTTTCATCTTTGAATAAAAAAATAAAAAAAAGTCAATCCGTTCGGACAGATTTACATTTGACATATCAGAGGAATATGACGGATCAGGAGGTTGTTTATTTAAAAAAAAGTACATAACTTCTTATATCGGATTTAATATTTCTTAAGGTTTTGCATATTTTTCACATAAACAATGAATTTAATTATGTGACGGATCAAGACAAAGAAATCCTGAGAGGAAATGATCGAGACTTTCAAAGGTTTCAGCAAATAAACATCCTTAAACCGACGCATGTTTTTTAGTAAACTGTAGCTCAGATTCTACTAAAACACGAGGAAGGCAAAGCGAACTTATGCATCAACTGTGACCTTTGCCCATTTCAAAATAAAAGCATGGATATAATTGTTTACTTGAATAATTCCTAACAGTCGATAACCAAAACATCTCAAAACATTTCGAGCTTCTTTCAGCTGAATGTTTACAGCCAAGTAAATTAGCTCTTTAGATCTTAACCAGAAAAATTAATTTAGGGGAAGCTAAATGTGGCAAACATGGTCAAAGTTAGCAATAGCCCTAAAGCACTAAACTAAAAATCAGCTGCACTATTAGTAGGTTAGTGGAAGTGTGATCACTACTGGTCTTCATGATACTGTTTCTTCGCTGATTTTGTGTTTGAGTCTATTTATTAGCTTTTCTAACGGATGTCAATGCCATTGATCAGCAATAATCAAATACATCTTTAGAAAATAGTATCCTCTGTTCAGTATTCATTGTCCAATCAGTGTGTACATAATCACAATACTTTGACCCTTTTGAATTCTGCACCTAAAACTACTATAACTAATAAAATCTAAGCAATATTTAACTAACAATAAGTATTTAAAAATAGCAAAAAAAGACTAACTAAAACTAACAAAAAACACTTTATTCAAAAATAAATAAGATTGAATAATAATAAAATAAAAAAGACGAACGAAAACTCACAACAAAATAAAACTAAACTATTTAAAAAAAAAACCCTCAAAGCTGTTAAAACCCTGATGTGGAAAATAGAAGCACCTGATTTTATTTTGGGGCAATAAATATAATTAGATGACACGTTTGTGTGTGTGTGTGTGTGTCAACAGAGCTCCATGTGCGACAGCCCCCCCGCCATCCCTCCGCGGCTCCCCCCTCTGCCGAGGAACCAGCACCGGTCTCCGCTCTACAACGGCCCCCACTATGACGGACCCCTGCCCAGCCCGCCGCCTCCGCCGCCCCGGGACCCGCTGCCCGACACGCCCCCGCCGGTGCCCCTGCGGCCTCCGGAGATCTTCATCAACTACCCGCAGCCGTCGCCCGGCCCGGGCGTGGCCCGCTACAACTGGGACCTGAACAGCTCGCCCAGCTCGCCCAACACGCCGCCCAGCACGCCGTCGCCGCGCATTCCCCGGCGGGGCTGCCCTCTCAGCGCCAGCCAGAACAGCCTCTACCCGCTCCCCACCGCCGCCCCGCCCGTGCCCCCGCGCCACAACCCCGTCCCGCAGCTCCCCAAGCTCCCGCCAAAGACGTATAAGCGGGAAGCCCTGCAGCCGCCGCTGCAGAGCCTCCCATTGGTGGAGAACACCGACGGCAGCCAGTGAGTGAGGCTCCGCCCCCGTAAGCCACCAAAAAAAATAACTCAAAGAGCCGCTGATCTGAAAAGAACAGGAGCTGCTCCGCAACAATCCCGCCACACCTGCCTCGTCCGCTCAGGGGATCAGTAGCTCCGCCTCCTCTGCAAACCCTCTGTGCCAACAAGGAAACACACACCGCCGTGCCAGCTAGCAAACAACCCAGGAGCGTCGGCGTCTGCGAGGCGCAGGGACGGCCGGCTCTTCACCCCCAAGGCTCCTCAGACTCCATAGCCTCAATCGCGCTTCTTTCTCCGTTTCTTTTTGGGCATTGACGTCAGTCCGCATTCCCCCTGCAGCTCAGAGCTCCACAACCTCAGAGATCGTCCGAAGCCCTTCCTGTCGGGGAGGCGAGCGGCTGATCCGCTTCGCTTTTGTCTTTTTTCTTTTTGTTTTGTTTCTTTCCTACTAACTGAAGACAGTTGCCAAAGTCTTATTTTATGCAGGGGGAAAAGGGATTTCCTTTTTGTTTTCGAAGCGATTCTAAACACTAAACGAAACACTACAAAGAGCTGAATCCCCCTCCCCCCCGCCGCCCCCCTCACTTTGTATCTCAAGCTGTACACTGTGACTGTAAAGTAGCAAAATGTCTGTTCTGTTTATTTTGAGGTTGTTTGCCTAAAATCCTCTCCGCAGCCGCAAAAAAAAGTTGCCTTTTTTTTTTTCTTAAAAAACAAAAAAAAAAAAAATAAAAAAGTCCAACAGCGGTGACCTCTGACCCCAGTCCTATTGGCCCAGACGGACACGACAGCTGAGCCAAGAACACTCCGTTTGCACAAAGCGTTGGGCAAAGTCAGCAGGTTTAGGTTGGACGGACACCGACGTCTTAACCGACCCCACCCGCCTCCTCCACCCAGACGTCGCGCCGCTGTCCGACACTGTGCTCCCCCTGCCCTCGACTCCAGCTTCTTGATTTGTGTTGAAAACTTTTTGCACTGGAAGCATTTCTCCCACCAAAGCTTTAGGAGGAGCGCGCCTCAGCCTCTCCGTTTCTCTCTCTCTCTCCCCACAGCGGCTGCTCCTGATGCCTGAAACCCACAAAAAACAAAACAAAACAAAAAAAAAACAAACTTTAACCCAACTTCTTCCTCTTTTCTTTTCTTTTTTTTTTTTTTTATGGGGGGGGGGCCTGAAACATTTGGTTTCGATTCGGACAGACTGAAACGATCCACGCCTCGCGCTCGGATGTGCCTTTTTAGTTCGTTTTCTACTTTACGGAAATAAAGCAGACGGTGTCTAAAACGCTTAAAAATGGAGAAAAAAAAAAAAAAAGAAGAAAAAAAAAAAAGTTGCCTATGTAATGTTTAGAACAAAAGCTATACACTATAAAAAAAAATAAAAAAAAAAGTTGTACGTTTGTTCATGCTGTGTGTATATATAACATGTATACACTAACTGAGTCATTTGTATAAAGTGAAAATCCTTTCCCTCCGCCCTCTTCCCTCCGTCTTAACGTACCATCATCCACCCTTATTTCAGCCTTTTTTCTTAAGAATCCAACGCTGCTACAGTGGGCTAAAAATAAAATGTAAAAAATACAAAAAAAACAACAACAAGTCACTGTTGCTAATTTGCAGACAATCTTCAGTTCAGCCACTGCGATTATTTCCCAGGAAAAGCCATTAATTTCCCCCCTGACCTCCTCTGGTGCTTTAAAGCAATGGAAACGATTCAGTTTAATACACCAAGCACTTACATGGACGACGCGTGCTTCACTTTGTACATCCTACTAATTGCCTTCTTATCTCCCTTTCAAAGACTTTTTAATGCTTAACCCTCATCAGAGAGAGGTTGGAGTAGTATTAAAGTTGCAATGGAATATATTCAAGTCACATGTTTTGGTGCAGAGTAAAGAATTGGGGGGGGGGTGTTTTTTGTTTTGTCTAGGTTGTTTTTGGGAGTTAACACACTTTGTGCACTTTAGGCTGTACTGTTTAAGAGCCACAGTTGTCACAGGAATGTTTGTAAATGCAGTGACCCTGGGCAACAGATCAGGCCAGGAAAGACACAAGTCTACCACCTCAGTTTGTTTCTTTTCTCTTATTTCTCTGACATTTTCCATCTCACCCAAACACTCACTCGCACGGCGTCTGATCGCCACGAACAACTCTTTTAAAAAATATATATATATATATATATAAATTTGCTCATTCACTTTGAGTTCAGGTAAGAGGAGGAGGAGGAGGAGGAGGATGATGATGATGATGATGATGGGAGTGTTTTCAAACTAGTCTTGCAACGTGGTGTTTGGGAGGATTTTCATTCTGGTTTCGTGTGAGAACACTTTGTCGTTTTGTCTCTGTTTTCCCCGTCTCAGAGTCTCCCATGTCAGTATTGATGGGGTTGATCTTACCAAGGTTTCTTTTTGTTGTTGTTGTTGTTGTTCCAAACCGCCCCTCTCACCTCCACCCACCCCCATCCTCAAAATAACTATTAAGTTCTCTGTTGATGGCACTGTAACAGCTTGATCCAGCAATCAGTTTGTTTGATGGTATGTGGCCTTTTAACTGCTTTGTATTAATGATCTTGATGAGATTAATAAATCACCCAGTCTTATTTTGTACTGAACCACTTATTTCTCATTTGTTTCTTTGTGCGAGCCGGAGCTATGAAGTTACTCACATTTAGTCAGGTTTTCTTGTTTCCTATTGCAGTCCAGAGAAATGGAGAGGAAAGACTCGTCATCAAGTCTTGGCACAATTCCTTCCAGATCTGTGTGATGCACACACCTTCAAATGAGGCGCTACCAAAAAAATCTCCACATCATGATGCTACCAAAATAAGGGGCTTAATTTATAGTTATTAGATGGTAATAAAACACTAATAAGTGACTATTTTATTCTAACTTGAGCAGTCCCAGCTTTAAAGCGTCTTAGCAAATATCTGACTTCAGAAAATCCCTTCAAGCTGAATTTGGGAAGCTTTGTGATCCGGGGATCCGTTCAACCAGAGCCAGACCAGCACACGAAACGTCTCAAATGGGTTTATTCAAATGAAGAGCGTCTCGATGTTTTGCTTTTCAATTTTTGCTTTTCTTGTAAAAAGTCAAACTGTGCTGCAGGGTCCCTCGCTGTCCTCACTGTCCCACAGTCCCCCCCCGTCCACAGCTGGTCCATAGGTCCCTCGCTGCTGAGCGAGCGCCGGCCTGAGGACAAAAAGACACAAAGCAGCAGTCAGGTTGGTTTACCTTCACTCGTAATCGTAAATTTGACGCGTTTCTCTTCCTGGACGGAGCGATGATGCAACAAACGATGCAATATAAAACCAAATGATCGTTGTGACCTCATCCGCACATACAAGGTGTGAAGTATTTAAAAAATATGGTGAGATCCAGGAAACCAACCAAGAATAATATAATTTTCTTTTAAAAGTTCAAATACAGTCATTTTATTTTACTTTTGATCTGTAAGATCGAAGGCCACGATGAGGACAGCGGCTCATCCTCCATGTGAAGCCAATGCTTCGTTCACTGCTGAGGTTACCTCAGGTTTTCCCTGCTGGGAGCGAAAGCTTGGAAGTTGTTCCTCGCTGGACCCGGAGCTGGAACTGGAACGAACCCAGCAGGTCTGCTGTCCCTCTCCGGAGCGGAATCGGCCTGATCCAGACGGTCGTTCACATTTAAAGGAACAGGAAGAGCATCGTTACGTCAATATGCTTTGATCTGATCTAGGACAAAAGAATAGGCGTTAAGATTTTATTTTTCATTGTTTTAGGAACGCGTTGATTCTTAAAAACTAATCTGATTTTGTTTGCGGTTGTACCTTTTGGCCACACGGGGGAGCCAAGCTCAACACAATCTCCATTTCTTGGTGGATCCTGAGGATTAAGATTGAGCTGCAAAGTTTTGGCTTCCTTTTATTCCCAGCTTTGGGAATTTTTATAGATAAAGTGCAAAAATATTAATATACGTAGAATTTTCAGAATTTTGTGACGTTACAGCCGTAAGCATTGGTGTTATTTCTTGAGATTTTATGTGTCAAACACACAAAACGGAGCCAAAAGTGGGATGATTTTGATCGCAGCATGAATGACCGAGTCCAGAACTCTGATTGAGGATCAGCGATGAGATATGAAAATGAAAACATTCTAGAGCTAAAAGTCCTGTAGCAACGCAGACGTTGGATCAAAACAAGCAAAATGTTGAAGTACCTGCTTGGATGGATCGTCCCAGATGGGCCTGAAGGCACTTTTCAGATGTGGAGGAGGCGACCCTTTCCTCAGGCTGACCAGCCTCTTCCCAAAGGAGCTGATGAGGCACGGCGTCGGTCCGTCCACATACGGCCCTGTGGGGCTCCTGAGAGGAGGGTGAGGGGTGAATCTGGGAACCTGCCACCTCACGCACACAGTTCTGCCTCTGGTTTCCCCCGCCGGCGCCGGCTGCTCCTGCTGCTGCCGGCTGAACGACGGCTTCAGCAGCACGGGCACCTGGCTGTCCTCCTCCTCGTCCTCCTCGTCCTCCCCGCTGTTGGTGTCCATCGCCTCCCTCCGCAGGGTGCCGTCCGGGCTGCAGGAGGTGACGGAGGAGTAGTCGAAGGCGGAGGTGTCGTCCGTCTCGCTGTGTGCGTGCGTCGTCTCCGGGTCGTTGGTGGACTTCACCGTGGGCTGGCTGAAGGTGCCCTGACCCGAGTCGCTGTTTTCCCCCCATCCTGCGGCGTCTGGAGGGAGCAGGGAGCAGCACGCGTGACCGCAGTGGCAGACCGGCTGCCTCAGGGCGGCCCGGTCTCTCAGGAAGCCCTTCCTCCTCACCGGGCTGCAGGACCAGCACTCCAGGCGCATGGAGTGACCACCGTCCACCCCGTTGGTGAGGGGAGCAGCCGGCTGGACATCTCTGAGACCAAAAAAAAAAGAAAAAGACTTTCAGCAGGGAAATCCCACTTTTGGACGCCAATTTGAATCGACAAGATCTCCAAGCTAATGCAACGACGCCGAGGTCGACGTACCTCTGAGCAGCGGAGCTGGACTCCGCTCTGATCTGCTGGCTCCTCGTGCAGCGGCTCCCAGAGGACGTGGCGTCACAGGGGGCGCTGTTCGAGTCAGGGGATGAATCAGCGTCAAATTATGACTAACATTTAGAGATTTGAGTTCAAAAGTCAAATCTGATCAATGAAAACCATGACTGTTGCATACTAAATGTGAGAAACACAATGAAAACGGGTTGCAGACGCTGTAAAAAATGAGAATCTGGGGCTAAAGTTGAAACTTTCTCTAATTCACACAGGGTCAAACTTACAGAATGAACAGCATTTGATTAAACATGCAGAATTCATCCAGGCCAAATTGGTAGAATGAACTGAAATGAGTTGGATTCCTGCCTTCAAACTGTCACAAACGATAAGCGGTCAAAGCCACTGGAGACGTTTGATTTGTCGTCTCCAAATCCAGTTTATAAGTGCATTTGGACTCGATGTCCAGTTGCAGCTCCCTGTTCCAACCATCTGACCCAAATGAACATGAACGGGAATCGATGGCTCAAGATCAATCCTGGAATCACCAAAGCGCCAGGCAGTCACGGACTGGAAGAGTTTCTGTTCAGTTAAATGTTGGAGGACTCAAACCAACGCCACACTGGCGTTGTTTTGAGTCGCTCTGCGGCTGCTCTTCCTCACCTTTGCCCAGGCTCCTCGTCTTCCTCCCATCGAACATCCTCCTCCAAGATCACGTGACAGCGGGACAAAACGCTCCTCAGGGCGCTCTCAGACCCCAGCAGCAGGCTGCAGTCGGGATGCTCCTTCCCGGTCCACTGCAGCAGGCTCTTCGACAGGAAGTTAAGTCAATTGTGAAATAGTTGACATTTCACGCGAAAATCCTTCCCACGTTCATACTGCGACCGCAAACTCGCGTATTCTGAATTCTGGGATCGGCTTTGATTTTGTTTCTTTTATCAAACCCAGTGAAACTCGTGAATAGAATCCGTCGAGTGCAGATGATGCAGGGGGCCAAATTTAAGACTTTTTAAGACCTTTTTTAATGTCGGCCTGACGGAAATTTAAGACGGAAAAAACCTGCAAATATAAGGGATGATTGAGAGATCGTATCGACTCTCGTTGGCTGGGAACAAAAGTGAGGCAGTGGCGAAAACAAGTATTGTCCAACCCAGTGATGATGCTCTATATATGAGATGCAAAAAAGCCTACAGCCAAATTAGTGCCACGATGAACAAAACTACATAAGAGATTAAATAGTTCAAGACTTGTGCTGAGCATATATAAGGCTAGCTTAGATTTTTCACAATGAACTTGACATTTTTAAGGCCTTAATACTTACATCACTTTAAGGCTTTTTAAGACTCTCTAAGGATGCGTAAACATCCTGTGCTCGTCTTGCCACTAAGAAACGCACTTTTTAAAGAAAGTCAGGTGAAGTGACTTTACAGACGACAGAACTGGACGTTCGTAGCCTGTTTTCAAAACACTAGCTAAGTTAAAACGGCACATCGATCCCAAAAAAAAAAAGTAAAACACGGTGGTGGCGGCGTCATGGTGTGGGGGATAAAGTATTGACTCATGGGGGCTGAAGAGAATAGCATGCCACCTGTCCAATTTGCACTGTAATATTTTCATAGAAAAGCAGAGCACCTTCAGTCAGAGGCTTCTTTCTTCCAAATTCGCTGTGATACAGACCGCTACAGGAGCACAATGTCGCGTTAAAACACATCCGAGTTACTCACCTGAATGTGGCTCAGGTAGCTGTGGATCCGAGCAACGGGAGCCAACAGCAGAGAGAGCAGCTTCACCTCGTCTCCCTCCGTCTGGCCGCTCTGTGGGAAACGACCGGAAAGCTGTTGCCATTGGCGACCACTGTCCACCGCTCGTGAGGTCAGCACGTCGCCGCGCGTTCACCCACCTGCGTTTGGAGGCTTTTCCCTCGCCGACTCAGCCGGTTGAACTCGAGCGAGAGGAACGACGCCAAGGTCGTCGTGTAGCCGAGATACATGTCTGAAAAAGCTGTCTGGACAACCAGAGTGAGAGTCAGCGGCCCGAAATGACCGGAAGTGACCGGGAGGGAGAGAGAGAGAGAGGGCGGAGCTCACGTCGTTGTGGCCGATGAGCTGCACCAGGATGTCGCCGACCAGAGACTTCCAGTGCTCGGCGGTCAGCCTCTGCTGCAGGGTGTCCCTGAAGAGCACGTGCCGCTGCAGGAGCCGCTCCACGAACCTCGCGTGCGTCTGACTGGGGGACGGAGAGGAAAACCTCTCTTGACTCCTCGCGCTCTCAGTGACGCAAGAAGCGGCGTTAAGGCGGCTCTAACTCACTGCGGCTCTCCGGGCGTCTCGTGAGCTGGCGGCGCTTTGTACCTGTCGCTGAGCTGGTTCAGGGTGGACACGTACTCCCACTCGGAGTGCAGGAGCTGCATGGCCACCTGGTGTCGAGCGTCTGCGCAACAACACATAGCGAGTCTGTGCTCGGGTTTCCCGCTTCGGTTTCACGCTCCCGGTTTAAACAGAGGCGCCCGCAGCCAGGAGCGGCTGCAGTGAAGCCGCTCGGCCAGCAGAGGGCGCTCAAGAACGACTTGGTTTCTCAACGCGTGAACCACAATTTAGGAATGAAAATGTTGTAGTTTACCTTTTATGGACCTCAATTTGAAGGATTAAGAAAATAATAATAATTAATAATAACTCAGAATTACAAAAGCAAAAACAACTAACAAAGAAAAACCTTCGTAGTGTAATTTATAGTAATTGTATGTTGAAAACAAGCCAATGAATAAGCATAAAGTCTCTATTTTTTCAATTTGTATTTTCTTTTCCTCTTTTTTAAAGGAGTTTGGTAAGGTGGGTCCCCAAATAAAAATCCTGCTCAGGGCTGAATCCAGAATGTATCCCGGCTCCAACCCTCGAACCCCATTCAGAAAGCTTTTGAATCCAAGAGCAATTACTTCAGTGGACCGGAACGTTTCAGAACCTCGGGCCTGACCTGTTCCTTCGCTCAGCCCGGCCTTCAGGCCCTGCAGGAAGCAGTGAAGGAGCAGTTTCCCTCGGGACAGGCCGGCCCGCGGAGGAGCACAATACTCGCAAACACCCTGGTCACCGGCTGGCTCTGCCGGATCGCTGGGAAGCGACAGGAGACAGATGGAGAGAGATTTCTCAGCTGGTCTGACGTATTTTCCAGTGATTAAAAATAGCACACGTTTTGCTGCCTGCTGCATTTATCCAATCTGAAAACATTGAAAGATTGAAAATCCTCCTCTGTGGTCTGATGAGACGGCACACGACACAAAGCAAGAATAAGTAAATAAATAATAAAGAAAATAAACACAACACTAAATAGCAATTAGTAGTGATACACAATATAATGGATAATAAATGACAGATATATGAATAGGCCTGTCAGAATGATCAATAAATCAGTTGATAAATTAACACAAACTCAGTAATTTCCCTTGGCATAATTTATCGTTTTTCTCTTTCTGCCAAAAACTAGACGACCAAAGTCTTTTTGGAGGATCATTTTGTTTACAGAATAATTCATTTTATTTGTTGTTTCTGTTGTTTTCGTCATTTATTTCGGAGATTGAAAATGTCTTCCGGCTCCAGAGCTAAATGTTCATTACAATTTAAAGTTCATTGATGTTTGAGAATGTGTTTTTGCATTATTATTCTTATTATTATGCCGTTACCATTATGTTACTTAAAAATCGTCTCACGACAACAATATCGCCGTTTATCGCGATAACTTCTGGAGCAATTTATCGCCCAGTAAAATCTGACAGACCTCTGTGTGACATAAGGGACTGGAAATGCCCGTTTGGATTTCCGTCCTTCCAAGCCAGACTAAACATTTCTGGTTTCTTATCTGTTGTACCTTTCTCTTGGTTTATACGTGAGGCTCTTCCCGTCCGGCTCAGGTCCGGCCCTGTTGCAGTACAGCTGCACAATTTGACTCCTCAGCACTCCAAGTTCCTCCTGTGGGATGGGGAAAAAAGAAGAAAAAATGGCCCAGTCACAGTCAAACGTTGACCCCCGTTGCCGTGCGCCGGACGGACGGCTGTGTCCCGCCTCACCCTCAGCGACTCGACCAGCGCCTCCAAGCGGAAAGCTTTTTTCTGGCAGCTCCTCCTGTTCTCCTCCATCTCCTCCCTCAGGTGCGAGTCTCCATGCTGGATCTGACCGAGCTCCAGCAGGGCGCTGGTGAAGCCCGTCTTCAGTTCCGTCACCATGCACTGCAGCTGCGGAGGCGCACAGTGAACGACGGCAAGGAGTCACGGCGGCTCGATCTTTTCTGAAACAGTTTCCTGTCACAACCATGAACTTTGTTTGGCAAGATTTTAACCCTTTTCATGCATGAATTATGATCCTATCCTACTTTCTTAAGGCATAAAAAAGTGTTAGGAAAAAAAATGTGTAAAACTTTTTTTAAATTACTTTATTTGTTTTAGGGGGAACAGCAGAAGTAGGGATGGGTGTCGGTTGGCATGCTTTTGTGTCTGTCGGCCATATTGGATTTGACAAAAGTAATTTCTTGCATTTGCAGCTGGTGGCCGGTCAGCTGCTATGATGCATTAGTGTCCACTTCAGTGGTCTGTGTGCATTTCTAACATAAAAATCAACAAGAAGCACAAGAAAATGGCTTTTAGATGAAAGGCCATAATGGTTGGTTGCAGTAGTGACCACCACATGACCTTTCCTTGTCATTTTTTCTTTTTTTAATAACGTGACAAAAAAAGACAACTTTTTCAGACAACGACCTTCTTTAAGAAAATTTGGTCATCTTTTTTAAGAACCGGTGTTTCGTTTTTATATCGAGGGTTTAAAATCAAGATAAACAAACATAAAATGCATGAATATATATATATATAAAAAATTATAATTCCAACCTATAACGGCAAGGAAAAAACAGCCCTAAAACTCTTCAGGAAGAGGAAACAAACAGACAGAACCACAATAAGATTAAAGCGCATCGATGTTTGAAGGGCCTAGTCAAAGTTCAAACTGAATCCGACTATGAAACCGGCCAGTGCGACTACGAATTACAGCCTAGATGTATGAACTGGGTTGAGATGTGCTCCCAAAGACAAGAACTGACGTTCAAAATGTCTTATTTTTAGAGAAAAAACACTGAAAGACACATTTCATTTCCTTCCCCTCAACAATTCTAAATCAATCATTTCCCTGTTCAATAAAATACGTTGAATTTTGTGGCGTTCGCTTATAAAACGAAGCTGCAGCGCAACGATCTGGCACACTGGAGAGGCTTCATCTGTTGCCACCATGGAAGGATTCAGCGTCTCTCTAAACGCACCGAGCTCAGCTGACGACGGGAAATTTACCTTTGAGATTTCAGAGACGAGCTCTGCCTCCTGAGGCTTCATGACCTTTGCAGAGAGAGACACAAACACGCCTGTTTGCAAGCTGTGCAGCCCCGTCTGACGGCTTCAGGGACGAGAGCCTGACTGCACACAGTTTCTACTTCAAAAAAGGTGAATTATTATTATTATTTTTTTTTTTTTTTTTTTGCTCCTCGCGTTCTTGTGTTTGCGTTACCTGTTCAGATGTTGCTCCTGCCAGCAGACCCTCTGCTAAGGAAGCGGCGAGCGAGCCAAACAGAGCCGAGCCCCGCGGGGGGGCGCAGGGGGGGAGCTGCTCCAGGAGCCAAGATCCCTGCTTATAAATCTGCAAACAGACGGGCGGGCAGAACCCGGAGAGAACTGAATTCGATGACAGAAAACGCCAAACGACGTTTGTGGTTTAAACGGCCGTCAGGGCAGAACCCGGCAGAGAGCAGGCGACGTTGCAGTTGACCAAATCCTATATGTTAGTAATCATGTAACTCAGAACTTTGAAAAATCCTTGTTGCGACGTAAACGACGCACAACCGTCCAGGCACACTTGACTAAACCTTCAAATAAAAAAAAAAACTCGCGTTGCAGAAAGAGTCGGAATACACTTGTCTGGCTCGTCGGCGTTCTTCCGCTTCTCCATCCAGTTCCAAAAAACAAAATGTGCGTTCAGCCCCGGAGTCCTCAAGCCGTCCCGTTTCCTGCGGCTGCTCTGTGTCGTGTGCTGCTCTCGGTGCCGCAGGTCTCTCCCTTCCTGACAGGAGGCAGAGCTTGTAGCTGCCCCAGAGGAAGGATGCAAAGCACACTGCAAATCAGAGGGGTGGAAGAGTCTGTTGTCGTCTATGATATTCATAATGAGAAATGATTCTATCAGGATCTGCTAGATCACAACCTGCAGAGCCACTTTCACTGCAAATGAAACTGTTTTAGATTGATATAGGAGATGCTGGGAATTTGTATGGTTTTAAAGAACCACCATTTTATTTAGGATTTGAAATCAAGGTGCAGATAAAATTTTGCAAAAACGGGATGCGGCTTTTTTTTTTTTTTTTTTTTTTCCCCTTCGGTGGGATGTAAAATACTGAAATGGATTCCGACTTAATGATGAGAAAATCTGTGTTGAAGACATATTAAAGAAAAAAAAAAATCACACACAAAAAAAAAAAACTCTTAATAACTGAGAATATTTTAGACGAATTTCGGTCATTTTCTGGGAACAACTTGAAACAAAATCTTCGACTTTGTAAATTTTTTGGTTGTAGACCCCGGATGGATCTTTATTTCTGTTCTTACTTTACAATTACAAACTTAAATGCCTTTTGGGGGGAGTTTACATGTAGGAAAACACAAAGTAGAGGATACTTGTGATGTGGAAGTAAAAGGGTCGAGGGTTATTATTGGAATTAGGTCTGGACTTTGACTGAGCCACTCCATAAAATGAATTTAATTTGATCTAAAATCGCTCCATTGCGTCTCTGGCTGTGATTTTTTTGGGGGGGGGGAGAGGGACACCCTGCTAGAAGCTGAGCCTGTTGCAGTTTCAATGCTTTCTTCCAAAATTCAATGATATTCTCATCAACAGGGTTTCCCTGTCTTTGCTGAAGAAAAGGATCCCTCAGCATTCTGCCGCCACCACCATGTTTCAAGGTCAGAGTGGTGTGTTTGGGATGATGTGCAGCCTCAGTTTGTTTTCTGATTAACAAATCTCTGAGATTTCACAAAAAAAAAAAAAGAAAAAAGAAAAATCTATATTTATATTAAGATTATTATTTTACATATATATGTGTTTTTTTTTTTTTTTTTTTACATTTTTACTGGATGATATTTTACCGTTCACCGGCGTCCTGCATGTTTCACTTCTCTCCCCGGTGGCAGCGGCGACCTTTTCCGCAGGCCAATGTTCTTCTCAGGCCTCTAACGAGCCATCATTGGCTCCAGGTGCGTCAAACCAGGGAGGGACCTAAACCCCGCAGGACGCGGGAACCCTGCGGAGAGGCAGCCTTCGAGGTTTCGCCGCCTTCGCTCCGCCCCTCGCTTGCGCGAGCCGGGACTGTAAATCGAACGCCACCCCTCGGTGCTGCCGCGCGGCGGTGGGCGGAGTTAAGAGTCGGCCCTGGGATCTGATTGGACGACGGCTTTGTGGCGTTTTAAAATCGCAGCGCTTGAACTGGCTGTCGACACAGCGGGCGACGAAGAGAGCGTGAAGGTGAAGAATGAACACATTTAATCTCTTTTTACAGACTTTTAGCGCTTGAAACGTGTAGAACTGCTCGCTGGCTGGATAGTTAGCTTTTTAAAAATGACGCAGCTGACGTTTCACCAGAACTTTAAACAGGTGTTAACGAGGTTTTTAAAGTGTTGTTGTCTCTCATTGCTCGGCCTTTTCTCTCTCAGGCGTCTGAAGACATGAGGAGGATCGTGTTCGACTCTTCCTCTGATGAAGAGGAGGGAGGAGAGCAGCTGACCCCCCTCCACATCAGCTGGTACATCCAGCCCTCTGAAGCATTTCTATGGGCTCTCAGTGACTTTTGCCATTGACACAAAGCGGAAGTAGAAAGTGCCCTGTGTGTTTTGTGTTTACATCCCAGCAGGAAGAGCCCACAGTCTGACCTTTTCTTTAATATTCTCCTGTTATATTTGTGACTGGGTTTCAGGTTGTCTCTGTCCATAGTTGAGTGCTCACAGTACCTTGGAATATGTGCGCTGCCAGGTAAGGTCATCTGCAGGTCTGTTTTAGGACATTTGTTTTTTGTTTTTTTTTTGTTGTGTTTTAATGCATTTCTTCTTTTTCCAGGTTGCAGGTACAGAAATGTTCGCAGGTGCCTGCAGAGAGACGTCGGTAAGGCCGTGAATCACTCTGATCAGACGTTAAAGCTGCAGTATGTAACTTTCTGTGAAAATGTATATATATATATATATTTTTTTTTTTTACATATTTGAACTATTACCATGTACATGAGACAGATGAAATGTGAAAAGATCCATCTCCTTCCTCCAAAGACACCCAATCAGAGCCAAGAGGAAGGGCTTACCGCTGTCAATCACTCTGAACAACTCACAATGAGTTTTTTTTTTTTTCTTCCCCCCCCCTTGCAAATCTCAGTTTGTCAGCACATAATAGTTTCAACAATCGTGTAAAAAAATATTTTTTTATGAAAGTTATATACTGCATTCGGTAGTTCGTTTTATTGACGGGCATCACAGACTTTAATCTTTGAACTCCGTCGTGGAAAACGACAAATTTGTCTGAAAACAACTCTCACTTCCTTCCTGCGAACAGAAGAGCTGAAGAACCAGGGGGTGCAGAATGTGTTTGTCTTCCTCACTAGAGGGGAACTGAGCAAGTACAGGGTCCCGTCCCTCCTGGAGGTCTATGATGAACACGGCTTCACTGTGCACCACACACCGTTCCCCGACGGAGACGTTCCCGAGCTGGAGCAGTGCTGCCAGATCCTGGACCAGCTGCAGGTCTGCCTGGAGAAGAACAGGAAGACGGTGGTCCAGTGAGTCAAGTCAACACACACACACACACACACACACACACACACACACACACACACACGGGTTACATCAGGAATGTATTTGAAATGATGGCCAAATGCTGTAGTTTTTTCACTTGCCTCTCTGAGGCTCGATGAAACTTTGACTTAATTAAATGAACGAAAAAATTCTAGGCAGCAGCAGTTGAATTTATATAGCGCCTCTCGCAATATAAAAATTCTATTTTTTTGCGCTGATGCATCATAATATCCTAAATCAGAGGAAATGAAAGCCTTTTTTTTTTTTTTTTTTTTTCTTTAAAACCAACCTTTATAGTATGCAAACATCTTCTGCAAGTAAAGATCCTCTGTCTTCTGGTCACCATAGAAACAACAGCAAAGCGTTCTGAACTGACTTTGCCTTCTCCTCTCCTCCTGCAGCTGCTACCGAGGCCTGGGCCGATCCGCTCTAAGTGAGGACAGTCTGCTTTTCATTCGACGACCTTCTTGTCTTGCCTTTCTTCTAACTCGCAGCGTTTGTTTTCCCCACTCAGTCGCCGCCTGCCTGCTGCTCCATCTCTCGGCGACGATGACGGCCGACAAAGCCGTCGCGATCCTCACGGAGCTCAGAGGAGGAGGAGCGATACAAACGGTGAAGGTGAGACCAGAGGGAAGGTTTTTGTTTTTCTCGTTGAATAAGGAATTCAGAACTCATCAATCTTTTTTTTTTTTTTTGCAGCAATACAATTTTATTCACGAGTTTAAGGAGAAGTATGCCGCCTACAAAGAGAGCAGAGAGGCTCCCACAGAAAGATCAGTGTCTCGGTGATTATGGAGATGATCTCTAAGCGTTTGCATTGATTTCTCTTTGCTGGTGATTAACTCTCCCAGGAACTGCACTTTGAATATTGTATCACTTCCTTTGAGCTTTTAAATAAGCCAAAGGTTTCAGTAACGGAGCATAACTCGGCTTAATAAAATCTTAAATATAAGCCTGTGTTGAAGCATTAAGAAAAAAAAAAAAAAAAAGTTGAGTAGATGTGTACATTTTCTGTAGCAAAATCATTTAAAAAAAGATCCACTGCACAAGAAAAAATAAATAAAAAATAAACTTTGCAGAAAATTTCAGTGTTTTGGTTTTATTTTGAATTATTTTTTTCAAATGTGGCATTGGATATAATCCATAAAACTGACAGTGAAGATGGCGTCTTGTTAAATTGACTGGTGCAAAATGAAAGATTGCTCTAACCAGTGGAAGCTTGAGCTAAATAACTTTTATTGAACTAAAGAAGTTTTGACAGAGATGCAGGAGTGCTTGATGTCACAGGAAATTATATATAAAAAAAAAAAAAAAAATCCAGTAAACAATAAATAGACCGGAGATGCTGACAAAGTGGACTATTTGTGTTCAAATCAACCAGAAACCGATCAAAAGGTACGATTCAACAGTATGGCACGTCAGCAGTTTGCTACTGAAGCTCTAAAACGTGGAACACGTCGCTGTCGAGTCGGCCTCTCGCTTAACTCAGAGCTACAAGAGAAAATTTACAGAAAATAAACACATGATCCCGTCTGGATTTGTATGGACACAACTAAATATTGGACAGGTGGATAGATTTTAAATATTGAAACAATTCACTGGGGAAAAAAAACCTGATAAGATCGTGTGTGCATCATGTTTCACTACAAGATGACTCATCTTTTATTCCTTCAGTCCATGTTTAGTCTGAACAGATTGAACCGTCTGTAGCTAAGATCTTTGATAATTAACTACCTGGTCACAGTACATCAGCTGTAAGACAAAAAAAAAAACCCTAAAGCGGATCAACACACGGTTTAGATTCACACACACAAACCTCAAAATCATAATCTGTAAACACTTGAAAGCAGGGAGCAAAGATGGAAAACAATGTTTATTTAAATCAAGCACACACAAAAAAAGGAGCGAAACGATTAACTTGTCCGTTGAAATTTGTCCATATTTCCAGAATTTTTTTTTTTTTACGTTGTAGTGCTTTGACAGAAACGCTGCGACCAAGAGTCTTTAGAGGTTGAAAGTTTCCAGAATGACTCGCTGCGCTGTACGTGTGTGTGTGTGTGTTTGTCGGGGGGCTCGTCCACTTGAAATGCCGGCTCGTGTTGCTCATCAGTGGTCTCCAGCAGGTCCAGTGTTCCAGCACTTGGATCATAGTGTCTGGTCATTTACTGTACGGCCCGGTCCGTTTCCCTCCACGTCTTTAGGAGCTCACCAGAACATAGATCATTCTGGAAGAGACAGATCGGGATTACGATCGGGTTCACTCAAGTCGCCTAATCTTACCGACCACAGCCAGTGAGATTATGTAACACCTTCAACATTTGTGGCTGGCAAAATAAAAAAAAAACAACTCGGGGTGTTGTCACAATTTATATCTGCTGGAAATTTGCAGGTTTGACATAAACAAATTCAGGATAATACACCATGTTCCAAATTATTATGCAAGTGATATTTTCTTAAATGGTCAATGCAAATGAGTCAGTATAATTTTCAAAGTCTAACTATTACAGGAATAATTTTACTGAACAAAGCTCCCCATGAGAACAGTACTTATTTCAAAAATAAAAAACTCAAAATGCTCTGTTCCAAATTATTATGCACAGCAGATTTTCTCAACATTTTATGGATTATAAAGAACTGCAAACGGTCATTCTTTGAATGTGGAGCATTAAGTGGTCACATGTACTAAAATCAAAAGCTATTCCAATCAAAAACATCTTAACAGACTGAGTTACATGTTAACATAGGACCCGACCAGCTCTCTCTCTCGCCCCATGATTTGGGCCCAAAGCATGACTCCACCGCCTCCTTGCTGACGTGTTGGGACGTGGTGGCCCTCCACCACCAATCCACTACTGAATCCATCTGGACCATCCAGGGTTGCACAGCAGTCAGTGAAAATCTGTTTGAAAATTAATCTTCATGTACGGCTGGGCCCACTGCGAGTTTCTGCTTGTGAGTTCTGGTTAGAGGTTCGTGCACTGCAGGCCTCTGCAGGATCCTCCACCTTCAGGTCCAGAGGCACCAGCAGCTTCAAATAACTGTTTGCTGCTTTGTAAAGGCATTTTAACAGCTGCTTTCTTAATCCCATGAATTTGTCTAACAGAAATCTTCCTCATTTAACCTTTATCTGTACAAACTTGTTCTGAATCTGCCACAAATCTCTTCACGGTACAATAACGCTTCAGTTTTTGTTAAATATTTAATGTTTTCATATCTTGTCATACGGCACTACACTATCTGATAATGTTTGTCAGCAGAGAGATCCTTTCTTTTTCCCATATTGCTTGAAACCTGTGGCTTGCTTAATAATGTGGAACATCCTTCTTAAGTAGATTTCCTTTAATTGAGCTCATCAGACAAACTAACCAACCAGCTCTATGAAATTAATTATAGTGATTCAAAGAGCCCTGACACATAATGCCATCTATAAATTTAATAGCACAACAAAAAGTTCAATCCAATTTGCATAATAATTTGGAACATTGTGTAAACATTTCCTTACTGCTATAGTGGAAGTGTTTCTGGTGGAGTCATGCAACATCAACTTTCTCATGTTTTTGGCACATCACAAATCTAAAACTTTAGTTAAATAAAGAAAATAAGCCTCTTCAGCATTCAATTAAATTGTACCTGATAGGTCAGGGGTAGCAACCTTTATCGCTTAAAGGGCCATTTTGCTCTCAGGAAATGACAACACTAATTGAAAGACGCAAATGTCACATGATTGAAAAAAATACAACATTTTAGACAAATATCTCCTTTCGGAAATGACTTGCAATCTTTATAGAACAAGCATTTTATGTCTATTTTTGGGTTTTAAAACAGCCTTAAAAAAAGGGGGGCGGGCAAGGAAAACAGCTCTAAAACATATTAATGGGAATTTTAGTGTCTGTCATTCCTTGTCAAAATTCAGGGCAAATATTGCAGGAGAATTTTTAAAAACCTTAAAATTGTTATTTCTGTATTTAAAAACATTAAGTGGCTCCTTTTCAGCCAAAGTTATTTAGAGCCAGTTGTGATTTTGGCGTGTTCAACCGATGCAGAGAGCTGATTTATGAGGTGAAAGACAAAATGTTCACTGATTCTGTGCATCCAATCCGCCTGAGCTTGAGCCGTTTTGCAAAGAAGAACCTTCAATGTCTAGATGTGTGAAACCAAGAGACTCCAATGAAATACACAGGAGTTTGTTGAGACAAAATGGGAGACGCTTTAAAAAGTGTGAATGTTTTCAAGGTACTGCATGATTTTCAAAGTGAGACAAATAGTAGAAAAAGCTGTGTACCCATAGAGATAGTAGAAGAATGAGAGGAGGTAGAAAGCCAGTTTGCACCAGCCTTCTTTTTGACAATAGGCCAGGATGTCGGCATTCATGATGGTAGTCGGGTCATAGAGTCCTGGACAGCTCATCACCGGTCTGCTCGTATACCTGTGGCACAGCAACAATGTGAATAAATCTGTTCATCACAAACAAAGCAGAGGGTTCCTGTTTCGGAGGTCAGCTGGTTGCTCGGTTACCCACCTCCAGACGTGATAAGCCAGCAGCGGTAAGTTGAGGAAGAGGGTGAGCCACTCGGCCGCACACAGAAACATCACGCAGAAGAAGAAATGGATGAGATACTCTGGCAGCACCAGCTGAAACAGAACAGAGGAGAGGAGACGTCAAAGCACAGGTGCAGCCGGTTTCCTCAAAATTTAAAAACCGAGAGGGAAGGGAGGAGCTGCAGCTCCCTGAAGAAAACCAGTCGTCTTTAGAAAGCAAAGACTGAGGTGTTCTCACTCAGACGTCTAAACCAAAAACAAACAAAAAAAAAAGAATTAAAAAGGGTGACGTCATTCATAAAAATGAGTGAAAGACAAATACTGAGCTTCTGTGTAATGTGTTAAATTGTATGGTTACAATGCATGTAGCCGAGGTGACAGCATACCTCGGCATCAGACGCCATTTTTAACCAAATAACAGGGTGAAAAATCAAGATCTACCACTTGCAAATTCGATAACTCTGGATTAAAAAAAATATATCTATATGATTTTCAGTATATAGATTAAAAACCACAAAGAAGTTCCTCCCTGACTTCCAGCTTAGGGGTGGGCATTTATTGTATCATTTATTGTATCATTTATTGCGATAAATTTCTTGTAATAAGAATTTTGATTTATTGTTGTCACAGTAAATTCAAATTAGGGATGTTTATAACCCCCAAAACCGTCTGAATTGTAGATTTTACTATTTTCACCAACATTTGAAAATAATGTTGGTGAAAATATTGGAGCATTGGACCGCTCCAATGCACCAAACATTCCCAAACTGAATCGTTTCCTGCTGCTTTTCATCGGCTTTGTCAGCGTCCTCCTCAGCTTCTTCATGGCCAGAGTTTTCATGCGCATGAAGTTGCCAGGATACCTCATGGGCTAAGAGCATGGACGACAGAAATTTACCAAACAGAATCGTAGAATCAGTTATAAATAAAAGTGACACTTACCCAGCTCTTAACCTGGGTACAGGTTAAGAGCTGTACCCAGCTCTTAACATTTATACAAAAAGAGCATCAATAAATTTGAAAATATGATATATATATATATATATATATATATATAATATGTAGAGTGTATTTGTGTTTGTGGGGATATGATTGGTGTATCATTCAGTCATCGTCATACCATTACCTAAAGATAGATAAATAGTTATAATTTTTAATCACCATCACAACATTAATACAAAATATTGTGATAAAACTAAGTCTCATTTTACCAGCTTCAGCAAAACCATGAGCTGCTTTTCAGAGTTTAGAGATCGATTTTTGCAAGTGGACCAAAGATTTATTTCCCACCCTGGTTCAGCGACGTGCATCACCATGTGCATCTAAAACGACAACGCTTGCTCAGGACAACGTTGGTGCATCTGAACACCAACGTGTCTGCAGCGACGACAAATCTGCACATCTTCCCACTTTGCGACAGCACATTGTTCGAGAACCATGCTGTGAGCATGAGCGGCGTTGATGCAGCCAGCGTGCCTGAGGTCGGGTTGAGCGTCGGGTTCAGGGGGGCAGATGGAAGCACCACATGGAAGCCATGCATTTGGGGGTTGGGGGATAAAAAAAATTAAAAATACAGCAGGTGGACCCAAACCAACGGCCCACAGAAGGACAGGTGTGGGGCGTGGGGAATGTGCAGGATCTGCACTGCGGTGCCAAATACGACACAACTGAACAGACGGAGGGGGGCAATGATGACCCCAAACGGGTTCAAAGCCTGCATACCAGACTATATAGAACGCCATGGGTTACAGGTATGTGCAGCCTGACTTTTTTTCCCCTCTACACAAACTCCTCCTCCTATGGAGAATTTCTAGCCAATCAGAGGTTTTAAATAGTGCTGATCTGGAGAGAGGTGGGTGGGATTCTGCCGCCATCTGTTCAGAACCACAGGTGATGTAGCTCAGAGCCAACTCTGAGCTCACATACAGCAGCTTACATCGGACAAACAGTGGCTCAAACTGCAACCTCTAATTCATGAGGAAAAGAATACTTTTTTTTGGATGCATATTTCAGTGAAGAATGTGGTCGAGCTGCAACTTGAAAGCCTTGAAGATCATCCAACCAACTGATTTAAGTCTTTGTCCAACACATGGAGAGTTTTCTGAACTACCATCTGTCAAACCATAGGCAAACAAAGGGTTGATTGTAATAGAAATCATGCATGCTTTAAGCATTTGCCAGTCTTTTCAGTTAAAAGCTAACGCTTCATCAATAAGCCTTAGCCAACGCGACGCGTCAGGAGATCCTTACAACAATCTGCTGGACGGAAGCCGTGTCCAGTCAAAGTATTCATTGCCCTTTTACTTTGTCACATTTTGTCCCAGTACAGCGACAAAACAAACCGATACAATTTAGAGGTAGCATCCATGTTTTGTTTTTTTTTTAGAAAAGATGTGGGAAGTGTCGAAGTAGATATGGGTATTTATTGCATTGTTTATTGTTTATCGCAATACATTTCTTGTATTCTGACTTATTGACAATAAATCACAGTTAATGATGCTAAAAATTGGCAAAACTGTCCATATTGTCGGCATTGTTACCATTTTCTCCACTGCTTGTCCAATGAAAGTATAAATAAATATCACATTTGATGTTAAATGCAGTTACGTTGTTTCGTTTAGTGATGCAAATGACACTTCTTTATGTGACTGCTGTTGTAAGAAGTGAATATTTTCCAAGAGCAGTATTTGTGGGGCTGTAATTGCTGTGCCATGCAGTCAAACACAGCGTGGCAGCAGCAATTGCAAGAAAATAGTTCTACAAAGTGCTGACTCTGGTTAACTATCTGCATGTTACACTTTTTTATTTACAAAAAAAACCCCAACAAACTTGCAAACTTTATAATTTCATTTCACAATTAAACTCGATGCCGAGGTTGTAACAGGACAAAATGTAAAAACATTCAAGGGTGTGAATACATTTGGAATAAGTACAATATCCAAGGAAAAGTTGGCAATGTAAAATCTGCGAGCGTAGAGCAGAGATATCCGACCCATACATGAAACTGTATTACTTAAGAACACCACAGTAATCTTTCAAAAAAAAAAAAAAAGAAATGAAAAGAAAAGAAAAAAAAAAAGGGAAAACGTGATGTTTTCATCTAAACCAAAACGCAACTCCACTTAGTTAACTGAAAAGACCTTAGCAAACACTTCTCCGTGCAAAATGACAAGATTTCGGACTAAGTTGAACTCAGCGGGCATTTTAAAGACTGGTACAAACCTTTATTGCAATTTTGACTCTCTTAATCTTTTTGACCTTTTCAATTGTCTTTTAGGCATTAAGAAAAGAAAAGAGGGGGCAAAAGAAGCAGATTGGAAAAAAACAAAATGAAAACGCGTTAGTTTCACAGCCGACAAAGTCACTCAATTAAAATAACAAAAGAAAAAAAACAGGCAGGTTATTTAGCATAACAGTGCAGAGAAATGATTGGAAAACAAAAAGATAATGTAGATAACGGTACAGCTGTAAAAGAGAGCATCTACATGCAGTTGTTTAGACAGCGAAAGGGAGGGCAGACACACTTACCGGATTCAAAGTGTTGCATTGATCTATAGGATTCTTGTAGTCAGTCTTCAGCTCATCAAATGCAATTATCTGGAAATAATGAAGAAATATGTTGCATTAATGCCGGCATGATGATATTTATGATATTCCAGTTGAATGAACAATCCACCAAGTTTACACACGCAAGAAGAAACTGTGTAAAATCATTTAAAATGAACTGATTTGTTATTGCAGTAATATTTAACCTCAGCACATTTTTGTCTTCATCTTAAGAAGTTTTAGTATTAAATAAACTGCTGCCGCAACACAATCCCTTTGAAATCATTTGTTAGTCATGACAGCTGTGTTTGCCTGCTAATGCTAAATGTGACAGGGCAGAAGCTAATTTTCTTTAACTACCTTCCCACACCTAAATTCTACTTGGAGAGAGGATGGGTCAAAGGTCACTGTATGCCTCAAAGCTTGTAGGAACAACTTGGTATAACACACTTATTTGTGTGTTTTTTCTATAATACATTACCAATTCTTGTTGCACGACATTTATTGCAAATTAGTAACCACCATGGTCTAAAGTTTACAACAGTGTCTGAGAAATCACAAAGCTAACGATGGCAAACAAAGAGGATGTTAATAAAAGTATGACTTAAAAGTTTTTTCAACATTTGACAGTCACACTCTTCCACCCTCTTTACAACAAGTGGCAAGAAAACGGTCACAATACAGCAGAAGAGCCATAAAGCATTTAGCTTTTCCGGACTAAATATGTCAAAGTCCTGCAAAATGCTCACAAGCCTGCTCACTGTCATGAGCCTGCTAGCTGTTATGAGCCTGCTAGCTGTCATGAGCCTGCTAGCTGTCATGAGCCTGCTAGCTGTTATGAGCCTGCTAGCTGTCATGAGCCTGCTAGCTGTCATGAGCCTGCTAGCTGTTAGCCTGCTAGAGCTCAGTGTGTTTTGAGGACGTCTTATACGAACATTAACTACGGAAACACCTGAATTCAAAATTATGTGTAAAACCAGCGTCTGTATCGGTGCTAGTAGGGTGAGCTTTCCGCCCGAGCCGACACCAGGTGTGTACCATTCATTCATTCATTCATTCAGTAGTATACAGGTTTCTGAAGTAAGCGTGCGTCAGTTTAGTTAGCGCTAAAGCTTTGTCTCGAGACGTCCCCAGCGTCTTGGAGGAGCTGACTCTGACCGGAAACTGCCACTTCTGCTGCCCACTAGGAAGGCCTTGTTTTCAATCCCGCGTTTGGGTTCCTCGCTACTTCTTCTACACCTGGACAGTAAGGAAAGCAGTCGGTGTAAATGTGTACTTACATGCCAAATAGCAAAAAAGATAAGCGCCGCCGTGAGCAGCAGAGCGAGCATGTAACAAAAGGCCGCGAATGTGAACGCCATTTTTCTACGGTTCTTCTGGTGGGTTCCTCCTGACTCCGTCAGCGGATGATGCAGGCGTCCTCTTCTTCTGCTGCTGCTTCTTCTTCTTCTTCTATGGCTGTTGGCAAACAACTTATAGGAGCATTACCGCCACCTTCCAGATTGGAGTATGGATCAGGCGTTCAACTATTATTATCGCCCCATAATATCCAATTAATTGTTATTCCTAATTAAATCTCTGAGTAACACCTCTCTTTCCTGAACATATTTAATACATTCTAAAAATGTAATAAATATTTGCATTTATTACATGTAAATATATAAACCTTTATATGTTTATTATATTTACATGTAAATATAACAAATATTTACATGTAATAAATGTAAATTATTACATGTAAATAAACGTTTTAATTTTCCACAATAATTACAACAACCTGCGTTGCTTATTAATTATTTTAAGAGTACTATTTAATCCTGTCTTTCCAAATCTTATTCTAGATACAATATATTCTCTTTTTTAAATTTTATAACATTTTCTAAATTCCTCAATTTTGGGGGGATATCATAATAAAACCAAGCATCGTCTCCTCTATTCCACAATCTTGCCATTTTTCTTGATATATATTTATAATATTCTTTACCTCGTTTGTACTTATTTTAATATTTAAATCGACAATATTCTTTTTTGCAGCACTCTCAGCAAAACTATCAGCCAACTCATGTCCTACCACACACCAATGTGGGTTTTAACCTCAGTGCAAAGCAAGATGTGGAGGGAAACTTGACCAATTCCTGTTAGCCACTGTGCTAGCTAGCCGAGCTTCAATCTCTCACGTTATACTCTCTGGGATTCACCTTGCTGACGTCAGCTGCCTGACGTCATAGGAGCCTACGCAACATAGCAGTGACGTGGCTAGATAAGTAAACCGTCTATAACGTCACAGCATCTCTGCTGTTACTTTCATTCAACTTCTTTAACCAAGGGAGAGCCAGCTCTATATTTAAGAACATTTTTGAGGAGAAATTAAGCCAGTGAACGTCTGACAGACACAATGAGTTTGTTATCCAGCGGTATAAAGTGCCTTGCAGCTGGACTGGGACTAAATAATTGCAATCGACCCAAACCGAACCTCAACTATGAGATACGGACCTTGATGGATAACTGGACTCTGCAGAAAACTGGAATACTTGCCAAGATACTTGACATCAACTACACCAGTTTCGGGCTGTTCAAGAAGATCGGAAAATTTTGCACGGGAGTGAGAATGGTTGGCATTGAACTTTTCAAAGCACTGCGTTTGCCATGTGAATCAAGGACATCTTTCACACAAACTCAAAACAGCGAAAACCAGTTCGGCAATTTGCGTTCCTTCCCACTGCCAAACGTAAGGAGGGATACACCCAGCCGCCCAGGCATTCTGTCTAGATTCAGGAGGGTATGACAGTAAAAGAACAGATCGCGGTGTAACAAATGATGCTGTAGGTAATTTCCCCCTCCGATGAAGGAAATGTACAAGGACCATCAGCAAACTACAGCTGAGAGTTACAACAGACACATAGAGAGCATTTACAACAGACACATAGAGAGCATTTACAACAGACACATAGAGAGCATTTACAACAGCAGCAAATAAAGAGCTGTTTTTCCAACCTTTTCGACCAGGATATTGTCAGTGCATATCAAGCACATCCATAAGATACTCTCGGCAAAGTTTTTATCCTTTCCCGTGAGATCTGTTCAGACATCATAGATGTCCTCATTGGAGATGAGTAGACTCCAGAACCCTCCGAAAAGGAGGAGATCACTCCAGACAATGGAGCCAAAATTGCTTTGTTTTGAGTCTTGTCTGTATCTATCTATAGATCCCTAGATCCCATGGTAGGTTGAGACATTTTCCTGTTGTGGGCAACGGGGCCCGATGAAACCCGTGGTTAAACGGACGACGGAGTCCGGCGGTAAGAGGCGCTTAAATTCCGTGTCAAAAGGTTGAGACCTTTTCCTGTTGTGGGCAACGGGGCCCGATGAATACCCGTGGTTAAAAAGGCCTTTTCCGTTGGGCAACGGGGCCCGAGAATACCCGTGGTTAAACGGACGGCGGAGTCCGGCGGTAACAGGCGCTTAAATTCCGTGTCAAAAAGAAAAGGGAGGAAGTACGGAAGATTTTTTTTTAGTGGCTCAGAAAAGGTTAAAAAAGCAGAAAAAAAAAATAAAATCAGCGTCTCGAAAAAAAAAAAAAATTAATAATCAGTGGCACAGAAAAAAAACAAAAAACAAAAGAAAGAAAAAAATAAAGTCTTAATTCTGACTGATGGGCGCCAGCAGTAGCCACACAGACGCGAGTTGTGGCGGATAGCCAATGTTCTGGAGAAAATGTCTGATTTAAGCGACTTTTTACGTGCCAGAAGAATTCCAGAAGCGACCATTGCACTAATGGAGGAACAAAAGGTGAGTAAATCAAATGAGATAGTTCGGTGTCTAAAGCCGAACGGTTATGGCTAGTTGTTAGCATGTTTGTTAGCTTAGGCGGTTAAAGGAACAAGCTGATTTACAATGTTAATCACACGGATGAATAGAGGATGTAACAGCTGTTGATTGCTGGAATTGTCTCGAAAGTGTTTGGTATGTTTATTTTATTCTTCTTCTGTTTGAATGTTTTACAGTTAAACTAAGGTTAGCTGTATATGTCAGCCACATTCTAAATAAGATGTCTGCTGTGTTAAATTGTGTAACTTTTAGTTCAGTAGAGGACAGAAACTATAGTACAAAGTGACACGTTTATATATTTAAAAGGAAAATGTCATACAGCCACCGATCTACTGCTGGTTGTAGAGCTGATCATTATGTTTACCAACACCAACTAATGTGCCTATCTGTGCTATTTTATTTATGTATAGTATATGTTTGTGTTACGATGTTGGAAAAAGTTACATTATGAGATCAATCCAGTCCTTCCTCTTTTTCAGTAAAATAGAGGATTGAACATTTACTGCTGCTATTATTGTAATTCTCCCCAAACAGTAAATCGCTTTAAGCAGGGACCTAAGGATACAATATTAAAGGTAACTTTGACGTTGATTTGCAGAGTAAATAATTGTCCTTTCTCATCTTTTTCTGTGCAGATTGACTGTGATGTCGCAGCAACGCTGAAAAATTACAGCGATGGAATTGCTGTTTTACACTTCTACTAAAGCAACAAACTGTCCAAAAGAGGAAAAAAGGCCTTCTGCTTAAGACTGTTCCCTTCTTAAAGTGAAAGAAGCTGGAAAATGTCAGATTTGGATGATATTATTAGGCTTTACTTCAGACTCTCTTTAAATAACGAAGAAATTCTTCATATTTTAGCGCACAGTCATCATACTATAATAAGTAATCGAACTCTAAAAAGAATTTGCAGAAGACTTGGGCTGTTTAGAAGAAAGAATCAGTCTGACCTTGAAGAAGTGCTGGCCTTTGTCCAACAACAAATAATGACTAATGGACAAATGCAAGGTTATCGGTGGCTACATCTTCGTGCGATTCAACGTGGATTTGTGGTGTCACAAGACACTGTGAGACATTTAATCAAATTGGTTGACCCAGAAGGTGTGGAACTGAGACGAGCACGACGGTTGAGAAGACGTCAGTACAATTGCAGAGGACAAAATGCGCTCTGGCACATGGATGGCTACGATAAACTAAAACCTTATGGCATTGCTATCAGTGGCTGTATAGATGGTTTTAGCCGACATGTTTTATGGATGGAGGCTTATACCACGAACAATGACCCCAAACTGATTGCACGTTATTATTTGAAAACAGTTTCACATGTCAAGGGATGTCCTGAGAGGATACGCGCCGACAGAGGCACAGAAAACATTTGTGTAGAACAAATGCAGATATTTCTGCGGCAAAACCACACAGACAGTTTTGCAGGGGACAAAAGTTTCCTTTATGGAAAAAGTACATCCAACCAGCGCATCGAAGGCTGGTGGTCGACCCTCCGCAAACAGAGTGCACAGTTTTGGATGAACTTATTTCAAACCTTTCTGGATGATGGTCACTTTACAGGAGATTTTTTGGATAAAAGCCTTATCCAATTCTGCTTTCTTAATCTTATTCAGGTGTATACTGGTTCACTGTAATGTCTTTGTTTTAAAAAGTTTTAAAAGCAAATATTCTGGTATGTTTACTAGAAATAAAAATTGTTTAAATTACTTGGGAATCTGTTCCCCTACACTTCCTTTGGTGTAGTTTGAAAAATAAGTTTTATCCGTTAAAATCTATTGGATAAAACTTATTGGGGAATCATTTTACGTGCAGAATGAAATGTTTCGGAATTGCTATTTTGTTCTTGCTGCTAGGTTTTGATTAGAGGTCACTTTCTATATCTGCTGATTAATATATGCCTCATCTTTAGCAAAAGCTACTATTACATTTTTAGTTTTATACATTAATGTTTTGTTTTTATGCAGGATGACCTTGATGATGTTGTGAACACATGGAACTCACACAAAATCCGGGCAAGTGGAGGTTCAGTATCGGGTCGACCAGTGGTGATGTACTCATTTCCGGAGCTGCACAGGGCTGAGGATAGACTTAAACCTGTTTCTATGGATGAGGTCACTGTGTGTATGGAAGAGTGTACACCAAAAGGCCCATATCCCTGTGATGAAACAGTCTTTGAACTTTGTTGTCTGCTTATGGTAGAAAACAACTTGGAGGCCCCAAGAGATCCACTTATTGCCGCTGATTTGTATGTAAGGTTAAGAGAAGAAATACTTCAAAGTATTTAGCAACTTTCAGTGTGCATGAGGATAATTTAAAAAGTGTTGCTGTTTATCTCGATCATGCCATTGGATAGTGTTTGCAATGTGATAGGTGCCGCCTAAACAGATCTTCCTGCACTGCCTCTGATTAAAGAATTAATTGTATGCAAGCAAAAATAACTTTTTTGATGTCATTTTGCCAGAACATGAAAGTTTATTGCTGTCATAATTTATTTGTAGAGTTCTGATATGACCTGATATTAGTCTACATGCTGTTACTGTGCTGATAAGTTAAACTTGCAGTTTTGTTGACATGATTTTGTAATCCAGTTTGTTTTGCTTTCAGTCATTTGAAGGAACAATGCTGATGCAAAGTTAATTATTGTTTTATTGATATCAGTTTGTACCAAATGTCAGTCCTTTTAAATGGACATTATTATTTTTTTTTTTAAACAATGCTGTTCTGTTAAACTAAAGATATTGTAAATGTATGGTTGAGATGTGAACAAAATGGCAGCAGAGCAAAAAGGATGTCATAAATTGAACACACAGAAACCAATTCTCTGAAATAAAAATGAGCTTCATTGTTTTGTATACCAAGTCTTTTCATAATACAATTGATTACAGATATTTAGGAACAGGTGATAAAAGTCATGATATCTTTTTTTTTCTCCCTGTCTGAAGTTCTATAAGACAAGATGGTGGTCAGACAGGAAAGTGAGTAATAAGAGAGAGGAAACGGTACAACTAAGGTCATCAGGCCATGACTCGAACGTGTGATGTCCACATTCAGGACTGAGGCCTCCATACATGACTTGTGCTTTTCCACCACAGCACCCCAACTTTTATTGTTTGAAGTTGGTTAAAATTAGCAAAATTGTATTTGCTAAATTTCAAAAACCATAAGGACATTTGTTTTAGAGTTTTTATAACTTTCTTCAAGTTCATCAATTTATATACTTTTGGTTATTAGACCTTTTCAAATAAAAAACCAGCTTAGTTTACATATTGAAAACCATAACAGAAAAGTATTGGGTAAAGTAACATTTTATTAGCAAAATATTACAAAAACATTTGTTTTGCTATTCCAAAAAAACCATGGCCATTAGAATGACCTAACTTTTAAAACAAACTTTCAGATTGAATATAACCTTGGGTACATCTGTAAGTTCATCCATCCATCCATCCATTTTCCATCACCCTTCTCCCTAACGGGGTCGGGAGTTGCTGGTGCCTATCTCCAGCTGCGTTCCGGGCGAGAGGCGGGGTTCACCCTGGACAGGTCGCCAGTCTGTCGCAGGGCAACACAGAGAGACAAACAGGACAAACAACCATGCACACACACACTCACACCTAGGGAGAATTTGAGAAGGCCAATTAACCTGACAGTCATGTTTTTGGACTGTGGGAGGAAGCCGGAGAACCCGGAGAGAACCCACGCATGCACAGGGAGAACATGCAAACTCCGTGCAGAAAGACCCCGGGCCAGGAATCGAACCCAGGACCTTCTTGCTGCAAGGCAACAGCGCTACCCACTGCGCCACTGTGCAGCCCCCGTAAGTTAATATAAAAGATAATAAAGCTTTTATGGTATCAAAAATTATGTCATCTCAGATGCACAGATAGAACAAGTGCTAATTGATAACACAAAAAAATCCATATCTTGTCGATAAGGACATTTGTACAGGTATTAGATCAATACCTCGTTTTTGAACATGACAATATTGCATGAAATTTTTCAAATAACCTCAGCTTTTGCATTGCATAGTTTCTATTTCTAACATTAGGAAGAAGTAGTTTTCTTCAAAACATACGGAAATAATCACACAGCTTGATTTATGACAGATGAACAGCACATATGCTTAGTGACAATAACATTTATAAAATTAAGGAAAATGTAGACGAATGTTTTCTATAACTTTGAATTGTATTTTTGTATTCAACAGCATACAAAAGACTACCACCTCAATGCTCCTTAACAGACGTGTGGTGTAAAAAACATTTTGCAGACATAAAAACTTCAAAATAAACTCGCCCGTATTTACAATTTTCAAGTGTTGAAACGTACAAGATTTTCAATATAAATCCGTTTTTTTTTGTTTTATTCTACATCTATTCTAGACACAATTACTAAATAACAAATGAATTTAAAAGTCTTACTTCTTACCTAAAAGAGTATGTGAGTTAACTATACTGTCCCTTAATATGTGTTCCATAAAAGACAGCTTAAAAGCAAGTTTTATTATACTTTTATAGCTCTCTTAACAATATTTTTCTTGTTTCCATTGAAGGTTTCTATTCAGCAGTTGGAGATGTGAGATCAAGTCAAGATGCTTTTGGATGTAACAAACAGCTATTCATTTGTTTTGTGGCAACTTCGTTGTATGATGTGAAACTAGTGAGAAGAAAGGAAACTTGTATATTCTCAATCAAAACTGAACTACCAATAGAAATGTCAAACTTCCATCAATTTCTTTTAAACAAGAATAATTTCTCTCAGTTCAAAATACTTATTTCTTTTCTTTATGTTTCTTTGTAGTTCTGCTCTACTCTGATTGAACATTTCAAAAGTACTGCATTGCACTATGATTCAAACAATGTCCATTACCCAGACATTGCTTTCAAGAACTGCGTTGAATTCAGATCGAAAATCTGGGAAGTTTTCATAGCTATCTGCTATTTGCAGAGTGCTTCCACATGTGTGTCCTACTGGCCTTCTAGTGAACTCTGTCATATCTTGAAATTCCACAAATATGCAGTTTGTCACAATGAGATCAGATCCAGTGTAAAATCTCATAAATTTCTGAAGCTTAATGTTATCCAGCTCTCTTATGAATCTTTTGAGATGATTCTCTACTTCCTTTTGCTTTGGAGTTAAATCTACAGCAAATTTCAGCAGCTGACAGACTTTTTTGGAAGTTGGTTGCAGGTCTGAGAACAGCTTGGTCAGTGCTTCTGGGCTGAGGGACAGATGTGGGTAGATGATCTCCCTCCAGCAGTCAATGACAAACATTGATTTTTGGACGAGCTCTTTGTGAGCTATTTCATCAAGGATTGTAGGGAGACTTTCAGGAGTGATTCTTTTTCTACAGCCATAATTGTCAAGAACCTCCACAAGATCATCAAGGTCAACAGCAGAAAAATTCTTAACCGCCTCCCTCAAAACTTCACATTCTTGGCTGCTCACAAACTGTAGAAAATGTGCTTTAAGATCGCTGTAAACATTATTGAAAAGCACTTGTTCAAGAAAAGGGATTGCAATTTTATTTGGAAAATACTGAGTCTTGGTAAACTTTCAAAAGGATTCGTCCAACTGCCTTCCATTTCTCAGCTTGAAAGTCATGGCGGATGAATGGCACTTTCACTGTTGTACCAAGGGTACATCTCTCATAAAATTCATTCCAGAAGCAAGTGAGTACATCTCTCAGTATTCCTGAGCCAGTGCCTGCTTCTTCTGTGTTGTCTGGAAGTATGCGCTTTACCTTCAGTGTTTTTCCTCATAATTTCTTCATCAGAGAAAGCAGCAATAAGGTGATGTGAAGTGTCAGCATTGCATACAGTGATCATTATTGTATCTTCTGGATTTGCTGGACTGGGGGGAACAACAAAACCCTCATAGATTAATGTGTCATCTGTATCTTCTTCAGCATCAAGAATGGGACCAAAAGTAATTTCTGAATCATCAAAAAGTTCTGAACTCTGTTGGACTTCAACATAATTCCTCCTGACTTCCACCACCTGCAATGGATTAAATTCGCTGCTACATTTATGCATTTGTAGCAATGCATTTATGCATTTATGCATTCAAAGCATGCATAAAATGCTAGCATCCATAAATGCTATAAATGGTTGCATCATCCTCCCCTGGATGATGCAGGCGGCTTCAAGTCTCTCTTTTCTTCTCAGGTGAACAGCTGGAATCCTTTGCAGATGTGCTGCTTCCATCGTGTGGATGTTTCATGTCATGTATGACATGAAACATCTTTAATTCACTTTATTTATGACCTTGCTTTTTTAGATGGTAAATAATCTTCCAACTTGATACATTACAAACATTACCTATTAAATAATCTTTTTTCACCTGCATGCTTGCTGTGTTCCACACATACATTGTGTAGTAAATGGTACAAACAATTTTTCAATATTTTTTTATTATATCAAGCCTCCACTATTTTCCAGCTCATGGTTTTCCAGATTTTTTTTTCTGGAAAATCTCCTGTTTAAAACAAGAACTGTCCTCATAGTAGTTCTCCAGAAATCATTAAACAACAAAATGGTGATATTGACTTTTGATTTTCAGAGTATGGAGTAAATTTGCTCCACCTCTAAGACTTAGATCTGTAAGAAAGAACTGGAATAAGCCACACACTATACATAGATTTATTAAAACAATTTGTGAACACTGATGCCTTTATTCCATTTTATTTCTATTCTATTTGTTTCCCCAATTCAACCTGAATCTAAAGTTACTCAGAGGCCAAAACAGTGAAATATCCCAAGTTCTTGGAGAGTCAAAACCAAAATATTGAGTAAAGATTTTTAATCTAATTGTTTTGTGGCCTTTCATTGAAATGTAAATCTCAAATTTTTGTAACCTCTCACCAGGTTTATCATTTCAAAATGGAAGATAGGGAATAAAAAAGTCAAGAAAACACCAGAATTGGTTGTATATTTTTCCTACTTGTAAAGATCCGGATAAAAGTGAATTCCATATGGCTAAGCTCTCCCTACAAGCATTTCCTTTGGATACTTTTCTAATATGTCCACGTGGTTTGTGAAAAGGCAAAAACCGACTAATCACTTCTGAATAAAAGCAGAGGCATAGACGTCACTGTCAGTTTATTTGGACAACAGGACAGACACAGGTATAGAAATATGTCAAGTTTCACTGACGTCATGAGACAGCTGGTTATCGTAGATGTTTCGGTTTTTAGTAAAAAGGAAAGAAAAAAAAAATCATAGGCATTTTGATCAGAGAGGACACTTATTGAGCAAAACTACACATTCGCAGGATAAATGGTTCAAAGGGTCGGATTTACAGCGCATACGAGAAGCTCAGGAATCCACAGGATACAACCAGAGGCAAGGCTCGAAACCAAAAGTGAGGTTGACTTCGATAACACAGAAGACAGTTTACTACATTTCATTTCCACTTAATTTAACAAACATTGAGTATTTTTTTATTTTTTTTTGTAAAGAAACAATAAGCATGTAAAGACTTCAGGTAGAGTAGGAATACAGCTCAAATACAGAGGCCTGTACTACGAAAGTCGCCACTGGTTTTCAAGTTGTGCTCCATCGGTGGAGTCGGTGACGGTTCGCCGAACATTAAGTCGTGACGCGCGAAGGAAAGGAGCACCGTTCCTTCCTGTTGTGTGCGGCGCTGAAAAACCCAAGCGGTGAAGCTGAAGGTGTCTCACCGTTTCATAGGACCGGTTCCGGATGTTTGAGATGTAAAGACGTTGGTTCTGTCTCAAAGAGCAAACAATTCGATGGAAATAGTTTACATTCAGTAAAGAAAGCATCAATTTACAGTAGCTGTCCACATTTATGGCATCTGGACAATTTAGAAAGATAGTCTGGTTGTTTTTGTTTTGAATATTTTAAGCCCATAAATTCAAGAAGATTGCACATTTCAGAGTTAGCATATGATCCCCTGACTGGATAATTCCTAATATATTCTATAAAGTTTGTTTTTATAAGAAGTTTAGTGTTGGTAGGTAAAATGAATTTCCTCTAATTCTCTCCTGTAGCTTCATCATACAGGCGAACATGAGGCAGGCAGTGTATATCTTATCAGTAGACATGAATTACCATCAACACAGGAGCAATCAAAGTCTGTTTCTACGCTCCTAGTGTCTAGTTACAAGCAGGTAAAAATAGGATTTGAGTAACAAAAATGTCAAGAAACATTTATTTTAGTGCCACGTGCTCTTATCCAATGTTCACGTTTGAGTTTTCCAGGAGATAATAAGGAATTAAGACAAGGCATTGGTGAGCTAAACCGTACGACATATTTTTTTGTGGTGAGACCTACAGCCTTTCACCCTCCCATTTTTTTTTTCATTTAATAAAAACTGCACTTGGGGACGACGCTGATGAGACGTGGAGCTCGCGCGTTCCCATTTTATCTCCTCTGAGGATGTGACCGACATACCGAGGTGGGACGACACTTTTAATAAGAATCGGAAAAACCTCCTGAGCCACGGCTCATTGAGGATTTTACTCACCGTCGCATGAAAGTAAGTCACTGCAGGGTCTGGAATACATTTCTTTTTACTAAAAAGATGTTTTCCGTTGCTATTTGGAGCTGCTTATATTGATTGTGTTTTTACAGAACATACATTAAAAAAAAACAACAAAAAAACAAGCTCTTTAGAAATCCAGACAGTGTTTGACCAATAGGCTTGGGCTGGTTTGAGGTGTTTTCCTTTCCTACTTCGAAATAAGAGTTTGAAAAACACGAAGGCAATCAATCACTTAAAGTGTTTGCCTTCGTTTAAGAGGAAGAAAGGCTTCTGGAGCGATCTTAAAACAAACTTTTTAAAACCGTCACACAGGTGAGCAGCCCATGCCTATTGCACAGTGACACATGAAACATTGCGGTTCACAATAGATTTTAGAATTTGCCAAGAAAATACACAAAACACATCGTTAGAGACTGGACCGAGGACTTTGAGACTGGCACCGATTATGAGCAGCTGCCACGTTTCGGCATGAGGAAGCCATTGTGGAGACGGAAACAGCCCAACGTCTAAAATATGAAGCACAACCGGCGTTTCGAGGAGTTACACCATGACTTTTTTTAAGGCTGCAATAGCTACACAGCAAATAAAGTGGCTTTACATGAGAATTAATCAACATTCAGTATAACAGTAGGGGTTCCAACGCACAATGATAGCTGACAAGCTCCGCATAAAGAGACGGTATTCCAGTAGATTAAAATTGGGGACAGATATTTGCCACCCTGTGTGCCGTTGTCTGCCATCATGAGTACTAAAGTTTTGAGTGAAAATTAAAGAAAAAAAAAAATTAAAGAAAAAAGGTTTGTGTTTGGAATGTATCTGGAAATATTGTACCCTGGTTCGAACCGTTCAAGGAATATGCAGGTCAAAGACAATATAAATCGTTCATGTTTTTATTTTCTTTGAAGAGGAAGAAAATTCATCCATATTCAAACCAACGGGGCTGCGGTGCCTTGCAAAGGTGAAGCTTTGAGCTTTTCCATATGATGTAACGTTATAACTACAATCTGTAATGTATTTTATTGGGGATGTTATGCAATAGGTCAGGGGTCAGCGACTTTTACAAAACAAAACAAACAGTTGCGGTTTCTTCTACTGAAGCAAGTGTGACATAAAATTCATTTGAGTCATTTTCCAAATCATAAATTATTGTGCTACATAAATTTATTTATTTATTGTATTTTAGATCAACCAAAAACATAAAATTTTTACAAAAAGAGAATGATTTCCGTTTTTAATCGAACGTTCAATATTTTTGGAAGCGTCAGAAAAAAAACGTAACAAAAACAAATTTTTTTAAAACATGACCTCTTGTACAATTGGCGTCACTCTACTGCAGAAACTGTATGCGGATAGAGTACGAGAACAAATAACGGCGGAAATGATCATTGTGAAGTGGAAGGAGGACAACGCATGGCTTTCAAAATTTCTTACCAAATAAAAATCTGAAAAGTGTGTGTATTTATTCCCCCGTTACTCCAAAGTTGGAGTAAATCTCTGGGTGTTGTTAATCGTCTGAATGAAGAGACCTCAGAGTATCAGTTGAGTACATCACTGAAGAAACAGTATCAAGATCATGTTTGTGTTTATAACGTGACAAAATGTGAAAAAGTTCAACGGATGTGAAGACTTTCGCAAGGCACCGAATAGTTTTAGCCACGGTTTCTCGTTCATGTGCTCAGTTTCCCCTCACTAGGTGTGAGTGTTAAGTGTTTTTGTCTTCTACTGTCAGTATGCACCTTATCATTTAAATGCCCTTGGGTGAGTACTGAAGGACCTCAGTAGTGTTTTCTGGATTCTAGATACAACTAAATGGGAAAAAAAAATCCTCTAAAAATTAACATAAATGTAACCTACAGACACCAGAAATAAGAAAAACAAAAAACGATTCGCCAGTAGGACTTCCAAATAATCGTGAAAAAAAGGTAAAAACAGATCGACTGAGGAGGGCCTCAGTTGCAAAATCGTTGAGTGTAAACTTCTTAAGGAAACAAAAATCGTAGCTACGAAGAGGCCGAGTTCCCCCCCGGACGATGAGGGCATGCTCCGGAAATGGCGGAAACGCACGTTTCTTTCCTGTTCACTTTAAAAACCTACGGGAGTGTTAATTCGATACAGACACATCACTGGCACATGGAAAGATGGTATGGGAGGCAAAAGCAGACCTGAATCAAATAGCGTTTGCAGACTGAGGCAACCGGACGGGCGAGGTTTAGATATAGATATGGCCGTGATTGTTGACGGTCACAGAGGTGGCGCTCGAACTCTCGTGATGGTCTGGACATTCTGGCACAAGCTGAGTTGTAATACAAAATATATATATATATATATATCTTATACCTCACCGAAGTGGCCGTTAAGAGCAGAGTATTTGCAAAAGCTATTTAAAATCAGGTCCGCTGAGAGAGGAAGGTAACATCTGTAGTGTGTTCTTCTTGAAAGATGGAGCATGGTTGTGCGGTCAGGATCCCCCTCGCATCCCAAGCCTCCGGATGAGAAAACCTTACTTAGCGAAAGAATCCAAGTTTCTCTCTAAGCCAATCTTCTGTTAGGTCCTCTGTGTTCCTGATCTCAAACGCCTGTCAAATAAGAAAGAAAGAGAGAAACAAAGAAAAATGACCAAAAGTTTGTAACTGAACCCCCCTGCATGTAAAACATATAAAACTGCTGCAGAATAAAAGAGAATATTTGTTCCAAAAACAAAATCAACATCTTGTATTTCCCTACTTCTTCCCATGGCCAGAGCTGAGACAGGGGTTTAGTGACATCTAGTGGTATAGGTGAAGACTGCAACTAACCAAATACGTAACAGAACCATTTTGTATGTGAAGAGAGACCTCTTTAGGCTCTTGTTTGGGCTTCGTGGGCCAGGTTAGAAAAGAAATCACAACATCACTCCTCTATCAACCTTTAATGACATTTTTCCCAGCGCTTTACTGAGAAGAAGCTGGTATAATAAACTCAGCAGAAGGGCAGTTCCACCAGATGTTTGCCAATTGCTGCTGGCTAGTCTGAAGGAGCTCTGAAAGGCGGAAGCTTGGAAACTGCAGCTCTGAGGAGGAGCGGCTTCTTGAAGGCGGAGGTAGGTGCACCTGGGTGTTTTGCATAGCTGAATGGTTGCCGTGGGAGATGAAATGATTTCTCAAGCTCGGATGAAAGAATCAAGGCAACACTCCAGGTATGTTTTTGACAAGGGAATAACATAACAACGCAATGTAAAGCTTGAAAAGGTAACGCTGAACGCTAATATTGTTAGCACCTTGTAGTGGATACAGCCAGGCCACGAAGAACCCACTCAACTTTTAAGCTACGTTTACACTAAAATTTTTTAAATGCCACCCACGCTACTTTGATAAGTCATACTAAATCTGATCACGTCTGATCTTTTCAAATGCCACCCATCTGTGAACGTAGCCAAAGATTCACCAACCTTGGTCAGTTGAACCGTTTGCACCAGCTTGTTTTTGCTTCCTGCGTACATCATCTGTTGCTCCGGTTTACAACCTGCCAAGCAAAACAAATAATATGCAAGGAAAAACAAAATCAAAAACACAAACGTGTTTTTTCACGAGCTGAGCGTTTGGCCGCCGGTGTCCTGCAATCCTTCGATCCGACGCACCACAGACAAATTAATTACATCCTCAGCACGCGTCCAGGTTCTACAAAGTCATATTAGTGGCCTTCATTTGAAGCAGAAGCACATTTAAAAGTTGCAGGACGCCGTCACCAAAAAGACTGCTTTTTGAGATTTTTTTGGGTGTCCTACAGCAGAATCAGCCTTACCCACTGGACTGGAGAAGATGAAGCAGAGCGGATAGGACACGCGTCCATCGTCGTGTTCATACTTATAACTGTAGACGATGAATGTTCCCTGGGCTAAGGACAACAACTAATATGCGATTACATTTTATTCTAAAGGGTAGGAACTCAGATATTGTCAGTTCAAAGGATATCTGGGTTGTCTCTCGGGCAGTTCGTCCTTTAGAGCATCAGGTGAAATGTCCTAAAAAAAAAATAAAAAAAGTTGTTTCAAAAATGTGAATATTTTTAGCATAGTGAATTTAAAAATTATAAAGACTAAATGAGCCATTTAAAGCTGGGAGATTAAAAAAAACAAAACAACTTACCTCATGCTCTTCTTCGAGAATAACGAGCTGCTTGTCTTTATCAATCTTCACTGAAAACACACACAAAAAAACAAAAGTCAATAGCTAAATCCGCCGGCATTTCAGAGAGAGAAATACCAAGAAGCTGAAGCAATCTCTTCCTCTGCTTGTGTCCTGTAATATGTGGTGTGCTGCCTCTGAGTTGAGAGTCCCTGTCATGCAAACACGCGGCTAATCCCATTCAGCAGAAATGACATTCTGAAGCGGACGGGGTGAAGGATAAAGCTTTTCCTCTTTACGGTTCTCCACCTCGCTGCAGTCAGACGTGTCTCAGTGTCACCGTGGCCACAAAGCTTTTTAATATGTGTAGGTTTAGCTTGTTTTTGCACCCCCCACATCTGTATTTTAAGCCAGGCACAATTAATAAGAGAAGTCAGGAGTTGAGTATGAATTAGTTTGACAGTTTTAGCATTAGGTTAAAGTTCTTGCATGTGAGGAATGTTGGCCTCGTCATCCAGTTCATAAGAACACAGTCATGGGACTGTATTGTTTGAATAATCCAGCCTTTACAAGCTTTCTGAGACGGTTGCAAATCAAACGTCAGGCTTTGAAACACACGAGATTCTAGACTGTCAATACATGTGGGGAAACTAAAAAGGTTATGCCCGAAGAAGTAAGTTCACTCAAACGCTTGTAGAATCAACTTTAGCAGAAAGAAAGTCGTTTTCGCTGTTTTAAACCGTCATTCACGAGATTTTGCCCCTCTGTTTTCTACACTAGCTTTGCAGGAGGCCTGCAGCTGACGATTATTTTAGTCATCGATTGTTCCATCAAATATTTTGATGATTAATCAGATTTTTAAAATATTGGCACATAAAATGCAATAAAAGCGGCATTCCTGTAGTTAAAAAATAAAAATAAAGCTAACATCAACATGTGAAAAGTTCAGGCTTTTCTGCTTGATGATAATCCGCTGATCCAAGTTTTATTTAGCTGATTAATAATTTGACATCTTAATAGCTGATTTTTATTTGCAAAATTTGAATCAGGTGAAACTAAACCTGCCACTTCAGGAGTTTGTGGTCAGGGTTTCCGGCATTATAAGCCTGGCGGGCCACCAGGCTTTAATTGTGCCCCCTCCAGACTTAGCATTGTTTATTTATCTATGTTTGCATTTTTTTTTAAGACTTCCAATTTTCCAATAACACATAATTATTAAGTAATATTTTCAAATTTTCTCTCACCTTTAAACATTTTTTAACTCAAAAAGATGGCGGACGGCTGGATGAATGACTGCCCTACCACCCAGCCACCGGGCTTTTTTTTGAGTCTGTACGCTTCAGTTAACGACTGATCAATTGCTAAATTGGTTGCTTCCGTTAGAGATTATGAACACAAACAAATTAATAATCAACATGCAAGAGAAGAAGGCGAGGGACGTACTAATGATGGCCGCGTTGTTGGTTTCCTTCCGGAAGCGAAACTCCTTCAACTTCTTGACCAGATCTTCATCCACGTCACACACGACCAGTGATTCACTCTGGGAATGTCAACAAATTAAAAATGCTTTTGCTCATGAAAGAAGTAGAGAACATAAAGAGGAAAAACAAAAAAAACAAAAATCACATTAATGAAATGTTCATAGTGTCAAGTCTGCTTTTATTTTGAAAGCAGGGGTTTCTTTGTCTATATCCCACTCTAAGGTGTTACGGTTCCCATAGGAACCAAATGTGTAATAATAATATTAGTAAACCTCGGAGCCCACAACAAGAGCAGCTGCACCGATGCTAATGAGCAGCGTACGTTATGAACACACATAATGGTTATATAATGATTTAGTGTAGCTTGTGTGGGACATGTTCAACAATCTGTAACGCTCTCCTCTTCATAGAAACAGACTCACTGCTTGGGCAACAGGAAGCGTGTCCTCACATCCACCCATTGTCCCTCTGACTTCTGCCCTCAGGGCAAATAGTCCGGTTTTCTGCAAAGCTTCACATGAACGGACGCTGCACACTCTCATCCGAGTTAAGCGTTAACAGATCTTTCACCCGATTCATCGCGATTTTAGTTTTTTGTTGTTGTTGGTTATTTTTAAACACCAAAAAATGACGGAGAAACTGACACAGCATGGCTTTACGAATTGCGTTTTTGTAGCTTTCGTCAAACAGACAAGAAAATAAGTCAGCACACACACGTAGCGCTGTCACTTCTGTTTCAGTCAATATATTATTTTTTGCTATAGTTGAATTGACTTTTCTTTCTGGTTTAAATAAAAAAATCTCACGTCACGCGCATTTGTTTATGTAAATACAAAGCAGCCCTTTTTTTTTTTTTTGTATGTTTTTACTCAATGATATCAGTGAGAATCTCATTGGGCCCACACCTGCCTACAGCAACAGGCGTGTTCTCGCATTCAACCTCTGCCCTTTTCAAAGCATAAAACAAACAAACGGCTCCACACGCTCATTTGACTCGACGGTTTGGACTTCCACCTGCTTCCGACTCGCATCACAACATCACGTAGCCATTTTAAGATCTCTTTTGTGCATACATTTCCACGTTAAACAGAGCCTGGGACATGATCAAGACAGTAAGTGTTTTCAGGCGAAGCTGTGTATGCTTTTTTTTTTTTCTTTTTTCCCCCCCTCGCTAAAAGCTGTCCAGAAAATTTCTCTCTCTTATTAAGGGAACACGGTTTTAAAATGTTTGGCCAGTTAAGTGACTGACTACAAGCTCTGCATGAGCAGATAGCCTCGCTAATTAACCAGCAAGCATTGGCTTCTAACTTAAAACGACAGAGCGCAAAATATACAACACTCTGCATGTGGGCGGTTTTAAAAATACAAATCATTTCAGAAGTTTTTTTTTAAATTTTTGCTTAAATATTTTTTTAAATAAATCGCAGTCACATCATTCTCTACCTAACAGAAGGATTATTTCTTTCGTAAAGAAAAACAAAAAACATAAGCCTTCTCAAAACTAGTATTTTCATCATGACAGAGTTAATCAGACAGCCAAAACCATTGGTAATTAAACTATTAATTCACACAACTACGGCTTGTTTTTTTTGTTTTGTTTTTGCAAACAGCAACAATCCTGACAGCACTCTATGCAACTCAGAGGATTCCATCCACAATCCAACAGTCTGAACAGGACATCATCGGTCTCTGTCACCGTCCACACGCAAGGCCTTGCGTAACTACCTCAAAAATATTTGAAAAGAAAAAAAAATCTTTAAGAGTCTCTCTGCAGACGCGCTCTGGCAAATCTTTGATTGCACCTTCCTGAGCAGATGGCTGGTGGGAGTCGGGATTTCACTGAGCTCTTGCAGAGATCCTCACAGATTAAAGACGTGATTGCTGTGCGTCTGTGGGCTGGATAAGGGAACAGACGTGACAACGGACGGCTTTTTTTTTTTTTTGGTACTTTTAGCCCACATTCCTTCAGGCTCTCCGAATCGCTGTGGTCAGTGAGGAGACGACAGGGAATTAACCCCTGCTGTGTGCCCATTGACGCCTGTGGAGTCCGGGCAGCGAAAGAGGAATATTGACAGGCAGCGCAGAGCATCGAGCTGTCACAACACGCAGCGGAAACCCCGGAGGGAAGCGCCGCTCAGCAGGGCAGCTAGCGTTAAGGCAGCCAGACGCGTTGAAACCCATCACCTGCTGCCTGCTGCAGCAAAGTGCCCGGACATCGAGACAGGAAACACGTCGCCTTCAACTTCAAAATAAAAGCACTTGGCGGCTATTTAGGGAATACGGTTTCTATGGGAGACATTTCTACCGGGGTCAGGCTTTAAATTAAGATTTTGCAGAAAACCAAGGAGTGTACAAAATAGGAAATAAAGGAGTGGGGTGGAAAAAACTACTTAAGTCAAATTCTATACTTTTGCAGAATTGTCTGTGGATACCACGAACTCAGAAGAAGAATGAATCAATTATTTAACAAACTGCTCAACATTTAGGTTATTTTAGTGAAATAAAATAAGTGGAAAGCCTGAAATATCAAAGCAATTACTGGTCGCTCATATGATTTGAACTCAATCATAATTAAAACGTACGAACTATGAGTCTTTAGTAAATATGAACCGTAACCTCTACGGTACGGTCTGAAAAGCGTTTCATTCTACCTTTGTTTTTTTAATTCCACCGGAAGTAGATTGTGTCTGCGTCGGTTCCGTTGACGCATTCGCAAAACACGGAGGGTGTAACGGATGCTAGGCTAAGCAGGCTAACGCTCAACAATCTCCGATTTCACTTTTCGTGAAAACTCCTCCAAACTTCCTGTCTGTTGCCGCTGCGGCACTGAGCCGAAAAAAGCCGAACCGGAAGCCGCCCGTTCGTACGGAAACACAACAACTCACCATAATTGTAGAGTTGAAAGTCTCCCTGAAGCCGCAGCTGCTGCTCTGAACTGCAGAAACGCTTTCAGTGTTTTTTTCTCTCTTTACGTCCCACCGTCCTGTGACTGGTTGGACCAATCACTCACAGGCTCCCCCTTCCTGCACAACACGCTCTGCAGGAACAAAAATTAACTCTTTTAATACTGTCAACAATCACATACGTATATTTCATTTCATCAAGATTAATTGGCCAGTTTGCTCTTCTTTTAATAGCTGCTGCAGCTCGTGATTTTTGTTGTTTCTTATTTTGTTAAGGAATTTGAACACATCCCGCATTGTCTTTAAATATGACGTTTTTTATTGCAGCCTACTGAAATTTAATCTTCATTGTACTTCTTTAAATATATAAAAATTATAAAAAATATGTATAGTATAAAAATCAACATTTTGATTATTTGAAGTTTTTCTTGCATGAAACGTGAATAACTAAAATACTTTACTATATATATATATATATATATATATATATATATATATATATATAGATATATATATCATTCCTTAGTGAAGCACACAAGCTCTAAGACCAATTAAAACAAAAATAATTTATCAAGAACATTATCATATTTTTACTGTTGCCCCAAGCTTGATATAATAACCGGAATGATTCATTGGACCAGTTAAAGTGTTGACGTTACTTTTTATTTTTGAATGTGTTTATTTGTCCAGTGATTATTATTATTTGTTGTTTGTAGGCGTAATGGTGTCATAGTTAGACGTAAACATTTAAATAAAGGGAAATTGTTTGTATTTATGAATTTTTCGACAAGTACAATTTTGTTATTTTAGTTACTCAGTTAAGACGTAAGCGGAAATATAATACGTTTATTTATTTTAGTACAATTAGAGCGTGACATTTATGTGTACAATACTGAAACTTCTTTTGTTTATTTAGCACGTGTTTATTTATTTTATTTATTTATTTCTAATTTTAGAGAAAACAAATGAATACATCAGAGGAAATAATACTTCAATTTTTTGATTTCCAGAGGTCACGTAAATGAAAAGCGGAAGTGTGTGGTTTTGCACCGGAACTCGTCCGTGCGCGAGCTTCCTTTCCAGGAGTTGTAGTTTTCTCGCCAGGTCTAACGTTAGCTTCCAGTTGTGAGCCTCGTCAGGCCAAAGGAGTTGGCGAACTGGTTTTTTTTTTTTTTTCGGAGCTGTGGAAAACACCGCTGTTTCCTGTTGTCGTTCGAGCAGAGCCTAGCTTCCGACCAGGTACCGTAAAACATCATCTTTCGTTGTTTATTCATTCTCGCACCACGAATGTAGACCTAACAGACCTAAACTAACAGCTAGCTGTGGTTAGCTCGGTTGCTAGCCAACTCTGTGCCATCAGTAGTTTACATATTTCAAAACAAATACCCCCTTCTAGATAATGAGGCAAAGTGTCGTCTTTATTATTGCTGTGGTGTTTTAAATTATTTCAGAAATGTTGAGTTATTTTCAGTGTGTCGCAATGGACTTTGTGAATCATCATTCCAGGGTGGAAACATTTACTCAGAGACTCTTGGAACTGCCCAGAGACATTTTACAGCTTGATAAAATATGTTGGAAGTACTCAATAAAACTGATTAAAGTTGTTTCCTGTTTTGTTTCAGATCATGGCAGATTTCTCGGTGAGTTTAATGGATCGTATCCCTTTAATTCCTGTCATAATGGTTGGATTCCCTTTAGCTTGCAGTGGAAATGACCTGTTTTATGTTGTTGTTGTGAGTGGAGATGGTTATTTATACTTCCTCTTTTCGTTCTGTAGCTGTCAGATGCTTTAGGAGATGACGCACCGAGCCAGGCTAAGAAAATAGGCCACACTAACCCCACGGCCCCTGCCAGCAATCACCCTGCAGCTCCGAACCCGGGATGGCCCGGTTCTGCCCCAGGAGCTCCCACCCAGCCCTCAGCTCCAGCTGACTTCAGTGGTGGATTGTCTGGCCCAGGAGCCCCAGGGCCATTCCAGTACCCCTCTGGGCCTGGAGCGCCGGGGCAGTACCCGGGACCCCCCTCAGCACCCGGCGGCTTCCCTGCTGGTCCCGGAGTACCTGGACAGCATCCCGCACCGGGAGCTCCGGGTCAGTTTCCCTCCAGCCCCGGGGCACCCGGACAGTTCCCCGGGCATTATCCGTCTGAAGGAACTCCTGGACAGCTGCCCGGAGGCCCCGCTCCTTACCCATCGGGGCCGTTTCCTTCTGGCCCTGGCGCTCCGGCCGGCCCTTACCCGAACGTGCCTTTCCCTGGTGGGCAGCCAGCAGGAGGAAACGGGATGTACGGACCCGGAGGTGAAGGTGGTTTTCCCCCTCCGGCCGGTCCAGGATCTTTCCCAGCGTTCCCCGGAGGTGGATTCCCCCCGATACCACCCGGGTCATGGGGATCACCCGGAGGAGGTTTCCCTACCCCGCCTGCACAGTTTGGCCCCGGGCCCATGGGTCCGTACGGTGGTCCTGCTGGCCCAGGAGGCACATTGGTGAGTGTGAGCTCTTCCTGGAGTAAATGCGTTGCTTCTCTTGCTCGCTATTCTGCTCTTCTGTAAATCTAATTCGGGTGTTTTGGTGAAAACAACTCAAGCTTTAGCGCACTAAAAGTTTAACTTCTCTCCGTCTGCTGGTGACCTTTGACTGGGAGGTGCGCCTGATTCCAGGTTTCTGCTCGGGTGCGCCGCAAATGTAAAATAACGGCAACGCCCTGTTCAGCAGGAATGAACGGAAATGTATTTCTGTCTTTCAGCCCAGATATAACCCACCGTTTTATTGAAAGCAATGAGCTCAGCTTTTCAGCCGGACCAGGACGTCCCCACCCGATCGGCGCCAAAGATCGAACGCATCCGCATCGACAAATTGCTGTTGGAACGCAGCGTTAAATTCACTGGATTTAATTGTTTCGGTTTTTGTTTTGTTTCAAAGTGCAATATGATATAATTTCCTTTGATTTACGAATACCGTCTCCAGGTATATGCTGCTTTAATCTACTCACATAATCTAGTCAGATGAAGTTCTCGCTTGTCCCTCACATGTATGAGTTTTAATAAAAACCTTTTCATTTGTTCCATGTTGCTCAGACTTCAGTTTGTGCAGGTGCTTGGCTTTTATTGAAATGCGTGGAGATTACGACTCACACAGGTATCGCATTGGGAATATAGGCAGAGTCAGAATTTAAGTTAATTTTTTTTATTTTATCAATCATTTAAAAGCACCTGGATCACACCTACAGGATATTAACAAGCGGGTAAACAATTTCTCTTTGTATCAACATTATTGAAATGAAAAAAAAAAAAAAAAAAACATTCTAAAAACTGTGAAGCAGAGGCGATGCTGTTAGTATTTACACTGTAAATATTTCCTTTCAGATTGTGCCCTACGATCTCCCCCTCCACGCTGGGATTATGCCGCGCCTTTTAGTCACGGTGATCGGAGAGCCTGTTCCCGGGGCAGACAGGTACGGATTTCCGGCAAAAAAAAAAAAAAACAATCCTCAAAAGTCTGTGCTAAAAGTCGCGATGTGCTTCAGAAAGACGACAAACCCCCTCAAAGTAGTATGAATATGAAGTCAGTCTGTGCTGTTTAACTCGGTTATTATCGACAGAGATTAGTGGAAGTGTTGGCTCTTTGTCCCATTACAGCCACAAACTTCAGTTGTATTTTTATTGGGATTTTGCGATGATCCGTGACATGACTTGAAATCAACAATCGGGAGTCTATATTGTGTAATTCATAAATTCTTCAGGTTCCAGGTCGACTTTCTTAAGGGTCCGGATGTCGTCTTTCACTTCAACCCTCGCTTCAACGAGCAGACCATTGTCCGAAACTCCAACCTAGGAGGTTACTGGGGCCCGGAGGAGCGAGAGGGGCCCTTCCCCTTTGTCCAGGGGCGCCGTTTTGAGGTAAGTTGTTTATTAACGGCTTTACAATTTAATGAATGTAAAAAAATAAAATAAAAAAAAACGTTAAAAAACTTAATCCCATAAGTATTTCTTTTTTTGTGTTTTATTGTAATCTGGTAAAAATGTTGATTTGCCGAGGCAGAAATGACAAAACTCCACTACAGGCACTAACAGTAGGCTACTACAAAACAGAGCAATCGGAATAATCGGAGTTGGGATATCAAAAAAGAAAACACCAACGGATATTTGTAAAAAAAAAAAAAAAAAAAATTGAATTGTTAAAGTTCATCAACGTAGCGAAACTTCAGCTGGCTCCAATTTTTTTTGCAAAAGCCAAAGATAAACTAACACCAGAAAACATTAGAATACGTTTTAAGATGAAGAACCCAATAGACACGTAATGGGAAGAATCACAGTTTAAAATTAAATTCATAACTACTAGTGGAGTCGAACTGTGGAATAATTTGGAAATTGACAGCGTCAAACTTTCCAAATGATCTTACAAATATCACAATTGCTGGGAGCGATTGTGATATTTGTTTTAGTCGAGCATTGTTGGCGTCTTCGTTATTGACACTAGATTTGGTTTAATTTAATGAAACAATGATTGTTTATCTGCCATAGTTCAAATTAAATAGATGCAATATTGGCAAATGTATCTATTCTATTAATGAATATATATAGTGCTTTTCCAATTATTTTGACCACTCAAAACGCTTTACACTAGTCACATTCAGCCATGCGCACACAGACATGTGGCCGGAGGAAGCTGGAATCGAACCGGCAACCTTCCGATCACAAGATGAGTACTCTACCCACAGTCACCCTATGGGCTACCCACTAAATATGTGCTTAGTTATTATATGTATGGATCATACGTGAAATGAAGAATATGCAGGTGGTTAAGGAGTGGGAATATCGACCCATTTTAATCTTCCACCCGGTCCATTGAATATGCAAAACAAAAGTTTTGACGTAATGGCTTCATGCTATATTTTATTTTATTTATTTATTCAAAGATAACTTTTATTTTGTTTGTCGTGTCAAGCCAACATTGCACATTTTTGAAGCACCAATCTCGCATTTCACAAACACCAAAAGTAATTCCTGATCAATCTGATACAGAAACTGCTGAAGTTCGAGAAAAAATAAAAATTTTTGACTTTTTTTTTGTGTGTGTGTGTGTGTTTTGTTTAAGGTTAGGGTCAGGGTTAGCGTTTCTTTGCGCACGCCGATTTTCTGCGCAGTTCGTGTTCAAAATGTCTGACTCTCGAACCGTTTGACCCAAGCAAATCTTGGTGTTTGTCTCGCAGTTGAAGATCCTCGTGGAGGAGGACATGTTCAAGGTGGCCGTGGACGGCAACCACCTGCTGGAATACGAGCACAGAGTGGGCGGCCTGGAAGAGGTGACCGTGCTGCGGGTCACCGGCGACGTCGTCCTGTACAGCGCGGCGCCCAGCATGATCTGAACCCCCAGCCGCTCGCTCGCTCTCTCTCTCTCGAAACGATTAGCCCCCCGCGTTTCTGACGACCGCCTGCCTCCACGCGCCCGAAACCCCCCCACGCCCCACCCAGCCCACTCAGACACACGGAGGCAGCTGACGAAGTTGCAAGTGCGGCCAGCAAAGTGCAATTGTCCCTCAAGTGGCACATTTTATCGCAACGCCCTGATACAGATTGAATTAAGTTCGCACTTGATAATCCTGTTGTTTTTTTTTTTTGTTTGTTTTTTTTCTACTGTATATCTCATTATAATTTTTTTAAAATTAATTTTTTTTTTTTTTTTTTTTTTTTTCTAATTCTAATTAAGGAAAAGTGTTTGAGTGACATAAATCTGTAACCAATTAAGTAAGGAATAATTTATTATATATAAAAAGGACGATTGTAAGCTAAGCAGGGAGGAAGACGTGTTTCATGCGTTTCATTTTAGTTCGGCAGTGTTTTGTTTACATGTTCATTATTTCGTCACGACATAAACGCGACAAGCCTTCGTAGTGCATGAAAGTGTGATGCTGAAAATTTCATTTTGATTTCAGTGCTGAACCACGACCCTCTGGAGTCACATATAGATATATAGTAGGCTAATCATGAAGTTTCTTCAAATGTAAGTATTTATATGCAGTGTTTGTTCCTCTTCTCTTCAGCTGTTTCTCTCCCGACCTTTCATGTTTCCCCACATTTGAACAAAACAGCGAAAAGGTGGCAACTAATTATTATTAAATGAAAATGTGTGTGGGAGAGATTCTGACTTGGTGCCAAAGAGAAGTGGTACATATTTTGAATTTCTAAATAAAAGGACTATGTAAAACTTTCAACTTGTGAGCTATCAGTTGTATTTATTTATTGATTTTTAGTGATTAGGTTGTTGGACATATCTGACTTATTCAGATTAGTTATTATGAAGGTAGTCTGTTTTGTTTTTTTACTTTATATTATACGTATGAGTCAAATGTTAAACCTGAGAGTCTTTTTTATTATTTATTAATAAATAATAAAAAATAACTCACTGGATTAACATTTCTTCTAGCTGCCATATTTGACTTTTTTCTTTTGTGTTGGTCAGTTGAAACTGTTAGTAAAAAGATTACATTTTTCTTCCACTTTTTTATGTTTGTGCTTATTAGCCCTAATATTTTTTTGTTCAAATGTTTAGGTGGTTTGTATATACAATGTTAAGACTCTTTTGATATAGTTTTTGGAGTCCTTGGCAAAAAACAACAACTTAAAATGAATTCATCAAATGATACCTTTAATTTGGTCATATTTATTCAATGAACTTTTAACAAAAACATTAACATTTTTAATAAAATTAGTGAGGATGTAGTTATGAATTTAACTTTTTTTATTATTTAATTTATGCTTGAAATGAACCGATGACTGTCCAGGAATCTAACAGAGACATGAAATGACAGAGAAGTCCACCCATAACTATGATGGACAGCATAAACAGATTAAAGGTTATTCCAATGTTCGTTTGGCTTTAAAATTTCATTCAGAGGTCAGCCTGCAGTTCCTTGTTTTCCCGTCAGGGGGCAGCAGTTATACATAACCCGATCGCAGCGGACGGAGCAAAATCGAAACTCTTCAATGAGTCCACCTTCAGAGAAATAGTTTTTTTTTTTTGTTTTCTTTTTGTTTCTCCCCCCCCATCGTCTCTTATTTTAATCTTGGGGAAAAATGAACGGGTCGTTGCACTCCCGCCCGAGACTTGTAGACATAAATCTGAACCGAGGACCCGCAGGTAAGGAGAAGACTTTGTCGGACAGTTAGCGAACCGTGTTGGCTATGCTAGCTGACTACGTTGCACCGAAGAAGAAGAAGAAGGACGGAAAAAAAAAAAACAAAAAAAAAAAAACAATCCGCTTCGTAACCTGGAGCTAAAGGCTAATTAATCTAGAAAGTCGAACTACGTCCCGTGTTACTTTGTCTCGTTGTGTAAAAGTTATTTAGCTCACGGAAGCTGCCAGAGTTTCAGTTTAACACATTAGAAACGACAAACTTGGCAAAAACTTGAGTTTTTAAATTTTTCCCCCCTCTATTAAAAAAGAAGCATTACTCCGCTGGCTGGCCCGCGTGAAGCCAGTTGCTTAACGTTTAAGGCTGCGACACAGAGCTAAATAGTTAGAAACTTTGCTTCCTCGCTATTCGCTTGAACTTTGATCCACGGAGGTCCATTTGACGAGCAAGCAGCTTCCTGTGCTAAACAGCTGCGCTCCATGTTTACTGCTTGCATTGGCCACCAGCCCAGCGGATCGATTGTTATGTCCGTGTGTTTTCTTTCTGTTTTCTCCAGGTCTCGGGTTCAATATAATTGGGGGCATCGACCAGCAATATATGGTGAACGATAATGGCGTCTACGTCAGTAGAATCAAAGAAGGCGGATCAGCAGCAATAGATGGACGACTCCAAGAGGGAGACAAGATTCTTGCAGTAATATATATACTTAAAAATAAAACTTACAATTTTTCCACATTCTCTCATTTCCCTAAGTTCATTCTGTTGGGATTTTAAGTGAGAGCGACGTAAACTTGTGCATAGTTGTAGAAATGGCAGGAAAGTTGTCAAACTTTTGATCTCCATTGCATTTTTTTTTCTTCCATCTTTTTCGCTTTTTAGTTTTGTCAGATTAGGTTCACAAGCCTGGCCAAAGATGCTCCATGTTGTAGAGTCAAGCCTGGCACATGAATATTGTTTTATTTCAACTATCCCATGGTAGCTGTGGTTGTTCAGTTGTTTTTGTAATTGTATTCAGGACTGATATAAATATATATGTATATTTTTTAAAGCAACAAATGGGTGGAAACAATGTAAGTTGCTTAGACTTTTTTTTTTTTTTTTTTTCAGTTTTCAAAACTGTGGAGGGTGTCGATGTTCCAGAAAATCTAGCAGCCTGAGCGAAAAGCGAAACTGATGATCCGCCGCTGGTCTGGCTGCGCAGATAATTGATCTGTGTTTTGTCATGTGGGTGTTGCAGATAAACGGCGTCTCGCTTGAGAACCGCTACCACCACGAAGTGGTGGAACTGTTCAGGTCCGCCGGGGAGAACGTCCAGCTCCGCATCATGAGAAGGGTAGCTGAAAATATTCCGATTTTTCATGTTTTTTTTTTTTCTCTTTGCTTTTTAGATGCGACTCCACTATTGCTCTTGTGTTTTTATCCAGACAGAGTATTAAATCGTACTTGAATAAAAATGGACTTGCCGCTATGTAACACAGAAACTTGTGCTAATTGTTTCCACATCCAATAATGCTTTAAAAATAGCTCTGTTTTTGATCTCTTTTCCAAAAATAACTGAAAATGGCGGAATATACAAATTGATAAAACAAATTTTGGAAGTAGTAATTTATTTGTGCTTAATGACTGAATCACAGTCTTACAGAAATTAAACACTGAGCTCCAAAATCAGTTTAAAGAGTGACTTTATATGTTATTTATTTCTTGTCCAGGCCTGTTTCTATGTGATTTTTTTTTTGTTTCCCCCTCTAGCTCAGCTCTGTTTTACCTGTTTTGTGTTTTTTTTTTCTGTCTTGCAGTCTGACCTCAGTAACGGACCAGCCACCTCCAAACCCAATCGCCATCCTTCCACGTCTACTCTGGGAATGCTGGCCTTATTTTCTGGAGCCGTGTCGATCATTGTTATAATAGCTCTTTATAAACGGCTTAAATAGGCTTTTCTTTTTTATATACGTGTATTATGTATCTGAGCTGACGATGTCTGTAATTTTGTTTTAGAATCAGAAACTTTGCTAAATGCCAAAAAAAAACAAAAAAACAACAAAAAAAACCAAACTTAAATATAGAAGCAGACGTTGTGAACGGTAGACCTTTTCCTGATTGGCAGGTGAAACGGCGTCACGGTTTAGTTTACTTCCATATTCGTGCATATACCTGTGAGTTAACGGTAGCTTCTTCGGCGCAACGGAAGCCGTCGGCCAACGCCGAGGCGTTCAGGAAGCCGGCGGCCACTTTCACGGCGGCTTCCTGACGATTTTCCTCGTTTCTCCGAGGGGGTTTAGGTGAGCCAAGTTTCCCGGCCAAAACAATCGCATTTTGGTCATCAGAAGCAGGCGTTTGTGCTTTTCTCAGTCGCTTTGCGTGACGTTTTCCGCCACACGCTTTCCCTCCGTTTCGCATCTCGTCAGTGCTCTTGGATTCTGTGCTCTGCGTACGTTGCTATTCGAAAGCCCAAACGCCTGATGGGTTTTCACCAGCTGCAAGCCACGATCATGGGAATTAGCAGCAGCTGTTCAAATATATCACTTTGTGTAATAGATTTTAAGAGTTTCGCTTTCTGAATGCATCTATGGAATTAAGGTTTTTAGTAATCTAGTTTCTTCCCTCGCGTCATTGGAAGGTGCTCTCGTCACTCATTAAACACCAGCTGTCGCAGATGTAATTCAATCATAAAAACAATATATCTGATTTATTTCTGAAATGGAGATGTTCTGATTGTACAAGTAAAGGGATCGATTTGTTTGTTTGTTTCGTTGTGAGCAGTGTTGCAGTTAACTCACTACTTTTGCACTACAGCGACACTCATGGAGGTTTGCCGATAGAAACAGGTCTGAACAGAAATTAATGTGTTTTTTTTTTTTGTTTTTCTTTTGGTCACAACAATCACATCGCCGCCTCTACATGTGGCTAATTGTATGTAAATACATTTCTCCTGTGAGACATTGTGAATATGTGCAGTACACCAGGAAAAGAAAAAAACGCGCACTATTAAGTTATGCTAATATTCTGTTCGACATGCAGACATGTAATAAAATTTGTTTAATTCACCCTGTGCTTATTGCTTTATTTCCACTTTAGCAGTATTTTTGATAGGCAATACTTCTTTTGTGTTTGTTATTATTGCATGAAAGTGAAAATTATAGTAATAAATGAGCTTTGACGTTCATTCATACGTCCCACTTTCAAAAATAAATAAATAAATAAATAAAAGCTAATTTGATATTGTCTAAATAAGAGTCGGTAGCTTCCCCCAGGTTTGGGTTTGATATGGCTTCTGTCCAGGGCGGCATGATGTGGAGGGTGCAGTTGGGCATAAAATAAATAAAAAAAAAAAAAAAATCATTCAAGTTATTCAATCAAGTTTCAAATAAAACAGCATTGTCAAATTTACTTCCTTTGAAAAAAAAAAAAAATCAATAAATTTAGTACATGATTGAAAAAAAAAAAAAAAGATTATTTTTGTCATATCTGCTGTTTTTTTTTTATTATTATTATTATTATTTAAACGTTTCAAGTTATGTAAGTGAATCAACTTTTAGAAGCGTCTGCCTTGTGCAGCCCATTTATTCCAGGGGCCGGAAGGAGGGTGTTGGACAGGGCCCCCATTAATTCAAGCTCCGCCCCTGGATCCCCGCTGCGGTTTCGGGTCTGACAGCGCGGCTGCGAAACTAGTTGAATTTTCATATGAAATTATAGCTCACGACCTGATTCACACAGTTAATTTCAGCACGCCTTATAATAATACAATAACGAGCAAATATCTAATAGGATCAGTATTATTTCCACTGACCATATAGGCTATTAAAAAGAGAAAAGAAGAAGCGGAAATTTGACTGAATTTCCCCTCTGAGCGTCTGGACTGAATCAAACGGCGCCTATTTCTTGGACCAAATGCGCTGCTGGCCTCCCAGCGGCGGCCCGGGCTCCCATCAGCTGTTTGGAGGGACGGCCCGGAGGCAGAAATGATGTAATCAGGCAGAGAGAGGCAGAGCCAGAGCTTGGGTCCGTCTCCGCTCCAGAGCCCGCCTCATGGAGCCGGTGAACGAGGGAACAGCTCGGCGTCGCGGGGGCTTTGCTTGAGCCGCTCGTCCTGATTTTTTATTTTTTATTTTTTGTTTGTTTGTTTGTTTTTTCTCTCTCTCCTCGCGGGGTTAAGACGGGTGCCTTCTGGATGCGCTGCGGCTCCAGCACCGACCCGGAGATGCTCGCTGGTGAAATCCCTTCCCCGCGGTCGCGGATGTGATTCGGCGGCGCCGCGCGGGCCAGCAGCCCCTCTCACTCTCTCCCGCAACCTGCTGCGGCGGCGGCGGCGGGCCGAGCGGGAGATGCTCCCATCGCCGCCTCCTTCTGTCGACAACATCAGGCCTCCTCGCCCACGATGATGACAGCAGGGCGCACGCAGACCCCCTGTGTGTGTGTGTGTGTGTGTGTGTGTGTGTGTGTGTGCGCGTTTTTTCTTTCTTTATTTTTTTTTACTCCTCGTACGAATCACAGAATCGGCTCTGATCCGATGTACTAAGAACAACTAAGCGCCGGTGTTTTTTTTTTTTTTTCTTATTTCGCTTAATTACATCTCGATTCTGCCGCGATCGATTTTCTTTTGCGTGTGTGTGACTTTACAGGAGCGTGGGGTGGGGGGGTTGGGGGGGTGGGGGGGGGGTTGATACAGCGTGTGGGGTCAAGGATCGCTTGTCCTCCCAGCTCAGGTTTGAACCATGGCCAATGAACCTGTGATCCTTAACGTGTATGACATGGTAAGCACAACGCTCACTTATTTTGGTTGTGTGTGTGTGGGGGGGAACTTCTGTAATGGCATTAACGCATGAACTGTTGTTGTTCCACGTCTCTGCTGTTTCACAGCCCGCGTCGTCGCTGTAATGTTGATTGACTTGAAGTGGCAAAAAGGACAAAAAACAAACAAACAAACAAACAAACAAAACAAAACCCCATAGATCTGAAAAGTGTGGCATGCCTTTTTATCCACTGTGACAAGTCTTCAGAATTCACCTGAATGAATCATTTGATCTCAGTGCCGATGCTGCTGATTGATGAAGGTCTCAGGAGTTTGCCAACATCACAAAGGCCGATAGCAGAAAGTCATGCGGAAATTTTAACCAAAAGCCTATTTATACTCTGGGCTCGGAGCTGTGAAACGTGATGCTCTCTGCCGGCTCTCTGACCTCTGCCGCTGCGTCCTCCGGTCCCACGGGGGAGCGACTCAAAGACAAGGGTCCTCCTTCAGACCTGCACGGGCCTCCTTCCTTTTCGCATTCCGCTGGATCATATGCGTGACTTACAGCCCGTCATTGCGGCAGCCGCTTCGTTTTCCGCAAATCGGTGTGATTGGATGACGATTCGAAGAGGGGGAATCGTGATTCGAGGCAGCGATGCGTCACAATCTATTGGCGACGCCTGCGAAGAAGCTTCCGTACGCGTTTCCATCCAACGACAGAACCAGCATGCAGCGTTGTAGCTACATAGAGACACAGCTTGAATAAACTCTAGATAGGTGGTGTTTGCATGATGTGGGCTGTTACTCAGGGCTGCATTAGAAAGGGGGCGCGCTAAAAAAAAAAAAAAAAAAATACATCGTACCAGTTGTGTCTTTTGCAAGTTTTCTATTGCTTTAATGCACAAGAAGTCAATGCACAGTTAGGATCCTCCGCTTGGGTGCTGGGAATAAAGAGGCCATTTTAGGTCCTTTGGTCATTTTTGATTGGCTTTGGGGTGGCAGAAGGAAGGAGGTTGTCTTCCTCCACTGCCTGCGTCCCACGGGCAACCTGTTCGTGGAGCTGTGAATGTTAAAAGGAGAAAACGAACAGGTGGCCCACTGGCACAAGTCAGCACAATGACGGAGCGGTCGGCGATTTTGTGAAAAAAAAACATGGAAAAGACAAACATGTATTTCTCACTGTGGGATTCTCATCCTTCATCGGAGAAAGGTATAGCTACTCCCAAGTGAACATTGGCCTTTCTGCACTTCTTTACCAGACATACTTTCAGCATTGGATGCTTTCTGACAGCAAGGGTCACAGTAACGATGACTCTCAAACGTCCAGATTCATTTCTAAGCAACTGGTTACACTGGGGGGGAAAAAAAAAAAAAAAAACCCAAACCAAAAACAAACAAAAAAAACAACAATCACGGGGGCGTCGAATTCCTCCACAAAAATTCACCACAAGAATAATAAAAGAAGGAAGCGGGAGTGAGTCATACCAGCCAAGGGAGGAAGACGAACTGATTGTCGACAAAAGGGACCAAGCAAGGCTTGCAAAAAAGCAAAGAGTGACAAGCGTGGAAAGAGCCTCCGCCGTCTCTGCGGTCCGTCACGAGAGCCATGGCGTGTCGGATTTTGCCACGGTGCCGGAAAAAACGTTCGCCGCGTCACGTTGTTTTCCGGCGCGGAAGCCGAGAGTCGAGCGCTCCCGATGCGTCGCAGGCATTAAAAAAGAAAAAGAAAAAAAAAAAGAAAAAGAAAAAAAGAGCGGCAGAGAGCCTACATGGTGCTCACTGGAGAAACTTGACGAGACTCGGCTGACACAAAGTAACGCCGTTGGGAAGGCTTTAAGAGCGTGACTCTGACTCTGGGACCGGAAATGTGTTTTGTGATTGATAAGAGGCAGCTGGGGGCAACTCTTCTCGTGGGGCCTAAAAAATGTGGATGCCTCAGTGGGTGGGGCAGCTGCTGTCTGCAGAGAGAGGTCAGAAAGTAATGGCTACCTACTTCCATCGTTTGTGACTCATTGTAAATCGTTGACATGAAGGATCCATCAGCGGGGAGGGTTTATGTTTAGAGTTTTCCCAGAAATGGCTCTGATACTACCAGTAAATGCGTAACAGGTTAACGCTAACTATTACCTCGAACATTTTTTTTAAAAAATATTTCTATTTGAAATTTATTTCCAAAATGCTTTATTTCTTAATTAGCTCCACAAAATAAAGTGATTTTGACTCCTTAAAATTACAAAAAGAAATAATAATAATAATAATAATAATAATAAAAAGGCAATCTCAAAATCCTGGAGGGACTAATCAGTGTCCAATGTAATTTAAAGAAGTGCTTACTGAATGCAGACTCAGCTGTTTCTTAATATTTTAACAATCTGTTAATGGGTAGTTTTATCAATTCATTCTGGCACAACTTGTACTTTGAGAACTTTTATGATCTTGATCTCGGCCCAAAATCACAGTGGCCTCGAAGGCACCAATTCCTTCTGCACAGTGTGTGTTTATCTTGCCAATAATCCTTAAGTAGAGCTTTTTACTTTAGTACGAGATACTAACTCATAGGAGGTTTAAGTTAAAATGTGCTAAAACACTTATCTCAAACACGCTGTTTTGGCCTCCGAGACGTTTGTGACAACACGAAGAAGGCATGTCTTCCAAAAATGTGAGTCTTAAACGGTCGACTCGAATCATTTCTCTTATTTAAGCCGTGCCGTAAACGACCTCTGCTGCTCTCAGGCCTCGTGGGGTTTTGATCTAGGAGCTGGTGCGTCTTGCCGGTGCTTTTCCTGCATTATTTAAGGTGACAGGATGAGAACATGTCTGTGGAGCCGCCGCGCACAGCCTCTGCTCCCTCACGCCGTCTTTCTCTCCTCGTTTTCTCCGCAGTACTGGATAAACGAATACACCTCCAATCTGGGCATTGGAGTCTTCCACTCAGGCATCGAGATTTATGGCAGAGGTAAGACGAGGACCGTCTTCATGTCTGTGAAATCCCATCACGCGTTTCCCGAGTCGAGGGCGGCCCCCGGGGGCGACACGAAGCTGCGCTTGGCAGCGGCCGCATAGTGAGATTTGTGGAAGGCAGATGAAGTTTGGAGGGGAAAAAAATGGAATATGGAATTGTGCTCCGAATAGCCTGACCCCGTTTCTCTTGGTTGAGTCACCACTGACTCACTCTGTGTGTGTGTGTGTGTGTGTGTGTGTGTGTGTGTGTGTGTGTGTGTGTGTGTGTGTGTGTGTGTGTGTGTGCGTGTGTGTGTGTGTATGTACTGAAATAGAGGGGCAGAATCCCTGGTGAAACGTGATCTCTGGAAATCCAGTATGCCCTTGGAACTGGACGTATTGGCTCTGTGCACAGAGAAAAATGGTGACAGTCTGGGGCCTGACTTTAGAAAGGGCTCATCACAGGGGCAGTAGCCCAGGGCGCCATTTTTGGGGGGCGAGGCAAAGACTTTTATTTTATTTCATTTATTCTTTTTTTTTTTATTTATTTAATAAATGCTTGCTTTTTCAAACATTGTTCTTTATAGACCCAAATCATGTGCGTTGTATTATCTTTTTTTTCGTTAATATATCAATATTCAAGTATTTGAAAATTACAAAGTTATCGTCAATTTATTTGGGAATCATATGGATTTATAAGCTATTAAGCATCAGTTCATACTTACTGAAGCATTCTAGTAGGACTACCTGTTATTGTACTTTAATTTACACTAGTGAAAAAATTCTTCCTTAGTGGATCGGGCACCAAAGCTGGGTGCAGCCCAGGGCCCCACATCCTGGAAAATGCACCCCTGGCGACGGTGAAGACATAACTGTAGTTTGCTGTTGCTCTCTACTCTCTGTGCTCTAATGATAGGGAGTAGAGCCCTGCATTCAAACCAGCCCAAATTATTTAATTACAACATCCGTGATCATTCGTTCTCTTCTCTGTAATTACAGAGGAGGAGGGCTTTTTTTTTCTTCTTTGGGGTTGGGGGGGGGAGGTCTAATCTGAATTTTGCATCTTCTTCCTCTGCTCCCACAGAGTTCGCGTACGGCGGTCACCCCTACCCTTTCAGCGGCATCTTCGAAATCAACCCCGGCAACGCCGCGGAGCTGGGAGAGACCTTCAAATTCAAGTGAGCACGCGTTCCTTCTTTCAGCAGGTCGGAGTGCGCCGGGCGCCCTGACCCCCACGCCATCTTGTCTCATCTGTTTCCAACAGGGAGGCCATTGTTTTGGGCACCACGGACTTCACAGAGGAGGACATAGATAAAATCATGGAGGAGCTCGGTAAAGAGTTCAAAGGGAACGCCTACCACCTGATGCACAAAAACTGCAACCACTTCTCCTCCTCGCTGTCTGAGGTCAGTCTGATGCAGCTCGTCCTCCCAAAGCGCTGCGAAGCGGCACAGGAGAGACGGCATCAAAACACCGTCTTGCATGTTTTCTGCGCCGCATTCTCTCTGCACACGTAGACTCAAAGTTGGAAAAATATATATATATATAGGCTATGTTTGGAATGAATGATAACTTTTAAAATGAAAGGAAACATTCATTTCTTAAAAATAAAGCAAAGAAATGAACAAAAGGTCTTTCATTATTTTAATTACCCTTAATAACAAACAAAAAAAACATGGCAAAGAATTTTTTATTTGACCACATTTTCCTTTTTCACACTATATTAGAAATAAACTTAAAAATGCAAATAAATCATTAAATTCCTTTTTGCAAATGAGAAAATAAACATTTTATTGCCTGAAATGCGGTAAGTTGAGGCTAAAACTGTGCAACTTGAGGAATTTTGGCTAAAATCTATTTTCAGACAAATTCTTTTATGTCAAATGCAAAATGTATTTATTTTGTATAGTTTTAGCGAATATGTTGCCTTATTTATTTATTTTTTCAGCAAATGACATCGCGTCCGAGTCTCTGCACTCCAGCTGACGACTAATCGATTGCTTAGTCAGTTGACCGTTTCTTCAATAATCGATCAATCGCAATCAATCGTTTCCGCCCTAAGCTCGTCGTTTCACAGTTAAAAGCGACTCCGCGGAGACAAACGTCACTGTAAGCGCCAGCCAAACTCCACAGAGCTAAAGAACAGAGTTCAGTCCATCTCTCTTTAAAAGACATGACAGGATTCCTGCCTTCATGCACCGTCATCCACACAGATCCTGTTCTCGTGTGTTTTCATATGACGAAGCCCTTTGTGTTGCCCTGTGATGGACTGGCGACCTGTCCAGGCTCACCGTTGTGTGTGTGTGTGATTTTTTTTTATTTTTATTTTTTACCCTCTGATTCAGTTGCTGTGTGGCAGAGAAATCCCCCGCTGGGTCAACAGACTGGCTTACTTCAGCTCCTGCATCCCCTTTCTTCAGAGCTGCCTCCCCAAAGAGTGGCTGACCCCGGCCGCTCTGCAGAGCCACATCAGCCTCGGCCTCCACAAGGAGGAGCAGAACGACTCGAGCGACGAGGACCCCACGTCGCCGTCCGGCGCGGCGGCCGCCGGCTCCGGCTCCTCCCACAGCTGTCGCCACACCCGGGTGTGACCCGACCTCTGGACCCTCGCCGTTGTTGCCGGCGGCTTCAGTAGGCTTTGAACAACCAACTGACCTCGTACTGTTTGGCCTCTGAATGAAAAGAGACTGGAAGCGCGAGCTTGCTCTTCGGTGCGGGAACTGTTGACGGACTCTTTCAACCTGGAGACTCCTTGACGGAAACACTGGAAGAAAACTCTGAGACCTCAAAGGGTCGGTTCTGACTCCAGCCGTGCGCACTTGTAGATCCGACGTTTGTAGTGTGACATTCTTAGTCTTTTCCACAAAAAATTAACAGAAAAACCTTTGTCAGCCTTGTTCCCTGCCCTGCCTTCGAAGCTGCTTTTGTAGAAAAAAAACTCTAAACTTTGTAGATAGTAACAGTACCAGGAAACTGCTAATCTCCGCAAGTTCGGCAAGTCCTCGTTTAATAACCTCTATGTGGCCTTCAGATGATATCGCTGATTCCAGTTTCTTAAGGTGTGACTATTCTGCGGCCATTTCAGAGGATGAACAGGTCAGTTTTGGGCTTAAAGAGAGAAAATGTTGCATGTTGAGACAATGTCATAAATTAGGCCACTAACCGGAGATGCGATGGGGGCGACGCAGTACTTGACCTCTTACAGATTTTGTTTTGTTTTAAATTTTAATATCAGAGAGCGATAACCCAAGTAGGTAAAAAAAAGAAAAGTCATTTTTTTAGATAATTCCCTTTCTGAAGTGACAAAAGTTACCCAAACCAACCTGACAGTAGATGAAAATAGGAATGTCCACTGTAGTTTCAGTAGTTACATTCTCATTCTCAGACAAGTTTAAGTCTCTTCAACCAAACTTGTCTAGAAGCTCACAGAAAGCAACTGAGAATTCCCAAATTTAAAGAAATTCAAGAAATTTGCACTTCAGAGAAGCACAATGAGTGCAATTAACTACAAGTGGAGAAAACTTGAATTGGTAGAAAATCTTCCCAAGATTGTCCACCTAACCCAAAATGGCTCTAAGAATGCAAGAGGTGAAAAAAAAAAAACCCTCCAAAGCTTCAATTTTGGCACTGCAAACGTGAGTTATGGTCTCAGTTTATGAATTAACAATAGGAAACAGACTTGGCAAAAAACCCCCCCCCAAAAAACCCCAAATCTCTGTTAACAATTGACGAGACAACAGTAGGACTCTTGGGTTATTCAGCAGGACTGAACCATTGGATCCAAACTGTCCAACTGCAGATCGTCCAAATTTAAGAGACTTTACAGTTTAGTGAGGTTAAGACCTAGCAATGCGGTTCATATTGCTCTCTTTAGAACGAACATAGCTTGCTTGCGTGTCCAAGGAAACAGCAAGTCCTCTATCTGAATGGCTAAAAACAGCAAAAAGAAAGATTTTTTTTTTTTATGTTGACTAGCCACTTTCTATTGATCTACTTTGAGATACCTAGAAAATCTTCTAGTGGTGCTGACTGGAAACAATCCTGCAAAGAAGGGAGAGTCAAAACTAATCTACAAAGACGTAAAAGGTCTCTTCGATCGGTTGGTTTAAACGGCCTTTTTGATCGAACGCGTAATGGAAAACGACGGCAAAAGTAAACAGAAGAAATCTGTGAGCTGGCAAAATACTTTTTCCCCCCGTCGAGTCGTCACGTAAACCTCCTCATGATCTTTTTGTGGAAGAAAATCTCTCCACTGGGAATTGCAGCGTGAATAAGCCATTCGCCGAGTAACCGGTTTCTTAACGGTCGCACACAATCAAGAGTGAGCGCTTTCGGTAGAAACAGCTGCTGTTCAGTGAGCCTCAGGCAGCTCGGTCACCGACTCCGACCGCCTTAGAGAAAAGGTTCTAGCCGCTGCTCTCTCAGTTACCGACTCTGTGACCTGGCGCATTTTTTCTGACTACTCTTTTATATCCAAGTGATCTTTGTACTGTTAACATCTCTTCCAGCCAGAATCAGCTGAGCCCACCCATAACCGCCGTTTTGCATCATTAGAACCACAGAGACATCCCTTCCATCAAGAGTCCGACATGTCGTGTGCGCAGTTTCTGTGAGTTCGGCTTAGCTTTGAGATTGGCCCCTTCGTAGGTCACAGCTCAGCCCCCGCTGTACTGACTTCTTAAACTGTTTATCGTGCCGGTGGCGAAACACAAAAACGACAAATCCGGATTGGTGTTGAGGGATTACGTGCTAAACTGTTCCTCGCTTTCGCACCAGCTGGACGGAAAGAGACGTTCCTGGAATGTCTCTGGGTATAAACGCATAATAATGGTCTAAAAAAAAACAAACAAAAAAGATGCATTGTTTTGCCATTTGATTTGTTTTTTTTGTTTTGTTTTTTTGTTTTTTGTTTTGTTTTTGGTGATGATTATGCAAGCCACATGTTGGAGGTGCTGGAAAGAAGATTTCAATACCCCGGGACACCTCTGCCTGCTTTACAACTCTGTTTCTCAAAAGGTGAGATGACGTAAAAAAAATTCAACCGAGAGCAGAACGAGCCCAGAGGCTTACAGCAAAGGAAATGGCGACGAACTGAAACCCATGTTAGGCCGATTTGCATTTTCACAGCAAACTTTTGGGAAGTGCAGTAAATGTCGTGTGTAGTTTGGAGTATGTGGTGATTTAATAAGTCGTGACGTCAGCAAGGTGGAAGGTAATCGTGTCGTTCCGGACTCCCAAAATGTGCACCGAAAACAGTCTTATAGGAACGGTGCAAAAGTATTCTTACCACTTAAGGTTTTCCATATTTTTGTCATGTTACAGCCGCAATCTTCAATGAATTTTAATGGGATTTCACAGGTTAGATCAAAACAAAGCAGTGAAGTGAGAGGAAACTACTACAGCAAATGTCTTTTTTTTTTTTTTTTTTTGTAGCTTTGTAAAAAAAACTATTTGAAAATTATGCCATGCATTCGATACAACCTTTTGTTGCAAAAATAGCTGAAACTCTTTACCTCTTCTCCGTTAGAATACAGATGTACTGAATTTCATTCACGCTTCACAGGGGCTGAACACAAATGAATGCTACACTTTTCAGATTTTTATTTGCCAAATTTCTTTTTCAAAATGCCACGATTTCCATTCGTTTCACTGTCGTGGCGTAGTTTTACTGGTCCATCGGGTTAAATCCCAGTGAAATTCATTGACGTTTGTGGTTAAAATGGGAAAGCTAAGAAAAGCTCATGGAGAGTGAAAACTTTTCCTAGGAACTTTACCTCTTTTCTTTAGCAGGGAAGAAGATGCAGCATATATGGTCCGACCCAAAGAATTGTCAGAGTAAAAGATTTCTGGTTTACAGCTTGAGGACTACTTAAGGTTTTCACACCTTAGTCTTCGTATTTCCATATTTCCCCAAATCCTTTAAACGTATTTTGTTCTCTGGATAATACCATCAAGCGTCTCCTCTTGGAAAAAACTGTACACATGGCCGGGATTTTTAAAATTGACTTATTTACCTGTTTTTAGGTACATTAGTCACCATTTTACACATTTCTCTTGCGTGTACCCTTTCTCTCCCCAAGCTTTTTGAAACATCACATCTAATTTAAAATGAGCATGTTTAATACCATCCGTTTTGATCACTTGGCATGACATGTCTCACGTTCAGTAGGATTTCTGTGTTGGCTCCCTACTCGTCCCTGTGTCTGCATCGATCCCTCGTGTTTACAGAAATTTTCCCCCAAAGTTTATCTCTCTGTCGCAGGAACGACAGATTTCTGCGAAGAGAATAAATCGTCACGCGTTGCACCACTCCAGTCATGATTGGGCTGAAAAGGCACGACGGCAGACGAGCACGAACGACTGCGGTGGTCTGCAGTGAATCCGGCTTGCGTTGGTTTTGACCTCGTTGGCACAAGGTTGCACGATTTGAATCACTTTTCCTGGTTGAGCCGTTTTGTTGTGCAGCCGCTTCTCTCGCAGGAAGGAAATCACATGGCTTCTGGGACGACTGGCTGAATCCCACAGGGGATGGGCTTAAAAGTGCAGATCAGTCGTTTTAACTTCTTCGTGCTGCTGAGTAAACTGTATCCTCATTCACTTGACATGCTTTTGTCTTATTTTATTTCCATCCCCCCCCCTGCCAGGTTATTGTGTTGCAACCTTCAATGTTGTTGTTTTGGGGATTTTGTGAAACTGTACAGTGGTTCAGCGTTAAATCCTGGAATCTCTTTCGACACAGCAGCCCAGAAAGGTGTTGGAGATTTTGTTTTGTTTTTTTGTTGTTGAAATTATTATTATTATTATTTGATTGTGTCTGTCGAAAAAAAAATTGTATTTCCCTCTCCTAACTCCATAAATTCCCCAAATGATGATAATTCTAGAATAAAGAGATTGACTGCAATTAGATCTTGCCTTTATTTTTTGTCAGATAAAACGTTGTAAACATTGCATTAGCAGATCTCTTAATTCAAGCAGTGGATTTTAACTAAATGTGTAGACACATCTGATTTGCAACCTTCTTTTGTGACTGACCATTGTATGTTAGGAGCATCTCTATTCAGTTAGGTAATTTTTTTCTCTCCTTACATAATCCATTTTGTAATATAATGTAATGTATTTTGGCCACCACGCTGTTTTAAAAAAAAGGCTATTTGTTTATTTACGTTTTAGATGATTAGTAATAAAATAATGGATGTAAATTAGTCCTATTTTGTGTCCAGTAATAATAACTTTGTTATGATCTAGTTTCTTATTATATTGTTATATTCTATCCATCCATCCATCCATCTTCTGCAGCTTATCCGGGGTTGGGTCGCGGGGGTAGCAGCTTAAGAAGGGAGGCCCAGACTTCCCTCTCCCCAGCCACTTCCTCCAGCTCCTCCGGGGGAATCCCGAGGCGTTCCCAAGCCAGCCGAGAGTAGTCCCTCCAGCGTGTCCTGGGTCTTCCCCGGGGCCTCCTCCCGGTGGGACGTGCCCGAAACACCTCACCAGGGAGGCGTCCAGGAGGCATCCTAACCAGATGCCCGAGCCACCTCAACTGGCTCCTCTCGATGTGGAGGAGCAGCGGCTCTACTCTGAGTCCCTCCCGGATGACCGAGCTTCTCACCCTATCTCTAAGGGAGAGCCCAGCCACCCTACGGAGAAAACTCATTTCGGCCGCTTGTATCCGCGATCTCGTTCTTTCGGTCATTACCCAAAGCTCATGACCATAGATGAGGGTAGGAACGTAGATCGACCGGTAAATTGAGAGCTTCGCTTTTTGACTCAGCTCTCTCTTCACCACGACGGACCGGTACAGCGCCCGCTTCACGGCGGACGCTGCACCAATCCGCCTGTCGATCTCACGCTCCCTTCTTCCCTCATTTGTGAACAAGATCCCGAGATACTTGAACTCCTCCACTAGGGGCAGGACATCTCCCTCGACCCGGAGAAGGCACTCTACCCTTTTCCGACTCAAGACCATGGTCTCAGACTTGGAGGCACTGATCCTCATCCCGGCCGCTTCACACCTCGGCTGCGAACCGCTCCAGTGAGAGCTGCAGATCACGTCCCGATGAAGCCAATAGGACCACATCATCCGCAAAAAGCAGAGATGCAATCCTAAGGCCACCAAAACGGATCCCCTCAACACCTCGGCTGCGCCTAGAAATTCTGTCCATAAAAGTAATGAACAGAATCGGTGACAAAGGGCAGCCCTGGCGGAGTCCAACCCTCACTGGGAACGAGCCCGACTTATTGCCGGCAATGCGGACCAGACTCTGACACCGGTCATACAGGGACCTGACAGCCCGTATCAAAGGGCCCGGTACCCCATACTCCCGGAGAACCCCCCACAGGGCACCCCGAGGGACACGGTCGAACGCCTTCTCCAAGAAACTGGCTCTGTTATATTCTATTTATTATTAAAATGCGGCGGATAGCTATGTATAAAATTAATTTATTAATTTATGTTTCTATAGGACAAGAACAGCGTGTTACACAGAATACGCCCAGATGGGTTGCCAAGTAGTAGTTGCATCCCTCTTTAATCAGAAAGCTTAGTTGCGGTTATTTATTTTCATTCTGGCGTCCACATAACATTCTTGTTTGGTTGTCTTTTTTATTTATTTTGTTTGTTAATCTGTTTTTCTGTTCTTTCTAAAATACTACCGCCGATGATGTTACAACGGTAACCAGAAGGTGCTCGAAAGTGCACTTTCCAAGTACCTGGCAACCTAAAGGCAACCCGTGGTCTTTCCTCCTCTGCGGACTCATTCGCCATTTTGAGCCAGTTTTTCTGGGTGACCTACATTCGGTGAACAACCTGCAACGTGAGCAACACTTCAATTTTCCTCGGCAAGAAAAAGAAAAGCAGGTAAGCAATCCTGAAATATGGCGTTGATGGACTTCAGCATGTCTTCCTGTGTTTAACGTTGTCGCTGTGACGTTATTTCTGTCAGTAGCGACTGTTTTCGTATCTAACGTTAGCTCTCCTCGGCTAACTGAAAGCGACCTCGAGGCGACGTAAGAAAAAAAGAGAGAAAAAAAAGACCGAGAACATTTTTTTTTTGCTAGAAAACCTCAGATAAATTAGTTCTTAAAAACTGAAGCTTTGAAGCATTCTGTACTCAATAAATTTATTTCACCTGTTTATGGTTTTTCAGGCGGCAGTGAATTTATTAACGCATTGCGCAGTAACAACAGGGTTTTGTTTGTGAAGGCTGATGCAGGCCCGAAATCCATCTGTGCGTTCCTTTGCCATAAATGGGCAAAAAAATTGCTTGCACTTTTATTTTACTGTTATATCAGAGGAGCCAACAAATTAACGTTTATATCTGCGCTGCTTTATTTGCGTTTTGACTTGCAGTAAATATCGCATTTTTAATTTCTTTTAGATCGGTTAGATCCACTCTGAAGTGGAACGGTTTTGACCAACATGAGAACTCCTTGAACGGGTTTCATCGTGTTTGGCACATAAACTTTAAGTAAACCTGATTAAAGTAAAAAAAAAAAAATCCTTCAGAACGTAGTTATGTAGTTCTACTTTAAAATTAAACTCAAACGTACTTAATTGATCCCAAAGGGAAGTAAAACATCAAAAATATGTAGATATTGCGATATTTATGTGAGCGAAATACCGTGGAGACTTTCCTTGTTTTTATATCGTTTAATTAATAGATTTGCATAAAATAATTTGGATCAAATTAACCACAGTTGGATCAAAGCACATTGTTGATTTGGAGTACACAAGTTGTGGTTTTGGTTTTATTGTTTGCCTTTTGAATTTTAAAGCAACAATGCCACTTGAAGAGGGATGTGTGCTACTACTTTAACTTCTAAGCTGTGTGACAAGAGAGTCCAAGGGGGAAATAGCTTGTTGTGCACGTGGAGGTTTTCTCACCAAGATAATGATTAATTTATGTTCCTGGAAAAGGGACAAACTGTAACGACAGTCGGTTTAAGACACAACAATAACAAGATGTTCTTGTTATGTTTTCCACACGTAAAAATATTATTTTCTTGCCGTTCTGTGTTGTTTGAAAATGTCTTTTTTTTTTATCTCTTTGCAGCAAGGAGCAGCAACATGAGTAGCAGTCGCGTCTTCATCGGCCATTTGAGCACACATGCAAGAGAGAGGGATGTGGAGAAGTTTTTCAAGGGATATGGACACATAAGAGAGATCAACTTGAAAAACGGATTTGGATTTGTGGTCAGTGCGGCAAGTCCTCTGTTTTTGGTACATTTTGATTTTGACTCTGAGCTTAAGGGAAATAACGCTCTCCCGTTCTTGTCAGGAATTTGATGACCACAGGGACGCCGACGACGCCGTGTACGAGCTGAACGGGAAAGAACTGTGCAGTGAAAGGTGAGCGGTTTTCTCGGTGCAGGATTTCCCTGTTTTGCCGCCTGTTGGGAGTTGTTTACGAGCGCAGGGTCATCTGAGTAGCTGCCAGGCAGTTAAAGTTATCTGCTCCATGAGTCAGCAGGTTTTTCTTCTTTTATATGTTTGCGTGACCTTCCACTTTAATCCGTTGTTTACATTTTCTTCCTCAGGGTCACCATTGAGCACGCCCGCTCCAGGAGAGGCAGAGGAGGCGGCGCCCCGGGAATGGGACGTTTTGGCGGCGGCGGCGGTGGTGGTGGCGGCGGCGGCGGCTATCGCCAATCCCGCAATACCAGAGCTAGGTAGATGAGACTCAGGTTGCCATTTTGTTTCATAAAAGTTAAAAGGTGATTGTTTTTTTATCTCAGTAAAACCACCATTTCAAACCAGACCATATGATTTGGTCTCTTAAAAATAAGTCAATTGTGTACAGCTGACACGATTAACTGTGATGAATCGATTATTGAAATATTAGTCATAACTGATTTAGTTATCGATTAATCGTTAGCTGGAGTGTGCGTTGTGTGCATGATTCATTAAAGGAGTTCTGTCATTGCATTTTAGGGAACAAAATGTTTATTTTCTTATTCAAATAAGAATGTTTATTTTCTAAATAAAACCAGGAATTGAATTAATGTGCATCTTTTAAAGTATTTTTATAAAATATTGTATAAAAAAATGCTTAAGAATTTAAGTGATAAATATGAAGAATGTGCAAATTTTGTGAACCGTTAAATCAATTTCTAAAATAATAATTAACCGCAGAACTGTAAAAGAGCAAATGTATATTTTCCAGACAAGCTTGCTCAAAATTGTGGCATATTCTAAGCCTTTTGGCTGTCTGGACTGGAATAAGCCCATTTTTCCACATCTGACACCAATGCAAATATTGACACAATTCTTAGATAGAAAAAAACAAAACAAACAACGCACACACACACACACACAAAAGTGAGCAAGAAATGAATTAATTTAACAGAAAATTGTGCTGAAAACCAAGAAGGCTACTGTTTGACTTAGAAGTGAGTGTTTTTAGTTTTAAATCCAGTGTGCAACATTTCTCTGCAGGTATGGCCCTCCCATGCGAACTGATCACAGGCTAATTGTGGAGAACCTCTCGTCCCGCGTCAGCTGGCAGGTATGAGATCACATAATTACATTCAACTCAATTTACTATGACATCTTGCCACGTGATTTAATAGTAAAGTAACAGTTTCTTATTTGGCTATTATATAAGTATTATGTTAAAAATCTACACATTTTTGTTAAATTGGCAAATTTTTTTTTTTTTTTTTCCATTATAGTGTCATTTACTCCAAAAATCATATTACTGCTGTTTAGTATTTTACTTAAAAAAAAACAACATTTTATTTTTAATAAGCAGCTCCTCTGGTATGGTTTCCTGTTTTGTAAATCAGAGGTAAATAGACATCCTCCACTTGGGGGGTCAGAAGTATGTAGCGCCCTCTGCTGGTTGTTTTTTTTCTGAATAGTGTCCATCTGGTGCCTTTCCTTACACGCAGTTGCTGCCGGTCTAAAGTCTTGGCTGGTCCCCCGTAGCGGTGAAAGTGGTCTAGCGCAGGATACGGTAGCCTTAGGAGGGCCGTAGCCACAGTCTGGAGGTTCTGTGGGCTGGCGTTCCCGGCTGCAGGAACCCCCACGCCCCCCTCAAATCCACGGCCTCCCACAGTCTCTGTTGGGGCTCTTTCTGTGGCTGGTGGAGCTGGGGGGGTGTTGAGTCGGGCACACATCACACCCCCCTACTTTCTCTCTGGTGGTTCCTTACTTGAGGAGGCCGGATGCTGATGCAAGGCTGAGAGCATTTCTCGAGGGCGTTTCTCAAGGGCTTAACACTGCATTGGTTCCCATTTGCTATTTGGACAAGTGGCTCTATGCTATTATCTACCTTGGTTTGGAGCGGTAAGTAGCATAAAACTCATGTGATTGGGTTTTTTATTATTATTATTCTTTTTAATAGCGGGTGGTAGAAGGGTGGAGATTTAGTCTCGAAAGGGAATCTTGTAAACAGTTGACCCCCTTTTTTTTGAAAGTCATTTGGTAAATGTAAAAAAAAAAAAAAAAAAAGTCCCAACTTTTATTAAAAAAAGAAAAGAAAATAGTCATTTTTATTGTAAATTCGACACACAATCTGTTTATCCCACAAATTTCTACACAAATTTGACTTACAAAAGTCGAGTATTGGCATCAAATTCCTCAAAAGTTTTGCCTGTTTTCTGTGAAGTGTTTCACCGTAAGGCTTAATGTGGTCTTTAAATTGATAAGTTGGAAGCAGTAGATTTTAGTTCCTGTAGCAGAAAAGGGCAAAACCTGTCCTCAGATCATTTTTATGGCTCTCTTGTTTACACGCCCTCTAGAATAGGATCTGATACAAATGTGCTAGAAATGGGTTACTCATGTTTCTGTTTGATGTTTTTACTTTTTGGTAATCTCTTAAGTTCCAGGTTCGAGAAGGCTCTCAGTGACGCTTCGTGTCTAATTCCCTTATTTATTCAGTGTTGTGCTCTTGAAATAGGACCTTAAAGACCTGATGAGAAAGGCAGGTGAAGTTACCTTTGTGGACGCACACAGACCCACTAAAAATGAAGGGTGAGTTGAAGTCGTTTCACTTTTTGTTGTCGTTTTCATTATGATGTCTCATGGATGAATGACTCACTATCGGTTTGAATGCAGGGTGGTTGAGTTTGCATCTCGTTACGATATGAAGAACGCCATCTCCAAACTCGATGGAACAGAGCTGAATGGACGCAAGTTGAAGATGTTTGAGGACAGTAGGAGGTCAGACATTTTATGTTGTCTGTTTTTTTTTTTGTTTTTTTTTTTAAATCCTGTGGTGAAAATGTGCTCGTCGTCACATGAACGTTGTCGTTTCTGTTCCACCAACAGGAGCCGTTCTCGCAGCTACTCTCGTTCCAGAAGCCGCTCCAGGAGCAGATCCAGGAGCCGCTCCAGGAGTCGCTCCAGGAGCCGGAGCCGCAGCCGCAGCCGCTCCAGGAGCCGCTCCAGGTCTCCCAGCCGCACCCCAGAGAAGAAGATGTCAGGAGGGAGCAAGCCTGCAGCTAATTCCCCATCCAAGTCCAAATCTCGCTCAAAATCTCGCTCAAAATCTCGCTCCAAATCTCGCTCAAAATCCCGCTCCAAATCCCGCTCCAAATCTCACTCCAAGTCCCGCTCTCCCGCTCCCGCTCAAAACGGCAAGGCTCGCTCCAGATCCCGATCTCGCTCGCGTTCCCGCTCCGCCTCAGCAGACAGCAAACACTAAGATGGCTGCAGCTACAAGTCACAGGGCGGATGCAGAGTAGTTTTCCTAGCGAGCCTCGCCTGGCGGCTTGTGTGTTTGTTTTTACTGAAGGGGAGAATAGAACCTTTAAGTGGGGTCTTTTTGAAGGCAAGAATTAAAATTTATTGAGTGCTTTTTAGTTTTGAATCTTCTTCCACTTGAGTGAAATTATTGTAAACAAAATTTAAACAATTGATTCTTCTGTCCCCTTCATATGAGTGGCGATACCCATTGTCTGCTTACTGTCCCTCACTGGATTTACTTTATTTCCCAGTCTTTGTGGGAATACCATCGATTCCCTTAAACTGTTGAGGATATAAAGGTATAGATTTGGTCTTAAACGTCTCTCATTCTTCTGATGAGGCATCTATCTGTGTTTGAAATCCAGTCATTTGATATTCGAACATGAGCAGTTCAGCTGGGGATTTAGATTTTTTTTTTTTTTTGTTTCTCAAAAGTGTGACCACCTGGAATTTAGTTTTCCTAAGCGTCTTACTTTTAGTCAGTGTTTTCACTGATGTCTTTGTTTTCTTCTGGGAATCGGGAGTCTGACACAAGTTTGCTTGTAAATGTTGCATATTTAGATGCTGATGAATCTATATATTGTAATTTTTTTTTCTTTGTTTACTCCGTGTGTCTAAAAAAAATGCACACAATGTTTCCATTTTCAACTCAAGTCTTTCATTAACTGTGAAATGTATCGATCCCTCTGTCCTACACTTATTGTGGAGTACAAATGTAAACTAAGTTCATTTTCTTTTTGCTTTGTTATAAAAATATTAAACTTCAGTGTACTAAAAAAAAAAAATGTCTTCGGCTACGTATTGTCACGTTTTCACAGAAAAATATATCCCGATTCCAAAAAACAAAATATTAAATATTACTTTGGCTGGGACTGATTGAAAGACTTGAATGTTTCAGGAAACAACCTCAGGCAATACAAACAAAAATATAAATTTTTCAGGAGATATTTGTTATTGTAAATCTGAGACAAATCTCGCTTTAGCCGTTTTGAAGGGAAGCTGAAAAGTAACCGGAATGGGCAAATAAATCCCAAACACTGCCAGCCAATAATCTCTAGTTGTAGGAAATTTTGGTTCTAAAAGTCATTTCTAAATGTGGGAACAAAATGTTCTGACTTGTATTGGAAAGACGTACCGAAACTCCACTCAAATGTTCCATGCCTAAGAATAAAACCAAACATCCTCCTCTTGCGAGATCGTGAATACATTTCTGATTGTCCTTCATTGTTGTACATTAAATGGCCATTGTTGACAAGCCACGACAATAATCTGTGGATCAATATAGTAACAGCTAATCCCGACTAGACATAGTAATCCTTGAAGGGATTATATCCATGTATGAGAACCTGATAGGTAGTTAGAGCTGAACATATATGATCGAAAATGAAATGTTTTAAGGTAAAAAATTACCACTTTTTAGTTCCCCCCCCTCCCAAATTCACTGCAAAGCTCGTGATCACCACAGGGTGGCAGCATTCGCTTGGGTTAAAGAGTGAGCAGCTTTGATGCTTTCTAAATGACCTGTTCTGTTTACACCATCACAGAGTCATGTGAGGCAGGAAATGTTTTTGAAACGAAGAGATTTGATCCACGTGAACAGACAAAATAAAGAAATAAAAGTTAAAACTCTTCCGGGACAGTACAGGACAGTAGTTTTAACTCTGCAAAATGCATGCTTTAAATTATGAACGGCGTACACAAAAATAACTTGAGAAAGTGGTTTGCTTACACATTTTAATTGTATCCCTAGTGTTTGTTTTTCAGCTTTGATGCAGAGGGAAGTAATCATAATCTGCAGTAGATGTTCAGGAGATGCAGCTATTCATTATATGTATGCAATTTAACATGACTGCATATAGCAGGTAAAAATCAGATGGATTAAGAAACTGCCACACTGCAATATAGAGGCTACTATTCACCACTTCACTGTTGGGACAAATGGGATCATTTCTTTTTTTATCGTATATCATAGTCAAATTGGGGCGAAAATATAGTAGAAAGTAATATGGTGTACTGGATGGACATTTTTCTGCAGAATCACTCCTTGTAATTCCACCCTGTCCTCTGATCCAGAGAGCTTTTACTACCAGCCAGCACTGCATATTCCTGTAGACAAGTGTATGTCGGGTGTTTAGTGCTCCGCTTATGGAGCACCGCTTGTGCCATGAACACGTTTGACACAACTAGCGTTTCTTTAGCCACCTATGGGCACATTGTCGCCTGTTTGGTTCGATATTAATCTCATTTTTACTTCTGACCTGGAAGACATTTTATGTTGGAAATTTGGGTGCGAACGCTTGAGATCTCACTACAACCCCAACCTTTTTCCCAACATGGCTGTCAGTTGTAGCAATAAGTGCTTTATCTATGGTGTGACACACCTAACTGAGAACAACCACAGCTTTACCAGCTTATGTCGCTAATATTAGTTAGCCTAGTCACTACACAATTAGGAAATCATGATAGATTTCCAACTTGGTGTTAAGTTGAATCTAATCCTACTTCTTTACACACCTATAACAGTTAGTTACCATGGAGACTGAACAGACTTTTTTTTGTTGTTGTTGTGGTGTCACAGAGACCCCTTTTGCTGCTCTCTGCAGCATTTTTGTTTTGTACTCCACTTTATTAGCCACCCACATTCCACACAGAGCAATTCTGCGTGGAATGTGTTCGGTTTTAACATTTATTTCTCCGTGTGGGGACGGCGCGGAGCGGGTTTCCTTCCTCGCGCATCGCAGTGACGGTCTCGCGCTAAGCCTCTCCCACCACCGCTGCGCACGAGCCACCCGTCATACCCCCGGACTGACGGCGTGCCGACCGGGCACAACAAGCTCCGGTCACCCGGGCCGCGACGACCGCCCGACACCCGTTGTCGACGTGAGCGCGTGACGACAGTTTCTTCGCGGAAACACACACATTATCACCTCACGCGCACACACATACGCGCGCGCGCGCAGACAGACGACCCGCGCGCCGGTTTTGCTGTTTACCAACCGACCAGCTCGGTGTCAGGACGGTCCCACCCGCTGGTACCGACAGCCATGGCGGAGAGGAGCGGCCGGCTGAGTTTCCCCGGGAGCGGGGCTCTCAACCGACCGGTGCCCATGAACCTGTTCGCAACGTGGGAGATAGACGGGTCCTCCCCGAACTGTATCCCAAGGTAAGGGCTCTGTCCTTGGTGTGTGTGTGTGTGTGTGTGTGTGTGTTTAAAGTTTAAAGCTCCTGCTCGCTGTCATTAGTGAGCGCGCTAACACTACTGCAGCCGCAGCGACCCTGCTGTCTCATCCTGCCCGCTGGATGCCCATGCAGGCCCTCCGCTGTCTGCAGCACCGAGCCGCAGAGAAAAGGCGTGAATCCCGCTGTGCGGTGGCAGCAAAACTCCTCAGTGCAGCTGAGTGGGTTCATAGGTGGGTGGGTGGAGGGGTTTCTGCAGGCATCATGGTCCTCCTGTTGGAAGATCACACGTACCCCTGCTAGTTTTAGTGCTCCAGTTTGATGCGGTTTACATTCACGTGAACCAAAAAGCCAAATTAAATGATTTCATCATGAAGCAGCTGCACCAGTTATTAACAAAATGCTTTCCCACGTGGTCTTCTTGTTTTAACCTCCTGCGGGTTTCACTGCAAGCCTCAGGTCTCCAGACAGAGTCGCAGCTGCTCGACCATTAACTTTGTTTATGTATTTATTTTTCTATTTATTCATGCATGAAAAGTTTCTGCTCAAACCTATAGCCAAGAGACGCTTCTGCAGGTTAGAAGACAAAAGAGAAATCTGTAAAATCACGAGCAGATGTGATCGATCCACCTGCTGCATCAGGATTTGCTTTGTATCAAATTTGCTGTGCAAGTTTGATACAAACTGGCAAGTTTTGTCTTCTTGATCAAAGTTGTGCTTCTGCTCTTATTCCTCGACGTTCTTGAGAAGCTCGCTGTGAAAGATCAGGTTAATATTTAAGAAAAGGTTTTCATAAAGTTACCCGCCTTGTATCATGTTTACAGTTTGCAAATGTATTAACTGATCTTATAATTTTGCTTTGCCTGTTGAGACCATCTGAATCCTCCAACTCGACGTAAGTAGTTCAACTCTATTGCGTTAGATGGTTGATGATGCCAGAGTTTGTTATTGCTCTAAGTCTAAATGACCTTTCACTCACGCAATTAAACTCCATGTACCGCCTTAAAATCAGCGTCGAAACCTTATTAGTCGAGGTCAGAACGACCTCCCCGTGTCTGACTTAAGGGGAAAAAAAGCCTTTATTAATGTGGGAATTTGGGTGTGTGTGTGTTTTTTTAATTACTATTATTTCATTTTTTTTTTCAAAAGTGATGACTCCCTCTTCTTGGCTCCCCCCTCTGTCCTCTTCATTTGATGCCTTCAGCGGACAGCGCATCGCTTGGCTTTTAGCTGAAACCAGTTCACTTCCAGGAACAGCGTGGCTGTGACATTATTCAGCAGACCAGATGAGCAGACGAAATGCCTCCGTAACTGAAAGAGACGCGCTCGCTCCTCGGTGACCTGTCGGCTCACGCTCTCATCTCGTCCACCAGGCCGCTTCGGCGAGGAGCAGACAGTGAGAAGTTGTCTTTTCCCGAAAGGCCGCGGCCTCGTATTGAGTTCTGTCTGTCAGGGTGGAGGCAGCAGGATCCCGGCTTTGTTAAACCTTCGGCTTCCAGTCTTTTCGCTCTTCCATTTGTGCGCGTCCAGAGTGTGACCTTTCACCTCATTCTTCTTCATAAAACAGCTCGAGTTCAGTTAGACTGGACGGGGAGCATACGTTGACATCAGGTCTCATGTCTCGTCACAGAATGGCCCAGTCAAAGTAAAGATGTCGGATACAATCAAGAATCTAACCGTTTCTGTTTGTAGGATCAATCTAGGAAAGTACTCCTGTAAATCCTGTCTTTAACTTTGTTCATCTTCATTTTTGTTGCTGTGCTGTAATTTTTTTTCAAAGAGTCTTTGAGTCTCTTTAAAAGGATTGTGAGTTTGAAGTATTATTATTCTTTTTTTTATTTTTGCAAATTCACTGCGCACAGACTTGCAGTTTTTCACCAGTCATCGCAACTTTGGACCAAATCTGACCAATCACCTTAATGTTTGTTTTGTCTGTTTGTTTTTGTTGTATTTCCTTCTTTTCTCACCAATCACTGCAACTTGGCTGAATTTTGACCAATCCGCTTGGCCGCCTTCTGATTTAACTTTCTGTTTCTATGCGTTTCTTGAAAGCCGAACGTGGAAGATGAGAGCGTGTGTGACGCTAAACGATAGCAGTTGCCTTTTTTTTTTTTTTCACTTTTTAAAAAAAAAACATTTAGAGAAGTTCTGTAGGATTTGTTTCTACCGTCTAAACAGTTCATATTAACTTTAAGAGTTCTTATTTTGCACTTTGACGGTTTTATTTGCATTATGTTTGCTCTCTCAAGAAGCCAATCGAGTTTTGTTTTCCACCACACAACTGTTTTAGCATGTGAAGTTTAAGTTTGGTCTCATGTGATCAGAGCACCTCCTCCCTCATGTTGGTTGTCAGTCTTGGCAGCTTCTCATTTTCGGATCAGAAGTACCTAACGGTAAATGATGCGTGTCGTTTTTTCAAATGCTTCTGTACGACGATGAACAACGAGCTCCTTACTGCAGTGCACTGGACTCATCCGGAGGATTTTACAGCCTGTAAATCGGTGGAAAAACAAACTGCTGCTGCGTTTGGCACTTTAATGTGATTCATTCAAAGGCAGCGCAATGTTGTGAACATTTAGTATTTTATCCTAAATCCTTTTTTTTCTGGAAGCAACTCAGAACAGGGATCGCATTCTTGTTGCCGTACTTGGTCGCTGAAGAGTTGCTTCAATGCTTAAAAGGTTCGACGGGGTTTGTGTGTGTTGTTGGAACGGCAGATGAAATATTTCCATCTGTGTTGTCTAGAAGAAGGAAAAGGAAATAAATAGGTGAACAAAAATGAGATGAATGAAAACTTAGTTTGCGCTGCGACCGCAGACTTTGATCGCTTGCTGAAATGTTATGTCAGTGGTGTCCAAACGAAATCCCCTCTAAGTTTATGAAAAAAACAGTTTCAAGTGGAGTCAAAACATCTGCGCCGCACCGCTGGAGTGTCTGGAACAGGATTTGGACCAACGTGTCGGTTCTTCAGGAATAAAATCCTCTTTTCTCTGGCATTTACCAAAGTCCCATTAATTTGGATCAGCCAGCTTTCATTTTGATGATTACGGCTCGTAATGAAACAAAAAGTGTTAAAAATACCTGCAGGCATGAAAAATGACGGCTTAGTGTGCTCTTTCATCTGTTTTCAGGAACCTTGCCCAGATTGGTTTTAATATCCAGACTGATGGGACTTTTGCTGCCCCTTCACGAATGTTTGGAGTCGTAGAGCAACTGCAACCTTAACAAACTCCAAGAGTCAATTTTGCCCTCAGTCCACTGAAATTTCGCTCATATAGAGTCGCGAGTGTTGCCTGACCTTGAAAAAAAGAAAGACAACTTATAATTTCGGATAAATAGCTACTGTAGGAAATGTGTTATTTTGTGAAACGACCACCATTTCATTTCTAGTTTTAGGTCGTAAAATAAGGGAGAACATACGGGTTTTGTAAAATCTTTGATGGGATCTAGATATTGGTGGAAAATGACAGGGGAAAAAAAGGCATAAATTCCAACCTAATAACAAGAAAACTACAGGCACATCTCAGTTAATTAGAATATGCTCTTTCTGATGAGACCAGTTGTTCAGACTGAAAGTAGCTTTTTATCAATAGAAAGCTTTCAGTAGGTAATAAACTTGCTTTTCATCAAGCCTACGTTTCTTGGTTCTAAATGTGTGATGTACGGTAATATCAGAATCTAAATGGTCATGTTTTCATTCATTGTAAGCAGAAAGTCATCGTCGTTAACAGGAAGAAAGGCTTAGAAACATCAGTTTGTGTTGAATTAATCTATATATTGCTTTTAACTAGGGCTTTACAATAAATCGATAACGATACATATTGTGATGCACACGTGATCGATATCAATAAATAATTCTTCTGGGAGAATATTCAATAATTTCATTGATCTTTGAGCCTGAACTGCACAGCATTCTGGGTAACGTAGGTAGAGGAAACGCTTTAGCCACTCAACCTCTCCCAGCCTCGCCAAGCTAGGTTGGTGGCATCAACTAACTCACTCGCTCTTTGGTTACCTAGCAACAGCCTATTGAGTAACCGGCGCAGCAGCAGTTTCATGTTTCACCACTGTGCCTCAAAACTGCATAAACCTACAAAACGACACAAAGTGAAAACTGTAGCGAAGTCAAGCCGAAACTGTCAGATGTTTGGCAGTATTCCAGATATTTAAAACAAAAAAATATTAATTATTATCAATATCGACTGATATGAAATGCTGATATCTCTGTCCGTTTTTCAGCCATATCGTCCAGCCCCGCTTTTTCACTTAGAGTTACTGACATAAATGATCTTTTCAATAATATTCCAATTCATTAAGATGCATTAAGATTGTATATCTAAAAAACAAAAAACAAAAAAACAAACAAACACTGGTACGTTTTTTGAGACGTTTTATTCTGTTTAGTGCAAGTATTTCAACTGAAAAACTGCTCAAATCTACTTTTGTTATTATGCGTGTATTTAGAAACATTTATCTATTATTTTTAGCCGAGATTATAAAGCGCCACTGCTTGCCGCTCCATCAGACTTGTGTGAGTCATGTGGAAGCGCGCCATCTTGTCTCTGCGTCAAAGCTGGTCGCCGTGGCGCGGCGGTCTCCAGGGTCCAGACTACTGGGGTGGGAGGCTTAACGATGGGCTGCCTCTGCACAGAACTCATGTTTCCCAGAGTCACGCTGGGACACGTGCCGCCACACACTGAGGACGCTCCATAATCACCTGCCAACAAGGACAGGACTGGGGAAGAGGTCTTAATCTAACTTAATGGTCTCTGGGTCTCAGACGACCAGTTTTTGACGTTAGAACCAGGCGCTAATGAGATCTCCGGCCTGTCTTTGAGAATAAATGAAGAAATTGAAGGAAAAATCACTACCAGAGTAGTAACTGTAGATAAATCTATTCATTTATACTTTAGTAACTTTCTGGAACACGTGTACTTCCAGGAGACCTTTCACTATGTTGTACTTTCACTTGATTATGAAGTCTTGCTGCTCTTACTCGAGTAAAATCTCCAGATACTTGACCCGCTGTGAGTGATTTCACTGAATGAAGAAGAAACTAAAACGTTCCCCTGACACAGAAGCACTTCTGGTTTGTCGTTTCGGTTAAAGTTTCGTAGGTTCGGACTCACCACCAACTTTCCTACCATCTCACTATTAAATAAAGACTACTGGAGCTGAGGAAAAAAAGACTTAAAAAATGAGAAGTTTCACATGTTTTATATTGAAAGAAATCGTTTCTTATGCCTGCTTTTTAGTTTGTGGTCATTCACATGAATTATGCTCATTTTCGCCGTATGCTGTTAGAGCATCTCATCTTTATTATGACTTAATGTTGCCTCTAGTTGTTGACCTGGTATAGGGCGATGGATGAAAACTAGCTTTTGTGCTAGTTTTTACTTTGACGCTTACTGCTGACATGTTGATTCATATGCGTCATTTTAATTCAAATAAGTATAAATCCGTAAATAAATCAAATACAGAAATGTCAACATATATTTTGGTCCGTCTGATGATGTAATTTTTAAATACTTTTTTTTTTTTTTACTCTTATTTGAGTCATTTCTTGGACAGCTGCTTTTTACTTTGACTTCAGTATAAACTCCATTGAGGTGGTGCTACTCCCACTTGAGTTTCCATCAGGTCCTCATTATCAGCGGCCTTCCTGACAGTCTCTCTGACACTGTGAGCGTGAAAGCTATCGTTAAGCTGCGTCACTTCTCCTTCAGAGACGTCTAAATTGGCGTTCTCCGCCGCTTTTCATGGCTGCGGCCCTCTCATTCTGCTCACATAATTGCACCCGATCCCCTCAGACGGACATTTCCACGGAGGACCTCGTCCCACCGCCGCTTACGCAATCAAGACTCTCCTTTCCTCGCAGCTCGCCCGCTGAAGTGTCTCAGAGCGACGAGCTGCGCTTCATAACAGGGCCTCTGAAGTGGGCATCGGTTGCATTTGTCTTTTTTCCTTCTCGCTCCCTCTCTTTGCCCGTCAGCCCACGGGCGAGAGAGGCCAAGTGCTGCCAGATACGGGGCCAATTTCAGAGACAGAGGCGGATTGAACGGGCCCTCGGGTGGCAGCTGGAGCCCGTAGGCCGTCGTATTTAGGCCTGTTGGAGGCGAGAGTGCTGAGATGTCGCTTTGAGCGGCGGGGAGACACTTGCTCTTTTGTGCCCCGGGCTGCCGGGTAGTCACACTGCGGGAATTTAGAGTAGGACGGACGAGTGGCTGTGAAAGCGTCCCATTGTTTCATGTTCCCTTTGTGGCTTTTGTTGTCCTGCAGTCCAGGCCTTGTTCTGTACTGATGTTTGTAAGTTTGGTTTATTTCGCCGTGCCCTGCAAAAGCACAGAGAAGCCTGGAACCTTATTTAAAAGTACAAATTACAGGGTTTTTTTTTTTTTTTTTAAATCTGGGAGGTTTCTGAACCTGTTCTGTCAGTTTGGGCTCCATCAGCTTCTCAGCAGCACAAGAGTTCTTTTTTTTTGTGCACACCATATTATATATTTTTACCATAATTCTAATCTATCTCTGCACTCTTGAGTTAAGAGGAGAGAAAATCTGAGTCCAAAATTTGTGCTTTTTACCCTTCATCCTGAGCTGAAGTCGTTTTTATGATGCTTCTCCTGGATCTCCCTCCGTATCACACTATTTGCTCTACACCAAAATCAAAGTTGCATTTTGAGCTTTACATTTCAAATAAGAAATAAAAGATTTCCATTTGAATCATTTCTCTCTTACGGTTGAGCGAGGCTCGCATTTCTTGCACTAAAACTGTACATGAATCTAAAGCAGTTGCCTATTTTCAATTCAGTGTCCAATGGGACAAGGAGCAAAATACGACAAAAAAAAGAACATTTATTTCTCAGAAATACAATTTAACATAAGACCAGTACAAAAGGTAAGTGGTAAATCTCAAACGTTTCAGCTTTCGAATCAGATGAGCAAAAGAGAAACTTTTCAAAGATATTTTAAATTATTGAGACCCGCCTAAGAAATCATGTAGTGGATAGTTGATAGTCCAACTTTGGCCCTGCCCTACTTATTCTAGCATTTAGACTTATCTCCTCTCTAAAGAAGTTATTTGTCCTTTTTAAACACTGTCTACATGTTATTTACACATTTGTACATCAAGGTCTGTTTGTGTTTATCCTCTGCAAGTCCAGCGCAGCCGCAGCATCAGGGCTTCCTGTGTCCAGATTCACTATCTGGTCTGCAGCACAACCTCACATGCAAAACAGGGAAATTCTTTCTGCTCCTGTCTTCTCAGTGTAAATCCAGACTGTGAAAAACAACGCATGAGGAAAGTTTTCTGACAAAAATATGTTTGTAATAAATGATTTTGAGGGCACTGTGACTCAGCAGGAGTCGTGCCGAGCGAACAGGAACACGTTAATTTATTTCAATGCTGCATAATAAAACACCTCATAGCGTGTCACATGTTAGATGGACACGTCAAATATGGCTGATGGTACCTGATTTTTTAATATGTGCATTGCACACTTGTGGCATGGCTGTTTACAAGCAGGGGGAGAAGTGGTGTCATATTACCAGGCAGATGGTTTATTTTTAGTCAAAGGTGCAACTTGACGTCACACGTGCTCTGTTCTCTTTTTTATTATTATTATTATTGTTATTGTGTCTATTACTCGTGACCCAAACCTTCCCCCCCACTAGTGAATCGTTCATTATTGCTACAGCGACTGGTTTCACCTGGAGAAACAGAAAATAATCTATCAATGTGACAGCAGCTGTTCATTTTGAGTTAATGCAGAGTCCAATCTCAATAATAATACAAAACTGTTTAGTTTTTTATATATATTTTGGTGGGAGTGTTTTTGTAAAGTGAAAACCCAGAGTTAAAAAATAGCACAAAAAATTTAACAAAATAAATCATACTATGAATTTGTTTTTGCTTTGGTTGTATTTGTAGCCAAGAAATTGGTAACTCAATAAGTAGCACATAAATGATGTGATGATAAATTCCAGCTAAAGACCAAACAGGAATCAAGTGTAGCCTCAATAAGTGACACTTTCTAAGAACCGGACTTCGAAAAAAGATCCTAAGTGAGAATCGTCTTTCTTACATGTGGGAAGATTTACATTAGTGTCTATTGTACGATTATTTATAAAATAAAATTAAAAACCTCTCAACTTTAATTTGCTTTTGTAATAATTTGTATTGAAACTGTTTACATGCATTCCAAGATGTTCATTGAATGTTGGTGATGAGCTTCTGAAAAACATTGTTTCGTCACACTCAGACTCATGTACTCAATCAGGTGCATGAGTATGTCTGCAGACATACTCATGACCTGATTTGCTGTTTGAGCAAAACTCTTCTCACACTGGCCACAGCTGAATGGTCTCTCTCTAGTGTGGATGCGTTGATGGACTTTGCTCACACAGTCATCATGGATTTTGCTCCTGTTGATGCTGATATAGTTCTGTGGGACCAAATGAGACAGTGAAAGAAATATAGTAAAATATTGCATCATAATTATACAAGACATAATGAAAGATTTTCCATAACCTCTTGTGGGGGGAGGAGGGAAATATGTTCTGCTTTGGTACCGATGGCTAAAAGGACACATCCAGTCTCGTTTGGTTGGTGGTAATTTAGTAACTTTAAACATATTTTACAAGATCCAATGTTGTGCAGATTTACAATCACAGACAGATGAAAGAAATCAAAGTGCAGATGTCCGTTGGACAGGAAGAAACGCAGTACGCTGAACAGCTCTAATTACTCACACATCAGATGACAAAGGCAAAGTTCAAATTGTGAGGAAATGTGATGCAGAGACAACGACTGCATCGCCATCTTTGTGACAAGATATAATCACCAGGAAAAACTATTTGCACATATTGACATGCAGTATTTCTTTGATCATGTGACAGTCATGCAGCGCTGAATTGTGAGAAGTTACAAAGCAGAGAAGCAGCGCTGAAGTCAGAGGTTGATTTTCTTCAAGGCGTCACAAAGGTAGTGAAATATATATCATATCAATAAATATTGAATATTAGCCTTAACGGCAATATCTCGCGTCTTATAAATACATTTTCAATCGTTTTCTTTTTAACAATCTGTGCAATCTGGAGCTGTGTGTTCCTCTTCTTTATTGGATGCTGTAGTTTTTTTTCTTTTCTTTTGGAGAGCATGGACTTTTTTCATCTCTGTCGCAGACACAATCAGGAACCTGCATGCATAAACTCCACAAATTAGGTGACTCCATGCGCGGCCTGGATTCACTCTTCATTTGACTTTTGGCTTTAGGCTTAGCTGTGGCCACGTCTTCTGAAAATGTTCTGAGAGTTCCTGGCTTCTCCACTTCACTAATCCTTCTTGATGAACCAGTGGGCTTTTCAAGACCCTACAAATGTATTTCTCAAGCCTGATGACTAAGTTTTTAATCCATATGATCTTTTTTTAAGTATATATATATATATATATATATATATATATATATATATATATATACTCACACCAGGAACTGCTGTTCCTGGTGTGAGTGACGTCTGGGCCTCCCTGTGTGTGCTGCTATACGTGCGACTTGACCCCATAAGAAGATGGATGGATGATGACAGTGGAGTGAAATGCATGAGAAATGACTTTGCACGCAGATATTCTTGCGATGTGTATCACCTCCGGGCCCTTTTGAAACTTAGATCAGGGTGCTGCTGCAGCTGGGTTTGGAGGACAGAAAGTTCAATACGGTCATCTTCTCGCTACACACTCGGCATACATCTGAGATGCTTTGTGACTCTGCAGTCCGATCAATTTTGCCTCCTGCTGACCTCCCTCAAGCCTCGTGCACACCTGCCTCCCCGTCTCACTATCTGCTCTGTTGTTCTCTCCTGTTATTTCCCCACAGACAATGTTTGGTTTCTGTGATCCTGATAATATCTGTGCATAAGCAAAGCGGGAGCACAACAAAGGCCGCCGTATGACAGACGTTGTATACTCTTTGTGTGTGTACAATAAATTAAGCTGACAGAGCAAGTCTGACCGTGTAATTGTGCAACTTGGAATTGCAAAAAATTCATCCGCTTAGTGGAAATACGCCAAGTTTTTTGCGCTGGGACGACACAAAGTGGTTTTTGCGCGTCAAAATCTGTGTATTTCAAAAAAACTTCAACGGAAACACTTTTTTTGCATCACAGGAGTCACATGACTCGGGAGTTTGAAGCTGGCAGAAAACAAGAAGAGGACGACGACAGGAAGTGGTGGGAGGATGACGGCGCGGCGTGTTTTTAAATCTCCTGTCACGTGAACAAACTTATTTCACTTGTGTTTCTAATTCAATGGAACTACCACAACTGCGAAATAGTATGTTTTTTTTTTTTTTAAACATTAGTCGAATATCGACACATTTTTGCTGACATTTGTAGCGGAAACGCAATCAAGGTGGTAGCTGGTTGATCGTAAGAGAAGGAATAAACTCTTTTGATTAAATAACCCAAACATAACTGTTGCTTTCATTGCATTTGCTCGTTTTTAAGTTTTGAGGCTCCAGAGGTCATCCGACCTTAACCGGCTGTCGCTAGTGTTCACTTGAAGGACAAAACGCTCCGATGTGCTCGTCTATTAGCCCGAACAAACCTCAGAGGGAAAGACGGCAGACTGAAGGCCAGCTATCTGAACCCAAAGCCTTATCAGCGCTCTGACTCAGTAAAGTTACTCTTCACATCCCCAGCAGTTAATTTAATCTTCATTCTGCCTGGCTATTCAAAGGCAGCCTGCAGGGAGTGTTGTCTGTGTTTTTTTTTTTTCCCCACTTAATATTGAAGTACTCTTGAATCCATAATGCGGTCATCTAATTAAACTAGATGTTTCTGAATCGCACAAGAAGAAACAAAACTAAAGACCGAAGAGTTCTAATCTTTTATTTGTTGGTTAGATGGCGATCACTTCAAGGACACCTTGTGGGTTAGAAAACGTTTCACTCGTGGTTTTGAGTCCCTCCGTGGTAAATGCTCATAAAAACCGTGAGGTCAGATCATAACCATACATGTTTTCACAAGTGCGGGTGGTCTGCAGGATCTACTTTAAAATAGAAATTTCAGAAATTACCCCAAAACGCAGTTGGCCAAAAGTATCTGGACGTCTCGCTCCGTTTAGTTTTTAACCAAGCACGTCCTTATGCATAATGTATTATACGCTGTACCATGGATAAGTGCTTGCACTAAGAATTCACTGTAGCTCGCTTATTAATCCATTCGCACAGGATGCAGAGGCAGATGAACAAGCAGGTTTCCCGCAATAAAAGTTTCATTTACACTGACGATTGATGTAATAAATAAATGAATCAAAAACTGAGTCACATGGTGTCTTAAAAATGAAAAGTAAACGCTGTTTTGCACTGTGTGATTGAGAGATTCTTATTCTATTATTTCAAAGCAGATAAATATTTATAATTAAAGCATAACATTAGCATGCTTAGCATAGTTAGCATTGCCCTCTGTGCGCACGTTGATTACAATATTTCTGAAAGACTGTATCTCATTGATGCTGAAAATTACTGTCATTGTCTTTTCGGTGCAGCACAAGTTTGTTGCCGGGGCAACGTGGTGGCGTTTAACCATGCTGTGTTTACTGATCAAAAGCAGATCAGATTTTCGAGCTCCAGTCACCAATCGTACGTAGCATCACCCATCACTGTGAAGTGTGATTTGTTCTTCGTTTTTACTAAAACAAAAAGAAAAGTGTAAAAATGCAAGCTTTAGCAGTTTATATGCATAACATTCCCACAAAGAACCACTGATAAGTTAAGGAATACACTTATTTTATAAAGTAATGTCAATAAGTTCCAAAGTCGTCTTTTTGGTCATTTTTGCATTGAAGAAAAGGTATTAAACCGAAAGCAAAAACAAAATGAGTTGTTCTTTACTTTAAAAATTAAAGATATGTCATAGGTACAATTAAAACAAGCTTAGCTAATTTTGTTCAGTCGAACAATGTACATTTGTGAACATTTTCTGACTTTATCATTCTTTTGTGTTTTTCCTGTTATTCCTATTATAATAAAAAACTTTTTCATATAGTTTGTGGTTGCAAAAAAGTTTCAAAACTCTGTAGTTGGCATAATTTCCCCTTTGTTCAGGTATGTTAGACTTCATTTGGCAGCCCTAAAATCCACAAAATCCCACCTCAATTCAGTTAATAGACAAATTTCATTTCAGAAGAGCATCGTTGTGTGAAACTGGATTTTCTGTCACTGTTGACTCCGGAGGTGACCTCTTTTCTAAATGTGGCTCGTATTATGAAAATAGCTCTGTGATTACACGGGCCGTCCGGGGGCCTGTTGACTTGCTCCCGTGCTCCAGCACTTTCAGGGAGTAAAAAGAAAAAGAAAAAAAAATGGAGAGAGAAAATGAGGTTAACAGGCTGAAACAGCAGCGATGTGTCAAAACTTTGGGCCAGATGCAGATGAGATTACGCTCGCGAACAGTTGCGGCTTACTGGGGTCGAAAGAGAAATGTGGAGCCAGTTTTTAGTGCCGCAGCGTCCCTCTGCGAACGATTTGTACGTAATTATGTGATATTTTAGGAGAGACGAGACGAGCTTCTGTCCTATTTGACGTTGAGTTTAAGAAGAGGGGGGAGAATGCGAGTTCCTCGCCTTGTGATGCCGTTCTGGGGGCGTTTGTTGCTTTCCGTCTTCAGAAAAAAACCCAGCAACTTTCCAGGGAAAATTCCAGAACATGTTCATCATTAGTTTCCACAGCAGCAGAGCGCATCAGGTAAACTGTGTCTGGGGTTTTTTTGTTTTAAATTTCCATCAGATGTTGTTTTCACCCAGTTTCAGTTCATTTCAGCAAACGAGGACATCGTTAAACATTTCATTCATGCCAGCAGTTCAATTAGAAAAGTCACGTACTTCCTTGATCAATGCCACACAAAATGACACATTTCAGGTGTTGGTTTCTGTTTGTTTTAAACATGATCCGTTCCAGTTGGAAGAAAAGCCCAAATTAAGTTTATTATAAAGTGCCCATAGAAATCCTTTAGTGAAAGATGTCATTGCGTGACTCAAACTGTTGTCCGGTCTGCTTGCATCTGCTCACTTCGACCGAAACTGAAATGTGGGTTTTTAGACGGCTCAGAGTTGGCGTCGGGAAACACAGTCACGTTTCCCCAAGCAACTTCCTAGAGTTTGATTAAAGAGTTTGGCTAAGTAGGGCTGGTGTGAACGCAACCTCAGTGTGCGACACATCTCCTATGAGCCTCACTTATTTGATTGGATTACTGAAATAAACTGACTTTTTGATTAGATTTTAGTACACAGATGTGCATCTATCTTCAATCTTGCATTTAGCAGGATATCTGGTACTTCTTTTTTCCTTCCTCTGCCTCTATAGAAACTCTTCCCAGGACTGACTGGGGGCTTGCAACTGGGAGAAGGTGGAGAAGCTGCTATTTCAGGTCCCTCAAGCTTAAGAAACTTTTTTTTTTTTTCCTAAATTCAGAGCACGGAGAGGAAATGTAGGTCAGGTTTTTTTTTTTTCTTTTTCTTTTGGGAAACTTGGAAGAGAGCTTCGGAGGTCTAACATATTGTAGTAATTAGGAGCGCCACTGCGTGCGCCATGTCTGGCATTTTGCTCCTCGGGCGACTGATGAGTCATATGACCGCCGTCCATGTTTCCACCCGGCTGATGTATCGGCTGGACAGATGGACACGGAGAAAATCCCGAGGTTGGCATCGCAAAGCGAAACCACTCATCTGTGCCACCGAGCAAACAGGCGGAGCGAGCGCTCATTACAGCCACCAGTCGGAGAGGGAAATATATATATATAAAAAATTTCATAAAACAGCACTTTATGAGGCCGTAAACATGACCTCTCTGACCCGACGGATGCTGAGGATAGTCCTCCTAATCTGCTGCTCTAAAGCCATCAACTAAAGTCATGGGGATTAAAAAACAAACAAACACAAATGATTCATCATGTCTGTTAACTAGAAAACACTGAGTTTATCCAAATCTGCTCCAAGGAGTGGGAACGTTTTGTTTTTGCTTTTAAATTTTATTTCCAGAGCTTTCAGTGAAAAAGAACCCCCCACTCTCCTCCTGTCTAATCCACATCAGTTTTACCAAACAGAAAGGAAAGGCCTGAGCAGACTACGCAGACTATGTGTGGCCGCGCCGCAGCGACAACAGCACAGCGCTCCCCCGCTGCAGTGAAACCGGCGAAAACAGCCAGCGGACATGATGAGGTTGTTGCTACAGCTGAATCAGGTGCAGGTAGAGCGGCCGGAGCCTTTCGCTTTGCGAGTGAGGGGGCGTTTCATTCAAAAGCAGAACCGGCTGAAAAAGCTCTGATGCTTTGATGGAGGCACAAAGAATGGGTTAATGTGGTACAGAGCAGAATGCGGTGGAAACAACAACAGGGTGAGCCAAATAAGAGAGTTTTGACCCTAATTTTGGTCATGTATATCTCCAAGTAGCCGCTTCTGATTTGAACTCGTTTTCTCTTAAAGATATGTTCTAACACCATTCAATATCTATAGAGGCGATGTCACACTGTGTGTGTGTGAGAGAGAGCTCTTTTTACAAGAAAAACAAAATGATGGCATTTTAAGTCTTTATTAATATGAAAAAATAAAAGCTGTCATGATAAAATTTCAATTGATGTTTAAAAACGGCCACGACCGTTTAGTTAGTTTTGCTATTTTATCCACTGTCTCAATAAATAATTAATTTGAAAAATATGTCCGAATTCAGTTGCCGTGTGCAGATAGTGAAACAAATCACACTTCTTCTGCTAGTGTCCTAAAGAAACACTGTCAGTAATTGTGCAGTTATCTTAAGAAAAGAAGCAATGAAAAGCTCTTATCACTTTTATCAATGTCACAATAGCACCATATAACATCGTGATAAAACTCTTGTCTCCCACTCATAATAGTTTATCCAAATGTTTCCTCCCAGTTACAAAAGAAAGGAAGAAAAGGGGAGAGATAGGGTAGGAGATATTGTCAGGAACTGGCCTGCAGCTCTCAGTTTTCACCTTTAACGAGTGAAAAGCAGTGGGATGAATTAGCTACTAGCACTGCAGCTACGTGACGAGTCCTGTTCTAGCTGAAGTCAGAGCTGTTGGTCTTGACTTCGCTATTCGTTAACGAATGCAATGGCTGCTGCGGCTCCACATACAGCCTCAAAAGTCAACCGCTGACCCGACGTTAGGAGCTTCGTCGCATGCATGCGTTTCAGAAATGAACTTCCTCAGCAACCAGAAAGCAATGAGATGCAAAAAATAATACAAGTTGTCAATTTATAAAAAGAAAAAAAACGTAATTTATTCTTTTTGTGCGTTTTGCAGCGTGCGAGATGCACGCACTTGAAAAAGTTCATTTGACGTGGTAGGAAGTCGTGCTCTTTCACAAACACTCCGGTCAAATTTACTTGCACATTTTCATATAATGTGCTCATTATTATTGCTGGTACATTTTACTTGGCAGTCATTTTTTACATAAAATTTCTTAAAATTGTAAAAAAAGGAATGACTGTGTTTTACTCAAGAATCAAAACCTCACAATTATGCCATTTCCCTTTTGGGATCAACAAAGTATTATTGAATTGGACTACTTTTTTCATGTCTTTTTTGTTCGTTTATTTTCAATTAGCGAAACATATTGATTTGTTATTATGTAGGGAAATAAATGGGCAGCTTAGATTTTCCCTGTTTTCCTTAGTAAGACTTGTATGCTTCTTTAATGCATCTAATCTCTGACTGATTACATCTATTAATCATTCTAGTATTTAGAATGAGCGCCAACTGAATACACGATCCACTGAACAGCTATTCTAAAAAACAAACATTGCATTTGTTTATCTTAATTTTAGCGCAATAACATTTATCCAACCAATAGAGACCTTGTATTTAATCAGCTTTTCACACACAGGGTGAGGCGGCCGCTCTCAGCGCGGCCATCAAAGCCACGTCGGTCGATAAACGTTACTATGAAAGGGTGCAGTGCTCTGCATGTCCATCTGCGGCACAGAGATCTGCCAAAGCAGCAATGAGCGATCCAGCCAACAGGGGTTAAGTCAACAGCATGGAGGCGATCAGACATGAGATTGATCAGAGCTTTGTTCATGAGCTCTGTAATTACTCAGACAAAAAAAAAAAAAAAAGGTCTGATTTGTATGAACGCTTTATGAACGTTGTTGACAGCTTGCGGCTCTTCTGGTCCTGTTGGACTTTAGGACAAAAGTTTTGTGTTTGTTTGATTCATTCGGAGTTAAACTTGTCAAATCTTAAAGCCATGCAGAGACTCTGCAGGGTTTACAGAGCTCACTTCTCACAAAAAAAAATATGTTTCTTTTATGAGATCATTAATTGATGTCGTAGATTTATTCTGAATAGCATACCAAAATATCTCTCTCTGTACTCTGGAGCAAAAATAACAGGAACTTTTGATCATTAATAAGTTACTTTTGCTCTCTATGAATTATGTCTTCCACAAGAGTTTGCTCAGATTGCTCAACAATCGCAACACTAAGACCATCTGATACTGCTCGAAAATGCTGTTATATATATTTAGCGACATATTATTATTTGTATATTATGTAATTATAGGCACACTGGTGTTTTTAATAACCCTCTAAAAATTAGCTCACTAAATGTAAATATTAAAAAAAAAGGCAACTTTAGGTCTTCTTCCCTCAGGTGTGACTTCCACAGAGAAGAGTGTTGTGGTGAGCGCGCCCTGCCTGTGCTTTTCTGTGGAGCATTTTGAGTTTCTGATTGGTCAGCAGCTCGTTATTTGTGCATTTCGTCTTGTTTATCGCAGCAGTGATTAGTTTTTAGGAGAATTTGTCTCCAATTCTAGTCTCACAGCGTCTGCGCCAAATAAGCCATATTTAATCAGCTTTTCTCTAATTTCTGATTAAAGTCAGAAATTAGAGACAGAAACTTGTACGTCTTCATTTTATTAGGTTTGTAAAACATAACTTGACAGAGATGTTCTCAGAATTCAGACGTTCATTAACTATGGTTGAAACTACGGCCATGATGATGCAATCATTTACAGCGTCCCGGCACTTCCAACCCAAACATCTGATGTCCTGACCGGGTGATAAGCTGTTCTCCTCCCCCACTTACTTCAAAACCAAACAAAATTGGTGTCAACCCTGTCACAATAAGCAGTCAATCAATTATCTGCATCATAAATTAAAATTAGATCATTAATGGGCCAGAGATGCGACATTTCACACCCAGTACAAAATAGTTTGCTTGCATTTTGTTTATTTATTTTTTTACGAAAGTCTTCTTGCACTTTAGTCTGTTTTCCCTGTCAAAGTTGACCGATTGATATACTTCAAAATGCAATTTTAGTTACAGAGGGTTTATGATCTATTTTAATTATTGTTTCCTGTTGTTTACTTATTTTGGCTATTTGAAATGTTTTCCAGTTCCATAATTAAATGTTGTTTAGAAATGAACGTTTTTGACAGAGTATACTTGCATTAGCATGCCAGTTTTATGACATTACTTGAAAGCAGTCTCATGCTGACAATATTATCGTTCATCGCAATAATTTCTGGGACGATTTATCGTCCAGCAAAATGTTTTTTATCGTGGCAGGCCTACTTGGTATTTAACATTTTGTGCCGCTGAAATTTTTCCTGCATAAATGTTGAACGACATTTGATTGATTTGGGTGCCGCGGGCGGTGTTAAACGTTTGACCTTGAAACTTCAATTAATTTCTTATCTAATATCTTAGCAGCACAAAAGTTTGACACCAGTTTTATTTAGTTTGAAGAAAGTGCAATTCTTTTTTTTGTGTGTGTGTTTTGGTCTTTATGGGGGAGCCGGCCTTTATATTGTGCAGGTTTACTGTTCAGGTCTTGCAGATGCAACATTTCCATGTCCACATGTTAATGTTGGGCTGGAAATGTCCTGCTGTTTCAACCGACCAGAGATAAATGCGTAATTAAAGTTCTGGATATGAAACACTCCACAGACCAACTGCGAATGTTCCGACCTGATGGCTTTGTGATAATTAACACGGCTGTGCACAAGTCAGACTGGAATACAAAGCACTCATTTGTATTACCGCTGCCCTCCACCCCTGCAGGACTTTTACAGCGCACAGACCGCTGCGTCGTTTTCTTCTCTGGTTTGGATTCTCCTCAACATTGGCGGCGATACACAAAACTCCAACCCGATGCTCGTCTGCTGCTCCACGTCAGCTGCTTTAACTGCAGACCCAAACACTCGCCGTCTTCTCCTTCATCTCTGTATTTATCTGCCAAAAGTCAACTTTTTTTTTTATCACAGCCTTTTTCTCCCCCCCGCACCTTCAAACCACAGTCACACACTAGTGTGCCTGCTGATAAAATTAGTCCCGCAGTATCGATGTCGGTCTTAATTATTTCTAGGTCGCTCTTGAAACCCATCTCTCTGTCCGTCCTGCATTTTTAACACATTTGCATTCATTATGAATGAAAACAAACGGCATGTCCGCGTCTGCTTCTCAGAACTCAGCTCTGAATCTGTGCAAATGGAGGGTTTTCTCTCTTCTTAAGACTCTGGATTATAGTAGTTGAGGATGTCTGGCCCAGAGTAGCGAGGGTGAAATGTGATTATTGGGCCTCGTCGTTTTGATAACCTTTGAGTTTGTGCACTGCATTCGCAAAGCTTCAGGGATGCAAAACCAGCCTTCTTATTCAGTGGATTTTATGAAAATATAACCTTCAAAGGGGCAATATTCTGTGTTTTCCAGACACATAATGTCATTTTGTAGGACAGTCAAGTAACTATGGTAACTTAAGGTGCTATAAGAATGCTACACATGTCAAATATGGCTTAAAAAAATTTACTTCAATATTTAATGTCTTGAAATTGGGCGTCTGTCTCTTTAAGAAGCTTTGACTCTTTCTAAAACTCCGCCTTCAGAAATTCATCACATCACGGTTCCTAAAACCAATCCTTTAACATTTTTTTTTTTTTTTTTTTTACCAGCGTTACATTGAGAAGTAGCTCCCATAATGAGCTCAGGTGATGCTCAGTTCCACCAGGCGTTTGCTAATTGCTGCTGGCTAGTCTGAAGGAGCCGAGTGTGAAGGTCACAGGGCAGGGCTGCTCTGTGAGTCAGAAGCTCAGAAGCCTGGAAACTGCAGCTCAGGGGAGGAGCTTCGTCCTTCAAGGCGGGGCTAGATCCACTTGGGCGTTTTGCAGAGCGGAATGGTTGCCATGGAGATTAGAGGATTCCTCAAACATGCATGACAGAATCAAGGCGACACTCCAGACATGTTTATAAAGAGGGAAGGTCGTTATAATGTGATTTAAAGCTCAAAAAAGTCAATTCTACATAATACTGCTCCTTGAAGTACATGTATTAGTGCGGCATGGAAATCTACGTTAACATTTTTTAGGGCCATTTTTGTATTGATTTTGCCATTTGCTTTGCATCTGTATCCTATTTAAAGAATCAGTGAAGACTCATTGTCTGTCTTCAAACGTTAAGCATGAAGTAAAAAAAAATTGAAGGGCTTGTCGGTGATGCCAGGACTGCTCCAAAATCAATTAATCAATGCAATCAATTGGTGTTTCTTGCATAACGTTGAATAACTTGCAATTATAAAGTAAACCTGACTTTATTGATGGAAAAGAAATTAAATCTTGCTATGAAATTGGATTGATTTTAATCTATATTTCTGAATATGAACTAAACCTCTCAGTTTTGTAAAGTACGGTTCGAAAAAAAAAGATCGTTTCCTAAGATGGGATTTTCCCCAACTTAATAAATGGACTAAAAGGACATCTGGCACTGAGTGTCCCTGTTAAGTTTTTATTTATTTTCTTTGGAGAAAGATAAAGGGTGCCTACTTCACAACAATCATATTTTAATTTAACTGTCTCATATTCCAATAAACCCTCCTTGTTGACTGAGGACGCTGTATTTGATACATAACCAATGTTTTGGTTATTTATTCACAAGACCATTTATTTTGGGTTGATGAAAAATCAGAGTTTCTCATCATGGTTACACTCATAAAGTCCCATTCAGCATGAATAATTCAGCACTTCCCCCCATCCCTAAAAGTCCGATGTTTAGCCAAGCTCTTTCCTCACTGAGATAAAAGAGACAGATTTTGCATCCTCTCTTGAGCTTGATGCTTTGCAGTTATGCAAAACAGAGCAATCCAGACAAGTTCATGCAAGTCAATGAGTCTTCGACGCCCAACTACGCAGCATAAACCCGGATGTCCCGACATGGGGCGTGCATCTCCAGGGTGTGGGTGCGATGAGCTGCAATAGGTACCTGCAACAGCCTGACCTTAAATAAATTCAGAGTTGACCATGAATATTGCATTATTTTTTTAACTTGAGGATTTGAGAATGAGGCTTTTCTTTTATCACTTACTCAATATTCCCCAGTTTGTTCTCGTCCCTGCAGAGCCTGTTCTCTCCGCGTTATCGGCTCGAAGCGTGAAGGTCTGTGTTTGCTCCAGCGCACCTCCAATAACCCTTATCTCGCCTGCGGTGCTTGATTTGGAGCAATAGCCTCTCTGCGCTGCTTTAATGGCATTACTGAAGCGTCGGTGTCTGACCGCAGGTACTGAAAGCCATAAACTCCCAACAGCCAATTTATCCAGTCTGTATGCGATGTAGCCGGTGACGCTGCTGGTGACCTTAACGGCGCTCCTTAACTCGGCGGTTCAGGCAGAGCTACTCAGATCTGTGATTCAGTCTGGCTCCACTAATAGACATCAGGTTATTGACTTCGCCGGGCAGCAGAGAAGCTGGTCAATGTAGATCTCATGAAGTCCTTTTGTAATGCAGAGTGTTTCATTATTGGGTTAAGGACGGCTCGGTCTATAGTTCTTGTCAGCTCTGGGTCAATTCCCTCTTTTGTACCCAACACGTTGATAACTTTTCCCTTCCCAAGTCCTACAATGTAGCTCAGCACCATCAGTATGTGAGAATGTGTGAATGAGTGAATATACTGTATAAATGCAGGCAATTTACCATTTTGTAAATGAATAACGTGGTACCTCTCTTCTGAAGCCATTGTGAATTCATTTGTTTTTCTCTATTGCTAAATGTTTTGATGAATTAAGGGTTAAAGAAATGCTCCCATCTCATGTACAATTCATAAAAACTTTGTATCACTTGCTATTCTAATTTATTGTTTGGCTCTATTGACTCTCTTACCAGGGGACAGACTATTACCCTATAATAAACCAGTGTAAGCGTAAAGGTGCATTCACACCGGCCCTGTTTAGTCCGCTTTCATCGATCTCTACTTCGTTGGGAGGTACGGTTTGTTTGGGGAACCGTAAATGAGCAGTCGAATTCTGATGCAGAACCAAGAATGTGACCTCTGGTTTGCCTGAACCGAATATGTGAATGGACGTTGTTCTGAAAGCAGGAAATGGACTATAACGCAGTGCATTCTGGGTAAATACAACCAAAACAAATGTGCAAGTTTAGAGTAAAAGGTGAACCGCGTCAAAGAAAACACGAGGTAAAACTGTTTTGAATGACCGAGGACTGCTTTAGCCACGCAGGGCCTCATTTGCTTGAATTTCGAGGTAGTTAACGTTAATTGCCAGCTTCATACATGTGTGATACATGTGTGATTGGAATTGAATATGTAATCTAGACATGTGTTTGCTTGAAAATGGAAGAAAAAAAAAAAAAGCAACATCCTAGCTGGTGTCCCAAAGTCTACGGTCACCGTCAGGACAACATGGATCTATAGTGCCTCGGCCTCTGCATTATTAAAAATAAAAGCCTCTTTCCACACTGGAATAATGACTTCTCTTCACAGGTGGCTATAAGGTGGCGCCTCAGTTAAATTAAGAACACCTCTGCTGCGTATTGTGCTAATGAAAAGGCCGTGGCGCGGCGAAGCGTGCGGCAGCCGTCAAAGAGTTTGACGGGGAGGAAAAGGGCAGGAGGATCCAAGGGGCCGGCGTTGCTTTGTCTCAGAACGCTCACCCTCTGAATCCAAGACACGGCTTTGTGGTCTAATGGCTCCTTCCATTAATAAAAGATAAGCAGTCAATTATAGAGCTGTCAAGGTAACGTTTGGGATGACACGGGACAGAGGGCAGAGGGGGGATACTTGAGTCTCCCTGGTATTCTGTTTTTTTAATTATTTTTGCCCTCTCAGTGCCATGACTCTGACTTTCTAATCTTCACGGTTTTTGATGTTCAAAGCCATAGAGGGGCCCCCGGTTTGTTTTGCTTCGTGTTAGTCTGAGTCTGAATTGTTGCCGTTTTATAGTTTAGCCAGTAGTTTCGTAACCAGGGGAATTCCTTTGAAGCCGGGCCGGTTCTGTTTCTGTGCTCATTATCATGCTGGCGCGCTGATAAAAGATGTAGATGCTTTTCATGCACATACACAAACAAACCGTCGTGCTGTTTGTGCCAAACTAATTGTAGGAATACGTAAGGATGCGTTTTGCGCTATCTTGAATTTAGCAGGACGTGTTGGACGTGTTTCTGGTTCGACTCCGTCTCCAGTGGACTCATGTTCTCTTATACAGAACCAATTTGATCATTTCTTCTCCCAGAGTCAATTAGGAAAGTCCAAACTGGTGTTAAGATAAAAAGCTGAAATGTTTCCCTCTCTCTGGCTGGACGAGTCGCAGCGTTTCTCTCTTTCTTCAATGGTAATATCAATAACCCTAACCCTAGACAAAAAGTGAGGTTAAAGTAGCACATATTGCCTGCTGCTCTACTGGCCTTCAAGGCTTAATGATCTACTGACACAGATTCATGGAGCAAATATGAGCGAGATTTATTGAAGGATGGAGTTTAGACTTTGCCTCCAGTTGCCTGTTTATTATTCATGAGCAGCAGGGGGAGAGCGGGGCTTTACGCATGAATCTCGGAGGCTTCAAAGATAGGATGGAGTGCATGCTGTTGTGCTTTTCGGGTGTCTTTTTGTGTGTGTGTGTGTGTGTGTGTGTGTTGGCCTTTGACTCTTTCTTCTTTTCAATGGAGAATACTTATTAGCAAAACAAGCTAACTCCTGAGCTAGCCAGCGCTCTTCTAGCCTGGTGATAAGTCGCACCTTTTTCTAATCTGATCTACTGATATTAACAGAGATCTGGAAACTGAGGACTATTTAAAATTCGTTTTACTGGTAGGAGAGTTGGGGGTGGTTCCACTTCTGCTCCGAAGATTAAATTTTATTTAATTTTTTTTTTTTCTCCAGTCCATTGTTGGTCAAGAATCTACACACAGACTCATATGTATACGTACACCACCAGAAAGAGATGCTTTTTATTGTCATCACTTGGCCTCCGGTGTTGTTTTGCCTGAATACGTGCATTTTGAAGGATCGTAGTAGAAAACGTTGATGGAAAAATTTGACCCCAAAAAAAAAAAACGTCCTCCATTTTGCAAAAAAAATGGAGAGCGTTTTTAGCTTTATCGAAAAAGAGTGCGCAGAGGGGGAGATGGAAACGCATATACTTATTATACATATATATATTTAAAAACTACTTCTCTCTTCTAAAAGTGTTGTTAATTGCTTAATGAAGGACCTTTGTTGTGATGACTTCCTGTTCCAGAACCTCTTAAAGAGACAGAGGCCCTATTTCAAGGCATTAAATTTCAAGGTCAAATTTACTTTCAAGGTCATGTTTGATATATACGTCATTTTTACAAGAACCGAAGGTGATATAGTTTCTTGATGGTGGTGCAAAATATACTATGTGTTTGGAAAATACATAACACTACGATGTCTTTGATATTTCTGAATAAGGTTTAAAGTTTCTCAAATTTGCTATTTTCTCTAAAATACTATGAAGATTTTTTTTTAATGAAAACATCCTGCTGATGCTTGTTGTTTTGGAGTAACTATGAATGATGCACAAAGGTGCATTTAAACACCAGGTAAGAAGAGACAGACCTACTGACCACCCAGGGAGGACTAAGGAGCCTCAGAGAAAGGTTAAAGGTCACCTGCCAAGCACCAAAATGTTCAAACTATGTGTCTGTTTATTGCTTGTACATGTGTGTGTGTGTGTGTGTGTGTGTGTGTGTCATTGAGTGTTTGTTACTCATATTGTGCTGACATAAATCTGTCACCCTGCTGGAACATGTCCTCCTTATGAGGCGTTAGCTTTATGTAAGTAGTAGTTAAGGTTAAGGTTGGAGTAAGTCTGAACGAAAGGAATGTCATGTCTTCTGCAGTCCAAGAACATAGCCGTCGGCGTGTGTGTGTGCATGTGCGTATGTGTGTTAGTCTGCGCTCTTAATTTACTCAGACGCAAACACACTCGTTCACATACTCGTTCTCGTCCTGGGAAAGCTGTTCTCTCCAGTTTGACAGGTTCAACTTGGATCTATTTTTGGCCCGGGGTGTCCTGAGCTTCATGACCAACGCGCGCACGCACGCACACACTTGGAGATGAAAACACAGCCATGCCAGGTTCTGCTCTGTCACTTCGCTGCATCTTCTCCTCAGCCAGCCGGCAAATCCCTCGGCTGAATATTGCATGAGCAGCTGAGCGCTGGAGGGCCTCAGGCAGCGAGCAGAATAATGGGAAAGAACCAGCAGCAGATTGATTGTAGTGTGTGTGTGTGTGTGTGTGTGTGTGTGTGTGTGTGTGTGTGTGTGTGTGTGAGAAACTTACACACCTACTGGTTATGTTACCTTGCTTTTGGGGTGTTGCAGTGAAGGAATCAGAGTAATATATGGAGTAATGTTGAGACAACGATGCTAAACACGCTAATTATCCTCGTTACTTTCATCACCCATCAAGATGAAGGCCTCGGATCTTCAGCCCGCCGCTAAGAAATAGCCACCAAGTGTCGAAAAGCCATATTTCCCAACAGGGTAGCAAAGTTTCAAGCGAGCTGACGCAGCATGGCCGCTTTCTGTGCGCTCACACTGCAGCGCAGCATGCCCTTTGAGTGCTTATTGTGAAACAAACACTTCCCTTTGTATTATGAAGAACAATCTCGCTGTTTGTGTGTTGTAAACATTGGCATGAAGCCAATGGTAAAACGCAAAGCTGCAAATATCAAGTGGTTCTTGTTGGGATTGGTTTGAGTAAGCAGACATCAAAAGGTGAAGACGTTAGCTGCTCACCGGAGCAGGAAGATGCTTCTCTCTACTGGGACACAACGAAAGACAAGAAGACAAAGGAAACTCTCGGGCTGTCAATGCTGACGTGTTAACGTTGGGATTAATCTAGAAGGTTTAACACGTTAATGTTAAATGATTGCATTACCTGTTTTGACCTAAAAGCGTCTCTCCTGTGAAGCGTTTCTTAGTTCAAAGCGTCGCTTTACATGGTCTTGTGCTGCGGTCAATATTGCAGAATTGCAAACTCGAGTGAAAAGTTGTTTAAGAAGAGTCAGACTGGTGTGTTCAGAGGCAAATGTCACTTTAAAAGGCATTGGGATGGATGTTAGAATAAAACCCAGGTAGCGGAGACATTTCACAACATTGAATTATCGTTCTATTAAGCACAAGTAGAATATAATTAACTTATCTGTATTACCATTTGAAACAAAATGACTTCTTTCAAACCGTACTGAATATGAAAAGCAGGAAAACTGACATTTTTATACGCCCTTTTAAGCAAGCTAACAAAATTGAGCTTAGTGATTAACCGTAATTAATCACAACGCTCAAGTAAGTCATTACGATTACATTTATGAATCGATTGACGGCACACAACCAGCCCCAGGATCCTTACATGCTGGATTTTTTTTTTTTTTAACTTTTTGATGCGTTTTGACAAACGTTCTTGGTTTAAAACCCTGGTGCCAAAGCGACGTTTTTCAATTCCATGTAAAAGTTTGTTTGAAATAGTCAGAATGAAGGTTTTGAGGCAATGGCTTTGTTGTGGCCTTGCTGCGGTGAGTTTACCTGCTCCAGATGAGTCAATACTGACAGCAGTGGGTTAAAACCAAAATCGGTCAGAATCTGCGTATGAAACCAGCTGAAAATGTTGTTGCTTCAGGCTCTTAGTACTCTGTCACCAGTGTTTTTCTACATCTGGTGTGCAGGCTAAGTTCTCTCTTTTTTCCTCATTTCTTTCCAAAGATTATTTTCTTCGTTTTGCCTTCTTGCAACCTGAAAACCTGTTGGATTTCTAGAATGTGAGCTCGCTCTTAGTTGGACTGAACGATAAAATGCTTCTTTTTTTTTTTTACCTTTACACTTAACCACCAATGTCAGCAGCCGGGACTTTAATGCACAAGCGCCATTGCTCTTCAGCTGGTTGACAGATGCAAAGTCATCATTACATGTGCAGTTCGGCTCATGAGGCAACACAAACCCGTCATAAGTTTGGTGTGACGGAGTGCAGAAAAGTCCAAAAAGAAGTGTCTCGAAGAATCGTCTTTAGAAACGGGGAGAGGAAGAGAAATTTGCTCCCGAGCTGCAAGCGTCAGCAGATTACTTCGTCCCAGTTTGAGAAAATAGTCTGCAGGCTGTCTTTAAGAAAAAAAAAAAAAAAAAAAAGAAATGAGCAAACATTTTTATCTATCAATATTTCATTAAATATCACTTTTTTTTTTTGCTTTCGTGGATATTTCTAAATGATTGTGTCATCAAAAAATATTCTTGATGACACAATCTATATATATACAGTCAAGGTAGGCAGCTCTTTACTTTGAAAATCTACTTCTACTTAAAAAACAAACAAATCACAGTTAATCTAATGAATGAAAAATTCCTCTTGTCGTTGTGGCTAAATTGTCTTTAATTCTTATGGCATCTGAAAATGTTTACTGTACGATGCTAAAACAATACTTAAAATATATTCTATACAAAATACTGCAGCTCAGCAGACAGAAATATCTTTCTACACAGTGAATATTTGAAACTTTTGCCAATACTGGTAGATCAAAAGCTTTTGAATTTTAGGTTGTACTTCATGTTTTTTTTGCACAACTATTTTTGGATTAATGTCAAGTTTTTGTCGAATAAACTAAACAATATCATGATTGCAATAAACTAATGTTAGGCTTAGTTTAACATTGTTGTAAGTCTTAATAAATTAAACATTTGAACTGATAAAGAGCATCTTTTTTTACCCGCTTGCAAAGCCAGAAACAATCATACCTTAGAGGGAACCAATATTGAGCTTCAAGCTTTTTAATGACAATCTAGCAAAACCTTTGAAGACCCAGACAATGAGCTTAAATCCTTTTGTTGTCACTTTTTCTTTCTCACTGCAGCCTGTTGTCATTATTAATATCTAGAAGAAAATGATTTGAAAGTGCTTCTTGTTTGTCAACTTCGGCTTCTGACCGCAGCAGCTGAGGAAGTGGTGAGGTGTTGGGGGCGGTGGGCTCAGACGCTCTCTTGCAACATGTCAGACATTCATAGCTGAGGGCGAGGCATGTTTAGGACGGGATAACACCAACCATAGCTGCGTCGTGGATGTGTTTGGAGTGTGTATAAGTAGCAGGAATGCAGTATTCCTGTGTGATGTGTGCGTCTCAGGTTTCACTTTGGGTCTGCAGGACAGGCAGGACACTATGACCCTTCTACCTCCGTCTCTCATGTGTTAGCCTACAGGAGCATCTCCTGTCAGTATTACCGTGTGTTTGTTTTTTTTTAATCTGTCTCAGGGCCGACACTATAACTGATAGCAGCAAGGTGCTTTCTCGTTCTTTTGTGTAACTTTGAGTTGGTGTGATGCATGAACACTTTCAAGGCGCCATAAACACCCAGTCGTCACTGTCATTTTTGTTTTCAAAACCAAAACGACAGCTGCAGAAAATGGCAGACTGGTGATAAAATTAAATGCAACTGTATCCCGCAAACCGTTGTTTCTCTCCAAAATAGTAATGACTATAAATAGAGAGAAATTCGCAGTCATTAGGTCATGTTGGATAAAAACATTGACCTGCGGATGCCGGTTTCCGCCTGTTCTGATTTCTCTCTTTTTTTTTTTTTCTTTTCTTCTCCAGACAGGATGAAACTTCGCCAATGCCAGTTGACATGGCGGCACAATCAGGCTATAACTCGCTCGATGATAAAACATTACTGAAAAATCTCTTGTATTTGCTAGTTTGCAACATGTGACAGTTACGCTTAGCGTAGCCGTGTTGATTCGCTCCAAACTAGTAGATGGAAACACGCCTAATTTGCATTTTATTTGTTTCCTTTTTTTTTTTTGCGACAGAGAAAAAAAAATTGTTTTCCCTGACAACTGGGTGGAAACAGCTAGTTTTCACACCAAACTGTTTGGTATGCGACACTTGGCTGATAAGACTGAGAGTTTCCGCCATCTTATGGACGAAATGGAGTCAAATCATGAAGAGCGTCTCATGGAAGCGATAAGAGAATATAGAAACTTGTGTAAGACATCAATGAGAAAATATAAGTACTGGAGGGATTTATTAGATTGTTAGCCTCAGCATTTCTAAGACGCTGCCAATATTTCCAAATACTACAGGATCCATAACAGACTAAAGGCTTGAAATTACTGAACTGAACAACTTGTACCGTCTTCCTGGTGCCTGCTGAAGTCAGACCTTCGCCGGTTTCCCAAAACATCCCCAAGGTGTGTTTGACTTAAAAGTTTTTGTCTTTCTGTAAAAAGCTAGATCCCCTTTTTCTACATTTTTCATGATGAAGACCTGATCTGTTCTCCACATCTGACCTTTTTCAATCACTGGTCGGCGAAAGGTTTGCAGGATGGAAGAAAAACCTTGATCCAGCAGCCATTACTAACATACTCCCAACTCTCTGCTGCTCAGACAAGAGTCCTTGAGACCTCACTATTCTTTACAGTGACTCACAAAACAGAACATGGGTTAAATTTGAGGGTTGGAAAGAAAGACCAGTGGAAAAAGTGAAGCGAATACGGACAGACAAGATGAACCCCAATAGATGTTTGAATTTAGATCACGTAACCCTTTTTTTTTTCACAAGATGAGAGAAAATACAAGCTTCTTCTTGGAGCTATATTTCACCTGGGTTTTAATGAGTTCCAGGTGTTAGGAATGCTCATCTCTGATTGGCCAGTTCAGCTCATTCGGCTCGAATGTTCATGCAAACATGTGAGATGTAACTAGACTAGTTAAACACAACACTATGGTAACGTACATAGTACATGTGGGCAATGCACATCAAACATCATAATTATTGTAACCATGGGGACCAGACATCAGTCATTTTGAGTCTGAGTTGTTCTGATGCTGAAAATGTTATAAATACAGGAAAACCTGAGCATCCAGACCCAACACCTCTTGTTTTAAGCCAAAATTATTCATATTAGCTAAATGGCCAAAATAACAAGAGACAGAATTAGTCAGAAATGTATTTATGAATGTCTTTCTAAATTTACATTAGGCATTCACCGATCCAGTATTAATATCTGTATTGATACTGAAAAAACATTCTATATTGATCATCGGTGACGGTGTGCCCAATCTATAAGAGCAGATCTATTCAGTTTAGTTCTGTACATTGTGCTTTGAGTGACATCATGCTTTATCGTTTATTTTACGTTATATTTAAAATTCCTGATAACCTTTCTGAACCATTTGAAATCAGGTTTGTTGCAGTTTATTCATTACATTTTTGACCCTCTTTTATTTTATTTTTTTGTCAGTTTCTGCATTATTTATTTTACGCGGGTTGTTAGATTCCCAATCGCACCGACTGAGTAGATTAAAGATATGCTGCTCCTTCATGTTTGACCAAGCTTACTGAAGGTGTATTTAAATGTGCTGTGCTAGAGCAGAGTTGTCAAATAAAATTGTCATTCAGTACATTTATGTCTGTGTTGACAAAAAAAAAAAGAAGAAACATTTCAGGTCAATTCAGCTTTGTTTTTCCGTATCAGATTGGTATCGGCTTATACTAAAACTCAAGATATCTGTATTGGTATCGGAAGAGAAAAAGTGTATCGGTGCATTCCTAGTTTTCTTAGAGGATGATTATTATCTCTGTCAACCATGAGGGCTGGTGTTTTTCATGAAGCCCATTGATTTAGGAAGTGCAGAGTATTTAGCAGTTCTTGGTAAATAAATCCTTGAGTTTCTTAATATCTTTGTTAATTTGGACATTTGGACTAAAGCTTCAAAATCTGATTGTGGGTTATGGTTGCTGCTCTGAAAGAAGTTATACTTCAGCTTATTTCTGTCTTCTTCATGAAAAAAAAAACCTAAAATGCATTTTTGTTTTTTCCACATTCCTTATGCATAATGTCAGTCAATGCGGGGAAGAATGTTTTTTTTTCTTTTTTGTTGGACGACCTGGCCCTTTCCTGCCTGCATTCACGGAAATGTCAGAACGCAAGGTGCCTCGTTATGACGCACACCGAAACGAACATAAGAGCACTCAACATATAACGAGACGAGAACTAAGTGCCGTCCTTTACCAGCACAAACCATCTGCACTCTGCACCATGGCAACCCCCGACGATTCAGAGAACACAAACACCAACCTAATGTATCTAAAAAAAAAAAAAAAACAAAAAAAACAAGCTAATAAGATCTCATCAGCGGTGAGCCGTTATGGCTGTGTGTGATGGCTTTATGTGCAGCGTCTGTCGATTTACTGAAGGTGTTGTGTTTCAAACTTTAGAGGAAATCAGATCCGGCTTCACCGCTGGGCTTGAGCTCAGCGCGGCCGGCCAGCGTTGGTCTCATGTGGTAACGTCCGTGGATCATGTGTGCAGAGGCTTTCAGAAGAACTGGAATAGAAATCCAGCATAAGTATTCACACCCCTTAAACTCGTTTACGTTTTGCTATGCAGTGGATTTTGTTGAGGTTTTACGAGAAACGCCAATGCATGTTGTCAAATAGTTGCAAACTGGAGCAAAAGTAAATTATGGTTTTCAATTTTTTGGGGTGAATTAAGATTTGAAATGCGTGCTGTGCATTTCCAAACAGACATCTTTTCTCTGATGCCCCTAAATAACTTCCAGTGCAACAAATTGCCTTCAGAAGTCACACACCGATCCGCTTTTTTCACTATCGATATCGATATCTGAGGCTTAGTATCAGCCGATACAGAAAACCAGACCTGAAAAAACTTCAGATGTCTAGTTCTTTTAGAAATAAATGTACTGAACTACAATTGTATAGTTCACTAAGTTTGGTCAAACGTGTAAAGACAACTTTCATTTGTTTCGTCAGTGCAATTAGGAGTATAACAGCCAATGTGTCTTTATACGTAATTATTAATCTCAAGTTTCAAGGACTGATTCATGAACAGGAAGTCCACTTTTGTCCTGCAGTCAAACTTGACTCTGAAGCCTTTCATCGTGTGCGGGAATGTTTGGACCGCCGTTGCTGGTGGCATGCTAATTAGCTTTACATCGTCTAATGAAGGGCTGCCATTTTGTGCTTGAGTGAAAAATCACTCCGCTTCACCCACAGCCTTCAGAGGCTCTTCAGCGGAAGAGTATAATTTGTGGCGTTTCGCCGTGAGAGTGGGAGAGCCGGACGTCAGAGCGGCCTGCTGAGACGAAGGCTGAGGGGTGAAAGGTGATTTGGAATCCAATCTCAAGCCGACACATTCAGAAATGGGATTTCCTCCAGAAACGAAAACTTCCAGAAGCCCGGAGATTTCTTTTGTTGAAGGGCGACGTCGACGGTTTGCAGATTTTTCATCTCTACCTGCTGTGAGATGGCGCCTCGCTGCTCTCTACTAGCTCAACTGTGACATGTAATCAAAATAAAAGGATTTATCCTTATGTAGGAGGATAAATCCTGCAGTTTATCCTTTGCCTGATGGCCTGAACCTCTGAACTAATCCATATATGCTTCATATAGTACAATCACTGCTGAATTACAGCATACTTTTCTTTTTCGTGTTATTTGAGTGGCTCGGCGTTTAAATGATTAGCCACTCTAACAATTCCTTTGATTGATTGTTTTAAATAAGGATGTGACACAGGCCCTTTCCCTTTAGCTCCCCCAGCTTTCCCGAGAACCCATGTTTTGTCTTTCCACGTCACACAGTGAGCTGGATGGTTAAGGAGACACAACTCTAATCTCTGAGGCTCTCTGTTAGAGAACTGCAGCATCTCTGGTTCGCCAGGTCTCCATGACAACCAGTAAGTCAAGTCAGAGTTTAATTGTGTAGCACGATTCAAAGCAACACAACCATAATCTATACATGAAGAAATAAAAAAAAAAAAAAAAAAGCTAGTAAAAGTGCACAAATGCAAACACACAATTTAACAACATCTTTGGGAGAAAAAACAATGTTTTTAATATTTAGTCATAAAATATTTATGTATAGATGTTTAGGCACTGATCGTCTCTCAGATCTGCTGCAGGACAATTCACCAGACCGCAAGCCTGTCACATTATTTACATGCTCATTGACTGTTCAGGAGTGACGCTCGAAACATCTGTTTTTCCTGCCCTCGCCTCATGAAGGTCCAAAATGTCAACTTTGAAAAATGGCTCTGAAACAAAATATTCTGTTGTTTTTCTCAAAAGTGAAACACTGACATCACATAACCAATGATTGTATTTCGCAATAACTGTGCGATGAATAAATTGTAAGTCGTTTTTTTGTCATAAATTGTTCCAACGCATCAGAGAGGAACCGGGATTCTGGATGATCTGGACTTAAAGAGACAGAGAAGAAGACTAAGTACCGTACTGTTTACAAAAACAGTTGTGCAAGTAATTTTGCTAATTGGAATTCAGTCAGTGACGTAAATATGAATAAATGTTTAGAAGTCTGGACTTTCAGAATATCGGCCATTGGATAATGTGCAACTGCAATGATTATTTTACACATCCTTACCATTAAACATGGCCGACACCGTCTCTGGCTCCTGACGAGGTCCGGCTGCGGCGCGTGTTTACATTCTTCCTGTCTCCAATGAAGTGACACCAAAACAACTTCCAGATGGTTTTTCTGTTGTTTGTGTCAGATGAAATCTGTTGCAACGACGCTTAGAGGGCCTTTCTGCTCCTCGGCTGCGGGTTCGCCAGAGCATCTGCGTCAAGTCGGGGTTCGAGTCGCAGTGTGTTTCAGCCGAGCCTCTCGGGAGGGTGGGGGGGTTAGAAGGACGCAGATTTCTCTGCTGTGCTCTCAGAACAGCGTCTGTTTGGGAAAGTGTGAGTTTGTGAGCACAGATGTTAGCGAACGGGAACAAGGAGGCCTTCAGTGACAGACGGCTGCTGTTTCTGTCCTTGTGTGGCGAGGAAGGAGGAGAGAGGTTGTTCAGACTGTCTTCCTTGCATTTTTCTGATGTTTCAGCGATCTGAGTGAAACGAGGCACCAGTTGGTGTAAATATGTTGCATCCTCGTTGATTCTAATCAGCATTGTCATTCCACTCATAGAACTGAAGACGGCACACATCTGGTTGAGCCCTGGAGAGACATCTGGAGCAGAGATTACTGCTTTCACAATAAAATGCGAGAAAAACATTACTGGATTTTTTTGGTCCAGTAACAAAACTTTGAGGGCTTCTACCATGTGTTGTCCAGACACACAGTTCCATTTTATAACACAGATTTTGTAACTATGTTACCTTCAGTAGTTTTAGAAATGCTGTATATATCAATTATGACGTAAAAGAAATTTGTAATTTAACGTCTTGAAATCGGGGCTGTGGCTCTTTAAGACAGTCCTGCTCTTCCTGAAACTGCGCTTTCAGGAAGATGGCTCTTCTATTAACACGTTCACAACATTTTTATCAGCATAATACTAAGAAGTGGCTCACATAATGAGCTCTGCAGATGGGCGGTTCCACTAGATGTTTGCTAATTGCTGCTGGCTAGTCTGAGGGAGCTGAGTGAGGAGAGCTGCTTGGTGTGAGTGATTATAGGAAATGATTCAAATTCCTTGACAAACCGAGCTTACATGAAGAGCAAGAGCTTTTTCACTACTTCTGCTCCATTTTCTTTTGTAAGTGCATCTCAGGACATCTGCAGTCGTTCGGCTGCCGTTGCCTCCCTCTTCCCCCGCAGACCAACATCCAGCCACCTTGCATATCTGAGATAGATGGAGCAGTGGGACTGGGATCAGTGGAAACGAGGAAGAATACCAAACAGGAGCAGGGAGAATGCCGAGCATTGTCTGGACGTGAGAAGCTCTCAGGACAATGCGAGCCTTCTTTTGGCGGGCGTCCATTGTGCCCCGGCCTTTTGTCGGGTGGTGTCAGCCGGAGTGGAGAAAGGTCTTCATTCAGACTGCCGGGGGTTCCTTCAAACCTGCCATTGTCATCACTTCTTCTTCTCCCGCTGTGTGTTTTGCTGTTTCCCCCCCCTCGCGTCGAGGCTGATTGCTACCCACTCGGCCGCAGAGCTGCGGCGTCGTAATTACGCCACTCAGCAAAGCGTGCGCTTTCTGAAAGGCCTTCGCCGATACCGACGCTGCTTGCTTTTGTTCGCCGCCTCACCTTTCTATTTCCTGTTCTCAAAAGAGGAGATCTGCAGAGGAGTTAGATTACATGTGTGGTCAAGGCCTAATCGCGGTGAATGTGTGGCTCATTGCCGTTTCGTTTCTTTCTTTTCTGCCTACAGTGGGAGTTTCAGCCCACCTCTCGACGACATCCAATGCAGAGTTTTTTTTGTGGCCCAGGGTGATTTAGCCATGATGTCATTCCAAGCAACCACTCTGTTAATGGTTTAATTTTGCAGAAAAAGGGAAGCGAGCCACGTGATAAACGGACCTTTTCTGAGCTGCTGGTCTGGATGATTTAGTCAAAGAACCACAGAAAGCTCCTCTAAAGGAAATTTCTACCCCGCCCTCATGGGAGGAAGAGTCTCCAAGATTGTGACAGGCTTGTTAAAAGCACCTCTTCGCACACACACACACACACACACACACACACACACACACACACACACACACACACACACACATGCACACTACCCTAACATCACCTCCATCAGTTTGCCAACTGCCCAATGTCCTGCTTTCCTTCACTCTTTGCCTTGCTAAAGTGTTCATACCTCTGGATTTTCTCCTTGGGTTTTGAACGTTATGACTTCAAACCTGATCAGGTGAATGATGAACGGAGTATCAATCAATCAATCAAGTTTTATTTGTATGGCACATTTATTTTTTTTGTGTGTGTGTGTTTAAGCTCAATCTGATCGGATAGGGAGCGTGCGTCCAGGATCAACCTTGCTCACAGATTCCCTATCAGATTTTGTTTTGGGATTTGACTAGGCCGTGCTCTACTGAGGCGTTTGCTAATGCTCTCTGAGACCTTCACAGAACAGCAAGATTTATATTGCAAATACATTTAGTTAATTTAATAAATTAGGGTGGAATCAATGATTATTTTAGTCATCGTTTGTTCATACATTAATTGATTTTTTTAAAAATTGGCACATTCTGCAGATTTTTCATTTTAGCTATGCTTGAGCATTTTTATGCAATAGTAGATATACATTGAAATGTGCCAGTAAACAAATAAATACATTTTTTTTTCAATTAAAATATACGCTCTCTTTTTCTTTTACCTAAAATAAAATAGGTGTATTCCTTTAGTGAACGCTTCTTTAGTGATCACTGGTCGTAAAGGATTCACCTGCAGCGAAACAAACATGTCTAACATCAACATGTGAAAAACTCTGTCCTCTCTGATTGATTTAGCGTCGATACAGTGTAGCACTGATCTATTGATTAATGTTTTTTTCATGAACTGGTTAATAACCGAATAGCAAACGGTGTTTAATAGGTGATCATTTCTTTTTTGCTCCTGTGACTGTTATTTCAGCAAATGGCCATTTTTGTGTCTATATGCAATAGCAAACGATTAATCGATCATTAAAATAGAAGACTATTATTTCAATAATCGACTCATCGTGATTTATCTGATTAATTTTTGTTTTTACTTTACAATTGTGACCTAGGATGCATACATGGGTGAAACGGTTCATTTTTGAAGCACAATTGACATAATCCCAAATGCCAGCTTTGTTTCTAGTCAGTCCTCAGCCACTGCGTTAGAAAATGTTATGCAGTGCCTTCAGGATTTTTTCTTATTAACTGTACTCTGTGTAAGCTGCAACCCACTCTGTCTCTGTTGGAGCATTCGGCTTGCATACTAACAAAAACCAAAATAAAAACCTCCACAAGGTATAGATGTGAGGAGGTGGAGAAGAATGAACAAGTATGGGGATCTTGTGCTTTTGGAAAGAAATGGCTTCTTTTAAGGGATTATCAGGTCTTTTTTTCCCCCCTCTTGCAGCCACAGTTTCTGGGCATTTATGACTGATAGTGTGCAGTTCTCAGAAGCCAAAGCATTCATTAGCCTTTCAGCTCAGTTTTTTTTTTAAATTTCAGTCTTTTACTTATATGTTATTTAACTCTGACATTTTAAAGATTTGAATGATGGCAGCCTGGATAAGCATGAAAATGCAGCACAGAGCTAAAAAAAAAAAAAATGCATTACAGAACAAGTAATAAAATATAAATAACACCTCGAGGGGATTTGAAGGCACGTGCAACTGTCAAAAAAGACTAAATAATGAAAAGAAAAATTACATCGATTCAAGTTTATTTTTACGATGTTTCAGTTCCTTCAAGTTCAGACGGATTTGAAGTCGATTAAATCTTTGTATGTTTCTTGTTTCATCTCTTCAAACATCGTGGCCTCCTTTACTTTTTTGGAGGAGGTAAAGCGCAAGAATAGATTTCTAAGTGAGGATATGCGACTGGTTTGAAAAATGATGACAAATGTGAATAAAGGTTTTGGCTGAATCTTGATGTATTGAGAGTATTTAACTACTCAGGATGAATTGATAAAAAAAAAAGAGATCTCTGTAATTATGTGAAACATAAAATAAGCATACGAAACATTTTATTATTTATATTTTATTAGTAACGCAGATCTTGGCAGGTTGTCATCGATTTGTTTTTTGATTCTAGATATCAGGAAAATCTTCCTCGTTTCTAGAGAGAAATTCAAGAAGCACTCTTTCTTTGCACCATTTTAAACATAGTGCACCGTTGTTAATTACTAAACCAATCTAAACCTAGGGCACAATGGGATCATTAAGAAAGTAAGATGTATTCTCATGTTTAGTCGTGTTTTTTATTTCTTTAATTTGGTCATTACTAATGTGCACATTAACAAAGTAGGTTACATTTTCTATAGTTGCTGCAGAAAGTGCTGCTGCCTCAGCGTAGAGAAAGTATGTGATTAGTAGCGTGTGCGATTAATCTGTTTACGTGTCAAAGCAATGCCGATGTGATCAATCTGTTTATTCCTCGGAGGACGGCGGCGGGTCCGCAGCGTTCGCCTCCGTAAACCGTTCATCCCGCTGTTGATAAACAGATTGACTTGTTGTGCATGACTCACCTGTTTGTGCATATAAAAAATCCCCAGAAGAGCTGTCTGAACCTCCACCTCCGCCTCTCCCTTTTGTCTGTCTCTCTGCAGACTGTGCAGCCTGACTCTTAAAAAGCTGGTGGTGATGAAGGAGCTCGACAAAGAGCTGATTTCTGTGGTCATCGCAGTCAAGATTCAAGTACGTATTTCTACGTTTTGGTGTATATGTTGAAAAGAACCAATAAATTGTCCAATAAAAGTCCCCCTGTGAGCATCTCATGAGATCTAGCCTTGTATATTGTGAACATTTATTAACAGCAATACGTAACT